>CM056721.1:19002367-20252367 GCA_029844215.1 Przewalskia tangutica
TCCCGCACGTAGGAAACCTTGTTTCCACACACGTGCACACGTAGTGCCAAGGATAAAAAATTCCTTAATGGAAGAGATATTGATACGTATACGAATTGTTTGAGACATAAGGTAATAGACGGTTATTGGCCAAATGACGAATGATTTCACGTTGGTAAATGAAGAAAGAAGTGTATAATGTGTAAAGATGAAATGAATCAGAAATCACCACGAAACTGAGAAGGGTCGCGGCTCTTCCAAGTAATGGCCGCGGCTCCTCCTATGAAGGGCCGCGACTCAAAAATTGACGTTTCAATTCCAGTAACTCACCGGAATTGAAGAGCGCAGCCTCGAAGGCGCGACTAATTGGCGTTCGGTTCGGTGAGTTACTAGAATCCCGAAGGGCCGCTCTCTCCAGCGACCGCGACTCGCCATTTCAATCGTTGGAGTGAATTAAAGCGATTCTTGGACTGACTTTGGAGCATTTATGTCACGACCCAACCGGGCGCGGCGGTACCTACCGGGTACCGCATCGTATACATCGAGAGAATAGCGGTGAACATACATAACACATAACTTATAATAAGGTAAACATCATCGCCACCGATAAGTGCGCTCCATAAAACACACTAAATCTAAAGTATAGCGAAGACAACTTGTTCTTACAACCAAAACATACGTTACCACGGACACAGGATAACAGCGTGTGGCGGGGGACCCGCCATACCCCGAATGTACACAATACCTATGGCGTGAGGAGTGCAGTACCAACAAAACAAGCTTCCGGAGGAATGGAGCTTCGACACGAGCGGTGATCCTAGAACGAGGATCCACAATCGCTTACCTGCGGCGTGAGCGCAGCCCAGGAAAGGGGTCGATTACGATATGTACCAAGTATGTAAAGTGGAAAAATCTGTAATAATGATATCATAAGTCTAAAAGTAAGTGAGTCATGGAAGACAATCAAAATACCTTTTCGTGCCTTACTAACAATGAGAGTGACAAGTATATATATATATAATCGCATAAAATAGGGGCCTCATGATCAAAGCAGGTACCTCGCAGTAGTATCGATAAGCACCCTACTCGCGGGACTATTTCACCGCATAGGTCTGTGGAACCGCGTGAGGTATTCCTCGCATAGGATGTACCCGCGCGTGAGACTATTTCACCCGCATAAGCCCATAAGGACTCGCATGAGGTATTCCTCGCATCGTGGGTAGCAAATCCACGGAACATGTGGTATAACGATCTTGGGGACTTACCCCTCAGATATACTCTTACCCTGAAGCAGATGGTATAACGATCTTGGGGACTTACCCCTCAGATATACTCTTACACTGAAGCAGATGGTATAACGATCTTGGGGATTTACCCGCCGGATATACTCTTTGCTGGAGGTGGTATGGCGATCTTGGGGCTTGCCCTTATTCATACTCTTACCCGGAGAAGGTGGTATAACGATCTTGGGGCTTGCCCCTCAGATATACTCTTACCCTAGCTCAAACTGTCATCATATCATAATCATAAATAAGTTAAGAAAACTTATAACTTCTTATTAGCCTTGTTCATATACCCTCTCATTTTAGTTTACTTAAGACACGTAATCATATCTTTAATAAAAAGGAAATCGGGAATTTAACCCAAGTACTACATACTTCAACTCTTTTAAAAGTGACTTTTTTTCATACATAAAACCTTTGGGCAATTGATGCCTTAAAATCAATTTGCCTTTTCATATACTTATCTTACTTAGAGTAAATCTCTTCTCATTAACCTTTTATAAAGCTAATAAACCAACTCCCCATAAAGTTGTTATATTAACCCTATACTTTAGTAAAATCATACTTTTCCCTTAACCAAGAGACTTATACTTCTTAAAACGAAACAAGTCTTTATATACTTAAAATAAGTAAGAATACCAAATCTTGTACGTCTACCGTACTACATAGATACAACTACTCATGCTCAAGAGATAGGAAAGCTTCACATACCTCTCCGGTCAATCCACTTGCTAAGTCCAAACTACCGCAAGTAATATGTCAACCTAAAATAACCATGATACGTTTATTAACCTCTAATTTCAATGTAGAATAATCCAAGTTCAAAGTCACTAAATTCTATGGAAAATTGGGCAGCATTTCCTTTGTTTCTACATACTTTGCCACCTCAAGGCCGAATTCAACATCCAAACGCCACATTTAAGGCTCAACAATCCAAACATTTCAAAGGGGATTACACACCTAAACTTGGGTGTGTAAAACTCTGCCCCATAAGGTACAACAATTCACTTAACAATTCTAAGGTAGTTTTTAGGCTACAACATGCTCATAATATCTTCTTAACCAATTCATTCACATTCAAACCATATTTCTTACATGCAATGACTCTAAGTGCATTATTTACTACTACAAATCCCTTCTTCTTCACATGCAACATTAATACTAGCTACAAGAGAAGAAATGTTACCTTTGGAGCTTTAGCCAAAACTATTCCAACAACTTTGCTAGCCTCCCTTCCAAGAACACCACCACAATGATTCCTACAAGCTAGCCACAAGCTTCCTTCTTGTCCTTAACTTTTCAGATTTTTCCTTAGGCTTGAATTCCTCTTGGAATTTTAGAGAGAAGTGGGAGCTTAGGCTTAGAGAGAGAGAGAGATTGAAAGATGACCAAGTCTTCAAGACTTGGTCAATATAAGGCATGCAAGAAATCAGCTGGGGGGGGGGGGACACTTGTCACCCTCCCAAGGTCTTTTAAATGAGAAATCTGATTTTTCCTAAGTTTTTCCGCCTGAAATCCCGCCTTGGCGTCGCGGCCCTGACGCCGTCGCCGCGGCGCTGAAACCTCTGCGGACTTTCGGAATTTCTGGCGCGCCTCGCTTCCCGGCCGCGGCTCAGAATTTCAGCGACCCTCGGTATATCCGAGCCGCGGCCGCGCTTTGTCCGGCACATTTCTGTCCATTGCGCCGAACTTGTAACTCCCATAACTTCCTACTCCGACGTCCTATCGACGAACGGTTGGTTGCGTTGGAATCTAGACTCAACAAAATACGCCCTAGGCCTTTGAAACACTTAGGAACTCTCAATGTACCAGGTCATAACCCGCCTCAAAGTTGACTAAAACCCGTCCGGAACAATCCGTCAACCTATCCTTTGAAAATTTTAAGCCTTACATGCTTTCGTACGCTCTCATACGTAGGGTCAGAATTACGGGGTATAACAATTTACTCTCCATTATTTTGCTCATGAATTCAGTCATTACTTGGCTGAATTGTAACTCCAAATTCAAGGCATTAACATAGCATTCATGACCATTACTTATCCATTTGGAGGATCATCATCTACACACTATAAAATGAGACACAAGGCTTATTTGGAAACACATTTAAAATCTGAAACACTTCATCCTCTCTTGCAATCACAAAACACTCAAAGATCTTTCTTCCAAAGTAAACACTTGAGTTCCCTTTGCTCATTTGTTTGATTGCTGTTTTATCTTGGGAGATAAGTTGTCATTACAACCGTTGAAAGGATATACGGGGCAATATTATCTTAAGGATAAATCAAGAATTTGGTCGACTCAGCAAGCCCTCATATTTGATCATTTCCAGATTTCTACCAAATAATTGTTGTTGTTATTTTATCGTTCTACACATTACCACTCACAAGCTTAAGATAATATTCGCTATTTCAACAACAACATGACTGGACAAGATCAATTCAACACTGAAAATTCCACCGACTCTCAAGGCAATCCCACTACTCAAGGCACTAACGCTGCCTTCAACTCCACTATTTTTGGCACTCCTAGTGTCACCACTGATCATGACATTTCTCTTGCCTTCCCAACTACTGCTTTTGGCACGTCAAGTGCCATTGTTTTTTGTACGTCAAGTGCCACTGCCTTTGGCACAACCAATGCCTCCACTGCTGCTCTGGGCACTTATAGTGTCTTTGCTCCTACCCAAGGCGTCAACAACAACTAAACTCATGTTGGAACAATTCACAACGCCTTTGCAACTCCTCAAGGGGGCGCTACTTCCCCAACACCTGCTGGTTTTCACCATGAACGTCCTGAAAAGTTCAAGGGTGCTCACTTTAAGTGATGGCAGCAAAAGATGCTGTTTTTTCTGACGGTTATGGGAATGTCACGTTTCCTAACCATAGATCCTCCACTAGTTGGGGAAGACGTGGACCCTCAGCCAAATAATTTGGCGGGAGGGGGATAAGGTAACCATGTCGCTGACGACATGAGGATGGTTCGCGAAGCATGGAAACATAGTGATTTCATGTGTAGGAATTATATTCTAAACAGTTTGTCCGATCCAATATACATGATATATTGCACCGTTGAAACTGCCAAGCAGTTATGGGACAAACTTCAAAAAAAGTACAACATCCAAGATGCGGGTAGTAAGAAGTTCATCATTGGGAAGTTTCCGAAATTTCAAATGGTGGACAACAAAAGTGTGACATCCCAAGTCCAAGAATTCCAAATGATTCTACATAACCTGGATTTGGAAGGATTAAAGCCCAACGAAAATTCTTAATTGGAGCATTAATCGAGAAGTTGCCTCCCTCGTGGACATAGTTTATGAATTATCTAAAACTCAAAACGAATGAGATGACCATAGATGAACTTATTATCAAGCTCTAGATTCAGGAAGACAATAAGAAGGTCATGCCAAAGGGAAAACAACCCGCTGAGGCTAAGGCAAACCTGACGGAAGTCAAAGGGAACTCAAGCAAGAAGGGAAGTTCCAGAAGGAAGGCAAGCCCCAAACAACTGAAAAGTTCAAGGGAAATTGTAACCACTGTGGTATAGTTGGTCACATGTCCAAAGACTGCCGCAAGCTCAAACGTGAGAATAAGGCCAAAGGCAAGGCCAAGGCTAACATCGTTGAAGACACGCTCGTCAACGATATGATTGAGGCGTTCTCAGCGGTATTTCTTGAAGCTAACCTCATTGAGAATTCTGTGCAATGGTGGCTAGACACAGGTGCTACCAGTCATATATGTTCCAATAAAGAAGCCTTCTCCACTTTTACACCAGTCTCAGACAAGAAGCTGTTCATGGGTAACAATTCTTCTTCAGAGGTACTGGGGGTAGGAAAGGTGATCCTAAAGATGACGTCCGGGAAGGAACTTACTCTGAAGGAAGTGATGCACGTTCCAGATATTCATAGAAATCTAATTTCTAGACCATTGTTAGTATATGTTGGTTTTAGGCTAGTGTTAGAGGCTAACAAATTTATAATCACTAAGAATGAAGCTTTTGTAGGAGGGGGCTTCGTCTGTGAATGCCTATTTAAGTTCAATGTTGCACCTGTAATGCCTTCTGTTTCAGCTATCAATAAAATTGCACCTTCTACTTACTTGATTGAGTCATCTAATCTATGACATCATAGATTAGGACATGTAAACTATCAATCTATCCAAAGATTGGTAAAGCTGAAATTATTGTCGTCTATTGACATAAACTCTCAACGTAAGTGTGAGGTGTGCATAGAGGCAAAACTTTCTAAGAGTCCTTTTAGATCCGTCGAAAGGGATACCGCTCCTCTAGAACTTATACACACTGATATATGTGATTTGAAGTTCGCTCAAACTAGAGGGGGGAACAAGTACTTTGTGACTTTCATAGATGATGTCACAAGGTTTTGTTACCTTTACTTACTAAAAAGTAAAGATAAAACCTTTGAAGCATTCAAACGCTACAAAGCAGAAGTTGAGAATCAATTAGGCGGACGAATTAAAACTATCAGTAGCGATAGAGAGGGAGAATATGTAGCGCCTTTTGAAGAACTGTGTACCCAATCGGGTATAGTTCATCAAACAGTGGCTCCTTACTCACCTCAATCAAACGGGGTTGTTGAACGCAAGAACCGAACACTAAAGAAAATGATGAATGCTCTACTCATCAATTTGGGCCTCCCTCAAACTATGTTGGTAGAAGTTGTACTTACCGCAAACAGGATTCTTAACAGAGTCCCACACAAGGGTAAAGACAAGACTCCATACGAGCTATGGAAAGGAAAGAAACCTACCTACAAGTATTTAAAGGTATGGGGTTGCCTGGCCAAGGTAAAAGTATCTATGCCAAAGCAGGTCAAGATTGGACCTAAGACTGTGGATTGCATATTCATCGGATATGTCAATAACAGTAGTGCTTATCGCTTCATAGTGCACACTTCGGATCATCCGAACATTTATGAAGATACGATCATGGAATCACGGAACGCATGGTTCTTTGAAGACACATTTTCATATAAGGAAAATAACATAACCTCTCGCAAACGAAGTTATGAACAAACCTCTGATGAACTAGGAGTCACTGACTAGCTAGATCAAAACGGTTCAGATTTAGTAAATTCTGAAGTAGCTGATGATCCGAAATTTAGTATTCCAGATTCTAAGGACTTGGAAAATTTAGAGATGGAACCAAGGCAAAGCAAAATGGCACGGAAGGACAAGTCCTTTTGGTCCAGAATTTGTAGCTTATTTAGTTCAGGATGAACCACGGACAATCGTCGAAGTATTGTCAACTCCAGAAGTACCGCTCTAGAAGGAAGCTTTAGAAAGTGAGATAGAATCCATTCTGCATAACCACACCTGGGAGTTGGCAGAACTTCTCCCAGGACACAAACCGTTGGGTTGTAAGTGGATCCTTAAACGGAAGTTAAAGGCAGATGGTTCTATCGACAAGTACAAAGCTAGGTTAGTAGTCAAGGGTTATCGCCAAAAGGAGGGCCTTGATTACTTCGACACCTACGCTCCGGTGTCAAGAATGACATCCATACGTATGTTCATAGCTATCGCCACCTTGTGGGATCTTGAAATACATCAAATGGATGTTAAGACTGCCTTCCTAAATGGTGATTTGGAAGAAGAAATATATATGGATCAACCTGAGGGGTATGTGGTTCTAGGACAAGAGACAAAAGTATGTCGGCTTGTTAAATCATTGTACGGGCTGAAACAAGCCCCTAAACAATGGCACGAAAAATTTGATAGTACTCTACTATCAAAGGGATACGCCATTAATGGAGGTGACAAATGTGTCTACATGAAAGGAAATGTCAAATCCTTCGTCATGATATGTCTATATGTAGATGACTTGTTGATCACTGAAAGCAGTCCTAGAATAATCCTAGAGACTAAGAACATGTTAAAATAGTGTTTTGACGTGAAAGATATGGGCATTTCAGATGTCATCTTAGGGATCAAGATCTCTAAGACATCTAATGGACTGATCTTATCTCAATTACACTACATCGATAATGTACTGAAGAAATTTGTGATGTTCGACAGTTCACCGGTATCAACACCATTGAATATAAGTAAAAAGCTTGACAAATATCTGGGTAAACCCGTACGCCAGGAGCGATATGCACGGGTGATTGGTAGTCTGATGTATATCACAAACTGCACTCGACCTGATATCGCTCATGCAGTCAATAAATTGGCTAGGTTCACTCGAAATCCAAGTGAGGATCACTGGAAAGCGTTGAACAGGAGTACGGTTCCTAAAGTTCATGATACATTTCGAGTTACACTATTCAAGATATCCAGCGGTACTAGAGGGGTACATCGATGCAAACTGGATATCTGATAGCGACGACATCAAGTCCACCAGCGGATATATTTTTACAATCTGTGGTGGAGTTGTGCCTTGGAAATCCTCTAGGCAAACTCTTATTGCCCGATCCACGATGGAGTCGGAATTTATCGCTTTAGATAAAGCGGGAGAGGAAGCTGAGTGGCTTCATGGTTTTCTAGAGGATGTCTCATGTTGGGATAAGCCCGTGTCTTCTGTAATGATCCACTGTGATAGTCAGTCGGCTCTAGGAAGGGCGCGAAGTTCAATATACAACGGTAAGTCTCTTCATATTCGACGAAGACATGAGTTCGTTAGGCAGTTGATCACCTCGGGTATTATTTCCATTGATTACATAAAATCTAAGGAAAATATCGCAGATCCCTTGACGAAGGGAATACCCACAGATCAGTTGTTCTGCCTGTCTAGGGGAATGAGATTAAAACCCAAACAACAAGAACCGATATAGTGGACACCCAACCTTACAGACTGGAGATCCCAGGAATAAGGTTCAATGAGAAAACTAAACTGTAAAGGTTCCGTGAGCGCTTCGGTGGAAGCAAGAGCACTTCGGATAATGTGTCTTTCTTAAGAAACATAATCCAAGTCCGTTCCCGTGATAGACAAAAAGTGCTACATGTAAGAGGGGTAAAAGATAAGTTTCTAAACCTTTAATGATCCTCAAAAGTTGAGGTTAGGTTGGTGAAATTTTTAATGGTTCAGGATACCTTGTAGGAAACCACCTATTTAAGTGTGAGGACAGACCTCCTCAAATGAACGCACTTAAGAATTCAATGGTGTCCACGGCCCACTATGGACAAAACACTAGAAAGATTGAGTAGGAAAGGTGTTGTGTTGGTACCATTGTTGTTACACCCCGTAGTTCAGGTCATGCGTTTGAGAGCGTTCGAAAGGGGGTAAGACTTAAAATTTTCGAAGGATAGGTTGACGGATTGTTCCGGACGGGTTTTAGTCAACTTTAAGGCGGGTTATGACCCGGTACATTGAGAGTTCCTAAGTGTTTCAAAGGCCTAGATCGTAGTTCGTTGAGTCTAGATTCCAACGCAACCAACCGTTCGTCGATAGGACGTCGGAGTAGAAAGTTATGAGAGTTACAAGTTCAACGCGATTGGCGTAAATGCGTTTGAGCAAAGCGGCGTGCCGCGGCGCGGATGCGAGCATGGCGCCTAAAGTTACGGAGGTCACTGAAGTTGCAGGCGCGCCGGGATAAGGCCGCGGCTCAAAAGTCCAGAGCCGCGGAGGTTTCAGCGCCTTGTGCAGCGGCGCATGGCCGAGGCGGGATTTTTGGGCGGAAAAACTTAGGAAATCTGATTTTTGTTTTAAAAGAGACCATGGGAGGCTGACAAGTGTCCCCCCCCATCTGATTTTCTGCTACATGCAATATATTGACCAAGACTTGGTCATTCTTCCCATCTTTCATCTTCACACTCTCTCTCCCTCTCTCTAAAATCTCCTCCTCCTTCTCTCTAAGAAAACCCAAGAAAAATCTGAAAGTTAAGAGCAAGAAAAGGAAGCTTGTAGCTAGCTTGTGGGCATTGTTGTGGTGGAGTTCTTGGCAAGGAAGCTAGCAATATTTGGAATAAGTTTGGGCTAAAACTTTAAGGTTGAATATTACTTGCGGTAGTTTGGACTTGGCAAGAGGATTGACCAAAGAGGTATGTGAAGCTTTCCTATCTTTGAGCATGAGTATTTGTATCTATGTAGTACGGTAGACGTACAAGATTTAGTATTTTTACTTGTTTAAGTATAAGCAAAGACTTGTTTCGTTTTAAGAGGTATAAGTCCCTTGGTTAAGGGAAAGGTATGATTTTACAAAAGTATAGAATACTTGGTGTGAAAGTATTGAGTATGGAATTATTCTAAAGATAAGAGGCTTGAAGTATTTTTGAAAATTGTATGAATTTGTTTGAAGTATAAGCCTCTTTGGCTAGTAAAAGAACGAAATGGTTCATAAGGAGTTATAACGGCTTTATGGGAAGTTAGTTATAACGGCCTTATGAATGGATAAGGATGTCGTAAAATTCTAAAGCATAAAGTTAGTATAACGGCTTTATGGGAAGTTGGTTATAATAACTTTATGAAATGTTAAAGAGTTGGTTTTCTTGAATAAGGTCATGAAAATGAGATTCATTTTGTATGTTAATGAAAGCCTAAAGAAGTTATGAGTTACTTGACGTCTGCTTGATGATGAAGATTCCAGGTATGCTTCATTGTTCGATTATGAGTTACTTGGGCGTCTGCCAATGATGGAGGATTCCACGGGTATGCTTCCATTGTTGATTATGAGTTACTTGACGCATCGCTTGATGACGGAGGATTCCACGTATGCTTCCATTGTTGATTATGAGTTACTTGGACGTCGCTTGATGATGGAGGATTCCACGGGTATGCTTCCATTGTTGATTATGAGTTACTCGACGTCTCGCCATGATGAGAGATTCCAGGTATGCTTCCATTGTTCGATTATGAGTTACTTGGGCGACGCACCGGTGATGGAGGATTCCACGGGTATGTTTCCATTGTTCAGTTACGAGTTTACTTGGACGCATCCGCTTGATGATGGAGGATTCCACGGTATGTTTCCATTGTTCGATTCTGAGTTTACTTGGGCGACTGCCCGATGATGGAGGATTCCACGGGTATGTTTCCATTGTTCGATTCTGAGTTTACTTGGGCGTGCGCCGGTGATGAAGGATTCCACCGCATGCTTCCACGAGTTACTTGACGCATCGCGATGATGGAGGATTCCACCGCACGCTTCCATTGTATTTGATTTATGAGCTTCCTATTCTTCATGCCGCAGTAGTATATGATTGGTGTTCTTATCATGGTAAGGCACAAGAAAAGGTAATTTGATTTCATCCGATCCCACTTTGTTTTCACTTATGTTTTCATTACGATTTTCGCCACATACTTGGTACTGTTATCGACCTCCTTCGGCTGCGTTAAATGCCGCCGCAGTCGAGATACGTAGCTCACGTCCGCACTCTTAGATCACCGCTCATTTTCCGAAAGCTCCACCTCCGAGGCTTTGTCTTTGGTATGATTCACGAGGTTATTTACTTTGTACATTCGGGGTATGGCGAGGCCCGCCACGCCGTTATTCCTAGAGGTCCGTAGTCACGTTTGTGGTTTGGGTCAGAATGATAAGATGTCGCTTTCACTTTCGGGTAAGTTATTGTATGAAAGGCGGCCTTATCGGCTTGCTAGTGATGTTTACCTTATGCAGATTTTGTTTCATGTATGTTCCGCTGCTATTCTCTGACATATACCGAGTGGTACCCTGGCAGGTACGATCGCGCCCGGTCGTCGTGACAATTGTCTTGGCATATACTAAACACTGACGGTTCAAGACATCACGTTCACCGCGCAGTAAGTATGTCCGATGGTATTCTACTATGGAAGGTTCAAAGCTCCGGCTACCTCTCCGGATGCAACATCGTTCCGCCAAGTGATTGATAGAAAAACAATATGTGCGTGCACCAAAATTTCTTCTTCCAAGAGGGGATTGTTGGAAATATTTATTAAACGTGAAATAAAGTAAATCCTATTAATTATGAATCGAACAATTGGGGCCCCGCACGTAGAAAACCTTGTTTCCACACACGTGCACACGTAGTGTCAATGATCAAAATTTCCTTAATATAAGAGATATTGGTACGTATACGAATTGTTTGAGACATAAGGTAATAGACGGTTATTGGTCAAATGACGAATGATTTAACGTTGGTAAATGTAGGAAGAAGTATATAATGTGTAAAAATGAAATGAATCAGAAATCACCACGAAACCGGTATGGTCGCGCTTCCAGTAATGACCGCTTGGCGAAGCGGCCGCACTTTATTGACGTTTCAATTCCAAAGAACTCACCGAATCGGCGGTCGCGCGCCCCGGGCGGCCGCGACGACTGACGCTCCGCCGGTGAGTTATCGAACTGGCGGCCGCGGCTCGATCGCTTCAACTGGCTGATGTGAATTAAAAATTGATTCTTGGACTGACTTTGGAGTATTTACTCTCCATTATTTTGCTCATGAATTCACCATTACTTGTCAATCAGAACTCCAAATTCAAGGCATTAACATGACATTCATGGCCATTGCTTAGCCATTTGGAGGGACATCATCTACCCACTATAAAATGAGACACAAGGCTCAACACACTTGAAATCTGAAACACTTTATCCTCTCTTGCAATCACAAAACACTCAAAGATCTTTCTTTCAAAGCAAACACTTGAGTTCTCTTTGCTCATTTGTTTGATTGTTGTTTTATCTTGGGAAATAAGTTGTCATTACAATCGTTGAAAGGATATACGTGGCAATATTATCTTAAGGATAGATCAAAAATTTGATCGACTCAGCAAACCCTCATATTTGATCATTTCCAAATTTCTAACAAATAGTTATTGTTGTTATTTTTCCGTTCTACACATTACCACTCACAATAATTACACATATTATTGACGTTTAATCTAGTCAACAAGCATAACCAAAACTACCTAACCCGAAAATTCAGTGCATAATAAGGAAAAAATAAATTACAAATTATATTTTTTCTTCTGGAAATTTTGGAAATACAATTTGACCTACACTGTGAGTTGTAGAGAAAATAAAATTTATGATGGTCGAAATCTTGAACTAATTACATATACAAATATAAAATTTCAATTTATGTGGGGTATAGTTTGTTTAAAATATTGACTTCAGAAAAAGAATGTAAAAAAAAAGGCAACAATTATTGAGTGAGCCAGCCTATTATGAATAGATAAAGAATTTGCCTAGTGCCCATATGGTTATGTCACAATTTAAGTAGAGATTCCTTCTCTTTTTTTGATCTCCTATCCGTGTTTGTTACTTACATTGAAATCCGACTAATCCGAATTTGTACCGGGTAGTCCCACATTGGGGTAGAGATTCCTTCTACATATGTGAAGTCCAACATCATCATTGCTGTCCAAAGGGAAAAAAAGGCAAGAACAAAAGATTATTTCCTTTTTCCCCCAATATTCTAATAACTATGCCTTAATTTTTAGCAAGTTCAAATCAGTTATACAAATCTTCATTATGTATGTCGCTCTATTTTCTTATGTTCTAATTGGCATAAAGGTCTGTGAAAAGGCTGACTCTTACCGAGTATTTGATCTTAAAGTAAACGTACTAACATGATAAATAATCTCAACGAAATAATAGATATCGCCTATATATTATTGTTTTTCTATTGCACCCTATTTGTCGTTGGATTTGCGTGAATTCCAAGAGATTATAGGTCTAATTTATCCTCTTTTAAAACCTTCAATCAACATAGACCATCTCAAGGGATCAACTCTGATTATTATTTTCTATTGATTTTTTTTTTTTTATTTCTGTGGGTACCTCAGCTTGTAGATCTAAAATTGGCTGGTATCAACTGATACTATAGTACTACTTACAATTTTCTTTTTCACTAGGGCCAATCAAACATAAGTGGACAGAATTTTATTGAAGTTATCCCTTCTGGACCATGGTATGGAAAAGGCCAGATTGAGTAGATTTTAGTTGGCTGAGGCATGATGAAGGTGGGACATGAGCAATAATTTCACATTTGAAAACCAACTTTCTATCATTGACATGGGACATCAAAGTTAGAGGATGCAATATGCAAACATAAGAATTATCAATAAAAGGTCTCATTGGCTAGCAAATAACTGACGTGCTAAAAAAATAGTCGGTTCATTGCGTGCACTGAATCATCACAAGTCAGCTCTTCCAAAAATAATGCACATCAAGTGACCCTTTCAACATAAAATAAAGGCACCGATGAGAACAAGACAAATAGATGCACTTGTTTGGAAATTTTAAGGTAAATGGATAATGTTATTATTGTACATACAACTCAAGAATTTGAACCAAGTCATGTACAGATCAAGAAAGGATGGATATCCCACTTGTAGGGCTGCACAAAAAATGGATCGGACCGAAAAAAAACTCTGGACCGAACCGAATTTTTCGATCCGGTCTTCGGTCCAACCTTTCTGGAATTTCGGTCCTCGGTCCGATCCGGTCCGAGGGTTTTGTGCAGCCCTACCCACTTGGAGAAACCCTCTAAAGCCTCAATAATTACACTCTCATAATTTGCCCGTCTCAGCTCACTATCATTCATATTTTTTCTATTCAAGAATATTATATAGACAAACCCCAAAAGTGGAAAGGGAGGAGGTGGGGTGGGGAAATTTAACAAGGGAAAGAGAAAAAGGGTAAATGGGATGCCTCATAAACTAACCTCATAGATAACAAGACAATTCTACAGCCTCTACTACTGTATGAAACACTTGTAAAAACAAGAAAAATGGAGTTTCTTACAACAGCTATATATCAACAGCATCAACTGGTAAGGATGTTGTTCTGTGAAGTGAGTTTGGAAGCAATGTTCTGGTGAAGAAACTCTTTGCAGTACTAACCATGTCCCTGACATTCGGGGAGCCTTTGATCGCCTCACATTTTCGGGCCCTTTGGGATACCGAAATGGGGCAGCTATTATTGACAACAAGTCCATTTGATTCTGAACTAATGGTCTTGCCACAATCAGAAGATTTTAGTAGAGTTTCAAGACATGAAGTCCTATTCTTCGTCTTCTTTTTCCGTTTAGAGGAACCTGTAGGAGGCTTTGAGGCTTTAGGTGGAAGTCCCAAGTGTTGATCTTTTAGCTCCCTTAATTTTATCTGGTAGTTTGCTTTGAGCCATCTCATTTCCTGCTCAATCAAGTGCTCATACTCAGAAATCACATTGCATGATGCAGGAATTTCACCTAAAGAATGGGGATTTGATAAAGATCTGACTAAACTTTTTGCACCTGACTCTTTCTGACCTTCTGTTGGAGGGTCGTGATCCAATTTCTCACCCTCTTCAAGGGAATGACTCTCCTCGGATCCCACTGAACTGCATTCGAAGCTTTCATGTCGATCCCAAATCTCTGTGTGATGGAAACCATTCAATTTGAATAAGTTGTAATGGACACCGTTAATATGGCTTGATGATGCTGGTTCATCAGAATAAGTCGAAATAATAGGCCGAGGACTGTTAGATTGATACGTAACTTCTTCAAACCGACCATGTGTAGCAGCACATCCATTGCATTCCGCGAGCTGCAAATTCTGAGCAGCTGGATTTTTAGACAGGAAATTCATGAACGAACCGATAGAGGAATTGTTAGACGAACAGTTGCGACAGAAGCTAGAATTTGCAAAGCGAGGGGTTTCTTCTATTCCTGGCCCTGGCTTCCAGTCAGGTTCTAATTTGGAAATCTCACCATCAATCATATCGGCTATTTTTGTAACATCCTGATCAGTTATATCCAATTCGGATACCATTTCAGTTGCAACAGTTAATGCTGTATCATATTCAACATCAAATGGGAAATAGATATTCCTGATACGGCCTGCAAAGACACGAATCCGAGCCAATTTTCAGATCATGATAACCATAAACAATCAATTCAAGAAAATAAAATATGGCTGCTTACCTTCTTTGTCTGCAATTCTGAGTCTTAAAAAGATGCTACCATCTTCTCTTCTCTTCCCTTTAATAGTTATATCCAAATCTGCCGAATGTTCGTCGTGTTCATCCTCATTATACTCGAAAAGTTCAATTCCAGTTTGCTCATATTCATTTGGATCAGATGCCCATTCATTTGGATCATCAAAACCATAATCGTTGCAGTATCCATCGTAGGCGCCATTACCAAAAGATTTTTGTTGCCTTAGCAGAGGGTTCATATAATCTAGTTCTCTCCTGGACTCTATAGGTCTTAAATATGATTCATTATCATCAATTCGGAGAAAAGGGTCATCAAGAAGCTCTTTTGCTGATAGCCTTAAAGACACGGTGGCCAAGCATTTTTCAACGAATTGACGTATCTCAGGATCCTTCACTTGGTACAACGCGTCTGGTTTTTTCCCCTAAAAATGTTACCAAATCAACTGGGATGACCACAACAGAAAGGAAAGGACAATGGTAGTACAAAAGTTTAAGTACTTACAGACATCACTTTCTTGTAGATCTGAGCAGGATGGGTGCACTCACTATATGGGTACTCAAAAGTAACCATTTCTAATATGCACATCCCAAAAGAATATATGTCAACTAGTTCATTGTATTCCTCCTCGTATACTTCTGGTGCCATGAACTCAGGCGTTCCTGATCATTACAGACCGAGAAACATTTTAGCAAACCATTTTCCAAGTTGAAGCACAAACACTCACAAGTTGATCATACATTTCAAACATCAACAAAAAAAGAACATGAAAATCAGTAAGAAATATACCAACACAATGAGCAGCGTGCGATTTTCTTAGAATAGCAGCAAGGCCAAGATCTCCAATTTTAACTTCGCCTTGGTTTCCATTAATAAAGATATTATCACACTTAAGATCTCTATGAATTACAGGGGGATCATGGCTATGAAGATATAGAAGCCCATTCAAGATCTGTCTACACCAGCGCTTCACTGCTCTAATGTTGACTCTTTTGTGCTTCTGCCTATACCTACCAAACCCCATAAACAAAACAAAAAACAAGGATTTGAGGGTGGTGAAGGAGATCCAGATTTAGCAATAGTAAGAAATCAAATGCCAAGAAAGCTAAAACTCACTGTCTAAGAGTTCCAGAAGTGAACATTTCAGTAACAAAATTGATGTTCCTATTAGAAGGATCCACCCAAGAAGTATAGAAAGTCATGATATTTTTGTGCTTCAAAGTCTTAAGCAAATGAATTTCACAATAGAGCCTTTCAAGATCTTCAGGACTTTGTAAGAAATCATAAAGCTTCACTTGGTTCCAAGCAACTTCAATCCCTTCATATTCATCAAATGCTCTATAACTGCACAATCATTAGATATAAACCAATCAAATCAGAATGATCCACCTAAAAGAACAATTCATCCTTTACCCAAAAATTTGAAGAAATAAACCCAAATCTTTAAACACCCCATAGTAAAGCTTCAACATTTGGACAAAATATCAAAATGGGTGTCTAGTAGATCTAACAAAATACCCATTTTACAAGGTAAAAAATAGATGAGTTTTGATTCATACACAGTCTTTGAAGCTCCTTTTCCAAGAATTTCATTGTACTGCATCAAAAGAACAAAACATCAAGCTCAAAACTTCAATGGAGTGAAAAAGCTGACGGTGGGTATTGTTCCTTTTGGTTTGTGGTGTGTGTGTGTGGGGGGGGGGGGGGAGGTGTTAGGACAGAAACACATAAAGAGAAAGAGGACGTACTCTGCCATATCTACCAGTTGGATCAACTTCAACAAATTCAGAAAACTCTGGTTCTGTATGTGTAAGACCATTCATACCTTTTTTTCCAAAATTTATCTATTTAGCTTCCAAAGATTGTATCTTTTATGTTCATTCACCAAGAAAGAGGTGAGTGAAAACAAGAAACAGAGAGAAAAATATATATATGTGTTTGCAGCTACAACTCTTTTTTTTTTTTTTTTTTTTTGATAATCGAGGTCAAGCCTGACTACTTCACTGGTAGTACAACTGATCAATGAGACAAGATCAAATTCCTCAACATGCAGAATTTTTTCGTGCCTGCGGGGAATCGAACCCACGCTATCTATATCAGAGCATCTTATAGCGTCCAGACTTTATCACTGGACTATGTTCCGGAGGACAATTCTTTTTTGTTCTTGAAAGAGAGAGAGATGGAAAAATATGGGAAAGTGAGTTTATACTTTATTGATGTTTTCACAAACCCAAACAACACTTCTTGAAGGGTATCCACAATAAACGTGAGTCTACAAAAAATTAAGAGGAAAACAAATGAAGGGTTGGATTTGGGTTGGGGGGTGAGTGTTGTATCTCTTGCTTCTTGGGGGCATAAGGCCAAATCCCTGGGCCAAAGAGCTCATCCCGATCCGACAGAGATTGATGAAAAAAATAATTTATGATGAATCAGCGGTTCACTAGGTAGATCAATAGAGAAATCCCAAGAAATGAATAAATTAAATCACCAACTAAGTCACCATGAATTAACTTTTCCACTAACTTTGTCGGGCCAAAGTATTGAGGCGTGAGATTCCACCTTTGGAACAATAAGAAACGAATAAATTGTATAAAAAGCAAGCCAAGCTAAAAAAGAGAAGACAAAAGAAGTAAAGGGGAAATAGAAAAAAAGAGGTCATATGGTCAAAGATTTGATCAAGTGTATGGCATGACATATGAAGTTTACTAGAGACATTAGTGTCAATTAGTTTGTTTTAATTAAGAGTATATAAGATTAACGGAAAATGTTCAAATATATCATTGAACTATCGAAAATGATTCATTTATGTCACTCGTGAATAATTTGACTCATTTATGTTATTGACGTTACAAAATGGTTCATTCGTGTCATTTTTTATTAACGTTGGTTTTATAATATCAAATATGATCCATGACCTTCAATTAGAAGTTCACGTCGTTTAATTAAACCAACTCTATTTTAAATCTCATAATAATAAAAATCTGACTCATACACCTGATCCACCACAATCATAATCTAGTTGGAGGCTACATGTTATATCTGGTATAATAAAACCGACGTTAATGAAAAATGACATGAATGAATCATTTTGATAACGGTGATAGCATAAATAAGTTAAACTATTCATTTTTTATAATTCGCATATTTGAGCCCTTTCCTTAAGATTGATCTAATCTAACAAATTGAATGCTCTGTGTATTTCATAATAAAAAAGTACGGTAAGTACAAATAACATGGAGTACAAGATAAGGACCAAAACTGTACATTTATGGAATATTAGCTATTAAGAAAACATCAAGTCTCTAAGTTGAAGTAAATGTAGTGATTAGTGATTACCAATTTATCTTGAGTGTAAATAATTCTGATTTCTTTCTATATTCATACAAATAAGGGTGATTTGCAAAAATACGATTATTTAATGCGGGAGTTTAGCTTTTGGTCCCATTTAATAGTATGGCCTTTTGCGCTACACAGCCTAAAGAATGAAAAATCACGTTTTAACAAGTTACAATGGACACGTCATAATTTTATTACAATTATCACTCTTTATTTTATTAAGTTATTCACAAAGATTGACAAATCTTGCATATATTCAGTTATTCACAAATTATGACAGACGCATGCGTCACTTTAATACAATCTTTTATATTAAAATTATGGCGCGTTCGTCATAATTTATGAACAATTGAATACAAATAAATTTTATCAATCCGACAAAATTTGTGAACAATTTAACTATATATATATATATAATAGTATATCTTTTAATAATCAGTTGCTTCTCTTTTCTCTCTTGAAATTTCCAATTACCTAATTTTCATGAACCCAGTGAGTATTTTATTAGGTCTGGCACATAGATTGGTTTGTGAGATTTAGGGCCCCTAAAGTGTCAAATTACTAAAATATTACAGTAACATATGAATATTTTAGATTCATGTAACATATTACAGATTACGTGTAAATGCATATGATCTTGTTGTCAATTATTTAAGGGAAAATGGGCAAATATATTCTAAAACTTTGGTAAAAGATCATATATATCATTTGTCAAAGTATGAGGTCATATATACCCTCCGTTAGTCAAAACTTATCAAATTTATCCTATATTAACGGATTGGACACGTGACAGCCACGTGGCAGATATGTGGCAACCACATGGCAGATACGTGGCAGCCACGTCACCGGCGACCAGTCACTGCCGCAACCATGCCGCCAGCAGTCCGCCAATTTTCATCAATTCCGGCGACATGAGGAAGATTCGACGGGAGTGGATAACACCATTGTGATCACCATCACAAGGTCGTTCTTTCCATACCACCCCCGTGCCTCGACTCTTCCCCGACAACCAAATCGACCAAATCGATTTCGTCCAAAACACTAAACGTCGTCGACGACATTTCAGCGAACTGGGCAAGAATTGAAGGTCGTGGTGGGTACCATTAGCTTCGTCGTCCCCACGCAGACATTTTGCACCCACCCACGTCCCCAGTCGGCTGATCGGCCATTTCAATTTTCCGGCGGTTTGATTGAACTTTCCGGCCAACTGACGCATCGACGACAGGTGTGGGTGATACCACTATGTTCGTCTCGACATTCTCTACAACTTACACCCAGTCAAGCTGTTCGATTTTCAATTTTGGGAGAATCACCATTTTTCCGGCGGACTGCTGGCGGCATGACCGCGGCAGTGACTGGTCGCCGGTGACGTGGCTGCCACGTGTCCAATCCGTTAATATAGGATAAATTTGATAAGTTTTGGCTAACATAGGGTATATATGACCTCATACTTTGATAAAGGGTATATTTGACCATTTTCCCATTATTTAATAACATAATTATTCGATAATGTTAAATGATTTCGTTTTATAAAATTGTAATGCATTATTCAATTGACATTGTCCATTTGCTGACTAGTATTGTGCTTAGTTTCTCCATTTTTCTTCTTTTCCTTTGACCCAAAAAAAATAAAAATATGTCACCCCAAAACTAGAAAAATGACAGAGACATGCATGTACGTCTGAGACTCTTGCGTGTTACTCCATCTATTTCATTTTATATACTGGAGATTGGAGTATGTTATTCTTTTGTTTTAGTCCAATTCGTAAAAATTAACATCTTTTTGTATTTATTATTTTTTAAAAGTTTAACATATTAATTTATCATTAAAAATAGTCTAACAATAGCAATGTCATAATTTATTTAATAACAGAAGTTTTAATTCTAGCGACTAACATATGTGCCAAAAATATTTTTTTCTTTTAGAACTTTGTTAAATGTTTTTTTTTATATAAAATGAAAAAAGAAAGTATTTGGTAACAGTTGAGCTATACAAAATCACCACAAAGAGATGTCGTAGGATTGATGAGATTTTTCATCCTTAACTAAATGTTTTGAATGTGAATTTTTGAGAATTGAGAAACTCATTATAAGGAGCACCTCTCCTTTTATGGGTCATACATTAACAATAGCGTCCACTGATCACTTTTTGCCCCTGTAATTTAAATATAATTATTAATATGGAGTCTCAAATTTTACAAGTGAAATTTCATAACAATGTCCAAGAGTATCCACCTATAAGATCTGAAATTATTATTTTTTAATTACATGAACTTATTCTCATGGAATTTTACCTATAAATTTTGAATTTATGTGATAGTGACTATTTGTAAAATTTACCTATAAATACCAAATAATTATATAAAACTTAATAAATTACCCTACTAAATTAGTCGAAATTATGGTAAAAAAAAAGAAAAGAAAAAAAAAGAAAAAAAGAGAGATGATAATAAGAATCAAAATGAAAAGAAAGGGACCCACTGAAAATGAAAAGTGAGAGCGTGTGAGGTGAAGAGAGTGGACCGAGGGGAGTTTGCAGAATGGACACTTTGCATTGCATGGCCTTTATTAATTAAAATAACGTAGCCTAGTCGCATTTGACTAAAGGCCGAATATACTATTCTCCATCCTTCTCAAAATGATCGTTTTACTTTTCTTATTAATTTATCTAAAAAAAAATATATATTTTTATATTTAAAAATAATTTAATTTTATATATACAAATATCTAAAATGTTTATCTTAAAAATGTACAATTGAATTTATAAGTAATTTTAATGATACGTGGATAGATTTTTTGATAAAAAATTAACAATAAACAAATAAATGAAAACAATAAGTAAATAATTAGCCCAGAATATCGTAATCTTAATTGAAATAAAATTGAGAACTTGATTTGATCCTTAGCTGAACACTTTCGGATCCGAGCCAATAACAAGAATAAGCAAAAACACTTTTGAATGTAATAATGTGAGTATCAGTAGTGAGAATGATATGTCCTTCGAACATGAAAGTTGAGTTCTTTATATAGCTAAAAATACAGGACATTTATGTTCAAGGATCACTCCTCATTAAATGCTATTAAATGCCAAAAAACACATTTAATGAGCAAATGATAACGACTGACGCTATATCCGGAAGGGACACACTGAGCTCCTTCAATCTTTCACCCGATGTTGTCAGGTTCGATCATTATGTATCATCTAATTCGGCCATCGCCCGATCTTGTTACAACATCCGAACTTATCACTACCACCGGTGCAAATTGCTACCTCCTTAGACTTCTATTCTGAAATTATGTTACGTGTCGTGTCAATTTTCATCGTATATATATTTTTTTAATTTTAAATCACACGTTTCAAAAGTCTTTTTATTTCTTAAATTTTGTAACTAAGTAAAAATAATAGAATTCTTTTGGAAAGGAGGGAGTACTTGTGATAAAAGAGGCGTGAGGTGACAAATAAAGGCAAAGCTAACGTGCCAACACAGCACCTTCCGCTTAGTTTTTGCGTACGGAATTTGGTACGGTTCCTTGCACTTCCTTTCTCCTTTTTTCTGCATTACCTATTTTTGCCCTATACATTCCACTTTCCCAATATTTTCTAATAGTATTTCTTTTGGGAAATCTTAAAATACATATCCATTCCTTTCAAAATAGTTATTTCCTCCGTCTCATTTTATATTAGAGTATTTGACTGCACACGAAATTTAAAAAGAATAAAATATTTTTAAAACTTATGATTCAAAATAAATCTTAAATATTTTTATGACTAATCATTTTATTTGTCATGAAGTGATTTTGACAAATAAACAAATAAAAAGGCACTAAGCAGGCTTTATGAATATGGCCAAATACAAACTAATATGCATTGTGTTTTTTGGGTTTTCCTTTTCAAATGTGTTTGGAATTTTTAATGAATAAATTCGTATAAAAGTGAGCTAAAATCCAACTTTATTCTAACGAGGACAACACTATACTTGCCTGTTCAAGTTAAATTATTTTTGTATACGCAAGGCATGAACAAGCTAATAAAATGGGTTATCTCTCACCCAAAAAAGGATAATTGTTAAAATCCAGACAAAGACTGATAATTTAGAGAGACAAAAATAATGAAAAAAAAAATTATTTTGTATTCATCATAATAACATCTTTATATAAAAGTAAGATTCTCATTCTCGGTCTTATAAGGTAACCCTATTTCAATAGGACTACAAATTATATATATTTACCATAATTATAATTATACCATAAATATACTAAACTATTATAATTAGACTAGGATAGGGTCTTCAACCCCCCCTCATGTTGGAGCATGAAGGTCTCGAATGCCCAACCTGCCAAGTAAATATTGATGCTGCGATTTTTCCAAAGCCTTTGTAAACACATCGGTCAACTGCTCACTGGTTGACATATGGACTGGAGAATATTGTACCTAATTGGATTGTGTCTCGTACATAGTGACAGTTTTCATGAAACACCTGATTTCGGATAATATACAAAGTTGTTTGACTGTCACAATACATTTTAACCAGAGACTTGTATTCATCGCTCAAACTATGCAAAATTTCCTTTAACCATTTCAATTCACAAACGATCATTTCCATCGTTCAATGTTCAGCCTCTGCTGACGAGCGAGAGACAAGATGATGCTTCTTGATTTTTCATAAAACGGGAGAATTCCCGAGGGAGCTAAACCAACTTGTAAGTGATCTTCGAGTCAATGGACATTCGGCCCAGTCCGAATCACACCATTCATACAACTGAAGATCACATTCTTTTCTCATCGATATGCCTTGTTCTCGAGTCTTCTTCAAGTAACATCACACGAATAGCTGCAGTTCAATGTGCATCTTTCGATTGCTGCATGAATTGAGATAGAACCTACACACAATATGACAACTTGAGTCGCGTAAAACTAAGATATATCAATCGACCGACCAAACATCGATATAGTTCTGGATCACCCAAATTGGCTCATCCGGCCAACGCCGAACTATGATTATGTTTCATGTGAGTATTGATTGATTTAGCTCCCAATAAATCGGACTCAGAGATTATATCTTGGGCATATTTTCGTTGACAGAGAAATAAGTCGGTTGGTCCATTTTTTGTTACTGCGTGTTCTTAGGAGATAACCTCATTTCATGGTCTGCAAAGCGGCAAGCCACCTTATCTCGTTCGAGTGCAGAAACTGAGTATAGAGGCACTGTGAATGTTGTTGCTGAGATCTGTTGGCTCGAAACCTTCTTTTGGAGCTTCATTGTCCTTTGCGTAAGGCGTATTTGGTTTATTATGATAACATATCCACCATATATTTATCTCATAATTCGGTTCAGCATCAGCGAACCAAACATATTGAGATGGATATACACTTTGTTCGTGAGAAGGTTGCTGTTACACCCCGTATTTACAGGACATGTTTTAAGAACGTACGTAAGAACTCACAAGTGTTAAGATTTGAGACTTGTAAAAAAATTATCGGAATTATGAAATTGTCGGAAAACGTAATATTGTGACGAATGGGAGGGCGACACGTGTCACCCCCCCTTATTGATGTCTTGGACGAAATACTTGGGCACAAGGGTCATTTGACCTTCCTAGACAACTCTTTCTCGACTTCAGATTCAGTCTTAGTGTCCAGTCTCCTCCCACTCCGACTAAGGGGTGTGTTAACATGTATAATGTGTATTATTTAGTAATATTTAGTATTGTATAATTATGTTAAATATAGAGTCCTTATTGTAATAGGATTTCTCGTTGTACACACTATATATATTTGTATTAATAAGAAATACTCCCAAGAGAGATTAATACAATCTTACAACCCCAATCAGATGGATTGACCAAAACAAAGTCGTATTTCGCTTAAAGCCACGTAATTAGACTTATCAAAGAATTAATCCAACTATATTGACTCGTAATATTTATTTGGACCACATAATTCATAATGTCGTCCATATTTATATCGACTCAATCCAAAAAGATTTGAATGTCTTGCAATATCTATATAGCGGTGCTAAGATACTGTTAAAATCCTCAATTTGAGATCAATTGAGAGCAGCGAGAAGAAAAAAGTAAGAAATGAAGGATGTAGGAAGAAACGAAGGGGATATTTTGGGAGCTCAATGAACTCTTCTGGATTTTTATTCCGCTTAATCAATATTACAACTATTGCTAACTATTTATAATAACTAATCTTGCAAATATGACCATTGCAGAAATAACCACTACTAATCTATATTAATGAATATTCAGATCCTCAACACCCCCCTCTCAAACTACTGAGCACAATAATACACCACACCAACACACCCACATCCATTCCATCTCAGATCCCAACACCCACACGAAACCTGCTCTGCTCATGCACCGCGTAATTCAAGAGCAACACATTATCGCCAGCGAAGACAAAGAATATACGCAGCATCAAAGACTCGCAACAACAATATTTTATGGCCACAATTGTTCTCGCCAGGCAGAAAAAAACATCTTCAGTGCACTGATTATCAGCACCAAGACCAGCCACACCAATAAGCAACCGTCAGTGAGCAGCAATGGTCAAACCAGAAGCATGGCCATCCTCAGGTACGGCAGTTGCACGATATAGAAGCTTCATAACAACTTTCAGTCCTTCAGGCTCGTAGTTGTCGAACTCTAACTCGACATGTGGTAGTAGATACTTGTAGGGCTTCACAAGGCATACATCCATAGCATTACCTTTCTCAGCAGCAGCAACAACTATACTAATGGCAGCAACAACAACTATACTAATGGCAGCAACAACAGAACCAGCAACAACATTATGTGAAACAGCAAGTTCATTTGTAGCCACACCAATAGCAGTTGTAACAACATCACATCTGATTTTTTTTCTTTCATTTTCAGAATCCATCAGTAGCAGCACCAAATATCAGCAGCAGTAACACCTGTTGCATCTAAGGATGCAGTAGTTGCATCAAATACAACAGCACCAACACCAATTCATCCTCTTGTGTTGCTGCCTAGATCTGAAAATGCACAACAACAGCTGCAACAAACATTTCCAGTAACATCACCAAAATTCCAGCAGCAGTAGGTAAAAGCAGCAACACAGCTGCATCATCAAGCATGAGCTTCAACTCCCACAACATTTCAACAACTTCTGAACCAGCGCCAGCACCAGCAGAACTAATAATTTTGAACCAGCATCAGTCGCAACAGTGACAACATAAGGTGCAGCTTTTACAAATTGAATCACTCAGTTTTTGTCC
Organism: Przewalskia tangutica; assembly: GCA_029844215.1. Taxonomy (NCBI): domain Eukaryota; kingdom Viridiplantae; phylum Streptophyta; class Magnoliopsida; order Solanales; family Solanaceae; genus Przewalskia; species Przewalskia tangutica. The sequence continues at coordinate 19,028,060 of CM056721.1, forward strand.
TTAATTCGACAGGATAACCACTGGATTCATCTTGACGGTGAACCCCTCGTTCTCTAGTCTCACTTGGACTAAAGAATCTCTCAATTCTCATCACGCAAGCTATTTTGATAAGCGGCAAGAACCCCTCGTTCTCTAGTCTCGCTTGGACTAGAGAATTCCTCTATTCTCATCACGCAAGCTATCATAATAAGCTCGGATATGCAGCGGAGTCTCCCTCAACTTCTAGTCTAATTCCGGCTAGAAATACTTCGATTCTCCTATCCTGAGCTACACAAATAAAAACAAGCAATCTAACACTTGATCGACCTGTGAATAACTCTTTTGAATCCTTGAATTGAGCTTCAACTCAATCCATATTATCTTCGACGAAGTATCCTCAATTCTTAGTCTATTGGTCGCTAAGAACTCCTCGATCCTTCAATCAATTCTCATGTAGAAATTTATTGCCACATAATTGGGCATCATGTTGCCTGTTGTTTCATAACAAGTAGCAGATTTCTTAACGACTGTTGTATACCAACACAACCTCAACAGTCAATTACATTAGCATTAGCCACAGCTGAAACACAGTGTCCAACAACAATAATACCAACACAAATCTAACTTTAATACAACTCACCAACACATAATAGAGAACAACAACTATCAACAACAACGACGACGAACTCGACACCTTTTCTCTAATTCGTCAATTCACCAACACAAATACAACTTTAACAATACTAAACGATTCACCAACACAGGAATCAGTACAAAATAGAATTGAAGTTTTAGAAATATTTTTGGCGATCTTCGACATCACAATGATAGCGAAAGGCTGAATGTATCCGCAGAAAATGATAACATCTCCATAGCGGAACATATAAGATGAATCGATCTTTGATTCTCTGATTTTCAGAAGAAAATCCTTCGATTTATCGATCTCTACCTTCGATTTGAATCGATTTGAATCAATCGCTTATTCTCAATCGATTCACAACAGTTGCAGTTTCTTCGATTTCAATTTTCTTATTTTCGTCTGAAAAACGCGATTCTGATATTCTCCTTTGCTTCTGATTTTTTTCACCTCTCGATCGTGATATGAAGGTCCTACGAATCAGTAGGCTTTGATACTATGTTAAAATCCTCAATTCGAGATTAATTGAGAGCAGCGAGAAGAAGAAAGTAAGAAAGGAAGGAAGAAGAAAGAAACGATATTTTGGAAGCTCAATGAGCTCTCTTGTATTCTGGATTTTTATTCCTCTTAATCAATATTACAACTATTGCTAACTATTTATAATAACTAATCTTGCAAATATGATCATTGCAGAAATAAGTCAATAACCACTACTAATATATACTAATGAATATCTATGTATACTAAATGTATACTAATGAATATCCAGATCCTCAACAGATACACATGTATTAAGGTTTTCTAGAGATATTTTGGCCAAGATATTGTTGACAAAATGAAGTATGGTTTGGAATAATACTAAGCTTGTTATGACAACCATATTGAAATGGTACGTAAGTGTTCTTACATTTATATGTAAGAGTTGCTAATTAACATGTTAGTATATGTGTAGTTGAGTTGTTTTTTTACAAAAAAAGGGGGACAAATTGACGGATGAAAAAAAGGAAGACAAAATGAGAGCAATAGAGTTTGCATTTCTTGTTTTATTTATTTAAGTAGTGACAGCACATGAATATTAATAATGTACAAAAAGGCATACAATTGCAAAATTAACCTATCACATGTATGATAGAGGTTGTTAGGGCACAATGATGATAATGAAGACTTGAATTACCACATGTATTTGTGAGTGATTGAATATGACACTAAGACAGCATGGGATGGCCAGCTTGTTTGTGTAACATGTTTGAAAAGGGCAACAAAGATATATAAAATAAAAATGAAAGTGACAATACCAAGTGATATTCGCATTTATGAATAATATTTAGAAAAAATATAGGAGTAATTATTTACGATAAAATTTTACGATTTAATACAAGTTATAGTTCAAGTCAGGATCACTAAACCCTTAGCCTTCAGTAATACCTGTGTTTATCCACTCATGATTCATGAACCAAATGTATTATCTCTTCATAATCTACTGTGAAATTGGGTTGTCCACCCATCAGAACTTATATTTTAGAAGTCAAACCCCTAATTACTCATCTCGTAATTCTGACTTAAACTTGAATCCAACATGGAGTTTCTATTAATCCATAATGAAATTCAAACATAACATTAGTGTATAACTTAGACAAAAGGAATAAGTATTTCACGCTTGACCAGTTGAATTTTTAGTTACCCACTTAACTTTTAAGGAAGCAGTCTATACATCCTGAACTTTTTCTAAGCGAGTAAATACGTGAAATTAGTTAATTAAAACCTGTGCTGGATTCTCTAGGAGTGTTCTTGCCTCTCTATAAATTTTCATTCCTCAAAGTTATAAGTCAAAATAGGACTAATATGTATACTCAAGTGTATAACATTACTAGAACATATCATAAGCCCTCAATTTTTTTGGTGCAAATACCATCACGTTGCATTACCCTAATGTTGGTTGAAGCCAATTTTCTAAAGTTGTAGGACGATGTGTCGTGGTCGATGATGAATTTACTACGAAGGCCACGCCACTCTACATAACGGACCTTCACTAATTAAGCGTATAACTTTTCTTTAGAAATTAAAGTTATATCATATATTCCTTCTAGAAGAAGAGTGGTATGTAACGATTTAGAGATGTGGAAGAAGCCCCGTAGGCGCAAGATTTCGCCTTTTTGCTCCCAAGAGATGTGGAAGAAAGTTTTGTCGGGCATGGCAGCTGGAAAGCAATATCATTTGTTGTAAACTCGTATCATTCACCGATGGAGATATAAATTTGTGTCATGCTTTGCCAAATATACAAGCCTATTTTGAGGAAACTTTTACCTTTTGGTGTCATTTTTGTTTCTTTTTTCTCGCCCCTTAGTACAAGTTACATGTAGATTAATTTGCAACCCTTGATGCAACTTACTTTAAAGGAAAATTACATATTAATAAATGTTGTTTGCTTCCCTATTCATAGATTTTCTTTACTTCTTGGGTTTGCCTTGGCATGCATGCCGATAAACTCATTTTGTCTATCATGGAAGAGACAAAATACGAGCCAAGATGTATTAAGCTCTAATTAACGTTTAAGTAATCAAGATTTATAAAAATCTAAAGTTACTTTCTTGCGCAGAAATGGTGTAAAGATGAGTACGATCGCAAGCTGCTGCATACTTCTATTAGACTGCCAAAGAACAAAAATAAAGTTACTTTCTTCGTACTTCAATTATTAGACAAACTGCCACTGATTAAGAGAATACCGTACAATATAGACTATAGTCAAGAAAACTACAAATGAAGTTATTTTGAAATTAGAGCCAACCTAACATGGAGACTTGGAGTTGCATTGGATGCCTCAAACTGCAATAAGACAAACTTGGACTCATAGTCCAAAGTTTAAATTGCTTGCTTGGCCATAAATATAAGGCAAAATTATAGAAACATACAATTGGTTGATTTACATTATAAAAATATAACCCATAATTTATATTTCAAAGCTTTGACCAAATATAATATGTTTAAATTAAAGCTTGTTAGAGAGAAAATCAAGCTTCTTTTTGTTCTCTCCTTGAACATTGACAACACAAAAATTAATTTTATCTTTATACATTCTTGTACCTTAGTGTATACATGTTGAAGTTGAAATCAGAGAAGAAGAAAGAACAAAGGAACTGTATTGTAAGCAAAGAAAACATTGAAGTCTTAACGTGGGTTAACGAGTGCAAAATAATTTTAACTTAGTGGGTCATATTAAGAAAAAAGTTCAAATATGGGTCCAATTTGGTTGTAATTGGGCCCTAATTGATATAGCGTGTAATTAATTTTAAATATATATCCCTTGAATCCAATTTATTTGTCACTTTTGTTAAAAATAATTATTTAAATTTATTTGGATAATTAATAAAATTTAATTAATTATATTCAATTTCACTCTTACTATTCTAGAAGAACTAAAAAACATTGAGAGTGAATTAGAGCAATAAACTCAAATAACTGTTATTATTAATGATTTTTAAAGCGTGTGAAAAGGCTAAAATTAACACATGAATAGGTGTTTACAACTCATTACAAGTACTAAATTAATAATTGAACTTCAAGTGAAATATTGAATTTCTTGTTTGAATATGTTTATGTTGAAAATCTTCCTTTGCTCTTGCTGGTGATTCCGACTTGATACTGAAATTTCTCAACTTTTATAAGCATTATTTTGCTAGGTTCAACCACAATAAATATATCGTAGAATCTCTATAAATTAATACTCGATAAATGAATAAATTCTCTAAAATAATATTTTTTCTCGGTTCCGACTTGAGTCCAAGGTCTAAATTAATAATTTCGATAAATTAATAAGATAATAATTTTCCGAAAGATCCTTATATAAATATATGGCCCCTTCAATATTATAAATTAATAATTCTATAAAATTACAAATATAACTAGGACAACTTAGTAAAATATGATTATATTGTTGTTTGCTTCTTTTTAAAATTTAAATCTGGTTGTATTTCATCTCTAACTTTCCTTACTGCATCCAAAAGCTCCGGTGTTGCGTTCTCATACTGCAACAAAAAATTGCGAAGAGTTGTTGCCGCTACGAGTGCTTCCTTCCGCGTAATTGGTTGCAAAGGCATTGTATCATCTTCAGTTTCATCCTCAATAGGATTTTCAACAACACTAGCTACAATTTATTCTAAACCTTGGACCTTTGAACATGTATCATTTTCAACGGGTAATTCAATAAGTGATTGACATCCATTTTGTTGCGGTACCCAATGCCATTAATCATCGTATCAAATTCATGAATGCCTTCTTCAGTAGTTCCTTCATTTAAATTTCTTGAGGCTACTTCATCCTGCGAACGAATTTTACAGTGTCGAAAATAATTTACTATTGTCTCTTGTTGAACATTTATCGTCCAAGCTGAGACTGCAAGATTGATGACGTCTAAAACATTAATCTTTTTTGGATCAGATTCTCCCAACTCATAGCCCTCTAATCCTCAGATTGTACATGAACATCATCAATTAGTCAATACAATGTATATGTTTTATTCATGTATGTACGTTCGTTGAATCGAAAAAAATCTCTTTAAATTAATAAATGATTAATTTATCAATTAATTAATATCTCTTTAAATTAAAAAATTACGTGATCCCGATATTATTAATTTATAGATGTTTTATTGTACTTGGATAGTTTCTATTTTTCTTTCACATGTATTATTAGTTTAGTAATTGGGAGTATTATTAATTATTAGTTTGAAATATGAGCTAGATGGTGTTTGGATTGACTTATTTTAAGTGTTTATTGACTTTTAAACACTTTTCTATTTTTTGTGGTGTTTGACAATGAAAAAAGTATACACACAACCGGTCCGGTTGACCCGAACCGACTTGACCAGAGTTTAACCGTCCGGACCGACCTGGGCATAGGGTTGGGGTTGGGTTGCCTCAACCCCAACCCGCACGTTATTAAAACGGTATGCCCGGACGGTTAGGCTCTTGTGAAAAAAACCGTTCCATTACCGGACCTTAACAAAAATAAATAAATTTGCCCAACGGCCATTTCGACCATTGGGCTTGGGGAGTGGGGTATGGCAATGGTCATTTCGACTGGCACCATTTTTTATTTTTTTAATGTTCTTAATGTGTCGATCTCAATGGCTTCGAAAGTGCATTTAGCCAAGCACGAGATCAAATAGGAGACACGCCACTATGGGTGGAAACACATTAGAAGTGTTAGTCCGCTAAGGATCGGATCGAGATCGTAAAGAAGAAATCAAGGATGCGAGACGTTAATTCTCAGGAAGATGAAGAAATAGGCAATATTTTGGAAGGCGGAGCGGTATGGATGGAATTAATACTCCATTTAGAGGCTATGAGCATAACCAATTCAATCAACCTATAGACACGAAGAACTTGCAAAAAGGATGCATAATATGTAAATAAAATTATTATTACTTCATTATGTACTCTTATTAACGTTATGAAAGTTCAAAAGTTTACATCTTATCATTAATTTTAATTTTACTATCTATTTAGTTGTTAATCATATTACTTATAAGTTATATGACTTATATCTACTAATCTAATAAATTAATAAAAGTATAATTACAAATTTACAATATAAAGTTATAAACTATAAAGTATAAAGTTATAAACTATAAAATAAAAAGTTAACTTTAAAGTTTCAATTTTAATATATACAACTAAATTATATATTATATTACATATTTAAATTGAATTTAGTTTATATTATAGAAAATAAATACTAGAAATAAAATAAAATAAAAATAGAACCCGACCGGTCTGCATTCGACCTGAACCAGAATACGGTCCAACCTGAATCTTAGTAGGGCTAATGGTCGATCGACTGTCACCGTTAGCCACCTTTAGAAAAAAGTGTAGGCATAAAAAGTACAAAAATAAGCCAAAAGCCAGAAGTTGTGTATTAACAACTTATGACTTTTGGCTTTTAGCTTATAAGCTACTTTTTAAAAGTCAATCCAAACACCCTCCTAGCCTGCTTTATCTATAAATTTCTAATCACGCACCCTTCATGTATTTATGGAGTATATTATTTCCTCCAATTCCAAATTAAATATCATTTTTTTATTTTTGATCGTTTCAAAATTACAGACTTATTAAAATTAAAAACTTATTTTCTTTTCACTTATAAATAATTTATCTTGTCTTGAGCTGAGGGTCAAACATCCGCTCTACCTAACAAGGTAGATGTAAGGTTTGCGTACACTCTACAGTCACCAAATTCACATTGTGAGATTTCACTCGGTATGTTGTTGTTATAAATAATTTGTCTAATTCCCTTATAAGAAGACACTTCAAAGACATATACACTTTTATCCCAACACCCCAACCAAATTAAATGATTTTAACATTTATTTAAAGCCTAATTAATCATTTGAAAATTTTAAACAATTTTCTCGTTTTATAGTTTTTTTTTAATCCAGATGTCCACAGCTTACTTTGTCAAAACAGATGATAATTTATTAATTAGACCAGTTATCGTTTGATATTATTTTTATATACACTTCACAAACATATTGTCCACACCATATTTTATCAAGGAGCGAAATAGTAGTTCTTATAATATATACCTGAGTTATGAACTTAAAATTTTATTTCTTAATAAGTACTCCTAATAACATTGGATGCAATTGACTAAGTATAAAATCACACAACAAATTTCGAAATTAACGACAACGAGGCAGGTAATCTAGCACGATATGAATATAAATATAATTAGACTGTTAACTAATAATATATGTCAAGCATTCGGTAATTAGATCGATTCTTATGATACCAAATGAGTAAACTATAATTTTATTAAATCTAGTTTAAGATTCTGATTAGAAGTAAAATTTATTCTGTAACTTTTTACTGTTAGAAATTGTGTTATTATGTAATGATGGCATTTACTAAGACGGCTCTTTTAAATTAGAAGGGTTAAAATTTAAATAAAGTGTTGTAGTCACATTATTATGGACCTGCTAAGAATGATTCTGATCTGATTTAGTTACCACCAAGAAGCTAAGAGGTCTCGGCTTCGAGCCCTGCGATTAAAATCTTTTTTTGTAAGGAGTATTTTTCTCTTTAATAGGTCTTGTGGCGTAAATCAAAACTAATCGAAATCTAAAAAAGGTACTAAACATTGGGAGGTAAACAAATAAATCCATATAATCTATTAGAATGAAGGAATTTAAGATGAAATGTTATGGGAAAATTTCTTGTCCCTCTATTTCATCATCCATCCTCGGGTATATATGCAAAATCAGAATACAAAAAAAATAAAAAAGATGCTTTTGTTGTAACTAACTATCCGATTGTCCTATACATCACTATCACTAATTATTCCTCTACAATGTATAAAAGGGCATAATAGGAAAATTAGGTATCATATTTACTAGGTATATGAACTGAATAGAATAAAGAACTGCTTTGTGAAATTGGGCTGTTGTGAGCTGAGTAGTTGAGCTTTCTGAACAATGTGATGTCTGTTGTGGGAAAAGACCCAATGCCTTTTGAAAGCCCAATCGGTGAAAGAGGGTCAAAGCCTAAAGGCTTCATTTGTGTTGGTGTTGACACACAAACAACCAAACACGACTTCTTCTCTTCTAAAACGTTAATGGAGTCATTATCTTCAACACCCCCTCAAGCTGGAGGGGTGGAATAAAACCCCCCAACTTGTTAATCAAGGTACGATGCGGAAGACCAGGCAACGGTTTGGTGAAAACATCAGTCAATTGAGAAGATGAAGGAACACAATGGAGAGAAATTGAGACCAAGCTAAGAATTGGTGACGAACAAAGTGGCAATCGAGTTCCACGTGCTTCGTCCTTTCATGGAAGACGGGATTCTTGGCGATATGCAAGGCAGCTTGACTGTCGGAGTGCAGTGGTATTCGAAGCGACGGGGTAATGGTGAGATCTGACAAAAGGCGAACCAACCAAGTTAACTCCGCAACTACACGAGACATAGAACGATATTCAGCCTCTGCACTGGAGAGGGAAATCAAAGATTGCTTCTTTGATTTCCAAGAAACCGGAGAACCACCGAGACTGATGAAAAATCCACTAACAGGCCGTCTTGAGTCGAGGCAAGATCCCCAATCAGAATCGCAGAAGGCGGTAATGTCGAAAGAAGTTCCTGATTGGAAGAAAAGCCCCAAACTAGGTAACGCAAACAATGTATCGCAGCTTGATAATGTGGTACTCTTGGTGTCTGCATTTACTGACTTAAGTGTTGCGCAACAAAACTTAAGTCAGGACGAGTGTGAGTAAGAAAATTTAGTTTCCCTATTAATCTGCGATAAATTGTAGGATCTGGTAGGAGCTTTCCAATATCTGAACGAAGCTTGGTTGAAGGCTCAAGAGGTGAAGGTACTGAATTTTATCAAGGCAGTCAAATTCAGAAAGTAATTCCAAGGTAAATGTCACGACCCGAATGTCGGACCCGCGACTGGTGTCCTACCTGGGCACCCTTCTACTCATACACACAAGTAACCTGCGGAAGCTAAATAACACTCAATTTTTTTTTCATTTTTTTTGCAAACAAAGGCAAAGTCGGCAAGGCTGCCATCACATATATAACACTCAAAGGCCTACATCCATACACCGGTCTATCCCACATATGAATACAAACCTCTAGGAATTTTGACAACAACTATGACGGGACAAGGCCCCGTCGTACCCATGAATGTACATAAAACCATAATACAACTCCGTACCAACATGGCAAACTCCGGAATAATGGAGCTACCTCACTGAAAGCTGAGTGGTGATCCTAAGCTCGCGGATCACCCAACTGAGTACCTAATACCTGCGGGCATGAACGCATCCCCCCGAAGGGGGTCAGTACAATAAGTACTAAGTATGTAACCAGGAAGTACAGTAAACAAAATCATAACTATACAAAATAATGACATGGGCAAGTATGAAAATCAAATACCAGATTCTACCGTGCCATATAAAATAGAGTCGATTGTACCTTTTAAAAGTGATAGAGTCATAACAAAATCATGCATGTCTGTTCGTCTAGTCAAATACGGCCATAGGTATCTACACCCGCATCATGGATATAAGTCCACGGACAAAACACATCTCATGGGAATCTATACTCGCACCGTGAATACAAGTTCACGGACAATATACATCTCATGAGAATCTATACCTGATGCGCGATTTCTACAAACGCTTAACGCAAGTGCACGTATCGTGACAAGTAATATAGTCTAGGTAAGACCGAATATCGTCCTCAGAGACTGATTTTCAAGTACCGATTATCTATCCTATGGTATCTATTTGGTTAACGTAACTGATTTTCAAGTACCGATTATCTATCCTATGGTATCTATTTGGTTAACGTTAATTGATTGGGAATTTTAGACTAATAATGCAGGAAATAAACTAATTATTAAAATATTTTGAATTAAATCAGTTATGATGGAGAATTAGGGCTTCCAAGATCATCAACTATCCACTATATTCAATCCTTAATACAATTAGACTGGCTTCTTCTTCCACGTTAAGATAGCAGGTTAACTAAGCCGTTTTATACTCCGGTTAAGGTAATATAAACATTCAACCCCAATGGAGAACCCTTCTATCTTTCGATGACAAGATTGACTATAAAGGATGATTAAGAGCAATAACCTATTAAGCTACACAAGTATCGGGGTACTTTCGTCCACGATTTAAACCTATGTTTATTCAACTATAGCATATTCACAATCCCCCCTTTCGAATTTCGATTAGAAATCATATATGTGATGATAATTAGTAGCTAATTAACTATCAAGCATTCAAAACAATTATTGAATAAATCTTAAACAAGTGAAGAAGAAACCAAACTAATGTATTAATTCATGAATAGAGTTTCAAGCGAATCACAACGAAAAACCCTAACAAAGTAATTAGCTCCTAGTCATAGTTACGCTAAGAACTAATACAATCTCCATACATGAACTGAACTAAACAAAGCAAAAGAAAGAAAAGAAAATACTTGAAAAACCTCCAATCTTAGCCTCCTAAGTTGTGTTGTATGTACAATGATGAATGAATAATGAGCAGGGTTTTTAGGGATTATATAGGTTTTGTAGATAAGAAAAGTTATCCCTTTTGGACTCTGAAAAAGTGTCAAATTCGGCCCAAAATGTCAAAAATCCCGCGTTGGCGTTGTGGCCCTGAGATTGGGCGCCACAATCGAAAAACTGCAAATAAATCAACTTTCGAATATCAGTACGCGCTCGAGGCGTTTTTCTGGCGGATTTTCGTTTCGTCGTCCTTTTTCATCCGGGCTTCGTCTGATATTTTCTATACTTCCCGGAACTTCTTAGACTTTATTTATTGGCCCTTTTATATGCAATTCCATCTCATTTATGCTCATTTCATCTCCTTTTTGTCATTTCTCCATTTCTGACTGCTGTGACACAAAAGAAAGGAAAACGACTCTAATACTATACTAAACATAAACAAAATGAGTAAAATACTAACTAAAAATGACTCAAAAAGTGTGTATAAAATACACCGATCAATACCCGCATCGTGAATACAAGTTCACGGACAAAACACATCTCATGAGAATCTATATCCGCATCGTGAATACAAGTTCACGGACAAAACACATCTCATGGAAATCTATACCCGCATCGTGAATACAAGTTCACGGACAAAACACATCTCATGGGAATCTATACCCGCATCGTGAATACAAGTTCACGGACAAAACACATCTCATGGGAATCTATACGCGTATCGTGAATACAAGTTCACGGACAAAACACATCTCATGAGAATCTATACCTGCATCGTGAATACAAGTTCACGGACAAAACACATCTCATGAGAATCTATACCCGCATCGTGAATACAAATTCACGGACAAAACACATCTCATGGGAATCTATACCCGCATCGTGAATACAAGTTCACGGACAAAACACATCTCATGAGAATCTATACCCGCATCGTGAATACAAGTTCACAGACAAAACACATCTCATGAGAATCTATACCCGCATCGTGAATGCAAGTTCACGGACAAAACACATGCATGAATAGCTATCTGAGCAACCATGTGCAATTTAAACCATCTTTTGACTCTTAATAAAATCTTTAAACGAACTTTCATTTTAGAACAACCAAGGCAATACCATGCCTTCCATTTTAGAATTAACCAAGGCACTATCATATTTTTAGGGAAATGAACTCAAAGTACTATGAAATATTAGGGACGTGAACCAAAAAGTACTATGTACGTTCGTCGTACATCCTTTCATTTATAAACCCCAAGACGCTAACACTCGTAGTATCAAGACATTTCCATTTTTTAAAATCAAGTTACTTACACCTTTAGACTCAAGTATCTTACCTCTTTTTAGAACCATGTAACTTATACCTTTAAATCAAATCACTTCTTCTTTCAAAATCAAGTAACTTATACCTTTAAATCAAGTCACTTCTTCTTTCAAAATCAAGTAACTTATACCTTTAAATCAAGTCACTTCTTCTTTCAAAATCATTAAAATGAACCTTCCTTTTTGAAACCCAAAGGTACTTCTCCTAACACATATCAATAGGATTTAAACCATGTAGAAACCCAAAGTACAATCGAGGGAATATATAGAACAACTTCTAGTTTAGAAAATCCAAACTATCCAAGAAGTATATCACTAAGGATTAGGTTTCGATAGAACTCTATAAAGATCAAGTCAAGTATACTTCTAAAATCAAGGCAAGTATACTTGAAGAAACAAGTAATGTATACTCCAATAACAAGACAAGTATACTTCAAGAAACAATCATGCCGATAGAAGGAAGTAGTTCACATACCTCATTGACGACTAACCAACACGACAAGTAGACTACGCCCCAATGTACTTCAACCTTATCGACTATTCCACATGCCAAGTAGAATATGTCACACGTAGTACTTCAACCTAAAATGACAATAGCACTTCTATCAACTTCAAGCTTTCAAGAGTAAGACTTATACCAAGTAATGGTCCTCTTATTCTACGGAAATTTGGGCAGCACTTCCCCCGTTTATACGTACTTTTCCACCTTTTCCAATGTCTGAATTCAACACCAATCAAGACACACTTAAGGGAACAACCAACAGTTAGCCAAAGGGGATTACACGCCTACTAGACGTGTAAAATTCTGCCCCACAACGATAGAAAAACAGTCCACAATTTTCGGCACAAAACAACCCACAATTCAACAATAACGAGGGTAAAATGTGGGGCTTTTAAACGCATTTCCACACCCTTATTCCCTTAGGACTTTCATTAGCAACTACTACACTTAAACATGCATAACAACAACTAAATTTTCAGCATTTATACACGTCCAAAATAGTCCATAAACGACACGACGACGTCTAACAGTTTTGGGCAATTTTTCGGCCAACAACAACTACAACAATCCAAAGTCTTTTTCCATGATTCTATATAATCAAATTCTCATTTCAACACTTATATATATTCCATATCACATATCAACAACCATATTACTTCATTTTAACATGCGACAAGTGTAGATAGCAATATTATAATTCAACGAATCCAATAACAACAAGATTGGTAACTCTCGGCCAACACCAATATCTAACACCTACACTTCTTATTTTCCGTTTCTTCCTTAACACAAATTCATCCCTTAACATAACAACATGTAATATCCAATTACTTTAAAAGAATAAGAACTCTTACCTCAATTTTTATCTCAAAACAGCCTGCAATGTCTCGGCCAAAAGCTCCTATTTTGCACCACTTTTTCAAGTTCCAATCACATCCATGTATCCTCTACAAGCTTATAACCATCTTCACTTTGTATTTTACCTCCAAAAAGTTGATAAAATCTTAGTGTTTCAACCCACCATTTTCGGTCAAGACAAGGTTGGAGGCTCTTGAAGAGTTAACTTGGTTTAACACTTGGTTTAGGGGCTTAATCTTGGAGAAAACAAACTAATCAACACTTGTGTTCAAGGCTATGTTGCTCTCGGCCAAGGCTCAAGGGAGAGGAAGAGATGAGAGTTTTATTTGGATGAAGTGTAGATAATGAATCCAAATCTTGCAAGACTTGGATATATACAAGTGTAATTGCCAAGTGGAGTGGGCCCCACATGCCCACTTGTCCTCAAAATATCTTCAAGACTTGCCATCTTGCAAGACAAGTGGGGGTGACACGTGTCACCCTCCTTGTAATTAAGTTTGAGACTCTAATTCCAAGTAATTAAGTTTTTCCTTCACAAAATTTCCGAAATTTCTTTAAGTAAAAGTAATTATACTTTTTTTCCAACGTTCAAGTCTTATTTCCTTACGTACGTTCTTATAGTATTTTCTTGAAAATACGGGGTGTAACAGTAAACTTTCTTTGTGTGACGATTAGGCCTTGTTTTTCTCTGATTAATTCCATACCCAAGAAAAAACTGGCTAGACCTAGATCCTTGATTTGAAACTCAGAGTTAAGAAAAACTTTGACAGAAACAATCTCATCTTGATCATCACCTGTTATGAGAATATCGTCAACATAAACTGCAACAAGGCATATTCCATTAGGAGTCCTTTTGTAGAAAAGTGAATAATCATTAAAAGAATGAGAGAATCCCATGAAAGTTAAGGCACCAGTTAGCCTTTCATACCATTATCGCGAGGCTTGTTTAAGCCCATATAAGGACCTTTTTAGTCGACAAACCTTGTTAGGATCAGAAACATGCAAACCTGCTGGTAATTGCATATACACCTCCTCTTATAAATCCCCGTGAAGAAAACCTTGTATGGGTCAAAGCCTAAAGGCTTCATTTGTGTTGGTGTTGACACACAAACATCCAAACACGACTTCTTCTTCTTCTCTTCTAAAACGTTAATGGAGTCATTATCTTCAACATAGAATTATAATAGAAGTTGCTTTGGTGAAATAATATGTTCCCTAATTTTATTTTTGTCAAAAATCATAATGTTTTTGAAGGTGAAGCAGGTAGTTTTCTTTTTTTTTTTCTTTTTTGGCTTTGCGTTGAAGTTAAATAGCTTGCATCCATGTGGTAGTGAGAGGGACAAAGACAAAATCATGTGGTGCTAAACCTAAATTATTAACCCACAAACATATGATAATGGTAGGTAAAATTTTCAAATTTGTTTCTTTGGGTTATCTATTTTATCTCTCGTGAAAGTTGCCTTTTCTTCTCCAAAATTTACTAGGATATGTTTGGTGCGAAATAAAACATGGATGAAGATTTCTTTATTCAAAATATGGGCATTTACTTTAAGATTGTACTTTTTAGTTTTTAGAAAGAAATGTCACATTTGATTTTAAATAAACGACCAACTTTTTAACGTCGCATGACAAATAAACGTGTGTGTCTTCTTGCTCTTGCATGAGGGCAAGGGAAATCTTCTCTTTTCATACAACTTTTTTTATATTTAAATAACCACTTTTTAAAATTGAGACTCCAGCTTGATTAGACTAAATTATGTATTAGGATAAGTTTTTGTTGAATCAACAAAAGGGTTCAATACTTTAGAATTAAAAAGGGACAGACCCTAATTGTTAGGGAATAACTTCACATATTGGTACCAAATTAGACTGTCAATTTAGTTTATGGACTTAAGCAAATCAAACAGGAATATGGAAGCCAGCTAAAATTTGATTGGCCTTCTAAGTTAAAAGGCTTGTATAACATTTGAAGTGGCAAGACAATTCAATATTGGGAGGGCGAAATTCGCCGCATAAGGAATTACAGACTCGGCCAAGACAAAGTGGAGAAGGTAAATTATGGTCTTACGCAGGAGTCATCCCTCACAAAGGAAAAATGAACTCCCACACTGCGACTGCCAGGGCTCGAACATGCCTTCTTGGGAGCAATTTGTCACCCTGGAACCAACTGAGCTACACTCATGCGGGTCAAGACAATTCAATATTGTTCCAGTGAAAGAGAGACAAAATGTAAGAATGTTATACCAAAAATTCAATAATTTATATGTTTTTACCTTTTTCCAACGTAATAATATTTTTCAATTCAATTGATACACGTCCCATAATATCTTATTTTCAAATTTTCTCTAGATTTAGAATATCATTATGTCCCATCATGTCTACGGCCAATGGATACTAAAGAAAATTGAAGCATTGAACTCTTCCCTAAATTTCACTCTATCCATCTCCAAAGTTGGATCTCCCCTTTCCCAAGGCGCCACCACCTTTTTATGATTCACTTTCCAAGTAACAAGTAGGAAAAAAAAAAATATTGAAATCACTTTTATCTCTTGCCATATCAAATTATTCATCTGTCACATTATCAAATATCTTCATTTATCACATACACTCCATAGCACGAGATATTTCATAAAATAATTCATTTTCTCTTTCCTCCACATCAATACATATATTCCATCATATATATTCATTCTATCTCATTTTCTATTTTGTATATGATATTATTCTTGTAATTCATATTATTACACATATAATAATAAAATTATAAATTACTTATATTCATTTAATTTTAACACTTATCAAATTTATTATAATATTAAAACACAACAATACATGATTTTATTAAAGAAGATAAATCAATCATACAATTTATCAAAAACACACTAAAACATTGATAATATTAAAATCACAAATTGAAAATTAATTTTCGATTGTTCCAAACTTTTGCCAAATTCCAAACTTTTCTGTTATACGGATATTGCATATCAAAATTAGTTGGCATCATATATGACGTTTGAAAATTGGATGACATATTTTGAGAATTTTGTGGACGTTAAATATTGGGATTTTGTAGTTGGTTAGAAAATATAAAATTTGGAGGAAGATTAAATTTTTGATTATGATTCATATTAAAAAAATAGCAAATAATTTGAAAGAAGATAGAAATTTGAAGAAAATACCCAAAATATTTCGGTGTCCAAATGAAGTAAACTTAGTATCTTTTTATAGATCTTGAAAAATAATTTTTTTTTTTAATTCGGTCAAATTATTGATAAAAAATAGCAATTAAATTAGCGGTGAAAAATGAATTTCTGATAGCCAATCGCTGACTGTCATATAGCGTTGCAAGAGACATTGTCTCTTCTCCTTCTCCAACAGGAGACATTGTCTCAACGTGACAAGATTATCTCCTATATATTCAATAATTTCCAATTATTTCCACGTCAACATGTTATTCAAATTGTTTCTTGCTGTGTGTAATTATCGGGGACAATGTCCCCTGCTGGAGATGGTCTTAAGGATGTGTCTGGTAAGAGGTAAAATATTTCCCTAAAAAATACGTAAATTTCTTACTTATTTTCTAGTGTTTGATAAGTAGTCAAAAAAAATATTGCTCCAAGATATATATATGCGGGTGGATGGGGTGGGGATGGAGGCTTGGATGTGGCGAGGCTTGGGATGGTCAAGGGTGAAGTTTGGGGGTATTGAAGAGACAACGACCTTGAGAAATGACTTCCAGGAAAATGTTTTTTTCACGGGGAAGCATTTTCTGGTGTTTGGTCCATCAAATTTATGTGCGGAAGTCAAGACTTCTAACTTCATTTTTACTTGCTTCAACAACGTTTAGACATTATTATTAATCTCTACAACTCAAAAATTTCATCAGAAACTATCCAATTTGATGATATTATTAAGATGTTAAATATGTACATTAGTATGTCTTTTTGAAAAATATTTCACCATAACAAGCACATAATTGAAAAATATGTCTTAGGGTTGTCTTTTTCACTTAAATAAATTGGAAATAAAAAGAAGTGGATAAAGTAAGTAAACCAAGTCTATGTTACCTGCTATGGTGACTTTGAAGCAAAAAGAAAGTCTTGAAGTTTGCTAATGCCTCCCAGCTCACATACCATCATAAAAAGAGAGCAAATCATATATAGCTTTCTCTCCCTTTCAATAGCGCTAATCAAGCTATAACTTGAAACCCCACCTCATATATACAACCCCCTCCTCCTTGTACTAATATTATGGCCAACTTTTTCAGTAACTACATTAAAACAAAATCCTCCATTCTTGATTCCAACATTTAATTACAAGTGTTATGTTAAGATGAAAAATATGATTCCTGCTTGTTTTAGCATTCCTCATAGTTCTGAGGTTTCAAAAACTTCTTATCTTCCTTCACAAGTGCCTCAAAATCTTGTTACATGTATTTACCAAGCTCAGATTTGTGGCTCACCAATTTATCTTACACTCACTTGGTCCAAGAACATGTTTTCTCATTCTTTGTTAGTCCATGCATCTGATCTTTTCTCCATCACCATTCCCCTTCACCAATCGTCTTTCGCCATATTCAAGGCACGGCCCGGATCCAAATCTGTCCACCCAATCCAACTACATGACCATAAAAAAATGAAGATCTATTGGGACTTCACTCTTGCCAAGTTCAATCAAAACTCAGCAGAGCCTGAGGGGTGTTTCTACATAGCAATTATTTGCAATGCAAGACTGGAGTTTTTTCTTGGTGATATGTTGACGGAGTTGACGGGCCGGGCCAGGTTGGTGTCAGGCTGTTGCTCGGGCGAGCTAACTTTGTTGTCGAGGCGAGAACATGTGTTCGGACGGAGGAGTTATACTACCCGGGCTCGGATCATGGGGGTCAAACATGAATTTGTGATAGAATGTGGGGGTGGAGTGTTAAAAGTGAAAGTGGATGGGAAAACAAGCCTTGTAGTGAAAAGACTTGGGTGGAAATTTAGGGGCAATGAAAGAATTTTAGTTGGTCAAGTGGAGGTAACCTTTTTTTGGGATGTCTTCAATTGGGTAAATAAAAAATGTGACAATCACAACTCTGGGCATGGACATGGTGTTTTTGTGTTCCAAGTAGGTGATGGTGGTGTTTGGCCTGAAATGGGTGGCGCCGAGAAGAAATTGATGAGGAAAAGTTTGTCGGCGACGGCTGGACCGACTTCGGCACCACTGTCGGTTTCTTTGTTGTCGTCGCCGTCATGCTCTAGTGTGTTGCAGTGGGCAGAGGATAACAGTGAATGTGGGAGGAGTTCGTGGTCATCTATAAGAACAAGTGGGAGTAGTGAGGGATTTTCTGTATTATTGTATGCATGGAGGAAGGATTGACATTAATTTGATTTTTTCTTTTGGTTCGTTTACTCACATTATTTGTGAGTATTGAAATTGTAATAACAGAAAACCTGTAATTTTGTTCCAGATTATGTGAAATATTCACCTAGCAGCCCATGGAAAAAGCTCTAATTTTTGCCTGTCTATATTTGCTCCTGCAGTTGAGTTGGTTCTTACCAAGTCACTAGGAACAGTTGCTATTGAATTCACTGACAAATTCAA
Organism: Przewalskia tangutica; assembly: GCA_029844215.1. NCBI lineage: Eukaryota > Viridiplantae > Streptophyta > Magnoliopsida > Solanales > Solanaceae > Przewalskia > Przewalskia tangutica. The sequence goes on from CM056721.1 coordinate 19,046,956, forward strand.
GAACAATACTATGGAAGAGCAGCCATTGTTGGAGAAGAAATGAGGCACTAACTAGATCCATAGAGAGTGCAAGTGGAGCGAGACAGCAGCCAAGTATTTATATGTTCCATGTGAAAAACGTGGCTGGGTGCATGGATTTTTGGAGCAATCTAAGCTTATCTTTAGTATCAAATTCACAGCGAAAGCACGATAGGAAGACACTGATGGCATTTGTTACACAAGGAAAGTATAGATGAAGGACAGTCACATTCTCCAAGTCATTTAGATCTCTATTTGGAGGCAAGAATGATGTACAAAATAATAAAAGATACACTGCATGAGTACATATACGATAAATGGTTGTAAGAAAACACTTTACCTATTTATATATACCCGTCTTTCCAACTCAGCTGTGAGTAAAGTGTAAGGTGGTTTTGAGATCAGAGCATGATGCCGGGTTGAAGCTCAAATAGAAAAAATCTGATCCTTCATGAGTCTTTTAGAAAAGAATACTCAGCTAAGGAACTTTCTTCTATAGAATTTTCACTCACTGGAGCTCCTCAAACCAGGCGTAAAAATCTGGCCAACGGCTTCTAGAGCAGAAATGTTCCAGCTCTCAACATGCTCAACAATCTGTTTAGAGATAGGAGATATTAATATGAAGGAAGAAAATTACCCAGTAACAAATTACACATGACGCTCTAGTTTTTGAATTGTTGAGATAAACTCTTTTCTACTTACTTTGAGTTGCTCATCTAAAGTATAGACTGTATTTCCATCAACAGAGATTAGAGGCCGCCAAGGAAGTTTGAGGGATGTTCTGCAAGTCAGATGATACATCAGCATGTCTACAATCATAAGAATCCTAAGACAACTCTGGTATTCTTATACATCCAGAAATTTCATGTTCTCATTGGAACTTGAAAACTAAAGATTAGCCATGTTGGATGAGGTTTTGGTCACAAAATGTCAAAGAGAAAATTTCAGGTTTCTCAAATTCTCTGAGGGTCAATGCAACTGCGGAACTTCCACCTAGATACAGGTTATTTGTTTAAACAACTAATCTGATAATAATGAACTCAATAGAGAATCTCTTAGCTAACTATTTTAGATACTCAGTAATCTTGAAAAGTTAATCACTTGTCAGGATCAACCATGCATAATTGATAGAAACAAGCATCAAACACTTTGAGCGAGAGAGCAGCTAATAACACCGTGTAAATAAATATTCAGCCTTTAAGATAACAAAAATTTGAGAATAAGACCAAGCACCTCAGTTTCCAGTATGCCACTATGACCTCTGCATTAGAATCAGTACCCTGTACACCAGGCGGATAAGGATTAAGCAAAATGTTCCTGATAGAAGAAAGAAGATTTGAATATCTAAATAAACAATATATCACAATAATTAAAATGTTTGGACACTTTGAATGCCTATGTTACAACTTACAAGTACCGAAAAGTGGCTTCTTAAGCATTTAAGAATGGACGTGCGCTTGGACACCATTAAACGAGTCAAGACGAAAAAATGCCATAAATTTTGTGTTATGATGCCCTCGTAGTATTTTGTCTTGGGGAATTGGAATCCTCATCTAGGACCATCCGTATTCTCCTACTTTTGGAGTGGATAATAAAAAGAAAGAGAAACTGCGAAATCTGCCAATAGTGCTGTTTGTTTCAAGGAGCCTTTGCATTCTGAACCATGAAGCCACACTACCACAGTGTGTTTTTAGGTCCAAGATCGTAGACCATGTTAACAACCAAACTTGGAAATCTCCCATTTCTTATGGAAAAGCCAAAATAACACTTGCTCTGGCAGTTTGGGAAGGACTTGCTAAGGATTTTACTAGTAGATTCAACACTATGGAATAAAAAACACTACACAAATTCCAATAAGTTACTTGGGCTTAAAACAATAGTCTATGTCTCTCCTCCCATTTTTCAGTCACCACATTTAGAATCCCATTTCAAGTGGGTCAAAGACACTATACAGACTAGTGAAAGGAGACCCCAAAGTTTATTTTAACAAAAAAATAAAAACCTTCGGGGTCTCCTTTAGGGGAACCCGAAATAGTCTATCAGTTAAGTATGTAAGTTTATTGCAAGTTTTCTTCTGAACCCCAACAATAGATTCAGAAGAATCACTTTGGTAAGTGAGCCCTTTCATATCTGTACGACAAGTAAAAAGTTCGAGCAGCGTGATCCTACAAAAAATAAATAACAAAACACAACCACTTCTATCAGCAAAGTCTCAAGTTGGAGTAATCTTCTCTACGGAATTTTATCTCTGAAGAGGATAGAAACCAAACAGATCAGATTACTGACGCACTTCATATCTCTAGAAGGGGAAAGAACTAAATGCTTGACAACACTTCCCACTAAGCATTCAGCGATTGTTACGTCTTCTTTTGGATTTATTTCGTTTTATCTTTTTATGTTGTATATAGTCTTCAATTCAATTGTATTTGTTAGGAAGTTGTGTATGTGGGTTTGTCCCACATTGGAAAAATAGAAAGAACTTGATGTATTTATAAGTACTTTTGTACTTTGTATATTAAATGAATAATTGGACCAAACATGCAATGGGATTGGATGTCCTTATAATAATATAATATTAATCAAAGACTTGCACGTGCACGAACACGAGTTTAAATATCATTTAATCTTTTGCCATTTTAATTATATTTATATTTAAAGAGGATAACTCCGAGAGATGGTTTTGTATCTAGTGTTGTGACTTTTCAGCCTCTAAAGTTTCGGCGCCGCGGCGCTGCGACGGTTTCAGGCTGTTTGGAAGAACGTTAATTTCATAAAAAGTCAAAATTGTTCATGAAAGATTACATTGTTTAATGAAAGATCACAATTGTTCATGAAAAGTTACTTGATTTCTTTAAATATGGAATGACATATGATTAAAATGGTACAAACAATCTATCTCTTCCAATATAGAACACCTTCTTTCTTTCAAGCAATTCATGTTCGAATAAGTTTCCGTAAATTTCGTTCAAAGATTAGGGAATCCTGGGGGTAAATTAGCAAGTTAATCCCATCAGCATATAGTGGGGCTAATATTATCCTAAGGACAGAGAATCATCTCGTCCTAATCTAGTTTCTATAGTTCATTCATTATCACACAAGTCATATTTTTTAACAATCTTAGGATAATATTATGGAAAACAATATGAAGATGTTCGGTAATGATACTGTGAAACTAGATCGCTTTGATGGAACAAATTTCCTACGCTGGACGAAGAAGATGTTCCTACTCACTGCTTTAAAGATCTTCTATATTCTAGATCCGAATTTAGGGACATTGACAGAACCAGCAGACGATGACACTGAAGAAAGAATCGCAGAACGCAAGAAGTGTGTTGAAGATGAAACGATGTGCAGAGGATTCATTCTGAATTCCCTCTCCGATTGTCTGTATGATCTCTACACTCCAATTCAGTCTGCAAAGGAGATGTGGAAGGCCCTAGAGTTCAAGTATGATGCAGAAAAACAAGGGGCAGATAAGTTTGTTACTTTTAAGTTCTTTGAATTCTTCATGGTTGATGACACTTCTATACTTGATCAAGTGCATGAATTTATGATATTGATTTCTAAGTTTAAAGACCAGGACATTATCATACCAAAAAAGTTAATCGTTGGAGGAATTATTGCCAAATTACCACCTTCCTGGAATAATTACAGGAAGAAGTTCTTACACACTTCTGAGGAGTTAACAGATTCAGAAACACTTACGAATTGAAGAGGAAACTCGAAATCGTGAGAAGGTTTTGAATGATGCTTCTATTGAAGAGGAAACTCGAAATCGTGAGAAGGTTTTGAATGATGCTTCTAGTTCTAAAGTAAATTATGTTACTCAGAAGAATCTAAAGGGTAAGAGAAAGGCGAATAATAACTTCAATGTTTCTAACCCGAATAAGAAGCGTAAGAAAGACATGTCTGAAATCGTTTGTTACAATTGTGGCAAGAAAGGTCATTTCAAACGTTTCTGCAGGAACCCTAAGAAGGAGCATAGTCAAAACCAGACAAAGAACACTGAAGAGAAGGCGATTGCTAATGTTGTTGAACAAAACACCAACGAGATCATTGCCATGCTTTCTGAGATGCATATTGGAATGGTCCAAGAGTTGCACATGGCTGCAGTCGCTACAATCGATGATTGGTGGTATAATTCGGGTGCTACCACCCATGTTTGCAACAATCGCTCACTTTTTAAAGATTATACTGAGGCAGTTGATGGTCATGAAATCTTGTTGGGAGATCATCACACTAGCAAGGTTCTTGGAACAGGATGTGTGATACTCCAATTCACTTCTGGAAAGAAAGTTGTTTTGACCACAGTATTATATGTTCCTTCCATTAGGAAGAATTTGGTTTCTGGTTTTGTGCTATGTAAGAAAGGACTCAAAGTTGTTATAGAGTCCGATAAGATTATACTGTCTCAGGCTGGGTTTTTTGTTGGAAAGGATTATGTATCTAGTATGTTTAAACTAAGTATCAATAAAGATGAATGTTCTAATTATTCTTGTGTGAAATCTTTTGATTTCAATTTTAATATAGAATGTACAACTTTTAATCTTTGGCATAATTGTTTGGGACATGTTAACTATCAAACAATGAAATATATGTGCAAAGACATAATTATTTCTTATAGCAATGAGCATAAAGAAAAATGTGAAGTTTGTGTCCAAGCGAAAATGAAAAGAAACCTTTTTCCAAAAGTTGATAGACTATCTGAAATTTTAGAACTTGTAGATTCTGATATTTGTGAGTTAAATGACATTTTAACTAGGGGTGGATGCAGATATTTTATTACTTTCATTGATGATTGTTCTAAATTCACCTATGTCTATTTAATAAAATCAAAAGATCAAGCTTTTGACATGTTTCAAGTTTACAAATCTTTGGTAGAAACACAAAAATAAAAGAAACTGAAAATCTTGAGAAGTGATAGGGGTGGAGAATATTTCCCTACTGAATTTACTTCGTTTTGTGAAAATAATGGTATTGTTCATCAAGTTAGTGCACCCTATAGACTTCAACAAAATGGAGTAGCAGAAAGAAAAAATTGAATTCTAGTTGACATGGTAAATGTCATGTGTTGACACCCAATTTTGACTCTCTCGTCCAACCATTAACTATAAAATTACACTAATTTTCAAAATAATTTCTAATAATTTTATAATAATAAAATGCAACAATAAAATATTAATACATGCATAAATAAACGATTTAATAATGACACAGCGTCTTACGTAGAATATTAAGCATTTGGAGTCTCGCGCCCGCATTTATTAATTTTAAGCCCTATCATAATTCTATTGATTTTTAATAATTTTAATAATAATAAATTAATAATCTAGCAATAACGTCGCATCACACATTCCTTAAAATTATATCTACATTTATTAACACGCAAGACAATTTCATAATTATTATTTGTAATTTAAACTCCTATTAAACTAATTTTAATCTAACACATGCGTTTTAATAATAGCGTCGCATTTATAAAAGCATTAAACAATCTTCAAATATCATATCCGCATTTAGCATTTAAGTAATTTAATAATAATTTAAAATTCCATTTATTTACCACTAATTAAAATCTATAACTTAAGATTAATAAACCCTACTAATTAACCAACCCAATACCCTTTGCTTTATTTTTTAGCCCACAAGCCCATATTTTCGTCTACCCAGACCAAGCCTAACACCCAGAAGGCCCAAGACCCGTGGTCCACTCACCTTCAGCCCTTTTATTTCACCTTCTCCCCATCAACGAGGCAACCCTAAAACTAAAGGCTTTAGCAGACACTCCTACCCAAAGCCGTCGCCGCGATGCCCGAGATTCTCGCCGGAGAATCCGGGGTTTCCCTTCGTCTTTTTCTCAAGCCAGCTCACTCTCCAAACGATTTTACACCCCATAGAATTACCATAACAAGAACCATATCAAACATCCAAAACATCACCCCAAATCGCTTAATTAATACCCGAATCGCATAGAATCAGTCCATAAAATCGTCCAAAAGTTAATAACGAATCGGTCCTAAATTAGAACCCAAATCTTAACTATATATGCAGGATTTCAATACATATAAAGAGGGATATGGCTAAAAAGGTATCGAGAAAGGGAGGAAATGAAAAAGAATCCTAAAATCATCAAGGTAAAAGGTTCAATACCTTCGGGAGTATACAAAAACTGAGCAGAACCCCCCCAAACAATCAGAATCTTAGGCGTGCACACCCCCTTTCTTCGAATCCAGAAACCCCTTTTTTGTATAGCATCAACAAACTCTAAGCAAAAGCAAAGTCACTCAAAGCTTCCTCCTTACCAATCGCATAACAACAAAGCTCCGAGGGGATCGACGACTTGATACGCTGACTCGGTTCGCTGTCCGGAGAAGGTAAATCTGAATTCTTCCCAGTTCATTTTTGTATTGATGTGTGTTTGTGTGAGTAAACATGTGTTGATTAGTTCATTCGTATTATTGACATTGTGTTCGTCGACGCGTGAATATATTTCTCGAGCTCCTGCTCTGCCTCTAGGTATGTCTGAGTTTTCGGCATAAATGTGAAATTCTTGTCTGAGTGTATAATTCTGGGTCTATATCTGTTTAACAATCATCATTCATGTTCGCGTGGGCCACTGTGTCATTCGCAATCTGCCTTGCTACCTTAATATCTGTTTAAATCAGTTGATTTGTTGAATACAAGTCATTGTGTGTAATGCTTCTAGTATTTATTCAATGAAATTGTAGTTTAGATCAACTTATGGTTGGTATAGCGATATATATGATGTTCCTTTACTGTAAAGATCGCGATTTGTGGGAGGTATGATCTGAAAATATCACTGTAATAGGTGTTTGTGCGACGGTTCAGACGTGTGCTAAATTGATATCGACGATTGTCTATGCTTATCAAAATTGATTGTTAAGCATGTATGTTAATTGCTATTTGTGACTGTCAACATGTCTCAGTAGGTTAGAGTTGCTAAAAAATCTGCAGTGTCTAGGCACACCTTTAGCCAAAATGAGCATGTTTGATAATCTGTCTCAACCCTGACATGCCCTGCCTACTGATGTTGCTTTCCTTCCCAAATGATATTGGCAGTAGTATTTTGGCATCTACTGAATCGGGATATCCCTGTTAAATTATGTCCTAGTTACCGCGTTTGTCTCATGGCCGTATGTTCGAAACATGTTATCTAGTCAACCTCATTTATTTGCATCTAGTATGTTAATCTGTTTTTTTTTTCCGGTGAATATGTATTGGGTACATGTCTGAAATGCTATGTCTTGCTCGCTTAAATATTCTTAGCTAATGAACTAAAACAACCCCCATAGAATTGTTCAGGACGTCATCCCATCTCTGAATATAATCAGCTCTCATGTCATAACTCCCATACTGAAGGACGTATCTAGCTGTCCAAATCTGAAACTGAGCCTCCCTGTATACATCATCTATAATACGAATATTCTGTGTGTATTTATTGCAATGTATGTCTAAGTGTACATCAGATGGGTTCTGAGCATTTTTAAGTGCATGGATATGTTTGGACATACATGTAGGGACGTCAGGCTTTGCCTCTTACTTGACTGTGGCCAGTTGGTATGTTTAAAATCCATCCTCAGTGGGTTGTTCTGTACTGGGCCATCACGTTCCTGATTTGTTTCTTGGGTCGTTGTGTGTGGGCTTACCATCCTTTCTTTAAAATTTGAAAGCTATTGGCTGGACTTGCATCTTTATTCTCGACTGCTACGATTGAATAATAACTGGATTACACATATGTTTAAACTCACATACGTTTTTTGCTTGCATTATGGATAAGCTTGGGATACATACTAATCATTTTCTTGGTTTCTTTTTTCATGAAATGCATCGGAGCAAAATGAAGAGTCTCACAGCGGGACTCAACACGAGCTACAACAAAATGAAGACTCGCATCTTACGTGCATCTTTCTATCCGCATTGGAAATTCCAAAACCACCGGCGAAAAGACATCGCCTTTCCTTCGAGTCATTTTTATTGATCCTTTCTTCCCCATTTATTTGTTGTAAATTATTTGACTGACATTGCACTATTAACGTTACACTTAGTATAGTTTAAACCTTGAATCATAGATTAGTAAGTAGTTTGATATTAGAAATTTGCTCACTCTTAAGTAATTATTTTAGTTGCTCAAATCATTAAACCACTTAGTAATCTTTGGGTACAATCACTTAGGTAGCTAAAAATGTTATTTCCTAGCATAAAAAATCCCTTTTTACATCCTATTTTCTAAGTACCTAACCTTGTCGTAATAATCTTGCATTATTATTTTCCCTACATTATATTGAGTAATAAGTATACTTTATAGAATATGTTCATATGCTTTCTCCAATTACTATGGTAATACCTATTTTCAACTAAAATTGACCGTACACATTTTTTGCAAGTCCTATATCTTTATGGCTATAACACATCTTATACTTATAAATATCTTTTACTTAAATACTTTTCAAAACATGCATTGCATCTTAGCATAATAATTACCCTAGGTTTGAACGGACAACCGCAAGTTAGCGGATCCTTTAGGGTGCCTAACTCATTCCCTTTAGGATAATAAAGAACCCTTGCCCAGAATCTCACACTAGTTTTGCAGACCAAAAATGGAGTTAGTGTTGACTTTAACATAGTTGTCGCGCCCTTTTTCGGCCGCGACATTTATTTTCTAAACTCCTGCTTAAAATAAAAAGGTTAGAAAATAAAATATAAAAAGCTAAAATGTTTAAAAGAATGCTAAAGTGTTAAAAGGGCTTAAAGATGTTTAAAAAAAAGGTGCTAAAGTGTTTAAAGTGTTAAAAAGGTGCTAGAATATAAAAGGGGGCTAAAGTTTAAAAGGGTGCTAAAATGCTAAAGGGTTGCTAGAATGCTAAGGGTTGTGAGTCGCCTAATTAGTTTGGGTGAATTAGGACACCTAAATGTTTAACTAGTTTAAAGTAAAACATTAACTCCATTTTATGATCTGCTAAACTTAGTGAGATTCTGGGTAAGGGTTCTTTATTAATCTAGAGGGAAGGGGTTAGGCACCCTCTAAGATCCGCTAACTTGCGGTTGTCCTGCCAAACCTAGGGTAATTATTATGTTTTGAAAATGCAAAGTAAAAGCTCTTCCTGCTTAACAAAATGCTAAAAATGTTAAAATGTTTAAAAGGTTAAAAGGCTAAAAGTGCAAAAGTGCTAGAATATTAAAATGCTAAAGTACTAACAGGAATGCTAAGTTTTAAAGAAGATGCTAAAAGTGTTAAAAATGCTTGAAAGCTTAAAAGATGCTAAAGGTGCAAGATGCTATTTATATTATTTATAAGAGATGGTGTAAAATTGATTTATCATAGATGCATGCATTTTATAAAAGACTTGTGCTACATGTAGAGTTTAAAAGTGTTCATTTACTTTTATTTATAAATAAGTGACGCGAAACTAATTTATAAGTTAAATGCACTTACTTGAAAAATTTAATTTATATGGCCTAGTCTGAGGGCGGTTATCATTTGGCAAAGTTTTGGTCGTGGCAAGCCTGCAAGAATTAAATTAAAGGGAATACATTTCTAATGTCCAACTACTTACTAATCTATTGGTTCAAGATTTAATTATTCCAATTATTCTACTAATTAGTATAATGTTAAACAATTAATTTACAATAAATAAATGAATGGGGGCGGGGTAGAAAATAATATAAAGGACTCGAAGGATGGCGATGTCTTTCGCCTGCGGCTTTGGAATTCCGATGCGGATAGAGAGATGCACACAGATGCGGGTACTAATTTGCCACGATGAGTCTCGCCATGAGACTCTTGTTGCTCCAATGCGTTTCATGTAAAAAGAAAGAAAGATAAAGATTAGTATATATCCAAATATATTTGAGTCATTGAAGCTAAAGTTCACACAAATATTCAATACTCCACAGTGGTCCAGAAACTGTCCTAGGCTAGAACAAATTTTCCAATCCAGTTTTTACCCCTATGCACTTAGGGATATGAACCCATAATACATACTGCCCAAGATTCGATCTTAACATTGAAATACAGAAAGACAAACGATTTTATTTCAAGTGATAAGCAAGTAGGCAATAAGAAGTGACTTCTTATTCTTGAAGTCATTTAATCAAGTAAACAGATGGGGGACCGTCAATGCATATAGTATACTGCGTATACGCCACATAATTGCTCAAACAGTGAAACTATCGCGGATGTAGGCAATAGAAGGGGGATAGACATAAGCCCCAAACATAACATTTCCAATTTTCACAGAAGGGCCAACTTAGACACAGGTGCAAGTATTCAAGACTACTTCTAAAGGTGTGCTTTCAGTCACTAGAAAATGATTGGCATGGACAATTTAGAAACCGAGGTACAATGAACACATACTTATAATAGGCAATTTAGACACACGTGTACAACTTATCAGAGAGCATAGACATCTTGTACATACAAAGCTTATTCAAATCCTTTCAACTGAACCCTTTAACAATTTTAATGCCCAATCATACCCTATGCATATCGACATATGCAGACATAACACACACCAGGATAGAGTGCAACAGGAACCATGACTTAATAAGATCTAAGTTGGTTCCCTAAATGCAGAATGCTATAGTAGACACCATTTGGATAGCTAAACAGATGAGCTTAGCACAAAACATACCTTAAGAGATATCACACCTCATTATGGATATGTTTTAACACTTAAGAAGATATAGGAAGTATATAACCAGTTTAATAGACGGGACAGACACAGGGATGGATTCATACAAATGAGACCTGTGCGTAATATATTGAGATATGTCTGACGTCTTGATATTTGTATATATCTCATATTTAAATATTAGTTAGTAAAACAGGTCGGCAAGCCATAAACATCAATGAGAGTATTTTACTATCCATTATCTTTCCCAGCAAGCAGATCATTACAGTAACATCAGGCAGTTTTTAGACATGAAGATCCAATTCGAATACATACAGAAAATCGGCCAGAATTGCATCGCCAGCGGGATGCGAGAATACATTCTTATCATCGTGTTTTGAATGACGAAGTTATAATCTAAAGGAAACCATATCAAAACAGGACCACTACCTAGCAACCATTTTCAACATGAACAAATTTAGCACCCGCATGCATGTACTTCTAGCGAACGGACTAATAACCAAACCAAGCATACATACATTCGCGTCTTTGCGCTAGTTATTTAACATACCATACGTCGGACCTTCCTCCGACGAATGCTTAGAAAGCGGCGTACCCACATATCGAGAGCGCATAAATACGAATATACACGATACAACGGAATCGGATAAAACAAACTTCACATAATCGAATACGAATCGAATTTCACAAAGAGGCGAGTTTACCTTCTCCGGACAGCGATCCGGAGCAGCGTATCAAGTCGTCGGTCCAATCGCCGGGTTTTGGGTTTGCGATGCGAATAGAAGGGGTAAAATGCTTGCTGATTTTGGCTAGAACTGAGAGAAAGGTTCGACTGATCCCTGAATTGATGCTCTCCAAGCTAAACTCTGCTATGGTGGTGCTTTATCTGCTGCTAAGGGTTATTCCACGCCGATGCTATCCGGGTCTTACATGCGGCTAAAGTGTGTCGATGGTATGGATATCTAATTCTTTGCTAAAGTGTGTCGATCTATGGGTTTCTAACTATTGCTAAGGATGAAATGATTGCTATCTCCGAGCCATGTCGATGTCATCATTGCCGCACTTTGATTCCTTTGCATGTGCTTATATAGCCATTCTTGGGTTCCTCATTAGGTAAATAGTAAGTGATATTAACGCGATTTAGTCGAGATTTGAAAAGATTTGGGTAGATTTTTCAGTGATTTCGAACGGGTTATGATTTGAAGGGATTTGGGTGCTGGTTATGGAAAGCAATCGTTGGAGAAAGGAGGAAGATTTGGGTTCGATTCGCCGGATTCTCAGGCGAGAATCACGGCAGGGAAGGTGCGGCGATGGGGCGAGGTGCGGCGGATGTCTTAGGCTGCTAGGGTTTCGTTAGGTTTTGTTTGAGGAGATGAAGTCGATTTTGTGTTGGACGAATGGGCTTTGGGGGAGGGGCGTTTAGGGTAAGGTATAGAGGGCAGGGGCGTGTGGGCTTGCGGGTTTTGGGCTTTTGGGCTGCGGGTTGGGTTAAATGTAGTGGGCTGGACGAAAATGGTGGGTAGTATTAAATTAGTTAAGGCATTTAATTAGTTTTAGGCTTAGTTAATTAGTGCTAAATAAACTAATAAATTGTGATTAAATTATTTAGGTGCTTTAAAGTTATCTAGGTGCTACATTAGTCTAATTATTTAGGTGCTAAATTAGTCTAATTATTTAGGTGCTAAATTAGTCTAATTATTTAGGTGCTAAATTAGTCTAATTTCGAGTTATAAAACTATTACGATAATAAATGCGGGCGTGTTGTTTAATTAATGCTTAATGCTCTAGAATGCGGCGCTATTATTTAGAATTTTATTATTGTGCATTATTGCGAAATTAAATTAAAATTAAAATTGAGTTTAGATTAAATTACTTAAATGCTAAATGCAAGTGTGATGTTTAAAGCTTTTATAAATGTGACGCTACTAGATTAAAAATGACTTTAAATTACAAATGATTACTAATAAATGCGGCTATGCTACCTGACACGACGTTATCGCTAAATTATTTATTTTATGCATTTATTAATTATTTAAGAATTACGACAAAGCTTAAAGTTAGTTAATGCGGACGCGGGACTCTAAGTGTTTAAAACTCTACGTAAGACGCGATGCCATTATTAAATTAATTATTTATGCCTGTATTTATGTTTTATCGCTACATTTTATTATAAAAAATCCTAAAAATTATTTTACAAAATTAGTGTAATTTTATAGTTAATGACTGGACGGGAGGGTCAAAATTGGGTGTCAACAATAGTTAACATTCATGTGTCCTAATTCACCCAAACCAATTAGGTGGCGACTCCGCGAACCCTTTAGCATTTTAGCACCCCTTTTAGCATCTTTTAGCACTTTTAACATTTATTTTATTTTCTAACATCTTCTAAGCAGGAGTTAGAATAAGTCGCGGTCGAAAAAGGGCGTGACACCATGATTGTTAACTCAATCTTACCTATGAACTTATGAGGTGAAGTTTTACTAACTGCATGTCATGTACATAATAGAATTCCTTCGAAAAAGATAAAACTGTCACCATATGAAATTTGGAAAGGAAGAAAACCTAATATTGGTTACTTTAGAGTTTGGGTGTGCTTAGCCTATTATAAGGTCCCAGATCCTAAGAAAACTAAATTAGGTCTAAGAGCTTTGAAAAATATTTTTGTAGGATATGCAGAAAATTCAAAATCATATAGGCTTCTGGATTTAGACTCAAATGTAATTGTGGAATCTCGAGACGTAGAGTTCTTTGAGAATAAGTTCCGAAGTGATTTCAACTGTGTAGGTGAGTCCTTGCAAATACCTCAAACAGAAATAAGTTCTAATCCTTCTCTTAACAATGATAGGTTAAATCCTTGTTGACACCCAATTTTGACCCTCCCGTCCAGCCATTAACTATAGAATTACACTAATTTTGCAAAATAATTTTTTAGGATTTTTATAATAAAATACAACAATAAAACATTAAATACAGGCATAAATAAATAATTTAATAATGGCATCGCGTCTTACGTAGAGTTTTAAGCATTTAGAGTCCCGCGCCCGCACTTATTAACTTTAAGCTTTGTCGTAATTCTTAAATAATTAATAAATGCATAAAATAAATAATTTAGCGATAACGTCGTGTCAGGTAGCATAACCGCATTTATTAGTAATCATTTGTAATTCAAAGTCATTTTTAATCTAGTAGCGTCACATTTATAAAAGCTTTAAACATCACACTTGCATTTAGCATTTAAGTAATTTAATCTAAACTCAATTTTAATTTTAATTTAACTTCACAATAATGCACAATAATAAAATTCTAAATAATAGCGCGTTCTAGAGCATTAAGCATTAATTAAACAACACGCGCATTTATTATCGTAATAGTTTTATAACTCAAATTAGACTAATTTAGCACCTAAATAATTAGACTAATGTAGCACCTAGATAATTTTAAAGCACCTAAATAATTTAATCACAATTTATTAGTTTATTTAGTACTAATTAACTAAGCCTAAAACTAATTAAATGCCTTAACTAATTTAATACTACCCACCATTTTCGTCCACCATTTAACTACATTTAACCCAAAAGCCCAAAAGCGCGACTCTTTTCTTTACACCTTACCCACGAAGCCTCTTGTGACCACTTTTTTCCATCGCCAACGCTAGAACTAAAAACCTAAGCATTTGATCGTGCCGGATTTCGTAGGAGAATCCGGCTTTCTTTATCCACACCCCACCAACGATTCCTTACCATATCCCTACCGATCTCGCGACAAATGGTAAGAATCGTCTGAATCGACCAATCGCACTAAAATCTTTTCAAATCTCGGCTAGAATCACTTCTAATTGCTTACCATATTAGAACTGTGGTTAGGCTATATATAATGCAATAGACCATTTAGGGAGCACCTTCGAATCGAAAACTCACTCGAATGTTATAGAACATAGAGGAGATAGCATAGCAGCGATTAAGAATCACCACGACATAGCGAGAACACAGAAGCGATTTCGAGCGGGACTCGAGCACGTGAGTTCGTTTGAGGAATGGCATCGACTTAGGGCGGCATCGACTCGGAGGAGGTAGAGCGAGCAGGACACCCTAGCGTGATCGGCGCGGACCATTAGCATAAGCACCGATAGGTAGTTCAAATCTCTTCTTTCGGTTCAAGCCAAGAATCGACCATGAGAACCTCGCCACTTTCATTTCGCGCCGCAAACCCAAAACCGTCGATTGACCGACGACTTGATACGCTGCAGTTCGTTGTCAGGAGAAGGTAAAATCAATCTCTTTTAAAATCTAGTCCTTTTGTATTCTCGTATCCTCATTTAATTTCTGCGGGTTGTGGCGTGTAGTTAGCACTTCCGATATTGTGACTAATCTATCATTGTACCTAGAATGTGTTAGTTGTAGTTATTAGTGTTGTTATATGCATTTAAGCATATTTTAGTTAGCCGAGTTTAATTTTACTTATTGAACTACCCATTAAACCCATGTTTAGTAGTAGCATGCGTATCATTGTTGTAATATGAAAGGGTGATTAAGCTGGGTGATGTATCCTAGGTTGATCATTTGTTAAGCTGATCGAGGACTATTAAGATTTAAAATGCTATGTTAAGTTGTATTCAAGAATTATGAGATAGATACTATTATTGGTGGGTGATGTGATGATTTCTTTGACGGTTCAATTCGATTAAGGCTTGTATAAATTAGGATGAGTTAAGTATGTGATGAATGATTATTACGAATGTTAAATCACCTAGTTATTGATTAGCTTAGGCAAGTTGTTTGATGTGTTAAGTGTAGAACCACTCTTATAGTCTAATACTTATGCTAGGAAGTTGTTGTCTTTGATTAGAGCCTTTAAGATACTTGTTAGCCTTTATCACGATCAGTGTTCGATTTTTATGTTTTCACTGTTTTGTAAAACAAATTAAAACTCGATAAGTTGAATGTTCCACTGGTTTGCCTTGTCTAAGTTGGATCCGCTACTTCGTAATGTTTGGGATCTAGACTTTCTATAACATGTATGCTTGTTAGGATGAGGTGTATTGAATGAATAGTTTATATGCCAAATTATTTGCATTTAAAGTCATGTTCTACATAATCGGGACCTTGAAAGTGTTTGTATGCCTTGTTAATACTATGATTGAATATGCCACTCTATATCGAACATCACAATAGGTTATAATATCTATCACCTCTCGGAAAACCCATGTTTGATTTACTATTTGTGTATTCGAGTACTTTTGTTTTGTCCTATATGCTGAATGCTAAGATAGTATCCTGATAATATGAAATTCCTTCTAAATTATTTAACCATGTCAAAAGACTAGGGCGTGATTTGAGTAACAATACGCACATGTTAACCTCTTATATTAGTTTGGAACAAGTTCAAGTCATGTTATATAAGCTCCCAGAACTCATCATGTTCACGCTACTGATTAGTTTTGTTAGGATCATAGCATGTGTTTAATTTTGCCAAAGTTATTTATCATTTGATAAGGTCTAGAATATATATACTAATCCTTATCTTCTCTTATTTTACATGAAATGCATCGGAGCAAAAGGAGGAGTCTCATAGCGAGACTCATTATGCCTTCAATCAATTGAAGATTTGCATTCACCCGCGTTCGTGTGTATCTTGCTATCTGCATGAAATTCCAAACCACAAAGGAATCACATCGCCACTCCTTGAGTCGCCTTTATTGGTTTTCTATCCCGCCCTCATTCATTTGTTGTAATTAATTGTCTAACGCTACATTAATTATTAGAACACTTAGAATAGTTAAATCTTGAATCAATAAATTAGCGAGTAGTTGGATACTAGAAATTTGCTTCCCTTTAAGTTAATTATTTTAGGTTTGCCACGCATAACTAAACTTTGCCAAATGATAATCGTCCTTTGCACTATGCCACCTATAAAAAATCAAATTTTCCAGTAAATGCATACATTTAGTCTATAAATCAACTTTGCATCACTTATTTATAAATAAAAATAAATGAATACTTTTAAACCTTACATGTATTTTTAGAACACAAGTCTTACAAATCTTTATCAAAAGGCATCCACTTTTATAGACACTTGCATCATCTTTCTCTTCAAATATTTTCAAAACATGCATCGCACTTGGCATAATAATTACCCTAGGTTTGGCGGGACAACCATGAGTTAAGCGGATCTTAGAGGGTGCCTAACCCCTTCCCTCTAGATTAATAAAGAACCCTTACCCAGAATCTCATTAAGTTTAGCAGACCATTAAAATGGAGTTAATGTTTTACTTTAAACTAGTTAAACATTTAGGTGTCCTAATTCACCCAAACTAATTAGGTGGCGACTCATGAACCCTTAGCCTTTTAGCACTTCTTAGCATTTTGCACCTTTAGCACCTTTTAAGCTTTTAAACATCTTTTGCAATTTTAAAACCTTTAAAGCCTCTTAAACTTTATTTAGCTTTTATTTTTATTTTCTAACCTTTTATTTGAGCAGGAGCTATTTATTTAAAAAATGCCGCGGCCGAAAATGGGCGCGACAATCCTAATGATTGTAGTGAACTTAGAAGAAGTGTAAGAGTTAGAAAGGAGAAGAATATGGGTTCAGATTTCATAGATTCTCAAGCAATTTTCTTTCTTGTAGAAAAAAATAGAGAAGTTGTTACCAATAAAATTCAAATCGTTCTCAACGTTGAGAATGAAAGTGATGACCCAAAGACATATCAAAGAGCAATAACATCTAGAAATTCAGCTTTTTGGAAAGAAGCAATAGATGACGAGATGGAGTCTTTAATGGCTAATAAGAGTTGGGTCTTCTCGGACTTGCCTCCTGGTTCCAAGGCTATTGGGTGTAAGTGGATTTTCAGGGTAAAAAAGAGCGTGGATAATGAATCAATCAAAGTTTTCAAAGCTAGGCTTGTTAGACAAGGGTTTAGCCAAAGGGAATGAGTGAACTATTTTGATACTTATGATCATGTGGCTAGAATTGCATCTATAAGAATATTGATAGCTTTAGCTTCTTTGTATGATTTGCATATTCATCAAATGGATGTAAAAACTGTTTTTCTAAATGGTGATTTAGATGAAGAGGTATACATGAAACAACCTGAAGGTTTTGTCCTTCCTGGTTATGAACATAAAGTTTGTAAGCTAGTTAAATCATTGTATGCTTTAAAACAAGCACCAAAGTAATGACATGAAAAATTTAATTATGTTGTTTTATCCAATGATTTTGTACATAACTCTGCTGACAGGTGTATATATTCTAAGTTTACAAAAGATTATGGTGTAATCTTGTGCCTTTACGTAGATGATATGTTAATCTCTGGAACAAACATAAATGACATAAATGAAGTCAAAACCTATTTGAGTTCCTGTATCAAGATGAAGGACTTAAATGAGGTTGATATCATATTGGGTATTAAAGTTAGAAGAAATAGTGAGGGTAATTTTTTGAGTCAGTCTCATTTTGTTGAGAAGATGCTTAAGAAATTTGAGCATTTGAACTTCAAGGAAGCTAACACTCCATATGATACATCATGCAAACTTAGTATAAGCGATTGGAAGATGCGTGGCTCGGTAGAGTATGCTAGTGCGATAGGTAGCTTGATGTATGCTACACATTGTACTAGGCCTGATATTGCATTTGCAGTTTGCAAACTTTCTAGATTTACTAGTAATCCCAATACAGAACATTGGCAAGCAATTGGAAGAATTTTTTATTATTTGAAAAGAACAAAAAGTTATGCTGAGCATTATGGAAATTTTCCAGCTGTACTTGAGGGATATACATATGCTAGTTGAATATCTAGTGATGGAGATAATAAATCCACAAGTGGTTGGATTTTTATGCTCGGTGATGGTGCTATTTCTTGGGCCTCAAAGAAACAAACATGTATCACACATTCTACCATGGAAGCTGAATTTTTAGCTTTAGGGGCAGCAGGCAAAGAAGCAGAATGACTGAGAAATATGTTATTGGATATAAAGTTGTGGCCACCACCGATGCCAGCCATTTCTTTGCACTGTGATAGTGAGACAACTCTGTCTAGAGCTTATAATAAGATTTATAATGGTAAGTCTAGACACATCAGTTTGAGACATGCGTATGTGAGGCAGTTAATATCCGACGGGATTGTAACTGTGATTTATGTAATGTCTTGTAACAATTTGGCAGATCCTTTTACTAAAGGACTTTCAAGAGAAATGATTTATGGAACAAGTCGAGAAATGGGCTTGTGACCCGTTTGAATTAATCAGCAACAATGGAAACCCAACCTTTTCCTATGAGTACCCATGGTTAAAAGGTTCAATGTGATAATAACAAATTGTTGATGACTGATTAGGTCACACTAGTGTAACTATTGTTCTAGTGTATGTTTAGGGTAAGTTATACACTCTTAATGAAATTCAAGTAGTAGAAGAATTTCACCTATATAGACATTAGAAGTGGTGCCGCATCTAACAAAAGTTTTGGGTCAAACTTGTGTAAATGTCTATTAAACCAGGTGGAGCACATGACCAGAATGGTGCTACCTCGATATGAACATGGAAAAGAACAATTGTGTGTTCAGTCTTCCGATTCTAGCATAAGGAATTTTGGCTCAAACGCTTTAAGCTGCCATTAATTTCGTTAGAACTTTGAAGAACGGTGACTAAGTGAAAGTTCAAATCGCAAGATACTTTTATCTAAGCATTTTTGTTTAATTGAAGACTAAGTTGGGAATTGTTGTATATAGTCTTCAATTGTGTTTGTTAGAAAGTTGTGTATGTGGGTTTGTCCCATATTGGAATAATAGAAAGAACTTGATGTGTTTCTAAGTACTTTTGTACTTTGTATATTAAATGAATTTATTTCATTTAATTGGGCCAAACATGCAATGAGCTTGGACGCGCTTATAATTGAATTAATAATATGGTAATATATTATTAATCAAAGACTTGCATGTGCACGAACACGAGTTTAAATATCATTTAATCTTTTGCCATTATAATTAAATTTATATTTAAAGAAGATAACACCAAGAGATGGTTTTGTATCAAGTGTTGCGTCTTTTCAGCCTCTAAAGTTTCGGCGCCGCGGCGCCACCCGGCAAGGTCGCGGCACCACTCTCTGATGTTTCGGAGCTGCGGTGCTACTCTCTGAAGTTTTAGCGCCGCGACGCCATCCTGCATGGCCGCGGCGCTGCGACGATTTCAGGCTGTTTGGAAGAACGTTAATTTCATGAAAAGTCACAATTGTTCATGAAAATCACCTTGTTTCATGAAAGATCACAATTATTAATGAAAGGTCACTTGATTTCTTTAAATATGGAATGACATATGATTAAAAGGGTACAAACAATTTATCTCTTCCAATATAGAACACTTTCTTTCTTTCAAGCAATTCATGTTCATGAAAAACGAATAAGTTGCTATAAATTTCGTTCAAAGATTAGGGAATTCTGGGGGTAAATTAGCAAGTTAATCCATCAGCATATAGTGGGGCTAATATTATCCTAAGGACAGAGAATCATCTCGTCCTAATCTAGTTTCTATAGTTCATTCATTATCACACAAGTCATATTTTCTAACATTTTATTCTTCAATTCTATTTACGAACTTGCAGTACGTACCTTCTCAATATTTTCTAATTTGATCGATGGACTATCAAAAAATGGTACCAGCAATTGCAAGTTGCGGGAATACAAGTCCCTTCCTGGATGACACAATCATAAGAAAAGGTGAATCATCTTTTATTTGTTGTTAACTTCTAGCTTTGAAAGATTGATAATTCCCGTTGTTTATTCATCTAATGGAGCATACGACTCCGAAGCTAGTCCAGAAACTGAGATAGATGTTTAGAGTACTGACACTAGCGACAACTACATCATAAAAGAGGGGAGAACAAGGGATATAACAAAATGACTATGTCACATATAGAATAAATTCAGTTATAGAATCTGACAATTAAGATCTTTACAAATCAAAAGAATCTTAGTATTTATACGTAATATGCAAGTGGTACACATGGATGATAAATCAGAGGAGGTCACATTAATAAATGGTTTGTCTTATGCAACCTCCAAATTCACCATCTGTATGTATAATCTAGTTCTAGGGTTCAAACATGAATTGAAGATCAAACTTACTAGTGAAAAGAACGGGGTTGTCTGTGATACAATTTGAAAGAATATCAGCAACAACAATTCAAAGTGGGGTCTGGGGAGGGTAAAGAATATCAGCACCCAAGCCAAGGCAATGAATCCAGCAGTCTAATACTTTTATACAATTGTTCAACGAGCGCAGGACATACAAGACGGTCTGATTCGGCATGCCGATATGCCCATTCTCGATGTAACCCACAATAATATTTTCGTGGATCTGAATATTTCACATTGCAAAAATAATCATTACGTACGCTCTATAAGAAGGTGATATTTCAAATCATCTATATTGAATTCATTATTATCAAGATAACTCGAATCACCGGAATAACTGCTATGATTTGAGCTATCATCACCACAACTATTCAGATCTTTTGGAAGAAATACCGATCAATCTACCTTTCTACTATTCTTCATTGAATATGTTGTAGTTTAATAACAAATGAAAGGCTACTTATATAGTTGCAAATCCAAAGTACCATATTATGGCCCTACCTACCTACTTTAATTTTAAAAAAATATTAATAGGATCATGGGCAATCATCTTCATCAGACATCTCACAGTTCGAGTCCACTTGAATCTGAATCTGACATAACCATATTGATCATATTCTACCCTGAGGCAACATATTTTCATCTGATTGTTCTCTTCGCGAAAACGATTAAGAACACAATTAAACTCTTATGGTGTACAACGAGGCATTGCCATAACACAACTTTTTGAACGTTTGAGTCTGATTGCCCACAAGTTTTGTTCTAGCATTTCAGTCTCTTTAACACGCAAATTCTACTCAGATGACATTGTATTATTGTATTGTTGATTGTATATGTGGTTCAGATTATTTGAGTATTTAAAATCACCATAATACGTAGTCGATATTTCTGGGACTTCCTGGCGAGTTCTGACCAAAACTTCACTACGACCGATAGGTATCGTTTCAATATACATTTCAAGAACCTTTATATTCTTTTGGTGTCCTCAAATATTCATTTAAAGACTCATCATCAGTGATATTCCACTAGCCATAAAGCACTAAACATTGCGGTGCAATGGAGATTGGATATCTGTCTATTACAGATAATGGAAACTCACGCTTACTAACTTTCATTCTTCTGTATATGACATTGAGTAATGTTGAGTAATACAAGTTAATTGGAAACATAACAAGATATTTTGGTGGAATCTATATCGAACATTATTATTATTATCATGAAGAATCTATCTCTCAAAATAAAAAAATCTTAATGGTTGAAGAATGAGATGCCATTTTTATGAATTTTGAAGTTGGATGGGTTTTCAAGAACTTGAAATTTTGATGACTTAAACTTTGAAAATAAATGAGTTTTTACCTCATCCAAAATTCATGTTAAATAGAAAAATAGATAGGTTCTTGCAATAATTTCAGTGTCATGTCAAATCAAGTATAAATGAGAAGGTGAATAATTGATTGTAAAACGCAATAATTTATTGTGTAATTGGACTAAAAGTGACAATTTTAAAAATGTGGGCTGCCTAGAGTTAAAATAACTCCTTTTGCACAAGAAATTTATGCGCAAAAGGACTTAATCGTGCAATTACGATTAAGTTCTTTTGTACAGAAAATTCATGTGCAATTTTTTTGTCATTTTTTATAGTTATTTTGATTCACTTCTTACTTCGTGGGTGATTGGGCACGTTAGTCTGTTGTATTAAGTTGGTATCTTGTGGACAAAAAATAATACTGAGATTTGGTGGGCGTTTTTCGACCTTGTTTGCATCTTCTTGTCGTTTTTAGAAATCTAACAAGTGGGTTTCCACTAAAAAAAACATAAAAAAATACAAGTCATTATATATTAATACTCTAATACCGTCCATTATATATTAATACAATTCAATCCAATATAATATAATTCAGTCCAATAAAATTATTACAGTTCAACCGGACATACCAAAGGAGCCCTTAAGTTTTAAGTTCGGCACTCAACCTAATTTCTGCTTCGGTTCTAATAAAAGAAATAAGAAACAAAGCATTTCAAAAGTCTCGTTTAAGCGAATTACATTTTTAGTAAGTGGTGGTGGTGGCAGCAACACACCACACACATCACTACAAAACAAACACCACAGCCAACCTAGCTGGCAACTTAACATAACACCAATTACATCTCCCTCTATGCCCTGCCAAATTTCCCTGTTATAGCATCTCCTAATCTTTAGATACCCTTTTCTTCTTGTTTTGTCTTTCTATCCTTCACTTCATGCTTTCTTGTTTAACCCCATTTTCTTGATATTTAACAAGAAAATATTTCATTGTATTTCTACCCAGATAAAGTTATTTACTGGGTAGTAGAGCACAATTCCATGGCTACTTCTTCAGCTTATCTTTGTTGTCCTGCAACTTCTGCTACTGGAAAGAAACATATTTTCCCAACTGGGTCAACTGGATTCTTGTTTTTTGGTGGTCCCCGTTTGTCGAACCGGTTAGTGACTCGGAAGTCAGTTATTCGGGCTGATTTAGACTCCATGGTCTCTGATATGAGTACTAATGGTAAAGTTTATTCACTGCACTATTTGATTTTTCATTGTGTTTAGATTTTTTTCTTGCTTGTTTGTTGTAAGGGTTCTTGAACTGTAGTTTGAGATATTGAACTTGACTGTGAAAGGATGTTATGCAATTCTGTTTTTCTATGTGTATTATCTTTGAGTTTGATTCTCTAATTTTGGTGGAAGATAAGATTTCAAAGGGTACCAAGCCACAAACTTTGAGGTTAATATATTTCTTTGTATGGATGTCATCCGTTTGTTTCTTTTTAAAAATTTGGCCTTTGTGTATGTCTTGATTGCGCATTTGTGTTTTTTCTTTGAGTCTTGCTTTTAAACTTGGATAATTTGACTAGTGGTGGTAATTATCTGTGTTGTAAATTCAGAAGTTTTAGGGAAATATAGGATTTTTAAGGATGTCAGCCGACTTTGAGTTTGATGGTTCTTTCTACTTTTTTGTGTTCTTTTGTATCATAGATTTCTTCGTCTAAAGGAATAATGACTAGCAAACTAGGACTTTTTGCAACTCATGTCAAGTTTTGTTCTTTGCAAGGAATACTGCGAATGCATCATATCCAAGCCATTAATCCAACAAAAGGGTGAGCACTATAGGTCAGAGGAATGGATTCTGAATAATATTTTTGCTCCAAATAGTTTCAGATTGAATTAAGTTGCGAAGACGTGTGTGTTTGCGGTTGGAGAAGGGGGAGAGGGTGGGGCAGGAATGGTTAATATGTGAAAGGATGAGAAGCAAATTGACTTGCTTTCTCAGGATCAGTCTATATGTCAAGAATACCAGGATCGTTTTCTTTTCCGCTCTTTTAGCTATTGTTGGAACAAGTGCATAGGCAATGGTGGAATACGAAAGAACTTCACATTTAGTCTATCTAGTGTGATGTATGTAATATATGAAAAAGGTGGATCTATTGATCGGTCATGTCATATAGGCCCTTCTCTTTTTAGACAACTGAAATATATAATTCTTGGTAACTTAAAGATAAACAAGATGTTATTGAAAAAGACATATCTAAATAAGGTAAAATAAGTTCTGGTATAGTGTCTTGAAATCAGGAGGGACAATTTCTGTTGGATAAGTCAGTGTACTGCTGCTGAAACAAATTTTCAACTTGCAGCTCCAAAAGGGCTATTTCCACCTGAACCTGAACATTATCGGGGGCCAAAGCTGAAAGTAGCTATTATTGGAGCTGGGCTAGCAGGCATGTCGACTGCTGTGGAGCTCTTGGATCAAGGACATGAGGTTCAGAAGCCTAACATACCCTTTCAAGAATTGTTATAACCAATTCACTCTGAAACAAAACAGTTAACCAAAAAGCAAAAAGAAAAAAATGTCTTTATCCTTGTGTTTTTCCCTGTGACCTGGAATACATCATCTCTTACTACTTTCTTTTCAGGTGGACATATATGAATCGAGGACCTTTATTGGTGGGAAAGTGGGTTCTTTTGTTGAT
This sequence comes from Przewalskia tangutica, assembly GCA_029844215.1. Taxonomy (NCBI): domain Eukaryota; kingdom Viridiplantae; phylum Streptophyta; class Magnoliopsida; order Solanales; family Solanaceae; genus Przewalskia; species Przewalskia tangutica. The sequence goes on from CM056721.1 coordinate 19,071,739, forward strand.
AGACGTGGGAACCACATTGAAATGGGACTGCACGTGTTCTTTGGTTGCTATAATAATCTGTTCCGTCTGTTGAAAAAGGTGCACAGAGCTCACCTTTCGTAGTTCTATTGTATTTCTACTTACTGAGTGGTTGAGAATGCACTAGAACTGCATTACTGCTCACTCATAGTTAAGGTGCAATTCCAATATTATAGAGTAAGGTTTGTGCTGAGTACTTATGTGCCAAGTCGAAATGCCTAAAGATTAAACGTCATTGCCATGGATATTGAAGTGTCAAGGAGTCTTGATATTCTTTTTCTGTTCATGCTTATCATTTAAGTAATTTATTTCTTATTTCCTGGTTGATGTAGGTGGGTGCTGAAAAAAATCTGCTTGTGAAGGATCATACTCACACATTTGTAAATAAAGGGGGTGAAATAGGGGGTATGATTTTATTTGTACGATACAAAATCTTTCATCTAGGGGAACTTTAAAATGCTTTCACAAATGACTCCTCGAGGAACATGTCTTCCAATATATTAAAGTTAATATGGTCTGTTACTATTTATAATTGTGGTCTATACCTCAATGCAGAGCTTGATTTCCGCTTTCCAGTTGGAGCACCCTTACATGGAATTAATGCATTTTTGACTACTAATCAGCTAAAGGTAACATGCTAATGCCCTCTTCATAAATGATTTTTCAATTCATGCTATCTCTTATATTTCAAAATGTCCGGTATAGATCCTTGGTTTGATCTGTTAGTATATCGTTTCCGGCTTAGGAAGTTTAGCATACAACTAAAAATGCTCTTCTTCTTCCTCCTCTTAAGTTAAGAGGAAGGATGAAGAATAAAGATTCAGAAGTCTAAAATTATTGCTGGTAGGAGTGGTGCAAAAAAAGAACCCCATGTTGTATAGGTAGACAGGACAATATATTTCCGCGGTTGAGCTACATCCATACCTTGCACATAATTGTTGTTATCATCCTGGTGTTATATTAATGAAATACGTTTATATTAAAAATAAAAGGATAAAGGAAGGCCAATGAATAGAATACGATAAACTTCCAAATAGAAAAGCAAATTTTGAATTTACAGTTCAGCACCACGTTCCAACAACAACAACAACATACTCAGTGTAATCCCACAAAGTGGGGTTTGGGGAGGGTAGGATGTACGCAGACCACGTTCCAATAGTTTCAATACCTGGTTTTGAGATGGTAGGAGAAGAGGGTAGCAAATTTCCTACCAGAACTATGAGTAATCTTATAATTCTATAGTGGAGGTGAAAATTAATAATTGTGTGGAAGCTTCAATGATACTTGCTTGTGAAAAGTCCCCCTCTTTGTTCTAAAGTGCTTGCAAGTATTGTTACTTCATATATGTACTTTGAGCATGTGAAATTATAAAGACACAATGGCCTAATCCAATCATGGAAGAGAGAAATTGTTAGTGGGTAAGGGTATAAGAGAGGGGGACAGAACACTTTGAGGGCACAATGGATAGGAAAAACTAAAGGCAAACCTGAGAGGACCAATTTTTTTTTCCACAAATACAATAACAACATACCCAATGGAGTCCCACAACGTGAGGTCTGAGGAGGGTAGAGTGTACGCAGACCTTACCTCTACCTTGATAGGTAGAGATATCACATACATGTCCTTAATAATTATTGTACCTTGCGATTTCATCAGCACCTTGTTCAACAGTTAATATACATAGAGCGTAGAAAGGTATAAGAGTGATCTTCAGGCTGATTGTACCAAGTTTGTCACTGTCTCCTATGCTTAAATCAATGGCCCTATACAACGCTCACAACATATTCTCTTACTCATCTTGCTTCTCCTCCTCATCACTCATATTGCAATCGTCGTCGTATTAATACTACACGTACGGAGTAATTTAGGTGAATATCATTGAAGAAGCTTAACTACCTAAACTCATGAATATTTGTTGCAATAATGGCGTTATCCCATACGTATCGAGTCGTCAACTCACTCTATCTCGCTCTTCTTCCACTTACTTTTGTCGTAACGTCCTCCGTGTTTGGTAAACATTTCATGTCCTTACTAAAGTTTTCGAAATCACGTATTCATATATCTTTCATGTCACGATATCACACACGCAATAGGACCTAAGAGTGTTGAATATGCATGTGGCTAAGAAAGGGTTGGTTCCTGAGTCATTTTACTTAGAAATTGAACATAACTATAGTTTCACTCGCCACCTTCCACTTTTATTATCCATTTATGGTCTATATACATCTTTATGACACACTTCCTACAACAATGATAACCAACTGATTATAAGCATAAACACAACTATCCCCAATAAAATTATCAACATACTTGATTAGTTGCGTAACTCTGAATAATGTCGGGACCTACTATTTCCATGGATTCAATCTTGGGCATCTATATACTCTATGGCCTCTACTTCCACACCAATAGCACTCCTCAACATCACTCAGGCATTGCCCATAATGCACTTGTCCAGAACATAACTCGGTATCGCGTAAACATTCCCCGTCATGCCTCCTCCCACATTGTTGACAGCGTGGTCTACTACTTTCAACATATCCTTGTGCTTGCCTGAATTCTACCCAGGAGCTTCGATCTGACACGTCTGGAAACACTAATATTTCGTCACTTACCTCCATTCCAAACCTTACGGTCCGTCTGCCTTCCTCACCTCTACTCGTTCTTAGCGAACCTTAATTAACCGACTTCCATGATAACGGGCTCCTTGGTTTCTCAAAAGGCCTAACCTGTGGGGACATCTGAACATGTGACCCTGCTCTGGAAAGATGACTGGAGCACTGTTGCGTACATGGTACCACTCACACCTAAACCGACCAAAAACGACCATTGCGCGGATGGTTTTGGTACTGTGCGGGCCCTCCTATAATCTGACAACACAACTGGAATTAATGGCACTCGGAAGGACGATTCTTCTGGGGTATCAGATGGGTCCTCCTCCACAAATGATCATATTCCATAGACGGATCTTCCATGGAATAACTCACATTTCCTTCTTGTGTCTTTATAGTCCTCGAATCCATATTAACGGGTGGTAACCGGCTGGTACCTTCCCTGCATTTCTGAAGAGAACAAAGGTGAGAAAATAGGAATTTAAATACTTATGACTTCGCTCTAACACACGATCTAGATTTCAAGGAAGGTAACATCCTAAATGTCCCGTAGCCTCCTGATTATAAATGTGGCGCGCTACTACTAGACACGGCTTACAGACATCCCTAGAACAGACCTGCCCTGATACTAAGTTTGTCACATTCCAACCTAAGGGTGTGTGGCCGGTCTGTCATTATTTATTAGTGGTTTGCTTTGAAAAGATATGGGAGAAGTTCACTTTTGTCATTTCTGTGTTGCTGTTGTTGGAAACCCTGATTAATGCTCATTCTATGTGATCATCGTTAACGTGTGCCTCCCTTTAAATGTAGACTTATGATAAAGCTAGAAATGCTGTAGCTCTTGCCCTTAGTCCAGTGGTGCGGGCTTTAGTTGATCCAGATGGTGCGTTGCAGCAGATACGTGATCTAGACTCTGTAAGGGTTATTTCCCTTTTTTCCTCCTTGTTAACAAGTAAGATTGTTTCACTGCAAGTGTCCTCTCCCAGCTACTTGTTCGGTTGTTCCTAACATTATGTAATATCTGTTTCAGGTAAGCTTTTCTGAGTGGTTTATGTCTAAAGGTGGGACGCGTACTAGCATCCAGAGGATGTGGGATCCTGTTGCATATGCTCTTGGATTCATTGACTGTGACAATATAAGTGCTCGGTGTATGCTCACTATATTTGCTTTATTTGCCACTAAAACGGAGGCTTCCCTATTACGCATGCTTAAAGGCTCTCCTGATGTTTATTTGAGTGGTCCGATTAAGAAGTACATCATAGATAAGGGGGGCCGGTAAGATCAAATATGGGAACAGCTGCTTACTGTGAATTAGTAGATTTAGGCCTTAAATTTTCTCTTGAATGAACTAGCTATGCTCAATTTATTCTGAATCTATTCTCTGTTCACAGGTTCCATCTGAGGTGGGGGTGCAGAGAGGTACTCTATGAGACGTCCTCTGATGGAAGCATGTATGTTAGCGGGCTTGCCATGTCAAAGGTAAAATCGTTCTTTCATCCATTTTATCGCTTTTGAAAAGATTATCTTTCAGTAGGTTAAAATGTTAGGCTCTTTTATGCATATATAAGTACTTCATGCTGCTTTACAAGTGTGGGTGTGTTAATCAACTGCTATTGTGTCTATGTACAGGCCACTCAGAAGAAAATTGTAAAAGCTGATGCCTATGTCTTTGGTTGGTAATCAACTATATGATTGGACATGTATTTTCCCTCATTTCCCTCCTTTTCAACAGCATGAAACTAAACTGTTTTGGCTGATACCTAATTGCAGCATGTGATGTCCCTGGAATTAAAAGATTGGTACCTCAGAAGTGGAGGGAATTGGAATTCTTTGATAACATTTACAAATTGGTTGGAGTGCCTGTTGTTACCGTACAACTACGATACAATGGCTGGGTTACAGAGTTGCAGGACTTGGAGCGTTCGAGGTGATACATTTGTGGCTCAGAAGAAACTGTGTTTCTCAATATGAAATGCTTTTATGATGAAAGAACTACTAAATCTGTGTGTTAGATAACAATTCTCTCTGTAATTCAGGCAATTGAAGCGCGCTACAGGTTTGGACAATCTCCTGTATACACCAGATGCAGATTTCTCTTGCTTTGCGGACCTTGCATTGGCATCTCCGGAAGATTATTACATTGAGGGACAAGGCTCGTTGCTTCAGTAAGGAATTACGTTTTTATCCTTACTATCAGACAACTGCTCAGCAACTCATTAGATATCCTGGGCATCCCGGTGCACAAAGCATCCCGCGTTAGCGGGGTCTATTCTTTAGATATCCTGATCAGATTAAAAATCTTCTGGTTATCTTGTTTTCTCTGATCTATTCTCCTCTGTTTTGGTGCTTTCAGATGTGTCCTTACGCCTGGTGACCCTTACATGCCTCTACCAAATGATGAAATCATAAAAAGAGTGTCAAAGCAGGTAATTTGGCTTGTTATATGATTTTTCTGGGGAAAACCTTGGTACCCACACTTTCTTGTGCGTTCGTGGATGATAGTAAGGTAACAAATTAGGCCAGGGAAAAAAAGTATTTTATGTAGATGGATAGAGATCGTCCAAACTACATATCATCAATTACATTCTTAAGCTGTAGCACAAATAAAAAAAATCACCGCATAACCAATATAGCATTCGGTTAGTGTCCCTTGGGCTTTGATCTAGTTGTTAAGAGCGCATCACATGATATGTGGGTTAGGCGCATGTTACGGGTTCCAAACTTACTACAGACAAAAGCTTGGTATTTAAGTAGAGGGAGGTAGAGAGATAGGCTAATTGTCCACTGAGTTTCGAACAGTGATTCACTTCCCGTTGTGAATTTCTTTAGTTATCAGAAAAAGTGTAGCATTTGATTGACTGTATAAGAAAAAGAATTTTCACATAACTAATGTAGCATTTGGTCAGTGGTATCAAGTAATATTTGTGTTAAGTGATGGGAATTGTGTTTAATTTTATGGGAGATAGGTCACTTAGTGAGAATGACTGTATTAGCAGTACGAGGATTAAGCTATTTAGCAACAAAAGTGACCTTAAAGTAAGTGTTCTGCATTACAATACTTGCATAACTAGCTCCCTCCGTCCCAATTTATGTGATGTACTTTCATTTGACACACACTTTAAGAAATAAAGGAAGACTTTTGAATCTTATGGTCTAAAATAAGCCAAAGATATTTGTGTGGTTATAGATCATCTCATTTTGCGTAAAATGTAAAGTTTAAAGTTAAATTGTTGCCAAATAAGAAAATATGTCATTCTTTTTGGGACAGATAAAAAAGAAAGTGAGTCATTCTTTTTGGGACAGAGGGAGTATGTGAATCGAATGGCTCCTTAATGCATAAGATATTTTGGTATCAGGTTTTGGCACTATTTCCGTCTTCCCAAGGTCTTGAGGTTACCTGGTCATCAGTTGTGAAAATTGGGCAATCCTTATATCGTGAAGGACCTGGTAAAGACCCATTCAGACCTGATCAGAAGACGCCAGTGGAAAATTTCTTTCTTGCTGGCTCATATACAAAACAGGTAATCTGCTTTTTTTATCCAGTATTCTTAGTACTTTGATCCGGATATTGAACATGTGATGCTTCTACACAAGGAAAAGGAAATGAACCTCAAAAAATAAGTTTATTGGTCAAGTTTAATCTCTGTTGGTCCAATATTTACCAGAAAAAAGAAGTGAATGGCTGAAAATTGAATTATGTTTATAGATGTGGATATACTTTACGAGTTATTCATTGATAGTATCCGAATCTGATTGAAATGGTCTCTGAGAAAGTATTATTACAAGAAATTTCTTGGTCTTCTTTGTTGTAAAGAAGAGTATCATATGCAACTAATGACAATTTAGGGGCTTTGAAGCTGTGAACTATTGGATCAGGATCTTTGTACAAATAGTACAAATATGTCTGTGAAATTTAACAATGAGCTGCAGCCAAGTATGCAATACAATATGTGATGTTTCATTTTCGCGGGGACACAGCACGTTGATATTCGAGTAGGCCGGTTATCATAGGTTAACTTTCATCTTGTGTGAAAATGTGTGTTTCTTCAGGACTACATTGATAGCATGGAAGGAGCAACTCTTTCAGGTAGGCAAGCTTCTGCATACATATGTAATGCTGGAGAGCAGCTGATGTTGTTGGCGAAAAAGATTGCTGAAGCTGAGGTAAATGAGATCTCTAAAGGTGTATCGCTATCTGATGAGTTAACTCTTGTCTGATGACTTCAAATCATCCAATGCACAGTGAAGAATTGCCCCCACTTTGTGAATCCCAAGATGGATACAAATATACTCAGTCAGGAATTGCACAAGGAAAAGTTCTAAGTTTTGAGTTCACAAGATGGAAATGATTTTTTTAAATATGTTGTATGTAATAATTAGTAAATCTTCATAGTGATGTATCTATTCTGCCACCCTTCAGAGTTAATGAAATGGATCTTAGTGCTTCATCAATTACTGAGAAGAACTTTGTTACAGCTGAGATTGTACTGATTGTCTCTAATCAAGACTTATTAAATAATGATAACGAAGAAATACGATCGACTGTGTCTCAATCCCAAGCAAAGTTGGAGTTTGCTTTCATGAATCTTTTGTAACCATCCTTTTTATTTGGATAATTGCGATTTAAGACAAATCAAGAGTCTGTAGAACTTGCAGCCTGCAGGCACATGTATGTACCCAATAAGAAAATCTACGATAAAGTTTAATTATATCACATCTCAGGGGGGGGGGGGGGGTCTAATTACATATGTAAGTAACTATTTCAGTCTTGATCTTTTGTAAGAACAAGTATGAAGGTGAAACTGGAGTATTAAATTTCTCTTTTTTTTTCTTTTCCATTTTCATATTTTGCATCAGAGTTCAGAAGTTCTGAAATTTGACAATACATTCAACATTGCACTTAAACCATGCGCCAAAAAAAAAAACAATCAGAACAAGAGACGTCCTTTTGAAAAAAGAAAAAGAAAAGGTTGTGAGTTGGGGGATATTGTAAGCCTATTTTGCTAGTAATAGAAAGGGTTAAATGTTTTTAAAGAGTTAAGGGTCAAAAATACACCTCAAGTATCATTTTTTTTTGCGTTTTCTACATGAACTATCAGGTGTGAGAGTTTCCTACATAAACCATCACTATCTAGTTAGCAAAACACACATTAACTATTAGTTGTTCACTTTTACTATCATGTAGGAAACGCAAAAAAAAAATGATTGGAGAGAGCAGGACGTATTTTGAACAATGCATGAAATAAAATGATTTTGATGGAAGAAGAATGAGCATACGTATGGCATCTATAAGCTGTTTAAAGTTACCCTACAATCTCTATTCGGCTATCAAACAGATGAACAATTAATTTCAATATGTTAACTCTAACAGAAATCCTGCAAATCCCACTATCAGAATAACCATCCCGCACAGAAAAGGTGCCAAAATAGTCAACTAACGGTTATTACTGTAAACATGTATATTATAGAAATAATTGTATCCCTACCCATAATTAAAATATTTCCATATATTGTGTAAATATAATTATGGTAAGACTAAGATTCCTCTTTTGTATAGGCTTAGGATTCCTATTGTATAAGAGATGAATATTGTACTCTATATATACTTTGATATTAATGAAAAGACTCCCTAAGGGAGATTAATATCATCTTACATGGTATCAAGAGTCTAAACTCCAAAAACCCTCAAAAATTACTTCCCCAGCTGCCGGCACCACCCCCTCCCACGGCGCCGCGGCTCCCTTCTTCTCTTAAAAAAAAAATTCTTGATTTTTCTTTTCTTCCTCTCTTCTCTAAATGAATACTCATGATTCTCCCACTGTTGTTGACCGCTTCTACCTCCACAAATTCTACCACCAAGTCGTAATCCTCTTTTCATCCCGCTCTCACTGTTTCCAACATCAAGAACCATATCCCACCCGTCTTGATCAAGAAAGCAGTCAATATTATCCTTGAACTGTTTCGCAATCATGCATGTCTCTATAACGTGCTTGATTATATTGATGACACCATTCCGCGCCCTTCGGAGGTTGATGATTCTACTTGGCGGCGTCTAGACGCCGACGTCAAACAATGAATATATGGTAGTATTTCTCAGGATCTACTTCTTACTATCATAAAATCTGACTCCACAGCCCCTGACTTGTGGAATCGTTTGGAGGAAATTTTTCAGGACAACAAGCACACCCGTGCTGTGTATTTAGAAGAGCAATTTAACAATACACGTCTTGAAAACTTTTCCAATGTGGAAGCATCGCAAGCGATTAAAGCTCACGGATCAACTTGCATTGACTACTATTCATCGACACCAAAATGGTGTTACAATTGATTGCTGGCCTCCCTAAAGGCGAATATGATACATTGGCCACTATGATTCAACAAGTGGATCCGTTACCCAGCTTTAACAAAGCTCGCTCGCGATTCTTTGCCGAAAAAACCCGTCGTGCTAAGCGGCAGGAAAGCAGAGACGGTAGCGCGGCGCTCCCAACATCGCGATAACGCCGCGGTGCCTCAAGACAGAGCCGCGAGCTCGCCTCATTTCCAAGCAGATCCTTCAACCCTTATTCCCACTACGGGTTGTTAGGTCGGCTCAAAGACCACAACAAGCCCACTTCAGGGGCAGTTCAACAACCCTCCTCCGCCATGATACCCATCGAGTTGGTCAGCCAAAGACCTCAACATGCAATACGGCGACAATTGGTACATGGACTTCGGAGCCACATCTCACATTACCCAGTCTGCAGGTACTATTCCCAAACTGTGCAGTTTAAAACATCCTCAATATGTTACAATTGGTAGTGGACAACGCATTCCAGTAAAGGGTTATGGTACATCATACACAAAACCTCCCCATCCACCATTCTCCCTTAAAAATACCTTATATGCCCCACACATGATTAATAACCTAATCTCTGTCCTCCAATTTACTCGTAATAATTCTGTCTCTGTTGACTTTGACCCTTTTGGTTTCACTGTAAAAGATCTTCGTACGGGACACCTCTTACGAGATGCAATAGCACAGAGAATCTCTATCCATTCACATCCACCTCCGCTGCCAGATCTTTCTCTCCCGTCTCTCTAGCGGCTATTTCTTCTTCGACATGGCATAATAGGCTTGGTCACCCAGGACTCCCAGTCTTTAATTTTCTTAGAGGCAATAATTTCATTATTTGTAATGGGAAGCTTGCCCAAAATTGTGTTTTTTGTTCTTTAGGCAAACAAACTCGTCTTCTATTTAAATCATCTACTAGTGTTACATTTGCACCATTTGATATAATACATGCCGATTTATGAACATCATATGTTGCTAGTTCTCTTGGTCATAAATATTATCTTGTCTTGCTAAATGATTTTTCTCACTATATCTGGTTGTACCCTCTCAAATATAAATCAGAAGTGTTTACCAAATTTCTTGAGTTTCGACAATTCATCCAAACACAATTTGAAAAAGGTATCAAATCATTTCAGTGCGATAATGGTCGTGAATTCAATAACTCTATGTTTCACAGTTTTTGTACCAATAATGACATGGTTTTTCGCTTCTCCTGCCCTCACATTTCACCACAAAATGGTAAAGCTGAAAGAATCATCTGCACCATTAACAATATGATTCACACCCTATTGATTCATGTCTCCCTCCCTCCATCCTTCTGGATATATGCTGCTAAAATATCAGAATACATTCTCAATATTCTTCCTACTAGCACTCCTCACAACATGACCCCTACCGAAATCCTCTACCATAGAGTTCCCTCTTATGATCATCTATGGATTTTCAGTTGTCTGTGCTATCGCAACCTTAGGTCTACCGCCCCTCACAAGCTCGCTCCTAGGTCCACTCCATGTGTCTTCCTAGGCTTCCCACCGATCAATAGGGGTTATCTATGGTACGACATGTTCACTCGTCAAATCCACATCTCTCGTCACGTCACATTCGACGAGACCACATTCCCGTTTTCGAATCTTCAGAAATTTCAAAATCCGGATTACTCATTCCTTGACGAGCCTGCTATCTCTCCCATCATCCTTGATCAACTTATCTCTTTTGACTCGTCGACAGCGCCGCGGCTAGTGTTGAGGCGCCGCGGCACCAACTTTCCAGAGAGGTCTGTTCTCCCAACCCGTCGATAGCGCCGCGGCCCAGTGATGAGGTGCCGCGATGCCATATTTCCAGAGAGGCCTGTCACTCAGACAGCGCCGCGGTGCTAGATCCAGGCGTCGTGGCGCCTCCGACGGCTTTACCCCTACCTTCTTCTTTTCCGACCCTACCATCAGTCTCAGCCCTCCCTACCCAGCCAGCACCACCTCCCACTGTCCCCACTCACCAAATGAAAACTCGTGCCAAGCATGAAATCTTCAAACCCAAAGTTCAATTTAACTTGTCTGCCCAAATCATTTCTCCAATTCCTAAAAACCCTATATTGGCTAAACAAGACACTAATTGGAATGCGGCTATGCCTGAGGAATTCAATGCTTTAACTAAACAGCACACATGAGATCTAGTACCTAGACCTGAGGGGGGAATGTGATTCTTTGTCTGTGGCTTTTTCGTCACAAATTCAGAGACAGTAGAGATATTGAGAGGTATAAGACACGACTTGTGGCTAATGGCACAAATCAGCAAGAGGGCATTGATTGTGGTGAGACCTTCAGCTCGGTTGTCAAACCGGCTATCATTCCACAATTTTGAGCATTGCCATGGGCAAACACTGGACGATCCATCAGCTTGATGTGAAGAATGCATTCTTACATGGGGATCTGAGAGAAACATTCTACATGCATCAGCCGCCAGGGTTCACCCATCCAGCATTTCCTCGCTATGTGTCATCTCCGTAAGTCACTATATGGACTGAAACAGGCCCCCCGTGCGTGGTATGATCGATTTGCTAGGTATATCTTGCAGATTGGGTTTGTATGCAGCAAGAGTGATACATCACTATTCATTTTTCATCGAGGTAGTAGCACTGATTACTTATAAGTTTACGTGGATGTTATTTTTCTTACTGCCTCCTCCGACGGATTGAATAATGAGATTATTGTCTTGCTTAAGTCCGAATTTGCAATGACTGATTTGGGGAAGCTGTGTTACTTTTTGGGGATATCAGTGACCAAGTCTGCCAATCATATGTTCTTGTGTCAGCGTAAGTATGCAGATGAGATTATGTACAGGGCTAAGATGGCGAACTGCAAAGAGGTGCCTCCAGTTGATTCTAAATCTAAGCTTAGTGCCATGGATGGTGCTCCAATCTCTGGTCCTACTCTGTATAGGAGCCTTGCAGATGCACTTCAGTATCTCACCTTCACCAGGCCAGACATAACTTATGTTGTTCAGCAGGTGTGCCTATTCACGACGCCTGCGAGTCTCATTTCATCGCTTAAGTGTATCATTCGATACATTAAGGACACTCTTGATTATGGTTTGCACCTATACCCCTCTGCACCAAACAAGTTGCTTTCATATACGGATGCAGATTAGGCGGTGTGTCCCGACACGACGCCCACCTCCGCTTTTGTGTTTTTAGGGGATAATCGATTTCTGTCCGCCAAATGGCGACACTACCTATCTCGATCGATCTGCCGAGTATGAGGCGTTGCAAATGTAGTATTGAAATTTGTTGGCTCAAAAATTTACTGTTAGAACTTCAGTGTTCTTTGCGTCAGACATCTATTGTGTATTGTGATAACATCTCTGCCATCTATCTTTCTCATAATCCGGTTCAACATCAGCGAACCAAGCATATTGAGATAGACCTACACTTCGTTCGTGAAAAAGTTGCGCTAGGCCATGTCAGAGTGTTATATGTTCCATCATCCTATCAGTATGCAGACATATTTACCAAAGGACTTTCCCAGACAGTTATTTCTTGACTTCAGATCCAATCTCAGCGTCCGGTCTCCTCCCGCTGCGACTGAGGGTGTGTGTAAACGTGTATATTATAGAAACAATTGTATCCCTACCCATAATTAGAATATTTCCATATATTGTGTAAATATAATTATGGTAAAACTAAGATTCCTCTTTTGTATAGGCTTAGGATTCCTATTGTATGAGGATTGAATATTGTACTCTATATATATTTTGATATTAATGAGAAGACTCCCTAATGAAGATTAATATCATCTTACTAGAATTATTGTAAGATGATTGGGACTGGAATGTAGAAACCATTACATAGTACAACATTAATTAAGATGAAAACTTTCTAATGCTGAGTCCAATTCATTCAAACTAATTGTAACTCAGAATGGATGGTTTATCCACTCGAGACTTGAAAGTGTAGTTCGCAGAGAAGGAGCGACTATTACATATCATAGCTACCATATTCCATTTGCATGAGCTGAATAAGGCCATTCTTGATAGAGTTCCCTTTAGTCGTGAATATGTCAAAGACATGCATATGCTACATCAACCTATACAACTCAAGCACCTTACATGTTTGTCTGCACCAAGGGGAAAAGAGATGAAAAAGGGAAAGACCTAACCACTGTATAACTGGCTTTTCTTTCGACTCTCTTCAAATTTCTTACACTGCCAACATCCAGAATCACGGTCCATTTTCATAGTTTCTAAGGTAAAACAACGCTCCTCAGTTACAACAATGGTTACACGTCTTTCATATACAAAAAACTTTCATTGTCCTTTTGGGAATTTATTGCAACTACTAGTCTATAAATGTCCAAAAAAGATATGTAAGGTGTTGAAAAGTGACATCTCATTATCTAACGAACGAGTTCCATGAATCAAAACCATGCTATAAATCAAGGTAAAAAAGCAGTTCCCTATTTTGCAAACTTTATCAAATATGATATGGGAAACATGGAACTGTTTAAAACAGAACCACAAAACTATTGATCTCTTCTTCCCTTTTCCGTCCCGACCAAGTAGCGAACATGCACTTCAGCAAAGCATGCATGTACGTAGGATGAAAATCATGCACAGGTAGAAGGAGTAACACTTGAGCAAAGCATGCACATGGTATTTATTATACTCTCAAAATGATCATAAAAGCTACAATCGTTACTATCAAGTCATGCCCGAAATAACTATATGTAATTTTATAAGAAAATAAAATTTATAATATTATAGGAGTAATATATAAATATGGCCTGATATTGTAAAATTCACACTACCTCTAAATATTAGTTAAACTCACATTCTTATGATTATTTTAGGGTAAACTATCCACTTGTACTAATCGACGGGGATTATTAAATTAAAAATAAAAACAGGGTGCACTAAATTCCAAAGTCTAAATTTAATGTTAAGACACTTACAATAACAACATTGTTATTATTATTATTATTATTATTTGTTTTCATTTGTAGAAGGGGACCATATGGAATGGAAATGGAGCGGGAGGTTGTGAATCGAACATAATAAAGTACGCTTGAATGTAAACTATAAATAATAATTGTGAATTCTGATTTCGACACGTAAAATTCTACGTTAAAGTAATAGCAACTCCAATCTACTGAGTAGGGATTGAGAAATGAGAATATTTTTGTTATTCCTGTTAGGTTCGAAACTACCGATAAGCAAATAAACGTAGGAAAAATAAAGATTCAAAAGCTGAAAAGTTAAACAGTTTATTTATGTTGCATTCAGTGTTGTATCTGTTAACAATCACAGTGTGATCGACTAGATTTGATAAAAGGAATTGAGAGGGGAGTGAATATGAAGAAGACGAGAGAAAGAGAGCGCTTTTGGGGAGCAAAAATACGATGTTCTTAAGTTTTTGTATATTATACTCTCTAAATGTAAAATACAAAATGTACCCTCTATTTATATTACTAGCTTTGCATTTCTATCCTATAACCACTCTTGCAAATATGACTACTAGACTACAAGTAACTAAAGTTAAAGACTAAGTAATAAACTGTAAACTACACTATAAAATAAGATGAGTGTATAATACTTGTATACTGACAATATACTACTAATGAACATCCATATCTTCAACATTATTAACACTTGAGGCAACACTCGATAAAACAATGATAAACCTTTAAAGAGTAAATGCAACAGAAAAAATAAAAGACACAAGGTTTATATTTTCAAGAGTATGACCGAAGTAATGTATATATTATATACAATTACAATTGAATTTCTTTTTACAATTTGTAGAAATAAAATATATTTTTTTACAAAAACGAAGTCGCAGATGACTTCAGCCTAAAGACAAAACATCTACTAAGAAACATACAACATCGTCATTACAATTGCTTCAACAATAAGCTTAATCTAAAATCTGGGCAGCAGTAGTAATGTGGGACTAGATGTTGTTATACATACTTTAGGCAGTAGTGTTTGATCCAGTTTCTAGAGTGAATTTCTGAGAGCTCTCTTGGTGATTCTTTTCTTTGTAATCTGGATAACGATACTCTGAAGTTCCTTCTCTATTTCTAGTGTGAAACTTCCTTGAAAATCTCACTGGTTGGTTGCGGAAGTTGAGAGAAAATAGGTAGCAGCTTGGTCCGATTCAGCCTCTATGACATCCTCAACTACATTGACTTGGTCTTCACGTTGCTTTCCTTCAAAGCTTGACTTCTTCTTTTCTCACGTCTTAAACAAGACTTCCTGGTTAGCTTGCCTTTGTCATTTTTACCTCATAGTAACAATCACTATTTTGGTCGGAAGAATAGGCAAAATCGTTTACAGAGCTATTGTCTGTGATGTTGTCACAACACTGCAGACAACATCCTTATATTCATAAGAGATGTCCTGACTAATTTCTCGTGTTGTCACTACATTCATACAACATCAACACTTCCTTTTTTTTCTTTTTGTCATTTTCGTAAATAGGCAATAATTTCCTCTTTTTGAAGCTTCCTTTTTTCCCCTTTTTCTTTTATTTTATGGGGAGGAGAGACATGCACGCAAGTGTGAGAATAGTTTTCACCAAACAAAAAAGTGTGATATTAGCCATTGCAAGATATTTTGAATTTATTACCAGAAAGAAGATATTTTTGATAACTATCTGCAATTTGGTACCTTTGCATAAGAAAGTAAAATTACGAAAAAATCTAGAGAATTTTACAGTATTTATTATATGTACATGAATAATAATTTAGTTTTATATATATCATAAAAAAAATTACGAATACAACTTGAATGAACCCCATTACTCCCTGAAGTTTCTGGATCTATATAACTCAGGTATGATTTATACCCCTTCGTCTATTTTTACTTGTCCTATAATTTAAAATAGTTGTTTCATTTTTACTTGTTCAATTTAAAAAATTAAGAGATAATTTATCATTTCATACTTATTTTATTCTTATTAGTATTAATTATTGAGTTGAAATTATTAGAATAGCCAATTATTTCCCTCAATTCAATTTTTTCCAAAAGGGAATATTATATACACCCATATACAATAATGGAGGAGGAGAAATCGTGCCTAACATATCCATAATAATCCTGAAAATCATTCCTACATTAATGCTTTACTAACCTACCATATATAATAGGATATACACAATATTCTTTACTTAATACAGAATATTCTTAATTGAATTAATAATATTCTATCACTCCCCCGCAGTCGAAGCTGAAGGGCGGCGAATGCTGAGACAGTTCCAAAATTCTTCAAATAGTATCAGCGGAAGTCCTTTTGTGAAGATATTTGCAATCTGATGTCGCGTCGGAACATGTAACACTCGCACTTGTCCGCGAGTCACATTTTCACGGACAAAATAGATATCTAACTTAATATCTTTAGTGCGTTAATGATGGATTGGATTTCCTGAGAGATAGATTGCACTAATATTATCACAGTATATTATAGTGGCCGTCGGAATGGGACAATGAAGCTCAAGTAAAAGATTCTGAATCCAGCATGAGTCGGATACAACATTGGCAACCGCATGGTACTCAACTTCAGCACTTGAACGTGATACTGTGGCTTGCCTTTTTGAAGACCAAGAGATCAAATTATCACCAAGGAAGACGCAATAACCGGAGGTGGAGCGTCTGGTGTCCGGGCATCATGCCCAGTCTTCATCTGTGTATGTTATGAGTTTGGAGATGGAAGACGGAGAAAGATGTAATCCATACTCCAGAGTGCCCTGAATATACCGCACAATGCGTTTGAGCGCATGCATATGTTCTTCCATTTGATTATGCATGAATAGACACACTTGTTGCACTGCATAAGTAATATCCGACCTAGTGAATGTGAGATACTGCAAAGCTCCGGCTAGGCTGCGATATAATGTAGGATCAACAAAGGGTCTGTTAGAGATAACAATCAATTTTGACTTCGTGTCCACCGGGGTAGCTGAAGGTTTGCATGAAGACATACCAGCCCGTTCCATAATCTCAGATGCATACTTCTTCTGGGACAAAAATAATCCACATGCATGACGTGTCACATCAATTCCAAGAAAGTAGTGTAGTTGACCAAGATCTTTCATAGCAAATTTGGAACCAAGTTGTGACATGATACTCTTGCGAAGAGAGTCTGAAGATGCAGTTAGGGTAATATCATCTACATAAAATAGAAGATAAGCAGTGTGATTACCTTGTCGGTAAATAAATAGAGAATTATCCGAACGACTATGTGAGAACTCCATATTGTACACGAAATCTGCAAACCGCTTATACCAAGCCCTGGGTGCCTGCTTGAGTACATATATGATTTCTTCAGCAAACACACATGATTGAGATATTGAGGATCCCTGTATCCCAACGGTTGGTGCATGTAGACAGTCTCACTCAAGTGTCCATGAAGGAAGGCGTTTTTCACATCCAATTGATGAAGTGACCATCCTTTTGAGAGAGAGAGACTAAGAACTGTTTTGATTGTCGATGGTTTGACCACTGGACTGAATGTGTCACCGCAATCTAGTCCAACCTATTGAGTTTTTCCATCACCTACAAGACGGGCCTTATGCCACTCAAAAGATCCATAAGATTTTTCTTTATGACTAAAAATCAACATAGACCGAATTATATTAGCATTAGATGGACGAGGTATTAACTCCCACGTCCTATTTTTAATTAGAGCATGATATTCATCAGCCATGGTCATTTTCCAATTTCAATCTTTTAGAGCAGACACTGGATTACGAGGCAAAGGTGATTTGAAGACTTGAGTGTGTAGACTATATTTGGTATTGAGTTTTATAATACCATGTTGACTACGGGTGACCGGACGAGTGACGTGGCTAGTGGACTGGACGCCATTGGCCGAGGGTGAGCGATGGGTCGACGCCTTGATAGGGTATCACCAAGAACGATGCGAGGTGAATGTAGTAATGTTGTGCTGTTGGGCCTGGATTTGGGGATTGGCCCAATGAAGGAGATTGCTGGAAATTTGTGGAAGATGGCCCGTCACTGGCCTGGGAACTGATGGCCCAGTTCGCTGGGTTGAAATTTCCAGTGGCTGGACCATTGTGCCTTGATCCAGTGGGCCCAACAACGGTGATCCAGCAGTGTTTGTTTGTCCCTGGCTGTGGTAAAAATGAGTTAGATGTGGAAGCTTATCATCATCTAAAAAATCATAAGTATGAGTCTCGGTGTCATGTATCTTGGCAAAAGGAAATTGTGTTTCATCAAATATTACATGACGAGATATAATCATTCGTTTAGAAAAAATATCATAACACATGTAACCACGATGATTAGTAGGATATCTCAAGAAGACACATGGGGTAGACCGGGGTTGGAGCTTTGTGATTGTGGTGGATGGAAAAAGAGGGTAGAAAAGACAACCAAACACTCTTAAATGATGATATGAGGGCTCTCGTAAGTAAAGCATTTTTAGTGGAGTTTGGTAAGATATGTTTTTATGGGGAAGGATATTCAACATGTAGGTAGCCATTTGAAGTGCATGATGCCAGAAAATGGGGGGTATGGATGCATGAGCAAGGGATGTTTTAACAATATTGTTGATGGTTCTAATTTTGTGTTCCGCCTTCCCATTCTGTGAAGAGGTGTGAGGACAGAATAATCAAAAATTTAAACCATTTATTTTGAAAAACTCCCTAAACTGATTATTGTCAAATTCCCTCCCATTGTCACATTGAATACTTTTAATCTCCCGTTCAAACTAAGTTCGGATGAATGCTCTAAGGTTTAGAAAAATGAAAAACACTTGTGATTTTTTCAACAAAGGGAATGTCCACAAATAATTAGAGTAGTCATCAAGAAATAGTAAATAATATATATGACCTGAGTAACCCAAAATAGGTGATATCCAAATATCACAATGTAAAATGTCAAATGGCATAGTAGTGCATGAAGTAGATCAGATAAAAGGCAATCTAACATGTTTACCAAGTGCACAAGCATGACACTTATTCAGAGTCCGAATTTGAGTATAAGAAATAAAATTATTCTGCTTAAGAGAGGTCAAAACAGACACTCCCGGATGTCCCAAACGGTCAGGCCATAATGATGGTGCCAAGGCTGCAAAAGTGGTAGAAACTTTAGACTGTGGAGTTGGTAAACGTATCGGATAAAGCTCCCCCTTGCTATCACATCTCATAAGAAGCCTCCCCGTCTGAAAGTCATGTACGGAAAAACCAAACGGGTCAAAATAGACACCCAATTATCAGTAGTGAATTTTCTCACAGAGACTAAATTTTTGATTAATTTAGGTGCATGGAGAACATTTTTTAAAATTAGTGGTGGGTTTGATAGTATTAATTTGCAAGATTCGTACCCTTTTATTGGTATTGAATGACCATTTCCGACAACTATACCATTTTGTTTGCTCAAATTAAAATAGGGTAAGAGCATACCTTGGGATGACGTCATATGAGACGTTGCTCCAGAGTCCATATAACAATTTGAATCTGGTGGATTGAGTCCAAGGGTGTGCATGGCATTCTCAATGTGGTCATTGGCTGGAGTGGGCCTCACGCGTTCGGGCTGCTCAGCGCCCAAAGTTGCCGATCAGAGGCCGATCCAACAAAGTGTTGTTCTTTGGTGGTCGAGTATTACGCGATTGGGCGATCCAGCTACCCGCTTGGTTGGTCGATCGCCGCCTACGCCCGATTAGGCGATCGCCTGCGCGGCTGGCGTTGGGCTCTTGGGTTCGCCCAATTATAATTACGATGGGCCTCTGCCGCCATCGCTTCGCCATCGCCGCCATCGGCCAGCTGGGTTGTTTCATCGGATCGCTTCGCCACGCTGCCATCGCCCGCCATCCGAGTTGGTGTGCGCGCCCGTGTCCGCGCCACGAATTTCGGTGGCCTCCACCTTTATTATTTTCGTGATTACCACCATTTTTATTATTATTACGTCCTTTTTGTCCCTTATTTTGTTGAGAAGGGTCATACATATTACCATTAATTGAAGTCGTGACAATCATGACGGTATTTTGAATTGTCGAGGCCTTTTTAGCAAAGCACGATTCTTCAAGAACAAGCATGGATCTTGCTTGGTAAAATTTAGGTAGAGAGTTACTTTGTCGGATAAGTGTTCCTACGCCGCTATACGCATCTGTGAGACCGACAACTAATTGCAAAACTAACCATGTATCCGGAACTGCTGAACCTACGTTCCTTAGTTCATCCGCCAACACTTTTAGGCGTTGAAAATATGAAGAAACGTTTGGAAAGTCCGTCATGTCAATTGTGGAGAACTCTTGTTCCAATGTTACTGCGAGGGAATTTTGGTTATCTTGGAAGATATCCCGCAAGCGATCCCAAGCCGCCATGGAGGTAGAATCCGGCTCCATTATAGTATGCAACAGATCAGTAGAAATTGTCGCAAATATCCAACCAAGCACTGTAGCGTCTAGTGTATCTCACAAATATTTTTCATCTTCGATTTTCAACTCTTTTCCATTACCATCCTTTGGAGGAATGATGTGGTGAAGAACTTTATGAGAGCGACAACATATTTTGAACAATTTCGCCCAAGTTACGTAATGTACATTTTCCATTTCTAGTTTGATGGAAACATGAATTTTGATGTTTGAGACGGCAAAAGCAGAGTGAAAAGATGACTTGGATTCGGACATGATTGGTCGGTAGTAGAAAGAAAACAGAACCAAAAAAAAAACCAATGGAGCAAAGGAATACGGATAGGGTAGATGGAAGGAAAAGAAAGCAAGTTAATTTGCAAATAAATTGAAGTGGCTAATTTGCAAAGAAGGTGAAGTGGCTGCCCAGTAGAGGGTAGCAGTGATTGCTGATTAGTGAAGGAAAAATAATTTGGAAGGAAATTGGCTGTTCAGCCGAGAATAGTGAAGGGAAGAAAAAAAAATATTTTGAATCTTTTGTTACGCTCTTGATATCATATTAGAATAACCAAATATTTTTCTCAATTCAATTCTTCCCAAAAGGAAATATTATATACACCCATATACAATAATGGAGGAAGAGGAAATCATACCTAACTTATCCATAATAGTCCTGAATATCATTCCTATATTAATGCTTTACTAACCTACCATATATAATAGGATATACACAATATTCTCTACTTAATACATAATATTCTTAATTGAATTAATAATATTCTATCAGAAACGTTTAAAAAAATCTTAGTAATTATATAACTTTTAAAGTATAATTTATTAATTTTAATCTTTAGATGACTTTATAATAATTAGGAATGATATAATAAAATTAATATTCTATTTTAATTTTTTAATAGATGTGTCAAGTAAATACACAACAAAAATATGAATGGAGAGAGTAATACATTTTGGAGTTTTGGTACAGCACTACACTACTCGCTGGGCCACCACCCCACTTCCTAAAAAGTATAAATCCATTGGGATTCCAAATGATTTAAGGGTCTGTTTGGATTGGCGGTGGACAGAAGTGTTTCTGACAGAAGTAATTTTATCAGAAGTGATTCTGGCAGAAGTGATTTATGTTTGGATGCAACAATGTAAAAGTGATTGTTATCAATAAATGATGTTTGGATAGTTTTGATCAAAATTACTTTTAAATGTAGAATTACCAAAATGGACATTTAGTCAATAAATATAAATAAAAATTACTAATAAATAGAAGTATGTAAATAAAAATTACAAATATTACTAAGTTCCAGTGATTTTTCATCCCGAAGGAACCGCGACTCTTGGGAGGAGGCGCCGCGACGCTCTTCAGACAATTCTTAAAAAATAATAAAAAAATTTGATACTTCAACTTGAGTATATTTATTTCTTGTTTATTCAAAATATAATGTATTATAGTAGTAATATTCGGAGTATTTGAAAGAAGACAATAGAAAAAAAAGAAGGATAATCCTCGTATAATCGGACAACGTTAGGATGCTTGAGGAGTTTAAAGTTCCAATCTGCAATTACACATGAACAAATGTCAACTTTAGTAGTATATTTGATTTTTTTAATCAAAACAGAACATGAGTAGTATATTTGATTTTTTTTAGTAATTATTTCTAGATATTTAAAGAGGGTAATGGAAGTTGTATATTTGATATTTTTTAGTAATTATTTCTAGATATTTAAAGAGTAATGAAAGTGGATAGAGTTGTTAACGAAAATTAAAGAGGGTAATAAAAGAAATGGTAAAATTCAAATTGAAATAAATGGTAGAAGTGCTTCTGGCAGAAGTTATAAATTTTAGCTTCTGCCACCAGAAGCACTTCTGAAAAGTCAAACCAAACATGTCAATTTTATCATTTTCACGAAAGTGATACCCAAAAATGTTTCTGGGTACCCAGAAACCAATCCAAACAGGCATTAAGTATGTCCTACATGCATATTTGACTAATTAAATACAACAACGTGGCAACCACTTGGAAGTTTGGACCCCTACCACCCACCCCTTATCCAAACAATCAAGTAAAACTACCCCTTTCCAAACTTCCTTCAAAATCAAAGTCTAGTGTAAATGTCATACCAACATTGAATTCCCTTTAATTTTTTAATCTCTAAACATTACATACTTCAACTCAAAGTGGAAAGAAGTACCCTCTGTATTTAATTTCAAGATTCTTAACATATCTTACTTTTAAAATAAAGAATGAAGGAAATAAATGCACCTTTTCATTTCATTTTGTTTTACTACATTACATACTTCAATTGAAAGTATTCCCTCCCCGTAAAAAAGAGTGTTCACTTTCGTCATTTATACACTTTTTAATAAAATTTTGACTTCAAGATAAAAATAGATAATTTAACTAAAATATACATAATTAAATATGTATTGAGATTTAGTCACCTAACACTTAATAATGACAAATTTGAAAAAGTAAGGTTAATTTTTTCTTAATTTGATAAGTGAATACTCTTTTTTACTTAAAAATAAAGGCTAAATGAACACTCTTTTTTTATCCGGAGGAAGTAAGAAGCACCCTTCTATTTAATTTCAAGATTCTTACAATATTTACCCTTTAAATGAACAATTAAAGGAGTAAAAGACCTTTCTTTCCATTTATCTTTTTTCCCCATTTTTAATTCAGTCTGTTGATTTATGTAAAATTCTACCATTCCAAGAGAATTTTTACTAAAGTTTAAAAATCCAACATTAGAGAGCAAGGAATAAGTAGGAAGAAACCTATTTTTTTCTTTTCTTTTGCATTTTTCTTATGTTGTATCTTGTGATGGTTCATACATAATGATCCACTTTATACAGTACATTCAAAGATCAAATTGTTACCGAGTAGTATTTGGTTTCTGTAAAGAATGGATCTTGGGCTTAACTAGGGTGAGGGTTGTCCCGTTAATTAGAGTGCGAATGACATAATTTGGGGAACCAACATCGGTAAACATAGAATTGGAATGAGTCTGACTCTGATGTAAATAGTGGATCTTGGGCCTAATTCAACCTCGTTAGCTTAAAGTTAACTTGTAGGGGGGAGATTATTCAAGTCCTAAGGAGTTCATGTTTTCATTCTATTTCCGATGTGAAACTCTTAATAGTTTCTACAACAACATAACATATCAAGAGTAATTTCACAAATGGAGTCTGAAGATTATATGATATAGGCAGACGTTACCTTTATTTTTTTACTGGATAGAGAAGGCTAATGTTAAGAATCCAATATAGGAGGGTGAAGGATCTGTGAAAAGTTCTGTTTGAAAAAACACTGGGGAGGGGAATTAAGTTCAGCTTTTTAGTGCTGGCTGATCATAAGTATTTGATTCTACATGTGTGAGTGTCAGGTAAAAGCATAGTAAAAAAAAAAAAAAAAAATCCAAATACAGTCTGGGAATTCCTTTTTTTTCTTTTCTTTCTATTCTCTTTTGTATACATTTTTCTTTTTCTCTGCTTCTTAGTTTTGTTAAAAAACCAGCCTTTTCCAGAAACACTGAGTTGCTGACATGCTGTTACTTTACTTTGAGCCTGTCACCATCTTACTACTATGTATATCTATCTGTATTTTTATACATATCTTTAAAGAATATTTTCTATTACATATGTATTATGTATGTGTATAGACTATAGAGTATAGACTATAGAGTCGTGTCTTTAATTAGTTTAGTGATAGTGAAATGAGTCTTGAGTAGTCTGTTTTTTGTCTCCTTCCCTCTTTCACTCTCTATCAAATTCTTTATCATTTTTATTTCTTTATTTTTTTTACTGTCTACATTCCCCATTTTTGTCTCTCATTTAGAGGGACCCTCATCATTTTCTTCTCCTTTTTATGAAGTCTGGGTTCCTTGTTGTGTGCAGCAAAATGCATCTTGTGTACATATCTCTCAGATCATCAAATCAACCCATGAGAAGAACATTTTGAAGCAATTTTTGATATAGTTTTGTGTCTTTCTTTGCTAATTAGTTGAGGTATGTTGTTTTTTCAGTTCAAGTTACATGCTTTTTAGCCCCTTTTTGTTGTGCCCAATTCTGAAAGTCTTTATTTCTGTTTGTTTGTAGTTAAAAAATTGAATCTTTGTGCATAAATCAGAGAGAGAAGAAAAGGGGCAGTTGTAGAAGAAATAAAGATTCTTTCTTGGTTACAACATGAGGGATTTTCCTTCTTGTTTTGGGGAAACTGGGGTACAAGTAGCTGATTTTTCATCATCAGGGGCTAATAAGGCTGCTCATAATTTGGTAACTTGTGTGTACCAGTGTAAATTGCGTGGGAAATCTTGTTTGCTTAATGTTACATGGAGTAAGAATTTGATGGGTCAAGGTCTTACTGTTGGTATTGATGATAATACAAATCAGTGTCTCTGTAAGGTTGATATTAAGCCCTGGTTGTTCTCTAAGAAGAAAGGGTCAAAGACTTTAGAAGCATATTCTAGGAAAATTGATGTATATTGGGACCTTTCCTCAGCAAAGGTTGGATCTGGTCCAGAGCCATTGGAAGGATTCTATGTGTGTGTTGTTTCTGAAAGGCAAATGATTTTGCTCCTTGGCGATATGAGAAAAGAAGCTATCAAGAAAACAAGTGCCCCCCCTGCTGTTTCTGGTGCTGTATTTATTGCTAAGAAGGAGCATATATTTGGCAAGAAAGTGTTTGGCACTAAGGCTCAGTTTTGTGATAATGGTCGAGTCCATGATCTCGTGATTGAATGTGATACCAGTAGAACCAACGATCCATGCCTTGTTATCCGTGTGGACAGTAAGCCGATGATGCAGGTAAAGAGGCTTATGTGGAAGTTCCGCGGTAACCATACTATTTTGGTTGATGGCCTTGGCGTAGAAGTATTTTGGGATGTCCATAACTGGCTTTTTAGCACATCTGTCGGAAATGCCGTCTTCATGTTCAAGACCAACATTTCAGCTGAGAAATTATGGGCGGCCCAGCCCATCTGCGATCCCCAAACACTACATTGGTCTTGGTCACAGAGATTCAGAGAGGCCCAGTCGCATAATCTTGGTTTCTCACTCTTTCTATATGCTTGGAAAAACGAATAGTCAATTTGATCGGATTACCTTGAGTTCTAACGTATACTTTAACGAGCTGTGATTTATCGACTATGAAATTCAATTATACTTCCATTTTAAATAGTTAATTTGTTCCTTTCGTATGTTCAGTTGCTCAAGCTGAGGGCCGAGGCAAATAGACATTTTTGCCTGTTTGATTGTAAATTGTTCAATTATAGTTCCTTTCATTCTCTTTTCCAATTTCCATGGAGAAGAATATGAAATCCATTTATTCTTGGTCAACGCTTCTTCTTGTTGACGTCTTTGTATGGCTGTGATTAACTAAGAAGCATTAACAAGCAATTATCTGCCTTGTTTCAATGAACTCTTCACTTGTCCATTTTTTATGCAGGCAGAATATTCCTTATTGCAGTGTGACATATATGGTTATAGCTTGCATACTGATGATATACACATGTTGTTTTAACATGTTAACTTTGATATGACCAATTCCATGCAGGTGGTTCAATTGCTAATGAAAGTTGATGGACTGAGACCCTGTAGGAATTGTCTCATCATATGCTGTTTGCGGCAGACTATGTTATATAAATGCATCATGCGAGCAAATAGCTGCTTTGACTCTCGATGCAATATAAGGATATTGGTATGTGCTGTATCTTGTTAGTCTTTTGTGTATTTGAAGTGTAGATGGATTGTGACAGTTGATATTGCTGCATTGAGGTTTAAGGGAGTTTGATGGGGCTGAATACTGCTAGCTGATTACCCAATGTTAAATCCATATTACCACATTCCAAATTGAAGAAACCTTAACATACCACTTCTCTTGGACACTGTATTTGTCCCACTTATCCATGGCCCGTGGGAAGCACCAAAAATCTTTAATAGCTGCAATCTGCCCCTGCCAGCTATTACACAAGCATTCCAACTAGATTGTCTCTTTTTTTTCTTCATAATGCTGTTTTTTCGTTTATCCCATAGTCTCATTTCACTTGTGTGTAGCTGAACCACAGGTTGTTTTTTCCCATAAATCCCATTTTGTTCTTCAATGGTGCGGTTTCCTTTCCCGTCCTTCCAGTTTTATCATAACCCTCTCAAGGCATGGCAGTGTGGGATCGCTGCAACTGCTTTCCTCCGAGAAGTTAATATTTTGGATTCTGATGTTGGTAGTGTAGGTAATATAGTGTCAGAAAGGATAAACAGAATAAATGCGGAGTCGAGAGATGACTCTCTGTCTTTAAGACAAAATTGTCCCGTATAAATGTTTTTACGGTGATGGAAAATAGTCAAGATAAAACAGCGACACAATCAACTATACAAAACAAATAAAGTTGATTCTAGCGAAGAAATAAATGTAGAACAGATTGCTGATTCTAGGAGAGGATGTGTTTCTATTTCTGTGTTTCTTTATGTCGAACAGAACAAAAGATAAGAGTTTTTGTTGTATATTTCTGTAAACTGAATGTTAGGGTTCAATTTATAGTTGAAGATGAGGGAGGGCCGTTGCAACGTTTCTAAAGTCTTTCGAACCGTTGCAACGTTTCTGAAATCTTCAGAGGCCCAAGTGTAAATAAAAAACACTTCGGAGACCAAAAAGAAAATTTCGGAAGACAGCCCACGGCCCACAGCCCATGATCCGAGAACCCGAAACCCGTGACCTGGGCCAGGCGGGCAACAGCGATGCGCGTGTGGGGCTTAGCCCCGAACCCAAGCTCACATAGGTCCTCCATCTTCTAAACACACGGGTTACCCCTTGAGGTCCCAAACCCTTACTAAAAAATAGAGCTTATATATTGTTCAATCCTTTCATCTTTTACATATGTGGGAGATTTGTTGTTTGACCAAAAACCATCAATCTATTCATGTCTCAAACATCTTACTTTGTGTACCAATATTTCTTTCACCTCCTAACGAAATTTGACGATACTTGACACCAATATCATGTACTGAGTTGTATTCATTTAGTAGATTAGGCATGTGTGAAGAAACGATATTTCTGACATGCGGGGCCCACATGTTTAAGTCACTAAAGACGGAGAGAACTCAATCCCACATAAATTTTCAACAATCCATTCTTGAAAGAGAATTGATGCACACAGGGTGCCAAAGTTCAACAATTTTTCAGCGGAAAGATATTGCATCAGGAAAGGTAGCTTTCGGCTTTGAACCTTCCTTAGTCGATTACCATCGAATTTACTTAATGTGTTGTGAATGTGATGTCTTGAACTGTCAGTCTTTAGTGTAAACCAAGATAATGATATCAACACAATAACTCCCCTTATTCATTTCTTCTTATTATTTTGTCCGTTGTGGCAATGGACAACTCTTGGATCTTAAGTGCGTACATTTGAAGCGGCATGTATTCGCACTTAAATAGGTCTCCTATAAGGTATCCTTCCATACCCCACTCGCAAGTGTTAGGAATCATTAAAAGTTTTAGAAACTTATCCTTTACCCATTATGCAAGTAGCACTTAATGTCTATCGCGGGAACAACTTTGGAATTTGTAATTCTTTAAAGAATAATAATATGAAGTGTTCTTGCTTCAAGTGAAGCGGTAAAACTGAACCTCTACAGTTTAATTTTTTCATTGAACCAAATTCCTGGGATCTCCAGTCAGTAAGGTTGGGTTACCACCATAAAGATTCTTATTGTTTGGGTTTTAAGCTCATTCCCCTAGACATACAGAATATTTGATCTTTGGGTAACCCTTTAGTTAATGGATCCGCTATGTTATCCTTTGATTTGGCGTAATCAATGGAAATGACACCCGTAGTGATCAACTGTCTACCGGTCTTATGTTTTCGACGAATATGTCTAGACTTACCGTTGTACATATTATTCCCTTTTATATAGATACATTTATCACATTCATTTATGGAGAAATCTTTAGATAATATAGTATTGTCAAATTTTTCATGTCATTATTTCGGGGTTTGTTTGAGTCCGTACAGAGACTTAACAAGTCGACATACTTTCTTTTCTTGTCCTGGAACCACATACCCCATTTCATATATATTTTCTCTTCCTAAATCTCTCAGTTTCGGAAGGCTGTCTTAACATTCATTTGATCAAAACCTAATTTTAAGACCTAATTTTATATTTCAAAGTTAATCAAGTTTTGACTTAAAAGGCCAAAGTTATGCCTTAAAAGGCAGAATTTAGAATACAATATCATATTAGGACTTGTGGATTAATCATAACAAAAATACACTAATCATATTAGAGAAATTAAAATCAATACAAACAAAATGGCTACAAAAAGCCAAAAGTACCTATGAAAACAAAAACAAAAAATATTTTTAAAAAACACCTAATTACTCTCATGAAACTCATCAATTTGTCTAAGATAAGATGAAGTGATGTGGATTCATCAGAATAGGAATCGTCGGATATGATAATAGGATTCTCAGGAAAAACACCCATAATATCCATGACAGCAGCCTTCAGTACATTGAATTCATCATCCAACTCCTTCTGTTTTATTTTAATTTTATACATTAGATTAAGAATATTTTGCAAGAGTCTCTGAGCTTCGCCTTCTCAAACATAGAAGAATGACTGGATGAATCAAACTGTCTCGCCATCTTGTCAAATGCAGTATTAGTTTCATATTTCATATCTTTGGAAACAAATATCAGCCACAAATTTTGGTCTTATAGTTTTCCAATCAGATTTTATAGAATTTCATCTCTGCATAAGAGTTTTCAAAATTTCACTGCTTCCGCTTGAACTTGCATGATGCATTTTGGAAAAGCTTAAAATAAAAAATTATAATAAATTTCATATTTTTAATATTTTTTTTATAAAAATAATAAAAAATATGAAATATAAATAGAAATTTGAGGAGAGGTGGGGTAGGTGGGGTTAGGGCGGTAGGGGGAAGTAAGAAAAAAAATTCGTATTTTTTATAAAAGTAAAAAAAATATATGAAATGAAAATTTGAGGATGAGTAGAGCAATGGGGGTGGGGGAAGGTAAGAAAAAAATATATATTTTTTATAAATTGTTTATAAAAGTAAAATAAAATAAAATAGAAATTTGAGAATGAGGATAGGGCGGGGGGGTAAGGAGGGAGGTGGGGTAGAAATGGGTAGGGGTGGGATGGAGTAGACAAGGTAGGGGCAGAGATGTGAGGGTGGTTTAGTGTTTGAGTGTGGTTGGTGTAGGGGAAGGGGTATGGTGGATGGATAGTGTGGTTGAGGTGCGTTGGTGTATTTTTATTGTTCTGAAATAATAAAGGAATTTTTAAAATAATTATATATAAATAAAAATCTTAATCTAGAGTGGAGCTCTAATTGTTAAAATTGAGCATTTTCATGAGTCAAGTTTGAGCATCATCATGAGTTCATTTGAATGTTGATTTATGATGAATCAACTTGGGCTATCCCAAACTAACCCATCATCAAAATAACTCTTGTCCAAACCCATGAAACCTTAGGCGGGTTGGGCGGGTCATAATTAGCCACCCTAGTAACAACCAATCAAACCCAAGAGTACCCCAAGAATAAGACACGTGAAGAACATCATCATTAATTATCTTTATTGTATTATCTTTCACATAACAACGATGATCTCGGACCAACAACACACTCTCCACTATATAGACCTCGGCAGCCTAACAATATCACTATATTTCTCTCAAAACCCACCAAGACGATGAATTGAATGAACCTATAATAACAACGGGATCACACAACATTATTCTTTCTTCATTTGAGAAATAACAGTACATCAGTCTGTTTCGTCTACCTGTCAGAACACTAAAATTGCTGACACTATAATCCAAACCGATAATTAGATGAAAACTCTGGCGATCAAATACACACTCATGATAAAAAACCTTTAACACATTATCAATACTAGAAGAAAATTGGAATAACACCAAGCATGAAAAATATTATTACACAAGTGCACGTCACCCAGCTCCATGAAATGTCCAAACACTCCCTTCTTTAATAACTCCAATTGAGAGACACTAAAAAAAACATAATCAAATTCTTAAATTGAAAATCATCACTCCACATTGCAAGTCCTTCAAACCAATGTTCAAACTTAAGAAAAGAATTGTCTTCCTATAAAAGAAAAATAATATAAAAAAGTCAAGAATTTATATAAGAATAAACCAAAATGAAAACAAAATCATTGAACTTTATATTTCAAAACTATGACTTAAGGCATACCTTTAGGAATTTAAAAAGTTAATCAAAACAAGGTAGAAATTTAGAATCCCAAAGTTGAACAAAACTTTACCTTAAGGCATAACTTTAGAATTCAATAGTTACACAAATTCGGCCATAAGGCATAATTTCAGATTTCAAAAGCTACACAAAAATTCTGTTAAAGGCAAAACTTTAGAACCCAATAGTGGGATTAAACTATGCCTAACTTTAGAATCCAAAAATTGACACACATTCCGTCATAAGGTAGACCTTTACAATAAAAAACGTTACACAAAAGATTGCCTTTAAGCCATAACTTTAGAATAAAAGTTTTTCTTTTTCTTTTTAAAATAATAATAATTAACATGTACCATACCAGTTGTTTGACCGTTACACAAATAAAAAATCAAGTGCATCATAGAACAAAGAGATCAGTTTATATTCAGCCCTGCAGGTTAGTGCTTGAAGGGCAGAGTGTATCTCCGTTAGGTGGTGTGGGAGGCAGTGTAAGTTCGAAACCCTGGCAGTAACGCCTGACCGCCCCTCTTGGGAGGCACTTCGCACACTGCTTAAGTGTGGTTTAAGCGGCGTGGTTTTGCTTATTGCGTCGATCGGGGTTTCTGCATGCGCACTCGAAAGAGCAACGGCTGCGGGTTCCTTCATCAAAAAAAAAAAAAAAGAGATCAGTTTATAAAAATTATGCAGGAACATGCCTAAAGTTCAGTTTAAACAAAACAAATTATGCCTCCTAATTTATAAAAACTATGTCGGGTAACGAAAAACTTTCAGTTTAAAATATGACAGGTTTTGCAATCAAAATCTAAGTCGGACTCTAGCTAAAGGCATCAGGTTCAATATATTTAGACATACAAAATCATCATCACGATCTGCCTAAAAACATAACTTTAGACAAAATAAAGATAATCAAACTATACCTTAAGACATAACTTAAGACTCTAAAAGTTAATCAAACTCTGTCTTAAGACATCGCTTCAGAATTCAGAATTTAATAACACTTTGCCTTAAAGGCATAACTTCATGTGATCGGTAATGTGTAGAATGAAAAAATAACAACAACTATTTGTTAGAAATCTGGAAATGATCAAATATGAGGGATTGCTGAGTCGACCAAATTCTTGATCTATCCTTAAGATAATATTTCCCCGTATATCCTTTCAACGGTTGTAATGACAACTTATCTCCCAAGATAAAACATCAATCAAACAAATGAGCAAAGGGAACTCAAGTGTTTGCTTTGAAAGAAAGATCTTTGAGTGTTTGTGATTGTAAGAGAGGAAGACAATTTCAGAGAATTGTTGAGTGTAAGATGTCAAGTGTATTTTTTCCAAATGAGCCTTGTATCTCATTATATAGTGTGTAGATGATGACCCTCCAAATGACTTAAGTAATGACCATGAATGTCATGTTAATGCCTTGAATTTGGAGTTACAATTCAGCCAAGTAATGGCTGAATTCATGAGCAAAATAATGGAGAGTAACTATTCCAAAGTCAGCCCAAGAATCAGTTTTTAATTCACCTCCAAGCCAGTTGAAGCGATCGAGCCGGCCGCCGGAGAGAGTCGCGGCCGCCCGATTCGATAACTCACCGGGCTGAACATCAATGAAGTCGCGACCGCCCGATTACGGTGAGTTCCGGAATTGAAACGCCAATCGAGCCGCGACCGCCGGAGGAGAAGCGCGACCCTTACTTGGAGGAGTCGCGACCCTTCTCGGTTTCATGGTGATTTCTGATTCATTTCATCTTTACACATTATACACTTCTTCTTTCATTTACCAACGTGAAATCATTCGTCATTTGACCAATAACCGCCTATTACCTTACGTCTCAAACAATTCGTATACGTATCAATATCTCTTCCATTAAGGAAATTTTGATCCTTGGTACTACGTGTGTACGTGTGTGGTGTGGGGCCCCAATTGTTCGATTCATAATTAATAGGATTTACTTTATTTCACGTTTAATAAATATTTCCAACAATCCCCTCTTGGAAGAGATTTTGGTGCACGCACATGTTGTCTTTCTAGCAATCACTTGGCGGAACGATGTTGCATCCGGAGATGTAGCCGGAGCTTTGAACCTTCCATAGTACCATCAAACATATTTACTGCGCGGTGAACGTGATATCTTGAACCGTCAGTGTTTAGTATATGCCAAGACAATGATACCAACACAACACCTTTCCTACTCAATCTTTCTAGTGTTTGTCCATCGTGGGTCGTGGACACCCTTGGATTCTTAAGTGCTTTCATTTGAGGCGGCATGTCCTCACACTTAGATATGTGGTCTCCTACAAGGTATCCTGTAATACCCCGCTACACAAGCGTTAGGAACTATTAAAAATTTCACCAACCTAACCTCAACTTTTGAGGATCATTAAAGGTTTGGAAACTTATTTTTTACCCCTCTTACAGGTAGCACTTTTTGTTTATCACGGGAAAGGCCTTGGATTATGTTTCTTAAGAAAGACACATTATCCGAAGTGCTCTTGCTTCCACCGAAGCGGTCACAGAATCTTTACAGTTTAGTTTTTCCATTGAACCTTATTCCTGGGATCTCAAGGTTGGGTGTCCACTATATTGGTTCTTATTGTTTGGATTTTAAGCTCATTCCCATAGACAGGAAAAACAACTGATCTTTGGGTATTCCCTTCGTCAAGGTATCTGCGATATTTTCCTTCGATTTTATGTAATCAATGGAAATAATATCCGAGGTGATCAACTGCCTAACAGACTCATGTCTCCGTCGAATATGACGAGACTTGCCGTTGTACGTAGAATTTCGTGCTCTTCCTATAGCCGACTGACTATCGCAGTGGATAATTACAGAAGACACGAGTTTATCCCAACATGGGACATCCTCTAAGAAACCATGAAGCCACTTAGCTTCTTCTCCCGCTTTGACTAAAGCGATAAATTCCGGCTTCATCATGGATCGGGAAATAAGTGTTTGCCTAGAGGATTTCCAAGACACAGCTCCACCACCGATTGTAAAAATATATCCGCTGGTGGACTTGACGTCGTCACTATCAGATATCCAGTTTGTGTCACTGTACCCCTCTAGCACCGCTGGATATCTCGAATAGTGTAACCCGAACTTTAGCGTGAACTTCAGGAACCGTAGTACCCTATTCAATGCTTTCCAATGATCCTCACTTGGTTTACGGGTGAACCTAGCCAATTTATTGACCGCATAAGCGATATCTGGTCGAGTGCAGTTTGTGACATACATCAAACTCCCAATTACCTGTGTGCATCGCTCCTGGCGTATGGGTACGCCAAGATGCTTGTCAATCTTTTGACTTTTATCCAAAGGTGTCGATACTGGTGAACTGTCGAACATATCAAACTTCTTCAGCACATCTTCGATGTAGTGAGATTGAGACAAGACCAGTCTATTAGATGTTTTAGAGATCTTGATCCCTAAGATGACATCTGCGACACTCATATCTTTCATGTCAAAACATTGTTTTAACATGTTCTTAGTCTCTAGGATTATCCTAAGACTTCTACCGATGATCAATAAGTCGTCTACATAAAGGAATATCATGACGAATGAATCGACATCTCCTTTCATGTAAACACGTTTGTCACATTTATTAATGACGAACCCTTTTGATAGTAGAGTACTATCAAATTTCTCATGTCATTGTTTAGGGCTTGTATCAGTTCGTACCACGATTTAACAAGCCGACAAACTTTGTCTTTTGTTCTGGAATCACATACCCATCTAATTGGTCTATGTATATTTCTTCTTCCAAATCATCATTTGGGAAGGCTCTCTAGACATGCATTTGATGTATTTTAAGATCCCGCAAGGCAGCGATAGTTATGAACATACATATGGATGTCTAGATTTGTACTTGTCTATAGACCCATTGACATTGTTGGTTCTCAACTTTGCTTTGTGACGCTTAGATGCTTCAGAGGCTCAATTTTTACTTTAAGTAAGTAAAGTGGCAAAACCCTATGCTAAGTCACAAAGGGTTTGTTCCCCCCTCTAGTTCTAAATCACATCTATTGATATATGTGAGTTCTAGAGAAGCAGTTTCCATTTCGACGGATCTAAGGAAGATTTTGGAGAGTTCTTGCCTCTACGCCCACCTCACACTCACGTTGAGGGTTTATGTCGATAGACGACAACAATCTCAACTTTGTTAGCTTTGGAATGACTTTCTATTTAACGTGTTTTAATCTATAATGGCATAGATGCACGGATTACAAAATAAATCATCCACTTGGCTACAGTTTTACTGTACCACTTTTGGTTATTATCGACCTGTGGGACATGAGGCGAAAAACTCAAGCCATATTGTCCAACAACATCCTTGACACCAAGTTTATGACATGTATCACCTCGTTTAAGAGTGATCTCATTCCTTAAGTCCTTTTGAGGACAACCTCGTCAATTTCTTCTACTTTGAAGGTAGCGTTGCTTCACATGAGCAACCTCTTGCCCATGGTTAGGGCGCAACCTGATCATATGTGATCTAGATTCTTTGGCCCACTCCAGTTCCCTTAGCAAACTGAGTGTCCTATTTCTTTTCTGCCTTTGTTTTTGGCCTTCAGATTATTCAAGATCTGGAAACTCTTGTCCCACTCCAGTCGCCCGTAGGCTTTATATGACTGAGTGTCCAATTCTATCCTGTCAATAGACGGATCTTCTGTCGGAAACGGTGACAGGATTGTCTCTAGTCCTCTAGTCTTTGTCTTTAGTTCTCTAGTCATCTTCACATGCTTAGGATTGTCCATAAATTCATTTTATTACAATCTAAGTCCAGATCTTTTAGGCCGTTTATTTATACCAGTCCAATTATAACCGGGAAGGAAAGTGAGATTAACCTTCTGATTTTAAAGTGTAGGGAATATATGTTTTAACGAAAACCCTTTATATTCCTAACCTTGCTTTGTTCACTTTTATTCAGAAATTATCTTTTAATCTCGTTTTAGACAAGGAAAATAATCAATTCATACCTTTGGGATCTGGACCACGTTAGTCACGTGTCCAAATCCTCCTTACCATAAGACGGAGGCTTCTTATCTTTAGCATTCTCCTCGTGTCCCAGTTGACATCCTCAACATCTTGTGGACACTTGTTTCCACCACTCTCGGGAGCGGTGACAACAATTCTTCCTTTATCCTTACAAGCATGACTATCAGCAACCAAGATCTCATTCTTACATGTTGTTGTTGAAACAACGAATATTATCTTAAGCTTGTGATTGGTAATGTGTAGAACGGGAAAATAACAACAACTATTTGTTAGAAATTTGGAAATGATCAAATATGAGGGTTTGCTGAGTCGACCAAATTCTTGATCTATCCTTAAGATAATATTGTCTCGTATATCCTTTCAACGGTTGTAATGGCAACTTATCTTCCAAGATAAAACAACAATCAAACAAATGAGCAAAGGGAACTCAAGTGTTTGCTTTGAAAGAAAGATCTTTGAGTGTTTGTGATTGTAAGAGAGGAAGACAATTTCAGAGAATTGTTGAGTGTAAGATGTCAAGTGTATTCTTTCCAAATGAGCCTTGTATCTCATTATATAGTGTGTAGATGATGACCCTCCAAATGGCTAAGTAATGGTCATGAATGCCATGTTAATGCCTTGAATTTGGAGTTACAATTCAGCCAAGTAATGACTGAATTCATGAGCAAAATAATGGAGAGTAACTACTCCAAAGTCATCCCAAGAATCAATTTTTAATTCACCTCCAAGCCAGTTGAAGCGATCGAGAGCGGCGCCCGGAGAGAGTCGCGACCGCCCAGTTCGATAACTCACGCTGGAGCGCCAGTCGTCATGATCCTTCAATTCCAGTGAGTTACTGTAATTGAAACGTCAATAAGAGTCGCGGCCGTTCGGAGGAGGAGCGCGGCCGCTTCCGGTTTTCTTCGATTTACGATTCATTTCATCTTTACACATTATACACTTCTTCCTTCATTTACCAACGTGAAATCATTCGTCATTTGGCGATAATCGCATATTACCTTACGTCTCAAACAATTTGTATACGTACCAATATCTCTTCCATTAAGGAAATTTTGATCCTTGGCACTACGTGTGCACGTGTGTGGAAACAAGGTTTCCTACGTGCGGGGCCCCAATTGTTCGATTCATAATTAATAGGATTTTCTTTATTTCACGTTTAATAAATATTTCCAACACTTCATATTTTAAAATCTTAATAAAAAACTAAGCTTTAAGATATAACTTCAGGTTACAAAAATTAAAGAATTTAAACATATCAAAACATACCCTAATAATTATTAGATTAATCAAACTCTGCCTTAAGGCTCCAAAAAATTAATGAAACTCTACCTTCTTAAGGTATAACTTCAAATTGCAAAAATTAAAGAATTTAACAAAATAAAAACTACACTAAACAATCAGAAAAGATCAACTACATAAAACAAATAAACTTCATTGATTAATTATGCCGGAATAGACCTAAGTTCAACTTCATAAATCAAAAAATCATGTCCGGAGAGACCTAATTTGCCTTAAACAAACCACCAAACAATGAATTGAACAAGGTATGCGGGAGAAGGAATATTCAGTCACATACAAAGACATACTAAGTCATCAAAAAAAAAAAAATCAACACTATGAAGATTCACCACAACATAGACAAATAAAATATTACATTAATTAAACTCTGTCTTAAGGCAGATATTTAGGCTCCAAAAAATTAATGAAACTCTACCTTAAGGTATAACTTCAAATTGCAAAAATTAAAGAATTCAACAAAATAAATACTACACTAAACAATCGGAAACGATCAACTATATAAAACAAATAAAATTCATTGATTAATTATGCCGGAATAGGCCTAAATTCAACTTCATAAACCAAAAAATCATACCCGAAGAGAACTAATTTGTCTCAAACAAACACATAGTCAAGGTATACGCAAATCAAAATCCGCAAAAACAACAGAGCAACAACATAATACGAAAAATATAAATCGATTGACCTGCAATTAACAAATCGATTCACAATGAATGAATAAAACCTAAACTTTGCCCTAATGAATGAAATTTAAAACCAAGAGGGTGTTTGAATTATCTTATTTTAAGTGTTTTTTTTTATTTTAAACTCTTTTCTGCTTTGAGGTGTTTGTGTGAGATAAAAAGTTGGAAATTTAGGTACCAACTTATAGCTTTTAGCTTATAAATCACTTTTAAAAAGTCAATCCAAACATCCTCAAAATATGAAACTTAAAGAGAACAATTACGAGCAGAAAATTGAATTCGTACCTAAATTTCCTTACATAGAAAACACACGAGAGGCGTACACAAAAAAAATCGCAAAAAAACTGAAATAACAGAGGGGAAAGGCTTCACGCATGATAGGGGTAAAATCATCCACAAAATTCATTAAAAATACTGAGGGACATAAATTAAAGACCAGCGAAACGAAGGCCAAAAAATAAAGACCAGCGTGTTTGAAGACCAATCCAGGCAAAAAGAAGATTTTTTTCAGGGCCCAATAACAGACCAACCAGTCTATCGGCCCAGTTGTAAATTATGCGTCTCTATAGGCTCTAAAGCTGTGAGTTGTTTTAAGTTCTAGCAGCTACTTTAATGAATAAGAGAATTGTTTTTTCTATCTGTACTTGTACTTATTATTAGAAGCAACGTTAGATTTTATGAATTTTCACAAAACAAATCCTTATAATATATTGTAGACAAAGTGTTCTTCCACTAGCTTTAAAATAAGGGAAAGATCCGTGTATACTTTATTGGAGGCATATTTATAAAATTTAAAGTGTATGAATTCTGAAATTTATTATATGTCGATATATCGTGAGTTCTGCCGGATTCGTGCTTTTCATACTAGCTCCGCCGTGACTGTACTTGAGCTTTTTCTTTGCATTATTGCATAAACTATTTTCATGTCTTGAATATGTAACTTACAATTCATTCAATAGAACAATTTTACATAACACGAACAATGGCCATTTTGGAAAAATCACATGATCAAATAGCAAAATGAAACGTTCGAAAGAGACATATCGAGTGAATTATTAATTATAACAGCAATGTCGAATGAGCAGTTTAAATCATCTGTAATTTTGTCGTCCTATTTCACGTAACAATTATTTTCTTCCTTTCTGTTTTCTTGTGACATGTGCCATTGCTAAAAGAAATGGTAACATAATCTATAGTACACTGATTTTTACAAGACGTAACAACCAATTATGTCTTGTCATGTGTTGATTTTTTAAGGTTTGGGGTTGGGGGTGTAGGGTTGAAGTCACTTTCACAATAATGGACCAGAAGGCTGGAAATGACACACATGATATTAAATGGTGATGGGGAAATTTATCCTCAAGCTGTACCAGTAAACAGCTAGACCCTCTGTGGCCTCATAAATTGTACACCTTTTGTTACTACTACTTCAATTTCAATATCATCGAAAGTCACTTTGATTCAGCATAGTTGTTGGATAACCTACATATGGACCAGATACCATAAAAAAAAATCGTTCCTCTATATTTTCTTTCTTTACTTACGTTGTTTCAATATTCTTCCAGAAATATGACACAGCGTGTCAAAGTGGAGCGCCGATGTTAGGTGTTCCACAAGGAGGTCCAATTGAATTATGCTGCATAAAAACATTTTTTTAAACTTATGTATAGACAATTGAATGTGGGTAAAAAAATTACTTTTAAATCACATGTTTAAATATATATATAGATGTGGGGTGTGTTTGGTAGGTCTAATATTTTTTTTCAGAAAAATAAGTTTCTTAAAATAAGAAAAATGACTTTCCTAATATACGTATGTAGAGAAAATGAGCCCCCCCCCCCTTGACCACCCCACCCCAGAACTCACACTTTCTACCCGCCCCTCTCATAATATTTTTCTAGATTATTTATAAACGTATATGGGTTAATAGGGTCTATCGAAAACAATCCTTCTACCCACAAAAAGATAGGAGCGAGGTTTACGTATATCCTACCCTCTCTAGACCTTGAGTATATTGTTATTGTTGTGTATGAGTTAATATTTTTTTACTTGCTTACCAAACATCAGAAACTAAATACGAAAAATATTAATTTTTCAGGAAATATTTTTCATCAAAAATATTTTCCTTCTAACTAAACACACCCATAAATTTTATTTTAAACCCCTTTTATATTCCGGGAGAAACGATTTTGTTTGGCTCCTTATAAACTTTTTTTAGTTTTATGACTCTTTTACGAGAGATCTTCATTTTGTACACTTAAGATATTTGAAAAAACACATAAGAGATCTAAAAAGTCATTTTATTCTATTCAATCATGTGCCAGGAACCAGATTAGAACTGGTGACACGAGGATTTTCAGTCCTC
The DNA here is from genome assembly GCA_029844215.1 of Przewalskia tangutica. NCBI lineage: Eukaryota > Viridiplantae > Streptophyta > Magnoliopsida > Solanales > Solanaceae > Przewalskia > Przewalskia tangutica. Next base: position 19,111,646 of record CM056721.1, read on the forward strand.
TGCTCTACCAACTGAGCTATCCCGGCTATTCCCAATGTAGTATCCTTATTTTATTAGAGAACTGGGGTCTATGTCAATTAAAAGGACAAAAGTAGATTAATTTTTTTTTATCAAAGCGGGGGAATTTCTTCGATCTTCAAAAAGATGACTTTGTAAGTTTCAGTAATTGTAAGAGGGCAAGAAATCTCATTTCATCGTATATTCCTGGCTCCACGCTTCACTTTCGTCAGCTTGCTTAAATGAGCCGATTGTGCAGTTAATTAGATTGTTCGGAAAAGGCCAAAATTGCCCTCAAACTATTCGGAATAGCTCATATTTACACTCTATTTGTTTTTGTACCGAAATTACCCTTTTCGTCTATGTTTTGGACCACAAATACTCTTAAACCATTAGTCTTGCCACTGTAGATGACATGTCAGTACAACTAGGTTAGATTTGTTGATATGACCGTCCAATTAGGCAGTCTAACCTGGAAAATAATGGATGTACCGAAATAGTAACTAACTATTACAAGTGCTTCGAAAGAGTAAACAATAGGAATCACAATAGTAATAAACTTGTAGCCAACAAGGATTATGGCCACAACACTCTCTTGAGTTCTTGAACAGTCTTGGATCTTCGTTCCAATTTCAGTAACCTCCTTGATCTTGATAACCTTAAACCAAGAGATACTAAATCTGGTAGCGTTACAAAGGCGCTGCTGAGTCGAGTGATATTCATTCTGTCTATAAAAGCATGTGGATCACTTGTTAGAACACAACACAATACTTATAACATTACAATCAATCATTAAATTCATCTAATGATCTAAGATTGCGGTTCTATTATCTTCTTCTTCCAAAGACAATTTTCTGAAGAACACATAAAGTAAATTCGCCAGAAGTGAAGTTCTTGTGCTAGAACTCTCGCTTAGATAGTGTATCCTCAAGACAGACGTTCGTTGAACTACAACACAACTGGAGACAATTTTTTGTCTTAGGACACTGCGTCATTGCAGGCCTCTATCTACACCAAGTTAGTATGAGTTTATATGCTTGCTGTTTTTGTTGTTGTTGATTTCAATTTACATTGAAGTATTATTATATTATTGTGGTTTTCATTAAAATGTCTAGATTGACAACAATCTAAGACAAAAATTCTCAGAAAATATATATTTTTCTGACATTGTTGAGTTTGCAAAAATATTTTCAGAGAATACACTTCCTGATTTGCAAACAAATGGATCAATCTGGATCATCAATAGTGAAAAACCATGTGGAGAAACCCAAAAAATATTTTCAGAAAATACACTTCCTGATTGTTCTATTTGACAACACTTCACGTGGCAGACGTGTTGACTGCTGAGGCTCCAACGGCACTGTCGGAGGGAGAAGGAGAGAATGCTCCAACTAAGGAGGCAAAGGCCTAAAGGTTGAAGGCGATTGATACTTGGTGGACACAAGAATTTCTGTGTAAGAACTACATTCTCAATGCCTTGGATGATACTCTCTATGAAATATACTCCACGTTCGGGACAACACGGGAGTTATGGCAATCACTTGAGAAAAAGTACAAGACAGAGGTTGCTTGTTCAAAGAAGTTCGTCATCGGAAAATTTCTAAACTTCAAGATGAGCGATGCCAAAACCGTTGTCAAGAAAGTGGAGGAACTCCAAGTCATAGTTCATGAACTAGAGGTTGAAGGTATGAGCCTTAACCAATATTTTCTTGTTGGTGCTATTATTGAGAAATTACCTCATTCTTGGAAGGATTTTAAGGTTTATTTGAAGCATCTAACGGAGAAAATGAGTTTTGAACAATTGGTTCTGAAAAGTCGTGTGAAGAGAACAACCGGAAGAATGAAAGGGCTGATGTTGTTTCATTTGAGCCTAATGCCAACATGGTAGAAGGCAATGCTTCAAAGGCCAAGTTTCAGAAAGGCAAGGGAAAATTTGTTGGTGTCAAGCCATCTTTTGCAACCGGGAGGAATGCACTAGCCCCACAAAGGATCAATACATTCAAGAAATCACAACCAGGCTTATGTTGGGTATGTGGAAAACCTGGGCACAGGGCAAAAGATTGTCGTCTTCGCAAGAGTCAATGTGGTGGTGTTGGAGATTAGAGTAATGTCAACCAATCCAACCGGACTGAAACAAAGAACCAATTCGTTGGGGTTGTGGCTGCTCAAGCAAATCTGGTTACAAATTCAACCGATTGGTGGATGGACACAGGTGCTACTATGCATGTATGTTCAGAGAAGGACATGTTTTCATCTTATCAAGCCATCAAGGATGGAGAACCATTGTTTGTTGGGAATGCTGCTTCGGTAAAAGTGGAATGCAAAGGTAAGGGGACTTTGAAGCTCACTCTCGGGAATGATCTTATGCTCACCAATGTACTACATGTGCCTGAAATTTGTAAAAACTTAATTTCTGGCCCTGTTCTTAGCAACAAGGGCTTTAAGTTGGTTTTTGAATCTGACAAATTTGTACTCACTAAAGGTGGGGTGTATGTAGGCAAGGACTACCTCAGTGATGGACTCTTCAAACTAAGTGTTGTATGTACTAAGGCATTTGCCGTTATCAATGAAAATGCAGGCACTAGCATTACTTCTGAGTATGTGATTGATTCCCTTTCTTCTTTATGGCATTCTCGGTTAGACCATGTAAATTATCGTTTCTTATAAAGAATGGTAAAGATAGGCATGTTGCCAAAATATTCCATGAATAAAATGACTAAATGTGGGGTTTGCATAGAATCAAAATATGCAAGTCGTCCTCATAAATCTGTTGTGAAATCAAATGAAGTGCTTGATTTAATTCATAGTGATTTGTGTGATTACCAGGCAACCCCCTCTCGTGGAGGAAAGAATTATTATATATCATTTATTGATGACTGCAGTAAATTTTGTTATGTATATTTAATACATACCAAAGATGAGGCTTTGAACATGTTTAAATCATACAAAGCAGAAATGGAAAACCAATTTGACAAAAGAATTAAGATTCTAAGGTCAGACCGAGGTGGTGAATATACGTCAAATGAGTTCAAAGAATTTTGTTCTACTTATGGTATAGTTCATCAAATCACTACGTCATATACTTCACAACAAAATGGAGTTGCTGAACGAAAGAATAGAACATTGAAGAATATGATAAATTCAATGTTGATTAGTTCGGGTGCACCTCTTAGTCTATGGGGTGAGACATTAATTACTGCAAATATGATATTGAATAGAATTCCTCAAAAAAAAAAAGATCAATCTCCATACGAATTATGGAATGGAAGATTGCCTACTTTCAAACTGATGAAAGTGTGGGGTTGCCTAGCAAAAAGTTCAAGTTCCTTTACCAAAGAGAACTAAACTTGGATAAAAATGGTGGATTGCATATATATTGGTCATGCCAATAATAGTGCAGCATATAAGTTTTTGGTGTATCATTATGAAATTGAAGGTATTCACAAGAACACACTAATGGAATCTGCTGAAGCAGAATTTTTTGAGAATATATTTTCTTATAAAGACAAGGATAAAAGTGTTTTTTTTTGTTGACGAAGGAACCCGCATCAACTATTCTTTCGAGTGCGCACAGGGTAAACCCCGGGCTGACGCAATAGCCTGCAAACCACGTCAGCCGATTAACCACACTTGGCAAGCCATGTGTGACAGACTCAACCAAGAAGGTTTATGCAGGGGATCGAACTCGTGACCTTGCGGTCCCGCGCTCTATTGCTACACCAACTTGGCTACCCTTGCGGGTAAGGATAAAAGTGTTTCTAATTACAAGAAGAGGACACTGCTTCAAAATGAGTCAAACCAAGACACTCTAAATGTTGAGAATCTTACTTCTTCCATTCAAGAAAATAATTCTGAAATAAGAAGAAGTAAATGTGGGAAAATTGCCAAAGATTTTGGACTAGACTTTATGACCTTTTCCGTTGAAGGAGAACCTCAAACGTATAAGGCTGCAATAGAATCATCTGAAGCACCTTATTGGAAGGAGGCCATCTAAAGTGAAGTAGAATCCATTGTACAAAATAATACATGGATATTGGTTGATCTTCCTCCGGGACAAAAACCAATAGGCCATAAATGGATCTTTAAACGGAAGTTAAGACCTCATGGTACTATAGATAAATACAAAGCTCGGATAGTTGCCAAAGAATTCTAACAAAATAATGTGTAGATTTATTTGATACCTACTCACCAGTGTCTAGAATTACGTCTATAAGGACGCTAATTGCTATAGCAGCATTTCACAATTTGGCAATTCACCAAATGGATGTGAAGACTGCATTCTTGAATGGTGAACTAGAGGGAGAAATTTACATGGAACAACCCGAAGGGTTCGTTGTTAAAGGTCAAGAGCACACAGTCTGTAAATTAGTTAAGTCGTTATATGGACTTAAACAAGCGCCAAAGCAATGACATGAGAAATTTGATAATACATTATTATCAAATGATTTTCAAATAAACGAATGTGACAAATGTGTCTACATTAAGAAATGTAAGAATGCATGTGTCATTATATGCTTGTATGTGGATGATATGCTAATTATGGGAACAAATGAGGATGTAATTAATCAAACCAAGAAGATGCTACATGCCACTTCCGATATGAAAGATATGAGAATAACGGATGTCATTCTTGGTATTAGAATTCAAAGGAATTCTGAGGGTTATATATTAACTCAATCCATATGTGGAGAAAATCCTTAGAAAATTCGGACACTATGATGATAGGCCGGTTGTTACGTCATTTGATCCCGCTTGTCACCTTAAGAAGAATGAAGGTGATAGTGTGTCTCAATTGGAGTATACACAAGTTCTTGGAAGCTTGATGTACATAATGAATTGTACTAGACCAGATTTAGCATATACAGTGAGTCGACTTAGTCGATACTCACACAATCCTGGAAATGATCATTGGGTAGCGCTAATAAGGGCACTACGATATCTAAAGCATACAATGAACTATGGATTTCATTATACAAAATATCCTCCCGTGTTAGAAAGATATTGTGATGCTAATTGGATTTTCAACCATTCAGAAAGTAAGTCCACAAGTGGGTATGTATTTACATTTGGTCTTCGGTATCATGGAAATCATCAAAGCAAACGGTAAATACGAGATCAACTATGGAAGCAGAGTTTGTAGCCTTGGATAAAGCTGTCGAAGAGGCAGAATGACTAAGAAACTTCCTAGAAGGTATTCCGTTGTGGACAAAGTCAGTGACCGCCATTTGCATACATTGTGATAGTATGGCTGCCCTGACGAGGGAAAATAATCAAATATATAATCAAGGCACATAAGGCGACGTCATAATACAATACGAAGCTTGCTGAAGAATGGAATAATTTCCATTGATTATGTAAAGTGAAAAGACAATATAGCGGATCATTTACAAAAGGCCTTACACGAGAGCAAGTCGTATTTACATCGAGGGGAATGGGCTTAAAGCCAATACAATGAGTTGTGAACTGGTGAAAACCTAACCTATCATAATTGGAGATCTCATGGTTTAGGTTCAATAGGCAAACTAGTTGGGGAAGACTCAAGGAGCATAAAACACACATATGCTCATTCCTATGATATACTAATGTGTTAATCCGTTGACGTTAAAGGGCTGAACTTTTGTTCTTAATAATATTAATAGCTATTATGGTGGGATAGTACGGACTATTCTTGATTTATATTACTTATGTGAGATTGATGTGGGGTCGCATCTGGGAGAACCGGTATGGCTACGTTCTCTAGAAATTCTCATGAAGAAAGGAGTTGTTCATGACCGAAAAGAACACAACCGTAAGAATTGAAATATGTCAATATGGCATGTGTGATACTTGTTATCTCGATTTACTACAAAACGTGAATAGTTCAAGGCACGACGTCCACTACTTCACAAGTAGATCCGATAGGTACTCACTATGAGCGGTTCAAGTTCAAAAGACACCGTCTCTGATGCATGGCATATCACGTTTGACAGAAATGATGATAAGTTCCTAGTTATCTTATTTTCTATCCACATGTGGGGTATTGTGAGATGTGTGAATAGAAAATGTGGGGTATTGTTGAAACTTGTAGAAGAAGAATAAGAGCAAAAAGTGATCAAAATAAGCGTTGCGATTTTAGGCGCAGCGCCACGACGCTAGAACTTCAAAGAGCTTTGCAGGCTTTAGAGCGCCACGACGCTCTGGGCAGCGCCGCGGCGCTAATCCAACGGGAAAATCCAGTTTGAACCAAAGATTGTGTCTCTTCCCATGGGTCACAACCTTTGGATTGGAAAGCTGCCATGGACGAAAATTCATGCTATAAAAGCATGTGGATCACTTGTTAGAATACAACACAATACTTATAACATTACAATCAATCATTAAATTCATCTAATGACTAAGATTGTGGTTCTATTATCTTCTTCTTCCAAAGACAATTTTTTGAAGAACACATAAAGTAAATTCGCCAGAAGTGAAGTTCTTGTGCTAGAACTCTCACTTAGATAGTTGTATCCTCAAGGCAGACGTCCGTTGAACTACAACACAAGTGGGGACGAATTATCTTAGGACACTGCGTCATTGCAGGCCTCTATCTACACCAAGTTAGTATGAGTTTATATACTTGCGTTTTTGTTGTTGTTGATTTCAATTTACATTGAAGTATTATTATATTATTGTGGTTTTCATTGAAAGGTCTAGATTGACACTAACAAAAATGAGCTATTTCAAATAGTTGGAGGGCAATTTTGGCCCTTTTTATTAGATTGTTGGTCTTTGATGATTGTAAGTTACGTATCTTGGTACCAAGATTTGCACATGCTTGCGATATATCTTGTCCAAGCCACACAAATGGTATAAGTAGTATTGCATGGACAATGGGAATCCCTTGACAAGTAGACCATTCATATATAGCAGTCAATTGCGGACCTACTCTATATATGTGACTCCATCACTGCAGGTATCGAGCTGGTATCGTGGCTGTGGCGGAACAAATCATTGTGTCAACACTTAATTAATAGTAGCAATTGTGCATGTACTTGAATTATATATGGCTTGGCACATTCAATAATAATTCTGAGAAAACGATGTTATACATTTTACTTTGCCACCTCAATCCATGCTTTGTATCAATTAGTTACTAATCATTCATTCTCAAGATGACTTAGCTTGCAGGTTAAATCTGTTAGAAAAATCAACTTTCAATTCATACTCACTTTATTTTCCTAAGAATTTAAATTCCATACTAGCTCCCCTCTCCTTGTAACATAATTAAGTTACATACATGGCCTGGCTTAGATGTAGATTTGATTTTCCAACAACTCTTCAAACAGGATATACATGAATTGACTATTTCGATTCTTTGTCTTGTAGGTATCCCTCATCGATCTGCGGTACAAGAAAATAGGCTCCCCCGCCTTATTTTTTTATTGACGAAGGAACCCGCCTTATTTTTTTGTTGTGAAGGCAGCGCTATTCTTTCGAAGTGTCTGCGAGAAACCCCTACGGGTATGTATGAACCGCCTTATTGATTATACATTTGGAGGACAATTTTTCTCCAGGGATGATATCTCAATTTCATAACTGCAGTGAAATTTTTAGTGAAAATTTACTTACTATAACTAATTTTTTGTCTATTAAAATAACTCGCTCAAAACTCCTCCGACACGAGTCCTAGTCGTTGCGCTGCGTCCGTTTCCCGGCTTCGCTTAATTTTTTCCACTGCAATTGCAAAGTCACAGAATTATTCTTTATCACGTTAAAATTAACAGCAATTACTCATAATAACAATAAATTCACAAAACTTTACCAACTTGAAAGTAAAGTCATTTGTAAATTGGAGGAGGACCCCCCCCCCCCCCCCAAAAAAAAGAAGAAGAATGGTTCATGAACCAATTTACAAATGTAAAATAATAATGAATGCTAAAGTTCCAAAAGTATAGCATAGCAAGGACCACAAATTGACTTCTCGTTAAGATATTTATCTTGTAGCATTGAAAAGATTAACGGTTACTGAAGGAAGTGAAATTACTTCCACTGTGTCACATCAGATGTTCGGATAATTACCTTCACGTATGATTTTAGAGGTAATTTTTTTCAAGTATTAACCACATATCTCGTGGACTTAAGTCATATCCGCAATACGTAAAAAAAAAATATCAGTATATCCACTTCGAAACAATTTTAAACATGCAATGTTCGAAGTTAGACTTGACACGAATAAAAAATCTGAAATTTCATATGACTGAAGTTTATACATATATGATTAAAGTTCAGTCATTTTTGTCTATATTTTAGACACATACAACTTAAGTTGACTCATGTTTGTTTGAACTTTAGTTATATATGATTGAACTCAATCATTTCTTCCAGAAGTTCAAGTACATATAACTGAAGTTGAGACATTTTTGTCTGAATTTTAGTCACACAAAACTTAATATTTTATCTCAAGTCGGACTTAATACAATCCACACGTCTGAAATTGTTAAAGTTAATAAACGTGCAAAAATTTTAAAAAATTGAATACAAATTTAATTAGTGTGTGTGTTCAAAATGGGTACCCATATATTGTTTTTTACATATACCTTCCCTATTTCCTTCAATGTAGGACTTGGTGCTATGTACCGAAGGGGAAAAGAGAAGAAAGGGAAGGGAAATTAAAGTATGGAAAGTAGAAAGGTCATCTTTGTCTTTGAGGGTCTAAAATGTAAACTACTATTGCTCCCTGTGACAAAAAGATTATCCTTTGATTTATCTAAAAAAGATTAATATCTTTTCATATTTAAAAATAATTTAATTTACATACACACAAATATAACCGTCCATTTCAAAAGTGTTTCTTAATTTGTAGGTAGGGGTGACAATGGGATAGGTTAGGATGGATTAGGACGGGACAAAACTTGATCTGCTAAGATGTTAACCCGCTCTGACCTGTTCCGTTTAGTATTTTTAAAAAATTTGCCCTGCCCCGCCATGACCTGTTTATATTATTTTTTATTTTTCACTTTTAATAGAGAATAAATTATTCTATGAGAGACAAATGAGGTAATTAATCCACTCCCCATTATTTCTCAGGGAATTGCACATTATCCATAATTTAATTTGACACCATATATTATACTGCTTTAATTCATTTTTCCATGATATATGAGCAGGTAACTGTTGATGATATGTTATACATTGAAACAAATAGTGGATCAGTTAAAATTAATAGAGTGATTAGGAGTGATACTCTTTCGTACAGAATCTGATCTTGAGCAGAAGTATGTTCCACTTCCTAAAGGAGAGGTTCACAAAAAGGAGATAGTCCAAGTTAAAACAATTATTCATTTTTCACATTAGAAACAAATGTTGGAAAAAAAATTGGTCATTTTATTACTAATATTTGGGCCTGATCGGCCTCATTTCAATTTTTAACAAAATTATCCTGCCCCTCCCTGCTCCATCCCGTTAAAAGTTTGTCCTGCCCCCACCCTGCCTGTCCCAAATGACATCCTATTTGTAGGAGAATGTCACTCAGGAGTGCTACTTTTCTACTGGATATGAGAGAGAGTGCCAGAAGTGGTTATAAACGAGGAGTCTCATTTTCAGTAAAAAATGTTGCTACTACTAGAAATAGCGGTCACAATTTTGCAACATAGCACTCTTCGTTGTCCCTTTTTCTTCTGTGAACGTTATCTTCCCAACATCTGCTATTTCTGGTTCTTATTCTCTTCCCTGTCACATTACAACTACTTCAAAAACTAGCTTGTTCAGCAAAATAATTAACATGTACCCTCTGTTCATCTAATCTCACCACATTTCAGGTAATTCTCCCTCTTAATTTAATACCTTTTGCATTCAGGTTCTTCTCAATCTTTATTGAACACCCTTATCAGTTAGTTGCCTAATTTATTTAAGCATTTATGCTCAGTTAGTTCCTTGGTTTAAGTTGATGAGTTGTGTTGTTTATATGGAGATACATGATATGTGTACTTGAATTACATTGCAGAAACTGATAGGACAGTTTTTTTTTGCGGTCAATGATCACTATTTTTGCAGTTCTATGTGCTGCATGAAGTTTTGTTGAGGAGTGTTTTTATATTTGAGTTGTGGGTTGAAGTTGACATTTCAGTTCTATTGTGTTTCTGTGTGTTAATTCTTTAGAGACTCTGCTTGCTGATTTGTAAATGATTTAGTTGAAAACTTTTGGCTGTTTTGATGTTACTAGGTTGTGTTTGAGTACTTTCTGTGCTTTAAGGAGCAGAAATGGACTCATCAAGTTCTGGTTATAAAGACGAACGGAGACCACTTGATGTCTTTGACCCGGCATTGACTCGTGAAGGTGCAAAGCTGGCTAGTAGTAGTAATAGTAGAAATGAGAGTATTAATGTGCAAGAACTTTCAATGAAAGGGAAGGAATCTAGCAGTACAACAGGAACAGACAAGCAAATGAGCAGGTGGATGGCTTTTGACTCCAGTGGAAATGGCCCAAGTGAAACTAGCATATCAGAGAGGGCTGCAGAATGGGGATTGACTGTGAGGACAGATGTTGGAGAAGGTAGCTTTCATGCAATTAGCAGAAGTGGACAAAATTCATTTGCAGATGGAGAAAGAAGCAAGTATTCAGTTGAATCAACAAGGACATCTGAGGAGTCATATCCTGGAGCTGGATTTCCAAGAGTGTCTCAGGAGCTGAAGGATGCCTTAGCGACACTGCAACAGACATTTGTCGTATCTGATGCCACAAAACCGGATTGCCCTATTGTTTATGCCAGTAGTGGATTCTTTACTATGACTGGTTATTCTTCAAAAGAGATTGTTGGAAGGAATTGGTGAGAGTTTTTTGCTTATCCTATTGCTTTCGCATGTGAATTTTGGCAATTTATGTAGTATATCTAGGCACCTTTAGTAGACTAGTGATAAGACTCAAATATCGTCCTTACATTTTGTTCAATCCTTATGTAGCTTAGAAGTTGTGAGAATGGAATGTTTAAGGTAAACTTTTGTGTATGAACCTCTTTGATCAATATGTAAGAAACATGAACTGGTAAAATTTCAGGACCTTAACTCGAAAGTTCATACAAATGGTCCTTATTGTTGATCAGTAATTCATGTATCCTGTCATTAAATATAGGAGGTAGCTAGATATCTGTTTCAAACTTTGATAGGAGCCTTTTGCGAAGATCGGAATTAAAGGTTTCAATTAAAAGACAGTAATTTGCTGCATGAAGTTAAACTATTTGTCCCAGTTTTGTCCTTGTAGCTTGAGACAGCTTTTTCAAGTGCTGACGGGGAACAATAGTGCCCAACCATAAGTTTCTTGTTGCTTCGTTGTTTTTCATTATTTTTATTTTCTTCTGATCCTGATAGTGCAAGAGACTTAGGTTTTTACTTTCAGCAGTATTCCCTGATTTGTACTTCTTTGATGATATGGATGCTGTAAAAGAAGTTGAAGATGACCTTGACTTGTTTGATGCAGTCGTTTCCTACAGGGAAAAGATACAGACCAGAAAGAAGTAGAAAAAATCCGAGAAGCTGTGAAAACAGGGAAAAGCTACTGTGGAAGGCTCTTGAACTACAAGAAGAATGGCACTCCTTTTTGGAACCTGCTAACCATCACCCCTATAAAAGATGACAGTGGAAAGACAATCAAGTTTATAGGGTAAAGATGCTTCTGTCCCTATTGTTGCTAAAGTAAATACTTGGGTGACTATGTCAGCTTGAATTCAGTTTAAATCTTAAATCTACCTCCTTTGTCATCCTCTATTTGGCCAGTACTTTAAGCATTTGTGATTTCAGATGCTTCTTCTTGTGATTAGTATGGTGCCTCATTAGTCAGCTTGTTTAAGTAGTTCAACCTGACATATATGTTTTGGCTTCAGTTTCAAGTTGTAATCTACGAGAAGCATTTCCATAATTTAGAGAATTTCCTTATGACAGAATGCAGGTGGAAGTGAGCAAATACACAGAAGGGATTAATGAGAAAGCATTGCGACCAAATGGATTGCCCAAGTCTTTAATCAGATATGATGGTAAGTATAAGTGATTGACTTTACTTCTGAGAGTATTGTTCCTTCATTTTGAAATCCTTTATGCTTCGCTTTTCAGCTCGTCAGAAGGAAAAGGCTTTAGGTTCCATTACAGAAGTGGTACAAACAGTGAAAGGTCCACGCTCTCATAAAAAGTCTAGTCAGGATGCTAGTTCCGCAAAGAAGCTACAATTAGATTTTATGCTTCCTAAATCTGCTGATACTGAAAGCATGAGTACACCTGGACGATATACACCTCAGTGGGACACAAGGAGTGATATGTCTCAGGAGTCTGCTAAAAAGTCTAGTAAATCTTCACGTCTTTCCTTAAAGGGGTGAGTCCTTTGACTTTAACTTGTCTTAAAATCAAATTTCATGCTAACAGTGCTGCACTAGCTCTGCATTAAAAGAATATTTGCTGGATGTTTTGTTCAATTGCCAGCGTGTTAGAAGGCTTACTCATGAAACTGAATCTTGAGAGAATGGAAAGTACTTAACAGCTTGTGCGATTAATTTTCAAACTATGTCAGAGATAAATTCCGGCTTTTCAATTTTTGACAGAATGGCTGAAATTATTTTCCCTCTAATAGTTGAAGGGTTTAGTCCTTCTAATAAGTAAAACTCAATAGTGAAGTTTATTCAGCTATTTTTTTTTATTTTTCCGTGTAAACTTGTATGATTCCATAGTGGTCCAAGACTTGCTATGTAAAATATACCAAAAAAAGAGAAATTACTATGTCTTGGTTTCGCAGAGAGAAGTAGACAGCATATATAAAATGTATTTTTGGTCATTTACCGTTCTTACCCATTTAATTGGAAAAGAGAATCTCGGTTAAGATATCCAAGAACACCTGATTACAAAAGCTGGGGTAAGATCTTCTCTCTGTTCTGTGTAGAAAGAAAGTATCATTTTTAGATGAACTGCATGGTTGACTATATAAAATCACAAGTCAGGATACTATATTTAATTGATAGCATATTTAATTATTCCTTATAAAGATGTTTGTGTTCTGGATATGTATGCTGAAAAGTTTATACCTGCTTGTAGAATTCAGTCTTTCAGAACATGGTATTACCTCACGCAGGTTTAAAGGTGGAAGGTCCACAAGCATCTCTTTTCCGGTAGAAAATGAACAGAATGTTGGGCCTGAAATACTAATGATGGAAGACTTAGCACGTACTGACAGTTGGGAGCGTGCTGAAAGAGAAAGGGACATACGTCAAGGAATTGACCTCGCAACAACTTTGGAGCGTATTGAAAAGAATTTTGTGATTACAGATCCTAGACTTCCTGATAATCCAATTGTAAGATCAAGAAAAAGCTAGTTTGTGCTAAATTCAGATTGTTACACATCACATTGACTTTTCTTTTTAGAATATCAATGGGGGTATACAAGGTATATAGATGATTATTTGTGCAATAAAAAAACCTTGTAATCGTTTGAAACTTTAAATAGGCCATCATTTGCTGCAAATGGCCTCATATTGTTTTTCAGCCCCTATTTATTATAATGTCTATTTCATAATTAGAAAATTAATAGTTTTAAAGAACCCACAACTGTCTTAAAGGACAAATTATTTGGTACTGGAACAAAGTCTGCATTAGTATCTGACCTAATTAGATTGAGAAAGGGCTAGTTGATTGATATATATCTGTTTCATAATTAAGTCAAATTGGTAAATTTTATCATAGATTCCTGTTGTGCTGGAAACTGAAAGCAGGAGAGCTTGTTTTTTTCAGATATTTGCTTCAGATAGCTTTCTTGAACTGACGGAGTTCACACGTGAAGAGATCTTAGGAAGAAACTGCCGGTATGAGTTGAATATTGCTTTAGATATTGCATTGACATTATTTTGCAGTTCCTTTTACTATGATCTTGTCAAAGTTGGATGTCTGCAATTAAAAGATATGGTGTACTGATACATCTCTTCAGTTTGATTGAAGAAGGTAGATATTTGGACTTAGAGCATGAGGCTCAAAACAACTCTTATAATAATTGCAGAAATTAGAGAAATAAAATAAGCATAGCCTCTACGATCTAGGTAGAAACTTAAATAGTTGCAGCCTATTGGAGGGCAGGCTTATTCCAGTGACCATAACTTTTCCTGCATGATTCCTTTGATCAAGAATTTTCCGGCAAGATTCCGATGATTAGAACTTCTCTGACTATTTTCTAGAAAGCTTTTCCAGCAACCGCTACCACTTCGGCGGCTATTTACTTTTCTATATTTGAAAAAAAAATCAAGCTGGTTTCTCTACTTCGAATTTGAGGTTTGTTGGAGTGTTAAGTGTTAGTGCTATAATGTTACTACAATATTAGAATAGTTAAGTTCCAAGGTTTTTTTTATGTCCCAGGTTGGACGAATATCATATGTGTCTTGTGTTGATACCTATAAATAGGTGTCTTGTATCCCTTGCATTGTCAAGTCTTCAAGAAATCTCTTCCTTTTGGTTTATTTACTGAGACTAGTAAGATGTTGTTTTTTATATTAAGCCATCACCGGTAGGTTGTGAGCCTAAGGTGGGTGGGTGGGGTGGGTGGGGGGTGGGGTTGGCTTGACCCCTACCCTGTTAGATTGATAAGATAAACTTACAGTGACTAGAGGGGGACATGGAACCTTGCCTCTAGCCTACAAAAAATAGATTGAAAAATCAATCTGTAGGAAGGAATTAGCCTATACAAAGTTCCTCCCGAAACTAATTACAAGGAATTAACTAACAAAGAAGTTACATTTCTCAAACCTTCTCCTAAAAGTAGGCATTTGACATTTATCCAACTGTAGCAAACCCTTAACTTCTCTGGGGAGGTCCTGATAATTAAGGTAGATGTTCTATTGCCTCCAGTCAAAGCTTTTTTAGCCAAAAAATCAGCCACTTGATTGTCTCTGAAATAGTGTGCAACATTGGCATTTGCACCTCTTTAGAATGTTTGTGGTAGCAGCAATGATGTGTTTCAACTTAAGATTGTTAGTGTCCTTTTGAGTGATCATCTTGGTGATTACAGTATAGTACACTGCCTATCTATGCAAATAAACAATGAAATCTGATAATATGATGTTTTATGGTTTTTGCTCTCTCCATGTGCATTTGATCTAAAAAGATTTCCTATTCTTCAGATTTCTGCAGGGACCGGAAACAGATCAAGCAACAGTTCAAAAGATAAGAGATGCCATAAAAGAACAAAAAGAAATTACTGTGCAATTAATTAATTATACAAAGAGCGGTAATCAAGTTTACTTTGTATTTTTCAGAAGTGACATGCAATGGGACATGCAAGTTGCCTATTAACTAGAATTTACTTCACATGCGTTAATATTTTCAGGGAAGAAGTTCTGGAATTTATTTCACTTGCAACCCATGCGTGATCAGAAGGTGATCTTTGTGTCTACTTTCCTCTAACATGTAAGACATTGACAATTTTCATTTATTTGGCTGATGTATGCACTTTTTACATTTGCAGGGAGAACTACAATATTTCATCGGTGTTCAGTTAGATGGAAGTGATCATCTGGAACCACTACGAAACCGCCTCTCAGAACAAACTGAACAACAAAGTGCTAAGTTGGTAAATTTATGCCACTTGTCATTGTGGAATCTGTACCGGTGATGTTATGGTCGACAACTAATAATTATATATGTTCGACCTGGCAAGGCTAGCTGTCTTTTCTTTATTTATTTTCTCTATTGTGATAGCCGTTTCATCTCTAGTCAATGTAGTAATGAATAAGAAAATTGACCCCAATTAGTGAATATTTGTAAAGCGAATGGTGGAAAGAAGAGCACAAGTCTTTCGACCCGACAGAAATGCAGATTATTTCATTTTTTCCTTTAATGAATTTGAGTTATGCAACTGCATCCTCTCAAAGAACAGTAAAATTACACATTTATCACAAAATTAAATGCTAGAATTTTTAGAAGCTTGCATATGTAAACAAAGCATAAAACACATGACTTTTTCTTTTCTTTCCGTCAAGGCGAAATGAACTCGGACGTTCAATTCTGTCAAATACTCCTCCATCACACAAAGTTAGAGTCTCCTGTATGAATCCTTTGAACAAGGATGTTACATTTGTAGTTTTCATTTTGCCTCTTGATCAGGAATGCATCCAGTGCAATCTTGATATTTGTTTAGTGTTCTGTGAATACTCTTTTCATCCTGATTGAAGTGATCTACTTTCTTTAGTCTGTCTTAAGTCGCTCCATTTTCCCCAATTGGCCTAGATTCTCTTCTCAAAAGTATCAAAATTTTGACACCCGCCCACACGCCGAGGACTGGACCTAAGTGTGGATAACTAACACGGGTGCCCAACATTGTGAAACACAACATGGATCAATGGGTCTTAGCTCTGATACCATGTAAAGATATGACCCTTGATCCTAACTCAACTCCAAAAGCTAGCTCATGTGGGGAGGATTGTTGAAGACCGTATAACGAGACCACAACCCATTATCTCAACCAATGTGGGACTTGACTGGACGGGAGGAGTAACTTTAATAATATTCGAATAGTTAAGTAGGACTTGTCAATTTATTTTTGTTTCTATCCTATTGCTTGGTACAGATCTTTTTAGTTACAGTTAGTAATCAACAGACATCTCTTGCAGGTCAAAGCTACTGCAACAAATGTAGATGAAGCAGTTCGAGAACTTCCTGATGCCAACTTGGTAAGGTATTCCTTTCACTCCGAATTGGATTCACATAATCTTTGTCATGTGATTTTTTGTTTAACCATGATTATTATGCATACTCATCTTTTTCATGGATAGTGCTAAGTTAAAATGTTAATGCCTTTACAATGGTCAACAGAAGTTATATCAAATCTATCTTTTTAGCATTAAGCATTTTATCGAGACCATTGTCAAAAAGTTAATATAATAAAGCTGACACAAACTCTCTAATACTTTCAGAGACCTGAAGACTTGTGGGCTTTGCATTCTCTACCTGTCTATCCACGGCCTCATAAGAGGGGCAGTGCTTTATGGACCGCAATACATAAGGTACACAATCTTTTGTGTTGTCCCTATCAAATCTACTGTTTTTCCTTTGCCTTGAGAGAAGTGCTGATATTTCTTTGTTGATGATTAAAGACGATGGCTCTCACATGATATGCATATTGAGTACTAGATCAAGTAGGAGACATTTTCTACCCAGTAATGTTTATATACACCTGTAAGTGTTGAGACACTTGAAACAAGGATGTCTTCTGCTTTTATGCTATTATCAAGTATGTGGCTCCACCTACTAAAAGATGTAATACAAAAGAGACACAAGTACTCAACAGAAAAAACTATCCTTTTAGTATTTAGTCTGAAATTTCTGCTCTTCTTTTTGACATATATTAATTTTATTCTCGTTAAGTTTTGCATTCCTTCTCTCGGTGTCTCACTCAAATTTTAACCTTGCAGGTCACTGCCAATGGTGAAAGATTAGGGCTCAATAACTTTAAACCGGTCCGACCTTTGGGTTGTGGAGATACTGGAAGGTATGTCAATCTTTTCTTGTTATTTGTTCACATAATTCTCCAATCCTCATTGGCACTATGTTCAACCTACCTTTACCATATTTTTATGACATCCTACTGTTTTTTCGAGGGTAAATTGTAGAAATATTATTGTGAGGACTTATATCATTGACCGTAATGACGAAATTCTTGAAAGTACTCACCGCAAAAAAGAGAAACAAAGGTGATGGAAAAGACTCTAAATATCATCTGAACAAGTAGTCAATCAATGCTTGGGAATTATAAGGAATCCACTCATTGAAAGATAACCTAAGACTGGAAAAAGGGTCACTTGAAATAACAGGGTCCTTCTGAATAGCTAAAAGGCTTTTTATTTCCTTCTCTACAAATCATTGTAAGTTTATTCGTTTGTGCTTGCAGAACTTTTAGTAGGCGACTTTAATATCGCACCTTTCACTTACCTTGATGGCGCACCTCTTGTTTCGCAAATTGTAATGCTGTTTTGTTACTTAAGTAAATATGCTTTGCATGATATCCAAGTCATAAGAGATCTCAAAGCAGTGAGTATTTCCATACGTAAAAGATTATTTGTCTGAGAGGGTTTATTCTGCTCTTTGCAGTGTCCATTTGGTGGAACTGAAAGGTACAGGAGATCTTTTTGCTATGAAGGCGATGGACAAATCCATAATGCTTAACCGTAATAAGGTCTGGTTGCCCAAGATTTTTTACTTCATTAGTATATTGAGCATTTAATATTTCCTGGGAGGAATTGATATAGAGAGCATGCTATTGCATTTTAATCCTTGAAGACCTTTGGATTTACATTCTAAATCCATGACTTCACACTTCCCTTCCTTCAACAGGGTTACAGGATATTCAAATATATTCTCGTAATCCTTATATGAAGACAAATTCATTTTGCATAATGTACAGGTACACCGAGCATGTGTTGAAAGGGAAATCATAGCTCTCCTCGATCATCCTTTCCTTCCAACACTATATTCATCGTTCCAGGTAACTATCTAACTCAAGACTTTCATCCTATTGCAGGTTTAATTTAAGACATCTTTAAATATGCATGTCAGTCTTGTAGCAAGGCCACAATAAAAACACTGAAATATACCTGCATGTTCAAAAATACAACCCCACTAACTAAGTCCTTTTTCACAATATATTCCGCCACATATAAGATTTACATCTTTCTATAATTAGTAACAATTTAACTTCAAACTTCCTATGTTACCCTTAATGAAATGATTTATAGCCACAAAAACTTCTATGACTTATTTTAAACACATCAAACACCTTTTTTCACATGAATTGGGATAGAGGGAGTAGTATATTATTTTGTTTCAGGCCAGGTCAATCAATTATATCCTTTTTTCTTTCTCTTTTTTTTTTTTTGGGGAATTTTTGCTTTAGTAAAGTAGTAACTAGACCTTTTTCTCTTAATGAGTTTCAGGTCATATTTCCTTTCAAAGTTCATATTCGGTTATAGGATCCACTCTACAACATTCTATATTTGTCCATCTACTGAGCCCAAAACCTTATAGAGGCTGCTGAAAACACTTTCCTGCACCGCCTTTGAGTTTCTGACAAATACATTATTTTGCGTTGTTTAAAGAGTGTTACAGTGATCTATATGCTTTAAGAACTGAAATGTCCAGACGAGTTAAAACGCACATCTTTTTTTTTTAATCAGACAGAAACACATGTTTGCCTAATAACAGACTTCTGTCCTGGAGGAGAGTTATTTGCTTTGCTTGACAGACAGCCTATGAAAATATTTAAAGAGGAATCTGCAAGGTAATCTCTTTTATTTGCACTTATTCCAAACTTGAGTAGACTAAGCTATGTAACATCTTACATGGTTCAAGATATGTTTAAATTCGGTGTTCCGACCTGACAAAGCTTCTTCGTATTCATTTGTCTTTTGTTAAGTAATATTTCTAGTTCTTTCCATGTTGTTTATTTCCTCGTCTCCTAGAATAGACTCACCCATGAGAGAAGGTCGTGACTAGGGCTGCTACCGGTCCGGATACTCCCGGTAATTACCCGAGAGCCGGACCGGTAAACTCGGACCAATACTCGGACCGAAAAGTTAACGGTCTGGATACGAGTACCAAAAAATTACCCGGACCGGTAACCCGGTAAAATACCCGGTAAACCCTCCAGCCAGCCCCGGACGTATTGTAAATTAGTGAAACTTTAAGTGGTCATAACTTTGCGCTCGGACGTCCGTTTGACCTAAAAAAAAAATTGATTTTGCGTATTTTTGCGAGACAGGGCCGGATTTAGCGGTTTGGAGCAGCCTATTTCTCAAAAAACGTCCGTCTTGCCAATCAATTTCACGTTTCCCCCAAATCGTTACGTTTTTTTCCTTTTCAAAGCTAAATATATCGCGATATACAATAGATCTCAACGTACAAATTTCGTGGTAATGTGTCCGAGAATGTCAATTTCAGTATTGAAAATTCAATTTTAAAAAAAAATGGGCCCCGGAACCGGACCGATAACACCCCTAGTCATGACTAATGAGTCTTTCCTTTTTATTTGAATTTTTATTTTGTAGGAACATTGCTATGCTTGAAAAAGGAAAGAGAATCTTAGATATATTTAAGCATCTCTTTAACGGCTATGAATTATAAACATTAGATATCTGTGTAGACTTTGTACTATTATCTGAAGCTAGTTCAGTTGCCTTTTATTCTGCTTATGCTCCAACTGGTCAAAATTTACATGTGGATATTTCCCTTTCTGAAGACAGAGATCAAATAGGTGAATTTTTTACACTCACAGTATGTGCCTTTCCTGGAATGTTTTATAAATAATCATTCAAAATATGTTTTTCGTTGACATAAAGCTGTTAAAAAAATCAGTGTTCTTCCATAAACTTTTATGTTATAAAAGCTGGAAAGTTTTGAGAGCTTCTGTCAAATTTGCATCAGATAAGCATGCAATCATTTTTATCAACTCATGTATTACCTACAATTTTTCCAGGTTTTATGCAGCAGAGGTCCTAATTGGCTTGGAGTATCTCCATTGTTTGGGTATTCCATCTACCTTTTGAGTCTAACCTTCTTCAGTAGTTGCATTTTCCTATTTGTGGTTTAGACCTGAGGAACTTCGATATACTCGCTTCATCTATAACGGATATGAAACTTAATCACTAGAAGCATTGGATATTAGCTTTGACACATTTTGTGGTTGAGCTTTTGTGGACCACAGTATAGAAAGAATAGTCGTACTTAGAAATATTTCTCCGTAGGACTGCAAAATCAAGAATATTTAATGTTTCTATCAGGCAAAAGATTGAGAGTTCATCAAAGAAGACATAGTACTAGGAGTTTCCATTCTATCTTATATGATTAATAGTTGATGTTCATTCATTTTGTCTGTTCTCATGTTACAGGAATAATATACCGGGATCTGAAGCCAGAAAATATCCTAATTCAGGCTGATGGTCATGTCGTACTAACTGACTTTGATCTTTCTTTCAAGACATCCTGTAAACCTCAAGTACGCTTCAGTTTCAAGTTTCAACAGTTCTCTTAACTGTTCATCTTAATTTCCCACTTAATGAACTTCTGCTGCTGAAGAATCATGATACCTTAGTATGTTACATTTTTAGGTTAAACGTCTCTTCGAAGTATTAACGATAGTGAAAAGTAGTTATAAATGGATGGTAAAGGGAAGAAAAGGAGAAAAAGGGAAACCTGTGCACTATCTATCAATTTGATTAAAGCAAACTGTTTTTTGGATACCATGTAATATTTCTTTCCGGTGCTTTCTCTTAATCTTTTACATTCTGATAGTTATTATCTATTCATAATATTAAAGTGATAACTTTTTCCAGGTTATAAAGCATCCTCCCTCAAAGAGAAGGTCTAGGAGTAATCCACCACCAACATTTTTAGCAGAACCAGTTTCGCAGTCAAATTCATTTGTCGGTACTGAAGAGTACATAGCACCGGTAAAGTAAACTATCATAGAAGTTGAATTTTGCGCAATACATACTCCATCCATGTTACAAGTTGTGTTAGCTTATTCCATATCTGGAGTAAAATATGGATCTTACCCTAGAATTTGTGTCTTTTGGAGAACTAAACTTCACTTAACGAAGAATTATGTACAAGCAGTTATCTTTTTTTCTGTTTCTAAATCACAAAACCGATTGCAAATCCTACTATTGAAACCTATAAATCGCAAGCTCCACTAATGAAACTGTTCATAAATTTACTGTACTATAGAATTGCTTCTTGGTTCCTACTTCTCGCCTATATTTTCCATCAGGATACATTAACACTTACAGCTCCTTTCTTTGCTTTTGTGAAACAAAATAAAATCTACTGGCGAGAGAAAATTATAATTGTCTGATGTACTTCTAAATGACTTGATCTCAGGAAACCATCACAGGAGCTGGCCACAGTAGTGCGATTGATTGGTGGGCTTTAGGTGTGCATGCAACAAATTCATGACTTTTAGTTCAATCCACTATATTATTTAGTGCACTCTTGTTGTTAATGGATATACTTCTGACAAAAATCAACATCTCCATGGAACTATTAATCTGTTTGGTTTTCTCTTAGTGGTATTAGACGAGATTTACTTTTTTTCACGCACTTCTACTTCTGTAAACTCTTCTGTTTGGATTGCAGGTATCTTGCTTTATGAGATGCTCTATGGGCGTACACCATTTAGAGGAAAGAACAGGCAAAAGACATTTTCCAACATCATAAAGAAGGACCTCACTTTCCCTAGTAGCATTCCGGTAATTCACTTTGTTTTGACCATCAACATTATTAACACGGTCTTACGTCTTTCCCTACTTGTTTTCTGTAGTTTATGTTTTCCTTCTTCCAATTCTATCTTTTATGGGGAATGTTTTATGAGCTAAACAATAGTATACAAAGGGTTTACATGGTTTATCTTATTCGTGGATGATATATGTGCTAGTTGACGAAACTAGCACGGGGCTGCAGGTGTAACCATATGATGATCAAAGGTGTTAATAGGGGAGAAGGTAGACATATAATTACATGGATAAAAGTTGTCTCAAGATACCTACAATATCTCGGAATCCATACGGACATTGCAAAGAACAAAACAAAATGTTGAAGCAAATATCCAGAGTTTACACCAACTAGCTGGAAATGTCTTTGTCACGTTAGTTGCTTAGTACACTTACATCAGGTCCAATGTTTTCCAAGATATTTCTAGTTTGAATGGATATATATTTAGTAACCAAATCCCAACTAGTTTGCAGTTGAGGCATTGAGTTTTTGTTGTTGTAGTCAATGCAATTTCACTAAAAAATTAAAATAGCAAATGAGAAAAACAAGTTTATTTTTGGGGAAAAATTGAAGGAAACTCTGATCTTGTTTCTAGTCTGAAACAAATGAAAGCATATTTGTATCTACGTGTTTCAGGTAAGCCTTGCTGCCAGACAGTTGATCCATTCATTGCTAAATAGAGATCCTGCCAGCCGCTTAGGATCAAATGGTGGTGCAAGTGAGATCAAAGGGCATCCTTTCTTCCGTGAAATAAATTGGCCGCTAATTCGGTGCATGGTATTAAAATCTTCTTACCTCCTTCCAAAAGACTGTAAATTTCAGTTGGATTTGAGCTTTCCCCCAAGCCATTACATATTATCAGAACTCTGTTTCCTAACAATATGATTGCATGTATTATATCTGTTCTTTGACTACAGACTCCACCACCACTAGAAGCGCCGCTTCAAATAATTGGAAAGGAATCAGGCACCAAGGAAATTGACTGGAATGATGATGGAGTACTTGATCATCCAATGGACTTATTCTAGAGGTTTGCTTCAAGCATTGACTAGACCTTAATTTCAGACACCAGAATTCTGTTTCCCTACCTCTGTCTTTCAACTTATCGGCATTGCTACGATTTAATATTTGCCTCTTGTTGATTGAACTATGTTCTAATTCTTAAATACTATCTCCGTTCCAAATCACTCATTTCGCATGAGTTTTGACGTATGATCTTAACTGTTATTAAACATATATAGTGGACAGTGTGTAGGCAAAATTGATAAAATCATTCATCATTAAAAATATGAAGTATATGCTTCATGTAACTTGTTATATATGAAGTTAAAACAATATGAGCAGAATTCACATCCATCTCACGTATATACTATCACGAGCAACTGACCTTTTCTCTACGCGTTAAGGGAGTAAATTAATCATTTTGCCTTTGCGTAATTTTGACCTTTTCGTTTACACGTAAATTGCAGGATTTTTTTCAATCAACCATAAAGGACATGTATCTGGAACTAGTTATGTGCAGTTCTAAAAGAGGGACCTTTCTGATGAAGGAATTCATATTGTATAGAAGCACATTGTAGCCCCTCTTTTTGGTATTTTGATCTTTTTTTTGGGCTTAAGGACATTGTTCTTATTTAAGTTTGGAAGTACTTGAGTCTTAAAGGAAGGCGATTTACATAGAATTTGTACAATGGTGTGAGTAATAGGAAAACTTTCCTTTTAAGAATCTGTATTTGTAGGCTTTGTTGGTAAATAAACTTGTCTACTCTTGTATCATAGGATAAAGATGTAATTGAGGCAAAATCAATAAGCTGATATCTTGTAAACTAATAAATCATATTTATTGTACTTGAAGCAGCTTCAACCAGTTATTACTGTGCAAAATAAATTGATAAAATCGAGCTATGATCATTTAGCACTGTGAGAATCATCGTTATATGCAAGTTTATTTTGTTGTACAGTTATGCAAATTTCATGCTTGCCAGAACTATAATGCTATTGTGTGTGTACAGGGGAAGAGCTAGATCATGTATTTGTGTTAAAAGATTCACTTGTATATAAATAATTTATCAAGAATCATGTAACTTTTTTTAAAAAAATCTAGAACTCATAAATTCAAAATCTAGTTTTGACGTCTCTAACGTCTATATATCTACAACTTAATAATGAGAAGGTTAATCTATTGACTTATTTATCATAGAATTTGTACACTTGAAAGATAAATTAAATAACCCCATCGGTTTACACATGTATATCACATTAAGATCTGTTATTTATTGTCAAGTCATTTTATTAATCTCTCCAACGTTTTCCTCTTCAAGCTGGTTAGACTGCGGAAAGAGCTTTGATGGATGGCAAAAAATAACTTAACAAGAACTATCAGTTAAACTAGGATCAAAAGTATGGACTTAACAATAAAATAAATAAAAATTTAATTCTAAATTAAAAAAGTGAAAGTGTAACGCCTCGAATCATGACCCAGGTGAAACTCGACACTCGGTGCCTGACTGCATGTGACCGAGCTAACCACATGACTTGTTGATCGGCATGGGGCATCAAAACATGCTATAGTAATGACTTAGAACATATGAACATAATATTGTATTTGTAGTCTGAAATAATCTGAAAATCAATACTGACATGACTTACTAAACTAGTTTATGAAACCTGAATTTGACTATAAAACTGTTTACCAGGACAAGGCCCTGGTATACCTCTATCAAAAAGAATAATCAGAAGAGTAACTAGACTGACATCCGAATGAGATGGGGCTCACCAAGTAGCTCATACTATGGCTGGCCAACGGGGCGGGGTTACCCGACCCCACCTCGACCCCATACCGACCCCGCCCGCTACCATGTCTGGGTATCGGTATCTGGTGTCGGTGTCAGATGCGGTCGAGAATTTCTCGACGACCCAGGCCACTTTTCACCTGACCCCGACCCTTCTAGTTGTTGCACAACGGCTTTGCCCAATTTGGCCGTTGTGCAACGGTCAAATCCCCCTCCCCCTACCCCAACCCCCCTACCCCCTAATATTTATTTTTAACCCTTAAGTTATTATATTTACATTTTAACCCAATTTTTCCAACTATAAATACCTCGTTTTCTCTTCATTATTTCTCACAAATCTTCCTACAATCTCTCTAATAATCTCTCAATCTATCTCTCATTCTCTCTACATTATCTACTAAGTATTCAATTTTATTTATTCATTTGGGAGTGAAGTTGGCAACTAACTTGAGGATCATCCATCGAGCAAAGTTTCAATTTTCAACCTCTCGATTACACGTCGGCGTTTGGTACATTCGTTCCTTCATTAAATTATTATTGTGTCTTTATTTTAATTATCGCACTTAATTTTATTATCTTTAATTATTTATTTACATAATTATAATGGAACGATTAAGAGGTATGTTTAAGAGTAAGGGTGTTTCTACTAGTAGGGGTAATAAGGGCAGGGGTACTTCTTCTAGCCATCTTATTCCTCCTAGACATGACGATTTTATTGATACTGAATTATTTCCTGAAGTACCATTAGATTTAGACGAGGAGTTATTTTTTGGAACTCAACAAGACTTTAATTTAGAAGATAATCTAGATGACACCCACTAATGCACCTCAAACTGGAACACCTTTTATTCCCCCTAATATGAGACTAGGCCCACCAGAACGAAAATTAATATCACATGTATGAGTTTTTTTTATAGAGACGTAGAAAAGCAAGCTGCTGGATGCACAATTTGTAAAAACATTTATAAATTTAAAATTGGAAAAGGTCATGGTGGGACGGGAGGTTTAACTACGCATTTGAATAACAAACACAAAGCTAGGTGAGATGAATATAAGGCTCAAATAAAGGGTGAGTCAATACCCTCTCAGTCGGAACAAGATTCACATACTGTCCCGCACCAGGTACAGGGTCAAATTGTATGACGGGGGCAATTGTAAGCCCTAAATACGATAAAAATAAACATAGGGAAGCATTATCAAAATTAGTTGTAGTGGAGGATTTGCCCTTTTCATTTCCTGATTCTCCTGGTTTTAATTATTATATAAGAAAAATGTACAATCCTGCTTATAACGGTTTTCCTAGATCAACTGTTAGGAGAGGCGTTTTTAAATTTGCACACGAATATCAATAATATTTACGTTATTCATTATATCATTTTCCTGGCAAAGTATCTATTACGTCTGATATAGGTCGTAGTACTAACGGTCATAATTATTTAACTGTAACATGTCATTGGATAGACTATAAATTTTCTATGCAAAAATGTATTTTAGCATAGATATATTGATAGTAGGCATATGATCGGTGTATTTTATATACATCTTTTGAGTCATTTTTAGTTAGTCTTTTGTCCATTTTTGTACAAATACGTGTCGTCTTAGGATAGATTTTCTTTCTTTTGAGTCATAATGGTTTAAAGTGGCTCATTGGCGAAAAGGAGCAAAAAGATGGCAGAAACAGAGGTTCCAGAGCTCAAAAAGCGAGAAAGTTGGCGAACCGGGCAAGAAACATGGCGGCGCCGCGGCGCCTCCAGCCATCAGTGTCAGAGTGACACGGCGCCCAAAGTACAGAGAGTTGCAGGAGTTTCGGCGCCGATTCTGGCGAGGCAGCGGCGGGCGAATTTCCGCCAAATTGAATGGGAATGGGCGAGGCACAGAAGGAAAACCGGGAGAACGATTTGGAGGCTATAAAAAGGAGTTTTTAGGTTAGAATTAAGGGTTCCAAACCTTGCCAATTCAACACAACCTTGGAGATCAAGATTGGAGACCACTTTTGTGTAATTTCTTGTTTCTTTGTTTTATTTCTTTGTAGTTTATGTTGGATATTAGTTTAGTTCTTGGCATGTCTATGACTAGGAACTAACTTAATTTAGGGCTTTTCATATCAAATCACTTGAAACTCATTCTTATGAATTAATGCATGTTTTGGTTTCTTCTTATCATTGTTGAGATTTATTCAATATTTGTCTTGAATGTTTGGTAATTAATTGATCACTAATTATCATAATCTATATGATTTCTAATCGAAAGTCGAAAGGGGAGATTGTGAATATGCTATAGTTGAATAAACATATGTTAAATCGTGGACGAAAGTACCAAGATACTTGTGTAGCTTGATAGGTTATTGTTTTTAATCCTCCTTTATAGTCAATCTTATCACCGAAAGGTAAAAGGGTTCTATATTGGGGTTGAGTGTTTATATTACCTTAACAGGAGTATAAAACGGCTTAGTTAACCTGCAATCTCAAAATAGAAGAAGAACCATAATAAATTGCATTAACAAGTAAGATGATCGGATAGTTGAGGAGATTTGGAAGCCCTATTTCCACCATAACTGAAGTAAAACAACGTAATTTAGTTAGCACTCATAAGTATAGTTATAAACAATTCATCAATCATCGGTTACCAAACATATACCATAGAATAGAGTTTGAGAATTGAACATTAATCCCTGAGGACGATAACTCGGTCTTCTAGACTATATTACTCGTCACGACACGTGCACTTGCGTTAGTGTGTGCATAAATCGTGCATCAGCATACTGGTCTTTTTATTGCAAAAAAATATTTTTTCAGTTTGCGATTATTATGGCATAACTGATAAAATTATGAGTATTACATTAGATAATGCATCTTCTAATAATTTTGTTGTTAGATCATTAAAAATGTATTAACTCCATCTTTTCCAGATCATTTTCATATAAAATGTGCATGTCATATTTATAAC
This sequence comes from Przewalskia tangutica, assembly GCA_029844215.1. Lineage (NCBI taxonomy): Eukaryota > Viridiplantae > Streptophyta > Magnoliopsida > Solanales > Solanaceae > Przewalskia > Przewalskia tangutica. The sequence goes on from CM056721.1 coordinate 19,139,620, forward strand.
TTAGTTGTAAAGGATGATATATCACTTTTTGAAGACATTCTTGAAAAAATACAATTTGCTATAAACTATATTTTTAAAAATAATAGAATACAACGACTAAAAAAATAAAAAAAATTGTCACGATTGCCAACTTCCTTACAGAAAAATTTCCGAAAAAGTATGCACTATATGAAATTCTTTATACAACCAACTACGTGTTGCTTATGATTATAGAGGACCTATAACTTTATTTTTTAACGCCCGTAATCGAAATCCTACTGATATGCTTATAAATTTCTATTGGGATACAATTTTAGAACTAAATACATTTTTAGAGAAATTTTATCTTGCTACTAAAGAATTTTACGATATTTATTATCCTACTATTTCATCAATGTTATTTTATATAGCTCTAATATTTATATTACTTAGTGAATATATGGAAAAACCAGCTTATAAGGCACCTGTTAAAAAAATGTTTCTAAAAAAAATTGTTCCTATTCCCCCAATTTATATTATTAGTGTTGTATTAAATTCATCTATTAAAATAGACGGTTGTAAAGAACTTATTGAAACTATTTATGATTGCATAGATAAACTTCCACCTCCATCTCCCAAAAATTTAAATGACCCACCACCTATTGAAAAAACAAGAGAAGAAGTGTTGTCTAGCATACAAGATGAATGTAAAAAGGTATATACGCATTACCAACAAGAAAGTGCTAGCAACCAACCGGCTTCCATGTCATCTTCTTCAACACAACCTCAAAAACGACATGTTGTGGCTAGTATTGAAAGCTTCAGACATAGAATGTTTAGTGGTACTGTTTCTAACCAAGTTAGCGAGTTTGATGTTTTTGTTTTGCATGGTGTTGTACCGTACGAATCAATTGAAAATGAAGAGGGACGTGAAGACTTGCTAAAATACTGGAGGGAGAATGAGAAAAAAAATTCCAACACTATCTAAGATGGCCTGAGATGTGTTGAACATTCAAGCGTCATCAACATCGTCTGAAAGTGCGTTTTCTGCGGAAAAATTTCAAATAGGGGAGCACAGACATTCATTGGCAGGAAACTCATTAGATATTGTAGTTCTATTCAGAGACTGGATTCGTGCGGAGCGTGGGAGGTGCGGACAACCGGAGATCAGCGAAGAAGAAGACTACAACTACAACGAAATCTTATCCGACGGATGTGCTAGCGACGTTGACCAATTTGACCAAGATATACCAATTCCAACCGAAGAACCACAAGAAATTATGAAGAAACTAGAAAATGTGTTTCTTAAAATGTAATTCTTTTAATTGTAATTTTACTATGTTATTTATTTGCAACTTTCAATATTACGAAGTTGCAATTTTGAAATTGTATTATAAAAAAAAATCATACTTCTAGTCGAATAATATAAGAGGCACAAAAACAGTCTTGGGATGTTTATATTAAACTATTTTGTTGTTGTGTGTGTGTGTGTTATTTATTTAATTTAAAGGCAAATAAAAAAATGACTACACCCCGACCCCACCCCCGACACATCGGTATAGGACTGGCAGCGACCCGGCACCCGACCACCGCCTACCCCTCACCCTCTAGACCCAGGCCACCCCGCCCGCCAGTGGCTGCCACAGCTCATACTAAAGCAATCATATAACCTATTGAGCAAATCCATCTCCCTGAATCTCAACACCTGCACCATGAAGTGTTGGCCCCATGCAAAGGAAGTTAGTATATTTTAATTGTACTGTATGTAAAGCAACTGAAAGAATAAGCAGACACATAATTTAATAGGAACATGAGTTGAAACTGAAATATGAACATGATATGACATGAAGTCGAGTGTAGTCCAACTTACGCTTACAAACTGATAGTTGTAGTGTTATTATTGTAGGCCCGCTTAGCATATCATACGAATTGGCGTAGTATTGCTTTATAGTATGTTGTAGTTGTATTTCTTCTGCTATGCGTTCTTTAATGTACTTGGTTTATCTCATTTATCTGCATTAGTTATTGTTTCTTCCTTCTTTTTCAGGATGCGCTATTATGTTGTATCAGCGTTTGCTATCAGCATTTGCAAGCTGCTTTAAATTTTTACATTCTTAAATTATTTACCGTGTCTGACTGTTTTTTCCTGCTTTGCATGTCCTGAGCCGAGGGTCTCTCGGAAACAACCGCTCTACCTACCAAAGTAGATGTAAGGTCTGCGTACACTCTACCATTTTCAAACACTACGTTGTGAAATTTCACTGGGTATGTTGTATGTATATTTTGTGACGATCAAAAGATAATTTAGATAGTTTGTATGATGTATCTATCATTTACTAGCTAGAAAGAAACGCATGCCACATATTACTCAAGGAGGGCTCGTTTGGTACGTCGCACTGGACTGTATATTTTTATATGGACTGTATTGTATTGTAATGGACTGAGCTGTATTAATATATAATGGACAGTATTAGAGTATTAATGTATAATGGACTGTATTTTTATTTTTTTTAGGTTTAGTACAGTCCAGGGGAGACTCATATACTAGATGAGTCTCAAAAATGACAGTTGGAGTGTACTATTTTTAGAAATAGTACAGTCCAGTCCGGCTGAAAACGTCCACCAAACGTTGTATTATTTTTGTCCTGTAGTCCAGCATAATACAACATATCAAACGTGCCCATAGTGCTCCCTTTGATCCACATAGAGAAAAAGAAAGATAGTCTTTTTAAACTTGTGATCTAAAACATGTTATCTGACAATTTTTTTGGCTACAAATAATTTCATTAAGAAGAAATGGAAGTTTTAAAATTAAATTATCACTAAATATATAGAAGATGTAATTCTTTTTTGGGAAGCTATAAAATAATTAGCCAAACATTTAAACTCCTCCTTTAATTATATTTTAGAGTGCTTAGGAGTTAGTGCACTTTATGTTAATTAAAAATCTCTTTGTTCGATCTCCTGCATAAACCTTCTTGGTTGAATCTGACATACATGGCTTGTCAAGTGTGGTTTCTTGGTACGTGATTTATGTGCTATTGCGGTCGGGATTTACCTGATGCACTTGCGAAGCAGATAGTGGTTGCGCACTTTGTGTTAATTAAAAATCTCTTTGTTCGATCCCCTACATACACCTTCGTTGAGTCTGTCATACATGACTTGCCAAGTGTGGTTTACTGGCTGACATGATTTGCAAGCTATTGCGTCAGTCCGGGGTTAAACCAGTGCGCACTTGCGAAGCAGATAGTGGCTGCAGGTTCCTCGTCAAGAAAAAAATAATCAAACTTCTGTGTTTCCTCCTTTTGAACATTCTGAAGTTCACTACAATATAGAAATTCATATAACGCCAAAATGGCACAAGTATAAAAGTGTCCACAAACTTCCAGTAGAAACTTATTCATGACCCAACGTGAAGTTCAAGTATTCTATTTAGCATTGAAGTTCCCCAAAATTGTCTAACAATAATAATCTTACTAACTTGCATTGCCATTTGCTTCCCCTACTTTTAGAAGTGAAACATCACTTTCACAAATAAGCCAAATAATGCAAATAGCAGACGAATGAGAACAAATGAAAAACAAAATCTGCAAAGGGTAAGCAGATTGAAAGACTTGGAATCTTGAAGGGCACACTGCGAACAGTGTGGTGCTTGCTTCCGATAAAACTATATGCTAACGTGGTTAGGTTAGATTTTCAAGCTTCTCAATGTTGAACCAAGCACGGAAACCTTGCTGGGAGCTCTCTGCTTATAGTCTTTTTCCAATGCCATTGCGGACAGAGATTGAAGCTCTGAGCTGTCCTTGTCCTCCTTGTTTCGTCCTTTAGTCAGCTGTCCGATGGCAGACGTACACTGGAAACAACAATGCATTAAGTCAGATCTCCAAGGGTGACTGGTAAAGAACAAGAACCTACTTTGTTTAGTTCTACGACTTATTAACAGTCTATGAAATTTTAAAACATCCAGTATTTAGAGAAAATAATTAATGTAAAGTAGGGACATACAAGACCAGGACCGCAAGTTCTTGACTCCAAGTTGGAAAACGGTCTACATTTCAGGGAAATAATTTGTATACATGCAGAGTGTGATGAATGCCTTGTGTATTTCAATTTCTTCTGTGTTTGTTTACAAGCAATTTCATCTGAGTTTTCTAAAAACTTAGCACATACTATAATAATTTTCTTTACCACTAGACCACTGACATAGAAGAGTACTGGTAAATTCATCAAAGGGTTATCAAAGAAAAAGAAATCATCAAGAATTATTGTCAAACTAAAAAAACAGAGATAGAGACAGATTGACTGACCAAACATATGCCAAAGAGTGCTCTGGTACTCTTGCCACCAGTTATGTCTATGGTAGATGCATAATATTTCTTTGCCGTCTGAAGATTTTCTAGTCCACCAAGTGTATAGAGCACCTGTTAAAGCCAGGAAGAAATATGATGAGTGATTATTTTATGGCTATTATCAGGAAAATGCATGTCATGTGTGTAACAGCAATGTCAGTTGATATCCGGGGAAGCAAGTTCTTCATAAAATCAGAAAATTAACATGCAATCCAAAACACCCTTAATCTTTAGTCGACACCCAGTTGGTCCAGGAGATGACGGAAGTAATATGAACCAAAGTTTTTTTAATCAAAAATATTGAAGCAGACGTCAGAAGTGCTTTCCATCATTCATCCGTGAGAATTTTGTTTTGGAGGTCAGTAATGCTTTCCATTTTTCATCCGTAAGAAACTTTTTTGAAGGTATTTGCAAGCAAAAGTACTTTCTAGGTTCACCATTTACCCAATATCAGCATTTTCATCACTGTTTTCCACAATCTATAAGAACATATTTCCCAGGTCTCACTAAGATTCGGTACCTAATAATATCATGATATTCTTCTATGGTAGCTTCTTGCACTTGATGTAAGTCTAGATACAACAAGAACCGATTCATTATGATCTTTTATGGAGAGAATGCAATACATGTCAACATGAGAAATTCATCTCCCCTGCTCTGCGGTAACTTTGCTCAATCAAATTCCCCTTCTCGAAATAACTATAGGAAAGAGGTATTCCCACTCTTTAGCAATTCATTGAGCTATTTAACCACAACAGTCTTTCTACGACTAAAACCCTTTCACCTTCATCCACCAAAAAAATTACTAATAGTTGAAACTTTGACCTCCCTCTAGTTTATATATGTCATTGCAGAGGCCTTCTCATCCTCTCCTACACTAGAATCGTTAAACGGCAATTAGCAAAACTTTCAAATTTATTTCTCATTCTGCGTACTGATGTCTAATGTGATTTTATTTACATACCCAAAACGAGGAAGAAAAGGGGGGAAAAAGCAATGGTTGTTCTCAAAATACAACAATTGCCTGACCGGTTCATCAGTTGGATCATTTCCCTTCACACCATAGCTGCCAGTTTGCCACCATCCAAGCTCCCTTCACATCAGCCCCTCCTATCCCTTACCAAACCGACATCTTCCCTCCTCTCCCCACCCAGCCGGTGCCAGCCTCCCTCTTATATCCCAGCTCACCACCACCTTCCTCCTCTCCCGTTCCCTATTCAAACAGCCACCCCTTTCCCAGCTAGTCACTCCTTTATCCCACCCCAGTAACCCTTTCCCTAAAGCCCCATCCTCTTCCACTTGCAGCACCCATTCATTCTCCATCTCACTCTATTCTGCCTCCTCTACTTGGTCCCAGGTCTCCCTCCCAACCCTATCTATTTCCTGTATCTTTTTTCCAGGGGGGGAGGGGGGCATTTTATCAAGTAAAGTATTTTATAAATTATACTCCCTCCCTCTCATATACTTGTCGCATTACGCATTTCAACAGTCAAGCTATATGAGCTTTGACCAACAATTTAAGCTATATTTTTTCATCATATTAATATGAGAATTGCAACTTATAGTACTTTTGTATAATTTCCGAATATTTAATCTTAATTTTAAAATATTGAATTAATCTAATCTAATTTAGCTTTGAAATTTAGTCAAATTGACTTTTAAAAGGAAAAACATGACAAGTATTTTGGGACAGAGGGAGTAACAAGGCCGAGATGGCCGCATACAAGAGATATACCCAAAAAAGGAGAAACCTACAAAATATGGTTATCTCCAAAAGATACTCGATCCCCTATACAATTAGGAACTACATGATCCCACCAAAAGAAAATAAGGGAACGGAGGCTACTCCTCAGTTAAGAAAACGACATCTCCGTCCCTTTTTCATAACTATCGTATCAAGACTTGTCGAGTAAGCTTCAAAAATTGACACCAACTTCTGCCATCAAAGAGGCGGAGGTCTTAGGCATTCTCTAACTAGAAGAAAGATACATTTTGTTCAATAAACTAGGTCTGAGTAACTCTCCCAAAAATCTTGTTCTAATATTTTTGTGCCTAAGCAAGTTAAAAGGGAGGGAAATTAGTCTTTCTTTAGGTGGGACCCCCAAGAAGTTGGAATTAGAAGCTTATATTTAAAGTTTGAAATTAAAGTGAAGAACAAATCCACTCCAGGAGCCCAGAGACAGCATAACGAGAAAATATCTAGAAAATTTCCTCCTCTCATCTTCTCCCTACTTCTGCACATTGATAACTTCTTTTTAATACCTACAGCTATCACTTCGCTGTTGATTTCTAGTAAACTTCTGAGTAAGCATAATAATGTGCTCTGACAACTTCACTACTGGGAGAGAGAGAGAGAAACTGATCGAATGGCAAGCTAGATTCGTGAGCTTCTCTGTTGATAATAACATTTACAGTGGGTAAACATAGCTGCTAGAAAAACCAAGTATGAATCAACCAACTTCCTTTTTATCCAATGAACTATTTGGTACGCTGTATTACGCTAGACTGCACTGGACAAAAAAAATTAACGCATCGTTTGGTGGGCGTTTTCAGCCGGACTGGACTGTACTATTTCTAAAAATAGTACACTCCAACTGCCATTTTTTAGTAGATGGGTCTCCCTGGACTGTACTAAAAATAAAAAAAAAATAAAAATACAGTCCATTATACATTAATACTCTAATACCATCCATTATATATTAATACAGTCCAGTCCATTACAATACAGTACAGTCCATGCAAAATTATACAGTCCAGTGCGACGTAACAAACGAGCCCTAGGTGATAAATGAAGCTTCATAAAGACACCCAGAATAGCATCTAAAGCAAGAACAAGAGCACGCGATTAATAATAATACCTCTTAAAAAAGATGCAGGCTCACAAAGAGTGCAAGCTATATCAATGCACCTCTTGCTAATAATTTTTATCAAAAAGCAGCGATAAAATATGACTTGAGAAGTCTTACATCAGCGTAGGCTAGGTGATGTAGCGGAACTGTTGGTTGAGATAAGATCAGCTCCTCATAGCAGAAAACTGCTTGCTTGTACCTAGATATGATATAACAGATAAATAACTTTCAGTGGGCTAATTGTGGCAATGCATGGATGAAACAGCAGCTAAAGAAGGTCTCATGGAATAGAGTTGCCTCCAAGCTATTAGTCTTCCAAACACGAGAGTAGAACTTACATTTGCAGGGAAACATATATTTCAGCAAGCTCTCTCCAAGCTTCATGATCAGCCATGAATCTACCAAAACAATGAAAGAAGTCAAGAACAAACGTTAAAGTCGCAACAAATCTATTAATGTTAAGATGTCATGCATTTTAGATTCTTCTTACAAGTCAAGATACTTGTTAAGCCAGTCAATTGCTGCTGACGTGTTCCCTTGCGCCTTTGCCATGGCTACCCTCCTCTTATGTACAACCTAAAGGATATAAGTAAGATATAGTAAAATATATTGTTTGAGCTTTGGATTGTTCTTCTTTTTCTTAAATTACATGAGAGTAATCGCAGAGCCTCTGCCATGAGCACAGATGTTTGGTCAATAATATGGGCATATGGATTTATGCATACACCGACTTTGTCAGAAGTAAAAAATATATAAAAGCAAATAGCTTTAAGAACAAGGCTCAATTAAAACAAATGATTTAGTGAAAAAAGGCGCAGATGAAGAGAATACACACACAATATGTATACATTTCGTGTGTGTGTGTGTATACATATTTTGTGTGTGTGTAATACAAGAAAAAACTACTGTAAACACAACCAATATTATATGGATAAAGAATTGAAAAAAAACTGAAATTACGAGTAATATAAATATTGTCAACAAAGAGTTAAAAAGAAAAAAACATTTAAAATTATGATTCAGATGCGAAGATACACTTCTGAGTTTCACTAAATTTTAACTTTTTGTTTCTATATGCTATTTTGGGGCACATTTCCACATAGGAAATTATCTATTTTACAAGTAAGCTAATTGAGTCAAATTAACAGCGGATGGTGAAATGTCCTTGTCTTTCTCAGACCTGATCAAATGGATTTTCCTCCAAAAGGCTTGAGTAAGCATTTTCAGCCTCTGACCATAATCCCCTGGCCTCTAGCAACATAGCTTCTAGCCTGCCTGAGAATAAATCAAAATAATAACTCTTAGACATTATCACAAGGTCAAGAATACATGGTGGACACAAAAATAAGAACAAGATAAAGTAGGAAAATAAACAGTAAGGAAAAAAAAAGTTTAGTCCGCATTGCTAAATGAAAATTTTGTTATTCTCAGTAACAATAATTTAATGATCGAGAACAAAAACTGATAATCACTGTGGCAACGGATGATATTTTGAGAAAGCTTTCTAGTGCCATACAACATTTCAATAACTTCTCACCCGTACATAAAGTATCTAAATGTGAACAGACGATCTATGTAATGGGATACAAAGATACAATCACCAAACAATGTTGTTGCAAAACGCTTTTACAAAACTAAACTATAGTACGGTCGTTTTAAATGGATCATCGATAGTACTACCAGGCACATAACTACAATGAGAGCAAAGAACCAGTACTTTCCAATATCAGATGTAAAGGGGGCATACATAGATATAGATCAAAGAGAACTCACCAACCCTTTTGCTCCCTGGAAACTTTCTTTGCAAAACCTTTATGCAGTCCTGTAGAAGTTCCAATAACGTAATTTCCAAATGGTTTTGCACATAATAATAAAGTGATGAGAGGTTCTCAAGAGAATCTCCAGCATATATGGATAAATAATGAACACGACTTGAATAATAGCTAATTCATCTTGGTGAATGTGGTTAACTACATGGCCACGTCACTTCATTACTCGGTATATTTAATCACACAGCCATTATCAGTCCACCAATTGTGTAACTGACTAATTGTAAGTGTAACTCTGCAGCTTTATAGGAAATAACAGTCAAACAACTATCTTTCTAGATTTGGATAAACAATAGCCATTTTGTTGTTGTGGCATCCTTTAAATATTAGATTGTCCCAGAATGTTTCTCTTCATAGTAGATACAATCCAATCACATCTATGATCTCGGATACAGTAAGATACTTACATTATTGTACTGTTAAGATTGACTTTTTCCATCTATTAGAATCTTTTATTGAGGAAACGAGCTAAGTAATTTGGGATCATTTGATTAAACTTCTATCAGCATGGCTTCTGCAACTCAGAGAATTTGAAAATAAACTACGTAAAATGGAAAAATCACACATGTCTATAGTGTGAACCTCTAAGAGGAACCAAATTTGACTTAGGGATTACCGGAAAGATTTTTGTACCTTTGCCGCATCAATAGATTGGCAATCCATAGCTGCAACAGCTACCTGCTCATATAGAGTCCATTCTGCAATATTCGGGTTGCAGGGAATAAAAGGTTTATCAGAGGTTTCCTTCAGTCACACGATGCTAGAACAAAGTCTATCGACCAATCAATGCAAAATAAAAAGTTAAAAAAGAAAAAACGAGAGATACACCACATGTCCCAAAACCCAAAACCTCAACTTCTCCATGAACCAATTCTTCAATTGCCATTTCCGTGGATCCTAAACTATCAGAATCAGTACAAAACCTCAGTTTTCCACTCCCAAATATTACCCAATCGCTATTGACTTGAATACTAGATAACCCAAATTAGTACAAGATCTCAAAGTTTCCATATAGGGTCCATTCTGCAATATTTGGGTTGCAGGGATAAAAGGTTAAGAGGTTTTATCCAGTCACATGATGCCACAACGAAGTCTATGGACCAATCAATCAAAAACAAAAAAGGAAAAAGAAAGATAAACCACATGTCCCAAAACCCAAAATCTCAACTTCTCCATGAACCAATTCTTCAATTTTCCACTTTCGTGGATCCTAGACTAACCAAATCAATACAAAAATTCAGTTTTTTCCAGTCCCAAATATTACCCAATTGCCACTAACTTGAATTAACCCGAATTAGTACATGATCCCAACTTTTCCACTACCCAATTGTAATTAATTTCCACTTTCTTGAATCCGAAACTACCAGATAAGCAAACCAAGAAACAAGGATCAAAAACAGGATTTACGCTTTATGGGTCATGAATATACAAGTCTATGGACCAATCAATCAAAAACAAAAGCTAAAAGAAAATAGTGATAAACCCCATGTCCCAAAACCCAAAATCTCAACTCCACGACAAACCAATTCTTCAATTTGCCACTTTCATGGATCCTAAACTAACCAAATCAGTACAAAACCTCAGCTTTTTCCAGTCCCAAATATTACCCAATTGTCACTAACTTTAATCCTAGATAACCCAAATTAGTATGTCCACTACCCAATTGTAGTTAATTGCCACTTTCTTGAATCCTTAGAGTACCAAATCAGCAAACCAAGCAAACAAAGATCAAAACATGATTTTTTCTTCATGGGTCAATTGGATTATTGCTTATCTACCTCACAAAGGTATTTGTAGGGGTAAGGTTTGCGTACATCTTACCATCCCAGACCCCACTTGCGGTACTACACTGGTTATGTTGTAGTTGTTGGGTCAATTGGATTATGAATCAACAAAATCCTAGCTCCGCCACTGCCTAGACTACCCAAATCAGTACAAAAACTTAGTTTTTTCCAGTCCCAAATATTACCCAATTGCCACTAACTTTAATCCTAGATAACCCAAATTAGTACAAGATCTCAAATTGTCCACTACCCAATTGTAGTTAATTCCCACTTTCTTGAATCCTTGGAGTACCAAATCAGCAAACCAAACAAAGATCAAAACAGGATTTCTTCTTCATGGGTCAATTGGATTATTGCCTATCTACCTCACAAAGGTATTTGTAGGGGCTAAGGTTTGCGTACATCTTAACATCCTCAGACCCCATCCTAGATAGCCCAAATTAGTACAAGATCTCAAATTTCCCACTACCCAATTGTATTTCTTGAATCCTAAACTACCCAAAATCAGGAAACAAAAAAAAACAAAGATGAAAAACAAGAATGGGTCAAGAAATTGTAAGTACCTTCAGGGCCAAGGGCAGATCTCTTATTTTTATCATTAAGAATGGAGAGACCATGCTTCAACACCATATCAGATCGACGGAGCTTGAGTTTATGAACAAGACAGAGATACTCCCAAACACCACCTCCACCATTCTCAACTTGGTTCTCCAATCTGTTAGCCTCTTCTTCCTCTGTTCTCGTTACCATCTTCTTCTTCTTCTCTCTATTGGTTTCTCAGTTTAGATTCAATCCCACGTCAAAGTGAAGTGCTTATGCTGTCGTGTTGTGCAGAATATCTTGTTTGGTGTCTAACTAGGGAAAGCCAAAGCCGGTTTATTGGATCTGCTTTTGTTTGACTGCACTCACATGGGCTGTAAAGACGATTTTGCACCCTTTTATTTTTACATGACTTCCATTTTTTTGTTGAGAATAATTTCCGCCCATGTTTGATTTCGTAACACTTAACTTCTCTAATTGTTTACGAAATTATTATTACTTATGTTATGTTAATTGTTTTGTAATAAATTTTTTAACTTATTATCAGGGCTGTTCCTGGGGCAACGAAGGTGGCGTAACCGTACAGGGCCCAGGGGCATAGAGGCCTCCGCCCCAAAAATTTTAATATTAAAATATATATTAAAAAAGTCTAGTCTTATCTGTGAGATCTATACCTTAGCGGTTGAGGGCTCTTTTCAAAAGTCATTCCCTAGGAAGAGGTCGCGTGTTTGAATTCAATTAGTAGCAAAAGTTTTTTTTGATTAAAACACAAAAAATAGGCCCCCTCCCCCTTTAAACAAATTTAGGCCCAAGTTACAAGTATTCGGCCCGACTGTCCCCTCTCTTTAAACAAAAAACAGGCTCATCTTCCTCTTTAAACAAAAAAACAAATAATCCACTGGGTTTCCAAGTCATCAACCCAACTAGTCGGCCTGACGCCCCCCTCCCTCTTTAAAAACACCACAAATACAATCCAAAAAAAGTTCCCCATTAATTATTGTAGAAATCTCAACTTTCAAGTAAAGATATTTTTAGTAAGTTATTGTTTTGAGAATTATTTTGCTCTAATTCACTATTAACATGAATTGATTGCATCTATGTTTATTCCATTTTACTTATGGTTTCAAATTTCACAAATCTCAATATTATATTTAATTTAGGGTTCTCAATATTACATTAAATTAATTGTGTTTAGCTTTAGATTTTACATTATTTGTATTGGTAATGTATGTAATGGATGACTTATATTTTACATGATTACATTAAATTTCGTTTGTCTTTTTTGTTTCAATAGGAGAATTACAAATGTCTCCTATCCGAAAATATCCGTATGGACGTGAAAAACGTAAAAAAAAAAAAAAAAAAAAAAAAGACACGAAGAAGAGTTTATCAAGTCTCAAAGAGGAGCATTAGATAGATTTGTCTAGACATTCTTGATTATGAAAGATTGCTTGATGACTTTGCAAGGAGATCAATTTTCTATGTCTAATGTAATGATAGTTTTTCTTATAAATCTTCTATGTAATGACATTAAGGTATCTTTTTTGTATCATTATAATTTATTGTACTGAAATTGTAAACATTAAATCGAATAGTGTTTACTATACATTTTTTTGATGTTTTGGTCAATAATTTTTTTAATATTGATTAATTAGTTAATTTTAATTTTTCATGTGAATAAAAAATGATCTCTTTTTATTTCTCGCACCGGACCCTTAAAAGTATAGGAACGGCCCTGAAACTAATTTACCCTTGTTAACAACTTGTTCGTTTTGTAATTAATTTTAATAACAAAATCAGTGTAATTCCACAAGTAGAGTCTGAAAATGACATGATATACGCAGATCTTACCCGTATCTTTGTGGGATAGAGAAGTTATTTCTGAAAGACCATCGGCTAAAAAAAATATAATTAAAGCAGAAGAAAAAAAGAGGTACAAAGTAAATAAAACAACAAAGTAGTAATAAAGATTGAAGAATAAGATCCTACGTGAATACTAACTAATAGTCTAATACTACCAAATAGACTAGCCCCTGTCTCTCCCATAAAACCTCCTACAAGAATCAGCTATTTATATGAATATATTCTTCTAAAAAAATCCATATGATATATTCATTGTATAGTTTGTGTAGATCAATGTATATATCTTATTGTAGACGGAGTATAAATCGATAATGGTTACAAACAATTACGGCTAGACAGGTGAAAAATTTCTTAACTGCTGACTAAAAATATTGAAATTCGTTAATTTTATACATTCGTTAGAAGTTTCATTATAAGTGGACACTCAAAATTGGATGTTCAATGGGAAATCCATTGGAATTCTGGCCCATTCAGACTTAAAACTCTAACATAAGACATAATTCTAAAACGAGAGACTAACGAGTTTTCCCCACAACCACATTTAACCAAAGGATGGTTTATCACATATATCTGTGATGATGTAATAAGAAAATTAGAACTATATAAACAATTGACCAAGTTGATAAATTAAAGCAATGAATTAGAGATGATTGGCCCGCATTAGCACAGTTTTAGAGATTTCATGGCCAACTTCGACCATAGAAATTCTAGTCTAGTTAATTATTCAACTTGACACCTATCTTTTTCTCATACATCCTTGAACACTATCTCCTAGAATAACATGTCTTAAAATTACTTTCTAATTTGATTTGATGGTGGATACGGGATAGAAGGTACTCTATTTTTGCTGTAATAATTATATTTCTATCCTAAATTTTGCAATTACCACTCTGATTTTGTTTCAGGTAATAATTTGAGCTTTAATCAATCTTTTCTCAAACTTAAATATAATGATACTCATAAGAATTTGTCTCCGTACAGAATTTTATACAGTTAACCTCCTATTTTTATTTCAACTAGCTGCTATACATTTTTTAGAAAGCCACTTTAGCGATTTAAGAAAACGGAAAACCTCTTTTTACCATTAAGCAACTATCAAATCAATATGTGCAGTACTCTAGGTATTCCAAAGAAATCTCATTAGTTAAAGCAGATTAATCAACATCTCGATACACCCAGCTGGTAGAAATAGAAAAAGATTCGACAAAAATGACCACTTTCAGCATTTGGCATGAAGAGCCAACAGTAGAAAGAACAGAGGTGGAAGTTGGGTTAGATGTTTTGTTCAAACAATGAAACTAAAAATACATTTTTCAAGCGCTGCACATGCTAGCTTTTTCCACTAGGATTTCACTGGGTATGTTGTTGTTGTTGCACATGCTAGCTTCTTTACATATGTAGTAAAAACAGTGCTACCTGCTTCTTTTCCTACTCTACACAAAATTCGAGGTCAATTTGTTAGAATGGAAAGGATACAACAAGGTGGTACATTTGCCTTGCCATGCTCCATTCTTTCATCCTTCCCTTCTTGGTTCATAATCCTTATACAATCGACCGCTATACAAGATATGGCTACAACAGTCCACTTGACACATTCTCAGATGGGATCAAGGATTAGTCCACTATACAGCTCACATTGAGACCTACCCTTAGATGAAGAAAATAGATTGTCGTTGCCAAGTAAACATCCTCCAATGTACCTCTTGATCACAGTACCTTTTTTGTCATTATTCTCTCCAGCATTGTTTCTAGTCTAATTCTCTATAGCCTCTTGTGTTTCAAGTGCCTTATTCTTCTCTTTTTTCCCCTTTATCTTGATAGCAATGGTGTTAGGCCAACTTGCGCATCTTGACAGCTCGAGTATTCCACCGGCTACCTCCCACCAGCACAGACCGAATAACTCTGGACTTCCAAGGCTTAGACAGATGAGGAGAAGTCACCTACCAGTTTTTTGTCTCAGCTGGAATTTGAACACTGGTCATGGTTAGGTGCTTAATATTTCTCTTATCTAGAGCATTTCACACTTCATCTGCAAAATACAATTTACTTTAATAACTATTGTACTACTAAAATCCACGGAATGCTCATTACAAGCTTATGAAGCAATTCCTAACACCAATAAAAGGAATTGATACTGGCATTAACAATAATAATAATAATAATGTGAAGCCACTGGAACTTCTGAAGCGCCAGTCACATCATACTTATTTTTTCTCTTGACAGTCAAAGCAGGATATCAAAGAGAATAGTGTTAAGTATTGCAATCATCATATGTTCAGGCAAGGAGAGTGTACCTAGTGTTCAGAATAAGCAGGAGTATAGATGCTCTTGATGTTCAGAAGTGGGCTGCTTGCAAGCTGGAATCCATGGGCTTTAAGGCAAAGAGTGAGCTATGTCTAACTGCTCGTGGCTTGGCTCTCTTGGTTTGTGTCAAAATCAGCTGCTGGATATTAAGAAAAGGAAGTGAGTTTGTGCCAATATTACTAAGTACTAAACTTCTATATACTGCCTAATAGTGTGAAGCTTTACCTTATCCAGTGTCTTTAATGAACAATGTTTGCAGGTTATGTTCTACCCTTTTTATTCCTTGCATGTCTCATCCAAAGAAACCTACCATCATTGGGTTCTACGAGCAAGAAACTTCAACGGCACCAAGCACGCAAGAAACACCACCACTCAATTAGAATCATGTCCTCAAAGATGCATGTTGCAATATTGTCCATGCCATGTTGCCTGTATTTTGGGTTGGTTAGTTGTCTCTCCTTTATCAGTCTAAGATCCACACCACCAAAAGAATAGGAGAAAAGATATGTAAGATGCAACCTTTATCTGGATTAAGATGAGATCGTGACAGATGGCAGAAAAACAATAGGTGAATAAATTTACAATCACAATTCACATCCAGGAAATATGAGAAAGAACCCAATAACCATTTGTTGGGAGTGTGGGAGAACTGTATACTCTATATAAAAGAATCAAAGTCTAATGTACTTGGCTTAATAAAGGGCCAAAAATACTGTTCAATGCACTTCATCCTAATTCCTTGTCTCAATCTTAAGGTGGTGGAATCACCCTCTGGGAGACAAATATTAAAACGGAACTAGTAGGTCAATGACGGAACCATATGCTAGAATTATCAAAGATGAAAATTTTCTTTCACCATGTAAAAGGCATATATGGCCAAAGAAAAAAGGAAAAGACGGATGGCAACTGGAGTATATAGCACTCATACACCAAGCCAAATGGCATAGTTCACAATCTTGGTCCAACATGAAGAATGAAGAACTTTATTTTACATGAATAAGGGGAATTTTGAAACAAGAACTTCAGGGCCAATAAGTAAAAAAAACAGCATATACGAGAATCCACACAAGTCAATCTTATACAAATTTTTGAAAGAGACTACCAAGCAACTCTAGACTGCATATGTCAACCTTCCAAGACTATTCCACACCTAAGACACATACTATTGAAAACACTTACAAGAAACTGCTGCAATACAAACTCAATGGAAGCAAGGAGGAACCTCAACAGAAGCAATCATTTCTGTCGAGACAACGATCGACGGAGGATGATTACTTGCCAACTATATTGACACACTAGAATGACTCAGCAATATGCAATGAGATAAGACGAGATGAAAATGGATTATGGATGGAATGGTAAGTAATCATGAACTTAAGTATTCTTACTTCCATTCCTAGTTTTTATTTCGTAAACTTGATAGGTTTGCTTGCCTCCAACCATGGTTGCATAAATCAATATTGTAATAGTTGTTCCGCTAACTATTATTCTAGAACTTAAGCTGAAAATAATGTAAGACGATAATGCGTTTTCCAGTCAATTTTTCAGTTCTGATCAACGGGAGCCCACAAGGATATTTTAATTCATCCCGGAATTTAAGACAAGGAGACCCACTGTCTCCTTATTAGTTCTTGTTGGTGATGGAAATTTTAAGTAGAATGCTAAAAAAACAGAGTTTTTAGGGTGGATAAAAGAGCTGAAATATGTTACGAATGGGGGAGCTGATCTAACAGTATCACATATTCTCTATGCGGATGATACTTTGATTTTAATTGAAGCTGAAAAAGAACAATTACTGCATCTCAGAGGAGTCTTACTAGCCTTTGAAGTTGTATCAGGTTTGAAAGTGAATCTGGCAAAGAGTTGTTTAGTATTAATGCTGAGCACTCCATTGAGGATTGGCAGGAGTTATGGGTTGTAAAGTGGAGCAGCTACCAACAATTAGGATTGCCTTTGGGTGCTAATAAGAATGATAATAAGATATGGCAAGGTGTCTTGGACAGGTGCAGCAGTAAATTGGTTCCATGGAAAAGACAACATTTGTCTTTTGGGGGAAGACTTACACTGGTTAACGGTGTTTTGAATGGTATTTCAACTTACCTGGTGTCTCTTCTCAGAATGTCAATAACAAATTGAGAAGAAACTAAATTCAATGAGGAACAAGTTTTTATGGGAAGGAAATGCTGAAAAGAGAAATTTCCATTTAGTCAAATGGCAGGAAGTGATTAAAGAAAAAAAAGATGGGGGCCTTGGGGTGAAAAACCTGAAGCTGCACAATAAAAGTTTGTTGTTTAAGTGGCTTTGGAGATATAATCATGGCATTGAAAGCTTATGAAAACAGGTTATAGATGCATAATATGGTAAGAAAGATAGTTGGGCTTCTTGTTTAGTCCGATCTTCTTCTAAAGGCAGAGTTTGGAGTAATATTAGTAATCTATGGGGTGAGTATAGGCAATATGTTAGATTGAAACTGAGGGTGGTACTAAAATCTTGTTCTGGTCTGATATATCTATATGGTTGGGAACTGAAAGTTTAAAAGAAAAGTTTTCAGTTTTACATAGTTGTTCCACAAACAAAAATGGGAAGGTCGTTGATTTCTACTCTAGTAGTGGTTGGGAGTTGATTCTCATAAGAAACCTAAATGACTGAGAGATAGATGATTTTGTCCAATTAATGCAACTACTGAACAATGTCAGTTTGAATTATAGCAGAAGTGATTCATTGATCTGGGCAGAGTATGGTGATGGGAAGTTCAGTCAGAAGATGTTACAGCGTACTAATGAAACAACAAGAGCTAGATGGAATAAGATGGCCATGGAAAGCAATTTGGAAAACTAAGGCACCTGTTAAAGTGGCTTGTTTTGGTTGGGTTGCAGCAAAGGAAGCTTGTCTTACTCAAGAGAATCTGCAGAGAAGAGGAATTGCTTTAAGCAATAGGTGTTATATGTGTGAAGAAGAAATAGAAACAATCAATCATCTTCTCATTCACTGCAAAGTGGAAAGACAATGTTGGGAGTTCTTCTTAAATAAGTATGGTATCAAATGGGTAATGCCTCCCAATATTAGGAGCCTGCTGGAGACTTGGCATTATCAAGAAATGGCAAAAAGTAAACAAGCAGTATGGAGAACAATTCCCCTTTGCATTTTATGGACAATTTGGTTGGAGAGGAATAAAGTCTGCTTTGAAGGGAAAAGGCAACATATATCCAGGATTAAGTATAGTTGTCTTTTAAATTTGTATTTCTGGTGTAAAAGCAGTGTCATGGAAAATATGGAGCACTATATGAACTTTCTAGACGAGATAGGAGAGTTGTAGTTTTATTGTGTTAGTGGTGGTAGCTGGACTTTTGTATCCTGTACCATCTTGGTACTTTTTTTAATTCCTTAATAAAATACTACCTTATCAAAAAAATCATAAGAAGCCCCATCATCAGCAAATTAGTAACCTTCCCTGCATATCACTCAACCATCCTATCCAGAACTTATCTCGTCATCATCACCTTGCATGCTTCCTTGTCGCGAAGTTTTTTTTGCCAGAGAAACAGGTAAAGATCATGAACATAGAGTAACGGACAACAGTGACATGTTTCGAGATTACAATTCAGCAT
The DNA here is from genome assembly GCA_029844215.1 of Przewalskia tangutica. Classification (NCBI taxonomy): domain Eukaryota; kingdom Viridiplantae; phylum Streptophyta; class Magnoliopsida; order Solanales; family Solanaceae; genus Przewalskia; species Przewalskia tangutica. Next base: position 19,158,704 of record CM056721.1, read on the forward strand.
AATTAGCTGTAAGAATATCTAGGAAAACTAATCAGATATGTTGCTCAAACTCTTTTAAAATGTCGTCGGGTCCGTGTCGGTTTTTGGAGGATCCAATACGAGTGTTGCAGCATTTTTGGAGAGTCTGAGCAACATAGCTAATCAGAGGCAGACATCCAGTAACACATTTAAACAAGTATAGATCTGCTCAAAAATCGGTTAGATAGCATAAGATTCATGTGATGAGATAAAAGTAGTCCGGATAATTAAGAAGCAGCCAGTAAGGTAACATACAGCTAAGGGTTGAGAATACTAGGAACCCTGAAATTAGCAACTTGAGAAATAGTTAAAAAAGTAATAAGATGATGGTCTATTTTGAATGATTAATTCAACAAGTGCACTCATACGCATAGGTTGGAATGAGCAAAGCATTTTGTTTCATTAAACTTGCAAAAAGAAGCCAGATAATGGAATGTCATCAAGTGATAACTTCATAAAGTTGGTATCTTTTCCTTATTTGCTTACTGATCCAAAAATTAAAAAATACAACGAATCTGGTACCTTTTCCCTCGGTCGCTGCTTTTTTGCAGCAGACGGTAGAGAGATGGACCTGCGAACTCATCACAGGCCAAATTGCAAGCACCAACAGCGGCAATATTACCTGGTTTTATGGTAAGCTAATTCAATTTCAGAACATGGAGGCGTAAACACAGAACTAATGCATGATTGATAGCACTTATACATAAAAGGTGGTTTAGCCTGTACCGAATCCATCGCCATTGTTACTTTGCATATCAAACAGTCCATCCAATACATAAAGAACTCCATAGAAGTATCAAATTAACATTAGTTGGTAGAAAAAATAGATTTTCATTCTAGCCAGCTTAGTTTTGCATTGGTTACCTCATTAACATCTTCTATATCTTTTGAACTTTGGGACGAGATGGATATACTGCCCTTTATCCACCATATGTCTTATTACTTCGTGAGCTTTGGACAGCTTTCCAGCATTCTTCAAGTAACTGACTAAAGTACTATACACCATAAAATTTGGATTACAACCCCTCGATTCCATTTCTTTCACCATCATGCACGCCTCATCAAATTTCTCAGCCATACAGAGCCCACGAATCATGGCATTGTAAGTAAACACGTTTGGCAACTGCCCATTGACAACCATGTCAGTAAATAGTTCCTGAGCTTTATCAAGTTCCCCAGCCACAACATATCCTGTTATCATAACAGTGTAACACACAACATCAGGCACACAGCCCTGCCTAATTATCTCTTCAAAGAAGTATTTGCATGCATCCAAATTACCGGCCCGACTTAGCCCATCTATCAAAGTTGTAAAATGGAGAATGCTTGGTTCACATCCAACTTCTTTCATGTGGTTTAGAAGGTTGACTGCTGCTAGTGGTTTGTCTCCTTTACCAAGAACATGAAGCAGGATGTTAAATGTATGAAAATCGGGTGAAAATCCACTCCGACCCATTTCATCTAATAATCTATGAAACTGATCCAGCTTTCCCAGCCTATATTTTGAGCACAGCAGTATGTTATAAGTTAAAATATCAGGAAGATGACCTTCACCCAACATTTGTTGATACACCCACTCAATTAATCTGTATTGATTTACAGCCAGAAGGGAATGTAAAATTGCATTAAATGAATGCCTGAATGGTCTATAATTGAATGTCTTTGACTTAATAAACCTCTCAACTACTTTTCTCGCCAAACCTGCCTCTCCGCAAGTACATATCAACAAGTTAAATGTGCTAGCAGTTGTAGGGTATCCTTTCTCGATCATCTCATCTACTAATCTCCACATTGCCTTGAATTCCTCAGACTCTGCAAAAATCTTCATTATCAGATGGTACGAATTTGCTGTATGCCTGTAATTTTCTTGTTGACCAGACCATACAAAAAACTTGTAGCCCAGCTTCGCACACCTATTTTTATTTGCATAATTTATTGTTTTCAAGATACATAGAAGAACTTCTCTCACAAGCAGGCTTGAAACTGTAATATGTGAATTAGCTAAAGCTGCTTTTGCATCAAATCCTGGACCATCTTGTTGAAGAATTTCATGAATCATACTAGCCTCATTTCTCACTTTCTCAATTAAGCTGTGCCGGCTTGAAAAATTTTGTCGGAAATGGCCTTCATAGCAGCCATTGATTCCAATAAAGTCAACTGACTCCTGTGTCTCAGACTTATCTTCCATATTGTTATCGGAGTTCATACTCTTCCAGTTCTCATTCAAGTAATCCTCGATTCTGCCAAACCCATTTCCAGTGCCATCAGCATCAGATTGTTGATTACATAAAAACCGTGAAAAGCTGCTAAAATATGAGAATCTTTGAATAACTCTTTGACCAAAAAGAACTACAGAATACATGCTAGTCCCTTGAATACGTGATAACAAGAAACGATAGTGAGCAATCCATCACTTTCTCTGCATGCAAGAAAGAAAAAAGAGGCATAATATCAGTCAAAATAAATCAAACATATTCTCTTCATAGATTCCACTAGATATTAATAACTCAATCAATTCTTTAATTATACACAACCAGCCCATTCGTGTTCACTTAGTACTTCAATCTCACAATCATCTAATAGTTCGGAAATCATACATTAGAATTATTAACATCATTTTACGTTTATCTGAATGTTTACTGAGCAAAAACAAGTTCATGTTGCACTAGTACTTAGATAAAAATCATTTAATTATTCAATTAAGCAATGCATAAGCATAACAAAGTAAGAACAATCCTTCTCGACGAAAAAGCAAATTCCTATGGATCTCTTTTAAGATTAGCATATGAATTTCTTATTAGAAAAAAGATATTGCATATACATTAGTGGCTATATAAAAGGGCAGCCCGGTGCACTAAGCTCCCGCTATGCGCGGGGTCCGGGGAAGGGCTATATCTTACTATTATATTTTTCTTTTTTTCATGTACTCATACAAGATTAAAGTAATCACATCAGGTAGAATGTGCACACATAGAGGACAAAAGAAGTCGCATGTGATACAAAGGTAGATGGTTTAATCATGTCCTACTCCAACGTGGACACCGAATGCAGGTTCACACAACATGAAAACTGAATGTGTTGAGGGGAAATAAGGTTGGCCAAAATTCATATGGAGGAAAGTTTCCTTAGGAACTACGATCTCTTGGAATTCATACGAACTTAGAGAAGAACATAACACAAGCTTAATACCCATATAGGTGCCTGCATTGAAGCCACTTAACGGAAGTGAAGCGCAAAACCTATTTCACACCTAGCTCAAGGCTTACATAACGCAACTTGGTATAATTACATTAGGTCCGGTGTTTGACGTGAGTCTTCTAAGTTTAGAGAGGGATTATATGACAGAGTAGGGATAAGTATGAAATTAAAAGACTCCTTATTGGTGGAGAACCCTTCATTTTTCCTTAAATACAAATTATTAGTATTGGAACGAGGAATACTTATAGGGAGCAGAATGGTTAATGAGGGATTCATATAGTAGACCTCAACTAGTTCGGGATTGAAGCATAGCTGTTTTTGTTGTTGTTGATGGAGAAAAGTTAATGTAACCTAAATTCAGGATCCGGGTATGCCACAGATCTTCAAAGAGGACTTGCGTTGGACAAAAACACTGAAAACTAAGAGAGACTGTTGACAGGGAAATGGACCTAGGCCTTTCAAGCAAAATAGCATATCCTTACATAATTGCTCCAACCCTACCTTAGAATCTACCATTGGAAAATGTATTAATATTAGAATCCTCAAAATTACATCACCTCAAACAGCAAGAAATGCAAGAAACCCCTTGCATCCCCTCCCCCACCGCCCACCCAACAACCCAACATACTAAAAGCTGCAACCTTTACCCTTTTAGCAGCTTGATAACAAATCTGTAGACTCTAGATATACCAACAATAATATGCAAATGCAGGAAAAAGGACAGATCTTGGAATAAGCTCGAAACCCAACGAATGATTACAATCATTACAACAGCTCAGAAAATTGTCGAAGCCCTTCCCGGACCCGCGCACAGGGGAGCTTAGTGCACAGGGCTGCCTAGTAGGAAAGGAAAGGAAAAGAACCTACAGATTGTAAGAAAAATAGGCATAACGAAGGAGTCATTGACGCAGCATCGACCGGCGGCAGAAGTTGAAGTAGCACCGGTAATTGGGTTTGCTGGTGGCTCCTGTGGCTGCGCAGAGGGAAGAGCAAAGGGTATATAGTGATTGTGTGATTTAAATGGTAGGGGTGTTTTCGTTAATTGGATACAGTTCCAGTAAATTCGGTATTACTAATAATATTTGCATTAAAATCCTTTTGTTTTCATTTTTTTCTTTTTAAAAGGAAGTTTAGTGTATAAAGAATCGCGTGTTAGCAGGTTAGGGGGTGTGATGTCAACCGTCTACGATACAATAAAGGTTGCTTTCAGGACTCGAACTTACGATAATATGTCATTTCTTTTTCTTTTTATATACCGAATTTCATGTAAAATAACACTACTTATATGTTCTCCATCAGAGTATGTAATCAGCTAAACGAAGTAACTTCTTATCTCATTCATAAAGAACTTAAATCTTTTGATAAACTTAAAATTGAGGATTTATATTAGAGGGGGAAAATGTTGAAAATTTGTCTTTGGTGGAGGTTGGGTCCGCTCATCTTCAATGACTTAAACATCATGGTTCCACGTGTTGGAGAACCTGGTTCTTTACACATGCTTAATCTACTAAGTGAGTAGATGACCATTGTTACACCTCGTAAGTTAAGACAAGGATTAAGAACGTCATTAAGGTTAATGTTTGAATAATGGAAACAAGATATAATTATACAAGCTACGGGCCCGTCGGTGAGAGTCTAAAATAATAAGTTATATATAGGTCTATTGAGGATTATTATTTATTATAAGAATTATGACATGGGAAAGCCGAGACTTTATGGAAATTTTCGGGAATTAAAGGAAACGGGATTTAAGATTAAAGGAGTGGAATTTAAGCTTTATTTACTACTTGGGGGAATTAATCTAGTTAGTAGACACTTAGAGGGGCAAAGTGTAATTTGTAAGGGGACTAAAGTCTAGTGTTTAAAAATCTGAAAAATGGGAATTTAATTGCCCTATTAAGCTCATTTTCACTTGAAACAAATCAGATTTTCCCCTCCCTTCTCTCCCTTACCTTGCTCGAATTCTCCCCCTTCCCTAGCAGAAAAAGTTAAGTTCTTACTCCATCTTAGTAGACTAAATCGTCCCACACAAAATTTCCAAACCAAAAGCACACAAATAGGGGGGGGGGGGGGGGGAATCTGGCAAAACAGTGAGCAATTAACGCAACTGTTGCCGATTTCAAAAATTGGGGATAAATTTTGAAGGAAAACATGCATAGATGATGGGTTAACATTGTGGGGGTTCATGCATGTTGGATTGTAGTTGAAACGACGTTCATTTGTCGAAGAAAAGCCGACGAAACCGCGAGTATCGCGTGCTGGGCAGTGATCAGATTTTAGGGACTGTTTTGGACGAATTAAAGGTATAAAATTCTTCTTTTTATAGTTTAAATGAAATTGCATGTGTTGTAAGTGAAGATATGAATTTGTGTTAAGATGGAATTGGAAATATGAAAATGTATGTGACTATATTGAGATGCATACGCCGATTGGGACTGTTTTGTATACATTAAGTTTGATTGTTGTATTGTAATATGGTTACTAATTGCATGATGAACTCGAAAGGAAATCTTGATAGTTTAAAGTTGTAAATGTTATATGGAATTAGTGAAGTACGAATTGGGTGTTAAAGAGTTAAAAGAAGAGCTAAGGTAATGTGTTTTTGGACCATAACATTTAAGGAATTGTCGGACCTCGTCGTCGCGACTTAGGAATTTGTTAGGGGCTGATTTGGTGGTGTAATAATGCTGGAAATTTCATTAAGAATATGCATGAACAATGTGGTAATTGCTTACGTAAGTCCTAAAGGAATTAAAGTATAAGAAAGTGTAGAAAAACTTCACATTTCCCTCTCATTGTTAACTAAAGTGTGAGTTGTTCTCATGGACTATTCCTTAATACAGATTAAGGGCTGAAATGACATGAAATAAGTATATAAATTCCCTTGGTTATTGGAGTTGATTAATGGAATGTTTAGATAAATTTCGACTACATATGAAAATGATAGCGATTATTGGTTTAATCTGAATTATTGGGTTGATTTGGATTGTTGGTTTGATTTGGATTGTTGGTTGGATTTGAATTGTTGGTTGATTTGGATATTGGTAAATTGTGGATACGCACATAAACAAAGGAAATGCTGCCCAACTTTTTATAGGAATAAGGGAGTCATTATTCATATAACTTACATTAGAAATCATAGAGTTGACGAGCGTATCATTCCTTATTATAGGTTGAAGTACTAGACGAGACATACCTTAATATTGAGTTGAGTAGTCGCCTAAGAGGTATGTAAAACTATTCCTTCCTTCTTTTTGGCATGATTTTAATGAAAGTACGGTGGACGTACGTAATTCCTATAAGTTCAATTTTAAAGGATAATTGTTGATTAGTGTCTATGATTTTCAGTAAAAGAGTTTATTATGATGATATTATCGAGAGTCAAAGATGATTTTTAATTGCATATGGTTGCTCATGATATCTAATCGTGCTAAGTATTATTGTTTCACTCCGAGTCGGCCGGATCATGTTCGTCAGCACTTTCTGATTCATCGAGTCCTCACTGAGGTAGACACGTTATATACATATATACAGATTTTATCGAGTCCCTCCATAGAGGGCCGAGACATGATATGCCCACATATACAGACTTCCAGCGAGTCCCTCACTAGAGGGCCGAGACATGTTATACAGATTGATATACAGACATAGACATAATGACAGTATGAGCAAGCATTCATGATTTCTGATATGACTCTCATTTTTGTTAAGCTTGATGACTCTCTATCTTTACTTGACACAGTTGTAATTTCATTTTCAGTATTTCATGTTTTATATACTCAGTACCTTATTTCAGATCGACCCTTTCCTCGGGCGGCGTTAAATGCCGCGAGTTCATGTGTTCAGATAGGTGACCATCCAAGCTAGAATTTCTGTACAGCAGTTGGAGAGCTCCTTTGTTCCGGAGCCAGCTATTTTGGTACATACCTTTATCTTTCAGACTTATGCATATTTTGGGCACGACGGGGCCCTGTCCCGTCATATATCAGTATTGCACTCTTAGAGGTCTGTAGACAGTTGTGGGTTGGACGTTTGTACTTTGTTTTGGGTTTTTGATGTTGTTATCTAGTGACAGCCTTGTCAGCTTGATTATTTTGATTATGTCTTTGTGCACGTGATGTTGGTTGGTGGCAGCCTAGTCGGCTAGCCTATTATGATTGTTGTTTTGGCAGCCTTGTCGGCTCGCCCATTTTAGGGATATGTTGTAAAAACAGCGTTGTGCTGCCAAAATTTCTATAGATCTCTGTGTAAGATAAATTAAGAGTGACATGTCAGTAAGGACGTCCAATTAGGATGTTTAGTCGCGGCCCGTCGGATCGGGTCGTGACAACCATATGGCCAAGAATCATCAAATTCCGTTGAGAAATAGAAGAGATATTGGTCCACGAAGTAAGGTGTTTGAGACATGAAAGAGTGGTGTGTGATAAATCTACCACATCGGTAGGAAAGGGAAGAATTGTTCATGTTATAAGTCTCTAAACTGAATAAGGGATTGGGACCCCAAGGGGTAACCCATGTGTTTAAAGGAGGGAGGACCTAGGTGTGCTTGGGCTAAAGACTAGGCCCACACGCGCGCCACCACCCGATCCGGGTCGGGTCGGGGGTTGTGGGCTTCTGACATTATCTTTTTGGAACTCAGACTTTATTATAATTACGCTGTCCTCGGTTTTGAAAGCGTCACGCGCAAGACTACCGCAGGGCGCGCCAAGGGCGTTTCAGAGGTTTAATGTCACATAAAGTGGTGGAACGTGGGCTATTATTCCTTAACGTTTTGGCTCTTCATTGAGCCTCTTAACAGCCCTCTTAATAGTCATTAACCCCATTAACACCTCCTCCATCCATAAACACTATATAATCAAGCCTTATTCCAGATTTGAGGAGAGACATATAATATAATACATTGAAGCACACAATATATGAGAATATATACAGAACATAAAATAGAGGAAGAACACACATAGAATACATATTCTATAAGTTCTTCCTAGTTCATGAAATCTCTTCCTTTCTTGCAATCTTACACACTCAAAGATCCTTCTATATAGCGAACACTTGAGTTCCATTTGCTCATTTGTTTGATTGTTGTTTTATCTTGGGAGATAAGTTGTCATTACACCGTTGAAAGGATATACGGGGCAATATTATCTTAAGGATAGATCGTGAATTCGGTCGACTCAGCAAGCCAATTATCTTGTCATATTTCTAGATTACTAAACATATTATTGTTGTTGTTCTCAAGGGGCTTGCTGCAGTTTCTACAAGGATCACAAGATTGGAAGGAAGATCAAAGACCGAAGATCAAGATCATCAACACCTGTTGATGTTGTCACAACTGAAGTTAGGTTTCAAGCCTATTATATTGGAATTGTAATTGTTTATCCTTTCTAAGCACTAGTGATAGTTGTATACTGTCACGCCCTTTTCGGCCGCGACATTATTCTTAGCGAATCCTGCTTAATAAATATGTTAGAAAATAGATAAAATATAATATATGCTAAAGGGTGCTAAAAGGTGCTAGAATGCTAACATGCTAACGGTGCTAAAGTGCTTGAAAGGGGTGCTAAAAATGCAAAGGGAGTTCGCGGAGTCGCCACCTAATTAGTTTGGGTGAATTAAGACACCTAAATGTCAACGCTAAAGTGCTTGAAAGGGGTGCTAAAAAATGCAAAGGGAGTTCGCGGAGTCGCCACCTAATTAGTTTGGGTGAATTAGGACACCTAAATGTCAACTAGGTTAAAGTCAACATTAACTCCATTTATGGTCTGCAAAACTAGTGTGAGATTATGGGAAAGAGTTATTGTCGCGCCCTTTTTCGACCGCGACATTTTTTAAATATAGCGAGCCCTGCTTAATAAAATGCAAAATGTTAGAAAATAAATAATAAAGTGTTAAATGTTTAAAAGGGTTTTAAAAATGCTAAAAGGATGCTAAAATGCTAAGGGTTCGCGGAGTGCTAAAGAATGCTAAGAGAGTGCTTTATGGACTAATTATGTGTATTTTGCTAGCTAAATTAATTTTGCCTAGCCTGCGTACAATATTATATAAGAGATGTTTTAAGATGATTTTGAGAATTTAGGAAGAAATCTGTTGTGGATTTTAATACACAAAATGTTGGTTTTATAATGCAAGTTAAATCATTTGGCAAAAATTAGACATGCATGACAATCTTAAAGGCAAGTAAATTAAGCGATGAATTTTAAATTACCTTCCCCACTTATATGTTTAAAGGCTAATTATTCTAGACATCCTATTAATTACAAAGTTAAATAATTAGGCAACAAATTTCAAACAAATAGTATATAAAGGATATGATCATGGCCTAAGATGCGTATGACATCGTCTTATCCTATTTTGTCTTAGGAATTTCAAGCGGGAGTGCAACGCGCGCTGGTTGCCATTTGAAATGACTTGCGATAGTCTCAGTGAGACTCTTTATTTTGCTCCTGCCATGTAAAAACAAGAAAGATAAGGATTAGTATACGCCTGCATTCATTAAACAAAGCAGCACTGACACGTAGTTTGCATTTAAGCCAACACACGTATATAAATACCAAACAAAAGCGATATCGATAAGGATGCAACCAAAGAAGTAGTATTGTACATAGCCCCGACAATTCCAAGTAAGGCAAGATGCAAACCAAATGGCGAGGCAAAGACACTAAGTAGTATGCAAACAGAGACAGTGGCAGGGGCAAAGACACTAAGTGGTATGCAAACAGGACGCAAGTGCGTATGTAGGCAGGCAAAGAGTGCACAACAATAAGCGTAAAACAAAGAAACAAAGAAGCAACAAACTTAATTAATAATTGAGCATAATACATCTCAAGCCCAATATACATACAAACAAATGAGGATCGAGTAAAAGAATGGGATCATTTCAAGTTCTATAGACTTAACTATTTACAAAGAGCATACGTGGTGACATCTTAGGAGTTCAAAAGTTCATCATGAAGTTTTAATTAGTCATTTAACTATCTAGCATTTAATTATTACTCTTAGAATCAATTCGACACAAATTTATAATCTCACAAATATATCGATCTAGATTTGTCTTAAACTAAACACAAAGTAGGTGCAAAATATGGATTTCCATTTAACAACCACTCATACATGTATCATAAATGAAAACACCTCTTCTCCACCTATCTTTGAACATGATTAAATGCACATTATATTTTTACAGATCACCAAACATGGTTTATGATCCAATTTTGCTAAAACAGTAGACAAAACAGAGGACTGGGACAACAAACAATGGGCCAGATCTAAGCCAAGCAATTGAGGGGAAACCTGGGACATATTAGGTGCATAAGAATGATAATCAGCCTAGGTGATCAAATCCAGTCCAGGACAATATTTTAAGAGCGTAATGGAGGCATTTGGACTTAAATCTGCCCCCTAAGATACTATTCATACTGCTGCTCAAATATCAATGTAAAATACCAACATTTTTACTAGGATGAATTCATACAAATGAGACCTGTGGTCTTGATATTCGGATGTACGAGCATGTTTCAATATTTGTATATATCTCATATTTAAATATTAGCTAGTAAAACAGTGCTCAAGCCATAAACATCAATGAGAGTATTTTACTATCCATTATCTTACCCAGTAAGCAAATAATTACAGTAACATCAAGAAGTTTTTAGACATTAAGATAAAATTTGAATACATACTTAAAATAAGCCCAGTGAATTCTCACACGCTACGTGATGCGTAATACATTCATATATTGTGTTTTGACCGACCAAGAGTTATAATCTAAAGGAAACCATATCAAAACAGACCATTACTTAGCAACCATTTTCAACATGAATAATTTTAGCACTGCACAATGGACGTATTTCTAGCGACATTTAATAACTAAACCAAGCATACACATACATTCGCATCTCTTACGTTAGTTATTTAACATACCATATTTCGGACCTTCATTCGACGAAATGCTTAGAAGGCGAATACCCACATATCGAGACAACAAATACGAATATACACGATACGACAAAGAATCGTGATAAAACAAGCTTCACATAATTGAATACGAAATCGAATTTCATAAAGAGACAGATTTACCTTCTCCCGGACGACCCGAGCAACAGTATCAAGTCGTCGATCCACTCGACGGGCTTTGGGTTGCTGGCGAATAGAAGCGGCAAGGTTTGGTGGTTTCTTTCTTTGGAACTCGAATAGACTTCATCGTACTTCTCCCGCCTCGCTCTCGTATACGCCTGCTCAATTCCGTCGATTCTATGCCATGGATATGCTCTTCTTAATCGCTTCCTGCGGTGTCCCTATCGATGCGCATGGGTCTCCCGACTCGACCTCCTCCTATTTCTATGCTATCGGTATGCTCTATCAGCTTCGCCTCGTAGAGAAAACGATCACATCGACTCCATCGTGCTCGACCGTCGCTCGCCTTCTTTTTGTCGCTCTTTGCATGTTCTTATATAGCCCTCTTGGGTTCTATGTTTGGTATGCATTTAAGGTCGAGATTTCTATGCCTATTCTTGCTCGACCGCACGATTCGTACTTGATATGCTAAGGTAAACGATTTGGAAGGATTTGTTTAATTATGGTAGGAAAATCGCTGGTTGGGGTGTGTATAAAGGAAACCCGATTCTCCGTGAGAACCGGCCAGTGCGATGGGGAGGAAGGGCGCGTGCGCGCGTTGCTTTTAGGTTTAGGGTTCGTTGATTTTCTTAGGTGTCTTGTCGATGAAAGAGGAAGGGAGAATGAGGTCGAGGATGAGGACGGCGGCGGATGCGGACGGGTCATGGACGCTGCGGTCGCGGGTTTTGGGCTGGGCGAAGTGGGCTGGGTAGTATTAAATTAGTTAAGGCATTTAATTAGTTAAGTTATTTAATTAGTATTAGTTAGTGATAGATTAATTAGTTTTAGGCTTAGTTAATTAGCTAATTAATTCTAGGCAAGTGTATTAATAAGTAATTAGTGATAACTTAAATTAACACGTGTGATTAAACTAATTAGGTGCTTCATTAATCTAATTGTTATAATAAATAAACGCGCGTGCTATTTAATTAATGCTCAATACTTTAGAATGCGACGCTATTATTTAAAATCTTATTATTGTGCATTATTGCGAAGTTAAATTAAAAATGCATTGAGTTTATATTAAATTACTTAAATACCGAATGCAAGTACGATATTTAAGAATTGTTTAAAGCCTTATAAATGCGACGCTATTAAATAAAAAATTGATTTTAAATTACAAATGATTATGAAATTCTCTCGCGTATTACTAAATGCGGCTATGCTACTTGACACGACGTCGTTGCTAAATTATTTATTTTATGTATTTATTAATTATTAAGAAATCATGTGGGCTTAAAGTTAATAAATGCGGGCGCGGGACTCTAAGTGTTTAAAACTTTACGCAAGACGCGACGCCATTATTAAATTAATTATTTATGCCTGTATTTAATGTTTTATTGTTGTATTTTATTATAAAAATCTTAAAAAAAATATTTTACAAAATTAGTGTAATTTTATGGTTAATGGCCGGAGGTCAAAATTGGGTGTCAGATGTCCTCTTTGTATGGAGATGATGGAAGAATCTTCTGACAAAGACGCTGACTCAGCCAATTTTGTCTCGATTTTAATTGCAAAAATCATAGTAGACAAGGCCGACGCAAAAATCAAATCGCCCCGGTCGAGTTACGACGACACCGGGATACCATGGTCAAAACACCAAGCGCTAACGCGACTCAGCCGCCCAAAGGTCGAGTTACGACACCGGGCTACCATGGTCAAAACACTCGCGCGCTAACGCGACTCAGTTGTCGGTGTCGAGTTACGACACCGGGCTACCATGGTCAAAACACGGCGGGCTAACGGGCTTAAATATGTCGAAGTTATGATGACATCAAGCTATGGTGCAAAAAGTAAAGAATATAATCGGCTTGAACTCGGGTGATCTTGCGTGACTTGCTGGTTCTACGGTGACGCGAGCGAGTGACCGACGCTGAGGCCGCTCGCCAATCGGAAGGTTGCCCCAACAGATTGCCGGTTATTTGAAGAGAAAATTCACGCCAGGCTCTCTGCTGCATGCTAAGACTTGAACAAGCGGCATAAATCGCTAAGGCAAAATAATTTTTAAAAACAATGTAACCGTGAATAGAAAAGGTTATCCCGCAAAACGCGACGCATTGTGTTGATGTTGCGAATGCTCGATTTTTGTCCTTGCACGACGTGGCGATTGTGAACGCGGTATGTTGTCCTCACGCAATTGTCTCAGTATACTAAAGCTCAAGAAAGAGCGAGTGCATAACCGTTAGGCGAATAATAAAGCATGAATGAAAAATGCAATTTTGAGACAGAAAGTCGTCCCCTGTAGATGCGATATCACGATGGGCGTTTCCGGACTTGCTGGCCGATAACGTCGTTGGCCGGACGTGTTCTTCGGGCGTCGTTGCGTAGACTTGCGGCCGATAACGCCATTATCTGGACGTATTCTCTTTGGCGTCGTTGCATGGACTGCGATTACGCCGTTGTTCGACGTGTTGCCGCCGCGCCGCATGGACTTGCCGACACGTCGTTATGCGACGCGTGTTCTTTGGCGTCGTTGCGTGGACTTGCCGACACGCCGTTGTTCGACGTTCCGCCGGGCGCCGTTGCATGGACTTGCCGACACGCCGTTATGCGGACGTACTTCGCCGCGTCGTTGCGTGGACTTGCCGATTACGCCGCCGTTCGACGCGGGCGTTGGCGCCGTGCATGGACTTGCCGATTACGCCGTTATGCGACGTGCCGCCGGGCGTCGTGCGTGGACTTGCCGTCACGCCGTTGTTCGGACGTGTTCTTTGCCGCCGCGCCGCGTGGACTTCGCCGATTACGCTGTCGACGTGCCGCTGATGGCGCTGCGTGGACTTCGCGATCACGTCGTTGTGCGGGCGTGCCGCCGGGCGTCGTTGCGTAGACTTGTTGCGGCCGATAACGCCGTCGTTCGGACGTGTTCCGCTTCCTCGTAGAATAAATGCTCCGCAAGCTGCTCGAGAAAACGTTAGTGTATACCGTTAAACAAAATGATAAATATATATGAAGTGCAATTTTATGGATAGACGCCGCTCTCGATATGCCCGACGAATGCGAGATGTTGCCGCAACGACGTAATTGTTATGATGCCTTTGTTGTGTGCGATACTGGTTGCGAAGTTTGACTTTATGCCCGAAGCCGACGCTAGGTTTTGTTGCGAACTCAACTTTGATTGCCGATTGATGCCTTTCACGCTTCGACGGACTTTGAATTTTGAGATTTTTTTTTTTTGTCATATCTTACGCCTCTGCTTTCTTGCGAAGAAACTTCGCCGTATTTTCTTCACTATTGCATTTGATGCTTGTTAATATGAAAAGACCGCTCAAAGAAAATTTTGTGAGTTTTTGGGGTCGATTTGTATTGACTTTGCCTTGTTCCTTGATATCTGCGTGCACAGCTTGTTGGACTTGCAACCTCTGCAGTTTCTGCTGTCCCGATTTGAAAAGGTATGCACGGCCTAAATGGGTCTCGATATGCTTTGTAGGCTATGTGTATTCTTGTCATTTTCAAAGCAAAGGAAAGTTTCCTAATGGTGTGACCGCCGATTTAGGCCGCCACGTATCCCCACGAGGAATCAGTCGAACGTAGTTCATTACAGCGAATATTGGGAAAATTAAAATTTCTAGATGTGGACCGCTCGAGGCGGCGCTACGTATCCACTAAGGAATCAGTCAAACGTAGTTCATTACAATAAACGAAAGAAAACATTATTAAAGCTTAAAAATGAGTTTATAAATTATTCGCTAAAATAAATCGTTTTTCCTATCCGTGCTCTGCGGACCAAGCGGGTGCAAATCCAATCAATATGCCTTCATGCTCGCCGTGGATGGCCGGGTCTTCATGCTCGCTATCTCCTCTTCCGGCCTCTGCGTGGCGATGCTCGGATAAATGATCGATTCGGCGGAATGGGCAGGCGAAGTGTATTCCTCATCTAAGGTTATCAGTGCACATCGACGTGGCCGTGGTTTGGCAAGGGTTGTCATGCGCATTTGGGGCGAGATCCTTAGCCGAATTACCCTTCTCCGATCGGTGCCTCGATTCCGCCCCCGAGGTGCAACCTTCGTCATGTCCCGGCTATTGGGTGATACGCGCAGCTTTCTCATCATACCATCTTGGGATAGGTCGTGATCCTTCCGGAATCGGTTGGATTAGCCCGCACCGCATGACCTTTCATATATTTGAGGTATGGGTTCGGTAGTGGTGCGAACTTTGGGTGGTTTTCCTTCGTAATTCTTATTTGCTCGCAGGTGCGTTGGGTGCTCTATTCATTGGCGGGCTTGATGGGTGGATCTATGCGGCGGGATAAGCGGGTGCGCGAAGTGTTATATATAAGTTTGTGTGGTAGTATGATGGGTTTTGGTATGTTATGAATGCCGGGTTTGCGTTCTTGTACAAACATGAAAGGGAAATCGCTCTTTCTTCCTCTGAAGTACTCAGAGTGTCTGAATCGCCTTATTAGTTGCTGTAATGCCGCGATTTGTAATCCTACCGCTTTAATACCTTCTTCTACGAAGTCGCCCATTCTAATAACTTCCGCAAAATTCCGCGACGACGCTTATCATCCGCTCATGTAGGTTGCATCCTTCAAAGATTGTGAATAATGTGGTCATCTCACTCTCCACCACGGTGGTTGCACTTTCGCCGCTGAACGCCACCTCATGGCGTATTCTCCGAATGTTCGTAGTCTTCTCCGCCTTCATTAAGTAGAACTCGCCCACAACGGTTTTGTGTTGAACTGAACCGCCCACAAAATCTGGGCCAATGCATTCCGGTTGTCATTTCGCGGATCTTGGCCGGTATACCAATCTAGTGCCTCGGCCAAGCTCGAATGAACAACTTCATAATGACCGGGTTCTTCCCTACCCCGACAATTTGTCGCAATATGACCTCAGTGCACGGGGTTCCTTTCCATCAAATGGTTCAAACTTCGCACCTTGTACCCCATGTGGCGGTCCATCGTCTGGATGCAAAGATCCTCGTAGTCTAGTCCTTCGTGACCTTTGTCCGATCGCATGCCCCGAACCGCTTCTTTCGACTATGAATTTTTGCCACGCCTCGCCCATTTTGGCTCGGACTTC
The DNA here is from genome assembly GCA_029844215.1 of Przewalskia tangutica. Taxonomy (NCBI): domain Eukaryota; kingdom Viridiplantae; phylum Streptophyta; class Magnoliopsida; order Solanales; family Solanaceae; genus Przewalskia; species Przewalskia tangutica. Next base: position 19,175,053 of record CM056721.1, read on the forward strand.
CTCTCCATCTCTTCATAATGATCCTTCGCGAAGCACGGACGGTAAAAGCCGGGTTTACATTGCGTCACCGTTCGGGTTGTTCGGGGTAATGGGTGTGCGCGTGGTATTGGTTGGCCGGCGACAGGGCTGATTATGGTGAAGTAAGCGGGGCCGAGGTATATGGGTAGTAGGAGGGTCATTTCGGTGGGGTTGAGGGTTGGGCGGCGGGCGGTTTGTTCGCGATGGTGGCCTTTGTGGAGAGTTCGGGAGATATGTAGTGGTGAGGTCGATCCGGGATGGTTTGTGAAGTAGTGGCCCTTTGATCCGCATAGGGTATTCAAGCTAATGGATAGGTTGGTCGATTCCGTAGCCTCTCCATCTCAACTCGCATATCGACAATTTGTCGCAGCAAATGCAATACATTCTTCCCGATCGGTGATATTCTCCCTTCAAGGTTCTGTTACCGACAGAATAATTCCCAAACCATTTGGCTCGACGCCGAGCCACCATATCATCATTTCTTGCCTTGACTCGTGAAGTGTGGATGCTCCGGCATTGTTGAGTCAAATACGAACCGACTTTGGGGAGGATGATAAATTTTCTAAAATGCAACAAACGATGTTAGCATAAAGCACATAATTTGCGGTATGTAGGATATATCGCACAAGACGCTCAAACGTTTCCTAACATGCAGGGACCTCTTTATGCGCAGGTAAGCCTAAACGCCACTTATGCGAGATTATGACGGATTTGTCCAAGTCGTCCAACTATAATGCCTTTGTTGGAAATGGCGACCAAACGACGGTGCACTTTTCCCAATTCGCATGTCATGATTGGGTTTGGATTTGTCATTGCCACGCCGCACATAATACTTTGGTTAGTCGTTGGGTTGAGAAACCCGTCGACAAGTTTGGTGTCTTCCTAATTGTGGTGTCGATGCGGACCGACCCACCTAAGGTAAATGACGTACGCCTAAAATAAGGGTGGTATAGCTCTATCTTAAGTTTCTAAGATTTGGCTTTTCTAGACGCAGAGTTCCCGAGCGGACAACTCGAGTGAAGGTTACGCCACCGTTAGGCCGGCACTCCACGTATATTACCAACTCTCCTAAATTTGGATTTTGAAGAAAGAATTTTCTCGATGCACCCAACAGACTCGCATGTAGTGTGTGTTTGTGAATTTTCCAGAGTGGAAGAAATATGAGCGGAATGCCAGTTTAGGGAAAGCAGTAAAGCAAGTAGCAAAAAACAAACAAAATACAAATACACAAAAATTAAATGCAAAATAATTGCCAAATAATAACCCTAAGTCTGTTGTGGTTAAGAACCTAAATTCCCCAGCGGAGTCGCCATTTCTGTCGCGCCCTTTTTCGACCGCGTCATTTTTTAAATATAGCGAGCCCTGCTTAATAAAATGCAAAATGTTAGAAAATAAATAATAAAGTGCTAAATGTTTAAAAGGGTTTTAAAAATGCTAAAAGGATGCTAAAATGCTAAGGGTTCGCGGAGTGCTAAAGAATGCTAAGAGAGTGCTTTATGGACTAATTATGTGTATTTTGCTAGCTAAATTAATCTTGCCTAGCCTGCGTACAATATTATATAAGAGATGTTTTAAGATGATTTTGAGAATTTAGGAAGAAATCTGTTGTGGATTTTAATACACAAAATGTTGGTTTTATAATGCAAGTTAAATCATTTGGCAAAAATTAGACATGCATGACAATCTTAAAGGCAAGTAAATTAAGCGATGAATTTTAAATTACCTTCCCACTTATATGTTTAAAGGCTAATTATTCTAGACATCCTATTAATTACAAAGTTAAATAATTAGGCAACAAATTTCAAACAAATAGTATATAGGGTGGATATGATCGCGGCTTCCAAGATGCGTGGCGACATCGTCTTATCCTATTTTGTCTTAGGAATTTCTGAAGCGGGAATGCAAATGCGCGCGGTTGCCATTTGAAATGACTTGCGATGAGTCTCGCCGTGAGACTCTTTATTTTGCTCCGGTGCGTGCCATGTAAAAACAAGAAAGATAAGGATTAGTACATGCCCAGATTCATTAAACAAAGCAGGCACTTGACACGTAGTTTGCATTTAAGCCAACACGTGTATATAAATACCAAACAAAAGCGATATCAGATAAGGATGCAAAGAAGTAGTATTGTACATAGCCCCGACAATTCCAAGTAAGGCAAGATGCAAACCAAACGATGGCAGGGCAGAGACAGTAAGCAGTATGCAAACAGAGACAGTGGCAGGGGCAAAGACACTAAGTGGTATGCAAACAGGACAGCAAGTGGTATGTAGGCGAGGCGAGTGCACAACAATAAGCGTAAAACAAGAAACAAAGAAGCAACAAACTTAATCAATAAGTGAGCATAATACATCTCAAGCCCAATATCCATAAAAACAGTGAGGATCAGTAGGCAAAGAATGGGATCATTTCCGAAGTTCTATAGGCTTAACTATTTACAAAGAGCATACGTGGTGACATCTTAGGAGTTCAAAAGTTCATCATGAAGTTTTAATTAGCTGTTTAACTATCTAGCATTTAATTATTACTCTTAGAATCAATTCGACACAAATTTATAATCCTGTCAAATATATCAGATCTAGATTTGTCTTAAACTAAACACAAAAGTAGGTGCAAAATATGGATTTCCATTTAACAACCACTCATACATGTATCATAAATGAAAACACCTCTTCTCCACCTATCTTTGAACATGATTAAATGCACATTATATTTTTACAGATCACCAAACATGGTTTATGATCCAATTTTGCTAAAACAGTAGACAAAACAGAGGACTGGGACAACAAACAATGGGCCAGATCTAAGCCAAGCAATTGAGGGAAACCTGGGACATATTAGGTGCATAAGAATGATAATCAGCCTAGGTGATCAAATCCAGGACAATATTTTAAGAGCGTAATGGAGGCATTTGGACTTAAATCTGCCCCCTAAGATACTATTCATACTGCTGCTGGCTCAAATATCAACAGAAAATACCAACATTTTTACTAGGGTGAATTCATACAAATGAGACCTAGGGTCATGATATTCAGACAAGAAAGATGTTTCAATATTTGTATATATCTCATATTTAAATATTAACTAGTAAGCAGTCGGCAAGCCATAAACATCAATGAGTATTTTACTATCCATTATCTTACCCAATAAGCAAATAATTACAAGAACATCAAGCGCTTTTAGATACATGAAGATCAAATTTGAATACATACGTAAAATAAGCCTGTGAATTACATCGCTACAGGATGCAGAATACATTCATATATTGTGTTTTGACTGACCAAGAGTTATAATCTAAAGGAAACCATATCAAAACAGGACCATTACTTAGCAACCATTTTCAACATGAATAATTTTAGCACCTGGCACAGTGACATGTACTTCTAGCAGACAGCCTAATAACTAAACCAAGCATACACATACATTCGCATCTCTTACGTTAGTTATTTAACATACCATATTTCAGACCTTCATTCGACGAAATGCTTAGAAGGCAGAATACCCACATATTGAGACAACAAATACGAATATACACGATACGACAGCAATCAGGATAAAACAAGCTTCACATAATTGAATACGAAATCAGAATTTCATAAAGAGGACAGGATTTACCTTCTCCTGACGACCGGAGCGGCGTATCAAGTCGCCGATCCACTCGACAAGCTTTGGGTTTGCGATCACGAATAGAAGGCGGCAAGGTTTGGTGTTGGTTTCTTCTTTGGAACTGAATAGACTCTCTTGTACTCTCCGTCTCGCTCTCGTATATGCCTGCTCAATTCCCCCGTCGATTCTATGCTATGGATATGCTCTTCTTAACTGCTCCTAAGGGTGTCCCTATCGATGCTATGGGTCTCCCTGACTCTGACCTCCTCCTATTTCTATGCTATCGGTATGCTCTATTGTGCTTCGCCCTCGTAGAGAAAAACGATTGCTACTGACCTACTGTGCTCGACCCCGTCTCTGCTCTGTCCTTCTTTTTGTCGATGCTCTTTGCATGTTCTTATATAGCCCCTCTTCGGGTTCTATGTTTGGTATGCATTTAAGGCTGAGATTTCTATGCCTATTCTTGCTCTGAATTCGCACGATTCGTACTTGATATGCTAAGGTAAACGATTTGGAAGGATTTGTTTAATTATGGTAGGAAAATCGTTGGTTGGGGGGTGTGTATAAAGGAAACCAGGATTCTCGGCGAAATCCGCTAGGAGTCGCGATGGGGAGGAAGGTGCGAGTGCGCGGTTTGCTTTTAGGTTTAGGGTTCGTTGATTTTCTTAGGGTGCTGTCGATGAAAGAGGGAAGGGAGAATGAGGCTGGGTCGAGGATGAAGGGAAGTAAAAGGGCGGATGGGCTGCGGATGTTGGGCTGCGGGTCGCGGGTTTTGGGTCAACGGGTAGTATTAAATTAGTTAAGGCATTTAATTAGTTAAGTTATTTAATTAGTATTAGTTAGTGATAGATTAATTAGTTTTAGGCTTAGTTAATTAGCTAATTAATTCTAGGCAAGTGTATTAATAAGTAATTAGTGATAACTTAAATTAACACATGTGATTAAACTAATTAGGTGCTTCATTAATCTAATTGTTATAATAAATAAATGCGGGCGTGCTATTTAATTAATGCTCAATACTTTAGAATGCGACGCTATTATTTAAAATCTTATTATTGTGCATTATTGCGAAGTTAAATTAAAAATGCATTGAGTTTATATTAAATTACTTAAATACCGAATGCAAGTACGATATTTAAGAATTGTTTAAAGCCTTATAAATGCGACGCTATTAAATAAAAAATTGATTTTAAATTACAAATGATTATGAAATTCTCTCGCGTATTACTAAATGCGGCTATGCTACTTGACACGACGTCGTTGCTAAATTATTTATTTTATGTATTTATTAATTATTAAGAAATCATGACAGGGCTTAAAGTTAATAAATGCGGGCGCGGGACTCTAAATGCTTAAGACTTTACGTAAGACGCGACGCCATTATTAAATTAATTATTTATGCCTGTATTTAATGTTTTATTGTTGTATTTTATTATAAAAATCTTAAAAAATTATTTTACAAAATTAGTGTAATTTTATGGTTAATGGCTGGACGGGAGGGTCAAAATTGGGTGTCAACAGTTATTTATCATCCTAAAGGGAAGGGGTTAGGCACCCTAAAGGATCCGTTAACTTGCGGTTGTCCGATCAGACCTAGGGTTAATTATTCTATGAAAAATGCATGTTTGAAAGATATTTAAGTAAAAGATATAGAAAGTATTTTTTGCCAACATAAAATGTGAGATTTGTTTAAAATACATAAAGTTAGTTCTAGTTGAAAACATGCATTAGAGAGCCTATGAAATTATTCTGTAAAGTATATGTGTTGCTTAGCGTAATATAGGAGTGATAATGCAAAATCTACTATGACCAAAATGTATACTTAAGCATAGGATATGAAAAATATATATCGTGCAAGGGCTAAGAATCCTACAATTTATATATTTTTTATGTGGATGTTAATAAGAATAAAACTGATTTCTCTCAAGTTAGGATTTTAGTGATAAATAATATCTTGGCTACTTACATAATTATGCAAATGGAAAATTACTAAATGGTTTAATTATAACTTAAGCAAGCTAAAATAATTAACTTAAGGGGAAAGCAAATTTCTAATGTCAAGCTACTTTCTAGTCTGTGGTCAAGGTTTAACTATTATAAATATCATACTAGTAGCGTAATGTTAGACAAATAGTTACAATAAATAAATGGGGAAAGGGGAATCAGTAATAAACTCGAAGAAATGGCGAAGGCTTTTCGCCTATGGTCTGGAGTTTATGATGCGGAGAGGATGAAACACATAAGATGCGGGTCTTCATTTGTTGTAGCTTGTAATGAGTCTCGCCATGAGACTCTTCGTTTTCGCTCCGATGCATTTCATGTAAAAAAAAAAAGATAAGAAGGATAAGGATTAGTATGGGAGCCTGGAAATATATGCTTAATAAAAGATAAAGCAATGCCTCATAAGACTCAACATGAAGTACTGGCAGTAACCTAATAACAAGAACATAGTAGGTATTGGGCCTCAACCCAGGTCAGAAAATCAGAAACAACCACAGGCCCCAATCAACATAAAGAAAGACATTGTTTAATCAAGATAAGCTGCATATTAGCAAAAGCATATTGAGTGGAATAAAACATGCCAATTTTTTTTAAAATATCCAATTAACACACATGCTGATACACACCAAGTATTATAGATAGATTCTGCGTGTTATATGATAGATCACATCATACTTTATTATATGAAACTAAACTGAGCATACAATATAGACGATGACTCAACATGGCGAGACTGATGCAAACAAGTATATAACGCTAGTGCGTGTATCCCTTAACAACTTGGCAAACAGGTCTAATGTAGAGTAGCTGAGAAGAATGTTAATATGACCAGTTTTTTATCACTTGAGCAGGTAGAGTAAATGCAGAGTCAGTTTCAATAGATGCCTCAGACAAATAAAAACGACAAGCCACAACTCTGGGAGACTATTTTAATATGCATAACCAATTTGACTAAGGCAAACACACTCTCACTCACATTGTCTACTGGAAATGTTTCAGGATATGTCACAACATAGCCGGGATGCTGGTCAAGTATACTACGAGTCAAGTGCCAAAAAACAAGCCTAAACTAATGGTTTCGAAGAACAGGCTCAAATTATGCAGGCAATCAAGGAAATCAAATCCCAATATATTTTCATGAACATCAGATTTTTTAAAAATTATTGCAGGGAATCATTCTAGCCAAACAGAGATGACAGGGGTGATTAACATACATAACTTCTTAGTTATACATAATCATTGAGGTCAAAATTCAATCGCATCAGTACACTCAGTTTGCTTGACGTTGCAGGATTATTCTAAAACAATTATTCTCGACACAGGGTAGGCAGACAAATCCGGTAGTAAGGAGAATTGTCTTAAGAAAACAGGACCATCAAGCACAAGCACATTCAAGTTCTATATTTTATATGACGATGTACTTAACGAACACATAAGATGTTAACACGAGTCTACAAGACTAAACTAGATGTAGTTACGAGAGATTTATCCATACCAAACACATAACATAGGCATTATATTGAAGTTACACAACAGGGCACATTCCGAATTCCTTCATACAGACTCACAACACCTATTCTGGGCACGCAGTCGGCACCACATATATACTTAAAGATGAACAGTTCGCCTAATGACAATATTAGGACATATTTAATTAATGCGACCTCACAGAAAACACACAGAGCGAGCCAAACTGAAATCAAGCAGAGTTTAGGCGATTGATTTACCTTCTCCGGACAGCGAACCGAGGCAGTGTATCAAGTCGTCGATCCACTCGAAGGATTTATTGTGATGCGATTGAAAGTGATGCGGTTTGTAGTCGATTCTAGGCTATTATTGAGAAGAAAGGTTTCAGATTTGTGCTTAATTGTTGGGTTCCTGATTTCGCTGGTAAGAAACCCTCATTGCTGGTTTTCGATATATTTCTCTAGTGTTTTTCCTTCCATCCCCTCACCGATGCCATTGCATGTGTAGATTGGTTCCTTTTATAGTTTCCTTCTGGGTTCTAATTTTGGGTAAGCTTTAATACGATTTGGCTGATTTTGGGTGTGATTTGGTTAAGGATTTGTTACCATTGTAGATACGATTTTTTAGTGATTCTTATCAAAACTTAGAGGATTTTATGATACGAGCTGGGTTGAGGTTTTCGGTTATGGTAAGTTGATCTTGGTATTGTGTTGTGGTAGTTGGCCGGATTTTTGACCGAAAAATCCGGCGAGGCTTGCGGGCGAAGGGTGATGGCTGCTAGGGTTTCTAGGTTCTTCTAGCGTCTTTTTTGGAGAAGGGATGTTTTTTTTTGTTCTGTTTAAGGGGCTGCTGGGGGGACGAAAATAAAAGGGGGAGTGGGCCTGCAGGAAAGGTAATAAGGGTTGGGGCGTCTGGGCCGCGGGTTTGGGCTGGGGCGATGTGGGATGGGTTTTGATTAAAGGCTTGTGGGCCATTGAATTAATTGGGTATTAGTTTTAGGTGTATTATTTAATTAGTGGTAAATTAAATTATTTAAATACAACCCTAGGTGTTTTATTAGCTTTAGCTTGGATTTTTATTATTACATTAATAAATGCGGGCGCGCTATTTAATTAGTGCTTAATGCAGATATGATATTTAAGGATTGCTTAATGCTTTTATAAATGCGACACATGTATTAGATTAAAATTAATTTAAATTACAAATAATATTAATGAAATTGCTTGTTATTAAAATGACGAATGCGGATGTGAGACTCAAAGTGTGTTTAATACTCTACGTAAAATGTGGTCCCATTATTAAATCGCTTATTTATGCGTGTATTAATGTTTTTTTGTTGCATTTTATTATTATAACATTGTTAAAATTATTTGGAAAATTTAATGTAATTTTATAGTTAATGACTGGACGAGAGGGTCAAAATTGGGTGTCAACATATACTATTCTCATACATCCACTGTAATAACCAACAGTCTTAAGATAATATTGTACTAGTGCTAGAAAGAGGAGGACCAACAATTCTGGTCCGAGTTTGGGTCTCTCTTTGACGACAGTTACAAATCTATTTCGTCAAAGGTGAGATCTCAATAATTGATCTTCAACTTAAAGATGGTATTGATAGTCTTGTTGGCAAGGATAAGGGTCAAGAAAGAGTTGTTGTCACCGCTTCCGAGAGTGGTGTAAACAAGTGTCTACAAAGGTGAAGGATGTCAATTAGAACTTGAGGAGAAGCTGGATATGATGGTTCATCTTATAGCAGGAAGCCTCCATCTTATGGTAAGGAGGACTTGTACACGTGACGAACGTGGGCCCCAAAGATATGAGTTAATTATTTATTCCTTGTCAAAAATGAGATTAAAAGATGTCTGATTAAAATAAACTCAATAAGGCTACAAATATGAAAGTATATTTTTATATTCCCTACGCCTTAAAATCAGAAAGTTTAATCTCACTTACCTTCCCGTTTAAATATTGGACTGTTATAAACAACGACCTAAAAGATATGGACTTAGATTGTAATAAAATGATTTTATGGACAATCCTAAGCATGGAAGAGGACTAGAGGACTAAAGAAAAGGACTAGAGGACTAAAGACAAGGACTAGAGGACTAGTGAGAATCTTGTCACCATTTACGACAGAAGATCCGTCTTTTGACAGATACAAAGCCTACGGGCGACTTGAGTGGTTCAAAGTTACCAGATCTCAATAGATCTGAAGGCCAAAATAAAGGCAGAAAATAAAATAGGACACTCATTCTACCAAGGCAACTGGAGTAGGCCAAAGAGTCTAGATCACATATGATCCGATTACGCCCTAACCACGGGCATGAGGTTGTTCATATGAAGCAACGCTACCTTCAAAATAGAAGAAATTAAAGAGGTTGTCCTCAAAAGGACTTAAGGAATGGGATCACTCTTAAACGAGGGGATACATGTCCTACATTTGGTTTCAAGGGCACTGTTGGACAATACGGCCTGAGTCTTTCGCCTCATGTCCCACAGGTCAATAATAACCAAAATTGGTACAGTAAAACTGTAGCCAAGTGGATGATATGTTTGTAATCCGTGCATCTATGTCATCATAGATTAAGACACGTTAAAATAGAAAGTCATTCAAAAACCAACGAGATTGATATTGTTGTCGTCCGTCAATATAAACCCTCAAATGAATGTGAGGTAGGCAAAAAGGCAAAATCACCTTTCCGTTCCGTCAAAGGAATAGCGAAAGAAGCACCCCTCCTCTATAACTTGGTAACACCTACTTGGGTGATTTAAAATTTGTACAAATAGAGGGGGGAGAAAAGTACGTTGTGATCTTAATTAATGATAATACAACCTATTGTATCCTTTGTTGCAAGAACAAAGATGAAACGAGTCAGAAACGCCGCAGAGCCGTAAAGGGTCGCGGCGCCGGCAACGTCAGAAAACTCTCTGAAGTTTCTGAGCCACAGCGCCTCCCTGCAGGGCGGCGACGCCATAAACTCTACGAAGTTTCTTGCGCGCCTCGCAGGGCCACGACGCCGCCGAGGCCAAATTAAGGACGCGCGCTTAAAAGCAAGTCGGAAATTCTATGGATTGAGAAATTTGTAGTCAGAGGGAGAATGCGAAGCATCGTTGATCAAACGACTGCTCCTTACTCACCTCAGACTAAATGGTGTTAGCCAAGTGCAGACTTGTACGTCCAAGATGCAAGACGATCCTTACCGCTAATGCGATTCTTAATAGAACTCCGCATAATGATGCGTGCCATGGATGTTAAGATAATCTTCTTAAACCGGAGAATTGGGTTTGAGTACTGTTGGGCTTCTTCCTGAAATCCCTTATGGTCCCGGAAATGTCTACATTTTGGTACTGGGAGTTTCAGATAGAACAGAAATAATGAATCTGACTACATAAACATTGACTCTGATATTAAAAAGCCAACAGTTGGAAAACCATAAGTCCGGAAGTGGAAGAAGAAAGTAATTGTCACGACCCGACCCAACGGGCCGCGATTAACGTCCTAATTGGACGTCATTACTGACCTGTCGCTCTTAATCCATTTAATACAGATGTCTACATAAATTTCGACAACACAACGCTGCTTTTACAACATATCCCTAAAAAAACGGGCGAACCGACAAGGCTGCCAAAACAATCAACAAGACAACAGTCATAATAGGCTAGCCGACTAGGCTGCCACCAACCACATCACGCGCACAAAGGCATAAGTCAAAATACGCAAGCCGGCAAGGCTTCTACTAAATAACGACATCAAAACCCAAAATGAAGTACAAATATCCAACTCACAACTGTCTACAGACCTCTAAGAGAGTAATACTGACATGTGACGGGACAGGACCCCGTCGTGCCCAAAAATATGCATAAGTCTGAAAATAAAGGTCTGTACCAAAAATAGTTGGCTCCGGAACAAAGGAGCTCTCCAACTGCATGTCTGAAATCCTAGACCTGAGGGTCACTATCGAACTCCCGAACTGCGGGCATTTAACGCAGCAGGAAGGGGTCGATGCAGATAATGTCGAGTATGTAAAACATAAAATCTTGTAAATCGATTAACAATCGTACAAGTAAAGCAGAGTCATCAAATCTATAAAATCGAGAATCATGTCTAAAAGCATATCATGTATCTTGAATCATAAAACATCGTGCTCGTATGCAGATATAAAAGCAGAAAACATGTCTCGTCCTCCATGGAGGACTCGATGGAATCTGTATTGCGCGCGTAACATGTCTCTGCCTACAGGAGGACTCGATGTAATCTGTATATATATAACGTGTCTCGGCCTCAGTGAGGACTCGATGAAATTCAGATCTGCCGTGCACGAACATGATCTGGCCCGGGACTCAGTGGATTGAAATAGTAACACTTAGCACGAGTAGATATCATGAGCAACTGTATACAGCTAAAATCATTATGTGACTCTCAATAATATTACTACATAAACTCTGTTACTGAATCATAATCATTAGTAAATAATCATTTTTAAAACTGAACTGGTAGGAGTTAAGTACGTCCGCCGTACTTTACCAAAAATCATGCCAAAAGAAAGAAAGAAAGGTCTTACATACCTCTTAGGCGAACTAGTCAGCTTGGTATTAAGGTATTCCTCGTCTAGTACTTCAACCTATGATAAGGAACAACATGTTCGTCAATTTTATGATTCCTAATGTACGTTATATGCTTAAAGGCTCCCTTATTTCTACAAAAATTTGGACAGCATTTCCTTTGTTTATGTGTGTATCCACAATTTTCCAATAATCCAAGTCAACCAACAATTCAACTCCAGCTACAATCCAATCAACCAACAATCCAATTCAAACCAACAATTCAATTCAAACCAACAATTCCCCTTTATTCCAGAATATATAAAATTAACACCTTTCTTACACTTAATCCTTTCGAGGCATGTATAAGTATCTTATAGCAATACATATGCATGTTTGTAGCTTATTTACATACTAGTTCAGTCCGTAATACATTATCAAAATTTTCAACAATTTCTATCAATTTTCCGGTCATATCAACATTTTACAATTCCAAAGCTTTTTCCAAAATTCCTTACTTTCCAATTAATCTCCCAACAACTTCAATTAACAACTTTAACTTTAAACATCAAGGTTTCATCTAAATTTTCACATGCAATTAGTAATAACATACCAACACAATTACTCAATTCCAACGTACGCCAAGAATAGGTTCTAAATCGGTGTATATATCCTTAATACAATCACATGCATTTCATATTTTCAATTCCATCTTAACACCAATTCATATCTTCAACTACAACAACATGCAATGTCATTAAACTATAAAAGAAGAATTTTATACCTCGAATTCGTCCAAAACAGTCCCCAAAAACGTGACTGTCCAGATTTTTGCCACTGCTTCGTCGGCTGAACTTGTAACGTCAATAACTCTCTACTCCAGTGTCCTATCGACGAGCGGTTTGTTGCGTTGGAAACTAGACTCGACGAACTTCATTTTAGGCTTTTGAAACACCCAAAAACTCCTAATATGCTAGGAGATATTCCCTTCCAAATTTGACTAAAAATCTGTCAGTAACCAGCGATTTTCTGCCCATTTTCTTTCACAAAATTCGATTTTTCTTCGCTAATCTTCACTTCTTCAACCCCAATCCAACATGCAATCATTCTACTATGTTAACCCAACATTCTTACACCTTTTTCTTCAAGAAATCTTGTCCAAAAAACCCAAGAACCCACTGCCCTAAAATTGGCAGAAATGCCGAGAACTCCCCACTGTTTTGGGGTGATAATTTCGCCTCAAAATGGTGGGATAATTTACCCCAAGAAGATGGAATAACAAGCTAAATTTTCTTTGCAAAGGGTGGGGATTTTCGTTCAAGAAGGGGGGGAGAAATGGGAGCTTAAAAATCTGATTTTGTTTTGTGGAAGAAATGAAGGTTTTAGAGGAGTTTTATCAATTTTCAGATTTCTAAATAATGCACTAAGACCCCCTTAAATTCCACACTTTGCCCTCTAAGTATTTATTTAACTAAATCAACCCCACTTCTTTTAATCTAATTTCCCATTGCCTTAATTTCTTATCATCGCATCTTTTAAATACCTTACTAACTCATAACTAAAAATACATATTTATTTATACCACCATTTCTAAAGAGATTTCCGGCGTCACATTTGTCATTGCCAAAAATTAATCCGTATTAGCACGTAAAATATATGTAATTTCGAAAATTGGAAATCTCAATCCTTAATGACGTTCTAAATCGTTGTCTTAACTTACGAGGTGTAACATTCTTCCCCCCTTAGAAACATTCGTCCTCGAATGTTCTTGACATGTCTCAGGTTCTAGAAATTTCGGCAGAGCCTCCTTTATACTTATGTCTATCCATCTATATTCAAAGAAACCAACAGATGCCAGACCGACCACAAAGATATCACACATATACAATTCACCAATTATAAGTACTGCCTTTTTAAACCCAAGTCAGTTACCTCATAGTTTTGCATATAAGCTCTAAAATCTTGAACTTCATTAATTATGACTAATAACCTCCCATATTTTTCTAAATCACAATATTGTTAAAATCACCTCCTATTAACCATGAAGGTCAGATCAACATTGTCACTGACTACATTACCACGAATATCTATTATCACTTTGTTGAATTCATCTATATCTTTGTACCTCTCTTATCTGTTTCCCACCCTTCTCATATCAAAGTATCCAACCCAGTACTGAATCCCTATGCCTCCTTCCCACCAATTTTTTTTTCCAAGTTAATGATCATATAGGCCTGGTTTCATGAAATGCACTGTTAGAAGCACGTAGAGTATCACCATACTTGATTAGTAAGCATCGTTATAAATCGCTTGAAATTCCTTACACAAATTAAGCGAGGTATTATGAGCTTCTTCTATCTCTTAACCTTTGATTCCACTAGACCAAATAGCCTCATCCTAGCATTCTCATGGGAACTAATGCGTTAAACTGCACAAATACATACCTCGACCAATCCTTCAAATAACTTCTTAACTGAGAATATGAACTCCAAAGGTTACAATATTTAAAGTGCTTGACACAACTATACACTAATAGGATGTTCATCATTCCCAAGTTCTAAGTCATTTGCGAAAGAAACCCAATTAATCCATATGTCCAATACTTCCCAAAGATTCGTCCAAAATAAGAAAATGCTTTCATTCTTATAATAATCTTATTATTCCTAAGTAATAACCTCTTCTTATTCTTACCTGAGAACAATGTTCTTTCGCATTTTCCTACCTTCACATAGTCCAGCAACATGGTATATCATAAAATCGTCACAGATTCTAACAATTAGAGCCCAACATTTAATTAAAGGTATGAAGGAGAAAATAGTAGGTAAGCTTCATTTTCTATCTTTGGAAGGAAAAATTCAATCTCCATAACTATAGAGCAGATAACGTAGCATAACGGAATACCAATTCGTAAGATAGAGACTATTGCAATTCATTTCACAAGTCGACACCTCATTCATGGTCTGGAAGAGATCTCTTCACTACTCGTAATTGTAAGCAAATCCACTTCTTTAACACTTATTCACTTATTTCTTACTTGTCGCATTTTCATAATTTCAACATATTCTAGTATACATACGTAACTCCGGACATTGCTCCCGGTCCCAATCCTGACGATACCATCCCTTATTTAGTATATAGAAGATTACGAAGAGTTTCTACCGACGTGGACTAGTACCTCCAAACCCGGTCATCATACTTCTACTCAAACTCTTTCACTTCCCTTATGGCTCGACGCACCAAGTCAAGTCCGATTTACTCGATTTTCCCTTCCGAGCCATCGTCGTCTTTTGGAACATAACTACAACCACAATAATTATTAGAGGGATTACCCTATGACATAGCTCTATTGCACGATCTACATGAGATGAAAGAGTAAACCAATCCTAAATGTCCCAGCCTCCTCGTATAAGTATGGTGCACAACATACCCATACACAAGACTTACCAGACACGATCGTAGACATTCCGGCGACTAATCGCTCGATACCACTTTGTCACGACCGACCCGACGGGCGCGATTAACGCCCTAATTGACGCCACATCGATACGCCGCTCTTAATCCATTTAATACGATGCCTACATAAATTTCGACACAACGCCGCTTACAACATATCCCTAAAAACGCGAGCCAAGCGCCGCCAAAACAATCAACAAGACAACGATATAATAGGCTAGCCGACCAGCCGCCACCAACCACATCACGCGCACAAAGGCATAAGTCAAAATACGCAGTTCGGCAAGATCGCTACTAAATAACGACATCAAAACCCAAAACGGCAAGTACAAACATCCAACTCACAATCGCTTCATGCACTTCTAAGAGAGTAATATCGACACGTGACGACAGACCGCCGTGCCCAAAAATATGCATAAGTCCAAAATAAAGCGTCTGTACAAAAATAGTCGCTCGAACAAAGGAGTTTCCAACCGCATGTAAATCCTAGACGAGGGTCACTTATCTCAACTCTGAACTCGCGGCATTTAACGCACTTCGAGAAGCGGGTCAAGATGAGATAATGCATCGAGTATGTAAAACATAAAATATCAGAAACTGATTAACAATCGTATCAAGTAAAATGCAGAGTCATCAAATCACTATAAAATCGAGAATCATGCTCAAAGCATATCATGTATCTCAATCATAAAACATCGTGCATGCTCAGATATAAAAATCAGAAACATGTCTCTACTTCTACATGGAGGACTCGATGGAATCAGATTCGCACAGTAACATGTCTCTACCTGCGAGGACTCGATGTAATCTGTATATATAACGTGTCTCGCCTCAGTGAGGACTCGATGAAATCAGATCTGCCGCGCACGAATACGACCGCCCGACTCAGTGGAATGAAATAGTAACACTTAGCACGAGTAGATATCATGAGCAACTGTATGCAGCTAAAATCATTATGTGACTCTCAATAATATTACTACATAAACTCTGTTACTGAATCATAATCATTAGTAAATAATCATTTTTAAATCGAATCGGTAGGAGTTAAATCGTCCGCGTGCTTTACCAAAAATCATGCCAAAAGAAAGAAAGAAAGGTCTTACATACCTCTTAGGCGAACTAGTCAGCTTGGTATTAAGGTATTCCTCATCTAGTACTTCAACCTATGATAAGGAACAACATGCTCGTCAATTCTATGATTCCTAATGTACGTTATATGCTTAAAGGCTCCCTTATTTCTACAAAAATTTGGACAGCATTTCCTTTGTTTATGTGCGTATCCACAATTTTCCAATAATCCAAGTCAACCAACAATTCAACTCCAGCTACAATCCAATTCAAACCAACAATTCAATTCAAACCAACAATTCCCCTTTATTCCAGAATATATAAAATTAACACCTTTCTTACACTTAATCCTTTCGAGGCATGTATAGGTATCTTATAGCAATACATATGCATGTTTGTAGCTTATTTACATACTAGTTCAGTCCGTAATACATTATCGAAATTTTCAACAATTTCTATCAACTTTCCGGTCATATCAACATTTTACAATTCCAAAGCTTTTTCCAAAATTCCTTACTTTCCAATTAATCTCCCAACAACTTCAATTAACAACTTTAACTTTAAACATCAAGGTTTCATCTAAATTTTCACATGCAATTAGTAATAACATACCAACACAATTACTCAATTCCAACGTACGCCAAGAATAGGTTCTAAATCGGTGTATATATCCTTAATACAATCACATGCATTTCATATTTTCAATTCCATCTTAACACCAATTCATATCTTCAACTACAACAACATGCAATGTCATTAAACTATAAAAGAAGAATTTTATACCTCGAATTCGTCCAAAACAGTCCCCAAAAACGTGACTGTCCAGATTTTTGCCACTGCTTCGTCGGCCGAACTTGTAACGTCGATAACTCTCTACTCCAGTGTCCTATCGACGAACGGTTTGTTGCGTTGGAAACTAGACTCGACGAACTTCATTTTAGGCTTTTGAAACACCCAAAAACTCCTAATATGCTAGGAGATATTCCCTTCCAAATTTGACTAAAAATCTGCCAGTAACCAGCGATTTTCTGCCCATTTTCTTTCACAAAATTCGATTTTTCTTCGCCAATCTTCACTTCTTCAACCCCAATCCAACATGCAATCATTCTACTATGTTAACCCAACATTCTTACACCTTTTTCTTCAAGAAATCTTGTCCAAAAAACCCAAGAACCCACTGCCCTAAAATTGGCAGAAATGCCGAGAACTCCCCACTGTTTTGGGGTGATAATTTCGCCTCAAAATGGTGGGATAATTTACCCCAAGAAGATGGAATAACAAGCTAAATTTTCTTTGCAAAGGGTGGCGATTTTCGTTCAAGAAGGGGGGGAGAAATGGGAGCTTAAAAATCTGATTTTGTTTTGTGGAAGAAATGAAGGTTTTAGAGGAGTTTTATCAATTTTCAGATTTCTAAATAATGCACTAAGACCCCCTTAAAAGCCACACTTTGCCCCCTCTAAGTATTTATTTAACTAAATCAACCCCCACTTCTTTTAATCTAATTTCCCATTGCCTTAATTTCTTATCATCGTACCTTTTAAATACCTTACTAACTCATAACGGAAAAATACATATTTATTTATACCACCATTTCTAAAGAGATTTCCGGCGTCACATTTGTCATTGCCAAAAATTAATCTGTATTAGCACGTAAAATATATGTAATTTCGAAAATTGGAAATCTCAATCCTTAATGACGTTCTAAATCTTTTTCTTAACTTACGAGGTGTAACAGTAATACGGAACAACCAGAGGGGTTTGAGGTTCCAAGAAAGAGAAAAAAGTCTGTCGGCTTGTCAAATCTCTGTGCGGGTAGAAACATGCCTAAAGTTTTGGCACAAAACATTCCTCCTGAAATATGTTTCAACATGAAAGGATATGGGTATTGCAGATGACATCTTAGGTTTGGAATCCCTAAGACATCTAACGGACTGGTCTGATTCCAAACTCCTTTATGAGGAGCTAGACAGTCGCGTTGAAGTCACCAATGGATTTGAAATCATGGTGCTCCCATATGCCAGGAGAGATATGCTCAGGTCACACTGTAATTGACCTGGTCTTGGTTCATAACAGAAGAACCAATTGAACTAAGGTTCACTCGTGATTCTGGAAATGATCAACAGAATGCGTTAAGTCAGATGTGACGACATCTGAATTATTCGTCTATCTATGATTTATAATACTCTTGATGTCCAGTGGTTCTGGGAGAACAAAATGATGCAAACTGGACATAAGGCCTGAAGAACACCAAATGTGCATGGTGTGTCTTAGGAAAATCCTCTAGCAAATCTTGCATCGGCCGATTCATGATGAAATCGGAGGTCGTGGCTTCACACAAAGGATGATGAGAAGTTGAGTAACTTCACAACCATTTAGAGGATGTCCCTTCTTGGAAGTAACTCGTGTCTGCTCTAGTTTGACACTGTGAGAGCACGAATGACGGTTCGGACATATACATCCGCATACGTAAGACCGAATGGCAGTTGATCTTCACGGGTAACACTTCCTTGATTACTAAGAAAAGGAGAATATAGTAGACCTTCACAGATCAAGGGTTCTGCCTATCTAGGGGAATTGGCTTAAAACACAATCAATAAGAACCGATATAGTGGACACCCAACCTTACGGACTGGAGATTCCAGGGATAAGGTTCAATGAGAAAACTAAATTGTAAAGGCTCAGTTGAGCGTTTCGATGAAAGCAATAGCACTTTGGATAATGGTTCTTAAGAAACATAATCCAAAGTCATTCCCGTGATAGACATTAAGTGCTACCTGCAGAAGGGGTAAATGTTAAGCTTCCAAAACCCTTAATGATCTTCAACAGTTGAGGTTAGGTTTGGGAAAATTTTAATGGCTCATAATGCTTGTGAAGCTAGGTTTTGCAGGATACCTTATAGGAGACCACCTATTTAAGTGCGAGGACAGACCGCCTCAAATGAACGCACTTAAGAATCCAAGGGTGTCCACGGCCCACGACGGACAGAACACAAAGAAGGATTGAGTAGGAAAGGTGTTGTGTTGATACCATTGTCTTGGCATATACTAAACACTGATGGTTCAAGACATCACATTCACCGCGCAGTAAATATGTCCGATGGTATTCTACTATGGAAGGTTCAAAGCTCCGGCTACCTCTCCAGATGCAACATTGATCCGCCAAAAAGATTGTTGAAAGAAGGCACCATGTGTGTGCACCAAAATCTCTTCCGAGAGGGGATTGTTGGAAATTTGTCTTAGGTAGAGGTCGGGTCCGCCCATCTTAAATGACTTAAACATCATGGTTCCACATGTTGGAGAACCTGATTCTTTACACGTGCTTAATCTACTAAGTGAGTAGATGACCGTAGGACTAAGAATCATCAAATTCCGTTGAGAAATGGAAGAGATATTGGTCCACGAAGTAAGGTATTTGAGACATGGAAGAGTGGTGTGTGACAAATCTACCACATCAGTAGGAAAGGGAAGAATTGTTCATGTTATAAGTCTCTAAACTGAATAAGGGATTGGGACCCCAAGGGTTAACCCATGTGTTTGAAGGAGGGAGGACCTAGGTGTGCTTGGGTTCAAGACTAGGCCCACACGCGCCACCACCCGCCCGGTCCGGTTAGGGTCATGGGCTGTGGGCTTATGACATTATCTTTTTGGACCCCAGACTCTGAAGTTTCCGAAAAGCGTCGGCGTCGCGGCACCAACTGCAGGGCCACGGAGCCAACTCTCAGGAGTTTTGGCGCCTGCAGGGCCGCGGCGCCAAGGGCGTTTCAGAGGTTTAATGTCACATTAAGTGGTGGAACGTTGGGCTATTACTCGTTAACGTTTTGGCTCTTCACTGAGCCTCTTAACAACCTTCTTAATAGCCATTAACCCCATTAACACCTCCTCCATCCATAAACACTATATAATCAATCCTTATTCCTGATTTGAGGAGAGACATACAATATAATACATTGAACACACAATATATGAGAATATATACAGAACATAAAATAGAGGAAGAACAAACATAGGATACATATTCTATAAGTTCTTCCTAGTTCATAAAATCTCTTCCTTTCTTGCAATCTTTCACACTCAAAAATCCTTCTATATAGCGAACACTTGAGTTCCCTTTGCTCATTTGTTTGATTGTTGTTTTATCTTGGGAGATAAGTTGTCATTACACCGTTGAAAGGATATACGGGGCAATATTATCTTAAGGATAGATCGAGAATTCGGTCGATTCAGCAAGCCAATTATCTTGTCATATTTCCAGATTACTAAACATATTGTTGTTGTTGTTCTCAAGGAGCTTGCTAGCAGTTTCTACCAGGATCACAAGATTGGAAGGAAGTTCAAAAATAGAATATCAAGATCATCAACACCTGTTGATGTTGTCACAACTGAAGTTAGGCTTCAAGCCTATTATATGGAATTGTAATTGTTTATCCTACTATTCTCATACATCCACTTTAATATCCAACAAAAAGAATCGTAAGCAGTAGAGTTCGATCCTGCATAAACCTTCTCGACGTGGTTTGTTCACACAAAAAAAAAAAAAAAAGAATCAGAAGATCACGATGCATATGCTTATATTCAAAAAATATATTTATTTCTTTCTATTTTTATTTATATTACATAATTAATTGTATTTTCTCAATAGCTGATTACAATCCGGAATACGATAGTTAGTCGAAGAAAGAAACTTTATTGATGTGTCGACCATGACCACCTCTTGCACCTTTCATCCTTTTTTGTTACTTTTTTTTATTAGGTAGATTATCAACCTGAGAAAATTCTCTAGAGACAATACTCTTAGGTGGTCTGTCTTCAATTTAAAGTTTGGTTTATATAGGTGTCCAGGAGGTATAATTTATAGACCAAGAATAATATTCAGCGTAAGAAGAAAAAGCATTAGACAAAGAGAAGATAGGTATTAAACAAAGTAGAATTCTTGATAAATTACACCACAAAAGAATCTTGATACAATAGCCAATAGGCCAAACTGATGGAGATCTTAAGGATCTTACTTAAATCTCCAATGATAAATATTACGAATTATTAAAACAAAAGAACACACAACACGCAAAGCCGATCATTTTGGCAAGCATACATAAAATTTTGGCAAAGGAAGGGTAATCTTCCGATGGAGGATTAAAAGGAGTTAATAAGTCATGGAGATGGCGGAAAATGATTGAAGAGAAGGATTTGAATATTAGTAATAGGTTGGTGGGGGAGATGGTGACGCGGGTGGAGGTGAAACATAGGTGAAAGATTGTTCGTACTTCTCTGGTGGAGGTGAGGCATAGGTGGGTGTTTGCTTGACGTATGGTGGTGGATGAGGTGAGTAGTATGATGGTGATAGTTCATAGGTCTTTGGAGGAGGTGGTGGTGATTTGTAGGTTACAGGTGACTCATAGGATATTGGAGGAGGTGGAGGAGATTTATAGGAAGGTGTAGATTCTTGGTAGTATGGTGGAGGTGGAGAGTTGTAATAAGTTGGTGAGTGCTCGTACTGTTTAGGTGGAGGTGGTGGAGATTTGTAAGATGATGGTGATTGTTCATAGTATTTTTGTGGGGGTGAAGGTGACTTGTAGTACTTAGGTGATTGCTCATAGTATTTTGGTGGAGGTGGAGGCGACTTGTAGTACAAAGGTGATTTCTCGTAATAGGTTGGTGGTGGTGGAGACTTGTAGTAAACTGGTGACTTGTAATATGTTGTTGGTGAAGGCGACTTGTAGTATTTAGATGGAGCAGGTGATTTGTAATATTTTGTTGGGGATGGTGACTTGTAGTACTTTGTTGGCGAAGGGGACTTGTAGTACTTTGCGGGAGATGGAGACTTGTAATACTTTGCTGGCGATGGGGACTTGTAATATTTTGTTGGGGATGGTGACTTGTAGTACTTTGCTGGCGATGGGGACTTGTAGTATTTCTTTGAAGGAGTTGGGGACTTGTAGTAATGCTTTGAAGGAGTAGGCGACTTGTAGTAATGCTTTGAAGGACCGGGTGATTTGTAATACTTCGTTACAATGGGTGACTTATAGTAGTGCTTTGAAGGAGCAGGCGACTTGTAATATTTTGCTGGGAAGTGAGATTTGTAATATTTTACTGGTGATGACGACTTGTAGTAGGCGTGTTTTGAAGGAGCTGGTGATTTGTAATAATAGTGTGATGGAGAAGGTTTCTTGTAATAAGGAGTGGGTACATGATACTTGGATGGAGATGGTGATTTGTAGTACTTCTTAGAGTTGTGAGAAGGTGAGGGAGAAGTATACTCATAAGTGTAATCAGCAACTACAGTGCTGGCTACTAAGCAAATTGCCAAAGCAACTGTTAGAAAGGACCATTGCCTCAACTTCCCTAAGCTTCCCATTTTGTTTGGCAACAAACTATACTTAGAGAAGTGAAGGATAGAACTAAGACTTGTGTTGTATAGTTGAGCAGGGAGCTCTGGTTTTTATAGAGCAAAGTAACACCCTTCTCAACATTAATGTAATAGCTTCTTAGTTGCCCACTTGCCCACTAAGCTGAGAGCAAGGTCCTAATAAAGACTTGATCAGTACTAAGTGGTACGCATTATCTGCTAACAAATGATCACTAAAATAAAATATTTAAAATAAAAACAAAGAGGAAATATACCAAAAGTAGTTGAAGATTGACATTTTCTTGACAATAAACAGAACAAAGAAATGGGGCCATTTTCTTTGTTGCTTCTCAATGCCAAAATCAGTAAGTTGACTAGTGATCTAGAGTTTGACATTACCCCTATCTCCAAAGAAATCAAAAGAAGAACGATAATGCAACGGCTATCAGCAATGGGCTCCTCCCTCCAATACAAACAAATCCTGTTATCAAGTAAAAAAAAACTGAACACACACAAATTTCAAAACTTTAAACATAATGTTTATTTAAAAAATGTTCTACGGTGTATAAAATTAATTAATGTTATACATATTTTCAGTTTGACTTTGTATGTGGCGGAGTGTTGGTGTTAAGATGAAGGTAGCAGAAATGAGGATGTTGAGATGATGTGTGTGCATACCAAGAGAGATAAGATTATAAATGAAGTGATTCAGCACAAGGTGGGAGTGACTCCCGTGGTTGACAAGATGCGGGAAGGAAGGTTGAGATGGTTCTATCATGTGCATAGGATATGTGCAGATGCTCCGGTAAAGAGGTGTGAGAGATTGGCAGTAGTGGGCCTGAGGAGAGGGAGAGGTAGGCTAAAGAAGTTTTGGGGAGAGGTGATTAAGCTGGATAGGGCGCAACTTCAGCTTACCGAAGATAATGACCCTTGATAAGAGGGTGTGGAGGTCGAGTATCAGGATAGAGGGATCGTAGGTTGTCGCGCGGATTTCTTTCCGTACCAGGCGTATTAGTATGTTTTTACGTTTGCTCATTCTTAGGTCTCTAGTATTATTATCTTATTGTTGTTACTGCCTATTATTATTACTACTGCTTTTTCATCTCTTCTTGAGCCGAGTGTCTATCGAAAATAGTCTCTTTATCTTCACAAGGTACGCTTAAGGTTTGCGTACACTCTACCCATCCCCAAACCCCCACATGGTTGAATTACACTGGATATGTTGTTGTTGATTTGGTTTCAGAACCACTTTTTTTATTAATACCAAACGGATAATATGCCACTTCGAGTATAAGAGATACCAGGAGATTTAAACAAAAGCAGGAACCAAATTTCTAACAAAAATAGACCGACTTATTTTATGATAAGGTTTGAGTGACTTTGATTGCAGAATTTATTTGGTTGACCAACAATCTTGATCTTTTTCTGTACGACTTGTACAATGAAAATTTCACATTTCTTGCTCAGATGTGTTTAAAATTAATAAATGAGGCAGTAACCCCTCGCTCTCTTCTGACTAGATAGAAACCAGACAAAAGAAGTAGAGCATACTGCAATGCCAAACATCTTGTGAAAAATCACATTCAAGAAGTAGATGGGTGTTCTTTACAGAACTTCTTCAATGGTGCTCCCCATGATCATCCTCCAATTCTCCAGTAAGTATTGGAGTACTTAAATTCTATTTTCTTGAGATAACTCCCATAATTGGTCTCCTAGTAAATTCTGTATTACTAATATTTGCATTAATTATGCTCTTACTCCTTTTCTTTTTACTTTTATACTAAATTATATGTAAATAACACTACATATACTAGCAATACATGTACTCCGTCGGAGTACGGATATTCAGCTAAACTAACTTTCTTATCTTATTTATAACAACCTTTTATCTTTTGATAAATTTGAAACTGATTTAGATTAGAAGCAAAAACAATCAGAAGAACAATGCATATGCCTAACATAAAAAACAATCTTTCTGTCTTTCTTGTTCTGTTAATACTATATAATTAATTGTATGTTCTCAATAGCTGATAAGTACAATTACAATCCGGAATACGATAGTTAGTCGAAGAAGAAACTTTATTGATGTGTCGACCATGACCGCCTCTTGCACCTTTCATCCTTTTTTGTTACTTTTTTTATTAGGTAGATTATCAACCATTCTTGAGAAAATTCTCTAGAGACAATACTCTTAGGTGGTCTGTCTTCAATTAAAAGTTTGGTTTATATAGGTGTCCAGTAGGTATAATTTATAGACCAAGAATAGTATTCAGTGTAAGAAGAAAAAGCATTACACAAAGAGAAGATAGATATTAAACAAAGTAGAATTCTTGATAAATTACACAACAAAAGAATCTTGATACAATAGGCCAAACTGATGGAGATCTTAAGGATCTTACTTAAATCTCCTGTGATAAATATTACGAATTATTAAAACAAAAGAACACACAGCACGCAAAGCCGGTCATTTTGGGAAGCATACATAAAATTTTGGTAAAGGAAAGGGCAATATTCCGATGGAGGATGAAAAGGAGTTAATAAGTCATGAAGATGGTGGGAAATGATTGAAGAGAAGGATTTGAATATTACTAATAGGTTGGTGGGGGAGATGGTGACGGGGGTGGAGGTGAAGCATAGGTGAAAGATTGCTCGTACTTCTCGGGTGGTGGAGGTGAGGCATAGGTGGGTGTTTGCTTGACGTATGGTGGTGGTGGAGGTGAGTTGTATGATGGTGATTGTTCATAGGTCTTTGGAGGAGGTGGTGGTGATTTGTAGGTTACACGTGACTCATAGGATTTTGGAGGAGGTGGAGGAGATTTATAGGAAGGTGGAGATTCTTGGTAGTATGGTGGAGGTGGGGACTTATAATAAGTTGATGATTGCTAGTACTGTTTAGGTGGAGGTGGTGGAGATTTGTAAGATGATGGTGATTGTTCATAGTATTTTGGTGGGGGTAGAGGTGACTTGTAGTACTTAGGTGATTGCTCATAGTATTTTGGTGGAGGTGGAGGTGACTTGTAGTACGAAGGTGATTTCTCGTAATAGGTTGGTGGTGGTAGAGACTTGTAGTAAACTGGTGACTTGTAATATGTTGTTGGTGAAAGCGACTTGTAGTATTTAGATGGAGCAGGTGATTTGTAATATTTTGCTGGGGATGGTGACTTGTAGTACTTTGTGGGAGATGGAGACTTGTGATGGGGACTTGTAATATTTTGTTGGGGATGGTGACTTGTAGTACTTTGCTGGCGAAGGGGACTTGTAGTACTTTGCTGGCGATGGGGACTTGTAGTAGTTCTTTGAAGGAGTTGGGGACTTGTAGTAATGCTTTGAAGGAGTAGGCGACTTGTAGTAATGCTTTGAAGGAGTAGGCGACTTGTAGTAATGCTTTGAAGGAGTAGGCGACTTGTAGTAATGCTTTGAAGGAACGGGTGATTTGTAATACTTCGTTACAATGGGTGACTTATAGTAGTGCTTTTAAGGAGCAGGCGACTTGTAATATTTTGCTGGGAAGTGAGATTTGTAATATTTTACTGGTGATCGACTTGTAGTAGGCATGCTTTGAAGGAGCTGGTGATTTGTAATAATAGTGTGATGGAGAAGGTTTCTTGTAATAAGGAGTGGGTACATGATACTTGGATGGAGATGGTGATTTGTAGTACTTAGAGTTGTGAGAAGGTGAGGGAGAAGTATACTCGTAAGGGTAATCAGCAACTACAGTGCTGGCTACTAAGCAAATTGTCAAAGCAACTGTTAGAAAGGACCATTGCCTCAACTTCCCTAAGCTTCCCATTTTGATTTGCAACAAACTATACTTAAAGAAGTGAAGGATAGAACTAAGACTTGTGTTGTATAGTTGAGTAGGGAGCTCTGGTTTTTATAGAGCAAAGTAACACCCTTCTCAACATTAATGTAATAGCTTCTTAGTTGCCCACTTGCCCACTAAGCTGAGAGCAAGGTCCTAATAAAGACTTGATCAGTACTAAGTGGTACGCGTTATCTGCTGACAAATGATCATTTAAATAAAATATTTAAAATAAAAAGAAAGAGGATATATACCAAAAGTAGTTGAAGATTGACAATAAAGAGAACAAAGAAATGGGGCCATTTTCTTTGTTGCTTCTTAATGCCAAAATCAGTAAGTTGACTAGTGATCTAGAGTTTGACATTACCCCTATCTCCAAAGAAATCAAAAGAAGAACAAATGCAAAGGTTATTAGCTATGGGCTCCAAAGCCACCTGAAGCCCCAGAAATTTCAAACTTCAAACATATGTTTACGTAAAAAAATGTTTTCTGTGTGTTAAAAATTAAGAAATGATATACATATTGTCTTGGTTCAGTTTCAGATCAACCTTTCTTTGGATTAATTCCAAAAGAAAACCAAGTTGGATAATTTGCCACTTTTAATACAAGAGATATCAGGAGATTAAACAAAAGCTGGAATAAAACTTTCAACCGAAATAGATACCGACTTATTTTACTGTTATATGATAAGGTTTGAGTGACTTTAAAATTTAAATGCAGAATTTATTTGAGTAACCAACGCTAGATCTTTCCGCTTCGGCTTGTACAATGAAATTTTCACATTTCTTGCTCAGATATGTTTAGAATTAACAAATAAAAACCAGACAAAAGAAGTAGAGCATAGACTATGCTGCATAGTGTAACGCCAAACATAAAAGGGCAGTCCGGTGCACTAAGCTCCGGCATGTGTGGGGTCCGGGGAAGGGCCGTACCGCAAGGATCTGTTGTAACGCCAAACATATTGCTGAAAAATCACATTCAAGAAATAGACGGTGTTCTTTACAAACTTCTTCAATGGTGCTCCCTATGATCATCCTCCAATTCTCTAGTACTGAAATTTCAAACACTTTGTTTTTCTCATTACATAAAACAAGCTGGAGTATACAAATTTGGTTTTTCTCATTACATAATACAAGCTGGCCAGGTATACAAAATACAACAGAAAATGAATGCGCAAGTCATATGGTTCCGTTCTGTACTTCTCTACGTGATTACAGATACATGCTTTATAGCACTATGCCCAACACCACTTACTAGATTATCGATCTCACGATCTGTAGTGCTCTAGTCATGTTTTCTACTTGCCATTAAAACCATAGTTAACAATAAACTTTCACCAATAGTCATTGCAGGAGCAGACTCCATCTTTAATATGGTGAAAACGATTAGAATCTCTAAAGATTATCTCTCTTCCCTCCGCTACCGATATAAACTTCATTGCGTTATGGCAATCTCCACATACTCTAAGATTTTTGAATATTCTGATGGGCTTTTGTTTGGATGAGCTAATAAGACCATAGGCCAAAGCAATTTTCTCACTGTGCTGGAAAAGATATTGCTCCTTTTGCTCATCCTCCACCTCGTGAAGCACCAAGTCTGTGTTAGGAACATAGCCAATCTCCTTTATTTTAAGTGCGACCATATCTAGCTTTTCATATATCTCCTTTGCTTTGGGATGATTTGTGTCGCCTACATAAAACTTGTGGACTCTATTTTCAGCTTCTATCCAACTACATCCAGCTTCCTTCACTAATCTCTTTTCTTTCATGTCTTTTCTGATCTTTGCTACCTCCTCCCATTGACCCCTTGAAGCATACAAGTTAGATAGTAAGACGTGTGCTGCTGGATCATTTGGCTCCTGTTCAAGAATCATTTCGGCAGCGTACTTCCCCAGTTGCAAATTACCATGCACCCGGCAAGCCCCAAGCAAGGTGCGCCAAACAAGAGCATCAACATTCACGGGAAGTGATTTGATAAACTGAACGGCCTTTTCAAGAGAGCCTGATCGTCCTAACAAATCAACCATGCATGCATAATGTTCCATCCTAGGAGTTATCCCGTGATCTTTGGACATTGAGTCAAAATAGTTCCATCCCTCGTCAACTAAACCAACATGGCTACAAGCTGATAAAACAGCAATGTATGTGACTTCATTTGGTTTTATACCAGTCCAAAGCATTTTGTTGAACAACTCCACAGCTCTGTGGGCAAATCCATGTTTAGCAAAACCCGTTATAATTGAAGTCCAAGATATTACATTTCTATCTTCCATTCCTTCAAAAATTTGAAAAGCAGCCTCTATATTACCGCATCTAGAATACATAGATATCAAAGCATTGGAGACAGATTGGTTGGACTGGATCCCTGCTTTCAATACCCGAGCATGGATCTGCTCTCCCTTTCCAGCTGCACCTACACTTGCAGCTCCACTCAATAAACTAGCAAACGTGAAAGCATCAACCCCAACAACTTTAGAGTCTATCTGGCTGAAAAGTTCAAAAGCTTCTGCAGAATCCAGATTCTTTGAATATTCATCAACTATTATGTTATAAGAAACCAAATTCTTCTCAAACAGAACTTCGAAAGCTTTCCGGGCTTCCTCCGTCCTACCAGACTTGGCATACATGCTAATTACAGAATTCGCTACGCAGTTCACAGACGCAAGACCCAATTTCACTGCATGATTATAGATCTGTTCACCTATAGCAGGATTCGAAAGATTTCCACATGCCTTCAAAAGACTAGAAAATGTAAAATGGTTTGGTTTAACTGGACCTTCTATCATCCTAGAGTACAATTTAATAGCTTCCATATCATACTGTCCGCTTTGCACGTATCCTGTTATAATAGCAGTCCAAGACATGACATTATGATTAGCCATCCGATCAAAAACCTTTCTTGAATCATCCATAGATCCATCCATCGTACTTTTTGCATACATGTCCACCAAACTACACCCGACACAAACATCTGAAGACAACCTAGACTTAATCACCCAACCATGCAGTTGCCTTCCAAGCAAAGACAACCCCGGCTCAGCACAAGCCGATAAAACACCACTAAACGTAAACCTATCAGGAACAAATCCTTCAGAAACCATTTCCAAGAAAAGCCCAACAGCATCCCTTGGACCCCCAAGTTGCGAAAACCTAGTAATCATCAAAGTCCACGTAACAAGATTTCTCTCAGGCATTCTATCAAACACTTTCTTAGCTGACCTCAAATCACTAAACCCTTTAGCAAACAAATCAATCAGTGCACACCCAACACAAATATCAGACTCAAAATACCCAGTTTTAATCACAAACCCAAATATAACCAACCCAATCCACCCCAATTCCCCGCTACAACACGCCTGAATCATCGCAGAGAAGCAGAACTGATTCGGGTACTCCCCAAACTCCACCATTTCCAAGAAAGTAAACACCGCTTCTAACTCCATACCACAATGTGCAAAGCAAGAAATCATAGCACTCCAAGAAACCAAATCTTTCTTCTCAGCCATGTTCTCGAAAATCTTTTTCGCAGTTTCCCAATTACCCATTTTAGAATACAAACTTATTAACGAGTTAAGAACAATTGTGTCCGGTTCGAGTGGCGATTCGTTGAGTTTAGAGTGTAGAAGTTCACCGAATTGGAAATTTCGAGTTCGAATGCAAGATTTGAGGAGAACAGTATAGGAGGTGAGGTCAGGGGTAAGACCCATTTGGGAAATGTGATCAAGGGTAGAGATTGCTTGTTTAAGGTTTCCGACATTGGCGTGTCGAATTAAACGATCCTTTAGAGCTTCAAAATCAGGGTTCCTTCGCAGGGATGTGAGATGTTTGGCGGGAGAGGGAAGACAGACAGTTATCATTATCTTTAACGGCTTTCTTCCTTCTATGCTTCTCCCATATTATCGCTTATTTATAAAAAAAAAAATGTTTTTTCCCCTTGTTTACAAAAATGCAAGAGCTTTTTTATTTATTCGACGTGTTTTAGTTACTATTTCAGTTTTTTCTAGCCGAGGGTGTATCGGAAAACGGTCTCTCTATCCGAGGGGAAAGTTCTGTCAAAATCAAAACCTTTTCAGACCTCACTTGTGGAACCACACCAAGTATGGTGTTGTTTCAATTAAATTGAAAAAATTTATTGACATGAAATTCAAAAAATGAGGATTTTTTGGTAGATGCTACGAGTATTTTTAGGACTTGTAATTTTAAACATATCATGAATTTTTATAGCTATTTTATATGTCAATACAGTGTACACAAAAAGTACAAAATTAAAGAACTAAATATAAAAAGATATGACCGAAACCGGAGTGACAAAATAGGAATTGATGATGTAGCAAATACGAAGTATAACATTAATTCAATGGAACTGAATATTGAATTTTAGGTAGCTTAGCCGTGCCAATGAGTTCGAGTAATATTAGCAACATGACTTGCACTTCTTAGCTATATGTGAAACGTTATCTTTAGTTTCAAAATGAAACGTGTACATTTAGATTTTTTTTTGCGATATTAGAGAGTATAGCAAACAGTTCCCGTCTACAGAAGGAGAAGCCAATAGACAAACCACTAAGGTGCCACTTCACAAACATTGAAGAGGGGAGAATAGAAACAGCATAAGTAAAGCATTGCATTGCATATTCAAGCCACTATTACATCTTGTATAGAATTACAATGATATAGTATCACTTTCCCTAAACTACAAAATTTTGGCCAAATTTCCATTTTCTGAATGTATCTACCATGGTACACCGCAAGACTGAGGTCCAAGGATAGCAAAATATCCAATGGTTGGCCAAACACGTTAAAGTCTCACCTCATAGCTAGCTGATGGCAACATGTCGACACTGATGCTGCAAAGTTATATGATAGGGAGCCAAGTTTGGCAGCCAACCAAGCTTCAGTTCTTCCAGCACCCGATTATCCTGGTGGACAAACTATTTCAGGCGTTGTCTATGAAAGAACTAAGACCCAGTTATTCCCTGCGGCTTTTCTTCTTCATTTTTCCTGCGCGCGGTATCTTTCTCGTCTCTCTTCTCTCTGTCGCTTCTTTGAGAGTTGCTCTTCCTTGGTCCTTTCTGCTTCAAATGCTTTCTTCTTCTCTTCATCTTTGAGCTTGCGCTTTTTCATCTGCAAAATGCATTTAAAACATGGGGAACACACAATTCACATCCAAACAGAGATAAGTTTTGACAATCAGTAAAATGACATAGCAGAGAGGCTAAGAGAACTGTGTCACTTAAGGGTGAACGATCCAAATAACTCTATAAGAGCTTGTAGCTGGTACCAATGGACAAGTAACCACAATCTACAGCCAAGAAAGTACAAGTAGTAAAACCGAGTCTTAACTGCTCAAGTTTGAGAGAGCATACCTTCTCGTGCTGAATGAGTCTAAGGTGTTGAATATTAGCAAGCACTTTACGCTCATGAGGTTCCATCACCACAGCCCTCTTATCTTCCAGAAGTGGTCGTTTCCGAGCTGGAATATCCTTGGGCTTAGAGGCAAAGGGGAGACCTTTCTGTAATTGCTTGGGAATTACCAAGGGGTTGAATTTTTTCAGCTTTCGTTCAATTGGCTGCAGCATCAAACAACATAACAAGCAGAGAGGCGTCTGTCAGCAGGAAAAAAACTGCAACACAAGGACATTGAATGTAATTATGAAGTGTTACTAACAAACGTGTGAAATAACTTGTTTCACCTTATATAATGAATCTTTGTTGACAGGCACTGGCAGATTATGTTCTCTCCTTAATTCAGCAACTGTTTTCATTCCTTGCCAAGTTTGCTCACGAGGCTGTAATGCTGTTGTCAACGGATTGTAGAAGCAAGGAACTTCAACTTGAGTCTAAGCACGCAAAAAAGCAATATCACTCATAAGGATCTTATCCTCAAATGTGCATCTAGTAATGCCTTCTTTGGCACTCCCACCCTTCTTCTTGGGTTGGTTACCGAGCTCTTCTTTAGCAGCCTAAGATTAACACCAACAACGCAAGTAGGGAAATGAATCAGGAAACAAGAGTAAAACCATCCGTAAACATGGAGAACTGCTTCAACTACATCTCCACAACTTTCTGTGGTGGAACCACTTTGCAACATGTGCAACTTTTTGGGATGGCACCGTAAATCATGATCCTCCAAACAACGTGACAAATACTGTTAAGAAAATGTCAAGTCTATGCTAGAATTTACAAGAACCGCTAATGCTCCATGGAGAGCCCATGGGTATGGAGAGAAGACTCACGTCCCCTTCTCCACCTGGTCCACGTGCAACTTTTTCTTTTCAAAGAATTCATCTTTGTCGTGTGTGTAAGTCCATGCTTTATTAGAACATTAGATTACTAAATATATTAGGCCTCAACACATCAACGTGTGATTATTCTATTCTTTCAATCCGAGGTGGTCAGCATCTCCAAAAGTAACATCTCATACTGTTTATTCCTCTGATCAAACATTGTCCAATACCATCAGGGTGCATTTTATTTAAATTGTATTGATCCCAGAAAATTAGTATAATTGTTTAATCTTAGAATGCTTGAAGGTGGTTTAATATTTGGAGAAAACGAGGGAGCGAACATGAGAAGTCAGTATCTAGACGAAGTGACAAGAAAATATCTTCTTCCCTACTTGATTATATTGTCTAAAGAAGTCCTGTCAATTTACAGTCAAGCACAAGTTTATATAGCTAGAAAACCAGGAAGCATAGTGAGACAGCACTCAAATGATAGCCAAAGTGGTAAATTACCTTTTTCACTTGCCCACGAATTCCACTAACAGTTCGAATAGCTGCACCTTTCAAACCTAGCTATTTCAAGATCTGAAGTGAACATGTCCTTGATAAATGCTGTCTTCTTGAATATCTTACATGGGTGACCAACTAACTTGATCTTTTTAACTATTCGTGCTGCATGGTTGAACTCTAGCACAGTTGCAGTGGCAGTGATTCTAAAGGATGCCTGAGAAGATATAAAAACAAAGGTAGAACAATCAGCACAGAGGCAGGATCAACCTGTATTTGCATCAAAATATTGACTGCAGATCTCCCACTCCCTCACTCTGCTCCCCATCCCCAATGCAACAAAACGTAACCAGAAGTTAAAAAAGAAAAAATGAAAGAAAAGGAATTTGTTGTTTGTCATAGGACAGTTTATTGATAAAGCGTCTGAGTCATTAATTATGAAACTGTCTCACTATGTATTGCTGTAAGCTCTTCCATCTTTACAGAAGAATCATCTCTTCCTGCACTGCAGGGTATCTAGATAGTGTTGGGATCTATTTTTAAGCTTGCGAGGCGACATATCCTGGGTGATGCCACACACGGTGAGGAGCTTGTTGGTAGACTGGCAATCTGTGAGGGTAACCCGAAAGCTGAAGCAAATATGGAGGACCGTCCCGTTGTGCATCCTTTGGACCGTGTTGCTGGAAAGTAACCAAGGCTTGTTTTGAAGGGCATAGAAATCATATTTCTAGAATTAAGAATAAGTGTTTTCACGACCTATATTATTGGTGTAAGCGTAGTTGTCCAAAGAATGTGCATCAGTTTTTGGATTTTCTAGATTTGTTAGGAGGGATTTAAGTCTTGTTTTTTGTCTCGGGATATTTCCTTTAACGTTATGTACCATCTTAGTACCTTATTAATAAACTTTTACCTTATCAAAAAAAAACCTCTTCCATCTTTACAATAATTAGCAAGTTTTTCTAAAGAATTGGAAAAAGGAACCTTGACAACACTTGTCATAAACTCCAATTCTCAAAAAAATATTATCATAAACTCCAACTTCATATATAATCAAAGAAGAAAATCAGAAAAAGAAAAACATCCTAGCAATAACAGAGTCGATCCTTATCAGAATAGCCAAGTCAAATTATAAACACATTGCACATTACATATATTACACTCTACATTTCAAGTTAAAGTAGAACACTCTGCACATGATATTAAGTACTATTGTACAAGTCTTTCACATTATTATAACTTCAAAAGTAGGATACCGTTGAAGAAAGGTGGCACTGACACCTTACCTGATTGTTTGACAAGTTCTGGACAGCGATCATTCCCGTGTGTGGAGGCACAAGGGGACCCCAAAACATTGCCAGACAATGCATGTGTTCAGGAGTGTACTTAAGCATACGGTGACGACCATTTTGATCCTCAATAGCATAGATAGGTACAGTTTGGTAGCGCCTCCAACCAATAGAAACAATAATTGGATCCCTAGTCTTCAGCACTTTCTTGTGCCACCTGTGCCGCTTCAACCGAACCTGAAAAAAAGACAGTTTTCTCCAGTAGTATTAGGATGCAACTAAACACTCAATTCAAAAAATCATAATTAAGATTTTTCATTCCCCAAATTTAACTTTGTATAATTACATATCATAATAAGGCCTTCGCATTGATAAAATTAAATTCCACCACGATGCATTAACTTTCACGATCATGTCATTTATGCAAGAGAAACGTCTTTTTTTTCTATCCATAAGTCATTCTAGCATACTGCATAAATGCATGACAGGGGCATAGCCTCTCATTCCTTTTGCTTCAGTACTGTCTCTTTTACTTGCAGATAAGTTGTTGAGTAAAAAAGAGGAGCTATTACCTGCATGTATCCAACATTTTCTTCTCCAAGTGCTAGACCTCCAACAAGAATCGGATGGCAAGGATCAAAATATTCGACCATTTCAGAGGGGACATCATGAACTTCTAGTCTAACATAAGTTCCTGTTCTGAAACCTTCTATCTCTATCCGAGTGGCCTCATCAAGTTCATTTAGTGCTGCTAAATTAACTTGTTTCTGAAGCTCTACCTCTTCCTTCAACTGTGAAATCAGGCATGATTAGCTTTAATGTAGATGCATCCCCACTTTATGGTTGGTTGTAATTGACCAAAATCTCACCTTATCATAGTACCCACTTCCATCAGCTTGACCCCTATGAGACTTTGTGTCTGGTTTGATGACATCGTCCTCATCCTCATTAGAGGAATCAGACCCACCATATGTACATAGAAGTTAAGATCATAAAACAAATGCAAGGACAAAGCAGAAAATCACACATCACATTGGAGAGCAAAAGTAAATTGATGATGAATGAAAGATGAAGGGGTGGAATGGAAGGAAAAGGAAAGAAAAATGAGGTAACAAAAGGATATTGAGCATCAAATTTTGCACGAAGTGCCAATTTCTTTAGCCTACGCTCCTC
The DNA here is from genome assembly GCA_029844215.1 of Przewalskia tangutica. Taxonomy (NCBI): domain Eukaryota; kingdom Viridiplantae; phylum Streptophyta; class Magnoliopsida; order Solanales; family Solanaceae; genus Przewalskia; species Przewalskia tangutica. The sequence goes on from CM056721.1 coordinate 19,210,544, forward strand.
AACTGCTGATTCATCATCCTTGCGGATCATATCAGTTCCAGCATCACCTATCTCGTGGCTCTCATACTTCTGACCTGTTTCCAAGTCTTCAAAATCACCAAACATATCCTCGTCATCCTCACCAACATCATCATTACCATCGACATCTCTTGAGCCATCTCCACGAGCCGCTTTGGACCAGCCCTTGCTGACAAAACGGATACGGATGCTTTCAAATTTCAATTGATTCTGGACTCTTCCAGTCGATTTGACTTGCAAAATTTACAAATTTGGAGCAGTCCTCGGCATCAATATTATCATCATCCACCTGCTCTTCTGGTTTCTGCATAAAGAAATGCAATAATTAGAGAAGTCATTTAAACTCCTACCAAAATGGTAGTGGTAAAATAAAAAATGACTACAACAGCGGAAGAGCTATATTTAATTGCATTGAGAAGATTGCATTTTTTATGGTCCCTCAACTATTGATAAATACAGTTTTGTTCTACTCGAATAAATACTTTCAACCTTTTGATATAGTTGGTTTGGTCCTTGCACTTGACTATCAAGTCTTCTCTACTACAATGAAGTCATTGTGATACTTCTACTGCATACACTTTAGGGTTACAAAGTAGGAATGACAAAATTTAAAGATATTACAACATTTTCAAAATCAAGCTACCCTCAAAATACTGGATAAAAGACATGGTAGTCACGTGACTGAGTAACCCCTTTCCTTATCATTTAGACTATAGTTAATGGATACTCTGAAATCGTACTACTAATTATTATAGACAATGATTCCCATAACACATTTATCTAGTTGGCGACACAGTGTGCTTAGCTCGATATCACATGAGCCAAAAGTAAACTACTGTGTGCCCAAAGAGTTATTATTTGATCAGCTGTATAAGGACAAACCTTAGTTCCGTCCCCTTTTGGCACGAAGAACTCATCATCACTTTCATCGTGTTCAGTGCCATGCTGCTGCAACTCAGCTTTAGTAGTTGACTTGGATTCAGAATCCCCATAAGCTGCATAAGATTAACATTTTGGCGCTCACGTGTCCTTTCCAACAGGAACTCTTTCCATCTTGAAGCATTGCCCGTGTCCTCTCCTACTAAAAGAATAACAAAAAGATCCCGTAAGAAATGAAAGATTTGGAGTAATTAGAAAGGGGTTGAAAAGAAAGCAAGCTACTTTACAGCAAATTAGGAACTTCATTTACTCCAACGCCAAGAGGATGATGAAATACTAAAGGGAGATCAAATTATCCAGAGGATGATGCCTGTACTAATGAAGATGATAAACCTACCATCTGCATCGAAATCATCATCGTCCCCTGAATTTTGATAAGCTTCATTTTCCTCATCAGTTTCCTCTAAATCATTATCTTGTGCTTCCTCGTCCTGTGCATCCTCTTCGCCATCTTCACTATAATCCTGGATCAAATGATATAGTATAAATACACCATATACGCATTTCAAACTCCAATTCCACCACAGGTTGAACCAGGTATACGAGAGAGTAACTTGTGTCAAAATTAAAGTTCAGAGCATATCAATAACGGTGAAGACATAACAACTTATACAAATTAATCCGAATCAATATATGAAGAATAATCTGCTGCTGAGGTTTATATCAATCATTGGAAAGGGCAACTGATGAGTTTTAGAAAGCACTATACAAGTGTACTTCATGTAAAGAACCTCTGCTCCTACAAAAAATAAAACTGGCACAATTCCAGGGGCGCTTAAGATGTGGAAGGAACTGATGAGTTTTAGAAAGCACTATACAAGTGTACTTCATGTAAAGAACCTCTGCTCCTACAAAAATAAAACTGGCACAATGCCAGGGGCGCTTAATATGTGGAAGGAAACGGGTTTATCAGATTTCTCTAAACAAGAAAAAAAGGAAGGGATAAGCTTTCCTCCTTACTATTCTGGTACAGATAGCTGCCTAATTGTTTTTTATCCGCCATACACAAACACCTCATAGACAAGATGAGGCACTGGGTAGGACAGGGACAAGATCATGAATGTCATTGGCTTACCTTTTCATCAAAATCATTATCATTATCAAAGATAGCTTTTCTTCTCATTCTTCCATCATGGAAATCAACACGTTCCCTGAAACTACTACTGGATCCTGGATGATCCTTTGATCCAATAGTATCTTCTTCCTCAGAACTATCATCAGAGGTGTTCTTCCCTGAATCCCTTGGATGAGTTCGCTCTAACTGTAGCGGTTCCATCTCATTCAAATCTTCAGCATCAATGTCTTCATCTGATCCATCGCTGATTCGCTGTTGGGTTCTAACCGAGACTGATCTCGCTCCGTGGGCTCCAAACCATAAGTTTGATCAGCTTTAGCAGGATTTGCTGAGGATGGATTAAGTTTTTTCCCAAAAAGGGAAATAAAACTATTTTCTAACTTCTCATCAATTGAATATTTCGTGTTCTGAAGTGATTTAACTAAAGCCTCTCCGACATCGTTGCCCTTCCCTGATCAAGAGGAAAATACTGGTCAGTGGAAAAATGACGTGCAAAAGTTGTAACCCAAAAAAAAACATATAGCATGTAGGAAAAAGGTGATCTCAACATCCAATATTTTTTTTATTCCAGAATTATTAAGAAAACTAGTCGCAAATCCACGCATGACACGGGTGAGATGTTTTATTGTTATCTAAGCAAAATTTAAAAAATACTTTTCTCTACCTCAATCATATTCTTCTTTTACTTTGTCCCGTATTAGTTGCTATTGTCATCCACCTAATGTTGTTTGATAATTGTACATACCATTTTTCTTAATAACGTGATAGGAAAGTGACAGTGACATAACTCAATTTTCTTTTCAATTGACAGCTTAGTGAAAATGCATAGAATCCAACAAACTACTATTGATCATAAGGTTATCAACGACAATTCCTATCCTGTCGATAACTACGCAATGGTAAAAAGGTGTAATTAGTTTTAACAACATATAGGAGGTCCTAAAAAATTCTAACACTATCTAAGCAAATTGCATATTCCTCCACACGTTAACATTTATTCGCAGTTTAGCTCTAGTCAAGAGTCTTCATTGTTGATTGTGTGATCTGATATGATACAAAAGAGCAGGGACTAGGGAGAAAGAGAGATAGACAAAGACCGTGGAGGACATGACGACACTGACACACCACCACAAGAGTAGACTTTATAATCAAAGTTTGGCCTTATCGCTTGACCAATAATACGTCGAGTTCACCCAGAAATTATGATGAGTAACTGATTGGAACGGAAAGAATCTAGAGCAAGCAAAGGAAGGCAACGACATTCAAGGCCTATTAATTGGTAATAGCAGCACATTTTAAATGCTATATCACTTAGTGCTGTTTATGAATAAAAACATACCATTTCAAACATCAAAAAAGCTATAATGAAAAAGGTGCTTCAAAAGAGAGAACATTCATCAAGAAAATAAGCTAAAAACTAGCTTTCTATCTAAAGCCTAACTTACACATTTCTTAAATGATGAGTTCTGCCAAAGAAAAATAGTAATCAGCCAACCACAACTCTTCTCCCAAATGAAGTACTATATGCAAAGCCACAAAGGTATCAATCAAACTACCAAGACACAAGTAAAAAATTAAATTACAGATACCATAAGATAGCCTGAAGCATATCGCTTATCTTGCTGAACCAATATGGGAATGTGAATTTCCCACAAGCTAAGAAAATTGGAATTCTTCGATTAAAAAACGAAATTTGGGATTCTTAGAAACATAGTGGAAATATTGTACCTTTGCGAGCCCCAGCGGCAGCTGTTTCATCAACCTTAGAGAACTGGACAAAGTGATCATTTATGTTTATATACACAGCATCCTTATCGTAGAGAAGATCGCCCAATCCAGACATAGGGGCATAAAACAGCTTTTCCTTGTCCCTTAGTCTCTTCTTCTTGGCAGCAGATGGTAGAGGGCATGGATCAGGTAATGCTGTTATACCAGCCAAATTATAATCACCAACACCAGCAATATGCACCTGGTCATATTGTGAAGCGGCTTAAGAATATGGACAAGGGAGAAATAAACTGTTAAATCACTAGCTGAAACAACATATTAAAATAACTAGATATAAATAAAATGTCATTGTCTTCACATGAGTCAGTATACAACTCGTTGAATATTTATCCCAAAGGCTTCCATCTTTTCCAGTATTTTCTATTTTGTTATGAAAGGGCTATAAGCTTTTTCCCCTTCACTAGTACATCTACCAGTAGAATTCACAAGGTCTTTTTGTTGACAAGTAAATCAGATATTATTCACAAGTGAAATAGCCAAGCATTAAGCTAGTGCTGCACGCTACAAAAGGTTCCCTGTACAAAATCTACAAAATATTGATAGTCTCTCTTTTTTCCTCCTCATAAATGATGTCAAGTTTACACCATAGGCCAAAGATCCTAAGCATCTATGCTTCAAAATCTGTACTGGTGTAGTCTTCTCTTCAAGCACCTTCTAATCCTTCCGTTCCAATATAATCCAGACTATACAGGCTGTGATGGTTTTAAAAATTTCTAAAACTATAGCCAAAATTTTTGTATTATCCATTAGATACATAATATGCATTTGAACGTTAAGCTTGATGATTTTCTTTTAAGTCTTTGAACCAGCTCTGTGGTATTATCACTCTTAAAGTTCATCTATTTGTATCCCCATAGAGCCAACCAACACTCCTAACACTTTAGGTATATTGCTATGGGTGCATGAACCTCTGCTTATATCATTATATGCCTTTAAACAGCCAGTTCGTAGTTCAATCACAATTTTATTTGACGTGAAGTAGCACTAAAGGATATTCCCTGACAAATGAACGAAAAGTAAAAAAAAACAAAGCATTCACATCACAGACCTTTCCTCCTTTCATCATATTACATCCACGAAGATAACCGTACAAAATGACATTTCTGTCACACTTGTTGTCCATGCGCACTTTTTCAGGAGGAGTGATCTTCAAATCGATCTACAACAATGTAAGGGTGGGACATTCGCCAGGATAAAGGAGGAAACTTCATGACAGAGATAAGACCAGACAAATAGAATAATTTAGCTCCATCATATATCTCAGTCCAAAATCTGTGCTTTAACCGTAGCTTCGTCTTCCTAAGCTTCTTAACATCCTTGAACTGGTCGAGATGTGTAAGAACGCCCATAACCTTAGGGAATCCATGATTTTGCAATATATTAAGGTATTCAAAGGTCTCCTGCAAAAGTAATTAAACCAATCACAAGGTCTACTAATAAAAAAATTATCAGCTGAGAGAACTCATTTTTCCTCGAGGCAGTAAAGTTGGCAATCACCAATCAGTAAATGTGAAAAGTACTAGAGAGAATATAACGCCCTCCATAAACTACTTTCCCTTGGTAACCAAGATGGAAGCACGCAACAAATGTCAATTTTAATATAACCAATTAAGCTTGTGCAAGGAATCAAACTGATACACCTCTGCTATTCTGGTGAGACATTTTGATCAAACACACAATTAAATAATAACTAGACTTGCATATTAAAGTGATAGTGTTAGAAGATAACATTGAAAATTGTTGTTGAAGTGATTAGGTATCATTGAGCATTGAGGATATCATGGTTTAGATTTGAATTCTAGATACTCATAAAGGATGTCTAGAGTAATAAGTATTATGCTTTCTAAAAGTATTATTATTTTTTGCATGTCATGAGAAAAGGTGTGTTGAATAAAATGGGACAAGGAGGATAAATTTGAAAGACAGAGGAATCAATTACTTACATTAGTGATAAATAGTATCAGCATATAATTCAATCTCACCTAACTCACAACGAATAACCCATCCATAGACTAGAAGAGTTGCTACATATTCAATGAGATAACACTAGAACAATGTTATGGTTATCGAGTCTTTTTTTTTTCTTAAAAAAAAACGCACCATTTCAAAGCCATAGCTACCGTCAATGAGAAGCAATGCCAAATCCGCAAACTTTGCCACATCAATCATTCCATTGATATCATTCGGACACTCTATAAACTGCAAACGTTTCTGCTTACCTACAGTGTCACAAATAATTAACAGTAATTTTTCGATACAAAAGATCCACATAAAACACAATAGAATATGGTTAGTCAACGCTGCATATATAGCTACTCTGCTAATTGATTAGCTGACACCTTATTTTGGGACGTCAAAAGAAAAAAACATAAATACCAATATTGTCAAAGCCGAAGTGCGAACAAAAGCACCAAAACCTGATTTACTGGCTTTAAGATTTTTTTTAAATAAGGGTAAGCATAAAGTACACACTTAGTGGAAAAAGATGCAAAACTGATGGAAATAAGACATATTCAATAATAAGTATCCCTAGATAGAGTAATTGAACATATTAAGTTAAACATATGGGTGTGGCTAGACCATGGTAGTTTGTTCCAATCTATTTCTAGTTCAGTTTTAAGTTCGCAATTCCAATAGTAGCTCTCTTATAAGAAAATCTAATTTCCTATTCCTAATGACTAGCACATCCATCTGTCGAGTTTCCTTAACAGATCAAGCAAATTGATCCCGGAACCTTACGATTTAGAGTCGAACTCTAGGAAAAACCCATGTCTCATAACTTAACCTAATTTTTTTAATTGCCTCCTAAGTGCTTCTACCGTATTACAATTGAAGAGCTTGTTTTGACCTACTAACTGCCCTGCCGTATTACAATTTTCTGAAAATGTGTTTTGACCCGCCCTTCCCCGCCCCGTTTAAGCACTTCCCTGACCTGCCCCGTTAAGTCCCTAACCTGCCCCGCCCTGCTTTTGCCCTGCCTCATTGCCACCCCTGATTGTTTTTAGCTTGAGCACAACCCTTAAAAAACTACAAGAAAGTAAGAAGTGTTTTTACTAAATTATCCTTAATCAAATGCCATGAAAAAGTACATCTTTAATGGTTTGTTGGTCATGCGAAACTACATTTATTTAAATAAGGGTAAAAATTGAAAGAAAAAGATTAATAATTTATTGATTTTGTGAAATACCACTTACCCATCTACCAATTAGGTTATATTAACACGGATTATTAGATAAATCTGTAAAGGGTCAGTGTAAAACAGTTGATAATAATATGATAACAAAAAAATTAAAGAATAATAGTACCTTAGGATTATGTTGTTTTCCGTTTTCATCGGAAACGCCTTTCTTTTTCTTATCGGACTTGGATTTTTTCTTTGCAGTGGGACCAGATTGACGTGACCTGTGAGATTTGTGCGACTGTTCTCCATCCATACCCATTGGAAGAAAGAATGGAGTGAAAGATAATTGTGTTTTTTATTTATGTTTTCTTCAGAGTGAGAGTTTCGGCGGCGAAGAAGATGATACTAAAAGGGGTTTAAAGAAAGGACTGGTTATGGAAAGGGTTTATCGAGAGCAAGAACGGCCGGTCGTACTGCAGTAGAAAACTGTTAAAATATATCTTACTACTTAATAAACTTTTTTGGGCTTTTAAATTTAGTGGTATATTTGTAAATTGATTTGTTATAAGTATTTCTTTCGATTGTCTTATCAGAAACAACCTCACAATTAAATGTTATTTGTCACAGCCCAACCTACAGAGATGTAGTCGGTACCGAATGTCTTACTTGATCGAATGAACCAACTTGTAACCCATAACCCATACATCTTGAATATATAAAAAGATTTCTAGGTCGCCAATGCTATAACATATGACGTGCTGAGAGTAAGAAGAGACAACACTTCAACTCATAACAGAGCCAAACTATATATATACGTACGTACATGGCCAACAAGGCCTCCATATAAATTACCATAACAACTCGCGCATACTGTATAGACTGGACATGCGTCTACAAAGCCTCTAAGAATAGTTGACAACATAACATGATCGATACAGGGCCCCAGCCTACCTATATAGTTTGTATACATACTGAAAGCAAAACAATCTCTAGACTCGGCGTAACTCCGGGAGATATGAAGTCTTACTAACCAATTGTTGATGTGTTGGACTACCTACAGTGAAGGTCTTTCAAACAGTTTATCTGAACCTTCAGCATGAAATGTAGCGTCTAAGGCAAAAAGGACATCAGTGTACCAGTACGTAAAACATGAATAATATATGAAAGACAACAATAGTAAATAAAGTACAAGAATCAACCCGGAACCTGAATGTCTCGAGGGGAATAATATGGAAACTGAAGAGCCATAGCAGGCCTCATGTACATACATATATCCATCGCCCACCGATTATAGCTCGATAGTGATCATATTATGTATACATAAATAAATATCAATCGTCCAACCGATTATAACTCGATGGTGATTATATAATATTGTTAAACCGGTGAGATCAATCGAGTAATATGTATATAAGCAAGCCATATAAGGTCTGTCGTCCACCGATTATAGCTCGACAGTGTACATGTCATATTTATGTATACATGTATAGTACTATAGACTCAAGAGTTCATGTAACGTACTCTTTTACTTCAGAAGGACTCTTTACTTTTGAAGGTGAAAATATTCAATATGGACTTCGGAATATCAATCAACAGAACTTCAAATAATAAGAAGTAGCTCTACAACATATAACGTACTCCGACAAGAAAAAAACAATAATAATGAGTGGAACGTCTCATTTATATACTTCATATAGGAATCGTTGTAAGTTTGGATGCATGGCAAAGAATAATTACGGATAGTCATTACATACCTCGTCGTCGAATCTCTTATCAACGGTGTCGGGACTAGCATCCTTGACATTGTGACACCCAGCTAGGAGAATATCACATCGGCAAAATACGGGAGGGATGCTGGGTATATAAGAAAGCATGTCTTTAGACCCTGGTGACGTGTTTTAAAGTCGTACGGGCTTATATCTAAAGCGTACAATATCACTGGCAGAATGTGATGTTGCAGACACGCTAAGCTACAAAAAGTGATGACAACGCTCGTGTCAAGCTAAGAATATCACAACAATAATACATCAAGCGGCAAGCTCTTCTATAATTATTTAGACAACATCTCCATTGTCCCCCTTTACTTCCTCAAGTTCATAACGACATCAACAACACATAAATACTATCAATTATTCGTCCAGCACCTCAACGACACAAGAATAATCCCAGTAATCTAATATGATTCATTCCACACTAGTTTACAACTTTTAGTCTCTACTTCGTATATACCCATGAAACCAACACATCCATAACTTACACAAGCTCATCCAATAAGAAGGTATCGTCCTCTGGCGGAGCAACCCTTATCCTACATTGGCATGCGTAGTTACCGGCTATTTGAGACTTCTCGCTAATATGTGCAACCCCCAAAATATGTACTTGAAAATAGTTGCTTGAGGCTCATGAATTTCATGAAATAACTTGTAGATTTATAATTTACCATGTACAAAAATACATAATATAACTTGTATAAATCATGAGAAATATAAATGACTTCATGAAACTGAGTAAAAATAATAATCGTAACTAATAATGAAGTACTAATAGGAATCGAGTCATGGGTTCATGTATTATGGACAAGTTTATGACAATCACGATTGATACGTCATGAATATAATAACGTTGAAGAATTATAAATCGTAGGTTTGAAGAATTCTTGTTTCATGGGTTACATGTGGCGTGGGGAAGAACAATAATGTCCCAACGTGGATAGAAGTTTTACATAACTTAGTTGCTCCAAGACTTGAAGAAAATGTTTGGACTTTTGAAGAAGAAACCCATAATTTTGAATTTGAAACCTTGAGAAGAGTTTTCACTGTTTTTCATAGCTATTGTTCATAACTAAAATCACACTGTTCCGGACCTCTAAATCTGATTTCCACCATTTACATTTAAGACCTATATGGTGTGACCACTCAATTAAAATTTGTACTCGATCCAACTGTTAAATTATTAGAAAACTTCAAAGGAAGTTGGTTAGTTGGAGGGAAAATCTAAAGCAAATTACTAGGATTTTGTATTTGATGGAGTGCATCTAAATCAATCCCATTTCATGATTCTATCAACCATTAAATGTCTAAAATATAATAATAGCTATATATAATTCATTAATGATTAAGGGGCTTACCTTTTTGAAGAAATCCTAAAGCTTCATTCTAAATTTGACATTGAATAGATTTTCAAAAATCCAATGATTCCAAATAATGATCTGATGTTATTGTAATGTTAACTTAATATAATTGACATAGGGATTTGAATAAGAACTCACAATAGGTGTTTGATAGTAGTTCTGGTCGAAACCCTTACATAAAACGCTTTAGGATTGTATTTATAGATTATCATAAAGGTTTAGGCTTTAAAACATAATCCTATAAGAATCGGGATTTCCATTTTACACATTCTGAGTAAATCAGCCATAATTTTTTGTATATAACTATGTTTGGCGTGGGACTTATATGAATGGAATTGTATTTCAAAGGGATACAAATTTCATGAAAGAAGTTTTCCCAAATTCTTTATAGATTTATCCATACACTTTAGTTTAGTAGGTCTGCTGCAAACTCACTTTAAAACATGCTCCGTATAGTAGCTTCTGACTTTTCCTAAGACTCTTCATATGCCTTGATTAGTTTTCAAAACACTTTTACACTTCTCATCTTGGTTCCATCATTTTTCCATTATACAGTTTAAACCATAGCCTGAAGTTATGAGATGTTACAATAAAGGTGAAAAATGAGGCTTCCACCGATTTACATAGCACTAGCACCGCCGCATCGCTTCCAACTTGGGGTGGCACTTGCGGTGCAAGTCATAACTTGTTGAATCACATCCCTAGGCGATCGCGATCGCGTAGTGACCTCTCGCGGTTGCGAGCGTACATGTATCAATGGGTGTGAAGTCGCACTTCATCGCGGTTGCAAGCCTCATCTCGTGATTGCAGCTCTCTAATGATTTGTCATGAATTGTGATTGGAAATAATTATAAGTGATAGAGTGTAGCCTCTAATGGCTTTGTCGGAGAGGGTAAAAGAGAGATAAGTGTCTGATGCCCGAGGTCCTTGTCGGGATCATGAGAGTGTCTGATCCCCGAGGTCTTTATCGATATCGTAAGAGTGGTACATGGACTTCGCGGATCCCCCATGGGTCATGACTGTAGGGACGTAGAGATATTCCACTCAGATCATGTATGTACGGAGATTACATTTGTCTAGTGCATTGCATTGAATATGCATTCATTCTCATCATCTCATTATATATATATGGATCGGATTTGTTGATTGTACTTGTCTTGTGATTATTCTGAGGAATTGTGGGAACTTGGCAGACTTAGGTTTAGGTGTTTCATCATAGGATATGATTCAACTATTTATTTTTTTGTACTTGAGTGGTTATTCTTGGATTGTGATATTACTTGTACTTGTTGGCGAACATGTCTATCTTTCAGTTTCTTTCTTATGAATATGTTAGCTAACTGTTGTTGGCTTATGATATCTACATGTACATAGTGTTTGTACTGATACTACTCTTTCTATACCATTTTAGGGGTGTAGAGTTGTTGTAGATACACGAGCGAGGTTAGATTAGCCATTGAGGCTCTCACGGAGTTCATCTAGACTTTTATGTTTAATTTTCATTATAAACATAAGTTGTATTCATATTGTCTTTATAATTTTTATTCCAGTTGTATACTTAAAATCTCTTATACTATTCAGACCAGATTCATTGGGTAGTGATGTATTCCGCATTGTCATCTATTTATGTTTTAGATTTCTACATGTTTTATTAGTCATTATGTTTTTGGATGAATCTATAAGGGATGGGTTCACCTACCGAGGTGAGATAGGTTAGGTACCTGCACGACTAAGTGATTTTGGGTTGTGACATATAGGGGCTCACCAAAAGTTGATATTGAGGCAATCCTATTGAGCAGATTCGTCTTCCTGAAACTCAACACCGCATCGTAAAGTACAAGCCCCATGTAAAGGGACGTTAGTACATTTGAATTGTACTATATGTAAAACAACTGAAGAAAATAATTAGGCACGTGAAGTAATAGGATATGAAATTGAAACCAAACGTGAGTATGAACATGATCTGACATGAATACAAAACATGTATTAAATTTGTATATCTATAAACTTGTAAACTTATTTATCTGTTGGGAAAGCAGTAGCATAACCAACAACATGAATCACCACGCGGGTATGTGGAGTCTGTTACCTGGCCCGACCAACATAGCTTTCCCATACCTTGTCGGGGTATGAGATATGAATACGACAAGAAAGGATCCAATCTGCAAATCTGAAGGTATCGTCCTCTGGGCAGAGCGACCCTAATGCTATGGTGGCATACATAATTTGAGTCTACTAGAGCATTCTCGGTAAACTATGCAACTCCTAAAAATATGCTCTTGAAAATAATGGCTTGTAAGCCCATAGGATTCATGAAATATCTTGCAAACATAATCTTGTAAGTTCACAGTTTTAACATGTGAAGAAATACATAATATAACTTATATAAAACATGAAAAACATATATGACCTCATGGAACTGCATAATAATGACCATAACTTGTCTTTAAGAACCCATGAAAATCAAGGCATGAGTTCATGGATTACAGACAAGTTCATGACAGTCACAATTGACCAATCATGAATACAATTGATGAATAATAATATAAACATGACATAATACTCATATAGTTAGGGTTATCATGACATTAGAACAAAAATCCTAGGTTATGGAATTTTTATGATTTCATAGAAACGTGGCGTGGGGGAGGAACATGCATATCCCCACACGTAGATAAAAGCTCTACACACCTTACTCGCTCCCAAAATTGTATAAAAATTCGTACTTTGAAGAAGAACTCCAAATATTGCACCTTGAAACCTTAAATTGGGTTTATCTTGAAAACTCTAGGTTTAAAGTAGTGATATTTTGCTTAGGAATTAATTATACCATGTTAGAAGCGCGTGAAAATACGTGGAGAGAACTTATCTTGATATATGAGATGATTGGGAAGAGAGAGCATTCGTTCTAGGGCTTGAGTAAAGTGAAAAATTTGATTTTTGGGACTAAGGTTGCGTATTTATACTATTCAGTCGTCGGGCCCTTTTACGGTGACTTTTACAGTGGCCTTTACAGCCCGGAAAACTTTCATGGCCCAGTGACTAGTATTTTTGGGGTCTATTTTACGGTGTGATTTGACAATCCACAAAATATTTTACGGTCCGTATTTCAAGACGTAAAACTGAATAACATTGTTTTCGTCAAATTTCTAATTCTAACACTTTCCACTGGGCCTGAAGTCCATGAATCATGAAAAATACTTAGCACAATGGTACGAGGTATTGCAATATTTCTCCATTCAGATCTTTCGTCCCCGAATGATGGGTCATGGTTAGGAATAGAATCAGACATATCGTGAGTACATGAGCGTGAAGAAACAAGACATGAAACATGAAATTGGATGACATGATTACATGAAAACATGAACATGAGTCATGAGTACTCATTGCATGAACTTGAAATATGAGACATCGATATGCAAAAGACGTGATATGAATACTAAAGGCATCTACCTTGATCGTTTTCGGTCTGCTCCTCAAATAAGTGCACATATATGTACTTTATGTCTTATTCGGCTTCCCATGTAGCCTCTTCAACATTATGACTTCTCCACAACACTTTCACTGATGCAACTTTTTTAGTTCTCAACTTTCGAATCCGACGATCCAAAATAGCCAGATGAACCTCCTCATAGGTCATACCATCTTTAACAGTAATGGAATCATCAGAGACAATTAATGACAGGTCTCCCACACACTTTGTCACGACCCGACCCGACGGGCCGCGACTAAACGTCATAATTGGACGTCATTACTGACTTGTCACTCTTAATTCATTTCATATCGAGATCTATAGAAATTTCGGCAGCACACCGCTGCTTTTACAACATCTTCCCAAAATGGGCGAGCCGACAAGGCTGCCAAATCAATAACAGAACAACAAACAAAACAGTTAGCCGAGCTAGCCGCTGACCAACATTATATACACAAATGAATAGTCAAAATAAGCAAGCCGGCAAGGCTGCCACTAGATACCAACAGAAATAACCGGGAACGCCCCAACACAGAGTACAACAACATTACAACCCAAAACAAGATACAAACAACCAACCCACAACTGTCTACATACCTCTAAGAGTACGATACTGACATATGACGGGAGAGGGCCCCGTCGTGCCCAAAATATGCATAAGTCTGAAAGATGAAGATCTGTACCAAAATAGTTGGCTCCGGAACAAATGAGCTCTCCAACTGTTGTACAGAAGTCCTAAATGCGAGGTCACTATCTGAACACTGAACTGCGGGCATAACGCAGCCGAAAAAAGTCGATGCGAAATAATATACCGAGTATGTAAGCATGAAATCATGTAAATAAGATCAAAACTGTGTCCTGTAAGGTAGAAAGTCAACTGTATCATAAAAGAATGAGAGTCATACCAGTACTCATGCATGCTTAGTCATAAAATCATCAGATGTAAATAAATGAATCAACTGCCCGACCCTTGGGTGAGGGACGCGGTGGAATATACTGTCATGGGTATCTGTACCCGCATCACGGATGTCTGTCCGTGGAATCATCATATATATATATATATATATATATATAAAGCGCGACCTACAGTGAGGGACGCGATGAATCATCCTGATATATGTGCACGAATCTGCCCGGCCCGGGACGCGGTGAAGTGGAAAAATGACTCTTAGCACGAGTAGATATCATGAGCAACTGTATGCAATTTAAATCATTTCTTTGACTCTCATTAAAATCATTAAATAACTTCTTACAAGAAGATCACATGTACTTTTCATAACTCAGATTACTATGAATAAGACTATGAATGAGTCATGTACGTCTGCCGTACATTCTCTTGTATAATATTCATGTCGAATGAAAGAATCAATAATTTACAAAATCATCTTAATTCCAAAATTCGAATCTTAATTCTTAATGACGTCCTTAATTATCGTCTTAAATTTACGAGGTGTAACACACTTCCTCAACATGAATACATGGAACACTAGATGCACAACAAATAAGTCTTATAGCAATTCAAGTTCATAAGTCATTTGGCCAATTCTCCTCAAAATCCTGTATGGTACGATATATCTAGGACTGAGCTTCCCTTTCCTTACAAACTTCATGACACCTTTTATGGGTGAAACTTTCAGAAATACCCAATCATCAACCTGAAACTCTAAGTCTCTACGTCTCACATCTGAATAGAACTTCTGGCGACTTTGAGATATTTTCAAACGCTCGTGAATTAACTTGACTTTCTCCACAGCCTGATAGACTAAGTTTGGTCCTAGCAACCCCACATCACCAACTTCAAACCTACCAATTGGTGATCTAACCTTCTCATATAGAGGCTCGAATGGTGCCATCTGGAAGTTTTCAAAGAGCTACAACATTGGACTCCACCTTATATGGATTCAAAGATATTTCAAAGGGCTACAACTTTAATAAATGAGGTTTTCCTAGATTTCTTATAAAAAATTTCGAATACTCGATTGAAGTGAGACATTTTGCAAACTCACTTGAAAACATGACCCGTAGAGTAGCTTCCGACTATACTATGACTCTTATTATTACTTGATTATTTTTCAAAACTCTTCATAAACTCCTCATTTTGGTTCCATTACGTTCCCATCGTACGAGTCAAACCTTAGTCCAAAGGTACAAAGTGTTACAAACAAGGTGGATGCGATTTTATCATAATGAGTATTCATTGACTAAGGTACGCATGACTCTATTATTCGTACGTCTTTATGAGTGTAAATTGATTACATGAATATTATTCAAACTCTTGAAGAGTTTCCAAAAATAATATAGTATCTGCTGAAAAAGTTGAAATGAGAAACTTACATTTTTTTTGGTTTTGAAGTGCTATATCGTTATACAATTACTGCATTTATATATATATATATTTTGCTATGAGGGATTACAGTCATACGATGTTTTTCCAGATGACAATCAAATCATATAAAGATAACATATGTTTATAAAGCAAGTCAATGCAATTTGAGTGATTTCAACAATATCATATATCGATGCAACATTATCCAAAGACTAAAGATACAACAACATACATATCCCAACTAAGGAGAGGATTCATAAAAGGACAAAGCATATTTCATCAAATTTGTTATTCACACACGATCTCCTAACGAATGGTGATATCAACGTGTATCAAATTCGTTCAAATGATAATATGATTGATTTGTTCACCAAGTCTCTACCAACTGCAACTTTCGAGAATATGGTGCACAATATTGTAATGCGAAGATCCAAGTTTTGGATTGATATTTTAATCAGGGGGAGTTAATACACGTTGTACTCTTTTTTCCTTAATCAAAGTTTTGTCCCAATTGAATTTTCATGTTAAGGTTTTTAACGAGACAATCAAAATGCGTATTATTAGAAATGTGTACTCTTTTTTCTTCACTAGAATATTCCCCACTGAATCTCCAGTAAGTTTTTAACGAGTCACATTATCTATCAAATAGACATTCAATTCAATGAGGACTGTTATAAATATTATTTATTACTGTGAATGTCTATCATTAGAAGAGAAGTTAGGTTTGTATCTTTAAGACCAAGTTAGTTCTCTATTATAAAAATAGAGACGTTCCCTTCATTATATTTACATATCCCTCTTTACAATATTCGTGTTCTTGTTTTATTATTTTACAACAATTTAATCTTTTATTCCGTTATTTAGAGTATGTTTGGATTGACTTATTTTAAGTGCTTTTAAGCACTTTTGTAGTATTTAAATAAAATAAAAAATATTTTTAAATCAAAATAATAAATATAATCAATTTTTGTCTAAGACTATAGTTAGAAAAAAGTAATTAATGTTTTAAATTTATAAAGTAACATTTATTTTGGAAAAAAATGTTTTTGCTTAACATAACAATTATTACGTAGCACCACTACTAAAGCATTTTTTGACTTTTGTCTCCACTTAGGTCGTACTAAGATCATCTCCGGCCGGGGACATTGTCCTCGATAATTACACAATAGAAGATAATTTGAATGACATGTTGACGTGAAAATAATTGGAAATTATTGAATATATAGGAAATAATCTTGTCACGTGGAGTCAATGTCTCCTGTTGGAGGAGGAGAAGGAGACAATGTCTCCTGCAACGCCATGTGGGAGTCTACGATTGACTGCCAGAAATTCATTTTCCACCGTTACTTTAATTGCTATATTTGACCAATAATTTGACCGAATTAAAAAATAAAACACCCAATTTTTTATTTTTCAAGATCTATAAAAAGAGACTAAGTTTACTTCATTTGGACACCGAAATATTTTGGTTATTTTCTCCAAATTTCTATCTTCTTCCAAATTATTTGCTATTTATTTTAATATGGATCCTAATCAAAATTTTAATCTTCCTCCAAATTTTATATTTCCTAACCAACTACAAAATCCCAATATTCAACGTCCACAAAATTCTCAAAATATGTCATCCAATTTTCAAACGACATATATGATGCCAACTAATTTTGGTATGCAATATCCGTATAATCGAAAAATTTGGAATTTGACAAAAATTTGGAACAACCGAAAATTAATTTTCAATTTGCGATTTTAATATTATCAATGTTTTAGTGTGTTTTTGATAAATTGTACGATTAATTTATCTTCATTAATAAAATCATGTATTGTTGTGTTTTAATATTATAATAAATTTAATAAGTGTCAAAATTAAATGAATATAAATAATTTATAATTTTATTATTATATGTGTAAGAATATGAATTACAAGAATAATATTATATACAAAATAGAAAATGAGATAAAATGAATATATATAGTGGGTTATATGTATTAATATGAAGAAAAGAGAAAATGAATTATTTTATGAAATATGTTGTAAGTGTAGGTGATAAATTGAGATATTTGACGAAAAATGAATAACATGATGTGTAGTCTAATGCTAAAAACCCTTTGTTCTAAACTGAGGAGTCATCAGCAGTTACTAACAAAAACCCTGCAACAAGTTCTTGGTTACCCCCGTACTATTCTAAAACCCTACTACTATAGATTCCTTGATCAGAATCTTTTGCCTGCTACTATGAAAACTATGGATGAATCTGATGTGGGTATCTCCTGCTACATTTCCAATCTCCCTGGTTTCCGTGGCATCCTCAAGCAAAGGTCTTTTTTGTTTCTTTCTGGAACTTCTTGGTTCTTTTGGTTATGTGTTTGTAATTTTCATGTGTACTTCGATATGGTGTTATATCATTAGTTGGAATTGGTAATAGAGTGATGCCCATGTAATGGAAATGATTTGAAGAAGGAAAGATAAGTTGGGAATTCTTTACTCTGATTTCTGTGAGCTATCTTATTCCAATTCTTGATTACAAAAATGTGTTCTTTATTTATTTTTGTTTGGTCGTTTGAATTAATTTGGCTTAATAACACTTGAGAATGCCTAGAAGTATGTATATGCATATGCACGTGTACATCCATATGGGGTATATCATTAGTTGGAATTGATATAGATGTATAGAGTGATACCCAGGTAATGACAATTATTTTAAGAGTAAAGATAAGTTGGGAATTACGTACTGTCATTTCTATGAACTATTTAATTCCAATTCTTGATTACAAAAAATGCATTCTTTATTTTTTATTTTTTTATTTTTTTGGGTTCTGAATAAAATGCTGGAAATTGTTTAGAGATGTGCTTTATATTCATTTGAGAATGCCTAGATAATGAATAGACCTGAAAGTTCATCTTTTTTGGCTAAAGAAGATTAATTTAAAGTGATTTGTTGTACCACCCATTGAAGGAATTTCATTTCCTGATAACTCGAATGATAGACTCCAGTGTTGTTTTGTCCTGTCGAAGTGCGTAATTGGTACATATACAGAGACAAATATAATCTAAAGAATTTTTTTAAGAAGTCATAAACTTAAGGTATCTTCAATGTTGATATCTATATGCAAGTTCTTGATAATTCAAGAAGTTTTTGTTTTGTGATTTTGTTTATATTTCCACCATGAATGTGCTGTAATTAAAGGTACACACAGTTTAATTTGAAATTGTTTGGTCACTGTTGAAGCAGGGTTTGTGAGATTTTCTTGCTTATCTTAGGAAAACAGGTTCATCTTTATGGTTGTTTTGTTTTGTTTCTAGGTACTCTGACTTCATTGTAAATGAAGTGGACTTAGATGAAAATGTTGTTCATTTGACTTCATTGGAGGCTCCAAAGGAGGCGGTAAGTTGACTTTAATGTCTTCTTAGTGACCTTTATGTTCATTTAAAATTGCTCTCTGATTTGCGCCAATATATTCTTCCAGTGTTCAGAGGTCAAGGAAGTAAATGTATCTGATCAGCTGAATACAAGTTATGTGACTGAGATAGAATCTTTCAGATCCCTCGCTGGCAATTCTGATGCTGACAAGCTTAAGGCTCTTATTGATAAACATAATTCTGGGGTCGATGTCAGTGATGAACCCATCGTCCTTTCACCAAGTTCAGATAAATCCCATCGGACTGTTAGTCCTTATCACATGCTTGTTCATTGTTTCTTTTGACTTCATATAGTTCCTTTTGGGAGTATCCTATATCTGATATGTTAATACATTTCAGGCAATTCACAACTTTTTCAAGGAAAGATTAAAATTCCTTGTAACAGATACGATTGATGGAGTAGAGGACCAATCAAAGTGTGTTCGTGTGAGATTGAATAAGGGAGGGAATAATGGAAGGGGTAAGTACTCTAGGAAAAGGAAAGACCGAGATGATAAACGTTATGACAGTAGAGGTTCAGACAGTTGGCCAGAACATCTTGGCAAGTTCCTCAGGTAAACTCTATTTGTTGCATTTGTCTCTACTTTTTCATTCAAATCTTTTTTTGAGAAGGTACTTTTTTTGTACAGATCCACAACATTACATATTTTTTGCTTGTTGCTCTGTGTAGATTTTTGCATCGCATACAAAGATAGGTTTTTTATTTATCAAAGAAAAAATAATGGTCTCTATTTTCTGACATGTTCGTGGAAATGAAGGTAAATCTGATTCAATGAAAAAGACCTACATTAATTCCTTACTCCTGTTGTGCTGTAATGTAGTATATATTAAGTTCTTAGTATATATTAAGTTCTGATATCTTTACTTAGACTAATACCATACCAAGATCTTTAACATCTATAAACAAAAGTTCTCTTTATCTTACACATTAAATCTTATTGTTGTCACTTGATAATTTTTTTTAAAATTGCTCTATGATTTGCGTTAGTTACTGCTTCTTTTCCAGGATGCACTATGATGGCATATTCGCGTTTAGGGGTGTACAAATTCGGACTAGAACTGAACGGAATGGACCGGACCGGTGGATTCCGGTACGGTCCCCGGTCCTTAAAAATGTGGGATTCCGATTTTCCGGCCCGGGTAGGGTAAAAACCGGAATTGTCCGGACCGGAATGGACCGTTTTTTTTATAAAATAAATTGAATTTCCAATATTGAAATTGACATTCTAGGACACATTACCACGAAATTTATACGTTGAAATCTATTGTATATCACGAGATATTTAGCTTTGTAAAGGGAAAAACATAAGAATTTGGGGGAAAGTGAAATTGATTGGCAAGACGGATATTTTTTGAAAAAATACGCGAAATCAATTTTTATTTAGGTGAAACGGACGTCCGAGCAAAAAGTTATGACCATATAAAGTTTGATCAATTTACAACTACTTTACTTTCTTCTCTCACTACCTATATTTTATGTCAATGCTTCAGGAATGTCCAATTAGAAAATATAAATGTGGTGTGTAACTTTAATTAATGAGTAATTCAGTAGTTCATATACGAACCAAGTACATTTGTTGGTTTTCTTTAAGTTAGTCATATTTAATGAAATAAAATATATTGAAGGATAAGGAAAAAAACAAATATATTTAATGTGATTGATAAACGAACACATTGTTAAAAATTTACAACTAAAATTGCATTTAACAAAAAAAAAAAAACAGGTCCAACCGGTCCAAAACCGGGACCGGAAAATATCTGGATTTCGGTCCGGTTCTGGACCGTTGTACACCCCTATTCGCGTTTGGTACCAGCATTTTCATACTGCTTTAAATTTTTGACCGGGTCGTTTTCCTGCTTTGCTTGTCCTGAGCCGGGGGTCTCTCGGAAACAGCCGCTCTATCTGCCAAGGTAGATGTAAGGTCTGCGTACACTCTACCCTTCCCATATGACACGCTGTGAGATTTCACTGGGTATGTTGTTGTTGTTGTTCTTGAACCTTCATGGTTTTAGAAAGTGGTGTGTTTTTTTAACATCATATTGCTCTTGTATATATCGGATAGGGTGTTGTTGATGCAAAATATATATTTCAGGTTTAATCTTTTCAAGGAGAATAAGGATACACAGGAAGCTTTAAACGTTATAGGAAAGATGCTTGGCGTTCAGGTTGGTGACATGCAATTTCCTAGAAGAACTTACTTTGTTCAGTTTCAAAACCAAAAATCTCTTGCATATGTTTGCTAGCTTTTCGAATGGACACCTGAGTTTAAACAAGAAATATTTAAAAGGAAAAATTTCGTCCAGTGTTTGTATTGCTGTCAATGTGTGTTGCAACATACAAGTTAGTTCTGCATTGTTGACAGCTTGATATAGCAAAGTTGTAAGATAACATGGATATGATTTATTTTTTGGCTGTTTTGGCAGCCTAGGTCCTTTGGATTTGCTGGTACTAAAGATAAGCGTGCTGTTACAACCCAGCGGGTACGTTTTCTTTCTTCACCATTTACTTGCATCTTCATTTTAGGAGTAAAAACTACATTTCAATTTGTTTGTCTTACTTTCCTTTTTAGTCCTTTAAAAAAGGATGCCACTTTCTATATATAGGAACTCCTTACCCCCAACATCCTACATGACATACTTAAGAGTTAAGACCATAAGATTCAAAAGGCATTGTGGTACATTATACACATCTTTAGTCTAAGACCACAAGATTAAAAAATCTTCTTTATTTTCTTAAACTCCGTATCGAGTTAAACTAAGACAAACAAATTGAAACTGAGGAAGTAGTAAGTTTGTCATTTGGTCAACTTTTTGTTGTTATGTGTTTCTCTTTACCTAGTCTCATCGTCACCCATTATTAAAAAGAACTTCCACGTGCTTGGTCCTGCCCGCATGTAAAGGGGCGTGTTGGAGACATATTTAAATAAATAAAAATGTGCTCTCTTTGAATGGTTAAGCTTTTAGATGGGACGATACATTGTCAATATATATGTGTACCGTTCCATCTAAAAGCTTAACCATTCAAAGAGAGCACATTTGTTTTGAAAATAAATGTAATTCTTTACGGAAGATGAAAATGAACTGTCTTGCTTTATTCTACTTTTGGTGTAAACAGGAGCATATGGAAGATCTAGAATCATTTATGGAGGTCTTAGGTTCTTCTATATAAGTTTTTGTTATAGGATTGAAGATCTTCTGAATACTCCTCTGTAACTATGGGGACCTGTAACCGTTTTTGCTGTTTGTGGCAGGTCTGATTTTTGGATGAATATACAAGTGTTACCTTTTCAAAATAAAATAAAATAAAATAAAATAAAATAAATCGGAGCAAGCAAAGGTCTTGGGTTCAAGTCGCACTGCCACACATTTATCAAAATTTTCACGTGCTTGGCCCATGAAAAAGAATTTGGCCTGCACTTGAGGGTGATGTGTTGAAGACAATATTAAGTAAATAAAAATGCACTCGCTAACAATTCAAGCTTCAAGACGAGATGATCAATTACATGGTATCAGAGGCACTATTATTTGCTTATACAACATTGCTCTCCATGTTATATTGTTCACATTCTACATGTCTAGCCCTTGGCATGCGGGGAGTGTCAAAGGGTCCCACAATGGTTGAAAGATGGGTTGTTGTCTCCTAATATGGTCTTGAGTTATCCTCACCTCATAAGCTTCCTTTTAGGGTTTAGTTAAGTCCAATGTCCATTTTCTTAACATGGTACTAAAGCATGCATATGCCTTGGGTTCAAGTCTCATCTCCACCCATCATCAAAAGAATTTCTACGTGCTTGGCTCATGAAATAAAATTAAGCCCGGATGTGAGGGGGCGTGTTGTAGACGTATTAATTTGTAAACAAAATTTTGCTCTCTTTAACCGCTTAAGCTTTTCAATTAGTTCAATCTGATAAAGATTATTAAAACACTCTATATAAGATAATATATAAATTATGTAATTATATGAACAAAAAAAATACACTTTGTTTATTATTAAATATAGTGTGAATAATAACATAATTTTATAATTTATATCTATAAATATATTTTTAATTGTTTTTAAGATGAGACATTTTAGTATGAATATCTGAAAAATAGGCGATCTCTTTTCTCCACCAAGTAAAATCTTTTATTTAGAATATCCGTTTGATAGTTTATGTCATACATAATTAATGTTATTAGATATTGTTGGTGTGGTTTGACTTAAAACTTGGTGGTGTTTGGACATGAACTATCTGTATACGCACCTCCTCATTGCCCCGTTATTTCCATTTCACACAACGGCAACTTTTTCTTTTTCTATTTTGGCATTATCTCTTTCTATCACTAAGATCTCACAGTTTTCACTATATAGGTAACTGTTTTCAAGCAACAAGCAAGTAAATTAGCAGCTCTCAACCGAAGATTGATTGGAATCAAAGTTGGTGACTTTTGGTAAGATCAACGCCTCGGTGTTCTATGGTCTTATGACAATCTCTCTCTCTCTTTGATGTAAAATGTATCTGACACATTGTTGTTACAGCCATGTTAAAGAAGGGCTTCTGCTTGGGCAGCTTTATGGGAACCGATTTACTGTAACACTTCGGTATAGTTATGTTTGAATATTTTTTTGATAGTTATGTTTGAATATTTCTTTTGTCCATTTCTTGTGAGGCCCTAGATGGTACATGAATGCCTTTTTCCTCTCTTTGCTCTTGTTCCTTATTCTTTTGAAGTACGACTGTAAAGTTTGCTGATGTATGACATGTTATGTGATGGGCTGGAACTGAAATCTTTTTAGGGGAGTGTCAGCAGAGTCTGAGGATATAATTAAAGCATCAGCAGTTGCCCTAGGAGAGCATGGATTTATAAACTATTTTGGTTTACAGGTACTTCGTAATATGCAGATCTTATTATCTTGGTTTGGTGGATAAGTTGCTCTTCATGAAATCCAGTCTAGGCCTTTCATTTGCTGTTCTTCGTAAGAATCTCTTTATGGAAGAGCTTTTACAGAAACTCTTGGAATCCCTGCGACCTTATTTTGCTTTAGGAGAAACTCACTAGTGATCTTTCTTTCTTCATTTTTCAATGTCTTGTTCATATACACATATGGTTCTCTGGTAGTACAGTTAATTCATTAGTATGTCAGTATGTGGGGGTAAATGTGAGCTACAATTTTGGAATTACTGCTATGCTTGAGCTTATCTTTAGTCGTGCATTGCATACCATTTTAATCACCAACAAGAAGCTCGTACTCAACATAATCAAGGCAGATCAGCATTCACATTTATTAACATTTTCTGGTTGATGTTGGTTGATTCCTTGATATGCTTTCAATTTTGTCTTTGCTTTTCATTTTTCTCTTTGGATTTTGGAGAAGGCTTAAAGTTCTTAATTGGAAATAAAACATGAAACTCCTTTATTACTATGCCGGAGTTTGAACTTTGATTGGCAAGTGAAAGTCACAAATGTGCCATGATTTGGATGACAATGTTAATCTTGTTGTCTATGCAAATGGTGTAGCGGTTTGGCAGCAGTTCTGTGCCAACCCATCTAATTGGAGCTGCGTTATTGCGTGGAGAGTGGAAAGCTGCTGTCAGCTTGATTCTTGATCCAAGAGAAGGGGATATCCTTTGCTATTTCACTTTATCCATAATTTTTTGCTTCTTTTTTCACTTTCTTTCAACCCTTAAACATGGAAGTTCTCTTCCCCAACAATTTTGTTTTACAAAAATATGCAGTATTATGTGTTGTCTGTAGGAAAGAATTGTTCTCCTCAGCTTTAACCTTGAATACAGAAGAATGCCATCAGTACAGTAAGGGAGTATTACAAGGAAAGTGGTGACATTGATGGGACTCTCAGGCAGTTACCTCGTTATCTGGTTGCTGAAAAGGCTATTGTAAGTTCCAGTGAACAACACTAAATTTATCCACAATTGAGTCCTTTAGTTATTATTTGTACTTTAAAAAAATTGAAGTCACTTCTATTGTTATACCTAGACTAGAAGTCCGATTTCCCAAAAGTTAGTGAATGTTTTGCTCATGATGAGTGTCACCATTTAATGACTTGCAATAATCTAAGTTTGCCTTACTTTTTATTTATTTTAATTTGTTTTTTGCTTTTTTGACATTCTACATTGCATTATCTGTGCTGTCAAAAGTAATTGAGTTTCTCTAGGGTAGAGCAGCTAATATATTTGTTCCAAATTTTTTATAACTAAGCAATATTTGTGATATGATATTGCGTTATTATGTTCTACAATTGACATTTCCAGTCAACATCATAAAAGTTGCAGTGCCTGAAAAAACATCCTGGAAACTATCTACAAGCTCTGAAGGCCATACCCAGGACTCTCCGAATGATGTAAGTGGCAGTCATAGCAGGATTCACTATTTCTTCTTGTACTTTACATATTTATTTTCAGTAAAAGGTAACTTTGTATTAATAATAATAAAACCAGCAAAACGATGATGCCGGAGAAGAGTACTTTACATACTTATCTGAAATTTAGTGATTGAAAAGTGAAAAAAGAAAGTGCAAGTACATGCAAGCTCTTCCTAGTCACTTTCCTTGACTCTAGTCTTTGAGTGAATGAACACATTTTATTTATCTGAGATTTGCAGTTAGATAATCCTTTTCCTGAGCTGTTTGATCAAGGTGTCTTCATAGCACACTCAGTTATCAGTTCTGTCAATAGTAGGGCCAGTGCCTGCTCCTTGGTCAAAGCTTCTTTCTTACTGCTAAAGCTGTTATTATTTCTTGAATTTGTCCATACTAGGTAGCAGCTTGCTACTTGGGTGTCACCACAGGCAACTTCATCGAGAAAATATTACTCCTCTAAGCTTTTGCACAGCCCTCATACCATCTCCCCACCAAGAAAGAAAAAACACGTGAGCAGGAAAAAGACGTGAATAGTCTAGTTAGTTGCTTTTCTTTTGTGTTTCCATTTTTGAAATCTCTCTTTCTTCTAATTCAGAAAAGTAAATCCAAGTAGAAATTTAAACGAACATAATCACAACTTATGATCATTTTTTCCTCTTGCATCCCCTTCCCCGAACAAATTCAGTATATATGCGGGGCTTGTTTATCAGTGCCCTTAATTTGATAGATCCTTCTAAGTTATACCTACACAAGGATATGCTTGATGAACATATCAGGAAGAAACCCTTCTTAAATTACTTTGTATGTAAATTCTTGAAAAGTTCGTCTCACTGCCCGACTTCTCTAGTACTGTACGATCTGAAAGTCCGTTACACTTTTCTGTTTATGTATCCAAACCTCTAACCGTACGTACAGTTCAAAGAATAACTCATTGGGCCATAAGGTAAATACTGTGAAACCATTGGCCCGATTCTAAACCAGAACTGCGGAGTTAAGAAGGTGAGGCATTCTAGTATTGAAAAGCTACCTAGATTCATAGAATTCTACAGCTTCTTACCTGCTTCCAAGAGTGTAAAGCCATAAACAACAATTGATCATGAGATTTAAGGGGCTTAAAGGGCTGGGAGTACAAAAAAGGGTCATGCATAATTTTTCAGGTTTGAGCTTTTATATGATACTTTTTCAGGTTTGAGCTTTTATAATGATACTGATCTCCTCCTTTTTAGGTATGTACATAGCTATCAAAGTTATCTTTGGAACCATGCGGCGAGCATGAGAGTACAAAAGCATGGTTTGCGTTATTCTACTTCTATTAACTATTTATCTTACATATATATGTTGATCGGAGGGTACTTGAGTGTACCACTGATTCTCTTCCATTTTCATTGCTCCGTATCATAGGGTTTGATCAAGTTGTTTTGGGAGATTTGGTGTATTCAAAAGAACAGCACAAAGAGAAAGAACCTTTTGTTGCTGAATGTGAAGACGTGAATGACAATAACATGGATGATTATAGCAATCTGGATGAGACCTCAGAAACTGATCTTCCTGAAGAAAAAAATATACCAGCCAAGGTTGGTATTGGATTATCTGAGCACAAAGAGCCGGTCCTTAAATTTTTAAGTGAAGAGTTTATATGAAAAACATTGCATTCACAGATCGGTTCTTATGTATCCCCTCTATTTCTACGCTCTCTCATTTCATATTCAGAGGACATAGTAACAAGAACCCATAATAAGATTCATCCAAGAGGGCCTTTTACCTCGCTAGTTCACTCTCTGGGTCTCCAGCTTGATAAAACTCAAAACAAGCACGTATTTTGTACAGAAGTTCCTCCCTGACAGCATGTTGTATAGAATACGTCCAAATGAAATAACCACAGGGATACACAGCCTATGTCACTCTGATTTTCCATTTAATTGGTAAAGTTACCATTAGGGTTAAGAACTACAGGGTGCTCTAAAGCAGGTGGTATATCATAATGTGAACTTACTCGCATGGATGGTTAGTGGCTTACTACATTTTGACTTAAAGAGACCCTGCCGCTAAATCCCTATGCAACAACAACTACGCCTCAGTCCCAAACAAGTAGGAGTAGGCTATATGAATCCCCACCGACCATGTTTTGCCATTTAACTTCGTCCAGGCCAAAGTTATACAAAATAAAAATAAAATAACAAGTACTAGAAGTTCTCTATATTTTCTACCTGCATGATACTTGCTAAATTCCTATGTAACTGAAAAAAACGGTGGGTGTAAAATGCAACTTAGTAGCCAGGATGACAAATATTTATCCAGTTGTACGGTGAAATGGATGGTGTTAGCTTGCTATATATTCTGCAGGATTGTCAATTATCAGTTACTTATGATATGGGGGGAATAGTTTCTTTTCTGATGTTCAACACTGCGTCTATTTTAGTTAAATGTTAAATAGTACACCTAGTGGCTTCAGACCTCATGCCTACTAAGTTAAATTGATTAAAAAATCCCGCTCTTGTGGTACCTCTTCTGTATTGAGTTTCCTTGTGTTGCCTGGTATTGAGGTGTAGTTGTGTTGGGACCTTTGCTTTTTTTCCTGTGAACAGTTCTCATCTGTCTAATTAAGTCAAGTGATAATTGCCATTTGACAGGCTATAAATGAAGAAGACCTTAAATCTGGTACATATACCATTGATGATGTACTTCTACCTTTGCCTGGGTAAGATAAAATAATATAATGTTTACAATATTCTTTGAGTTATTGTTTGCGTTTGTTTGTGAGACATTATAATGGCAGGTCTAGAGTTATTTATCCATCAAATGACATTGGTGAAGTTTACCGTGACTTGGCACAGAAGGTATTTTTTCTTGATCTAAAGTGCTGAGCTCGTTGGTCCATGTAACTGATTATACTTGGTCAATCACTACTTTTTCTTCTTCTGTATTTTGGCGGTACATTGTTGAAAGAAAAGAGCAGTGAGGGATGTGAGGTGTTTGTTCCATTATAAAGAAAGAAACTACTATGGCATTCTATTGCTGAGGAAGATAGATCTGTAGCTATGAACAAGGACTTGACTCCTATTTAACAGGCTCCTGTTTCTTCGAACATCCTTTTTCCTTTTCTTTGTGGATTGTTCCGCTCTGTTTGAGCGTCAACCTGCCTGTTAGATTTGTCTGACAAATCGTGGCCAAGATGCACAATTTTTTCCCTTTGATCTCTTTCCTTAAGAGAAATTAGTTATCTGCAATACTTTCTTTCTAGTTTCTAGACAGCATCTTAAGTGCTTTCACAGAAAAAGCAAGCAGAGCTGAAAGAAATTGACTCACAGTCACTGTCTCCTAAAATGACAATCATAACTGACTTCATATTAGGATTATTAACATTCTGCTACGATGATAACCAACTAACCATAATCTAGTTCACATAATGATGTTTGCAATTCAAGAAGTGCATTTAGCTTCTTGTTTAAATTTTGAAGTACATTGGAAGTAGAATGGTTTAAGGAGATTTGCCTGTGAAGTTATCAATACCTTTCTCCAGTCCACTTGTGATAACTGTTTGTAAATTTGTTTATATCTGCACTCGTTTATTTTATTCTCCCTTCCAACTCACAATCATTACTGGTCAGGATGGTATTAGCTTGACAGAGACCGCACATAAGATCAAGTAAGTAAAACATTTTTTCTTTAAATTTGAATAATTGATCCACTTTTTCATTAGCTGCTCGATGTTTTTTTTTTTTTAAATTTAATTTTTTAGAATGTACATCACAGCGGGGTATTATACGGTACAATAGATCATATCGTTATTTAGCTTGCTAACTAGCTACACAATGCGATATGCTATGTATAAAAGACAAATATTATCAAACAAAGTCATCTCTTTTGAGTGGTTACCTTACTCAGAAAAAAACATAGTCATCTCTTTTATCCCTTTTCCATCTTTTGTACAATCTTGTCAGGAATGTCCCCATATCCTTTATACTTAACTCCTGAGTAAAGTCTACATGTAGAATATTGGTTATCTCAAAATGAATGCCATATTTAAATATTGATTGCTATGAGGATTTTCGCAACACGGGCATTTATTTCCACCAATTCTCCTCTCTCCCATGCTTCACGTGCTCCCTCCAGAAGTCTGAAGTTATGGAAGAAAAAAGAATTATTTCTCTACTCTAACAGTCTTTACAGTTGCTGCTATAGATGACAAAATTAACGCCTCCCTTATGCCTACCCTCTTGGGGCTTGTCCTCCTCTTTGTTGCAGGGAATTCTCCATAACCAATATGACCGGAGCTTACAGACGTGTGTTTCAAAAGCCGAAGGATTTTGAATGGTAGGTCAGACATGGTTGCACATAGCTAGTTTCAGTTTACTCCGTTGTCACGTTCCATCCTTCCAGGTTTGCTTGAATTCTGTTCAGTAGCCCAAGGACTTGGAACATATCTTGTGTGATTTGCTGGCTGTACAAGTGTTAGTGTTTGTTTAGACCTGGATCTGAAAAGACCTCTCAAGATGCATGTTCTCCAAACAAAGAGTTTTCAGTTCATTCACGTGTGGATCCTTGGAGACCACCTTGCGTTTTCCACCACAATATAATAATAATAATAATAATTTTGTCAAGTACTCATTATTATAAACTAATTTTATTCATTATAATTATCAATATGAATGTACTTCAACATTATAAATACTTTTGCTACTATTATTATAATGGATTCACTTCAGTTTTTAAAACTAATCTAAATCTCAGTAAACTGTAACTCTGTATCAAAGTTTTAATTGTGATTTGATGACTGATCTGAGTAATATATGCCAGTTTACGAAAATGTTATTTGGATATACTCTTTAGAATTCTGACTCTTGCCCACTCTTGATACACAAACCGTCTGTATGAGATTGTAACTTATTGTTGTATTGGACAAGAAGGTTCCATCTTCGTCTTTTTGAAGGCGTTTATTGTTTTTGTAGGGAATTGCTTAGTTACACTGATGGAACTATACCTCTAGCTGAGACAGATTTTGATGTCATTGCCAAATCAGTAAAGAAAAGCAAGGTCAGAGAGGAGGACTCGGCCAATGGAAGCGAGGAACTTCGTGCTGACTCTTCAGCTCTCTCTGTAGGTGATGACATGCTTCCAGGAAAAGGCCTTGAGGAAAAGTGTAATAGTGAAGCAGGGATGCAATCAGAGAAATCTCAGAGTGGTGGTAATGCTGAGAGCCAGGTGGCTCTCAAGCTGAGCTTTACACTACCAGCTTCTTGCTATGCAACTATGGCTGTGAGGGAGCTGCTGAAAACATCCACTTCTGTATGTTAATTGACCATACTTACCATTTTAGTGTGGATTTTCACTCATCGGATGAAATCAATAAGAGAAGCGTATATCTCTCCCACCAAAAAGTTATCTTGATAAACGTTTTAATTTATGCTGACATAGGAAGTTAATTTACCGGGGGGGGGGGGGGGGAAGGGGAAGTAACGACAAGAAAGAAGTGAATTAATCCTTCGGTTTGTCCGTTATCTCTGATATAGCCTGAAATGTGTTGTTTCTTCATATTGCACATTTGATAGGTAATGAATATGAGGCCTATTGATGCAGTGCATGGATGAAAACTAATATTTCTTACTTGCTATGTGCAGGTTGCATTTCACAAGTCACTAAATGATTAAGCAAACACTCCGCTACAAAGAAAATCTTGGCTTTTGAAGTGGTTAACTCTGCCAAGTACCATTGCACTAGATGGTAAGGGTTTATTTCCTCTCGACTTTTGCTTTCGACTTGCAAATTGTACTCTGAGAAGAAAGATTCAAACAAAATGGTACCAGCAGAAGCTCCTGGCATACCCTCTCTGTTTATTCCCTGCCCATGAGAAACTTGCATGAGGCTGGCTTCTTGTTTTTTTTGTGTTAAATTTGAAATCAAATGTACATCTGCAGGTTTTGGAGGAACATTGTTTTTCCCAGTGATCCCCGGACCCGGCGCATAGCGGGAGCTTAGTGCATCCTTTTATTGTTTTTCCAGTGATCAATGTGATGTTGCAAAGTCTATCAGCTGCATCGTCTTCCTAAGGAAATTAGCGTTTGTTTTCAGTCTCCGCCCTCACATAGGGGATGTGCTATAGTGCTTCAAGTTTCTTTCATTCTATTGCTATTCACGTTTGCAACAAATTTGCTGATGTTATAGAGTTAGCAAATCTGAAGTAGAGTGTAAGAGCCGATTTAAATAGGCTGAGCCCATTGGAAGAGAATTTTGATGTAATGTTTACAAGTGAAAATTCTAACTTGGAATATGGTACTTTTTCATCTGGACAATATGCTATGACCCCTTTTTTCATGGTTGTTTATCTGTTGAGATGTAATCGAATATTTGGCATATGCATGCACCGAGTCACCCTCACTTAATGCATTTGTTTACTTAAGTAATCAAGTGAACAACTATTTCTTGCATACTCTTAACTAGAGTAAAACTGCATATGCATATTTGAAGTTGCTCTACATCTTATCCAGTGTTGACTCTATGCACTGAAATTGCCAAAAATATTTACAAAACTGATGACTGCAACAAAATTCTATACTATCAATATATTCAACTTAAAATCATTTTTCCAATCTCTTGATACAGAGAATTAAACATATCCTTATGTTACGTAACCACACGGTAGAAAACAGACATAAAGGGAGTTTTTTTTTGGTAAATGACAAAAAGGAAGTTTTAACTCTTCTTAATCTCCACCACCTCCACCACCACCACAACCTCCTCCACCACATCCACCTCCACCGCCACAGCCACCGCCTCCACCCCAACTGCTTGTCCCTCCAGCAGTAGCCCCTAGAATAGCCATTCCACCATGCTTCATTGCTGTGTTGTTCCTGCGTGCAATTCCACCACTTTCGACATCAAGGTTCCCTTGGTGGCTTGTTTTCTTCCTGGAAATTTTGAAAAGACGACACAAAATCAAAATTATTATGAATGGAACGACAAAGAATAAGATTACAATGACATATGGTTTCATGTTGTTGAAAATTCTTGTTAATTGGTATTCAGCTGAAAACTCTTATGCTTTTATAGCATAACATTGCTTGACCAAGGCACTGCAGCTTTTACTTTTTCTATACAAGTTTAATTTGCTGAACAAGTCTTTATAAGATTTGGAACTAGATGGAAATTCTCTAAACTAGACTTTTGGCACCTTTAACAGTTTTATACAATTGTATTTTCTTATTGCACTATACATAAAATTACACGGAGTAAGGCTATTTTTCTTTGCATAGACCAAGACTTTATTCTGCTTGTATAAGAATTTTAATCCCAAAACTCTATTCTACTTGTATAAGAATTTTATAATTATGGTAAATATACAATTCTAATTATGGTACAAATATACATTGAATAATATGACCAAACATTGACCAAATCGTGATATACATTCATTGTATATCACGGTATATTAACTTTATTTAACACACCAGAGTTATAGCGAGCGGTCTTTGTACGTTGAGACTGTCTCTAAAATTTTCAAAAAGGACCGAGGGAAGACCCTTTGTGAAAATGTCTGCAATTTGATACCTGGACGGGACATGACAAATGCGTACTTGTCCACGAGCAATCTTTTCGCGAACAAAATGAATGTCCATCTCGACGTATACCGTCAGGTGTCCGGACATCCTCCACAATCAGCATCTGTATACGAGACAAGTGTGGATGTCGACGACGGATATAAATGTAAGTCAGATGTACCGAATAATGCATAGCGCACTCATGTGCTCAATCCTGGAATCATGCATAAATAAACACACATGTTGGACGACATACGTAAT
The DNA here is from genome assembly GCA_029844215.1 of Przewalskia tangutica. NCBI lineage: Eukaryota > Viridiplantae > Streptophyta > Magnoliopsida > Solanales > Solanaceae > Przewalskia > Przewalskia tangutica. Next base: position 19,243,985 of record CM056721.1, read on the forward strand.
ATCTGATCTCGTGAACGTAAGATACTGAAGGCCCCCTGCATGACTACGATAGCGGGTCGGATCCTCATAAGGTGAGCCAGCCGCAACACACAACTTGTGTTTAGTATCAACTGGAGTGAAAGTGAACTTATAGGATGACATCCCAACCCTTTCAATGACCTCAGCTGCATACTTCCTTTGCGATAAGAACAACCCACCTGCACGACGAGTGACAACAATCCTTAAAAAATAACTCAAGGCCCCAAGTCTTTCATAGCAAATTCAGAACTGAGCATTGTCATGATAGACTTGCGCAATGCATCAGAAGAGGCAATCAAGATAATATCATCCACATATAATAGTATATATATCAAGAAAGATCCACGACGATACATGAACAATGAATTATCAGACCTGCTGTGAGTGAACACAATAGTGGAAACATAGTCTGCAAACCTCTTATACCAAAACCGTGGAGACTGCTTAAGCCCATACAAGAATTTCTTCAACAAACAAACATGATCAGGATATTTGGGATCCCTAAACCCCAAGAGCTGATGCATATAGACTGTCTCCTTGAGATCACCATGTAAGAAAACATTCTTCACATCTAACTAATTAATGGGCCATTCTTTCGAAAGAGCCAAGCTGAGCACAATGCGAATGGTAGCCGATTTGACCATCAGACTAAATATCTCCCCACAATCCACATAAATCTGCTGAGTTTTACCAACACCTACAAACCAAACCTTATGTTTCCAAAAGAATCATCAGAATTATCCTTATGAGCAAAATTCACATAGACCGAATAATATTAACACCATGTGGACGGGGCATCAACTCTCACGTCTTATTATCAATAAGAGCATTATATTCGTCGATCATAGAAATTTTTCGATTCGGGTCATTCAAAGCAGACACATGATTACTGGATAAGGGTGATTTAATAACATTAAAATTTAAATTAAAATGTATTTTTGGTTTAAAAATACCCAGTTGACTACGAGTGACTGGTCTATGACTCGGGGGAGAATTGGGTGAATTTTAGGAATTTTTGGGATACGTGACGGGTCGCGTGACGGTGGACATATTGACCAACCTGATGAGTGGTGATCCACTGGAAGCGGTTCGGTGTTGGGCTGGATAACTCGACCAACAACAGAGACTGGCCCAGTGACTGGAATGTGACCTTGGGTTGGGGATGGTACTGAAGTTGAGACTGATCTAGCGGGCAGTGGGCCCGCTGGTGTATTTTGGGTGCGGGACATGTCCGAAAAGTGGTGAATAATATACGGGGATATATCATCATCCAAAAAATTATATGAACTAGGCACGGGATTACTAACATGTTATACCCCGTAGTTCTGACCCTACGTATGGGAACGTACGAAAGTATGTAAGACTTAAAATTTCCAAAGGATAGGTTGACGGGTCGTTCCGGACGGGTTTTAGTCAACTTTGAGGCGGGTTATAACCCGGTACATTGAGAGTTCCTAAGTGTTTTAAAGGCCTAGGGCGTAGTTCGTTGAGTCTGGATTCCAACGCAACCAACCGTTCGTCGATAGGACGTCGGAGTAGAAAGTTATGAGAGTTACAAGTTCGGCGCAATGGACAGAAATGCGTTTGGACTAAGCGGCGGCGGCGCGGATGCAGGGCCGTGGTGCCTAAAAATCGAGGTCGCTGAAGTTGCAGCGCCCGCGTGGCGCGAAAGTTGAAGAGGCTGCGGAGGTTTAGCGCATGCGCGAAATTTGGGCGGAAAAAACTTAGAAAATCGATTTTTGTTTTAAAAGAGACCATGGGAGGGTGACAAGTGTCCCCCCCCCCCCATCTGATTTTCTGTTGCAGGCAATATATTGACTAAGACTTGGTCATTTTCTATCGTTCATCTTCTCTCTCTCTCTCTCAATTGCTCCCCTCTGCAAAACCCTTAGAAAAATCTGAAAGTTAAGAACAAGAAAAAGAAGCTTGTAGCTAGCTTGTTGGAATTGTTGTGGTAGTGTTCTTGGCAAGGAAGCTAGCAATATTTGGAATAAGTTTTGGCTAAAACTTTAAGGTAACATTTCTTCCTTTAGAATTAGTTCTAGTGTTGCATGCTTAGAAGAAAGATCTTGTGGTAGTAAAATAATGCACTTAGAGTCATTGCATGCAAGTAAATGTGGTTTGGATATGAAGAATGGGTTAAGAAGAGATTATGAGCATGTTGTAGCCTAAAAACCACCTTAGAATTGTGAAGTGAATTGTTGTAAACTTATGGGGCAGAAATTTTGGGCATGGAATCCCCTTTGAATTGTTGGATTGATTGAGCCTTAAATGTGGTGTTTTTGATGATAAATTCGGCCTTGAGAAAGGTGGCAAAGTGAGTAGAAACAAAGGAAATCTGCCAATTTTCCTTAGAATTTAGTGACTTTGAACTTGGATTGTTCTACATTAAGATTTGAGGTTAATAAACGTATCATGACTATTATAGGTTGAAATATTACTTGCGGTAGTTTGGACTTGGCAAGTGGATTGACCAAAGAGGTATGTGAAGTTTTCCTATCTCTTGAGCATGAATAGATAAAACTATGTAGTACGGTAGACGTACATGATTTGGTATTCTTACTTGTTTTGAGTATAAAATGACTTGTTTCGTTTTAAGAATGTATAAGTCCTTTGGTTAAGGGAAAAGTATGATTTTACTAAAGCATAGAGTTAATATAACAACTTTATGGGAAGTTGGTTTATTAGCTTCATAAAAGGTTAATGAGAAGGGATTTACTCTAAGTAAGATAATTATATGAAGAGGCAATTTGATTTAAAGGCATCGATTGCCCAAAGGCTTTATGTATAAAGAAGAGTCACTTTTGAAAGAGATGAAGTATGTAGTACTTGGGTTAAATTCAGGTTTTCTTTTATTTAAAGATATGATGAAGTGCCTTAAATAAACTAAAATGAGAGAGTATATGAACAAGACTAAAAGAAGTTATAAGTTTGCTTAACTTATTTATGATATGATGTGATTTGAGATAGGGTAAGAGTATATGCGAGGCAAGCCCAGATCGTCATACCACTCGCGGTGTAAGAGTATGTCCGAGGGCGGCCAGATCGTCATACCATCCGCTTGATGTAGAGTATATCGAGGCGGATCGAAGATCGTTATACCATCCGCACGATATAAGAGTATATCGAGGGCAAGCCCAATCGTTATACCATCTGCTCGGTGTAAGAGTATATCGAGTCTGACCCAGATCGTTATACCATCCGCCTGGGGTAGAGTATATCGAGGAAAGTCCCAGATCGTTATACCACGTGGATTTGCTACCCATTATGCGAGGAATACCTCGTGCAGTACTTATGGGCTTATGCGGGTGAAATAGTCCCACGTGCCGCACGCGGCGAGTACCTCATGCGGGTCCACAGGACCCATGCGGGTGAAATAGTCCCAGGAGTAGGATGGTTTTATTGATACTACGGGCGAGGTACCCTGTTTTGATCATGAGCCTCCTATTTTATGCAGTATTATATATATATACTTGTCACTCTCATTGTTAGTAAGGCACAGTAAAAGGTATTTTATTGTCTTTCATGACTCCAGCTTGCTTTTAGACTTATGATATCATATTACAGTATTTTTCCCAGCTTTACATACTTGGTACATATTGTGTACTGACCTTCCTCGAAGTGCGTTAAATCCGCAGTAAGGGTAGCGGTTGTGGATCCACAGTCTTAGGATCACTCTTCCAGTGTCAGAAGCTCCAGCCCTCCGGACGCTTGTTATTTTGGTACGGATTTCCCTGAGGCTATAGGTACTTTGTATATTCAGGGGGTATGGCGGGGCCCTGTCTTATTATCTTTAAGTGCATGGCGCTGTATGTGTTTTGGGCTATAAGAACCGATTGTACTATTATACTTTTGTTAAGTATGTTTTATGGGCGGCCTACCGGTGGCGGTGATGTTACTTTTATGCGTATGTGTTGTGTATGTTCATTTGCTATTCTCGACATATACGGCGAGGTACCGGTAGGTACGATGCGACCGGGGTTGGGTCGTGACAAAAGTGGTATCAGAGCAGTTAGTCCTCGGAAAGTGTCCACAGACCGTGTCTAGTAAAGTCTTGATTATCGGTGTCGTGCACCGCATCTATAATCGAGGAGGCTGCGAGATATTTAGGATTAGTTTCCATTCTTTCACTCTAAGATCGTGCAATGAAGTGAGTTATAGGTTGAATCTCACGATGTTTTCCTTTATGTATCGATTATGCCTCGCGCAACGCGGCGAAGGCAAAGCGGTGAGAGTCTTGCTAGTGGGGCGCGGAGAGTCACGAGGGCACAGCCAATCTTTACGAAGATGATGTTTAGGCGGCGAGTTCCACGTCGTCGCCCTCAGCGGTTCGAGGCGTGACGCGGCCGAGACAGCCTCGGCTCGCGATCGGGATTACGGAACATATTGATTCTTGACCAGCGTAGTGGCGAGCGGCCAGCGAAGCGGCGGCAACCGGCCGACGATTGGATTTCTGGGTTATCACCCGAGTTCTATGGTTCGAGATTTGATGAGGATCGCGAGGAGTTTGTCCGGCGATTCTGACGGACCGTGCGAGTTCTTAGGGCATCGAGAGTGCATTATACTAAACTTCTGCAGGTTCTGCGATATTGCGTTGAACGGTTTGAGTCATGGGTATTGTCGAGGTGAGATGCTCTTCCGGCTAATTGGGAGGAGTTCACGAGGCGTTCCTAGACCACTTCTTGCCTCACGAGGTGAGAGAGCCCGCGTAGATAGGTTCTTGACCTTGAGGCGGGACGGGAGGACTATCGAGTCTGACACAGAGTTTGACTCCTTGGCGGAATATGCACACACCATTGTAGGCGATATGGCGAGCGGGGTTCACGGTCACGTGATGGGACTGAGCCGTCACATGATTCTTGCTTAGGAGTGGCTCTTGGCCGAGGATGGATATTGCCGGGATGCGAGCATCTGCGAGATTGAGGGCGAGCGGGATCGGCTAGATTTGGGCGGCCAAGAGGCGAGACATCGGGTTTCAGGCGATTTTGGCGGCAGTCCACCTTCCGGCCAGCGTAGAGTGCTCCTTCACGATTTCGGCGTACGTCAGCGAGGTTATTGAGCGAGCGAGGGCTCGAGCGTCGAGTTTTGAGGAGGCGAGACCGGCGCTGTCGAGACCACCTACCTCTCGGTGCGTTCGATGCGGTAGGTCTCATCCGGCGAGTGCGTATGGGTTCGAGATCATATTACTCTTGTGGCGGCGGGGCCATCGAAGAAGGATTGTCCGTCGCGGCGGGAGCGTGCGGTTCGGGCGAAGTGCATTCTTTGGATCTTCATCTTCGATAGTTAGACGCCCGGAGAGGCACTTATGGGCGGCCAGCGCGGCGAGAGTCGTGGTAGGGGTTCGATTCTAGCGGTCCTCGAGCGCATTTATGCTATGTCGGTAGGCGAGGACCGAGGCGTCGCGGATGCCGCAGTACATTGTTGGTTTCTTGCTGTGATGTTTATGCTTTGATAGATCCAGGATCTACCTTGTCCTACATATCTCTTCATATTGCCAGTAGAATAGGGATAGAGCAGTCCATAAGACCTTTTGAGGTGGCTACGCGATGGGTGATTGATGGTATGGCGAGTGTATAAGGCTTGCCTGTGACTATAGATAGTCGTCGGACTCTGGCCGACTTGATAGAGTTGGATATGACGGACTTTGATGTGATTATGGGTATGGATTGGCTAGCGTCTTGCTACGCCAATGTAGGAGAAGGACTGGTTCGATTCGGTTTCCGTGGCCGGTTATCAGTGGAAGGGAATACGGCGTCGCCAGGGTAAGTTTATTTCTTACCTCAAGGCTAGGAAGATGGTGCGGAAGGGTATATCTACCATATGGTTCGGGTATTCGACACGAGGTGAGGACCTTGATCGATTCGGTCGTTAGAGAGTTTCGGATGTATTCCGGATGAGCTTGGGTATCCTCGAAAGGAGATTGAGTTTTGCATTGATTTGGCGCGGATACTCGACGATATCTATTAGCCATACGAGGATGTGAAGAGTTGAAGGACGGTGAAAGATTTCTTTGGAGAAAGGCTTTATTAGGCAAGTGTTTCTCAGGGAGCACAGTGTTATTTGTAAAGAAGAAGGATGGGGGCTGCGTATGTGTATTGATTACGGTGAACAAGGTAACTATCAAGAATAGATATCCTCCCGGGATTGACGATTTGTTTGACCGGTTGCAGGTGCAAAGTGTTTTCCAAGTTAGACTGCGATGCAGTTATCATCAGTGCGAGTTAGAGATAGATATCCCAAAGCGCATTCGGGACCGGTATGGGCACTATGAGTTGGGGTGATGTCTTTCGGGTTGACTAACGCCCAGTATTCATGGATTTGATGAATAGGGTTTTCAGGCCATTCTTGGATATGTTCGTTATAGTTTTCATTGATGATATCTTGGTGTATTAGCACAGAGCAGGAGCATCTGGTCATTTGAGGCGGTATTGGGAGTCCTCCGAGGCCGTGATTGTATGCCAAGTTCTCGAAGTCTGAGTTAGTGGCGTCGGTGGCTTTCTTAGGGCATGTTATCGGGGCGATGGTATTCGGGTTGATACAAAGATTGAAGCGATCAAGACTTGGCGGACTCCAGCGGAGTGCGGCTTTGGGCACTCGCGAGTTATTATCGGTTTGTAGAAGTTTGCTTCTATTTGGCACCTTTGACTAAGTGACTCCGGCTATGTTCTGTGGACGGATACTTGTGAGAAAGTTTTGATTGCTAAAGGAGAAGTTGGCGATTCTTACTCTTGAGAGGGCTTAGATGGATATGTGGTTTATTGTGGCGCGTCGGTGTCGGGCTTGGAGTGCGTCTTGATGCGGCAGCGAGTTATAACTTATGCATATCGGCGGCTTAGGAAGCATGAGAGAAGAACTATCCCGCGTGACTTAGGTTAGCGTGATGATTCGTGCCTTAAAGATGCGGAGACATTATTTATATGGAGTCCATGTGGACATTTACGACGCGAGAGTCTCAGCATCTTGACGGAGGAGGCTGAACTTGCGGCGAAGGCGGTGGTTGGAGCTACTTAAGGATTACGATGTTGATATTCTATACCACGGGGAAGGCGATGTGGTTGCAGATGCCGCAGTCGCGGTCGATGGGTAGTGCATGCGATGTTCACGGAGAAGAGGATATGGTCAGAGTTACATTAGCAAGCCTTGGGGTTCGTTTGGTTGATTCATTAGTGGCGGTATTCGGGTTAGAGAGGTTGCGAGTCTTCCATCGTCGAGGTGAAAGCGGCGATGAGGATCCGATTTTGGTGCGATGCAGAGACGCGGCTCTCGAAGGAGAAGAGTCTATTTGAGGTGGCGCTGATGGGGTGCTAAGGTTCGGGCGATTGTGTGTTCCGTGTAGCGAGACTTGTCGGCAGGTGCAGGAGGCACGCGGTGCTCGTTATTCTATTCATCGGGTGCGACTAAGATGTACCATGACCTCGAATCGTGTATTGGTGGGGCGGCCTAAAGAGGCGTTGCGGAGTTCGTGTACGATGCGAATTGTCGAGTTAAGATTGAGCACGAAGCCGGTGAACATTGCGAGCCATTGATATTCGACTTGGAAGTGGGAGGTGATAAATATGGATTTTATTACGGGGCTACCTACCACTCGGAGGAAGCATGATTCCATTTGGGTGATTGTCGGCGGTGTGAAATCAGCCCATTTTCTTCCGTCGAGCAGCGTTTTGGTGAGACTATGCGGATTATATATTAGGGAGATTGTGAGGCGCACGGGGTCGGTGTCGATTATATCGAGATAGAGAGCTTCTCGGCTAACTCGGAGGTCCTTCGAAGGATTAGGGACACGGTGAGTCTCGATGCGGCGTTTCACCCTCGAGACGGACGGGCGAGGCAGCACTATCCGACACTCGAGGATATCTGCGGGCTTGTGTTATTGATTTCGAGGGTATTGGGAGGATCATTTGCCTCTTGTGGAGTTTGCTTACAACAATAGCTACCATTCCAAAGATTCGGATGGCGCCATGAGGCCTTATACGGGAGAAAGTGCAGTCACCGATAGTTGGTTCGAGTGGGAGAAGTCGATTAGTCGGGCGGACTTAGTTTGTGGATAAGGTGAAGCTTATCCAGAAGCGGTTGTTGGCGGCTCGAGTCGGCGAAGTCGTATCACGAGATCATCGGCGTCGACACTTGGAATTTGAGATAGATGATTGGGTTTTCCTAAAGGTACGCCCGTGAAGGCGTGATGAGATTTGGAAAGAAAGGAAGCTTAGCGAGTACATTGGGCGTATCAGTTGTCCGTAGGGTAGGCAAGGTTGCTATGAGTTAGATCTTCCGTCCGATTTGGGCGGTGCATCGATTTTCATGTGTCCATGATGCGCAAATGTATTCGAGATCCAACTAGAGTGAACCCGGAACATGATGTCAAATTAAAAGAGGAGTTAAAATATGAGGAGACTCCCAAAGAGATACTCGATCGTCAGGTTAGACGACCGGACGAAAGACGTGGCTTAGTCAGTCTATGGCGGAGCAACGGGGAGAAAATGGCGTGGGAAGCGAGAGGATGACATGATGAAGAAGTATCCTCACTTATTCCCTATACCTCCGGGTAACCTACTTTCGCTTGTTAGTTTTGATTTAGCATTTACGTATGTTGTGGCTCGTTGAGCTTCTTTATTAAGAATGAATCGTTAAGAGTGTCTATGTCGATGTTGTGATTTGAGTAAGCCTAGAAGGAACATTCGTGACGAATGTTTCTAATGGGTGGAGAATTTTATACCCCGTAGTTCTGACCCTACGTGTGGAGCGTGCGAAAGTATGTAAGACTTAAAATTTCCAAAGGATAGGTTGTCGTTAGGACGGGTTTTAGTCAACTTTGAGAGTTATAACCCGGTACATTGAAGTTCCTAAGTGTTTTAAAGGCCTAGGCGTAGTTCGTTAGTCTGGATTCCAACGCAACCAACCGTTCGTCGATAGGGCGTCGGAGTAGAAAGTTATGAGAGTTACAAGTTCGGCGTGATCGGACAGAAATGCGTTTGGACTAAAGCGCGCGGCGCGGATCTGAGGCAGCGGCGCCTAAAAATGAGGTCGCTGAAGTTGCAGCGCTGGGACAACGAGCGTGGCGCGAAAGTTGAAGAGGCTGCGGAGGTTTGGCGCGGCGGAAATTTGGGCGGAAAACTTAGAAAATCTGATTTTTGTTTTAAAAGAGACCATGGGAGGGTGACAAGTGTCCCCCCCCATCTGATTTTCTGTTGCATGCAATATATTGACCAAGACTTGGTCATTTTCTATCTTTCATCTTCTCTCTCTCAATTTGCTCCCTTATAAAAACCCTTAGAAAAATCGAAAGTTAAGAACGAAAAGGAAGCTTGTAGCTAGCTTGTTGGAATTGTTGTGGTAGTGTTCTTGGCAGGAAGCTAGCAATATTTGGAATAAGTTTTGGCTAAAACTTTAAGGTAACATTTCTTCCTTTAGAATTAGTTCTAGTGTTGCGTCTTAGAAGAAAGATCTTGTGGTAGTAAAATAATGCACTTAGAGTCGTTGCATGCAGTAAATGTGGTTTGGATATGAAGAATGGGTTAAGAAGAGATTATGAGCATGTTGTAGCCTAAAAACCACCTTAGAATTGTTAAGTGAATTGTTGTAAACTTATGGGGCAGAAATTTTGGGCATGGAATCCCCTTTGAATTGTTGGATTGATTGAGCCTTAAATGTGGTGTTTTTGATGATAAATTCGGCCTTGAGAAAGGTGGCAAAGTGAGTAGAAACAAAGGAAATGCTGCCCAATTTTCCTTAGAATTTAGTGACTTTGAACTTGGATTGTTCTACATTAAGATTTGAGGTTAATAAACGTATCATGACTATTATAGGTTGAAATATTACTTGTAGTTTGGACTTGGCAAGTGGATTGACTAAAGAGGTATGTGAAGTTTTCCTATCTCTTGAGCATGAATAGATAAAACTATGTAGTGCGGTGAGCGTACGTGATTTAGTATTCTTACTTGTTTTGAGTATAAAATGACTTGTTTCGTTTTAAGAATGTATAAGTCCGGTTAAGGAAAAGTATGATTTTACTAAAGCATAGAGTTAATATAACAACTTTATGGGAAGTTGGTTTATTAGCTTCATAAAGGTTAATGAGAAGGATTTACTCTAAGTAAGATAATTATATGAAGAGGCAATTTGATTTAAAGGCATCAATTGCCCAAAGGCTTTTATGTATAAAGAAGAGTCACTTTTGAAAGAGATGAAGTATGTAGTACTTGGGTTAAATTTCCGGTTTTCTTTTATTTAAAGATATGATGAAGTGCCTTAAATAAACTAAAATGAGAGAGTATATGAACAAGACTAAAAGAAGTTATAAGTTTGCTTAACTTATTTATGATATGATGTGATTTGAGATAGGGTAAGAGTATATGCGAGGCAAGCCCCAGATCGTCATACCACCTCCTTGATGTAAGAGTATGTCGAGGGCGGCCCAGATCGTCATACCATCCGCTTGATGTAAGAGTATATCGAGGCGGATCCAAGATCGTTATACCATCCGCACGATATAAGAGTATATCGAGGCAAGCCCCAAGATCGTTATACCATCTGCTCAGTGTAAGAGTATATCGAGTCTGACCAAGATCGTTATACCATCCGCCGGTAAGAGTATATCGAGGAAAGTCCCCAAGATCGTTATACCACATTAGTGGATTTGCTACCCATGATCGAGGAATACCTCATGCAGTACTTATGGGCTTATGCGGGTGAAATAGTCCCGTGCCATGATAGAGTACATGCGGGTCCGCGGGACCGTGCGGGTGAAATAGTCGGGAGTAGGATGGTTTTATTGATACTACGGACGAGGTACCCTGTTTTGATCATGAGCCTCCTATTTTATGCAGTATTATATATATATACTTGTCACTCTCATTGTTAGTAAGGCACAGTAAGAGGTATTTTATTGTCTTTCATGACTCCAGCTTGGTTTTAGACTTATGATATCATATTGATATTTTTTCCCAACTTTACATACTTGGTACATATTGTGTCTTGACCCCTTCCTCGGCGTTAAATCGCGAGTAAGTAGCGGTGTGGATCCACATTCTGGATCACTCTTCCAGTGTCGAAGCTCCATCCCTCGGACGCTTGTTATTTTATTTCCACGAGGCTATAGGTACTTTGTATATTCGAGGTATGGCGGGGCCTGTCCGCCACATTGATTATCTTTAAGTGCAAGCCACCTATGTGTTTTGGGCTATAAGAACCGATTGTACTATTATACTTTGTTAAGTATGTTTTATGGAAAGCGACACTACCGTGGCGGTGATATTACTTTTATGCGTATGTGTTGTGTATGTTCATTGCTATTCTCGACATATACGGCGGGGTACCGGTAAGTACGATCGCGGCCGAGGATGGAGTCGTGACAAAAGTGGTATCAAAGCGATTAGTCCTCGGAAAGTGTCCAGTAGAGTCTTGATTATCGGTGTCGTGCGCGCATCTATGTCAGAGTGCGAGATATTTAGGATTGGTTTCCATTCTTTCACTCTAGATCGTGCAATAGAGTGAGTTATAGGTTGAATCTCCCCGATGTTTTCCTTTATGTATCGATTATGCCTCCACGCAAGGCAACCGCGGCCCGAAGGCAAAGCGGTGAGTCTTGCTAGTGGGACGCGGAGAGTCACGAGCACAGGCCCAATCTTTACGAGAGATGATGTTTAGGCGGCGAGTTCCACGTCGTCGCCCGGCCTCAGCAGTTCGGCGGCGGGCGCGGCTCACGAGACCGCGATGCAGGAGCCTCGGCTCCATCGACGCCGTACGTAGATTAGAAAGATTCTTGCCAGCGTAGTGGCGGCGGCAACGGAAGCGGCGGCGACCGGCCGACGTTCTGATTCGGGATTTCTGGGTTGTCACCCACCCGAGTTCTATGGTTCGAGATTTGATGAGGATCGCAGGAGTTTGTCCGGCGATTACGGACCATGCGAGTTCTTAGGGCATCGGAGAGTGCATTATACTAGCTGCAGGTTACGCGATATTGCGTTGGCGGTTTGAGTCTGGGTATTGTCGAGGGTGAGGATGCTCTTCCGGTGATTGGGAGGAGTTCACGAGGCGTTCTAGACCACTTCTTGCCTCACGAGGTGAGAGAGCCCGCGTAGATAGGTTCTTGACCTTGAGGCAGGGCGGGAGGACTATCGGGAGTACAACACAGAGTTTGACTCCTTGGCGGATATGCACACACCATTGTAGGCGATATGGCGAGCGGGGTTCACGGTACGTGATGGGACTAGGCCGTCACATGATTCGCTTGCAGGAGTGGCTCTTCACGAGGATGGATATTGCGGGATGCGAGCATACGCGCGAGGATTGAGGGCGAGCGGATCGGCTAGATTTGGGCGGCCAGAGGCGAGACATCGGGTTTCAGGCGGTTTGGCGGCGGCCTCGGCAGTCCACCTTCCGGCCAGATAGAGTGCTCCTTCACGATTTCCGGCGGGAGTACGTCAGCGAGGTTATTCGAGGCGAGCGAGCTCGAGCGTCGAGTTTTGAGGCGAACCGGCTGTCGAGACCACCTACCTCTCGGTGCGTTCGATGCGGTAGGTCTCATCCGGGCGAGTGCCGTATGGGTTCGAGATCATATTACTCTTGTAGCAGGCCATCTGAAGAGATTGTCCGCCCCAGCGGCGGAGCATTACGGTTCGGTAGCGGATCTTCATCTTCGATAGTTAGACGCCCGAGGTGGCACTTATGGGCGGCAGCCGCGAGTCGTGGTAGGGGTTCGATTCTAGCGTCCTCGAACCGCATTTATGCTATGTCCGTAGTAGACCGGGCGTCGCGGATGTCGCCGCAGTACATTGTTGGTTTCTTCTTTGATGTTTATGCTTTGATAGATCCAGATCTACCTTGTCCTACATATCTCCTCATATTGCGGTAGAATAGGGATAGAGCCCGAGTCCATAAGACCTTTTGAGGTGGCTACGCGAGGTGATTCGATGGTAGGCGGCGAGTGTATAAGGCTTGCGTGACTATAGATAGTCGTCGACTCTGGCCGACTTGATAGAGTTGGATATGACGGACTTTGATGTGATTATGGGTATGGATTGGCTAGCATCTTGCTACGCCAATGTAGTAGGAGAATTCGATTGCCGGTTATCGAGTGGAAGGGAATACGGCGTCGCCGAGGGTAAGTTTATTTCTTACCTCAAGGCTAGGAAGATGGTGCGGAAAGGGTATATCTACCATATGGTTCGGGTATTCGACATCGAGGTGAGTGGACCTTGATCCGATCGTTAGAGAGTTTCGGATGTATTCGGATGAGCTTGGGTATCCTCCCGAAAGGGAGATTGAGTTTTGCATTGATTTGGCGCGGATACTCCCGATATCTATTAGCCATACGGGATGGCACTAGTGAAGGAGTTGAAGGACCAGTGAAAGATTTCTTTGGAGAAAGGCTTTATTAGGCCAAGTGTTTCTCCTGGGAGCACCGGTGTTATTTGTAAAGAAGAAGGATGGCGTATGTATTGATTACGGTGAACAAGGTAACTATCAAGAATAGATATCCCTCCCGAGATTGACGATTTGTTTGACGGTGCAAAGTGTTTTCAAGTTAGACTGCGGTGCGTTATCATCAGTGAGTTAGAGAGATAGATATCCCAAAGGCATTCAGACCGGTATGGGCACTATGAGTTGGTGATGTCTTTGGGGTTGACCAACACCTGATATTCATGGATTTGATGAATAGGGTGTTGAGCCATTCTTGGATATGTTCGTTATAGTTTTCATTGATGATATCTTGGTGTATTCGCGCGGAGCGGAGCATCTGGTCATTTGAGATGGTATTGGGAGTCCTCCGAGGCCGTGATTGTATGCCAAGTTCTCACGAAGTCTGGCGTCGGTGGCTTTCTTAGGGCATGTTATCGGGTAGATGGTATTCGGGTTGATACAAAGATTGAAGCGATCAAGACTTGACCTTTGGGCCTTGCGAGTTATTATCGGCGGTTTGTAGAAGTTTGCTTCTATTTCTTTGACTAGACTCGAGCGGCTATGTTCGGATACTTGTGAGAAAGTTTTCGGTTGCTAAAGGAGAAGTTGGCAGCCCAGTTCTTACTCTTCGGAGGGCTTAGATGGATATGTGGTTTATTGTGACCAGCGTCGTGTCGGGCTTGAGTGCGGCGAGTTATAGCTTATGCGTCTCGGCTTAGGAAGCATGAGAAGAACTATCCCACGCATGACTTGGAGTTGGCGGCATGATTCATGCCTTAAAGATCGGAGACATTATTTATATGGAGTCGTGGACATTTACACAGACCACAAGAGTCTCGACATCTTGACCAGGAGTGAACTTGCGCAGGCGGTGGTTGGAGCTACTTAAGGATTACGATGTTGATATTCTATACCACGGGGAAGGCGATGTGGTTGCAGATGCCAGTCGCGGTCGATGGGTAGTGCATGCGATGTTACCGAAGAGGATATGGTCAGAGTTACATCACTAGCAAGCCTTGGGGTTCGTTTGGTTGATTAGTGACGGTATTCGGGTTAGAGAGGTTGCGAGTCTTCCATCGTCGAGGAGGTGAAGAGGCGGCAGTATGAGGATCCGATTTTGCACGAGATGCGACTCCGAAGGAGAAGAGTCTATTTGAGGTAGCGCGATGAGGTGCTAAGGTTCGAGGCGATTGTGTGTTCCCGATGCGGACCGTTATTCTATTCATCACTAAGATGTACCATGACCTCGAATCGTGTATTGGTGGGGCGGCCTAAAGAGCGCGTTGCGAGTTCGTGGCACGATGTCGGCGAGTTAAGATTGAGCACGAAGCGGTGGTGTTGCGAGCCATTGATATTCGACTTGGAAGTGGGAGGTGATAAATATGGATTTTATTACGGGCTACCTACCACGAAGCATGATTCCATTTGGGTGATTGTCGGCGGTGTGAAATCGGCCATTTTCTTCAGCGTTTTTGGAGACTATGCAGATTATATATTAGGGAGATTGTGAGCGCACGGGGTCGGTGTCGATTATATCGAATAGAGGAGCCCGATTCTCGGCTAACTTACGAGGTCGAAGGGATTAGGGACACAGTGAGTCTCGATGCGGCGTTTCACCTCGTGACGGACGGGCGAGGCGGCGCACTATCGACACTCGAGGATATCTGCGGGCTTGTGTTATTGATTTTTGGGAGGATCATTTGCCTCTTGTGGAGTTTGCCACAACAATAGCTACCATTCAAAGATTCGAGATGGCGCCTTATGAGGCCTTATACGAGAAAGTGCAGTCACCGATAGGTTCGAGGTGGGAGAAGTCCGATTAGTCGGGCGGACTTAGTTCAGGTGGATAAGGTGAAGCTTATCGGGAGCGGTTGTTAGCGGCTTCAGTCGGAAGTCGAGATCATCGGCGTCGACACTTGGAATTTGAGATAGATGATTGGGTTTTCCTAAAGGTATCGCCACGGCGTGATGAGATTTGGAAAGAAAGGGAAGCTTAGGCCCAATGTACATTGTCAGTAGGGTAGGCGAGGTTGCACATGAGTTAGATCTTCCGTCCGATTTGAGGCGGTGCATCGATTTTCATGTGTCCATGTTGCGGAAATGTATTGAGATCCATCTAGAGTGCACCCGGTTCGGGATGTCCAAGTAGAGGAGTTATCGTATGAGGAGAGTCCCATAGCGATACTCGATCGTCTTAGGCGACTTGGACGAAGGCGTGGCTTAGTCAAGGTCTATGGCGAACGAGGAGGAAATGGCGTGGGAAGAAGAGGATGACATGATGAAGAAGTATCCTCACTTATTCCTATACCTCCGGGTAACCTACTTTCTTGTTAGTTTTGATTTAGCATTTACGCTTACGTATGTTGTGGCTCGTGGAGCTTCTTTATTACGAATGAATAGTTAAGAGGGTCTATGTCGATGTTGTGATTTGAGTAAGCCTAGAAGGAACATTCGGACGAATGTTTCTAAGGGAGAATGTTATACCGTAGTTCTGACCTACGTAGTATGTAAGACTTAAAATTTCCAAAGGATAGGTTGACGTGTCGTTCCGGACGGGTTTTAGTCAACTTTGAGGCGGGTTATAACCCGGTACATTGAGAGTTCCTAAGTGTTTTAAAGGCCGAGGGCGTAGTTCGTTGAGTCTGGATTCAGCGCAACCAACCGTTCGTCGATAGGGCGTCGGAGTAGAAAGTTATGAGAGTTACAAGTTCGGTCTTGATCGGACAATGCGTTTCGGACTAAGCGGCGACGCGGCGCGGATGCGGCGCGGCGCCTAAAGAGGGTCGCTGAAGTTGCAGCGCCGTAGCGGACATGGCGCGAAAGTTCGAGAGGCTGCGGAGGTTTATTGCGGCGAAGGCGGAAAAACTTAGAAAATCTGATTTTTGTTTTAAAAGAGACCATGGGAGGGTGACAAGTGTCCCCCCCTGATTTTCTGTTGCATGCAATATATTGACCAAGACTTGGTCATTTTCTATCTTTCATCTTCTCTCTCAAATTGCTCCCTCTAAAACCCTTAGAAAAATCTGAAAGTTAAGAACAAGAAAAGGAAGCTTGTAGCTAGCTTGTTGGCATTGTTGTGGTAGTGTTCTTGGCAAGGAAGCTAGCAATATTTGGAATAAGTTTTGGCTAAAACTTTAAGGTAACATTTCTTCCTTTAGAATTAGTTCTAGTGTTGCATCTTAGAAGAAAGATCTTGTGGTAGTAAAATAATGCACTTAGAGTCATTGCATGCAAGTAAATGTGGTTTGGATATGAAGAATGGGTTAAGAAGAGATTATGAGCATGTTGTAGCCTAAAAACCACCTTAGAATTGTGAAGTGAATTGTTGTAAACTTATGGGGCAGAAATTTTGGGCATGGAATCCCCTTTGAATTGTTGGATTGATTGAGCCTTAAATGTGGTGTTTTTGATGATAAATTCGGCCTTGAGAAATGTGGCAAAGTGAGTAGAAACAAAGGAAATGCTGCCCAATTTTCCTTAGAATTTAGTGACTTTGAACTTGGATTGTTCTACATTAAGATTAGAGGTTAATAAACGTATCATGACTATTATAGGTTGAAATATTACTTGCGGTAGTTTGGACTTGGCAAGTGGATTGACCAAAGAGGTATGTGAAGTTTTCCTATCTCTTGAGCATGAATAGATAAAACTATGTAGTGCGGTGAGCGTACATGATTTGGTATGCTTACTTGTTTTGAGTATAAAATGACTTGTTTCGTTTTAAGAATGTATAAGTCCCTTGGTTAAGGGAAAAGTATGATTTTACTAAAGTATAGAGTTAATATAACAACTTTATGGGAAGTTGGTTTATTAGCTTCATAAAAGGTTAATGAGAAGGGATTTACTCTAAGTAAGATAATTATATGAAGAGACAATTTGATTTAAAGGCATCAATTGCCCAAAGGCTTTTATGTATAAAGAAGAGTCACTTTTGAAAGAGATGAAGTATGTAGTACTTGGGTTAAATTCAGGTTTTCTTTTATTTAAAGATATGATGAAGTGCCTTAAATAAACTAAAATGAGAGAGTATATGAACAAGACTAAAAGAAGTTATAAGTTTGCTTAACTTATTTATGATATGATGATTTGAGATAGGGTAAGAGTATAAGACCAGATCGTCATACCACCTCCTTGATGTAAGAGTATATAGATCGTCATACCATCCGCTTGGTGTAAGAGTATATCGAGAGATCCAAGATCGTTATACCATCTGCACCCGATAAGAGTATATCCGAGGCAAGCCCCAAGATCGTTATACCATCTGCTCGGTGTAAGAGTATATCCGAGTCTGACCCAAGATCGTTATACCATCCTTGGGTAATAGTATATCGGGAAAGTCCCAAGATCGTTATACCTGGATTTGCTACCCGTGATGCGAGAATACCTCATGCGAGTCCTTATGGGCTTATGCGGTGAAATAGTCCCGTGCCGGAGTACCTCATGCGGGTCCGCGGGACCCGTGCGGGTGAAATAGTCGAGTAGGATGGTTTATTGATACTACGGCGAGGTACCTGTTTTGATCACGAGCCTCCTATTTTATGCGATTATATATATATATACTTGTCACTCTCATTGTTAGTAAGGCACGGTAAAAGGTATTTTATTGTCTTTCGTGACTCGGCTTGCTTTTAGACTTATGATATCATATTCTGATATTTTTCGGCTTTACATACTTGGTACATATTGTGACCCCCCTTCCTGGGGCTGCGTTAAATCTGCGGTAAGCAGATTGTGGATCCACATTCTTAGGATCACTCTTCGGTGTCGAAGCTCCATCCTCGACGCTTGTTATTTTAGTGCATTTCCTGAGGCTATAGGTACTTTGTATATTCAGGGTATGGCGGGCCTGTCACGGTTATTATCTTTAAGTGCGTGGCCACATGTGTTTTGGGCTATAAGAACCAGTTGTACTATTATACTTTTGTTAAGTATGTTTTATGGATGATGTTACTTTTATGCGTATGTGTTGTGTATGTTCATTGCTATTCTCGACATATAGTACCGGTAGGTACGATGGTTGGGTCGTGACATAACATTAGCAAATGAAAACTGGGACTCATCAAATATAACATGACGACTCATGATGATTTTATTAGACGATAAATCAAAACATTTGTAACCACAATGATTAGACGGATAACCCAAAAACACACAAGGGGTAGACCGTGCATGAAGTTTGTTAATTGTGGTGGACGGAAACAACGGATAACATAAGCACCCAAAGACCCTAAGATGTGAATACGAAAGAGTCTTATTATATAAAATTTGAAGAGGGGACGGATACGTCAAACTCTTGATAGGAAGAATAGTAAGAAGATATATAGCCATTTGAAGAGCATAATGCCTAAAAGTAGGGGGTACGGAAACATGAAGCAATAAAGTCCGGACAATGCTGTTAATTGTATAATTTTTTCGTTCTGCTTTCCCATTTTGTGAAGACGTATGAGGACAACAAAAATAAAAATTGATCCAATTATTAGCACAAAATTCCCGAAACATCCCATTATCATATTCTTTGTCATTATCACATTGAATATTTTTAATTTTTCGTTCGAATTGAGTTCTAATGAATGTTCTAAATTTTAAGAAGGTGGAAAAAACTTGCGGCTTTTTTGCGATTGGAAAATTCCATAAAAAGTTAGAATAATCATCCAAAAATAGAACGTAATAACGATAACCCAAAGAACTGAGAGCAGGAGACGTCCATAGATCGATATGATAATATCAAATGACATTAGAGTATGCGAATTAGAGTCTACAAATGACAATCTAATAATTTACACTAAAGAATAAGATTGACAATTCGGAGTACTATGCGTACCCTTACAAGAAATAAATTTATTTTTATCTAAGGAAGACAAAATAGACGACCCCGGATGACATAGACGAGCATGCCACAAGGACGGAGCAAGGGCGACAAACGTAGATGACAAGGCTAGACTCGAAAGACCTAAACTAGGTGTGATCGGATAAAAATCTCCCCTACTATCACACATCATGAGAGGATTTTCCCGTCTTGAAATCCTTCACAGAAAATCCAAACGAATCAAATTAAACAGAAACATAATTATCAGTTGTGAATTTACGGACCGACACTAAATTTTTAATCAATTTAGGGGCATGAAGGTTTTTTCAAGATAAGAGGTGGATGGGGTGGAGACAAAGTTTTATGAACATAACTACGAATCAGAATAGAATTATCATTACCAACAATTATGCCACGAGGGATGTTCAAATTGGAATAAGACGAGAGAGTACCTTGATCGGACGTCATGTGGGTAGTCACATCGGTGTCCATGTACCAATTTGGGTCTGATGAATTTATTCCAAGTGTTTGCATAGCCGCCTCAATGTCGGTTGGAGAGGGGCCCGCTGCATGATGGGCCTGAGGAGCCCGGGCCCCAAGCACACCGGCTTTCGCCAGACCATAATCGGGATGAAATCGGCTGCTGGCCGATAACATCGCCGGGCCAATACATTGCACTATGACGCAGTAAGGGTTGTTGGGCCACGCCAGAGGACGGTGGGACGATGGGAGGTGGCCCACCGCTGACTGGACAGGGCCCACTTGCATCGGAACCGCCGTGTTTGCCCCCGCGGTTTTTGCCATTATGTTTCCGAGTATTCTTGCCACTACCGTGAGCACTATTTTAGCCCGAATTTTTAACAAAACTTAGAGAATTTGTGGAGGACGTCATCATGACTATGGGACTAGCACCAGTAGCCATCTTTTTAGCCAAACCGACTTCTTTTAAGGTAAGCATGAATCAGACTTAATATAACTTCGAAAGATGATTACTTTGACGAAGGATAGTTCCAACGCCACTATTGGCCTCGGAGAGGCCGACAACCATCTACAAAACAAGACGATCGTCACTAACGAGCGCACCAATGTTGCGTAGTTGGTCCGCCAATTCTTTCAACCATTTGCAATAAGCTGAAACGTTTGAGAAATTTTTCATGTCGACGTGGGAAAATTCCTGATCTTCTGGAGTTCTGATTATGTTGAAATATGTCACGCAGCCTATCCTAAGCAGCCTTTGTCATAACGTCCGACTCAATAATCATTTAGATAGTAGAGTAAATCCACTGAAGGACGGTGGCATCAAGAGTCGTCCACAACTTAGGATCATCCTCGCGTTTTGGCACCTCCGTATCCTCAAGAGCCGCGGGGATGATATGATGTATGACTTGATGCGAGTGCGCGTGAATTTTGAACAGTTCGGCCCACGTCGCATATTAGACGTTTTCTATTTCAAGAACAAAAGAGATGTTATTCTTGATGTTAGAAACTGTAAGAACAAGATGGAACGTGTTCTTAGATGTAGACATACTGATAGAACAATATGTGATTGAGGGATTTTGAAGAAAGAAATTTAGGTTTGGAGAACACAAGAAATTACGGAAACCGAGACAATATGGCACGGAACCCGAGAGAGATTTGGCGGAAGCAAGGAGAGAAAAAATCACCTAGACTTGTGATACCATGAAAGAAATAATCCCTTGATTATTTTCATTAATGAATGAGAATATATACATGTTACAATAGGAGAATCTTATTCCTATTCTAATTCTAAAACCTTATTTTACTTGTACAAGAATCTCATAATTATGGTAAATAAAGTTGTAAATATACAATTTTAATTAATGTATACCACGGTTTGGTCAATGTTTGGTCATTAATTATATATCACGGCATATTAACTTTATTTAACAATATACAAGTTTGCAGAACAAGTTCTTATAACATTGTACTAGCTGTTAGTTTGAAAACAAGACGGAAATTTTCTATATTAGACTTTTTGCAATTTTAAATTTTTTAAGGTATGTATTTATGTATTACACGTTAAGAAAGCCCAAGCTTACACGCATTGGCCCACAGGGTGCCCATCTTCAAGAAGGTCTGAATGAAAGACCCAAGCCTACATGAACCATCACAAAGAAAGTCCTACGAATGAAGACTCGGGCCTGTTTCGATGAAACCTCGATGAAAGCCCGTTGTGAGTTTTTAATGGATATGTTATTGTTGTTGTTGCACCAGAAATATAACAGAGAAGGATAAGCTGTTTTATTTAATTTGCTTAGACCTAGTCTTTATTTAAGCGATCTTCAGAATTGTGATATTGTAGTTGAGTGGAAGAAAATAAATGTGGCAATTCCTTTGAATCTTTCTCTTGCTTAATTCCATGGCTACTACTTAGTTGATGCATGAGTTTGTTTCATAGATGATCACTTAATTTTTATTTTATTATAACAAAATCAATAATGGACCTTCTTTAATATAAAAAATCACTTAATTTTACTTACTTTGTATTGTTAATGCTTTATTTTCAATATAATTCATCTAGAATTCACATCTAACGTGTCACTTGAGATTCACGTGTCATTGGCCACATATACAAATTCAAATTCAACTGTACCGTTTTAAGGGTAAATAACATCAATAAGTGATCTTGATATTTTGACCCGTTTAACAATTTTTTTTTTAAAAAATAGCCTCAGCTTCAGAAAATTCGCTAGGTAAAGCTTTGCCCAACATGCATAAGTTGTGGACATTAGTTTGCCTATAAGACGGAAATTCAGGATACTTCAAGACAGTAAACCTGCTCAATTAACCACAAATTCTGCCTTATAGATGCTAGAATTTTATGCTTGATGAACAATAAAAGTTTTCTCAGTGATTTTTTTAAATTAAGATCATTTTTTAAAGATTTTATTAAACGGGAACACAAATTCAAGACCGAACACTTTTGAGGACACTACACATCATTTTTTTGATGAATTATGATCCAACTAGCCCAATACTTGGCTTGATCAAAATGAATGGATCAAGATGGATTAGAACACTGGTCATAAATTAGCAAGAGAAAAGCCCAAGCTTATGGCATTGTTAATCTGGTAATGACTGAATGAAAATAACATGAATGTTTGCCTAAATATATGATTTGAATCTTATGTTCGAATTGAATATTCTACTAAATAGAATAGTAATTCATCATCATTCAGTTATGATCTATCTACACCAATTCTATATTATGCATACGATTCAACGTGCTAATTAGAGCTATTTAGACCGATTTGCAGAGCAAGCTTGAAAACAAATGAGAATAAAAAATTATTCATTCATAAGCTCAAAGAGGCGCTCCATATTTTATTCTACAAATTAATGCAACATTCAAAAATATACTAAAATATAAGCTGAATCAGAAAGCTGAAATTAAAGTAAAAGGCGGTCAAAGACTAAATTCCGCTTATTCGCGAGATCAGGAAAAGAAATGACCACAGATCTATCAGTGGCTTACAAGTTGACCACTGGAAGGGCCCGGACCACAGGAAGCTGAAATTAAAGTATGATGTTGAAATTGTTCGATTGAAATGGAAACATTGAAATCATACATAAAATGAGCAAAGCACTTCAAAACAAATTAAAGCAAAAGGGGAAACAAGCATTTAAGAACATGGAACAACTCATGGAAAATTTGGATATGCCAAAATCTGGCCTAAAAGAATTCGTCATATTTTGCAATTATGGTGAGCAAGAAATCCTTGTAGCTTCCATTAGCAACTTCTTCAATCTTTGCAGCCAAGGTGGATCCATATTTGCTGTGGAATTCTTCTTTGATCAGCTTCATATCATCGTCGTCTGCTTTTGTAACTATGACTCGAGTCACTGAGTCTTTAGCAGATTCTTCCACATCCAATCTTAAGGATGAGATCAAAATCTATGCAATTGAAAATGAGAAAAAAAAAATCAACTAGATAACCAAAACATTTAATTTCAAACACAAAGAGGAGAAATACAAGAATCCACATTATATTTATCAGTTTTTGTGGTTGCTATTTACCTTGCTGAAGTATGTTTGAGGTGAGCAAAGGCATTGAACTACTTGTTTCAAAATCAAGTCACCATCAAGATCCTGAAAAATTGAGATTAATTAGCATCATATAGACCTTTCTTCTCCTAATGAAGAAGTTTATAGGCAATTTAATCATTTTTCTTCCTACATTGTCAGTGTCAAAACATATATTAAGTTTAGTGGGATTAAATAAGTTTGGTTATTTCTTTATCCTTTTTTTCAGGGTGGAAGCCGAGTTTTTTTCATTTGTCTTTTCTTACCTTGTTGATTCTATATAATATTGAACTAAGATGAAGAGATATGTATATAAAGAACTCATATAGACGATCCCAATTTGCTAAGGGGTGAGTCGTAGTTATTAAATTGTTTCCTTACCTCGTCCAAGAAGTTGCCAGTCAATTCCTTGTAGTGGCTATAGATGGCCTTAAGATGGAGCTTGCTTCTAGTTGAGAGGATCCTCACAATCTCTTCATCCTCAATGAGATTCTTCTTAGCATCTTTTAGTGAATTCACAAACACCTTTGCCTCAGATTTTGCGAGATCTTCATTCACTCGTGGCCCTTCATAACGGTAGGAACTCACAAGAGCAACTAGAAGCTGTTTGTCATAACAAACAGGTCAGTTATAAGTTCATTACACGTACTTTTAACTTTCTATCACATTTTAAACTACACTAATAGTGTAAAATCAGTGCATACAACTTAAATCCTAAAAAAATAACTGGTATTTGAAAAGGAAAGAATTAAAGAAAAAATACTTTTCTTTCATGAGTTTTGATATGGTGGGCAATGTCTTCCTCAATTGAGTGCTCAAAAAGGGAATGGTAGGCTTTCCTTGCGCCCAAAAGGTCTTCAGAAGATCGAGTACAAGCAGTCTCAATTAGAACATCATGTTGAGGCACTTTCAACAACAATGCCTCCTTAAACAAACGCGCATCCCTTTCCCATGGGTGCATTGTGTACAGCACCACTGCATCCTACCATAGAAATATATTCCTTAACGTTACTATATTTAATTTACACAGGAAGTTACAAGTTTAAAATAAGTACCTTAAGACGCAAAAATTCTTGACGAAGCTGAAGGATATGTCGATCATCCCATCTCTGGAATTGGCGTTCGTCTTCTTTGAAGAATCCAGGGGTGCTTACCCTGTAGATTTGTCTCTGATGCCGATTCCATCTCCCCAGTGTTGAGATGAATAAATTCTCATCCACACCAAGTCCTACAAATTTGTCCAATAATATTAATCTTCAATTACATTTGAATTAACTTACACCGAATATAGTCAGTGAAGGAAAATTGATAAAATTTTAATGTGTTATTAGAAGGGAAATATATAAGAAAAGAACCTGAGAAAGCTTTGGTAAGAGCTGCATATGCATTAGCCTCTGACATTTTCCTTTGTTATTTGTGTGTGTGTGTAATAGAGAGAAGAGTTGTGTGGGACTTGTGAATTGTGATTCAATTCCAACTGTATTTATACGTGTAACTAGGGGTACTTCTGTCATTTTCGTATTACCAGCAGGGTACCTAAGTTTTTATTAAAGCTGAAAAGACCAAAGTAGCCCTCGGTATGTAATTAATAGCATTTATGTCCTTTAATTAATAAAGTTGTGAATATAAAATTATAAAGCGTTGGCCATTCAATTCTTGCACTCCAACCCCTATTCATAAAAAAATACAGCTTGTAACGCCTTGTGTTGTTAAGCAAATAATAGTCAAAGTCTTTAAGTACATTATTTAATTAAGTTAAATATCTATGAAATCTTCTTAATTAATGTTTAGTAAATGAAGATCTGCTTTTAATGCTTTATTTATGCACCATGAACATCGCACGTCCTAGTTTAATACGGAGTATTAGTAATTAATAAAGACGTCCAGAATAGTTTTTTTTTGTAGATTTGTAGTTTATTTTTTTTATTTTTTTTATTTTTTGTTGTGAAGGCGAACCCGCTACCGCTTCTTTTCGAGTCTTGCAGAAACTCCCGATCGACGCAGCGCAAACCACGCCATGTAAACCACACTTGGCAAACCACGTGTGCAGCCAACCAAGGTTTATGCAGGATCGAACTCGCGACTATGGCCCCGCGCCATCACTCTAACTTCTGCCATTCTATGGTCCGTAGATTTGTAGTTTAAACTGATACTATCAACGGTTTATATCTAATAAAAGCAATATCTTGTTTGTAATTTACTTTAGCTGTTATAACTTATTTAATAAAAAATCAAGTTACTTAAATATATCAGTTCCATTATTTCTTTCTCCAATACGATGCTTCTTGTGATCTTAATAACTTCATTAAAGTAACACGTTTATGTCTTTGGAGATTTACCACTAGTAATTATATCTTTTTTTATTGAATTTTTCTAAAACATGTTTTGAAAAGCAAAATGACAGCATGTTTGAATACGTGTTGAGTAAAACTCTATTAATTTTTATTTTTATCTCAAGACTCGAACTCAAAACTTTCATGAAAAAATAATTATATTCCCGGTCAATCACAAACAGTCTTGTGATCGATATTCATTACTTCTTCATGACCGATATCGCATTTTATTGAATTTCTAAGCATTTGATACATATCCCTTGATGTTCGTCTATAGTATTGATTGATAGGTCGAGTTTGAAAAGTCTCTAACGTGTTGTACCGTACCCCTCTAGGATAGAGAAAAACAAGAAAACTAGTAAATATATATGCATTTAATTGCGTTAAATATGGAGCCAATGCTAATAATTGAGCCAAGTGTTCGTATTTTTTTTTAATATATATATATCTCCATCTCCATCATATTTATTCTTGTCCATACTATGTCAATCGTTGTCAAGAATCAAGATATCCATGACTACTTAACTTTTTCCTATGCCACGTTTTAAAAATGAAAACCATATGCTAGGCAGCTTCTGGATTAGTTCAGATCTGCTGTAAATTAAGAAGAAGAACAAAAATTAATTTGGCGTGGGGTTTGATGGAGGGTTCGCTAATAAAATATTTTTGTTATAACATTGGCATTCTAATTAATATGTCACTCAAAGAATTAATCCATTAATTAATGTTATTGATGAAATATATACATATATACAAGTTATAATAGAAAAATTATTTTCATATTCTACGTCTAAATCCCTATTCTATATAGAGACTAATCATACAATTATGATAAAATTATAAGACTAATTAATATACAAGTTTATTATACAAAATATACCATATTTAACAGTCACAATACCAGTAAACTTTGTTTATCAAAATAGGTAGATCGAAACGATTATCTAATACGTGTATTATTTTTTGTCTTTATTGTAATTTAACACTAGTCATTACCATTTTTATAGACTTTATCAGTTGTTAAGCCACACCTGGTGCGATTCTCTAATAGACTAATACAAATATGAACATCAAGACTTGAAATAATCAAAACTTGATTAATTACTCATCTGAGCAACGAGTTATCAGCACGTCCAAGCTTTGGATCAACTAAAAAAATGTGAAAAATCAATTAATAAATTCCATCTGTTTCAATTTATGTGAACATTTTCGGAGTATGAAGGTCAATCTTTATAACTTTGATCTTAAATTTTTACATAGATTTTTCAAGTTTGTAACAATAAAATTTATATTTTTATAAACTATATTAAAAGTACTATAAGTCAATTTCTAATTCAAATATTTTAGAAAAATGTAAGGAAAATGTGGCCAAAGAACTATCTCGACTCCCGTAATAATAAATGGTTCACTTGTCTTGCTGAGTCAATTGATGATCAATCTCTCCTTAAGATAATATTGCCATGTATATTCTTTCAACGGTTATAATGACAACTTATCTCTCAAGATAAAACAGCAACCAAACTAATGAGCAAATGAGACTCAAGAGTTCGCTATAGGAAGAAAGGTCTTAGAGTGTTTGATGGCTAGAGAGGAAGAACAATTTCAGGAAATTGTCTAGAGAATGTGTTAAGTGTGTAAAGTGTGTTTCCAAATGAGCCCAAGACATCATTTTATAGTGTTGGAGAAGATGACCTTCCATTAGCCTAATAATGGTCTTGAATGACCATGTAATGACCTTGAATATGGAGTTACAATTCAGCCAAATAATGACTGAATTCATGAGCAACATAATGGAGAGTTAATCCTCCAAAGTCAGCTCAAACGTCAGTTTTTATTCTTCTCCAACGGACTGAAACTATCGCAGCCGCTGACCTGCGAGTTGGCCACGGCGGAACTTGAGAGTTCGGACGTCACCGGCCAAGCGCGGCGAGGAGAAAATTATCAATATCTCCTCACGTCTCAAACAATTCGTATACGTATCAATATCTCTTCCATTAAGAAAATTATGATCCATGGCATTATATATACACGTGTGTGGAAACAACGTTTTCGACGTGTGAGGCCCCTAATTATTCGATTCGTAATAAAATAGGATTAACTTTATTTTACGTTTAATAGAGGAAAGTATTAGAAAATGAGACAGGTATGAAATTTTATGAGATTGAGCATATCTTTGGTAGTTCTCAGTGCCATGTGAAAAGATATATCCAACAGCTAAGCTGCGTTTTCATTTGTATGGATCTAATCGTTTTTTATTTCCACAAAAATAGAAAATAAAAAAATAATTAAATATTTGTTGTTGATATTTTCACTTTATTTATGACCTAATTATTTCCTCTGTGAAGAATCGAGTAAGCTTCCCAGTTCCTATAATGAATTAAAGTTTGTTTGTCATTCTCGGTTTATTGACCTGATTTCCCTTATTTAGTCGATATATAACAATTAGTAAGTCTTAAAGTTACATTTTAATTTTGTGGTTAATGCTTGTTGAAATATATTGGTAATAACAAGGAACGGAAAAGTCACAACAACAATCAATGTGAACAAGGAAACTTGTCTTGCTGAATCGATTGATGATCAATCTTTCTTTAAGATAATATTGCTCTGTATATTCCTTTTAACGAAGTAATGACAACTTATCTCCCAAGATAAAACAGCAACCAAACGAATGTGTTAAGTGTGTTTTGCAAATGAGCCAAAGGCCTCATTTTATGGTGTTGAGAAGATGACTTTCCAATTGCCCATGTAATGGCCTTGAATGACCATGTAATGACCTTGATTATGGAGTGTTAATTCAGTCAAATAATGGTTGAATTCATTGTACACTTCTTCCTTCATTTATCAACGTGAAATCAACGTCATTTGGCCAATAACCGTCTATTACCTTACGTCTCAAACAATTCATATTTGTACCAATATCTCTTCCATTGAGAAATATGATCCTTGACATTACGTGTGCACGTGTGTGTGTCACGACCCGACCCGACGGGCCGCGACTAAACGCCCTAATGACGTCATTATACTAACCTGTCACACATAATCCAACTAACACTTGAGGAATATGAAATCCGGCAGCATAACACTGCAACAATAACATATGCCAGAATAGGCAAGCCGGCGCGCCGCTTTACAGAAATGTACACGCCTCGTGAGTCACAACTAGCCAACATAATATAATAGGCAAGCCGACAAGGCTGCCACCAGATAGTATCACATATACACGGGAACACCCCAACACAGAGTACAATAACATGGCTGACCAAAACGGATTTATAACTTTACATAAGTACAACCCACAACTGTCTACAGACCTCTATAAGAAGGATAACGACCTATCACGGGACAGGGCCCCGTCGTGCCCCTAAATATATACATAAGTCTAAAAAGAGGTTCCATACCAAAATGACAAAGCTCTGGATCAAAGGAGCTTTCCAACCAGCTGAGTAGGAGTCCTAGGCCTGAGGATCACTGGCGAAAACATGTACTGCGGCGTTTAACGCAGCCCCCCAAGGAAAGGGGGTCAGTACGAAATAATGTACCGAGTATGTAAAACATGAAGTACTGTAAAGGAGATCATAATTGGCCAAAGGATGTCAGGAAGCAAGTATAATAATCAATTATCAAAACAATTGTGCCTTATTAAATGAGAGTCAACTGTGCCTTATAGAAATGATGAGAGTCATATCAAAATCAGGGATGCCTACCCATAGAATCCTCTTGTCTATATACATTGTCGGCCCTCTAGTGAGGGACTCGGTGGAATCATCATATCTATATACATTGCCGGCCTTTTACTGAGGGACTCGGTGGAATTATCATATCTATATACATTGCCGGTCCTTTACGGAGGGACTCGGTGGAATTATCATATCTATATACATTGTCGGCCCTTTACTGAGGGACTCGGTGGAATTCATATAATCATCATATGTGTATACATTGCCGACCCTTTAGTAAGGGACTCAGTGAATTCATATAATCATATCCAGCACGAATAGAATATCATGAGTAACTTTATACATAATAAATCATGTAAATATAGGAAGCAATATATTCCCTACCCATAATTAAAATATTTCCATATATTGTGTAAATATAATTATGGTACGACTATGATTCCTCTTTTGTATAGGCTTAAGATTCCTATTGTATAAGGGATGAATATTGTACTATATATATACCTTGATATTAATGAAAGACTCCCAGGGGAGATTAATATCATCTTACATGGTATCAAGAGCCTAAAACAAAAACCCTAGCTTTATTGTTGAGCTACCGCCGGCCCCCCCTCCCTCGGTTGCCGCGACGCCTCACCCTCCTCCCTCCAAAATTTCTAGGTTTTTCTTTTTCTTTCCCCTGTTCTCTAAATGGCTATCCCTGAATCTTCCACATTTTCTGAATCTTCTACCTCCACAAATCCCACCACCACGTTGTCATCCTCTTTTCATCCAGCCATAACTGTTACAAACATCAAGAACTCTATTCTCATTCTTCTTGATCAAGAAAGCGATCGATTCTCCCAGGTTGAACTGTTTTGTAATCATGCATGTCTCTATAACGTGCTTGATCACATCGATGACACCATTCTACGCCATCCGGAGGTTGATGAGTCTACTTGGCGTCGTCTAGACGCCGACGTCAAACAGTGGATTTATGGTAGTATTTCTCAGGACCTTCTTCTTACTATCATGAAATCTGGCGCCACAGCCCTTGAGTTATGGAATCGTTTGGAGGAAATTTTTCAGGACAATAAGCACACTCGTGCTGTGTATTTAGAAGAGCAATTTAACAATATACGTCTTGAAAACATTTTCAATGTGGATCGCAAGCGATTAAAGCTCTTGTGAGATCAACTTCACTGCATCGACGAGCACATTCGCGACACACCGGGTGTTCTGATGGATTGCTGGCCTTCCTAAATGCGAATATGATACTTTGGCCACCATGATTCAACAGGCAGATTCGTTACCCAGCTTTAACAAAGTTTGCTCGCAGTTGTTGCTGAGACTCGACGTGCCAAGCAGGATGAGCACAGTCAGAAGGCATTAGCGGTCGAAATGCGCCCTCAAGATCCAACCCCGCCAGAAAACTCTCAACCGCAGCAGGGACACGGTGGAAAGGGTGGCAAGGGTCGCGGTCAACAGAACCAGCAGCAGCAACAACAACAGGGATCGCAGAACAACTAGGCCGCGAATCCTCCGATTCGCACCGCGTGCCCGGTGCCAGTCTGATCGCGGCGCCGGTTGAGCCGCAGACGAGTCCATTCGATGCAAGACCACTGCTATAATCCGTATTCTTACCTGGTTTGTTGGGCCCACTCCACCTCGTAGCGAGTCCACCATACGAGTCGGGTTTGCAACCCTCATCCGGCATGACACCCACTGAGTTGGGACAGGCATTCATCACCCTCTCCGTGCAACAGCCTGACAATACTTGGTACATGGACTCAGGCGCCACATCTCACGTCACCCAATCTGCAGGTACTATCCCTAAACTGTTTAGTTTAAAGCATCCTCAATATGTTACAGTTGATAGTGGACAACGCATTCCAGTTAAAGGGTATGGTACCTCATACACACAACCTCCTCATCCACCATTCTCCCTAAAAAATACCCTATATGCCCCACACATGATTAAAAACCTCATATCTGTCCGCCAATTTACTCGTAATAATTATGTCTCCGTGGATTTTGACCCTTTTGGTTTTACTGTGAAGGATATTCATACGGGGACACCTCTTACGAGATGCAATAGCACGGGGATCTCTATCCATTCACTTCCACCTCCACTGCCAAATCTTGCTCTCCCGTCACTCTAGCGACTATTTCTTCTTCAACTTGACATAATAGGCTTGGTCATCCAGGAGTCCCAGTTTTTAATTTTCTTAAAGGCAACAATTTCATTGCTTGTAAAGGGAAACTTGCCTAAAATTGTGTTTCTTGCTCTTTAGGCAAACATATTCGTCTTCCGTTTAAATCATCTACTAGTGTTACACTTGCTCATTTTGATATTATACATGCCGATTTATGGACATCTCCTATCTCTAGTTCTCTCGGTCATAAATACTATCTTGTGTTGCTTGATGATTTTTCACACTATGTTTGGTTATATCCTCTTAAATTTAAATCAGAAGTGTTTGCCAAATTTCTTGAGTTTCGCAAATTTATCCACACACAATTTAGAAAAAGCATAAAATCATTTCAGTGCGATAATGGTCGTGAATTCAATAACTCTATATTTCACCGGTTTTGTACAAATAATGACATGGTTTTTCGCTTCTCCTGCCCTCACACCTCACCACAAAATGGTAAAGCTGAAAGAATCATACGTACCATTAACAATATGATTCGCACCCTATTGATTCATGCCTCCATCCCTCCTTCCTTCTGGGTATATGCTGCTAAAATGTCAAAATACATTCTAAATATTCTTCCTACTAGCACTCTTCACAATATGACCCCTACCGAAATCCTTTACCATAGAGTCTCATCCTATGATCATCTACGGATTTTCGGTTGTCTGTGCTATCCCAACCTCAGTTCTACCGCCCCTCACAAGCTTGCTCCTAGGTCTACTCCATGTGTCTTCCTAGGATTTCCGTAAAACCATAGGGGCTATCTATGCTATGACTTATCGACTCGTTAAATCCACATATCTCTTCACGTCACATTCGACGAGACCACATTCCCGTTTTCGAATCTTCCAAAATTCCAAAAACTGGACTACTCATTTCTTGACGAGTCTGCCATCTCTCCCATCATCCTCGATACCTCGATGAAAAATGTTGAAGAGTGATGTATCACTCTTGTGGCATACAAACTCAATGTGCAAGATATACTTGGCAAAACGATCATATCACGCACGGGGAGCCTGTTTCAGGCCATATAGTGACTTACGGAGACGACACACATAGTGAGAGACTGCTGGATGGGTGAACCCAGGCGGCTGATGCATGTACACTGTTTCTCTCAGGTCCATGTAAGAATGCATTCTTCACATCAAGTTGATGGATCGGCCAGTGTTTGCCCATGACAATGCTCAAAACGGTGCGAATAGTAGCCGGTTTGACAACCGGGCTGAAGGTCTCTCCACAATCAATGCACACCTGCTGATTTGTGCCATTACCCACAAGACGGGCCTTATACCTCTCAAGATCCCCATTATCTCAGAACTTGTGACGAAAAAGCCACATACATCGAATTGCATTCACCCCCTCAGGTCTAGGTACTAGATCTCACGTGTGCTGTTTAGTTAAAGCAGGCGCCGCGACGCCCAAACTTCAGAGAAGCATGTCAACCTTCTAGCACCGCGGCGCTCGATCCAGGAGTCACGGCTCCTCCGACGGCTTCACTCCCATCTTCTCCTTATCCGACTTTACCCACCGTCTCAGACACCACTCTGCCACCCACTGTCCCTACTCATCCAATGGAAACTCGTTCATATGGAATCTTCAAACCCAAAGTCCATTTCAACTTGTCTGCCCAAACTATCTCTCTACTTCCAAAGAACCCAAAATTAGCCAAACAAGACCCTAATTGGAATGCGGCTATGTATGAGGAATTCAATGCTTTAACTAAACAGCACACGTGGGATCTAGTACCTAGACCTGAGGGGGTGAATGTAATTCGATGTAGGTGGTGTTTTCGTCACAAATTCAGAGATAATGGGGATCTTGAGAGGTATAAGGTCCGTCTTGTGGCTAATGGCACAAATCAGCAGGTGGGCATTGATTGTGGAGAGACCTTCAGCCCGGTTGTCAAACCGGCTACTATTCGCATAGTTTTGAGCATTGCCATGGGCGAACACTGGTCGATCCATCAACTTGATGTGAAGAATGCATTCTTACATGGGGACCTGAGAGAAACAATGTACATGCATCAGCCGTCTGGGTTCACCCATCCAACTGTCCCTCACTATGTGTGTCGTCTCCGTAAGTCACTATATGGCCTGAAACAGGCTCCCAATGCGTGGTATGATCGCTTTTCCATGTATATCTTGCAGATTGGGTTTGTATGCAGCAAGAGTGATACATCACTCTTTATTTTTCATCGAGGTAGTAGCACTCCTTACTTATTACTGTACGTGGATGATATTGTTCTGACTGCCTCCTCAGATAGATTGAAAATGAGATTATTGCCTTGCTTAAGTTCGAATTTGCAATGACTGATTTGGGAAAGCTGGGTTATTTCTTGGGAATATCAGTGACCAGGTCTGTCAATCACATGTTCTTGTGTCAGCGTAAGTATGCATAGGAGATAGTGTACAGGGCTAAGATAGCGAATTGCAAAGTTATGCCTACTCTAGTCGATTTGAAATCTAAGCTCAGTGCTATGGATGGTGCTCCAATCTCTGATCCTACTCTGTATAGGAGCCTTGCAGGTGCACTTCAGTATCTCACATTTACCAGGCCAGACATAGCTTATGTTGTTCAGCAGGTGTGCTTATTCATGCATGCCTCCAGGGAGTCTTATTTCACTGCTCTTAAGCGTATCATTCGATACATTAAGGGTACTCTTGATTATGGTTTGCACCTATACCCAACTGCGCCAAACAAGTTGCTCTCATATACGGATGCAAATTGGGAAGGGTGTCCGGACATGCGACGCTCCACCTCCAGCTTTGTGTTTTCTTAGGGGATAATCTGATTTCTTAGTCTGCCAAGCGACATGCTACCCTATCTAGATCCAGTGCCGAGGCTGAGTACAGAGGCGTTGCAAATGTAGTAGCTGAGATTTGTTGGCTCAGAAACTTACTGTTAGAACTTCAGTGTCCTTTGCGTCAGGCATCTATTGTGTACTGTGATAACATCTCTACCATCTATTTGTCTCATAATCCGGTTCAGCATCAGCGAACCAAGCACATTGTGATAGACCTACACTTTGTTCGTGAGAAAGTTGCTCTAGGCCATGTCAGAGTGTTACATGTTTCATCATCCTATCAGTATGCAGACATATTTACCAAAGGACATCCCAGACAATTGTTTCTTGACTTCAGATCCAGTCTCAGCGTCCGACCTCCTCCCACTCCGACTGAGGGGGTGTGTAAACGTGTAAATATAGGAAACAATATATTCTCTACCCATAATTAGAATATTTTCATATATTGTGTAAATATAATTATGATAAGACTAGGATTCCTCTTTTGTATAGGCTTATGATTCCTATTGTATAAGAGATGAATATTGTACTCTATATATACCTTGATATTAATGAAAGACTCCCCAGGAGAGATTAATATCATCTTACAATATCATATATCTTATTAAAACATCTTTTGGAAAATCATAGGCATTTCTCATGACTAACATCTTTAGGAAATAGACTGTGTAGAAATCATGTACGTCCGCCGTACTTTCAATAAATCATGCCAAAAAGAAAGAAAGAAGAGTTTCACATACCTTTTTGACGAACTAACCAACTCAACAATCTAGACAAGCCTTGACTAGTGCTTCAACCTATAATAGTAGTAACATATCCATTAACCTTATGATTACTAGCATTCATTATAATTGAACGATAACTCACTTTCTTTTCTATAAAAATTCGGGCAGCATGTTATACCCCATAGTTCAGGCCATGCGTATGAGAACGTACAAAAGGGATTAAGACTTAAAATTTTAGAAAGATAGGTTGACGGATTGTTTCGGACGGGTTTTTAGTCAACTTTGAGGCGGTTTATGTCCAGTTGCATTATGAGTTCCTAGGTGTTTCAAAGGCCTAGTACGTAGTTCGTTGAGTCCAGTTCCCAACGCAACCAACCGTTCGTCGATAGGACATCGGAGTTGAAAGTTATGGAAGTTACAAGTTCAGTACGCACTCGGACATAAAAGTATTTCGGTCAGGAGCCACAGGGCCGCGGCGCCGGATGTTCTGAATGTTCGCTGAAGTTGCAGCGCCGCGGCGCCGGAAAGCAGGGCCGCGGCGCCGGAAGTACTGATGAGTCTCGGATGTTTCAGCCGCTGGCGCAGGCATTTGCGAGCGGTTCTGCGGTGGGGTGAAAAATCAGAACTATTTTGTTTTAAAAAAAACCATGGGAGGGTGACAAGTGTCCCCTCCATCTGATTTTGCATGTCCTATTTATTGACCAAGTCTTGAAGACTTGGTCATTCTTCAAAGTTTCTTCTTCTCTGTAAAATTAAAAGTTCTCCCTTCTCTCTAGAAATTCAAGAGGAAGCCAAAGCTTAGTGAAAAATCTGGAAAGGTGGTAAGAAGGAAACATGTTGGCAAACTTGTAGGAGGTTTTGTGGAGGTGGTTGTGGAAAGAAGGCAAGTGAAATTGTTGGACTAATTTGGGTAAACTCTAAGGTAACAATCCTTTCTCTTTTTACTAGTAAATTATGTTGCATGTGAAGAAGAAAGGACTTATAGTTGTCAATATTGCTCTTAGATACATTGCATGTAGGAAATATGGTTTGGATATGAAAGGATTGGATAAGAATGATATGTAAGCATGTTATAGCCAAGATACTACCTTTAACTTATTGATTTAGTTAATATGCATTGTGGGGCAAAATTTTACACATCCAAGATTAGGTGTGTAATCCCCTTTGTATTGATTGGATTGTTGAGCCTTAAAAGTGGCGTTGGATGTTGAATTCAGACCTTGAAAAGGTGGCAAAGTATGTAGAAACAAAGGAAATGTTGTCCGATTTTCCGTAGAATTTAGTGACTTTGCACTTGGGATATTCTACGTTGAAGCTAGAGGTTAATAAACGTATTATGGTCATTATAGGTTGACGTACTACGTGCGGTATATTGGACTTAGCAAGTGGATTGACCGAAGAGGTATGTGGAACTTTCCTATCTCTTGAGCATGAATAGTTTTACCTACATAGTACGGTAGACGTACAAGACTTTGGCGTCCTTTACTCGTTTTAAAAGTGTCCAAGTCGGTGGAGTTAGGGGATTTACTCACTTATTTCAAAGTAGTAAGGATGTCTTAAGTTTTCAAGGTTAAGGGACTTGAAGTGTTTTTAAGTATATGATACTTGTTCCGTTTTAAATCTACAAGTCCCTTGGATATAGGAAAATGTAATTTACTTATAGTATGAAGTTAATATAACGACTTTATGGAAAGTTGGTTATATTAGCCTTATGGAAAGTTAAAAAGAGAGATTTACTCTAAGTAAAATAAGTAAAGATAAATGACGCGAATTAATGAAAGGCAAATTGATTTTAAGGCATCAATTGCCTAAGGTTTTAAAAGAGTAGAAGTACATAGTACTTTGGGTTAAATTCCCGGATTTCATAAAGACATGTTAATGCCTTAAGTAAACTAAAATGAGAATGTATATGAACAAGACTAATAAGAAGTTAGGGGATTTCTTAACTTGCTTATATTATGTATGATAGTCGGTTTGTGTTAGTGATATATTATTCATTACGGGGTCATTCCCCGGGTTGTGGCATTTGCATATTCCATGGATTTGCTACCAATGATGCGAGGAATACCTCATGCGAGTCCGTAGGGCTTATGTGGGTGAAATAGTCCCATGCGGGCGGGTACAACCTATGCGAGGAATAACTCATGCGGGTCCACACGACTCATGCGGGTGAAATAGTCCCAGGAGTAGGATTGCTTAATGATACTGCGGGTGGGTGACCTTGCTTTGATCACGAGCTTCCTATTTTCATGCAGTATAGTATATGCTTGATATTCTCATTATTAGTAAGGCACAATGTACTGTAATTGATTATCATGCATGTCTCCAGTTAGTTTAGACTTACGAGGTATTTTCAGTATTTTCCAGTTTCGCATACTTAGTACATATTATGCAGACCCTTCCTGGGCCGCGTTCACGCCGCAGGTAAGGGTAGCGGTGGTGGATCCTCATTCTTAGGATCACCGTCCGTGTCGAGCTCCATTCCTCGGAGGCTTGTTTTGTTAGTGCGGTTTTCCACGATGCTATAGGTATTATGTACATTCAGGGGTATGGCGGGGCCCTGTCCCGCCACAGTTGTTTCCTAGAGGTATGTAGTCACGTTTGTGGTTTGGGCTGTAAGAACAAGTTGTACTGTTTTACTTTTGATTAAGTATATTCTATGGAAGCGGCGCTTGGCTTGCGATGGTGTTACTATCTACGAGTTTATGTGTTATGTATGTTCATGCTATTCTCTCGATGTATACACAGGGTGCCTTGAGGCACCGGGCCGGCCTCGGGTCGTGACACAACACTTCCTCTGTTTATATGTACATCCAAAATTTACAATAATTTCCAACAGTACCACTAACAAGTCATAACTTAAGTATATAGCCAAAACAGTCCATAAACTTGACATATACCACCATTATACATCATTTCTCCTTACCTTCATGACATATAATCAAAACATCAGTTAAGGTGATTAATACACATATTTATCATGTTCATCCAACTCTTAATCTATATTAAAATAGTCCATTAAAACAACCCACACTTCAAACAACAATGAGAGGGAAATGTGAAGCTTTTCTACACCTTTTTATACCTTTATTCCTTTAGGACATACGCTAGCAATTACCACATTGTTCATGCATCTTCTTAATGAAATTCCCAGCATTTTAACTTAACAAAATCAGCCTCTAAAGCCATAAATTTTCCAATGAAAACATCCCTTAACTACAACGCGACAATGTCCAACAATTTCTTAGATGTTATGGTCCAAGAACACACTACCTTAGCTCTTCTTTCCACTCCTTAACATTCAATTCATATTTCAATATTTTCCTAATCAATTACAACTTTCAATATCAAGATCTCCATTAATATCAACATGCAATTAGTGACAACGATAACAACAACAACAATTAAATCCAATGTACTAAAACCAGTCCCAAATTCGGCCATATCACCCAAATAGTCACATACATTATCTTAAATTCCAAGTTCTCTTTATCAAGAGGTTATTCCTTAACTACAATATCAATTAATCTTCCAAATACTTAATGAAAAGGAGAATTTTTACCTTAAACGAAGCCAAAACAGTCCCCAATTTTTCCCTCACTGTTTCATCGAGTTTTTGCACCTATTTCTCACTTTTTCAACTCCAAATTGACATGAATACATTCTACCATGTTAATCTATCTTCCTAACATGTTTTTCTTCCATAATCTTGTCCAAAAACTTGGAAAATCTGCCCTAAACTTTCGGCAAGCAGTAGCCGATGCTACCACTATTTCTCCCTCTTTTTTCGAGTTTCCTTGGATTCTATAATTGTGTAGGATATTTAGTCTATGGAGAAGAATCAAAAGCTCCAATTTGCTATGAAAATGGTGGGTATTTCGACCAAGGTAGAGAGAGGGAGGTTTTTTTTCGTTTTTTTTAATTAGAACATAATGAGGAAGGAGAAGGTGAAATAGGTTTAATAAAAATCTGAATTTCACTAATTATACTTTGGTCCAATTTTCTTAAGTGTCTTCTTAAATTAACCACTCTACTAAAATAAATCTCACTTCTTTTAAATCCCAAAAATCTCACAAGACCTCATATCCTTGTTGTCGTAACCTATATAATACGTTACTAATTCATAACGGAAATATATTTAACTTTTCATTTCTCATGTCCATTGTCATGCTCGTTGTAACCAAAAAAAAATCTGGAATCACATCCTCTTGTATACTAATTTTCGTATTAACATATGTAATTATACTTTATCCAATATTCGAATCTTACTTCCTTAATGACATTCTTAATTATCGCCTTAAACTTACGAGGTGTAATAGTGTGGAAACAAGGTTTTCTACGTGTGGGGCCCCAATTGTTCGAGTCATAATTAAATAGGATTAACTTTATTTCACGTTTAATAAATATTTCCAATAATCCCCATCTTGGAAGAGATTTTGGTGCACGCAACTGATGCCTTTCTAGCAATCAACTGGCGGATTGATGTTGCAACTGGAGAGGTAGCCGTAGCTTTGAACCTTCCATAGTAGAGTATCATCGGACATATTTACTGCGCGGTGAACGTGATGTCTTCAACCGTCAGTGTTTAGTATATGCCAAGACAATGGTATCAACACAACACCTTTCCTACTCTATCTTTCTTGTATGTTTTGTCCGTCGTGGACACACTTGGATTCTTAAGTACGTTCATTTGAGGCGGTCTGTCCTCGTACTTAAATAGGTGGTCTCCAATTAGGTATCTTGTAATACCCCGCAACGCAAGCGTTAGGAACCATTAAAAGTTTCCCCAATCTAACCTCAAAATATTGAGGATCATTAAAGCTTTGGAAACTTATCCTCTACCCCTCTACAGGTAGCATTTTTTGTCTATCACGGAAATGGCCTTGGATTATGTTTCTTAAGAAGAAATCATTATCTGAAGTGCTCTTGCTTTCACCGAAGCGCTCAACAGAACCTTTACAGTTTAGTTTTCTCATTGAACCTTATTCATGGGATCTCTAGTCCGTAAGGTTGGGTGTCCACTATAACAATTCCTATTGATTGGGTTTTAAGCCCATTCCCCTAGACAAGTAGTACATTTGATCTCTTGGGCATTCCCTTCGTCAAGAGATCGGCGATATTTTCCTTATATTTCACGTAATCAATGAAAATAATTCCCGAGGTGATCAGCTGCCTAACGGACTCGTGTCTCTGTCGAATATGATGAGACTTGCCGTTATACATAGAACTCCATGCTCTTCCTAGAGCCGACTGACTATCGTAGTGGATCATTATAGAAGATAAAAGTTTTTCCCAACACGGGACATCCTCTAGAAACCCATGAAGCCATTCAGCTTCCTCTTCCGCTTTGTCTAAAGCGATGAATTCCGACTCCATCGTGGATCGGGCAATCATCGTTTGTCTAGAGGACTTCCAAGACACAGCTCCACCACCGATTGTAAAAATATATCCGTTGGTGGACTTGATGTCGTCACTATCAAATATCCAGTTTGCGTCAATGTACCCCTCTAGTACCGCTGGATATCTCGAATAGTATAACCCGAACTTTAGTGTGAACTTCAGGAACCATAGTACCTTATTCAACGCTTTTCAGTGATCCTCACTTGGATTACGGGTGTACCTAGCCAATTTATTGACTGCATAAGCGATATTTGGTCGAGTGCAGTTTGTAATATACATCAAACTCCCAATCACCTGTGTGTATCGCTCCTGGCGTATGGGTACACCAAGATGCTTGTCAATGTTTTGACTTCTGTCCAATGGTGTCATTACCGGTGAACTGTCGAACATCTCAAATTTTTTCAGCACATCTTCGATGTAGTGAGATTGGGACAAGACCAGTCCATTAGATGTCTTAGAGATCTTGATCCCTAATATGACATCTGCGACACCCATATATTTCATGTCAAAAGATTGTTTTAACATGTTCTTAGTCTCTAGGATTATCCTAGGACTGCTACCGGTGATCAACAAGTCGTCTACATAGATGCATATCATGACGAATGAATCGGCATTTCCTTTTATGTAAACACAGTTGTCATATTTATTAATGGCGAACCCTTTTGATAGTAGAGTACTATTAAATTTCTCGTGCCATTGTTTAGGGGCTTGTTTTGACAAGCCGACACATTTTTGTCTCTTGTCCTGGAACCACATACCCCTCGGGTTGGCCCATATATATTTCTTCTTCCAAATTTCCATTTAGAAAGGCTGTCTTGACATCCATTTGATGTATTTCAAGATCTCGCAAGGCGGCGATAGCTATAAACATACGTATGGATATCATTCTGGATACCGGAGTAGGTGTCGAAGTAATCAAGACCCTCTTTCTGACGATAGCCCTTGACCACTAACTTAGCCTTGTATTTGTCGATAGAGCCATCTGTATTTAACTTCCGTTTGAGGATCCACTTACAACCCAAAGGTTTGTGTCCTGGAGGAAGATTTGCTAACTCTCAGGTGTGGTTTTGCAGGATGGATTCTATCTCGCTTTCTTTAGCTTCCTTCCAGAGCGATGCTTCTGGAGTTAACAACGCTTCAACGATTGTCTGTGGTTTGTCCTGAACCAAATAAGCTACAAAGTTTGTACCGAAGGACTTGTCCTTCCGTGCCCTTTTGCTTTGCCTTGGTTCCATCTCTGAATCTTCTAAGTCCTGAGAATCTGGAATACTAAATTCCGGATCGTCAGCTACTTCAGAATTTACTAGATCTGAACCGTTTTGATTTAGGTAGTCAGAGACTCCTAGTTCATCAGAAGTTTGCTCATAACTTCGTTTGCGAGAGGTTATGTTGTTTTCCTTATATGGAAATGTATCTTCAAAGAACCACGCGTTCCTTGATTCCAGGATCGTATCTTCATATATGTTTGGTACATCCGACTTATGCACTATGAAGCGATAAGCACTACTGTTATCAACATATCCGATGAATATACAATCCACAGTCTTAGGTCCAATCTTGACCTGCTTTGGCATAAGTACTTTTACCTTTGCCAGACAACCTCATACCTTCAAATATTTGTAGGTAGGTTTCTTTCCTTTCCATAGTTCGTAGGGGTTTTGTCCTTACCTTTGTGTGGAACTCTATTAAGAATCTTATTTGCGGTAAGGACAGCTTCTCCCTACATGTGTTGGGGAAGGCCATATTTGATTAGTAAGACATTCATCATTTCCTTTAGTGTTTGGTTCTTGCGTTCAGCAACACCGTTCGATTGAGGTGAGTAAGGAGCCGTCGTTTGATGAACTATACCTGATTGGGTACAAAATTCTTCAAAAGGCGCTACATATTCTCCCCCTCTATCACTACGGATCATCTTAATCCGTCTGCTTAGTTGGTTCTCAACTTCTGCTTTGTAGCGTTTGAAGGCTTCAAAAACTTCATATTTACTTTTAAGTAAGTAAAGGTAGCAAAACCTTGTGCTGTCATCTATGAACATCACAAAATACTTGTTTCCCCCTCTAGTTTGAGAGAAATTCAAGTCACATATGTTTGTATGTATGAGTTCTAGAGGGGCGGTTTTCCTTTCGACGGATCTAAAGGGACTCTTGGAAAGTTTTGTCTCTACGCACACCTCACACTTATGTTGAGGGTTTATGTCGATAGCCGGTAGTAATTCCAACTTTACCAATCTTTGAATAGATTGATAGTTAACATGTCCTAATCTATGATGCCATAAGTTAGATGACTCAATCAAGTAAGTAGAAGGTTCTATTTTATTGATCGATGAGGTAGAAGACACTACAGGTGTACCATTAACCTTAAAGAGGCCTTCACGTGAGAAGCTCCTTCCTACAAACGTTCCGTTCTTAGTGATTACAAATTTATTAGCCTCTAATACTAGCCTGAAACCAACATTTACTAATATAGTTCTAGAAATTAAATTTCTTCAAATTTTTGGGACATGCATCACTTCCTTGAGAATCAGCTCTTTCCCGGACGTCATCTTGAGAATTACCTTTCCTACCCCCAGCACCTTTGAAGAAAAATTGTTGCCCATGAACAACTTCTTATTTGTAACTGGTGTATATGTGGAGAAGGTGTTTTTATTGGAACAAATATGACGGGTAGCACCTGTGTCCAACCACCATTGTGTCGAATTCTCGACAAGGTTGGATTCTATCACCATTGCTGAGAATTTTTCAACCATATCATCTAGGAGCGTGTCTTCGACGATGTTTGCCTCACTAGCCAATTTCATATCATCAGTGACATGGATACCTCGGTCCCCTCCCGCCTTATCATTTGGCTGAGGGTCCGCGTCTTACCCAACTTGTGGAGGATCTTCGGTCAGGAAACGTGACATTCCCATAACCGTCAGGAAAACCAGCATCTTTTGCTGCCATCGCTTGAAGTGTGCACCCATGAACTTCTATGGACGTTCATGGTGAGAATCAACAGGAGTTGGATCATTAGCGCTTACTTGAGAAGGAGCAAGGACGTTTGGAACGCCTTGCGCAGTTCAGTTCATCTTACCTTGAGCAGCACCGTTGATGTCCATAGCTTTGACTTGATCTTCAACAGACATGTTGTTGTTGAAACAACGAATATTATCTTAAACTTGTTGGAATATATTGGTAATAACAAAAAACGGAAAAGTCACAACAACAACCAATGTGAACAAGGAAATTTGTCTCGCTGAGTCAATTGATGATCAATCTTTCTTTAAGATAATATTGCCCCGTATATTTCTTTTAACAGAGTAATGACAACTTATCTTTCAAGATAAAACAACAACCAAACTAATGAGCAAAGGAGACTCAAGAGTTCGCTATAGGAAGAAATATCTTAGAATGTTTGATTGCTAAAGAGGAAGAACAATTTCAGGAAATTGTCTAGAGAATGTGTTAAGTGTGTTTTGCAAATGAGTCAAAGGCCTCATTTTATAGTGTTGAGAAGATGACTTTCCAATTACCCATGTAATGGCCTTGAATGACCATGTAATGGCCTTGATTATGGAGTGTTAATTCAGCCAAATAATGGTTGAATTCATTTGGGATGTAATGGAGGTTTAATGTCTCAAAACCAGCCCAAAAGTCATGTCTTTTCGTCTCCCGTCGCAGCCTCTAGACTACCAGCGCCACGGCGCTTCAACTTCAGCGAGTTGGCGCCGCGGCGCCACAACTTCAGAGAGTTGGCGTCGCGGCCCTGCAGTTTGGCGCCACGACCCGATTCATGATTCGTTTCATCTTTAAACACATTGTACACTTCTTCCTTCATTTACCAACGTGAAATCAACGTCATTTGCCCAATAACTGTCTATTACCTTA
This sequence comes from Przewalskia tangutica, assembly GCA_029844215.1. NCBI lineage: Eukaryota > Viridiplantae > Streptophyta > Magnoliopsida > Solanales > Solanaceae > Przewalskia > Przewalskia tangutica. Next base: position 19,288,233 of record CM056721.1, read on the forward strand.
CGTCTCAAACAATTTATATTTGTATCAATATCTCTTCCATTGAGAAAATATGATTCTTGGCATTACGTGTGCACGCGTGTGAAAACAAAGTTTCCCACGTGCGGAACCCTAATTGTTCGAGTCATAATCTAATAGAATTAACTTTATTTCACGTTTAATAAATATTTCTAATAATGCTTAGAAATAGTTTCACGAGATTTCTGAATTTAAAGATATTAGTTATTGAATAATTTTGAATGTAATCTAGAAATTATTTAACTTAAATCATAGAGACTTTCTAGAACTCAAAAATCTTTCTACATTACTGTCCATTATCAGGGGCGAATGCAGCATGGATGATGACACCTAGGTTTATTTGAATTCAGTACTTTTAACATGGAGTATATTACGTGTAAAAATCTATATAATAACAAATAATATATTTGAATCAATAATTTTAAAAATATAATGGTTCAATATTAATAATTTTAAGAATTGAATTCATAAAATTTAAATCTTGAATCCCCCTCTATTTATTGTCCTAATAATGTTATACAGCTAGCTAAGCTTTGATTTGCCCTCTCCCAGTATTCAAGTAATATTTATTTGTCTATATCAAGTTCAAGTGACATGTAATCTTTAAATTAGATCGCTTGCTTCCTTTTTAATTTTTTTGTGAAGGCCATGTGAATTCTTTCTTTCGAAAGTCTTGCATGAGAAACCTCGACCGATAGCACGCAAACCACGCCACCATGTAAACTACACTTGTGGCCCAGTGTGTGCGTGACAAAGCCAAGGTTTATGCAGGATCGACTTCGTGGCGCTGCGGTCCCGCTCTCTTCTTCTGCCACCATTCTCATTCGCTTTTTTTAATTATTATTATTACTATTTGATTTGTTTTATTCTTCCAATGTGTATGGACGTGCTTTGAAGTCAACTATTAGGATTTTACTTTTATTTTTCGCTTTCTTTTAATCAAAGAAAGGGAAAATGATAGCTAGTTTTCATTAAAAGGATGTGACATGTGAATCACATTAATGAAATTCAAGAATGTTTTTAATTACGTTTCAAAATATTACTATATACTTATATGCCAATTACTTCAGAAAATTATTCGATGGTCACAACGAAATTGTCGAAAAATAATTAATTAAAATCATACCAAAGAAAAAATAGGTAAAAAGAACGTTTTGTTCAGATTTAAAAAAAGAAGATCAAACAACTCTATATGTGTTGTTAAGCACGTTGTGTTCAGATTAATAAAATTATTGTCTATTTTATCATTAAATATATCGTACTAGTTGTAAAGAATGAATTGTGGGCCTAACTCAATCCCAAAAACTAATTTGTAAGATGAGGATTGTTCAAATTCATATAAGGAGTCTATCTTCTAATTGGAGCAAATCCCTATTGCTGCGCAACACTGCATGTTACTTACGATTCATATTATATTATCTTCATTTCAATAACAAAGAACGTGTTCGGCGAGACAATGTACTTTTTTGTTTTCTATTTATATCTTGCTTTGACCCGATATTACGTGTATTATTCTTTAGAACATTTTGTTCAAGTGGGACTTGGTATAATTATTTTCTAGCTAGTTTAACTTATTTATCGAATTAGATTTTTCTATTTGACATGATATTCAAGTGTTCGTGATAGTGGCGGATCCAAACAATAAAATCTAGTGGTGCAAACATACAAAGTAATAATTTTTGTGTAGCAAAAAAATATTGCGATGCAATGTAGGTAGAGTACAAAATGACGTTGTTTTGTGACTATTGACAACAAAACGACGTCGTTTTGTATTAAAAAAAATTTGATGGTGCAACTGTGCCCACCATGCTTTGAGTGATCTGCCCCTGGTTCGTGATCATAAGTAATTAACTAGAAACTACTCATGTCTTAGATTAGTTTTAATCTAATTTTAGAGTAAAAGTTATAAGGTTTAACCAGAGAATAGAAAATTTCTCCTACGAGAGTTTTTCCATTTAATGATCATATACTACGAATTAAAATTTGTTATTAGTTTGGCCAGTGAATACCGAATAACATATGGTTATAAAAATAAAATAGGAGAATAGTTTATCTTTTTTTTTTTTTTTTTTTTTTTTTTGACGAAGGAACCGCAGCTCTTTCTTTTCGAGTCGCACAGGTAAACCCGGTTGTATGATAGCGCCAAACCACATCACCGGTTAACTACACGGCAAGTCGTGTGGCCGAGCCAACGAAGGTTTATGCAGGGGATCGAACTCGTGACCTTGCGATCTCGCGCTCTACTGCTACACCAACTTGGCTACCCTTGCGGGTTTGGAGAATAGTTTATCTCTTTATTATGGAAAAGGGTATTTATTAATTTTTCACCCGTTGTCTACTACCCCGTACGTTTTGGGGCTGATTCATAGTCACAGTGGAAATTCACTTTAAAAGTTAAAACGCTTTTTAGCTAGTAAAGGCGGCCTCACTTTTAAAGCCCTATGCAATCCCAATTCGAATTGATCATCCACATACAAATTGATTTTAACATAAAAGAAAATGAAATTGATAAAAATGAGGCTATTCTTTAAATCTTAGTATTTGATAAAATAAAAAAAATATATATATATATATGTAATCTAACAAAACAGGACTAGGGGCATCACAGTCCAAACAAAAGATAATGGCATTAAGGACTAGGGATGCACAAAACCTTCGGACCAGACAGAGGACCGAAAAATCAGAACATTTGGATCGAAGACCGGACCGAATTTTTTGGTCCGGTCCAGGTCATTTTCGATCCGGTCCGATTATTTGGATGGAATGGACCAAATGGCCAGGCACTGGCAGAATACCTCTCTGCCTTCCATCTTCCTCGTTGGGCTTCACTTCATCGCCATTCGCTAGCATCCTCAATTCCTCATTGCCTCCTTCATAATTTCCAGTCCTTCTCCTTTCATAACCAAGCTAATATTAAGTTATTAACAACTTATGACTAAAACGCTCATAGAAATCAAAAGTTACTAAAGAGTAAAGACAAGAAAATATATAGTATATCATAAGATTTCAATTTGGCCAAATAACGGAGTATTGCAGATCTGATGGAGATTGATCAAACACGATCACACGACAAAGGAAATTGATGGTATAATTCATTCACTAAAGCCCAATAAGAGCCAAGAAAACAAATGAAAACCGCTATGTCGATAAATCTTCACACTTTCTGTACCAACTACCAAGATATTAAAATCTTCAGTTCATATGTTGGAACTTGAAAGTGAAAAGTAAGAGGATAAATACATTCTTACATCATATATGTGAAATCAAGACTTGTTGGATGCTGCTCATAGGGCTGCCCAAACTAAAAACAACAGTAGGGAAGAAAATGACAACATCCTTAAAGAAAATACATATACAAAGTTCTCTAGTTGAGGGCCACACTCCACAGTCCAGTGCAGTGTAGCACACAGAGTCCACAGCAGTGCAGCACAAGCACACAGCCACACACAGTCCACAGCAGTGCAGAACACGCAGTCCAGTCCACGGAACTACAGCAGTGCAGCACACACACTCAAACCATCAAACACAGATGGTAGATTCATCAATTCCACACTTTTGAAAATCTGTATGAAAGAAAATAATAAAGTTAGTAATAAGAATTGTAACTCTCTTAATTCTTGCAATGAGATATCATCATATTCATATCATACCATTCTCCAAATCTTGCAACTCTTCTAATGATTCTTCCACATTAATAAGTTTGGATTTGTTCGTTAAAGTTGCACGAAGTCAATCTTGACCACAAATGAGTCCTTGCACCATCTTTAACATAAAATAAAAGTTAAGAAACACAACTTACCAATTAATATAATAAAAATTAAACTTTCTTTACAAAAAAATACAAAAGAAAATGTATTACCTTAGGTGTCAAAGAACTCCTGAATTGATCAAGTGTTCGTTCTCCGGTACTAAATGCAGCCTCAGAAGCAACTGTAGATACCGGAATAACTAATATATCACGAGCCATGCGTGAAACAACGGAAAATTGTAGTGAATTGAGCTTCCACCAAGTTAAGATTTCAATATCTTCTTCATCTGCCTCTTCATTCAAATATCGATCAAGCTCCGGCCTCGTACTATATTTACCCTTTGCTTCTAATGAAGATTTGAGCTTCCTAACTTTAGCCTTGAGATCTAATCTCGTGTCACTTGATTCAGATACATCACTTGTCCCACTCAAAACAACAGTAGGGAAATACATAGTCTTATATTCATCAAACAAATCATTTAGGACTTGTTGAATATTCTCAAGCAAACTATCACCCTTCACTTTATACATCTCATGTAAAGTCAATTGCAAACTAACTTTTTTCATCGTAGGATCAAGAATGACAATCACATAAATCAACATGTTGAACTTTTCTAAACTGCCCCAATACTTATCAAACTTTTCCTTCATCTTAACAGTCATTGCATTCAATTCTACATCACAAGTACTTTCTAGTTCTTTTAATGTTTCAAGAGCTGTACCAATATCAAACAATGCACTATTGCACGTGACACTCAAAGAAGCGGAAACATTATTAGTTAAAGTATAAAAATTTTCTAGAAAGATAACAAGCTTCTTGGCCAACAACCAATCACTCTCCTTAGGAGACCCTATATTAGTAGGCTCTTTAAGATCTTGTTCTTTGTGAAGTTCAAACATATCAAAAACTCGCTCAAATTTTATAGCTGCCATCAACATAGTATAAGTCGAGTTCCAACGAGTGGGCACATCAAGTGACAACAAAGATTTGCTCTCTATTTTCAAGACTGTTGCAATTTCTTTAAATTTATAAAGCCTAGCAGGAGAATTCCTCACAAATTTCACAGCAACTCGAATTCTTTCAATTTCTTTAAGAGAATCTTTTATTTTCAAACTGTCCCAAACAATAAGATTAACAATATGAGCAACACATCTCATATGCAAATACTTTCCATTACTTATTGCACTACCATTGCTTTGAACTATTCTCATCAAATGACTATAAACAACATCATTTGAAGAGACATTATCAACAGTCACGGTAAAAAGCTTCATATGTAAATCTCAACTCTCTAAACAAGATTCTATAGCTTTTGCAATTGATTCACCCCTATGACTTGTAATTGGACAAAAGTTTAGAATTCGTTTTTGCAAATTTCAATCATTGTCTATAAAATGAGCGGTAAGGCACATATAATTGATTCTTTGATTAGATGTCCATGAATCAGTTGTCACACAGACTCGTTGGCATGACAATTTGAGAAATTCTTTCAACTTTTCTTTTTCCTTCAAATAAAGTTGAAAGCAACCACGCGCCAGAGTCATACGGGAGGGTAATACAAACTCAGGGCAAGTAACAAATATGAAATGCTTAAAACCAGAGTTTTCAACACAAGGAAAAGGAAGTTCGTCAACTATCACCATATAGCACAACGCTTCCCTAAGTTCATTAACATTTAAAACCCAATTTCTCAATTTCTCTTCTCCTTTTTTATCCGCAACAGCCTCCAAAATCAATTTACTTTGATTTTGTTTAATCACATTTTCCGGGTTTTTTAGGCATTGAGTTGCATGATTTTCACATTTTTGTTACCATTAACAATAGAGTCACACACAAAAGTTTTAGAGCAATACTTACATTCAGCTCTACGCCTGCCCTCGTCATTAGTCAAATACAATTTGTATTCCTTCCAATATTTAGCCCTTTGTTTGTTGCAAGTAATATACTGTCGTTCCTCCGTTGGCATAATATTTGTCTGTGTTTCGAGTGTATTTGTTGGTGTTTGAGAAGACAATACAAACTCGTGCAGGCAAATTTCAAAATTTGTTCACTTTTCGAGTCGTTTCATCATCTCTTTTCCTTTTGGATTGGACATCAGATTCAGAGGTACTAGACATCATCTGCATGTGAATACAAACTTTTAATATCATTTATAAATACAAAGAATACAAACTTTTGTAGTACGTTGTTCATACCTTGTCGAGAGATTGAGATCGGCAGACGGCCGCGTGTCAAGTAAATGGAGTGGATTGGGAATGGGTGGTACGGTTTATACGATCGTATGAGCGAGATCGGTAGATCGATCGACCGAGTGAGTGGTGAGAGGCGACAGCATGAGCGAGGCAGGCGGTTGAGATTTGAGACCGTGAGATTGGGATTTAGGGTTGAAGAAGAAGAAGAACTGAAGAAGTCGAAGAGAGAGAGAGAGACGGGTTGCGCTTGGAAATTGGAATAGGATTTAGGAATTTAGTAATAGTGGGTACTGGGTACGGGATTTATTATATATTAGGATTTAGAAAATTATATATATTAAATATAATATATATTTAAAATTCGGTCCGGACCGGACCGAAAACCGAAAAATATATTTCAAAGAATCAAGATCGCACCAAAAATTCGGTCCTGTCAGGATTTTTGGTGAATGGAAGACGATGCCGGTGATATCTAGGCTAATACAAGAAGATAGGCTTTATTGACAGGCTAGCATTTATTTTAACAATTTTGAAAATGACATCCTATAATGTGTTGTGTTGGGTAATGAATAAAAACACAAGTAGTAGGTGATTTGAAGGAAGTGTAAATTCAACATTGGGGCATTATAGTCCAAACAAATTATAAGGGCATTAAGGGTAGATTTATTTTTAAAAAAAGAATTTATTTCTTTTTTGCCCCCCATTTGGAGAGGGAAAAATAACTGAAAGTGTTGAGAGAAACAGAGGGCAATCAATTTGTGAAGAAAATGGGTACATTGAGAATACCAGATATTGTTCCTTCTCCAACTCAAGACTCTCAAACTCTCATCACATCATTTAAAGGTCTCTATATTTTTCTTTTCCTTTTACAGGGAAGGCTTCATCATCAGATAGAGATTAATGTAGTGGTTTTGTGTAGGATTGGGAACTAATGAGAAGTCAGTGATATCGGTGTTGGGGCACAGAAATGCAAGCCAGAGGAAGAAGATCAGAGAAACTTATCAGCAACTTTACAACAGGTCCCTTGTCGATGACATTTTTTCCGAGTTGTCTGGTTATTTCAGGGTACAATCTCTTCTCTCATCACTTATTCTGGACCTAATTATTTCCTTCACTCCCTGTAATTGACTCAGCTTATGTAACTTTAGATTGACTTTTAAAACAACTTTCCACTTTACTAAAGCTTCTAGTCCTTAAACTCTTCTTTTTGTACTAATAATATCTAGTATCAATGACTCTCCTTCCCCTTTAAATTATTTCTAATGCATTAGTGCTAACTAGAGCCAGCAATTTATGCGGAGAATGAGAGATTCTTAGTTTCGCTGAATACTTCTTAAATTGATTCCTAAGTATTGCCACTATTGACCTGATTCAGAGCTTGAAATAAAATTTAGTGCATCATACTTTTCGGACCAGTAGGTTCTATAATAGGTAGATGTGGCACTTCTCTACAGTCTACACTATACTTTTGACCCTCTCCTCTGGCTATACCCATGATGCATTGGAAAGCGGTAATACTGATGTTCTACAAATATCAACTAACTCCAAGCAAGGGGTTTGTGTTGGGGAGGGTGGCATTCTCTCCCAGCTTTGTAGTAGATTCCCTTATTTTATGGATCTCAAGTTGGGACGGGTCATATCTCATCAGCTTTCCGATTTCTTAAACCCCAACTAAAGATTCTAACCCTGTTACTAATAACAGTTCTCTCTAAATGCTAGTAAAAAAAACTTAATGTGAAAATTTCTGAGAGGCATAGCTTACCTCTTGGTATGTTGATGCCTACCAGATTACTGAATCTTCAGCAGAATGTAATTTCAGTCTCTATTTGAGCATTGTTATTCCCAAGTTTTCAAGTGCTAATTCTGCTGTTCATGTGTGATAGAAAGCAGTCATGATGTGGACATACGATCCTTCTGAAAGAGATGCACGGCTAGCAAATGAAGCCATGAAGTCAAAAAAGAAAACCATCACCCAATTGCAAGTGATAGTAGAGATAGCTTGTGCATCATCTCCTGATCATCTGGTTGCAGTGAGACAAGCATATTGTGGCCTTTTCAACTGTTCACTTGAAGAAGATATCACAGCAAATGTCCCTATGCCTGTACAAAAGGTATGCATGGTCCCTTCTAGTCATACCTGCTAGCTGAAGGATACAATCTTTTTAAGCAACCTCATTTGAATTATCTAAAGACACTATTGTTAGTGTCTTATAATAGATATGGTACTGAAGACATCTTACCTAATTGATGATTCATTATCAGTTTACGCAGCACCCTTTCTGATGATTACTTGCGATGTTGAGTTGTGTGTTACTAACTTCTATTGAAGATACTGAAATGATGTGTTGTGTGGATGTCGACAGATTCTTATTGGTCTAGTCAGGTCCTACAGATATGATAAGGAATTGGTGGATCCTAGTATTGCAAATGCAGAAGCTGCTATCCTTCGTGAAGCCATACGGACAAAACAGTTGGATTCCGATAATTTTCTGATGATACTCAGCACAAGGAATGTTCATCAGCTTAGAGCAACTTTTGAGTGCTACAAGCAAAATTATGGATTCACCATTGACCAGGTTACGCTTCTTACAAGCTGCCTGCACAACCTGCTTATTAGTGCTAATTGCTCATTTTGTCTCTTTATGTGCGTTTTATTCTATCTACTTTTATGACTCTATTACAGGACATAAAGAGCTGTGGAAAAGGTCTGTTGGAATCTATACTGAAGGTTGTTATCTGGTGCATTGATTCGCCAGAGAAACATTTTGCTGAGGTACTGCATACAGAAAGTCTTTTTTTTTTATATTGTGGTTAAAGTATTTTCTAGTTTTGACACCTTTTTTTAAATATCAGCACACCCCTACCGTATTTTAACTACATTAGTGCAAGTACGCGCTCCTGTTGAATTCTACTTCCAAGATATAGCATTCTTTTTAAACTAGACCATATATATCAGTTTTGCATGTCAGTGCTATCCAACTGCATATCCATGTTCGGTTAGACTAGCTTTAAACAATCATCGGCACCATAGAATGTGAAATCTCTTCATCTTATTCTTCTGTCTTTATTAGCCGTGGTAAACTGCCAAATAGTGTCAAAACCTGTGCAACCTGTAACGGGCCTTACCAAGCTGAAGAAATTCCGTGCATTTTAATGTATTTTCATGCTTGTTCTGGCTATTAACAGGTTAACTATGTTCGGAATTAGGCTAATCATTACTTTGTCACGATATGTTTACTGTTTCTAGAGATCCATAAACAAGTTCAGCATACCAAAGCGTTCTCCAGAACCGGTTCATGTTAGACCTTAATTTCATGGTTTTCAGCATATCATGTCATCCTGCTCTAGTATTTAACATTGCGATCCAGATTGTTCCATTTAAATAGCGTAGTTTCTGACACTGCATGCCAAAGATAACTGAAAGCCTTCTGTATATAGCATCCTGCAAAACAGATAAGGGCATTCTTGGATATATAACTAGATATGGCATCTTATGTTGAAAGTATATGTTAAATTTAATTGTATCTAATACGTAACTATGAAGTACATTTTCTTTGTATTCTCTTGTATGTTGGAATGTCCAGGTTATCAGAGCCTCGATTGTCGGGATAGGAACTGATGAGGATTCTCTAACTAGAGCCATCGTAACTCGAGCTGAAGTTGATATGATGAAAGTCAGGGGAGAGTATTTCATCGCGAACAAGTCTAGCCTTGATAATGCAGTTATTGGTGACACATCAGGTGATTACATGAAGTTCCTGATGACACTGCTTGGGGCCAAGGTCTAGGTCTTTGGACCTGAAAATTGGTGTTGTCGTGTTTCAATACTATGATTTTACTTTGTATGCTTTGAAAATTCTATTATGAACATTCACGTGTGGAGTTGTTGTGAAAAAACTCAGTGAATTTATATATAAGTTTGTGGTTTGTTACTTGCTTGTGAGTAAATTGTATCTGTTAGGGACAATTATTCGTATGAAAACTATTTTTCTCTATAGATAAAAGGGTACTTGCATGGAATGGTCATACTACTAGTAATAATAAAAAGTTGCTAATTTAGTTTGCAATAAAAAGAAATTTTGAATAATTCACTGTGCTCACTGCGTGGCTGCGTTAGTTTGAGGCATTCCTGCGCTGGACTTTATATTGTGAAAGCTTTGAATTTACTCGTTGTTCATCGCTGTGGTACTCGGCTCTCTTTCTTCTTCTTCAATAGTCCTTCAAATATATTAATTTGAGCTGTCCTCTACACTTTCTGGTTTGATTAATTTAAGATTTGATTTCGCTTCTGTTTCTTGGTGATTCGGAAGGCAGATACTTAGCTTCCGTTTGGCTATACATTTTAGGAGTATATTTTTCAAATATTTATTTGGCCATAAGATTTTGACAGATTTTTCGAAAACAAATCTTCAAATTCTAAATTCTTGCTCAAACCTGTTTTTGGAGTAAGATTTATTGATTGGCCTTCTTAAAATTTTTAAAAGTTACCTCAAACTTTTGTATTTTATAAAAAAAAAACACATCTTTTTATGACCCAACTAATATGTATCTACTATGTTTCCCCCCATTAATCAAAAAACGTCAAAATGTATGAATTATTTGAAGTTTGAAGCTATTTCTTACACAATCACTATTGTTGTAATCCCAAATATTATCTTGTAATGTCAAATAACTAATTATTAAGTTTTCATATTCAAAGACGTCTCATATTTGCACAAATTAAAATGCAGAAAACAGTTCATTTAACGATAAAATTACACAAATAAAAATGCATTTAACAAGAAAATTATAAAATTAGTAAAATAAGAGTGATAAAACCAAATTCAACAATTAAATTAAAACACATAGGAATTACTTAGGATTAGCCGTATGCTTGTTTGGTATGATTGGTATTCTTGATAGTTTTTAGAACTTATGGGTATAATTCATATTTTATGTTGTTTTTTTTAAAAAAAAGTGAAATATATTTTTAAAAACTATGACCAAAACACATTTTTAAAATTTAAAAGATTTCACCCAAATCAAAAATTTCAAATTCTTTTTGGAAATCTAGGGCCAATGCTAGCTTAATAATGTGTTCATTGTTGTCTTGTCCCAAAGTTAATTTAGCTTTTAATCCTCATACCAACCCTTAATGAGCACTCGACAGTTCATATTCTGAACCATAAACTAGAGCCTCTTTAATTCTGTAATATTTTTTCCATTAATTACTCCAAGATTCTTTCACTCGGCAGTTCATTCATCTGAACCATAAACTAAAGCCTCTTTGAATAGTTTCTCCACTAGTTACTCCAAGATTCTTTCATTTTTATGTAAAAGATTATTTCCTCCCTCGGGAATTGCAAAGGGATTTCCATTTGAATTGAACATTTTCATTTCTCATAACAGGTTATTTAATTTTATCTCCTCTCTTTTTAAGATCCCCCATCCCATGCCCCAGCTCTCTGTGGTCGTCCACATTTGTCATATGAACATCTCAATTAAGTTTTGTATCAAATTTGTTTCAATTAGATATTTTTATGAAAAATAGCTGAAATTTCAAAGGGTGTATAATACACTCGCAGGTGATGTGACATGATAGCTAATTAAAAGAGGATACGTGACATTTGAGTGCAAAATAATAATTTTAAAGTAAATAATAAGAAAAAATTATTCTTCAGCCAGAAAAGCCTATTTTCTAAACACTCTCTTCGTCTTCTGAACTGTTGACGAAGAGCTTTGTCATGAGCCCCCAAATTCACACAGTCATCTCACTATGGCTACCATCTTCCCATTCTCGTGAGGAACTCAGTATTTTTCATTAGATGACCCCGTTTGAAGTTTCGATCAGAAAAATCGCTGGCCGCTATTAACAAAAATGATTCAATAGTCTCTCACCATGGCAACGCTATGCCTCTGTAATCACCAAGCTCGGACTACAAGGGTTGTGTTTAAGTAATAAATTTAAATGACCACGAGAAATATCATAATTCCAAATATAAGATAAATGATTAAAACTAGAATTGTTGGGGATCTCAAGGAAGAACACCCCTCCAAAAATTGACGTATACCACTAATTGCAATGCACACACGGTATTCTTTAGTAAAAGGCGAAAGAATAGTTCGCTTTGTGCTCACTGCGTGGCTGCGTGAGTTCTTCAGCCTACCTGTGCTTCGATTTTATAATAGGACAACATTTGGATTTACTTGTTGTTTATCGATGTGGTACTACGTCACTCCATTTTTCTCTGCCATACTTTTAAGGCGTCAAAATATTGCTCTCTCTGCTTCTTGTTCTTTATCAGTCCTTCCAATAGAAACGGACTTAAGCTTTCCTGTATACCTTTTCGTTTGATTATTTAAGATTTGATATCGCTTCAGTTTCTTGGACTGGGCATCTTGAATTTCCTATGAAGGTTCGATTTTTAAGTGTACAGCGGGAGGACTCAATTGGAAGGAGAAGAAAATAAAGCAGTTGCCGGACCCAATTGATTGTAAACTCTTTTAAGTTGGCCTTATAATGGCATTGAGTAGTGTGGGGGAGTCTTGTATCTATATTCTTCTCCACTTAAAAATCAAGCTAAGTTCTTATGGCTCAGGGCATGATCTAATTTACAAGTCCTTCAACTTTTGTCACGTGAACTAAACTCTGAGGCTAATACAATGATCCTACATTTCTTAAAACTTTATAGGGGTACATTATACAACATATCCAGTATAATCTCACATGGTGGGGTTTGGGAGGGTAGAGTTTACGCACACCTATATTTCAAATACCTTGGGTCGATTATCCAAGATAATGGAGAGATTGATGATGATGTCACACATCACATTAGTGTGGAGTGATGAAATGGAGGCTCGCATCTGAAGTTGACAAGAAGGTGTAACCAAAACTTAAAGACAAGTTCGGATTACAATATATTTAGTGAAATTCCCTTATAGCACAATGCAAAGATCCTGCATTTTTAGTGGCCATTTATTGATTCATTATTCCAATAGGAGGATGGAATAGATGCTTGAATATAGCAAAGATTTTTTGAATCTTCGTACTAGTTAAGACCTCTGAAATTAGTCATCATCTGTAACTTTACAAGTATTCCTTGCTCTAGTCTAAACTTTAGTGATGGCAATCTATTTTTCTACAAATGTACCGTTCAAAAATTTTAGCATTGAAGATGAGTTGAATCTTAAGCTGAAAACAATGATGTTTGCTCATTTGAAATGAAAACAGTGAGATACATAAATTGAGAAAAAGACTTCAAATGAAAGGCAAAGGGGAAACAGGCATTTGAGAACATGGAACAACTGAAGGAACTTTAGATATGCCAAATCTGGACCAAGTAACTAGTCAGATTTTGCAATTATGGTAAGCAAGAAATCCTTGTAGCTTCCATTAGCAACTTCTTCAATCTTTGCAGCCAAGCTGATTCCATATTTGCTCTGAAATTCTTTTTTGATTAGCTTCATATCATCGTCGTCTGCCCTTGTAACTATGACTCGGGTCACTGAGTCTTTAGCAGATTCATCCACGTTCAATCTTAAGGACGCAATCAAAATCTATGAAATAGAAAATTGAAACTGACCAAAAAAATCAAATAGATATCCAAAGTATTTCTAACAAAAAGGGGAGATATACAAGACAATACAGTATACAATTATTTATCAGTTTTGTGGTTGCTATTTACCTCGCTGAAGTATGCTTGAGGCACACAAAGGCATGGAACTACTTGTTTCAAGGTCAAGTCACCATCAAGATCCTGAAGAAAACAAATTGAGAATATAGGTCATCTTAATGTAATGGTATACAAAATTATACACTGTCAGTACATAGAAATTGAAAACTCTCCTATTTTTTTACCTCGTCAAGGAACTTGCCGGTCATTTCCTTGTAATGGCTATAGATGGCCTTAAGATGGAGCTTGCTTCTGGTTGAAAGAATCCTCACAATCTCTTCATCCTCAATCAGCGTCTTCTTAGCATCTTTTAGTGCATTCACAAATATCTTAGCCTCAGATTTTGCAAGATCTTCGTTTACTCTTGGCCCTTCATAACGGTAGGAACTCACAAGAGCGACTAGAAGCTGCTTGTCATAGCAAAATGGTAAATTACTAATCGAAAACTTATTAGTGTACATGATCTGATAGCGTAAAAAACTAAGTATTGTCAGTTTATAGAAGCTAAACAAAGTGGACATGATGAGCTCCTACATGAGAGAGTTGGCGCTATTAAAAAAGAACCAGTATTTAAAAGAAAAGACAACTAAAGAAGAAAGACCTTTCTTTCATGAGTTTTGATATGGTGGGCAATGTCTTCCTCAATTGAGTGTTCAAAAAGGGAATGATAGGCTTTTCTTGCACCCAAAAGATCTTCAGAGGATCGAGTGCAAGCAGTCTCAATGAGAACATCATGTTTAGGTACTTGCAATAATAACGCCTCCTTGAACAAACGAGCATCTCTTTCCCATGGGTGCATTGTGTACAGCACCACTGCATCCTAACAAAATGATAAGAAAACAACATCACAAATCCTTTCATATGACTAAAACTTATATAACATTACAATTACTCCCTTCGCTATCTCTGACAGCAAGCAATTACAATTACAATAACAATATCTCACTATTATAGCTGATATAATCAAAATCTTACAACTTAATAGGATTTCACAAGCTTTTATTTTACAGATAATTAAAATAAAATATATCTAAATACCTTAAGACGCAAAAATTCTTGGCGAAGTTGAAGGATATGTTGATCATCCCATCTCTGGAATTGGCGTTCGTCTTCACTGAAGAATCCAGGGGTACTTACCCTGTAGGATTGTCTCTCATGCCGATTCCATTTCCCCAATGTTGAGATGAATAAATTCTCATCCACACCAAGTCCTACAAATTTGATTTTTTTTTAAAAAACACTTTTACAGAAAAATAGAAATATCAATTTTAAATTATAATTAAACTCATGCCTAACTGGATACACCGGTAAATACTTATTTGCAAGTTGCACCCTAGACTAAATATTTTAACTGTTAGTCTCACTTCGGAAATGGAATGGAACATGGACTTGGACAATCATCACTCTACAAGCTACCTTTTAGAATTGAATTAGATTCAGGTGTTCTTTACACCTAGGCCCAGCTAAAAAATATGGCACCAGGGCCTAACTCAACTCAGGTTCACATTCCATTTCCGATGTGAAAGTATAATTTTTCAGCTAATACACCCTTATGAATAGTATAAGTATAAAGGGCTAATTGCATTCTCAGGCACAAAAAGCACATGGAATGCCCAAATTAAGTATTAAGTAACTCTTATAAACAGTAAAAATCTAGTTTTAGAAGAAATAATGGAAAAGAACCTGAGAAAGCCTTGGTGAGAGCTGCATATGCATTAGCCTCTGACATTTTCTTATGTAAATTTGTCTCTGTTTTTATTTTTTTGACTGTGTGTGTGTGTCTGATGGGGAGAGAGGAGAATTGAGAAGGTGGGAGTGGGACAATTGGGATTCAATCCCAACTAAATTTATATGGGTAATTAGGGGTACTTCTGTCATTTCCTTCTTTACCAGCCTGTTATAAGTTTGATCAAACCTCGAAAAGACTAAAATAGCCTTCAGCGTACAATAAATAGCATTTGGGTCCATCAATTATAAAGATGTGGCCATTCAATTCCTTGTTCATCAAAGTACACCTTGTAACGCCTTAAACAAATTAAAAAGTCTTTATTAGGTAATTGCTCTCATTAAGTCTATTCTTTATTGTGTCCCTGCTAGGTAGATCAACACTAGATTTACACACGTCAATAACAAAAACTCATGCTATCCCACAAGCGGGTAGTCGAGAGTGCCCAAGACTGAGAGCTCTTTATTTTTATGTTTTTTACTGAAGGCCGCAGCGCTTTTCTTTCAGTGCGCGCAGGTAAACCCCGGGCTGACGCAATAGCCTGCAAACCACGTCAGCCGATTAACCACACTTAGCAAGCCATGTGTGACAGGCTCAACCAAGAAGGTTTATGCAGGGGATCAAACTCGTGACCTTACGGTCCCGCGCTCTACTGCTACACCAACTTGACTACCCTTGCGGGTTCTGAGAGCTCTTTATTGATTCTATGGGTGGTGGTGCATGGACGTTCTTAGTTGGTGGAGCGATTTGTCTGGTTAATTCATTTAACGAACGAGACATCGGCCTGCTAACTAGCTATGCGGAGGTATCTTTTCGCGGTCAGCTTCTTAGAGGGACTACGACCTTTTAGGCCGCAGAAGTTTGAGGCAATAACAAGTCTGTGATGCCCTTAGATGTTATGGGCCACATGCGCGCTACACTGATGTATTCAACGAGTTTATAGCCTTGATCGACAGGTCCAGATAATCTTTGAAATTTCATCGTGAAAGTAAATTAATACAGACTTACATTTTTCTCAAATATACTTGTAAAAGCATAATGACAAGCTGAAAGTATATCCAACTATGAAAAGCAAGTAAAAAGATAATGTACAGACAAAATATGCATATATTCATTGAAAATATATATCTATAATTTAGAGTCAATTAAATTTAGAGGAGGATTTACATCTTATAAAACAGTCTTAACAAAAAAATATTTCATGGTTGCTCTCTAAATCCATATATAGTATTTATCAAGGACTCCATCCATAAATTAAATGCATTTGCAAGTTTTAGAATCACATATTTTGAAGGCCAGATATAATTTTGTTCAGGTGTTCATAGAACAGAACTACACTCATTTTTTTCTATTTTTAACATTTTGATACTCATTAGTCCTCATATTTATCTTTAAATGGTATTTTCTCATGTTACTAGCTACTACTACACGAGTTTTAATTTAAATATTCACGTTATTATAACCTCATCTACAACAACTACTATGAACTCGTTTGGTACGTTGTATTACGCTGAACTACACTGAATAAAAAAATAATACAGCGTTTGGTGGACGTTTTCAGCCGGACTGGACTGTACTATTTCTAAAAATAGTACACTCCAACTGCCATTTTTTAGATCCATCTAGTAGATCTCTCCTAGACTGTACTAAAAATAAAAATACAATTCAATACTCTAATACCATTCATTATATATTAATACAATACAGTCCATTACAATAATACAATTCATACAAAATTATACAATTCAATACGACATACCAAACTAGCCCTACATGTTTACAACTCGTTTCTCCATAAAGAAACACGTATACATAGTATTGATTGATATAAAAGTCTTCTAACTATATATTGTACCTCTAAGAGAGTTCAGATGAAACAATAACACATTACGGCCACATGGTGATCAATGCCATGTGAAAGAGATATGGCCAACAACAAAGCTATCTTTTGGTTTGTATGTATCTGATTCTTTATTTATAACTAAAAAGAAAAATATTTAATTTGTGACTTTGTTGTTTTACACGACAAAATATTAATTAGAAAAAATATTTAATTTTTTTTATTTTTATTTATATTTAAATTATAATTCATCTCCATTAAATATCTACTCTATTTGTGTGTCATGATCTTTATTAATGATCGATACTTCCTGGTCTCAAATTATTTGTCGCTCTTTTGGTTTACACGTCCTTTAAAAATATATTATGAGGATATTTGACCTATTTTACCCTTATTTATGTCTAAATTATAATCTCTCTTCATTAAATGTTTACTCTATTTATGTGTCATCTTCATTAATGACAAAAGATAAAATGGAAAAATAATAATTAATTATGCGTTCAACTTCTAAAACGATAAATAATTTAAGACAACTATTTTCAATAACCACGACAAATAATTTGAGATGGGGGAATAAAATTCTACTAAGGATAAAATGAGGAAAAAATAATTAATTGTGTCTTAAATTTTAAAATGATAAATAATTTGAGGCAATTAGTTTTAGTAACCACGACAAATAATTAGAGACGGGGGAATGTGTCTTTCACATTAATTAAGCTTAGCTTGTTTTCATTACTGCGTACAATAGACTCTTGTGGTTCGGCACTTCTCCAGACTTTGCGCATAGAGGAGTTTAGTGCACCGGGCTGCCCTTTAGATGTATAATAAGTCATAAAAGTTAACTATGTGGTAATAGTGTTGTTTTACGTGTGCTTGTTTTTTTTCATGTATGTATGTATAGGGTGGTGGGGTAAGGCACGATGCGTGTGCCCTGGCAGATGCGTTACAAATAGTTTCCATGTAATTTTGGAATTTTATAGTTATTAGTTTAAACTTTATAGTCTTAGGGTGTGGATATTTCATATGGTGCATCGAGGCATGGATAGAAGATCTAAAAATCTGCCTATGAAAAATTTCATTGATACAGAGCCAATTCCAATAGACTTATTGGAAGGTCATATTGGTGTGCATCCAGTTGGAATTGAACTGTTACACCCCGTAATTTCAAGAGAATAAGATTTGAATTTGGAAAGATAAGTGGCAAAAATGTTTTAGTCAGATTTTGAGTCAACTTTGGAGTGCTATATATCCAAGTTTATTAAGAGTTTTTAGGTGTTTAAAAAGCCTAATATGAAGTTCGTTGAGTCTAGTTTCCAACGCAACAAACCGCTCGTCGATAGGACATCGGAGCGGAGAAGTATGGACGTTAGAAGTTCAGTGGGCAGAAGTGAGGGAAAAATATTCCAGGCGCCACAGCGCCACGGCGCCGTAAATCCTGAAACTTTCTGAAGTTGCAGCGCCACGGCGCCGGCTGCAGAGCCGCGGCGCCGAGGCGGGATTTTTCGCGAAAAAGGGGGAAAATCATAAGATATTTGTGTAAAGGTCTATGGGAGGGCGACAAGTGTCCCTCCCATCTTGTTGACCAAGAGAAGGTCTTATATTATGACCAAGTCTTGAAGACTTGGTCATTTTGCAAAGATTCATCCTGTCACGACCCGACCCCGGGCCCGCGACTGGTGCCCTACCTGGGCACCCTTACAGGTATACATCAGAGATAATCAGCGGAACATACATGAAACTTATACAAAAAAATCAACAGAAATAAAATCAATAGGTTAGCCGATGAGGCTACCTCCCTGAACATATAAAACAAAACATGACCAAATCAGTTGTCTCCTTTCCTTTACAAACTGACCCACAACATGTGACTACAGACCTCTAAGAGTTTTAACATAACAACAGTGGCGGGACAGGGCCCCGCCATACCCCTGAATATACATGAATCTACAACCTCAGGGGAAAACCGTACCAAGAGATAAGCCTCCGGAGTAGATGGAGCTTTTTCCCAAAAACTGAACCGAGATCCTAAGAGCAAGGATCACCAACCTGTGTACCTAATACCTGCGGGCATGAACGCAGCCCCCCGAAGGGGGTCAGTACAACAGGTACCGAATATGGAACGGAAATAAGGTACAGTAAACAAATCATATCTGTATAAAAGCATGACAGAGGTAAGTATAAAAAGGGTAAATACCTGAACCTACCATGTCATTACCATCTCGTAAACTTAATCGTACCTTATTATCTTTTCCCATTTTTCAATAAAAGTTATAGTCACTTTCTTACGTACATACTTAGGAAAATCATCAAGTTCATTACCATATAACTTACTTACCTTACCTAACATAATCCTGCCCTTTATGGAGGGACGCCTATACTGCCCGGCCCAATCTGGGACGCGATAAAGTCACATAAGTCTGCCCATAAAGGTATCTTGCCTACCATTTCCGACGCGATAAAGTCATATAGTCCGCCCATGAGGTATCTTGCCGGCCCATTCACGGGACACGGTAATGTCATATAGTCGCCCGTAAAGGTATCGCCCGCCATTCTGACGCGGTAATGTCATATACGCCCATAAAGGTATACTACCCGCCCATTCGGACGCGATAAAGTCATATAGTCCGCCCATAAAGGTATCTTGACCGCCCATTCTCGGACGCGGTAATGTCATATAGTCCGCCATAAAGGTATCGCCCGACCCATTCTGACGCGATAATGTCATATAAAATCCGGGAATTTAACCCAACGTACTACGTACCTCTACTCCTTTAAACAGAATGACTCTTTTTCAAATAAAACTTCCAAGATACTATCAACCGTAGTATCAAGTCATATCTACTTTTCAAGACAAGTCACAATACCTTTTAGAAATACATTTACCAGCTTCTAAATCAAGTGACTTCTTTCTTAAAAACCTTAAGCAATTGGTACCTTTAAAACAATTTGCCCTTCTTTAATTCAAGTCATTCTTTGTTTATATTACTAGAGAAAACCATTCTCTTAACCTTCCATAAAGTTATTATAACCAACTTCCCATAAAGTCGTTATACTAACTTTATGCCTTAGATTAATTCATTCTTTTTATAACCAGAAGACTTATACTTTCAAATCAAGTTACATAACTTTTAAAATACTTCAAGTCTCTTAACTTTAGAAATCAAGTTTCTTAACTTAGAATTTAAAATCTCTTATCTTTAGAATATCAAGAAATCCATGCTTTCCAAATCAAGTATTCTATACATTTAAATCAAGTCATTTCTTCCTTTAGAAATCAAGTCTCATAACTTGAAAAATAAAGTTTCTTAACCTTTTAAGAATTCAAGGTTCATAGTCTTAAAAACTTCATACGTAAACTCTTTTAAATTAAGTAACATATACTCTGGTGCGTTGTGAATAAGTTATACTTATTTATAACGATCTTATTCAAGTAGCCATGATCTAGAAAATGTAATACAATTTTGTCTTATCTTAGTTTCTATGCAGATGGAGAATTCTACTCATTTTAATATAATCAATTGTCATTACATTTTCCTTTATTAACGCTGCAATGGCTTGCTCGATACTTATTCTCATTTGTGCCGTAAAATTAGCCAAGTCAACTTGGCTCCAAATACCTCCTAACGACTCTTACCAACATCCCCCATAAGACTTGGTAAGAACTTAGGATAACCTAGACATAACCTTTACATAGAGTAAATCACATACATACCTCTTAACTTCTAAGAGTATAAGGGAACATGAAATATTACTACATGTATATTCCATACATAGAATCATGCCAAAAGAAGGAAGAGGTTCACATACCTCGCGACGATTATCGACAAGCAGCAAAATGCTCAAAAGTACTATAACCTTGCTAGCTTTTCCACCCTTCAAGTAGAGTACGCTACTCGTAGTACTTCAACTTATAATGGTCATAATATGTCTATTAACCTCTAGCTTCAAACGTAGAATATTCTAAGTGCAAAGTCACTAAATTCTACGGAAAATCGGACAGCACTTCCTTTGTTTCTACATACTTTGCCACCTTTTTCAAGGCCGAATTCAATAACCAAACACGCCACATTTAAGGCCCAACAATGCAATTAACAATATGGGATTACACGCCTACTAGACGTGTAAAATTCCGCCCCACAATTGATATCAAACTAATACAACTACAAGTGTAAATCCGACAACTTGAGATACAACAACACCAATTCTTATCCAATTTCCTTTTCAATCCAAATTGTTAGCATAATATGATATCAAGTCGCAATCGATTAAACTACTACAATCTTCAAGTAAGTAACATGCGACGATTCTAAATAACGACCAAATTGTAATTCAATCTCAAATGGCTTATATGTCATTTCGGATTTTAGGCTACAACCATCCATATCACTTATAAATCTTCAACACATATATTTCATGCTAGTAAAATGTAAGGCTAACAACAATATATAATCTTGTAACACTTTAAGAGAACAAGATTGTTACCTCAACGAGTCTTAATCCAACTTCAAATCCAAAGTCGCTCCTTAGCAACTTAGAGCCTCTTCTTGACACTTCAATCCGCCACTTGAGACCCTTAGAATATCACAAACCACTTCCCTTAAATCTTCCAATCAAAACCTAGAAAAGCAACTAGGTTTTCACCTTGCGACTAATACGAAAACGCTATTTTTCCGGGATCTTTCTATTGAGATACCCTTGCAATACCCTCATGAACCTTGGTTTAAAGTGTGGAGCTTATTGGACAACAAACAAATCTTTTTCTTTTTCTTTCTTGTTGAACCCGAGAGCAATAGCCTAGTTCATCCAATTTTCTTGAAAATTTTCTAAGTATAGAAAGCTTGTCTCACTACTAGTATCTTTATATAGCAACATGGAGGGCTAAGATTAATATATATGTGTGGTTTGGATGCATCTCTTTTAAATATCAAGCTAAGTGGTCCCATTGACCAAGTCAATAATATCAAACTCTACTACTTGCAAGACTTTGTCATCTTCACATAGGTCAAATGACCATTTTGTCCATGCTTAATTTCGTCCAAGACAACATAAGGGGGGTGACACGTGTCGCCTCCCATTCGTCACAATATTACGTAACCCTCGTGGGTCCCACAAAACGTAAAATTCCCCGGGTGGGCCCCACGTGACCAAATCCGTAAAAATAAATTTCCATAATGAAAATACATTCTATAATCCTCAATTAATACATTTTGAGAATCCAATTCTCCTCAACGAACATTTTTCCTTTCCGACGTTCAGAAGATTTTCCGTTGGAAAAACAATTCTTCCTTTCGTACCAATATCAAGTCTTGAGTTCCTTACGTACGTTCTCTTAAACATGCCCTGGACTTACGGGGTGTAACACATCCAAGGAAATTTCCTCTCCTCTTCTCTCTAAAAATTTAAAGAAACCTAAGCCTAGTGAAATTATTGGAGAGACGGCAAGAAGTTAAGGTGTTGATAAACTTGTTGTCACGCTCTCTTTCGGCCGCGACTTTAAAATAAAAAGCTCCTGCTTAGAAACAGTGTTAGGAAATAAATAACAAACGCTAAAAGTGCAAAAAGAATGCTAAAATGTTAAATGCTTAAAAAGGGTGCTAAAAGGTGCTTAAAAGGGGCTAGAAATGCTAAGGATAAAGGGTGCTAAAAGGTGCTTAAAAGGGGCTAGAAATGCTAAGGATAAAGGGTGCTAAAAGTGTTAAAATGCTACAAAGTAGTGCTAGAAGGGGTTCGCGGAGTCGCCACCTAATTAGTTTGGGTGAATTAGGACACCTAAATGTCAACTAGGTTAAAGTCAACACTAACTCCATTTTTATGGTCTGCTAAACTTAATGAGATTCTGGGTAAGAGTTCTTTATTAATCTAGAGGGAAGGGGTTAGGCACCCTCTAAGATCCGCTAACTTGCGGTTGTCCTTCCAAACCTAGGGTAATTGTTATGTTTAAAAATGCTTGTTTTGAAAATATAAAAGATGCTTCAAAATATTTTATAAAGTTTATAAGACTAAGGCCAAAAAATGTAAATGATGCAAAGGTTATTTATGGACTAATTATGTGTGCATGCAAATGTTATTTATGGACTAATTATGTGTACTGCTAGCTAAATTAATCTTGCTTAACCTGCGTGTAATTTTATATAAAAAATGCTTAAGATGATTCTTGAGAGTTTAGGAGAAAATTTGTTATGGGTTTAATAAGAAACAAACTGTTGGTTTTATGATGCAAGTTAAATCATTTAGATTACTTTGGTAAAATTTAGGCATGCATAACAATCCAAAAAGACCCATAAAGTAGAAATGCGTTTCTAATTATAAATTACCTTTCCCCTTATGCGTTCAAATGCTAATTGCTCTTGATTTCCTATTAATTACAAAGTTATAAATTACAATAACAAATAAAATGAGATAAGGATGAGATAAGAGAGTAAGAGATTGAAGCGGATGACTCCGTCCTATTCGTTTTTCTAGGAATTGCCGAAGAGGGAGCTCGATGGATGTAGATGCAGGCCTTTACATTTGCCACGATGAGTTTCACTGTGAGACTCTTTGTTGTTCCGGTGCGTGCCATGTAAAAAATGATAAGGATTAGTATATGCTCAACACAAAAACTTATCAAAAACAAAACATTAATAAATAAAGTTAATGCGCATGCGATTCACTTTCGAAGGGCGGCCAAGCGTATTAGTTTAGAAGAAATCAGGCACTTGGGCGTAGACAATACGATACGCTCAAATTTTAGTGAAATTGTGACAGTAGAGCTGAGCCTTGTGAATGTAAAAGAATAACATGTATGGGCCAGACACAGATTGTGGACAGTAAGTATGTGTGAAAACAAACAAAATGGATCAAGTGGGCCCCAGCCTAATAGATCAAGCTTAAACATTTTCAGAGGAAGCATGTCAAAGGTATAATGCAACTAAACCAACTCGCAAGCCATGTATTCTCCTGACCTCATTTGGGAATACCTATCAAGCCTGGACCAAGCCTAAATAATCTCAATTATTCATAAAATCGATCACTACTTACATATACATAGAGGAATGTTTCATACCATTTTAGTCCCAGTTAAGTAGCATATTAACCATAACATACATGAAGTCTTCCAAATAAAATCATAAGCACTTAAACATACCAAAGAGTCGGCATGGATTTGAGGAAAAACAAATGAAGCAAATACATAGTCCGAGGGCATTTTGAAACAGGGATAAGAAATGAATCAAATGCCCATCTAAGGAGCAGGGAATAAAACCATAGCCAAACAGACTATTACTTTTCCAGCGGTTCAACATGCACAATTTTTGCCATCGACACGGTGGCGTACTTAGCGATCAATCTAATAATTAAACCAAGCATACACAGACATATATCCCAAATACTTAAGCATGCCGACATTATGTAAAGTGAATATATAATCAGTCTAATCACTACATGACAGGCCAGGATGTCCAAATGGTCGGGATAAGATGGGCATACAGAATTATTTAGGTTAGGTTCAAAGACCATCAGACAAATTGCCACTGCAAACGATATTTGACCAGAATTAAACTCCTAGAAGCAAGGCTGAAGAAATACACAAGGAGGTTAAACCTATCACGAAGAAACGAATGCAGTGCAGATGCAGATAAATTGGGGCAAGGCATAAAGCTCAAAACTGACTCCTCCCTTTATATTCGGAATCTTAGTAAATTACGTACAGAAATCTTAACACAAACAGGGCGGTTTCTTTTAATAAAAAAAAAAGATATGATTACACCCAGATTTCTATAGGTGAGTCGCAAACATTTTTATGCAAAACGAGTCATGATACTATGCCTCTACTTACGCAGTCTCTAAGACAAACAACATCCTCACATAAATATTCGATGCCGATAATCGAGAACCAACAGGTAAAGTGAATGACCACTCACATCTCTTACATTAATTATTTGACAGATCATATTTCAGACTTTCATTAGACAAATGCTTGGACAGCAGCACACCCACATATTGAAACAACAAACACGAATGCAACACGAAGCAACAACAATCAGGATAAAACAGGCTTCACATAGTCGACTACAAAATCAAAGTTTCACAAGGAAGAATGGATTTACCTTCTCCGGGCAGCGAACCGAGACAGCGTATCAAGTCGTCGGTCCACTCGACGAGTTATTGCGATGCGAATGAAAGGGCGAAGTTTGGTTGCTGATTTCTGACTGATATTGAAAGAAAGGGTTTCGAAATCCCTGTTCTTGTGACGCTAATTATCTGGGTGCTGAGCCCCTAACTCCTGATTGAATTATTAACTACTGCTAACAGATGCCAGTTCTTTTTCCTCTCTCGTTGCCCCCCTAAATTGCTATTTGACTGCTCTCCCCATTGCGCTCTGCCTATGATGTTCTACTGCTCTGCTCGCATGTGTAAAAACGATTGATACCTCACTGAGCTCTGCCTTACCGTGCTCCCGCCCCTCTCGATTCTCTTTTGCATGCTCTTTATATAGCCATCGTTTGGGTTCTAAGTTTGGATAAGGTTTATAGTGCTGATTTGGTGCGATTCGTGTGTAAAATCGATTAAGGTAAGTGTATATTACGCGGCGATTTGGGTCACGATTTTGGAATGGTTCTCGCTATGGCAGGTTTTAGGAAATGAAACATGGGATTTAGTGAGTACGAGGGTGAGCTGGCGGAATGGACGAGGGCGAGAATGGATGAGTGTTGGCGGCGATTGCATTTTTTAGGTTTAGGTTCATTTTTTAGGGCTGCGTTTTCTTTAAGAAGATGAAGTGAGGGTATGGTCTTGTGGGCTGCTGGTGATAAGGGGGGAAATAAGGGGTAGGGCGAACTGGGCCTTGCGGGTAAAAGGGTTGGGCTGGGCGAATTAAATAAGTCTTGTGGGCTGCGGGTATTGGGCTGGTGAAGGGTAGCATTTTAATTTAGTTAATTAGTGGTAAATTAAATTAATGAATTGTGATTATTTAGGTGTTTTATTTGTAAAATCCGGAAAAAAAAAATAATAATATATAGTTGTGGTTGGGTTAATAAAAATATATATATATAAGAAAAACAAAGAATAAATTGTATGGGATAGAGTTAGTGTTAAAGTTGGATAAATAGATAGATGAAATGAAAATAAGAAAACAAAAGAAAAACAAAACAAAAACAAAACAAAAAAAAACAAAAAAAAAAAAATCAAAATGCAGCATGCATTTCACGTACACTCTAAAGTGAATACACATTCACAAATACGTAAACATAATGGATCGGGTTGCACGCCGCAACAAAACGTAAAGTGAATATGTGTTCACAAATACGTAAATATAATGGATCGGGTTGCACGCCGCAACAAATATGAAAGATGAACACATGTTCACCTATATATAAATATGAAAAGTGAATACGCGTTCACAAATATATAAATGTAATAAACATGTGGAAATGCAGGGGAATGTCTCAACGTATAATACGAGATAAAATGAAGTGTTAGTTAAACCAAGAATTTCCTATGAGGAGTTGTTGCATATTTAAAGATGTTGTAACTTTGATATGTTTTGCAATATGCTTATTACGTTATAATGTGATTGCACTTGGAATATTGTGGTGTTACTTTGAATTGCAGTAAGGTTCACTCATTGGATGGTAGGTGACTCTTTTATTTAACATGTTTCAGAAGGGTGATAGAGGAAAGGCTCCACGTCAAGGCTAGCGATCGTCCATGACCTCTTTTCATACCAAGTCCATTGTTTCGCTTGGTACTCGTCGAGTTCGTAATGTCAGTTCCAATGTCTCGGGATATGCCCGTGTGGAATGATCTCCCTTCCAACTTAGAATAATCTTTGTCAGTATGTCTATGTAGAAACAATATTTGCACGAGCATGGGCTCGCGTTATGTTTTTTTTCATATAAAGTCATAAACATATTTCTTTATTGTTATTTTTATTAATCGCTCCGTATTTGAATATAAGTTCAAATTTCTAAATAAAGAGAATTAAATGGTGCTCCTGGTGGAAAATAATTGTCCAGGTGCCATCACGCCCTAAGTAAAGACTTAGGAAAAGTCGGGGCGTGACATTATTAATCTAATTAAGAATAATAAATGCGGGCGTGCTATTTAATTAGTGCTTAATATTTTAGAATGCGACGCTATTATTTAAAATCTTATTTATTGTGCATTACTTATCATTATTTAAAATAAGTTATGAAATTGCTTTGCATATTAATAAATGCGACTATGCTACTTGACACGACGTCATTGCTAAATTATTTATTTTATGTATTTATTATTAATATCATTTAAGAATTATGACAGGTTTAAAATTAATAAATGCGGGCGCGAGACTCTAAGTGTTTAATTTTCTACGTAAGACGCGGTGCTATTTATTAAATTGCTTATTTATGCCTGTATTTAATGTTTTATCGCCGTATTTTATTATAAAAAATCATTAAAATTATTTTACAAAATTAGTGTAATTTTATAGCTAATGACTGGGCGGGAGGGGGTCAAAATTGGGTGTCAACACTTGTAGAAAGTTCGTGTGGATGATTTTGACGAGAAAAGGAGTTGTGGAAAAAGGGCTATAGTGGGCGAAATTCTAAAGGTAAAATGTTCTCTCCTCTTGGAAGTAAATTATGATACATGTAATAGTTGATATTGATCATGTGAATTATACATTGATGTTGATAAGTGTTATAGGGTATTGGGAGCCTAAATCCGAACACGAGCTTATTAGCCATTGAAAGTACAATTCAAATTGGTCGATAGTTATACTCGTCGCATGTTGTCTAAATAAGAGATTATAGTTGTTGAGATTGGTTGCGACTATATAACATGTGAGAACGATAATACGGATTAAAAAGGAATTGGAAAAGATTGTATGCGGTTGTACCTTGTAGTCGAAAATGACATTTAATATTGGACTGTTTTATATGAATTGTGGGGCAGAATTTTATACGTTCTGTAAGGCGTATAATCCCATTTTGATTGGTTGATGTGTTGAGCCTTAAATGTGGCATGTTTGGTTATTGAATTCGGGCCTTGAAAAAGGTGGAAAAGTACATAGAAACAAAGGAAGTGTTGTCCAATTTTTCATAGAATAAGTGACTTTACACTTAGAATTTCTACGTTTGAAACTAGACGTTGATAGACGTATTATGGTCATTATAGGTTGACATACTACGTACGGCATATTGGACTTAACAAGTGGATTGAACCAAAGAGGTATGTGGAACTTTCCTATCTTTTGAGCATGATTAGTTATAAATATATAGTACGGTAGACGTACGAGCTTTAAATGAATTCAGTTTTATTTGGTATCATTGACTTGTTTTAAGAATGTCCAAGTTGGTTGAGTTAGAGAATTAACTCACTTATTTTTAAAAGGATAAAGAATGCCTTGTGCCTAAAGCATAAAGTTAGTATAACGACTTTATGGGAAGTTAGTTATAATAACTTTATGGGAAGTTAAAAGGATGGTTTACTCTAGCAATGTAAATTAAGATAAAATGACTTGAAAGTAAGAATGAAAAATTGATTTGAAGGCATCAATTGCTTAAAGTTTTAAGGTAAAAAGTCACTTGATTTAGAAGTCTTTAAATGTAGTTCTAAAAGGTATTGTGACTTGTTTTGAAAAGTAGATATGATTTGATACTATGGTTATTAGTATCTTGAAAGTTTTATATGAAAAAAAGTCATTTTAAAATAATAGAAGTATGTAGTACTTTGGGTTAAATTTCCGGATTTTATAACGACATGTTAGTGCCTTAAGTAAACTAAAATGAGAGTGTATATGATCAAACTAATAAGAAGTTAGGGGATTTCTTAACTTGCTTATGATAATTATGATAAGACGGTGGTGCTTATGTTATGTATGATAAGCCGGTGGTGCTTATGTTATGTATGATAAGCCGGTAGTGCTTATGTTATGTATGATAAACTGGTAGTGCTTATGTTATGTATGATAGCCGGTTGTGCTAGTGATATATTGTTCATTACGGGGTCATTCCCCGGGTTTGTGGCATTTGCATATTCCGTGAATTTGCTACCCATGATGCGAGTCCGTAGGGCTCATGCGGGTGAAATAGTCCTATGCGGGGCGGACCAGTCCTATGCGAGGAAATCACCTCATGCGAGTCCATACGACCTATGCGGGCGGATACAGTTTATGCGAGAAAATTACCTCATGCGGGTCCATAGGCCTATGCGGGTGAAATAGTCCCAGAAGTAGGATTGCAGAATGATACTACGGGCGGATGACCCTAGGTTAATCATGAGCTTCCTGTTTTAAAACCGACAAAGTTTACTCTTGTCCACTCTCATTGTTAGTAAGACATAGTGTACTGTTAATATGGTTTTCATATATGCCTCCAGCTTTCTTTTAGACCTATGATGTATATTGCAGTATTTTTTCCAGTTTTACATACTTGGTACATATTGTGTCGACCACTTTCCGGGGTTGCGTTAAATGTCGCAGTAGAAGTAGCGGTGGTGGATCCTCATTCTTAGGATCACTGATCAGGTGTCAGAAGCTCCATTTTCTCCGGAGGCTTGTCTCTTGGTACAGTTTTCTCTGATGTTGTAGATATATGTACATTCAGGGGTATGGCGGGGCCCTGTCCCGTCACAATTGTTGTTCTTAGAGGTTTGTAGTCACATTTGTGGATTGGATTGTAAGAACAGAGATGTACTATTTTATTTTTTTGGATTTTGTATATTACACGGAAGGTGGTCTTATGGGCTAGCTTGTTGATATTCAATGTCTAAGTATTTTTTATGAGTTTGTGTATGTTCCGCTGCTATTCTCTGATGTATACCTGAAAGGGTGTCGGAGTAGGCACCGCCGCGTCCGGTCGGGTCGTGACAAAAGTGGTATCGAGCGATTAGTCTCTGGAAAGTGCCTACAGATCGTGTCAGTAAGTCTTGATTATCGGTGTGCGCACTACATCTATAATCGGGAGGTTGCGGGACATTTAGGATTGATTTTCATTCTTCTCTCTGCGAGATCGTGCGAGAAATTGCCTTTATTAGGTTGAATCCTTCCGACATAATCTTATGTATGCATTATGCCCACTGGCCACTGCGGCCAGAAGAAGGCAAAAGATAGGAACTGCTTGTGATACGCAGAGGGTTACTAAGAGATTTAGTCTTTGGTTTTCAGCAAAAACTTCTAGAATTTGGTTCAATTTGCAGGGACCTTAACAATGTATTTATTATTGTTGTTGATTGGTATATCATTCTCCTAAAAAATATTCCGATGAGCACACTACAAAATGTACGTGTGAAAAACGCCTCTAATTTAGTATGTGAATGCGATTTTGACTATGCTTTTTAAATTAAAAATGTGGCTGACTTAATCATCGAGGAGAACTTCTTTTCTGATAATTCAAGAAAAAAGTTAATTCTATCCCATTTTAAATGTTGTTATATACGAAGTAAATTAGTTAGGGATCGTTTGGTTCTTTTTTCCTGTATTTTCCAAAGCTGAAAATGCAGAAGAAATGTTTTTAAAAATTGCGTCAAATGAAGTAAAAGCTTTTGGCTGAATGGAAGACGATGCCGGTGATATCTAGGCTAATACAAGAAGATAAGCTTTATTGACAGGCTAGCATTTATTTTAACAATTTTGAAAATGACATCCTATAATGTGTTGTGTTGGGTAATGAATAAAAACACAAGTAGTAGGTGATTTGAAGGAAGTGTAAATTCAATATTGGGGCATTATATATGACTGTATGAGCGAGAGATTGAGAGACTGACTGACTGAGAGTCTGAAACTGAGAGTGAGAGAGGCGACAGGCATAGAGCGAGACGACGACGACGGCGGTTGAGACTTGAGACCGTGAGATTGAGATTTAGGGTTGAAGAAGAAGAAGAACTGAAGAAGTCGAAGAGAGAGAGATGGGTTGCGCTTGGAAATTGGAATAAGATTTAGGAATTTAGTAATAGTGGGTACTGGGTACGGGATTTATTATATATTAGGATTTAGAAAATTATATATATTAAATATAATATATATTTAAAATTCGGTCCGGACCGGACCGAAAACCGAAAAATATATTTCAAAGAACCGAAGATCAGACCGAAAAATTCGGTCCGGTCCAGGGATTTTTTGGCTGAATGGAAGACGATGCCGGTGATATCTAGGCTAATACAAGAAGATAGGCTTTATTGACAGGCTAGCATTTATTTTAACAATTTTGAAAATGACATCCTATAATGTGTTGTGTTGGGTAATGAATAAAAACACAAGTAGTAGGTGATTTGAAGGAAGTGTAAATTCAACATTGGGGCATTATAGTCCAAACAAATTATAAGGGCATTAAGGGTAGATTTATTTTTAAAAAAAGAATTTATTTCTTTTTTGCCCCCCATTTGGAGAGGGAAAAATAACTGAAAGTGTTGAGAGAAACAGAGGGCAATCAATTTGTGAAGAAAATGGGTACATTGAGAATACCAGATATTGTTCCTTCTCCAACTCAAGACTCTCAAACTCTCATCACATCATTTAAAGGTCTCTATATTTCATTCCTTTCTCTGTTTTACTTTCAGTACACATGTCATAAATATGCATGCGTGCGTGTACAAGTAACTTCTATTTTCAACCAAGTTTTTCATTCCGAATTTAGATATACTCTACAAGTTGATGGAGCAGTTTTTGTGTTGGAGGTGGGGGTGTTTCAGCAGTGGTGGAGACAGATTTTTTACTAGAGCATTCGTCATTACTCTGTATTAGTTTGTTGAACTATTTTTTCTTGAAATAACCTTGATGTTCAGACTAGCTTGTGTGGAGAGTCCTGTATACTTATCTGCTACTTCCCGCCATCACAACTAGTGAGTAACTCTATCCATCGAAGCTTAAGTAGATGAGAATAATTCGCCTAAAGTCGCTTCTGCTGGAATTAAGACCTCCTTGTTCCCGAGGACACATCCTTGGGGGCAGGGGGCTTGTTTTGTTGATTTTTGTCTGTTGTAGTAGTTCTTGATTACATGATTAATGTGCTTAAACTACCCTGCCTTGGGCACCCACCCTGCTCATTGCCATCCCTATCTGAATGTGTGTTTTTTATTTCTTTATTTTTGTTTTTTTGGTCATTGATATAAAGACATAGATTAGTTTTGTGGTTGTGTGTAGGACTGGGAACTAATGAGAAGTCAGTAATATCAGTGTTGGGGCACAGAAATGCAAGCCAGAGGAAGAAGATCAGAGAAACCTATCAGCAACTTTACAACAAGTCCCTTGTCGATGACATTTATTCTGAATTGTCCGGTGATTTCAGGGTACAATCTCTCTTCTCTTATTTTTGTCAGACCTAATTATTTTGTTCACTTACGTACTTAATTTACTCACAATTTGATTGCATTATTTCATTAGAAGTTACCCCCTATAGATCACTTTTCATATATAGCATTGCTTTTCTTTTGATTCTCAAAGTATTATTTTGAGGTTAAATCCAGAGCGTTGTGAAATTTGATGTATGTTTTCGTTACTCCTAAAGTGGAATAGTCCTTTTTAAAAAAATTAGATTTTCTATAGTTAGCCTCTCGCGAAGTATATGGGCATAATTAAAATTAGAATGGAGATTCATTTGGTTCAAGAATAATCATAAATCATAACTATTGATCTTAGGCCTTAAGTTTGGTGCTAGTCAAAATGGCCACATATGTAACTTTATATTGATGTTTTAAATAGCACGCCTTTTTACTAAAACTTGTAGTCCTTTAATTCGATAATAATTCCCAGGTTTTCAAGTGCTAAGTTTAGTTTTTCATGTGTGACAGAAAGCTGTCGTCCTGTGGACATACGAGCCTTCTGAAAGAGATGCGCTGCTAGCAAATGAGGCCTTAAAGTCAAGAAAGAAAACCATCACCCAATTGCAAGTGATAGTAGAGATAGCTTGTGCATCATCTCCTGATCATCTGGTTGCGGTGAGAGAAGCATATTGTGGCCTTTTCAACCGTTCACTTGAAGAAGATATCACATCAAATATTCCTATGCCTGTACAAAAGGTGCATATGGTCACTAGCTGAAGGATACAATATTCTTAACCAATTTCGTTCATATTAGCTAAATACACTATTCTCAGTGTCTTATAATAGATCTGGTGAGGTGCATGCTGAGTATTGAAGACATTTTACTTTGCCAATGAATCATTATCAGTTAACTAGCACTCTTTCTGATGATTGCTTGCCATGTTGAGTTGCATTATACTGACTTCTATGAAATGATTTGTTGTGTGGATGTTGCCAGGTTCTTATTGGTCTAGTCAGGTCCTATAGATATGATAAACAATTGGTGGATCCTAGTATTGCAAATGCAGAAGCTGCTATCCTTCGTGAAGCTATACGGACAAAACAGTTGGATTCCGATAATTTTCTGATCATACTCGGCACAAGGAATGTTCATCAGCTTAGAGCAACTTTTGAGTGCTACAAGAAAAATTATGGATTCTCCATTGACCAGGTTACATTTCTTGCAAGCTGCCTACACAACTTCTTCTAGTGCTTCTTGCTTATCTTGTCTCCTTGTATGTGCATTTTGTTCTATCTGTTTTAATTATTCATTTACAGGACATTAAGAGCTGTGGAAAAGGTCTGTTGGAATCTATTCTAAAGGTGGTTATCTGGTGCATTGATTCACCAGAGAAACATTTTGCTGAGGTAATTTAACACGGAACAGCTTCTTCTTTTTTATTTTTTGGTTGAAGTATATTTCTGTTTCTGATACCTATTTCTGTTACTTCTGTCAAAATATCTGTAAACCCTAACTTATTTTAATGAAGTTACTACAAGCACATGCTCCTGTTGAATTCTACTTTTAAGATATCACTATATTTTAGTGCTATTATATTCTGGTTAGACTTAACTTAAATAATCATCAGCATCATATGATGAAACAACCTTAAATATAAGTTTGCTACAATTTACCATGAAGAGCATTTGGTACATAGCATCATGTAATTCATTTTTACAGATCAATGTCAGTAAAGTACCTTCTTTTAGATATAACTTGTATGCTGGAGTGTTCAGGTTGTCAGAGCCTCAGTTGTGGGGTTAGGAACTGATGAGGATTCACTGACTAGAGCCATTGTAACTAGAGCTGAAGTTGATATGATGAAAGTCAGGGGAGAATATTTCATCGCGAACAAAACAAGTCTTGATAATGCAGTTATCAGTGACACATCAGGTCATTACAGGAAGTTCCTCATGACACTGCTTGGTGCCAAAGTGTAGATCTTTGGACCTGATCATTGAGTAGTGTTTCAATACTATAACTCTACTTTGTAGGATTTAATTTAAAGATGGTATATGAGCATTATTGGGTGGATTTGTTGTGAAAAAAGTAATAATTGGAGAGTGATTTTGTACATAAAGTTTGTGCCTTTGTGGTTTGTCACTTGCTTTTGAGTAAATAGCAGCCTCTATTTTTTGAGAAATGGAACATGGCCGAGGAATTTAAAACCCAAAGGAAGAAAAAGAAAGGAAGTGACAAACTGTTAAAAGTAGGATCCAGCAGAAACCATTAATGATACAATTTGTGTAGTATTTGGATCATTAACATTTACAAGATTGTTGTCTAATAAAATTATTCAAATTTTAAGCAATGAGTTTTCATTAGTTTGCTCAGATGAGTTACTCGGGACAATTAATTATAGGTAACCAAAAAGTTTTAAAATTGAGCGAGAACAACTCAAGTTTTTTTTTGAGTGGAGATGACAAACATTATATTAGCGATTAATGAGTTTTGACTCATTTTCGAACTTGCCCCCAAGTTTTAAGTTTTATACTTTGGCCTAAACAATATAAAGCCCTAGTTACCTAAAAGGGGTAAAAAAACAGCGAAGAGCTTCTCCTTCCATCGACGACGCTCCTCTGCCTTCTTCCTTCTTTTCTTGCTTCTTCGTCTATTGTTGTTGCTTTTCCTCCTTGTTTCTTCTTCTTTGTCCGTTGTTACTGTTGTTGCTGCTGTCATTGTTGTCTTATTTCTCCCCTAAAGCATTATTCTTCATTTAGAAAAAATAGAATTCACTAAATTTATGCAATTTTTGGACTGAATTTGGTTCGTGGAGTACTGGGCATTACTTCATTGGTGATTTTTGCTCATTTGGTAAGTAATATAATGCCTTTTTATTTTAATAATTCATCTGGATATAGCTGCTGATTTTCAAACAATTTACAACAACAATTTTAGTCGTTGCAACAAGTGCTAAAGCTGTTGTATCAGCTGTTGCAACAAGTGCTAAAGTTGTTGTATGAAATGTGGTCGCTGCACAAATTTCGGCCCGACCGGGCCGAATCGACCGAACCGACCAGAAATTCGATCCGTCTTGGTCCGTGTTTTTAATAATTCGGTTTTCGGGTCCGTCCGGTCCAGTTCGGTCGATCGGACCGAAAATATTTTTTATTTTTTTATTTTTTTTATAATATATATATATATATATATATATATATATATATATATATTTATATATATATATATATATATATTGAATTATATAATATATATAATTCCTAATTTTCTAAATTCCTAATATATAATATATATATAATTTCGGGTCGGGTTTCGGGGCCCGTTTTTTTTTTTAAATTGAATTACCAATACTGAAATTGACATTCTCGGACGCGGTGCCACGAAATTTTTACGTTGAAATCTATTGTACATCGCAAGATATTTAGATTTGAAAATGGGGAAAACGTAGCGATTTGGGGGAAAAGAGAAATTGAGGGGCAAGATGGACGTTTTTGGAGAAATCGGAGGAATCAAACCGCTTAAGCAGTTTGACCACCCCCGTATCGAAAAAATACGCGAAATCAAAAAAAAAATTAGGTAAAACGGACGTCCGAGCGCAAAGTTATGACCGTATAAAGTTTGATCAATTTACAACCTATATTTCATATGTCAATACGTCCGGGGGCTGGCGGGGAGGGGGGCTGCCTGGGGGCTGGGGCTGGGGTTGGTTGGGGCTGGGAATCAAATCGGTCAATCGGTCAAAACCCGAGCCGGACGAATTGACCAGCCGGGCCGACCGAGAAATTCGATCCGGTCTGGTCCGATAATCCAGATTCGGTCCTCGGTCCGTCGGTTCGTCCGTCGGTCGATCTCGACCACTGTGCACTTCTACCGGTAACAATCGTTGTAATTGCTGCAACAATTATATTTGTTGCACATTTTCTACGGGCTTTAGACGAAACAGAACCTTGTTCCAACATATTAGTGAGATTGCAATAATTGGTAATCCGTTGCAACAAGTAGCTTAATTATTGCACAACTCACTAATTTGTTGGAGACAACTTCCGTTTTTTTTTTAGTTTTGGTTCATCCAAACATTGCAGAAGATGTCCAACAGATTAGTGATTTGTTGCAACAACTAAGCTACTTGTTGCAATAGATTACCAATTATTGCATCAACTCACTAATCTATTGGATGCAACTTTTGCTTCGTCCAAAGCCTGCAGAAAATGTCCAACAGATTAGTGAGTTGTTGCAACAATTGGTAATCTATTGCAACAAGTAGTTCAGTTGTTGCAACAATTCACGAATATGTTGCTCTCTTCTTTAATGTAATTGTAGAAATATGCTGAGAAGGGGTATGACATCTCAGGTCACTATGGCAAACTCCTTGATGCCAAAACAAACTGACATGCCACAGAAATTTATCCATATCTCATCAGTTTTGTTGCAAATAATCCTGCATTTGAAAAGACCATACACAATGATCATTTGAAACCGTGCATTGTTGTTCTCAAGAAAATCTAGATATTGGTCTTTAATTTTTGCCCTCAAATGGACTGGTCTTTAATTTTTGCCTTCAAAATCGAAATTATGTTTATATGCGCATAAGTTACGTATCATAATATCCA
Organism: Przewalskia tangutica; assembly: GCA_029844215.1. Taxonomy (NCBI): domain Eukaryota; kingdom Viridiplantae; phylum Streptophyta; class Magnoliopsida; order Solanales; family Solanaceae; genus Przewalskia; species Przewalskia tangutica. Next base: position 19,325,234 of record CM056721.1, read on the forward strand.
TGAATTATGTTAGTGCTCTTAAAGAATTTATGCCTCTATAGGCATAAGTTCAATTTAAATGGCAAAAATTAAAGATCAGTATATTTGAAGGGCAGGAATTAAAGACCAATGCATTTGAAGGATAAAAATTAAAGACTAGTCCATTCGAATGGAAAACTATGCAATTACTTCTTCTTTTTTGACGAAGGAACCCGCATCCGCTACTCTTTCGAGTGCGCACAGGGTAAATCCCGGGCTGACGCAATAGCCTGCAAACCACGTCAGCCGATTAACCACACTTGACAAATCACGTGTGACAGGCTCAACCAAGAAGGTTTATGCAGGGGATCGAACTCGTGACCTTGCGGTCGCCATTTCTTCTTCTGTACATTTCTGCTCATGGGTAACTATGCAATTACTTCATTTTATAGTAAGTGGTTTTAAAGGGCTATGTTAAACCATTCAATATCAAAATTAGATATTTTTCTGAAATGAGATAAAACACAGCTTATGTCATTTAAATTTATGAATATTTAAGCACAATTTAGTTTATTCTACTAACTAAATATACCTTCTTGTTCTTGGAGAATTCAACAGATGGTGCCTTTTTTCACAACCACGTTGAATATGATATAGTAATAGTACTAATCAAATGTCACCATCCGTTGATGCAGTCATACTAGTATTAGAATGATACTATGGTTTTAGCTACACATCTTAACAAAATGACAAAGAAGTAAGTAGGCATTATAAATAGTATCAATAGACAATTATATTCTGAACGCAATACATAGACTTCCCAGTATTACTTTTGGTCGCATTGCGCGTGTCAACTTTAGTATTTCTGTTTAGTGCCTTTGTAGAAATGAGACTAAATTTCCATACTAGTATTGGTAAAATATATTAAATCTAACTACTTGCTTATGGGGGTTGAAAGAGAAAGATACGGAATTAAGAAGAGTAGCCCAATGGATCCCCACCAAAGAGTGGCCCATATGTTTTTGTAAATGAAAGGAGAACGATAACAAGTGCAGAATGCAGATGTAAACTTGTAAACTGCACATGGATTTCAAAACGTGGCATGTGTTTTTCTTTCATTTCCTCTTCTCTTTTTTCTGGGTTATCATTGTTGGTATAATAATCTGTACTTGGCTAAATAATGATTCAAAAACAATATGTTAATCACTTAGTGAAACATATAACATAAATGAAACAATAAACGAAAACAGAATCTGTTTTGGAAAAATAATTTCAGAATGTAATCGAGCCCACTTAGTTCAAAGTGTGTCCTTAAGGAAATTATTCCTCACGATGCTCGAGGTTAACGGAATATCGCCTCCCAGGATAGAACGATTATCTTACCAGAATAGTAGTACTCCAAATTCCGGTAGCAACGAACCACTCAACGGCAGTATATCACACAGAATGAAATTTTCGAGTTGAAGAGCAACTTCAGAATTTCAGAATTGATTAGAATATGAATTGGTTAATAAATTCTTGAAATGATCAAGAATTTATAGGGTTAGAGGTACTGATTCTGAATGGTTGCAACCATTTGTCCAAAAAGATTATAAATCAATCGATCTTTTGACAAATCCAAATCCAAATCCAAATCCAAATCCAAAGCCGAGCGAGTGACGACGACGGCGCGAGGGGTCCTTGCCCTCTCAACCCTTTTAGCAGCTCGAGAAGGTGTAATGTAATATATACACCTCTCTTTCCTTCCATTTTTTCGATGTGGGACAAAAGAGCCTTTTACCCTCTTTAATTTTTATCCCATCATTTCCTATTCACCAATATCAAAACCCAACAATCCCCCACATGAATGGGGAATGATTATAAGATAGAAGAATTTGCGACGAGTGTGATATACGAGAATCGATCGTGATCTGATAAGTAGGTTTTCCTTGAACTTTCCGTAGTGAACTTATATCGGATATACTCGATCAATCCAGATTTGATATCTTTGAACCGTCGAACTTTGTTGTATACCTAGACAACATAAGACACACAATCAACCTCAACCGTTTATGGTTCTCACGGTTGTGTTCGTTTGACCGTGAACACCGCCGTCTCGTGAGTGCGTAGAGAATGGGCCTTTCTTGTCATTCCTTTAAAGCGCTTACACTTAACACTCACATAGGTGATTTCTAAACATGTGGTCCTATAGCCACGTTATCCGGTCATACATAGCGATTTAGATAACCATTAAAAACCTTAATGCTTTATTAACTCATTAACAAGCCATAAAGTCTTATCCTTATTTACGAACATTGTCTTCATCCGAGAATGGGTTGAGTTATTTGACAATGTTGACCGTCGATCACAACTTTGTTTGATCTCCTCGAACCTAGCTCTTGGGATCTCCATCTGCTAGTAGTTACCGCCATGATGACTTGTCTTTGGCCTTAACCCCATTCCCATTGATGATCTACCAACTCCTCTCAGATAAGCCTTTTGTAAGCGGATCCGCCACGTTATCTCTTGACTTTACATAATCAATTGTGATAACGCCACTGAAGGAGTTGTCTAGATTGTGTGTCTCCGTCGTATGTGACGAGATTTTCCGTTATACATTACGCTCCGCCTCTACCTATTCTTTGCTGATCACGCGGTGTATACATATAGAGCCAAAGGTTTGGGCGAATGGAATATCTTCTAAGAAATTCCGAGCCATTCACCTTCTTCACCTACTTGTCTAAAGCTATAAATTCGATTCCATTGTAGAGTGGGCGATGCGTGTCTGCTTTGATGATTTCAAGACACCGCTCCTCCGCCAACAAGGAAAACATATCCACTCGTGGATTTAACTTCAAACGATCGGTGATCCAATTTGCATCACTATATCCTTCAAGATCATTGCGGGATATTTATTATAATGCAAAGCATAGTTTTGGGTGTGTTGTAAATATCCCAAGACTCGTTTCATTGCCATCCATGAGTTTGATTGGGATTACTCGTGAATCGACTTCGACTGCTTATAGCACATGCTATATCTGGTCGCGGTACAATTCATAATATACATCAAACTTCCCAAAACTCGCGATAGTCCATTGTGAGTCACTTTCACCTTCATTCTTTTGAAGTGCAAAACTTACATCAATTGGAGTCTTTGCAACATTGAAATTTAAATACTTGAACTTGTCAAGTACTTTTTCAATATAATGTGACTGTGATAATGCTAGACCTTGTGGAGTTTTATGGATCTTAATTCCTAAGATCAAATCGGCAACCCCTAAGTCTTTCATGTCAAATTTGCTAATGAGCATACGCCGTAGCATTTATATCGACAATATTTTTACTCATTATCAACATGTCATCAACATACAAACAAACAATGACTTCATGATTTGGAGTATTTTTAATGTAAACACATTTGTCACACTCATTAATCTTAAATCCATTTGCCAACATTGTTTGGTCAAATTTTGCATGCCATTGTTTGGGTGTTTGTTTAAGTCCATAAAGTGACTTCACAAGTCCACACTTTCCTTTCTTTACCAGAACCACAAACCTCGTTGTTCCATGTAAATTTCTTCCTCGATTCTCCATTTAAGAAAGTCGTCTTGACATCCATTTGATGGATTTCAAGACCATATACGCCGCCACTAACACCCGAATAGATGTTATTCTTGTCACGCGAGTATGTCAAAGTAATCAAGACCTTCTTTTGTCTATAACCTTTGACCACAAGTCTTGCCTTGTATTTGTCAATAGTGCCATCGCCTTTCATTTTCCTTTTAAAGATCCATTTTGATCCTAAAGGTTTATTTCCGGAGGAAGATCAACTAACTCCATGTATGGTTGTTTAAAATCGATTCAATCTCACTATTGATCGCTTCTTTCCAAAATGTTGAATCGAAGATGACATTCTTTGCTTTAAATGTTTGAGGCTCATTTTCAAGCAAGAATGTTACAAAGTCCAGTCCAAAGGAAGTAGATGTCTTTTGGCGTTGCTACGCCTTAGATCCTCTTTGCTTGGTGTACTTTCCTTTGGTTCTTCCCGCGATCGTTTAGATCTTTCACTGACGACTACATTCAGCTTTTATACGGATAGATGTTTTCAAAGAATTCAGATTATCCGATTCAATTACCGTATTAACATGAATTTCGGATTGTCGATTGTGAACCAAAACCGACAAGTTTCTTTGTTGTGGCATAGCCAATAAAAACACCCTCCACCTTGTTTGGTCCGATTTTTACCCTTTTGGGCAAAGGAACTTGGACCTTTGCTAAACACTCCCACACTTTGAAATATTTCAAGTTGGGTTTTCTTCCTTTCCATAGATCATATGGAATAGATTGTGTTTTGCTGTGGGGTACTCTGTTGAGTATTCGATTAGCTGTAAGGATAACTTCCCCCCACAAGCTCTGCGGTAAACCGGAACTAATTAGTAAGGCATTCATCATTTCCTTTAATGTTCGGTTTTTCCTTTCCGCAATTCCATTTGATTGTGGTGTAAGGGCGAGTTTGATGAATAATTCCATATTCCAAACATGTCTCTGCAAAAGGAGATTCGTACTCTCCACCCCTATCACTTCTAATCATTTTGATCTTTTTATTCAATTGATTTTCCACTTCGTTCTTGTATTGCTTAAATGCATTAATTGCTTCATCCTTACTATTAAGCAAATACACATACTTGATGCTCGAGTGCGATCGTCGATGAAAGTTATAAAATACTTTTCCCACCACGAGATGGTATTGACTTCATATCACATATATCTGTGTGAATTAAGTCTAAAGGATTTGAATTCCTATTAATAGACTTATATGGATGTTTAACAAACTTAGATTCAACACAAATTTCACATTTTGATTTGTTGCACTCGAATTTAGGCAATACTTCTAAATTGATCAATTTTCGCAAGGTTTTGTAATTGGCATGTCCTAAACGAACATGCCATAAATCATTTGACTCGATAAGTAAGATGTCACGACCGCGACTAGTACCCTGGTACGTATATGTCGAGAATAGAACATACACAACACATACGCATAAAAGTAACATCACCGCCGGTAAGGTCGCTTTCCATAAAACATACTTAACAAAAGTATAATAGTACAATCGTTTTATAGCCCAAAAACACATAGGTGGCCATGCACTTAAAGATAAAAGCGTGGCAAGGGACAAGTGCCCGCCATACCCCGAATATACAAAGTATATGGCATCGTGGAAATATCCATACCAATAAATAAGCTTGGAGGAATGGAGCCGACAGGAATAGTGATCCAAGAACGAGGATCCTCAATCGCGGCGTAACGCAGCCGGGAAGGGGTCGACACAATATGTACCAAGTATGTAAAGTCGGGAAAATCTCGTAATATGATATCATAAGTCTAAAAGCAAGAGTCATGGAAGACAATAAAATACCTTTTCTTGTGTCTTACTAACAACGAGTGACAAGTATATATATACATATATAATCTTGCATAAAATAGAGGCTCATGATCAAACAGGTACCTCGCCGTAGTATCAAAAAGAAACCATCCTACTCGGGACTATTTCACCCGCACGGGTCCCGCGGACCCGCAGGCATGGGACTATTTCACCCGCATAAGCCCATAAGGACTCGCATGAGGTATTCTCATCACGGGTAGCAAATCCACTGGTGGTATAACGATCTTGGGGCTTGCCGCCGGATATACTCTTATATCGTGCAGATGGTATAACGATCTCGATCCGCCTCGATATACTCTTACGATGGTATGGCGATCTTGGGGTTGGCCTCGGACATACTCTTACATCGAAGGAGGTGGTATGACGATCTTGGGGCTTGCTCGCATATACTCTTACCCTATCTCAAATCAAATCATATCATAAATAAGTTAAGCAAACTCATAACTTCTTTTAGTCTTGTTCATATACTCTCTCATTTTAGTTTATTTAAGGCACTTCACCATATCTTTAAATAAAAGAAGAATTTAACCCAAGTACTACATACCTCATCTCTTTCAAAAGTGACTCTTCTTTATAGATAAAAGTCTGGGCAATTGATGACTTTAAATCAAATCGCTCTTCACGTAATTATCTTACTTAGAGTAAATCCTTCTCATTAACCTTTTATGAAGCTAATAAACCAACTTCCCATAAAGTTGTTATATTAACTCTATACTTTAGTAAAATCATACTTTTCCTTAACGAGGACTTATACATTCTTAAACGAAACAAGTCATTTTATACTCAAAACAAGTAAGAATACTAAATCATGACGTCACCGTACTACATAGTTTTATCTATTCATGCTCAAGAGATAGAAAACTTCACATACCTTTTGGTCAATCCATTTGCCAAGTCCAAACTACCGCAAGTAATATTTCAACCTATAATAGTCATGATACGTTTATTAACCTCTAATCTTAATGTAGAACAATCCAAGTTCAAAGTCACTAAATTCTAAGGAAAATCAAGATTTCCTTTGTTTCTACTCACTTTGCCACCTTTCTCAAGGCCGAATTTATCATCAAAAACACCACCTTTAAGGCTCACTCAATCCAACAATTCAAAGGGATTTCACACCCAAAATTCTGCGTAGGTTTACAACAATTCACTTAACAATTCTAAGGTGGTTTTTAGGCTACAACATGCTCATAATTTCTTCTTAACCCATTCTTCATATCCAAACCACATTTACTTGCATGATGACTCTAAGTGCATTATTTTACTACCACAAGATCTTGCTTTCTAAGCGTGCAACACTAGAACTAAGTTTAAAGGAAGAAATGTTACCTTAAAGTTTTAGCCAAAACTTATCCCAAATATTGCTAGCTTCTGCCAAGAACACTACCACAACAATGCCAACAAGCTAGCTACAAGCTTCCTTTTCTTGTTCTTAACTTTGATTTTTCTAAGGTTTTTAGAGAAAGGGAGCAATTTGAGAGAGAGAGAAGATGAAAGATAGAAAATGTCCAAGTCTTGGTCAATATATTGCATGCAAGAAAATCAGATGGGGACACTTGTCACCTCCCATGGTCTCTTTTAAAACAAAATCAGATTTTCTAAGTTTTTCCGCCAATTTCCGCCGCGTCTGGCCACTGGCCAAACCTCCGCAGCCTCTCGAACTTTCTGCATCCCGGAGCCGCGCTGCAACTTCAGCGACCCTCGATTTTAGGCGCCCGCATCCGGCGCCATGCCGCTTAGTCCAAACGCATTTCTGTCCATCGCCCGAACTTGTAACTCTCATAACTTTACTCCGACGCCCTATCGCGGTTGGTTGCGTTGGAATCGGACTAACGAACTACGCCAGGCCTTTAAAACACAGGAACTCTCAATGTACCGGTCATAACCGCCTCAAAGTTGACTAAAAACCGTCGAACGACGTCAACCTCGCCGGAAATTTTAAGTCTTACATACTTTAGACGCTTTCCATACGTAGGTCGAACTACGGGTATAACATAAGACGGTGAATTTTCATTAATATCACAACAACCATTACATTGAGTTTGAAAAGGCCTCGGTGAGGTAGCGCTTTCCTATGAACATATCATTCTTACTTATTACAATTTTCACTAACCAACACACACTTAAACCCGTTTTTGACGAGTAGTCCTACTAAACTAAATTCTTCCGAATTGTTGAACGCAGAACATTGTTGAGAGTCGACTCGCTTAAGTCATCCTCGAAGTATCTTCCCATATCCTTCAACCTTGGGTTGCAGATTTCCCATAAACAAGACTCTTCTGGTCCACGGGAGCATATGTTGCAAATGCTTCTTTCATAAGAAACGTGTCGAGTGGCACGAATCCAGCCACCACTCTTTTGGGTTTCCAACCAAATTGCACTCTTCCAAAGATTGCACACGATCACTCGGATCATCATTCATTTCCACCATATTGGCTTGTCTTTTCCCTTGTCTTTTCTAAGACGACAATGGGCTTTGTGGCGCCTTTCCCACAATTAAAGCGGTTGCCCTTGAACTTTTCTTGTTAGAAACCTTCTCTTTCCGAAGGCCTCTTTCTTTTCTTGTTCATTTTCTGAGCAAAGATCTTCAACGATGTTGGCCCTTCAATTGGTGAACTCTACGATACCTCTTTTAATGGTTTTGTTATCTTCCTCGATCTTGAGGCGAATCACAAGATCCTCCAACTTCATTTCCTTTCTTTTGTGCTTAAGATAATTCTTGAAATCTTTCCACGAAGCGACAATTTCTCAATCATTGCGGCACTTGAATGCTTCATTCACTACCATACCTTCAGCAATAAGATCATGGAAGATAAGTTGAAGCTCTTGAACTTGGGTTCCAACAGTTTTCCCATCAACCATTTTATAGTCTAGGAATTTGGCAACCACAAACTTCTTCAAGCAAACATCTTCTGTCTTGTACTTCTTTTCAAGTGCACTCCATAGTTCTTTGGAAGTTTCTACTGCACTGTAGACATTGTACAAGTCATCTTCTAAGGCACTTAAATGTAGCCTTTGCACAAAAATCAGCCTGCTTTCAAGCCTCATTAACTATGAATCTGGTTGTCGGGCATATCGTACGGCAGCGGGAGGTCCTCACCGTGAACTTTGCAAACCAAGGGTGGTAAGCCAAAAGAACATTCTTTCTCGCCATCCTTTAAAGTTGCACCGGTGAACCTCGCAGTTTCTCACCGTGAATGCTGAGACGGTTGGTTGTAGTAACCGGCCGACGCGAAGATTTGCAGAGGTAGTTCCAGTTTCAATTGCCATTGTTTGTCACTGTCAAATCGACAAACTGTTTTACTTAATAAAACTAGAATAGCAATTAAATCACAGACTCAAACGATGAAGATTTTATTTCTTCAAATCGGAGTATAATTGTGAAACTTAAACGATAAAAATTTTATTTCTTCAAATCGTAATTTGAACGATGAAGATTTTATTTCTTCAAATCACAGTATAGTTATGAAACTTTAGTATTCCAACGAAGCTTTTATATCTTCGAGTCAGAATACTAATATTCATATGGAGTAGAAAACTACACAAGTTTTAATCTCCTTAAACAGAACGATGAAGATTTTATGTTCTTCAAATCGTTGTGTAATTATGAAACTTTAGTATTCCAACGAAGTTTTTATATCTTAGTCGAATACTAATATTCATATGGAGTAGAAAACTACACAAGTTTTAATCTCCTTAAACAGAACGATGAAGATTTTATGTTCTTCAAATCGTCGCAACAAATATCATACACAACGGCGAAGATTTTATTTCTTCAAACCGAATCAATTTTGATAGAAACAAATATAATACACAACGGTGAAGATTTTATTTCTTCAAACCGAATCAAAATTGATAGAAACGAAGTGCAATAGATTGTATGTTATATACTTGATGAAGTTTTTATATCTTCAAATCAAGTATCCAAATGAGTAGAAAGTTATGAAAACTTTAATCTCAACCGGAGTAGAAAATCCGAAGATTTTAGTCTCCATACAACATACAAAAAAACACTTTTTTTCTTCACGAAAAAAACACTTTTTTCCTTTTGGAAAACACTTTTTCTGGATTTTAATATTCCAACGAAGTTTTATATCTTCAAGTTAGAATATGAAATTTCATACTGAGTAGAAAACCACATGTGTTTTAATCTCCAAACCAGGATACAGATTAAAATACAATAAATATAATTTCCTTAAGATTGTTGGTATAATAATCTGTACTTGGCTAAATAATGATTCAAAACAATATGTTAATCACTTAGTGAAACATATAACATAAATGAAACAATAAACGAAGCAGAACTGTTTTGGAAAAATAATTCGAGAATGTAATCGAGCCCACTTAGTTCAAAGTGTGTCCTTAAGGAAATTATTCCTCACGACTTTCGAGGTTAGGAATATCGCCTCCCGGGATAGAACGATTATCTTACCGGAATAGTAGTACTCCAAATTCGGTAGAGCAACGAACCACTCAACGCAAGATATCACGCACGAATGAAATTTTCGAGTTGAAGAGCAACTTGAATTTGTAATTGATTAGAATATGAATTGGTTAATAAATTCTTGAAATGATCAAGAATTTATAGGGTTAGAGGTACTGATTCTGAATGGTTGCAACCATTTGTCCAAAAAGATTATCAATCAATCCGCCGGCCGGCCGGCCGGCCGGCCGGGCCGAGCCGAGCGACGACGGCGCGAGGGGTCCTTGCCCTCTCAACCCTTTTAGCAGCTCGAGAAGGTGTAATGTAATATATACACCTCTCTTTCCTTCCATTTTTTCGATGTGGGACAAAAGAGCCTTTTACCCTCTTTAATTTTTATCCCATCATTTCCTATTCACCAATATCAAAACCCAACAATCATTTCCTTTGTGCTAATATATTTTTGTTGATTCGGGATAAGCGGTTCTTGGTTTTCTTATATGGTTTGATCAATTCTTTTTTTTTTGAACTAGCTTTTGGAGTTGAGTTAGGCTTAAAGTTCATTGCTTTCATAGCCAGACCCGTCCCAATTCATTATTTCCTGGATCCCCTCTTATATTGTCTACGCTCCAGATGTCCAGTTCTGGACATGAGGCGAGGTGGTGATTCTCCCACATCGATGGGATAAAAGTTATCCTTAGTGTCCTTATATAGTTTGGACAATCTTCTTTCTTTTGAGCTAGCTTTTGGGTTAGGACCAAAGTCCATTGCTTTCAATTTTTTCACATTTCCTTTGTGAAAAATTATAAAAGTAAAAAAAAAGAAGAAAGATCATGGTGTATATTCCACCTATTTAAGTTTTAGCAATTTCTTGCTTCATATATTATGAAAAGAATGTCATTTTGTCACTTTTTCAAGAGGGCGGCCATGTAAATTTGACCAAATACTAAGATAGCACGTAAATATTTCCAAACTTTATAATATATTTCTTGTAAATTTAAAATCTGATTTTAATTCGAATGATAGAATGAACAAGATATTTTTGCTTAGAAAAATATATTATATGTTTGATGATGTGCACAAAAGCTCCCGAATAATATACATCATTTAGAGTAAGATCCTTCAAATTGGAATTATACTATAATTAGACCTACCAATGGAATCAATTGCAAAGAAAAAAAATGAAAAAAGAAGATTAAAAGGAAAGTTTTGGTCAATCGGAAATCTGTGATTAAAAAAGGACAGTCACGTGCCCTTGCACCCATATCAGTATACGTCCGTCCGCCTCTGATTAGAGATATAAAGACTTGGTGGTAATTAACAACATTGGTTGTGCTATGGAGCTTGGTGGTCGTAGCTAGTGGTGGAGATGGTTGGTGATTGAAGTTGCGAAAACTACATATTAGGAAGATGATTGAATTGAATTCCTTTTGTTGGAAAAGTATACCGTATAACTTGAAGAAAATGACTTTTTGTATATTTATATACACATTGTTAAATTACTAATGACAAGTGATAAACACAGCATTCTAGCATTTTTGGATCCCCTTACTATAATTTATGATCTTATCGTTGGATGAAAGTAGTTAGAGATGGTGGTCGGCGGTAGAGATAGCTAGTGATAGTGGTTGTTTTTTTGTTGTGAAGGCCGACGCACGCAGAAACGCAAACAACGCCACTGTGAAAACACTTGCGCATGATGGCGCCAACCAAGCGTAAGAGGCAGTATCGCCAAGTGACCATGGCCCCAAAGAAAGGTTTATGCGAGGATCGAGGCTACGTGGCCTCTTGGCTACCCTTGCGGGTGTGATAGTGGTTGTTGAGTTGACAGTGAATTGAAATTTGAATAATTTAGATTTAAAACCTCCATTAAGTGAAGATAAACACGAGTTAAATCTCTTAATGCAATGGGAAAAAAAATTCTTAAACTTTGAAAGTATTTGACCTGAAACTTAACAAAATCAAATTTAGTGAGAGTGAACTTGACCCAACTTATCAGTTTGTGACATCTAAAATCTCACTATTTCATTCAGATTAAATTTACTTTTGAAAAAATCTAAATTAAAGGCGAATTTGCGTAAAGAATACTTTAGAACCGCCTAGTTTACTTTGTTTATTGATTTATTGTAGGGCATATCTCATTGCAAGATTCATCGTCTGGAATTCGATTTTATTTCCATTATACATATTTACATTTTATTTAGTTAGTAAAACTTTCTAACTATATATTACTCTTATACAAATTTTCTTGTTTCTCTTGTTTTTTCTCTAAAGACGATAAATTTTAAATTAATTACTTATCTTATTTCAAATCTGAAAATAATATACTTCTGAAATCCCTTTTTTGGATTTTCCACCCAATATCTCATACAATCATTAAAATTCGACTAAATTCAAACACACTGCAGGGTTCATTTTCGAGTGTGATGCTCCCAATAAAATTTTGTAACATAACTATATGTTAATTATCATATATTTTACTCTCTCCATCCCAATTTATTTGATATAATTTGACTCGACACGAAGTTTAAAAAATAAATAAAGATTTTTGAATCTTGTGATCTAAAATAAATCAAAAATATTTGTGTGGTTATAAATCATCTCATTAAGCGTAAAAGGTAAATGTTAAAGTTAAATTATTACAAAATAAAAAAATATATCATTCATTTGAGACGGACTAAAAATGAAAGTATATTATATAAATTGAGAAAATAGAATACCTCATAAATACTATGCTATACTATATATTTACTTATTACCATTCAAGTTTCTAAAACGAATTTGATTTACTAAATTTGTCAAAACAAAGTTATGCAAATAGACATTAAATAAAAGCTTTTTTAAGAGTGGGGGTGATGAGTTGAGGGTCGGTGGGGTTGTCTCCAAAGAGGGTGTCTCACTCTTTACTCTCATTTTCATTAAGATCCCCAAACTAATAAACTAAATTAAAACTAATCCACCTTTAAATGTTAATCTCTTTTCTCTCTCTATATTTGTCCCCTTCTTCACTCACCTTTATCTCCATTTATAAAAATTTAGAGCGGGTTTGGATTGACTTATTTTAAGTACTTATATAATGTTTGAATAAAATTAAAAATATTTTTAAATTAAAATAATAAAAATTAGTCAAAAATCATAAATTATAATTTTTAAATTATAAATCAAAAGTCATAAACTCATCCGGAACGGACTCGTCCTATACAATTGAATAAATAGTAGGTGTAATTAAAATAATATTTCCCCACTATTCTTTTCTTAAAGAAAAAAACAACAAAACACTATGGAAGAAGAGCAAGAACATTCACTTGTTCCTCCTCATCTTCTTCTTATACTACTACTGCTCTTCTAACGACGTCGTTTTAACATCTCATTGCCCTATGCATTCTTCAATGTAGCTCGTGATCCACTAAAGCTTCACGTTTCTGGTTGATCTTTTTCAGCCTTTTTTTCAACTTAAATTCAAGTGAATCTGTTTAAGTTTTTGTTAACTACGACCTATCTCTCCGTAATGCGGGGAAATGTGAGTTGTGGGTACTTCAAAATTGCATATTTGTAGCCCTAATTTATGATATTTTTAGAGCTAATCTGCTTTTATTTTTATTTTCTATTTTTGAGTGTTTAATTTGGTTTGTAATGTTTGTGTACTATTAATAACTGCAACATGTGAGTTGTTTTGGGGTATTCTTGTTTTTCTAAGTCTCTGATCTTGTTTGTAGTATTTCATATTTGTTTTTTTATTTTTAAATTTCAAATGCATTGGAAATAATTGAATGTTGATGTGTAACTTGAAAGGGTTTTGCTACTTATTTGGTTTTCTTGAATGTGCAATTGTGAGGGTTTTGGTATGTGTATGGTGTTCTTGAATGTTTAACTGCTAATATTTTGTATGTTGTACTAAATACCAACTATGGTTTGGGCATTTGATTTGTTTCTTGAGATAGTAGTCTTGATTGTTTAGTAAATTTTGTCCTTGTGGTGTGCGTCTACCGGAAACAACCTCTCTACCTCCCAAGGCAGGGGTAAGGTTTGCGTACACTCTGCTCTCCCCAGACCCCCACTTTGTGGGATTTCACTAGGTATGTTGTTGTATATTTCAAGAAAAAATGCACCTCATTTCGTCAGTTTTGAGTGTATGATGTATGAATTTAATACTGACAATATTGTCTAAACACTAACTGGGGTTCGGATATTTTCTGGTTTCTTGAGATGTTTATTCAAATTATTGGGAGGGAAATCTTGATGGTCTTCGGTTCTTGCCTTCTTGGTTTGCATTTTTATTTTTCTCCCCTTTAATTTTAAGAAAATGCAACTTATTGCATTAGTTTTTATAAATTATTACAGTATCATGGAAAAAGTTGGTTGTATTTTCTTATTTCGACAAAAAAGCACTTATTGCATTTGTTTTGCTTAAATTAGTGCAATGTTATAGAAAATTGCAGTTGTATCATGACACTAGAACCTTATTATGCAGATTTTCAGCAATTTGACATGATTTCTAAGTTCTGGCAATCAAACTGTAATTCCTCAAAATCCCTTTTCTGAATGTTTTGCATACGGGATAATATGTACCCATATCTGAAGTAATAGCTTTTTTGGCAAATGTAGGACAAATATAATTATTTTGAATCTCTCTTATTCTTTGTTCTGCTTCGTTTTTGTCTAAACTAGTAGCCTTTTATTAGTTTGTTAATGTATCTGTTTGTTTTTTGCTTAGGCAAGGGGATTGGTGCAAGTTGAAGTTTGAACTTTGAAGGGAAAGATCAGTTACGGGTCCAATGGAGCAGTATGAAATATTGGAGCAAATTGGCAAAGGGGCTTTTGGCTCTGCAGTTCTTGTGAAGCATAAGCTTGAAAAGAAGAAGTAAGAACTAAAAAATGTAGTTATTTATATAAGCACATATATATAGTTACTATTACAATTCTACTATGTGAAGTGTATAAAATCTTCAATCCTGTAAGCAATTGATACTTATCAAAAGATGTCTGTGAAATAGGAATTGATTTATTCTTTCATATTCCTTCTTATTTCAAGATATGTATTGAAAAAAATTCGTCTCGCTCGGCAAACAGACAGGACTCGTCGAAATGCACACCAAGAGGTTTGTTCTTCTGCTTAAACCTGTGATCTTCTCACCTCCTAGCTTTCTTTATGGTAGGAAACATCGAGAAACTTTGAGTTTCTACCATATTCTAGAATGTTTACATATCTGCCTTGAAAGAGGTTCAGAAATGATATATTTGTTCTATTGTGGTATTCGAACCTTTCAGTAACCAGAAAAGGAACACTTTGGGGGTGTGAAGGGAAAATAAGATCTTCTATACAAAGAAACTGCAACTTATTTTGAAATTTTCAAAGAATAGAACATAAATCATTTTTGACACCAAATACTTCTACTGCTACTTGATGTACATCTTCATATGTATTCTAAACCATATTATGCATTGTAGTTGAACTTTCTTAAATGTCCTGTCGTTTAATTTATCCTTTATTTTGTAGATGGCCCTTATTTCGAGTATGCACAATCCATTCATTGTGGAGTACAAAGACTCATGGGTGGAGAAGGTTGCAAACAGTACTTATCTTTCAAGTCATGTTCTTTTCTTTCCTTCCTTTGGTACTTTCAACATTTTGATAAAACATTTGATGTATGTGTTTCTTCTTTTGGGTATATGAGATTACGCAGTTCCATGTCTCTTATCCTAAATAAAGCACGTAGAAGTATTGGGTAGGTTATAGGTAAATCTGCAAGAGAAATTTGCTTGAAAGTTCTATAAGTAATGAAGCCAATTATTTCATGATAGGCAAACCCCTATACCAATGAAATAACTTTTTAAAGTAATTTTTTGCAGGAACTCAATTTGTTATGTGGCAACAAACTCTGATGTCTTGAAAATGTCAGAGCAACCTAATGTTACCTGTTTCAAAAAAAATATGTCAGAGCAACCTTAATGGAGTGCGTTCAGGCAAAAGTTGTTTGGCTATAATTTGAAATACTATTGGTACACTATGATTTTGGGAAGTACAAGGGAGATGTTTTATGCAATAATGATGCATGTCAATTTGCTAATAAAAATTAAGGAGACGAGAACAGAATAATCGCAACTGTCAAAGTGCTCATGCACATATTTAATTGCCAGCTCTTTGTCATCTTAGGGGAAGGAATCAGCTACTATATGCGCATACTTTTCTATGCAGCTATTATCCCCTACTTATCCACCTGATGTGCACGAAGTTTCTTAAATGCATTCAGCAAACAATCTATACCTTTTTTTTTGATAAGTCACTCTATAGTTTTCTCTTATGTTTAATTTTCTTTCCCTTTTTTTTTCTACCTACCAAGGTAGAGTTAAGGTTTGCGTACACTCTATGGTTATGTTGTTGTTGTTGTCCCTTTTACTTTTTATCTTTCCTATGAATCATTTTACTTTTTAGTGCAACATAATTGGAACGGAACTAGATTTATTCACCAGAAGACTGTTGTTATACAATTAGTGGTTTAAACCTGCATGACGTGAGCAGAGTGGCGATACCACTAGAGAAAAGCTGTGTAGACAAGTTTAATTTAAAATCATAAGTACTTTATCAACGTTTGGACCTCTTACATGCTATTAATTTCTTCGACAAGTAGAATGAAGTTGCTCCTCAAACAGGTTATACCCTTTATATCATAAGAATTGAGAAGCATACAAGTGACCGACATTATTCTAGGACTACTACTAAGATCTCTATCAAGCTCTTCTTCTTCAAATAATTTTGCTCTCTTTTTCTTTACATCCCTTTGCTAGTTGGCACATTCTTGATTCTCTCAAATGTGTTGTAGCACTACTTGACTGCTGTGGTGTTTATCAAATGGATATATCAAAGCTTAAATGGGGATTTACTTTTTGTGACTTCTCTTGCAGGGTTGCTATGTGTGCATAGTGATAGGTTATTGCGAAGGTGGAGACATGTGAGTGACCTTTTCCTACTTAAACTATGTAGTTTGATTCCATTTGCAATGTTCTAAAAAAACGCTAGGCGGGACCAGGGCGGGGAGTGGGCGCCTAGCGCCTAGGCGGCCGCCCAGGCCGTTTTTTAGAACACTGTCCATTTGTCTCTAATGACCTTGGAAGTAGCCATAATAACTGCATGCCTGCTTCGTTTCACTGACCTATATTTTCCTTTAACTTTGCAGGACAGAGGCCATAAAAAAAGCAAAGAATGTCCATTTTCCTGAAGAGGTTAACCTTCTGCTGTTTGCATCTTTTGCTCCAACGTTCAACTAAAGTTTAAAGAGTTATTTAAAAATTGAGCTGTTCATTTATGTGTCATTTGCTTCTAACCAAGTCATGAATTGTTAACAGAAACTATGCAAGTGGCTTGTTCAACTCTTAATGGCTCTTGACTACTTGCACATGAATCACATCCTTCATCGTGATGTCAAGGTTCGCTGCATTTGCTTTTCACTGGGTGGATTCATAGGCTCATACTTCTTAACTTTGCTGCTCGTTTTAAACTTTGTGTTTGTAACATTTTTTGCAGTGTTCCAATATATTTCTAACAAGAGATCAAGATATTCGTCTAGGTTAGTTTACTCATTTTGCATTTCGAGCTTCTTGAAAGTTTAAATTCTAATATTTTACTGAAGCACGGTGCAGGTGATTTTGGACTTGCCAAGATGTTGACTTCAGATGACCTTGCTTCCTCTGTAAGTAATGTTACTGTAGCTTTTTATCTAAAAGATTTCATGTTTTCCAATATTTGTTTAGCTAAGTTATACTTGCTTAATTTCTCAGATTGTTGGAACCCCCAGTTACATGTGCCCTGAGCTTCTTGCAGACATACCTTATGGATCCAAGTCGGACATATGGTCTCTAGGTAATATAGATATACATCAAGTGACACACATCGGTGCCTGATGCTATGTTTGGTTAACATGCTTAATGGACACTAATGTGAAGGCGCACTGACATTTCTTTAATTTTCTCCATCCAGGATGCTGTATATATGAAATGGCTGCGTTTAAGCCTGCATTCAAGGCATTTGTAAGTTCCGAGGACCTTGTTACTGTATAACCTAATTACTCAAGCGATTGTCTTGTCAGCATTTTGAAATGCAGCCCATGTTTTTCAGAAGTGATTATTCAATTCATTTTTGTGAACATATTAGTAATTTCAGCTAGTATATTTTTCTTTTGCAAATGAAACGAGAACTATAGTTGTTGCAGCTACTCAGATATCCATTGTTGAATCACTAATAATGGTAGTGGAGAATTGCAACGAATTTCAGATTTAATTTGTTGTTCTGCATGTTCTAGGTTACGGTATTATGACTACGAAGAGATTTTAAAAGAAGACTCAAGTGTGTAGCACTTGATGGAAACTGAGAGCATGTTTGGATTATAAAAATGGTGATGAACATGAAGTTTCGTGGGGTCTGCTGAGTGAATTATAATAAGGAAGACAAGCATCTATTGACTGAAGTATAAAAATGGTGACTGAATTATAAAAATAAGCATTATTGCTTTGCTTGTGATTATGCTTTGTCTTGAGCCGAGGGTCTCCGGAAACAGCCGATCTACCTACCAAGGTGGAGGTAAGGTCTGTGTACACTCTACCCTCCCCAGACCCCACGGTGTGGGATTTCACTGGGTATGTTGTTGTTGTATTTATATGTGAAATTAACTAAAGATTTATTTTGTTTATGCCAATTGCCATGTTTTAGCTAATGAGCCATGGAGATTTTCCATCTTCCCATTGGAGCTCTACTAAAACTAGAAATAATCAAGTGTTCTTTATGAAGAATTGCACCCGTTTTTTTTCATTGTGCTGCCAGCCTGCCAATGAGTTTCCTCTTTCGGGGTTTATAGAAGCTTATAGGTTATTACTATTATGTATTGTTTAACTGGTAAAGTTGCCTCCATGTGACCAGGAGGTCATGGGTTCAAGCCGTGGAAACAGCCTCTGGCAGAAATGTAAGGTAAGGCTGCGTATAGACCCTTGTGGTCCGGCCCTTCCCCGGACCCCGCACATAGCGGGAACTTAGTACACCGGGCTGCCCTTTTTACTATTATGTATTGTTTTAAATGAGTACGTCTGGGTGATCATGGCTCTTGTCTTCCTTGTTATACTTCAGTCAATAGATGCTTGATTTATGTCTCTACTTATGATGTAGTTATTGGGTATTGTTACTTCGACTTTGAGTGCTTTGAGAAACTAATCCTTGTTGCATAATGTATCCATATGTTTTTAAAGTTTTTGCATTTTAGTATTCACTTTCCTATATCTGGTGGATATTTTTGGGCATTGAAACTTATGTCATCTTATGCATCTTGACATAGGATATGCAAGCACTCATCAACAAAATAAACAAGTCTATTGTGGCACCACTTCCGACAAAATACTCCGGTCCATTGTAAGTCATTCACTTGATTAATATTTCTTTTGTCATGGAACCATGTATATGATTTTATTTAGGACGTGATTTCTAAAGGTGGACTTCTAGACCTGTTGAAATGATGCCCCTCTTTCGATTTTTTCAATTGATTTGTTCTTTTGGAGAACTATCTTAAAATATACAGGTCTATTTTAAACTCATAAACAGTCAATCAACAGATGGGAATAAAATTGTAGCAACTTAACTGGTCGTGTGCACCTTTGGTTTTACTTTAGTGAGGTTCAGTATCTAAGCATGCCTTATTTGAAAGAAAGGCCAACATAAGGATTTTAAAGTTAAATTACACTAACCCACTCTTAAGGGCTTTTTAATTCCCTCTACGTCCATCGTGCTTCCAGTCTAATGCACAATATGATAGGCTTCCCTGTATTAGCTTGAATGAACGGAATTAATTTTGTTTTTATCATCAAATTCCCAAGAACCAAAATAGATTTCTGTAAAATAAATTTTGAG
This sequence comes from Przewalskia tangutica, assembly GCA_029844215.1. NCBI lineage: Eukaryota > Viridiplantae > Streptophyta > Magnoliopsida > Solanales > Solanaceae > Przewalskia > Przewalskia tangutica. Next base: position 19,344,927 of record CM056721.1, read on the forward strand.
ATGTAAAAGGAGAACAAATTAGCATCTTCAAAAGAAAAGCCAATGAAAAATCAGCAATCATTTTAACTGCATCTTTCCTCCCGTTATCTTTCTAATTTCTTGGTGGAGGACACATTTCTACTTGATGCTATCTAAAGGCAAAATGTGGTGAAAGGAGATAGTGCATTAGTTTGGAGGTCAGGAAGTAGGTCTTCATTATTACGATGAACAACTCAAGGTTGTTTTTGGAATCATTATGACGACATGAAGAGTCTATTCTTCACTTCTTAAAGCTTCAATTTGCAATGCACTACTTTTGTTAGTAACGGAACACCGAGATTCAAAAATTGAGAGGGGATGTTTATGTGCCTCAGTAACTATGTATTGAACTCATTTTTGACTTTATCTATGAGAAACTCAGCCCTTGAACGAGAATCTTTTATTTAAGTCGCTTATTCACTTCTCTTATTTTCCTTCCAGGCGAGGTCTTGTCAAAAGCATGCTGCGGAAAAACCCAGAGCTGAGGCCAAGCGTATGACTTCCTCTTCATCTGTATTTGTATAGGTTCATTTACATCTTTAACCATTATGCTATTGCTTTAGTATTTCCTATGAGGTACATTAAGAAACTTAAACTGGTGGTTTAAGTGCATATTATGTAATCTGCATAAATGGAATATGTTTTTAGATAGAAATCTGCATATGATGGAGTTATTTGTAGATAAACCAACAGAAGCTTATAAATGCTGTAGCACGGTCTCAACATCTTTACCCAAAATCAAATATGTAAATATGAGGTTACTGTTTGTTACATTACTTTCTTGAGTCTCCTGCCTTCCATGGCCGTGCTTTATACTATAATCTAAAGACACTTCCTGTTGACTTACGGTTTGTCCAATAGTAGAAACATTCAATTCTTTATCTTTTGCTCTTTTTTATTTTTAATATTTTTGGCTGGTAAGACAAAATCATTAAGTGGGACACATTTTTTAATCGTTCTTCCATAGCCGCTTGCATGTATTAAGTTTGGAAGAAGTAACTTATCGGGCACCTATCTTTTCACCTTTATTTGAAGAAAAAGGCAGGTAGACACTATCTTAACAAATACGAAATTGATGAGTCATCATTTGGATGGAAGGTGAAGGATTTAACAAGGAAACTTTGACCAGAATTATGCTATCAATATGCTAAATCTGAAATTACTCCAAAATCCTCAAAACTTCTCTTTGTAGTTACTGATTTGTAGCATTTGGCAACAAAGAATTTTATTATTAATTATCCCAAAGCATCATAGTATATTAGAATTAAATATCACTAAGTATACCGCAACCAGGGGCGGCTCAATGATGTTGGTGGCCTAAAGTCAAATATATTAGAAGGGCGTTAAACTTATTTTGTAAAATTTATATAATTTATAATGAGACACAAAAGAACCGCCAGAATTTTGGTATAATGGTAAGAGCACACACATCATAGTTCTGAATTCTATAGTAAAGCATGGTCATCAAGTTTAGAAAGGTAGAAAAGACAGGCCTATTATCCACCGAGTTTCTAACTTTGTGTCACTTGCTTTCGGTGATTTCTCGATTGAAAAAGATGACACACAAATGTACTTGATTTCTTTTGCATGAATCAAACATGACAAAATTAAGTAGCTAATTTAGAAAAATCGAGTTGAAATTCAAAAGTGAAATCATCAAAATGTGAAAGAATAATGAGTATATATAGAGAATGAAAATTTAGAATCAACGAGGAATATAATTAAAAAAATTACTGTTATTTACTCACTCATATGTACAATCTCAATGAAACTAAAACAAAAATTTTAAGATTTAATTATTAATATATAATTACATAAATCATGTGTTGTATAATAATATAATACTTAGTATTTTAGTAATTTTGGGGCCTTAAGCAAAGGCTTCATTTGCCTTACCCTTAAGCCGGCCCTGACCACAACCACAATCCCCCTTCTAGTTTCCGGTATTGTCTTTTATATATTCATGTGACTCTGCTGGTTCAGTAACAACTGCCTGTCATATAGTTAAAATGGTTCTCGATATGTCTTTAATCATGTCTAAGTGTGACTTTCTGTCAGCAACACTCTCTAGCCTGCGTTGCTGGTTATTTTAACTCTAACAAATTATCTATCTTGAATGATTGACATGCATAGGCGGAGAAGAAGTCCTCTCTTCAATATGTAACAAGCCAAATGTTTCATAAATAGTGACATTGCCTTTCATAATTGATGATTTATCTTTGAGCGTTGGCTTAGAAGGAGCTTCTGTTATGAAGTACAGGAGCATTTTTTATTTTATTTTAAGAGGAGTGATATTAACAAAGATGAAAGGATTAGCATGTTAACGCATATCAACAGTATGTCTTTATCTGTTTATCACTTGTCTTTAAGTTAATAAATTTCTACTTAAATTACCTTCGAAGCATGAAAATACAGGAAGATTAACTCCTTGAACTACTTTCTCACAGAAGCTATTCAATACTGACTACAAAAGATTGAAATATGTTTCTTTGGCTTCTTTAGAGTACTTCCATTGTTCCGTCAGATAGTTTTCTAGACAGTTGGTTGGTAGCCAGAATTGATCTAGTAAACTGATCAGCTCTTAAAATACAAAGTTAAAAGGGAATCTCCTCACACAGACTGAAACTTAGACATAATTTGATTATAATATTCATAATTTCATACTGACGTAACATTATTTTTTTTGTTATGTTACAGGCAGCAGAACTTCTTAGGAATCCACTCCTTCAGCCACATGTGATTAATACTCATCTCAAACTTAACAGCCCTAGACGCAACAGTTTACCTGCTTGTTTGCCTGATAATGATGTAAAGAAAACCAGATTTGCAGTTTCTGAAAGCACACCTATCCCAAAGAATAGAGAGAAGCGAATGTCATGTGGAAATGATAGGACCCTGAATCCTAGTGTCTCTGATCACGGTTATACCTTTTCAAGTCGTAGACATCCAAAAACTCCAAGCAGAGTATCTGAATTGTCTGTTGGAAGCCCTGATAGAGGATCAACTGTCACAAAAAAAATCACTTCAAAAGCTTTGCTTGTGAACAAGAATCCAAAGGTGATCATGCCAAAATCAACTACTCCAAGAAGACAAGTGGAGCTAAGGAACAATGATATGGTAAAATTACAAGTAAAAAGTTATTCATTTTACTTGTTTCTATTCTATAGAAAGGTAATGGATTTTATTCTAGACAAGAACGTCCAAGCGGTTCTGATGTACAACAAAGTGCGCAAACACCAATATATAAAAACTACTAATAGATTCAATAGTTTGTCATTGCAACAGATTTTGAAAATGATTTCTCACTAAATCTTAGATGGTGTCAACTTATATATGAAAAGAAGAAGACGGTATCCTAAAATCGTACCTAATATTGTTATATTCATTTGGATCTTGATTAACCGTTTGGAATGCCCAAACCAGGATATGTTCCGCCAAATTAACTTAGATATTCTATGTTAGCCTATGTTTTTTAGGGTTTGGCTAAAGACTAACACAACCATAAATATGATGAAAGAAAGTATGGAGGTAACTAAAATATGAGGTTAGTAAAATGGTATTTAACTTGGTAAGGAAGTAAAATATGAGGGTAACTAAAACAAGACGTGAAAATCCTTCATTTCATAAATATGAGGTTAGTAAAATGGTATTTAACTTGGTAAGGAAGTAAAATATGAGGGTAACTAAAACAAGACGTAAAATGGTATTTAACTTAGATATTCTATGTTAGCCTATGTTTTTTAGGGTTTGGCTAAAGACTAACACAACCATAAATATGATGAAAGAAAGTATGGAGGTAACTAAAATATGAGGTTAGTAAAATGGTACTTAACTTGGTAAGGAAGTAAAATATGAGGGTAACTAAAACAAGACGTGAAAATCCTTCATTTCAACATATTTTTTATTCTTCCGCTCGTGTATGAAAATTAAATGGTATTAGGACTGTAACTTTAATTATGTATGCGCGGTATTTGTTTCATTAGACTTTAGCTTGTTAATTCTGGCGATACCACTTCTCTTACGGGTTGACTTGTCAAAAAAGAATTACATAATATCAAACAGCATAGGGTTAAATAGTGTACATTCACCATGTAGCATGATTCAATCTCATCTTTTCCTTCCCCTTTCCCTACTTCAATCAAAGATAATTGAAGTAAAAATTCTCTAATTTGTGTCTGCAGTAAAACTGCTTCCTTGTGAACATTTAGATTTAACGGTGGATTATTGATAACTATACTTGATCACTGCATTATGTTGAACTTTTCAGAGAATAATTATTTACATTCTGCCTGCTCATTTCTGGCGAGAATGGCAAGATTAGTTTGTTCCCTGCTGAAAATGTGAACTTCAACTCCTTTAATATTATCTTAGTAGTACAATTGTATTCAAGATTTTGGATTTTTAGTGACTTTGTTCTAGACTAAAAAATTTATCATCCACCTCGAAAGTAGCTAAATCTGAACTTGTGTCTTTTCTGACATATTTAGTCATGTATGAATTAACCCTTATTAAGGATATCATTCTTGCAATCTTTTACTTTATAAAAGAAAAAAGGAGCATTATTCTTGCAAGGTTAATGAGCTGTAATGTCATCTTTATTTGTTCCTATAATCAACCAGTGATCAGTCTCAAAAAAATAATCAACTCGTGACTTTAAGAACCATAGAGCTCCCAAGTTTTATTAGAACTTCCTTATTTTTTGATAAGTAGATATCCTTTTATCTGGGCACAAGGGGATGCTGACCTTGTGAGGATGTGTTTTATCAAAACAAACTGAGTAGAAATAGCTATAATGGCAACTCCATAGTTTTGTCACGATTAGTTAGAAGTTGGAACTATACCATTCTCATTCTTGAAAATTTTGCTGGTGCTATAACCATTAGTGCTTGCAGTTTATAATTGTGAAGGTTTCTCCAAATCATCTATATAAGTCTTGCTATCCTAATTTGCATGACACTTGCCATTTTGAAATATCTGAACTGTTTCACACCATTTCAAAATAATTTTAACTTTCAAGAATTTGAATTCATTTTATTATTCAAATTTAAACTTTGATGGGATGCTTTCTAACTCAAACTATTTTTCCAGTAACAATTTCATATTCTTTTTCGCCATTATTATTATTATTATTATTTTAGTGTCACACGAGGTGGAGGCAATATGAGTATAGTTTTTCTCTCTAGGTAAATACATCTGTTTCATTAAGCAACCCCATAATTAGATGGATCATTCTAAAAAAAAATCCATTAAACAACCAATACAATGTTTCAGATTAAGCATAATGCCACCAAAACTAATATAAAATTCTGGTTCTTGACCTTTTATGGTTTCTCTGAGTTTTGTTGTTGAACTTTCATTTTCCCTCTTGGTAAGTATAAAATGTTTTTGCGAAATATATAAAAAAAATATCAGAAGTTTTAATTTCTTTGCTAGCATTGCAAATATCATATGATTTTGTGTTTTACTTCTCACTAAATTTGTGATGGATTACTCATCTAGCATAATTTTATAGTCCTTTATCTGTTTGGATTCCTAGAGTACGTAAAGTGTTGAAGTGGTAGATAAAATGCTCATCTCTGACTCCATCTTCATTAAAGCCCCAGCTGGGCCAAAAGAGAAGAGGAGAGAGAGAGAGAGAGCAAAAAGAAAAGGAAAGAACAAAATAACATGTGGTTGCTTTTCTGTCTGTGTTGTGAAAATCATGGATATAAGCTTATGTACTTTAAGCAGTAATACGATAATATGCAATTTTAACCTGCTTAACCATATTTCCCTTGGTGATGTGTTCCCAACACCTGTCATTTGACTACTCTATGCTTGACAGGCTTCACGAACTCTGGTGAAGAGATCTGTTTCTACAACTCGTAGGGCATCTTTGCCATTGACAAACAAGGCAGAAGTTCAAGAATTACCTCGATGGCCGAATCTCAGTTTCCTTGACTGCATTAAGTCTCCTGATGTTTCTGTCAATGCCCCTCGAATTGACAAGATGCTTGAGTTTCCATTAGCTTCATATGAAGATCCTTCCCATCCTATACGCCGAACATCATCAAACTCTGCCCAAGGTTCCTGTGGCTCACCACAGGCTGAATATTTAATTATGAAAGACAAATGTACCATACAGATTCCTGACAGTAAATTTGATCGACCGAGTTCAAATGATGCTTGGCAAGGGTTTGAAGGTTCCATGGTTCATGTGGATAGAGAGGATATAACTGATTCTTCTGATCAAAATGCCACTGCTGGTGCATCTAGCCGAACCTCATCTGACACAAGACGCCACCGTTTTAACATGTCATCTTATAAGCAACGAGCCGAAGCCCTGGAGGGACTACTTGAGTTTAGTGCTAGACTCTTGCAAGAAGACAGATTCGATGAACTTGGTGTCTTATTGAAGCCATTTGGACCTGAAAAAGTTTCTCCGAGGGAAACTGCTATTTGGTTGACCAAGAGCATCAAAGAAAATGCTCCTAAACAGGAAGATTAGCTCTAAGAACATTCAATGTGTATAAAGTAGTCTTTGCTGTAATATTCTGTAGGTGCCCAGATTTTGCTACGTAGAGGCATAGTCATAAGCTGAAACGGTAATTCATAGCTAGGATCTCCTGTTACCCTTACCCCTTTGCATATTTAGCAAATTCATGCGGTACTGAAAGGATAATATGGATGAGAAAACAGGTTCTTTGAATCCACTAGAAATATTATTGCTTCTGGATAGGAAGTCCCACTGTTAGCATCTATTTTCGCCCAATTACAGAGTGCTTGTTATGCTTCTTGTCTCTTTTTATTTTTGGATGCATTTACTCAACTTGAGAGACCAATTTATAAATAATTTCAACCTCAGTTATCATCAGAAGTTGGGTGTTACCCCAATTTTTGGTGTCAGGCTGCGATTCTCCTTAGCACTTGGATGCTCTAATAACAGAGATATTTTAAGGAAAATGGAGTTTAACTGGACAAGATAGAACCAGTACATGCTCAAAGGAGGCCGATATAAATGATAGAGAGAGAGCGATAAGTAGCTATAAATATCATCTGCTAGCCACTCTTACCTTGTAGACACTGAGAGATCTTCCAGAGGTCAAATGGTAGACACTATGCTGGCGGAATCAACCTTGACATGCTTGATGGACTTTGCTTGTTTGTAGATCTCGAGTAACCAGGCTTCATGGCTTTCTGGGACATTGTGTCTCCTGCTGTGGGTAGGTGTTTATTCCCTGCTAGCGTCAGGTATACCTGTTATCCCATCCATTGATGGCATGCGCTTGCCTTTTCTTTTAATGCTCCAATTGGGTCGTTGTCTCGGTTCACTATGTGATCTAGCCTTTGCTATTGAGGATTCTGTATTGGACATGTATGTTAGTTCTAAAGTAGCACTAGAAAATATGGAGTTCGGATTTTCTGAGTGTGCGATGGGAAATGGGGTTCTGGAAGATATGGTTGTTGACATATTAGAGCAATGTTCAAAACCTTTTTCTGGCGTCTTGAAGGAGAAATCCTCTATATGCCTGTCATAACTTATAGTGTTCGTATCACTCAGTGTAGAGGGACTTGGACATGTCTGAAGTGAAAGTATATATGTCCTAGAAACAATCATTTTAGGAGCACATGTACTTGAACACATTCATATTATTAATAGGATTAATATATACTTGACATTTGCAATTATTGAATTATTATTTGATTGTTTATATTATTCATTAATGTGCATCCCTTGAACTTACATTGTCATTAATAGTGTGAGATATTAATGATAGAGTGTAGTTCTTAAAATAGCCTAGACTAATGATCATTGAGAATGGGATATCAATGATATGTTATAAGTCGACATGTGATCTGCATCACATTCTTAGAGAATGTAGTATATCTCACTTGCTGCAAGCAATAGTTGCTAGTGATGGACACATGGATACTCTTAGAGGAGTATTGGCATACCCTGCTGATAAACTATTTGTTATACATGTCTAGAGTATTATCAGCATGTGAGAGATAGAGGTCCTTAGACTTGAGGTCAATATCGCCTTGTTTACGGAGCAATGCACTTTGATCCTGTCCTAAGCTCAAATGCCTTATAGGTTGAGACGCGACTTGTATTGGGTGCATTACGAAGTAGATTGAAGGTGGTAGTTGAGCCAAGAATAGGATTCATTCCTCGATTGGAATTTCGAGAGAACACTCACCGGAGATGTTAGGTCGACCAGTCATTGACGATCAACGAGAGACATATCTAGGATATGGTCTAGTTGTCGACTAATATAGATGAGATAAAGTGATCAAGCCATTTGGATAGACACTTGGCAAATCTTAAGCTTGATCGAGTGTGTCGCGAATGAATGGAATTTATCATCTCACATAGAGGTTTGTTTACTTGAGTCTTGTAAGCGTCTTTCATATCGTCGTGGCAGTCTAGGAGTTAGTGTGAACCTTGATTTGATCAAGTCTTGGATGTGTGAAGGCCTAAAGGGTCACACTAAGTCGATTGTCCTTTCGGTCTAAGGGTATATTGAGAGAATGTAAAATATCGGATTTTGAATCAAGATATTTTATTTTATAATAAATTATGGGATAATTTTCATTTGATGAAAATTAATTAATTAAGTTAAAATTAAGTCTTGGATTTAATTAGAACTAAAACGTGCAGAAAATAAATAAAGGAGCCGCATAACGGTGGGCCCAGTTCGACTGGCCCACTGCAATTTGGATTTGGGTCAGGTCTTGAAGCCTGATCCAAATCTAATTTGGTTTAGGGTTTCCTCCACTATATATTTGACACTTAACCCATAATTTCTATATAACTACTCATTTTTCACTTTCTGAACTTAGAGTTCAGGAAATAAATTCTCTCAAACCTCTGCCAAGATTTTCTAGCTTTCTTGGGCAAAGGAATATACCGAAGCAAGGCTTGCACCCGGATTGAAAATCGCGTGCGCACCTTTTAGTAGAGACTGCATTAAAAGCATAAACTGTAAGTTTTTCTTTTATGTCTTTGCAGATTTGAATTATCGCATAATCATACCAGAAACGTTTGTTAGAGCAAGTAAGTTTACTCAAAATTTTAAACTTCCGCTGTGCCTTACTTGTATGTTTTACACCCAACAAATCCCTACATGAAGTACTTGATGACTCCTCCTTGACACTGAAAGGCGATGAGATTCAGAGGTGCTCAATCCATTTTCCATTCCCGAAGATTTGTTTTTCATGCTACTTTTATTCTGAACTCTCCCCCTTTCTTGAATGCTAACAATTTTCTTTTCCTGCCATTTAAAGTCTTGTCACTTCCATTATATCGATACACTCAAAATTCTACATGAGGAGAAGAGGGAACTTACAAAGCTGCAGACTCTGGTAAGCTGATTGTTCTCGGATGATACTTTCTGACTCTATCTTGAGTTTGGGTTATGTGCTTCTTCGGTCATCTGAACTCTTTGAACACGAGCCCTTAGTTGAAAGGCCATAAGAGAGTGCATGCGTCTGACCATTGTTGCCGTCTGTTTCCTCACTAGGTGACCCCTTACCAGTGCCTGTAATCTAACTAGGCTACGTAGGGCGCACAATGCCCTCCTAGCCTGCATAAACATCAATCATGCTTTCAGGCCAACTTTCTCTTTTTAGCATTTAACATTCCTTATTTCAAGCACAATGTCATCCTACATAGTTTAGCTGTGCATGTTCGTTGACCTTAAGGTAAGGATAAGGTAACTTTGGGAAGTACAGAAGTATGAGGATCAAATGAAACCAAACATGGATCGACCTAGGTTTGAAAATAAACAAGAATAGACTCAAAGTGTGAGTTGTTACCAAATAAGAACGGAAAACAACTTGGATTCTGGTGGCAGCAGCATCCTTAACTCGTCTGGTAATGTATGTCTTTGGTTCTGTAGCTCCTGTTGCTGCTAGGTTTGTTTTGTTGAGTTTATCCAGAATGTCAAACTCTGGCATTGAGCCTTGTGTATTTAGTTTGTGAGTAAAAGTCAAGTCAAAAGACCAGGTACTCTATTGGTTATTTCTCCCCATGCTTGATGATTTCTTGAAACTCCATCTCCTGTTCACTTTTGGAGTTGATGGGCAACTTGCAGTTGGGGTTCCCATACTTTCTATTGATTTCTCTTCTTTCTTTTCCCTGTCCTCCTTTTCCCCCATCATCACCAGAAAGTTTCTAATCCATTTGTTTGCCTTCCTCATTTTTTTGGTTATACCTTTCAATTTCTTTCACTCAAGTGTAAAAGAAGTATTTTCACAAGAACTTTCCTTGAATTATTTGGGTGAATGTTAGAGAGAACTTGGTCCATTCAATGTGGTTTAGTACACTGATATAATGAGGTCAAGGCCTGCATTGTTTCTTGGCTTTGTTATTTCATTGACTTTTAAAAATGAATATTAAATGGTTTTGGTGGTACAACTCTTTTTAGTCATTTTTGTAAGATGATATTAATCTCCCTTGGGGAGTCTTCTCATTAATATCAAAGTATATATAGAGTACAATATTCATCCCTTATACAATAGGAATCCTAAGCCTATACAAAAGAGGAATCCTAGTCTTACCATAATTATATTTACACAATATATGAAAATATTCTAATTATGGATAGGGAATATTGTTTTCTATATTTACACATTTACACACCTCCTCGCCGCGGAGGGAGGCTTGAGGCGAATCAAGTCAAGAAAAAGCATGCAGGAAGTCCTTTGGTAAATATGTCAGCATCTTGATGGTGATGGAACATGTAACACTGACACGGCTTTAGCGCAACTTTCTCAGCGAAGTGTAGGTCTATCTCGATATGCTTGGTTCGATGTTGAACCGAATTATGAAAGATAGATGGCAGAGATGTTATCACGATACCTGATAGATGCTCGACGCAGGACACCGAAGTTCTAATAAGAAATTTACGAGCAACAAATCTCAGCTACCACATTTGCAACGCCTCTGTACTCAGCTTTGGCACTGGATCGAGATAGGGTAGCCTGCCGCTTGTCAAACCAAGAAATCAGATTATCCCCTAAAAAATACACAAAAGTCGGAGGTGGAGCGTCGCGTGTCCGGACACCCTGCCCAATCTGCATCCGTATAAGAGAGCAACGTGTTTGGTGCAGAGGGGTATAGGTGCAAACCATAATCAAGAGTACCTTTAATGTATCGAATGATACGCTTAAGAGCAGTGAAATGAGACTCTCCCTGGGGGCATGCATGAATAAGCACACATGCTGAACAACATAAGTTATGTTTGGCCTGGTGAAGGTGAGATACTGAAGTGCACTGCAAGTCCTATCTGAGTAGGATCGAGATGGAGCACCATCCATGCCATCGAGCTTAGATTTGGAATCAACTGAGTAGCACTCTGCTGCGATTCGTCATCTTAGCTCTGTACACAATCTCTTCTGCATACTTACGCTGACACAAGAACATATGATTGGCAGACCTGGTCACTGATATTCCCAAAAAGTAACCCAGCTTTTCCAAATCAGTCATTGCAAATTCGGACTTAAGCAAGACAATAATCTCATTTTTAATCCGTCGGAGGAGGCAGTAAGAACAATATCATCCACGTAAAGTAATAGTAAGCAGTGCTACTACCTCGATGAAAAATGAAAAGTGATGTATCACTCTTGCTGCATACAAACCCAATCTGTAAGATATACCTGACAAAACGATCATACCACGCACGGGGGGCCTGTTTCAGGCCATATAGTGACTTACGGAAACGACACACATAGTGAGGAACTGCTGGATGGGTGAACCCTGGCGGCTGATTCATGTAGACTGTCTCTCTCAGATCCCCATATAAGAATGCATTCTTCACATCAAGCTGATGGATCGGTCAGTGTTTGCCATGGCAATGCTCAAAACTGTGCGAATGATAGCTGGTTTGACAACCGGGCTGAAGGTATCACCACAATCAATACCCTCCTACTGATTTGTGCCATTAGCCACAAGTCGTGCCTTATACCTCTCAAGAACTCCACTGTCTCTGAATTTGTGACGAAATAGCCATAGACAACGAATCACATTCACCCCCTCAGGTCTAGGTACTAGATCATATGTGTGCTGTTTAGTTAAAGCATTGAATTCCTCAGACATAGCCACATTCCAATTAGGGTCTTGTTTGGCCAATATAGGGTTCTTGGGAGTTGGAGAAATGGTTTGGGCAGAAAAGTTAAATTGGACTTTGGGTTTGAAGATTCCATGCTTTGCACGAGTTTCCATTGGGTGAGTGGCGATAGGGGGAAGCTCCAAGGAGGAGGGATTTGTTGGATATGGAGAAGGAGGGACAGACGCAGGAGTAGGCACCGCGGCGCCAAAACATCAGAGAGGTCTGTCAGTCCTCCAGCGCCAAAACATCAGGGAGATTAAGATGATATTAATCTCCCTTTACTGGAATGCGTTGTCCACTACCAACTGTAACATATTGAGGATGCTTTAAACTGCACAGTTTGGGAATAATACCTGCAGAATGGGTGATGTGAGATGTGGCTCCGGAGTCCATGTACCAATTATTGTCAGGCTGTTGCATGTTGAGGGTGTTGAAAGCTTGACCCAACTCAGTGGGCGTCATGGCGGTGGAGGGCTGGTGGGCGTCCATGCGTAAGTGGGCTTCTTTGTGGTCTTTGGAGCTGGACCTAACAACCCGTAGTGGGAATAAGGGTTGAAGGACTGCTGGTACTGGAATGGGGTAGGCGTCGCGTCTCTGTACTGAGGCACCGCGACATCAGTCGATGTTGGGAGCCGCGGCCGTGGTCTGCTTCTTTGTCCTCGCCGCTTAGCACGCCGGGTTTCTTCGAGGAGCAACTGTGAGCGAGCTTTGTTAAAGCTGGGTAACGGATCCGCCTGTTGAATCATGATGGCCAATGTATCATATTCTCCTTTAGGGAGGCCAACAATCGATTGTAACACCATTTTGGTGTCAGTAACAGGCGAATCGACAACAGCAAGTTGATCCGTCATGAGCTTTAACTGTTTGCAGTACTCAGTCACGTTGGAAAAGTTTTCAAGACGTGTATTGTTAAATTGCTCCTCTAAATACACATCACGGGTGTGCTTGTTTTCCTGAAATTTTTTCTCCAAACGATTCCACAAATCACGGGTTATGGAGTCAGATTTCATGATAGTAAGAAGTAGGTCCTGAGAGACCTATTGCAACTGCCTGTTATAGGCGTTGCATTAGATATGTATCTAATGCGACGGCAAGGCACACCCGTCGCATTAGCCTCAAATCTAATGCAACGGCTACTACGCCTAATGCGATGGATGGGTACTACCGTCGCATTAGATATGCGAATTGATGAGAGGAGTTTCCAACCATCTAATGCAACGGCTATGTTGGCTAATGCGACGGCCTGGTACAACCGTCGCATTAGATGTGCACCTGATTGCTACATTATTCACAAATTACAAAATGTACAATATTAATCACAAAAAGATTAACTCACAATATTACAAATGACAAAATAAATATTAAAAAGAGAAAGATAATAATAAAAAAAGATTGTCTTACTAATTATTCACAAATGTACAATATTACAATATTAGACCCCATATGACATATATATTACAAAATAATTATTCACAAAAGTATATCTACATAAGCCTCCACCCCACCATTTTTTAATTAGATTGCTAGATTTCTTCTCCATTTAGCTCATCAGACACCTACAAGTTAACATAATGAATAGTCATAAGTAAAAAAAAATGGTAGACTAGCCAAAACATCATAAATAATAACTTCAATGTAGTTTAATCATATAAAAACATATAATGTCACAATATAACAATATATAAAATTTCAAGCTCCAGATTACTACTATGTGTTTGTCATTACTAGGAATGTTTTCAATCTTATAGAGGAAAAATAGATAGGACCATAATCTTATGGAGAAATTACACATGGACCAGAGAGAGTAGACAGGAGACATCATCTAGAAATGATAGGTTCCTTAATTATGTGGAATGGAATAACATGTTCAACAATATCAAGTAAGAAACTCTTCCTAGAATTTGTTTAGACCACACACCAATAGTCTTACGGTGTGATAGATCATAGATGGGATCAAACTAAATCCTATTTCAAGTTTGAAAGTTGTCCTCAATTTCTATAGAGGAACAAGAATTGAAGCCTTTTAAGAGAGAGAATTTTTGGAGTGTCTGAAGTGTGCAATTGATAAAGCTTCTATACTAGAGGATATATTGTGGGTTTCTTCATCAAATGTTGGGAGGTAGTCAAAATAGATACAATTGCAACTGTTCAGAGTTTTCATTCTTAGGAGGTGTTTGAAAAAAGCTTCAAAGCACATATGTGGCTTTGATTCCTAAAACAAATGAAGCTAGGAACTGAGGCACTTTAGATCAATTTGCTTAATAAGAAGTATCTACAAGCTTATTTTACTCACGGAAAGACTCAAAATGGTGATACACAAACTTAAACTTGTAGACTCAGAACATACATTTATTAAAGGAAGACATATTACAGATGTTGTACTGATTACTAATGCATGCATACATTCCATATTGCAAGTGAAAACCAGGCCTCATGTGTCTGTCCATGTTTTCATTCGAATGTCTCACTCAATTAAATACTATATGCCCTTTCCATATCACTAGAGCATGTTCATTATTATTTCACATGATTTTCAACTTATTTCGTTTGCAAAGACTTTAAAAAATTTGAGAACTTTACATGATGATTGAGCGACTTTATTTGTGAGCGACTTTAGATCTGCCTAAAGAATGGTCAAATTCTAATCACATTGCCATTAGTTCTTCATGTCAACTGATAGAAAAAGACTAAATGAGCACATATAATTATCATTTAGAATATCTGATGGTGTGAAAAAGTTGATATAACTTTTTTTTTGATATATCACATGTAGTACTCCATTATTTCTTGTAATGCTTTATCTATCTCTAGAGATTATTATTATTCATTAGTCATTTATCTATATGTTGCTGGTTTTTCAGGTCAAGATTTGAATAACTCTTCATCAAGAGAATGACAATCATGAGTCAAAGTGTCCTTCCAGTAAAGGAACTCTTCATCAGAGAGTTGTTCTTCTTCAGCATAAAGCATTGCTTTCTGCTAAAGTGGAAGCTTAAATTTAACTGGCTCTCCTTTTGGTTGAAGCTTCAGATTTTGTGAAAAAGAATAACTCCTTTTATTACTTTGCTCTGTGTTGGATTATCTAAGTTTATTACCTTAAGATATGGGGAAACATAGTGTAATCTTAATCATTTATAACTGGACGGAGCTGCTGACCCAAATATATGACTTATCAAGTCATTTTTAACGTAAACATATGCCCAGTGACGCCATAGAGGTTATTTACAATATCTTCAACCAAATGCGACCCTTAACAGCCAATACATACATCCTGCAAGCTTGGATTTCTTTTAACTATGCATTCCTAATTTGAGCAAGTTTAAAATTATATGGGATATGTTCTACAAGGCAAATTAATAGTTGTGTATGAGGCAGATTCTGAGTAAACTAAAAGATAGGAAAGACACAAAACCTGTTCTAAATGTTTCTGGCCAAACATAGACAACTACCAACACTTATCCAGTCCAGTATATAACCAGTCCAACACTTAGCCAGGCCAGTATATAACCAATCCAGGTGACATTTAAGGCACTGGTGTGGACGCATAATCATTTAAAGGCGAAAATTCAACATTAAGTAACAGATTTAGGCTATTACTTGGTGACTTAACTTAAGATTGTGATGTCATAAAAATTAATTCAAGATTCCAGGTATACTAACACTTCATTCCAATAATCAAATCAGAGGAAAAAAAATCACATATACTCGACTAGGCAGAATAGAGCATTAATCCAACATACACATCGTACTATTCTAGACCCGGTACCAACCAATATACTGAGACATGAACCAAACAACTGAAACATATCAACACCAGGAAAGACATTCAACTAAAGAAGATTACCTTCCTTTTTGCCCCCATATTGCTAGTGGTTTCCTCCTCGTTACGCCTCCATCATATTCAGATGTGGACTCATCACCTCTTTCTTCCGACAAGTCATTGCATTGTCCACAACATTCTCATGGTGCCAATAACGATAGTGACAACTATCACATGGACAACAAATTTGGTTTCCTTGAGACTTTGTAGCAAAAGCCTTTTTAATATACTCGTCTACTCCTCGTTCATATTCATCACTCCACCACTCAGTAGTTCCAAAATCCATTTTCTCAATGTAATATTTAAGAGAGTTACCTTAATCAAAGGTACAACATCAAAACAAGTATAAATAACATTACAGTAACTATCAAATCAAATTCAATTTATTCAAAATTTTCAAGAAAGCACTCTATTTAAAACTCCATCTCAATCAAACCAAATTGTCAAATAACACTATAACTGAAAAGCTTACAAAAATATCCTGCAATCAGATTCACTAAATCAAATACCCAATGAGCACTCTGAATTGATTTTTTTTAAAGAGTTCTTGATTTTGGATTCTTAAAACTCCAATGAGAATGGACTATAGACTAAATTTTTAGAAAAATCTGATTTTAAGACTAATAAACATACTAACGCAAGGGGAAGGTAAAACGACGATAAAACATATATAATCTAACCTTGAAGAAGATGGAAAAGCAATTCGATGAAGTGGATGCGACGACAAGTGGAAAAGGACCACGACGAGCAGTGAGGGAAGGGGATGCGATGGCGATGAGCAGTGGGGGAAGGGGATGCGATGGCGATGAGCAGTGGGGAAAGGGGGTGCGACGGAGATAGTGGAGAAAGGGAGTGCGACGGCTAGCAGTTGGGGAAGGGAGATGCGACGGCGGGAATGGAGAAAAATTCGCAGGGAATTTTTAATTTTGAGAAGTGGGTAACGCGGGCTAATGGCTGAGATGAAAAGGTTTTAGTTATACAAACCTGACCGTTGCATTAGAGTATCAGAGCCGTTTCATTATCTCGTCTAATAAAACGGTCATTCTATATTGTTGCATTAGAGTATAGGAGCCGTCGCATTACACTGGCTAATGCAACGGTCCAATTCTGTCGTTGCATTAGCCTAATTTTTTCATTTATTACACTTTGACCCGTCGCATTAGCCACATCTAATGCGACGGTACTACATATGGCGTCGCATTAGCCTTATATGACCCGTCACATTAGCTCAAAAATGTAGTAGTGCGTCTAGACGACGCCAAGTAGAATCATCAACCTTCGAAGGGCGCGGAATGATGTCATCAATATGATCAAGCATGTTTAGAGACATGCATGATTGCGAAACAGTTCAACTCATGGATAATACTGACTACTTTCTTGATCAAGACGGATGATGATATGGTTCTTGATGTTGGAAACAGTGAGAGCGGGATGAAAAGAGGGTGACTAATTGGTGGTGGGATTTGTGGAGGTAGAAGCGTCAACAACAGTGGCAGAATCCTGAGTATCCATTTAGAGAAGGGATGAAGAAAAGAAAAATCAAGAAATTTCTTGAAGAGAAGAAGGGAGCCGTGGCGCCGTGGGAGGGGGGGTGGTGCCGGCTGCTGGGGAAGAAAATTTCTAGGATTTTTGGAGTTTAGGCTCTTGATATCATGTAAGATGATATTAATCTCCCTTGAGGAGTCTTCTCATTAATATCAAAGTATATATAGAGTAAAATATTCATCCCTTATACAATAAGAATCCTAAGCCTATATAAAAGAGGAATCATAGTCTTACCATAATTATATTTACACAATATATGAAAATATTCTCTAATTATGAGTATGAAATATTATTTTCTATATTTACACGTTTACGATTTTCACAGTATTTGATTTGGCTAAGGCCTGCAAATGAGTTCTATTGTCTTGCCATTTGCAATCAAGGTGAGAGTTGGACAACAGACTTCTTTTTATATATTGGAGGTTTCTAAATTAAAAACACTTGTTTTGTTTTAGTCAAAGCTGCATGCAAACCTCAATAACACCACAATTATAGTATTTTCTAAAGAAGGAACCTTTCTCATATCAAAAGCATCACATATGATCCATAAAAGAATGATAACTTCAATTTTCTCAAATTAATGTGTCTTGATTAGGCTTGTAATAGTGATTCTAAAAAGTTTACTTGACTTGAACTTGCAAATAAAATGTAAAATATCAAAGGCAGGCACCTAATTTTGTCTGAGAGAGAATTTTCATTATTACACGACAATCAATATTGCTAATCAGAAAGCTGACTGAAGTAAATTAGTATAGGATTAATCATATTTACGAAGAAAGAAGGGAGAAAGACAGATCAATTAAAGATTCTACTACTCTCAGAGAGGGGAATGGATTAGTTTTCCAATTTTTCATTTTCTTTTTAAGGTTTCATCGATGAAAGAACAAATTTTAAAAATAGGTAATGTGATGTTTATTTATACCATATATCTTTATCCCACTTCTATCTATATTTTCAATTTTCTTATGTTCGTTTGGTAAAAAAAATCAAAAAATATTTTTTTTAAGAATACAAGTTCCTCAAAAGAAAAAGTTTAAAACTTGCAAGCATTTTTTGTTTTATAAGTTTAAATTCATTTTCTAGAAATAAAAGAAAAAGGTGAAAGCTTTCAATCAAGAACTTAACCCATCAACATCATTCGGTAACCTAAAGCTCGTTGATGGCTCTACTACTCCTATTGTTGGGTGTAAAAGAGATTTAGGCAATCATGTCAACTATCAGATAGTTATAAGTAATTCTCTTGATAAATATTAATTAGTAATCTGGTAAAATTGGTAATTGTTGCTCTCAATCGCACACACAAATATACGTGGTCGTCAAGTAATATAGAGACTTGAAAAAGTAGGATGTCGAACCCATTGATACTTATGATTAACGATTGTAAAAGCTTTCACTATCACTACTAATTATGCAAGTATGAAAGAGGATATTTTTTTTATTTATAACTAATGCTGAAACGTAAATAACTAACTATTTTATGCTAACAGTTTGCTAGAACGTTTGTAAGACTTAAATTTATCACAAGGAGTTAAGTATTCCAGGGTTGTGGTTGGTTCACCAATCCTGTTGCGTCATTTAAGTAATTAACCTTAGCAAATTTATTTACGATTGCTAATTAATCGGATTATTAATCGTGCAACATTCTTTCGAACTACTACACGCCAATTCAGAACAATCCGCCACCTATATTCCTATAGAATTGACCCATTAAGAATGCAATTCGTCCATAGTATCATGAATGCGATGTCTAGATATATTTCTATCCTAGCCACTAATTCTAGCCGCTCTACTTTAGGGATAATCAGACCACACTCTTCTTACGTCTTCTCTAATCTAATAACGTCTATTAAATAGTAAATAGAACTCAATTGTTGCGTAGATAATCAATCAATCAAGAATAGAAGCAAGGAAACAATCGTATATGAATAAACTACTAAGGTTTAAATACTTATAAAACGTCAACAATCTTGGCTACGCTACAACCCCGAAATTTAAAGAGTTTAGCTACTCATATTCGGATTACAAAAGTTAGAATTCATGTTTAATATATGATAAGATGAAATGAATGAAGAAAAGGAATAAACCCTACGAAGAAATAGCTTTTCTCGTGCCTCCTCTGTGATAAAACGCCCAAACCCCTCAGAAAACAACTTAGGGTTGTATTTATGTTGTATCCAAATAAGACCGAACAAAACTACCCTTAAGACTGGATTTCTCGTTGTTTGTGCTGGCGCGGCACGGGGCAGGTGAATCTGGGCGCCCCGCGCCAGTTATGTATTCCAGTGCCTTCAGAAAATTAAAGAAATTTGTCCACTGCTTCAGCGATAACAGGCACAGAGCGGGACACTTAAACTTGGACTCCCCGCGCCAACGTTCTTTATCGGTCTCATCTGCATTTTGTGACTTCTTCACTCGTACACTTGGCTTTTTGCACCATGAATTCATCTCTCATTGAATTTTGGGACTTCTACTCAGATTTTAAAGTCCTCTTTCTACTCAAAAATCAAAGTGTAGTTACATGTAAAATACCTAATTTCCACAAAAACACACATTAGCCCGAAAAGTAAGAATCAATAAATGTTAGGTGTATTTAGTGCAATTTGTCTTTAAAACAAGATACAATTATGGGCAAAATATATAAATACACCTAACATCAGTAACTATCTTACTATCAAGGTTATAAAATTCATTGATAGTATAAAAATATTTATACTATCAATGGATATAACTTTATCTTTTTTTTTTGTTCAGACTTCAGTAGTCTAATATCTGTCATTACATAAAAAGAAAAATGAACACCTAATTATGGTTGTGAGTTAACCTTCAATGTAGAACACAACTAAGTTTTCAATCTTTGAAAAACATCCTACCTAAACCTTTGATGTACATGTTTATGAGTTACTTATATCTTTTTGGTTTGTTATTATTGTTTGATTGAAGACATTATTGTCGTGTCCATTCTTCTAGTTTACACGTTTTTATTTTGACTTGTGTGATCATCACCTATCTCCAATTTCTTATATTACATAATTCTAAGTTTACATGCTCACGGAAGTTCTTCTTTTTATGTATACTTTACAAAGCGACGACATTATAGAATAGTGGAAGATACTTTTATCTTTTAAAGTATTTATTTTTTTATATGCTAAATATTTTTAAGTGAAAATGTCATGACTTAGAAGTCCCTTACAAGAAATAGTATCACGTTACTCCTTTAATAAGTCCTTAATTTTCTTTCTTAAGATATAACCCCATCTAATTAAAATAAAATGAAGTACAACTTAACCGTTTTTGGGGACTATTAAGAACCTAACTACTTAGAGGTGCGAAAAATGAAACCCAAATATGCTAGGGAGACTATTGCTAACCTTCTACTTGGCTAGCAGTTGAAACCAACACTTTAAAGGTGAACATCTTTAATATGTTGTGTGAAGCAAGTGAATTTTGAATACTGGTATGATCAAAGGCATGGTGTTAAAATTATGACCATCTTTGAAAATGCAAGCCTTAATACTCTTGTGCCCGATATTTTTGACACCAAACATACATATATTAACAAAATTTTACAAATTAAAATTTTAAATTCATCTAGCCTCGAGGAAGTTTCCATTAAATTTTTTATAAGATACTCCGTCCGTCCCATTTTACTTGGTCACATTACTAAAAATATCCGTCCCAAATTACTTAGCTACTTTCTAAAAATAAGATGAAATCAATTAATTTTTTTTACTTTGGCCTTGATATAAATAATTTTTTAAAGTAATCAATATTGATTAGAGTGCAATTAATTGGAGAAAGATAAATGTAATGTACTTCTTATTTATGATTTTTTAAGAGACATGTAAAAGGAAAAATGATCAAATAATAAGAGAGGCAGGGAGTACTATTGGGTTCTAACTTCTATGTTGCTCAATGCTGACTTTTCCTACAAATTACCATTAAATTTTTGTAGAATATTACTAATCTACTATTAGGTTCTACAACCCAAAAAAGAAAACTTTGCCCCAAAAAGAAAAATGCCTATAGTTTATTGTATGAGAACATTGATTAACCAATCCACCAAGTAAGCAAATTTCAAGCAACTATATTAATAAAGTTAATTAGACTTGGGAAAACCTAAGAAGACTTGCCACATAGTAATCTTTGGAATTTTGATACAAGTAGAAGCTTCTATGAAGAAACATTCAACACAATTGCTTCTATAAATTTACCTCTCATTGGATACAAAGTAGTACATATTCACTGCTTCACATTCTCCTTTCCCCACAAAACACACCTATTTTTGGCTTAGAGAAGATGGATTCCTCCAAATTTAGAGCTTATTTACCGCTTATATTGGTTATGGTACCAATGTTAGCTGCAAAAGAGGATAGTATTCCTCCTGTTCTTGCTCCCTACTTCGGTACATCTCTTTTCTTCCTTAATGATCTATTCATATTTTTTTATATTGAACATTTTATAATGAATTTCAGAATAGTAGAGCAGTTCTGAATTTATACATATGCTCCTACTATTCTTAAAACTTTTCAGAAAAAAAAATAAAAAAATTGAAGCGAATAATTTTGACTTAGATTATGCGAACAAGTAAATCAAATTAGTTGTGATAGAGTTTTGAACTCGAACCTCATAACGCAGAAACAAATGCATCAGTCAATAGAAGAAAAAAAAACTTTTCTTAATGGTTTCAATTATGAGTCCTCTTTCAAATTCTGTAACTTTGAATTGGTTGTTATGTAGACAATATATGCAATGATGTGGAATGTGGGAAAGGGAGTTGCGAGAAAGCACCAGGAAAGACATTCAACTTCATTTGTAAATGTGAGCGTGGTTGGAAACGAACTCAACATGATGACGACGACGATGATCTTCAGTTTCTCCCTTGCATTGTTCCCAAGTGTAAGTAATTTCCCTGTTTGATTATATGATTAAGAGTTTGAGATTATAATAATCATGGATTATGTTTACTGCAGGTTCTGTTGACTATTCTTGCTTGCCAGCACCTCCACCAGCTCCACCAATTCCACACAACATATCTTTCTTTGATCGTAATTACAACATTATCACTAAAAGCTTCCATTTAATCCTTTTATTTCTATTACCATTTCACATCATATCTAATTTCTTATTAAACCCCATATTTCATATCGACCTTTTTTCTTCTTCTTGTTTAAGCTTGCTATTGGATTTACTGTGGAGAGGGGACATGCAAAAAGAATATAACGCATGGACAAACATGCGAGTGTAACTATGGCTATTCCAATCTTCTCGACATTCCTGCTTTCCCTTGCTTCAATGATTGTAAGTACATACAAAAATTTCTCAAGAGTAAATGTATGTTTTAGTTTCATATAAAATAATATCCTTAGCTAATCCATTATTGACTTTAAGGTGCCATTGGATCTGATTGCCAAAAGCTGGGAATTCGGCTTTCAAATTCAACCGCGTCATCTCCATCTTCAATATTTAATACCAATAATGGAGGCAATGACAATAATGGAGGTAAGAATTACCACCATCAACAATTTGAAATCACACTACTAGAAAATTACTATTTTCCCGCTGAATTTCTCACTGAAAAATGTTTAGTGACTATTCCGACTGAATGTCGGTGGAAAAAACGTAAATAGTGTGAACACACGAAAAAAATTAGAAAGTTTCCAATGTTTCTGTTTTCCATTATGCGCCTAGTGATTTCTCAATGAATTGGTTCGATGAGAATGAGATGAAAAAATCATGTTTTATAGCATAAATTTTCCATTGAATATTGGTGGGAAAACCCTTTATAGAAGTAGTGCCATTTTAAAGGATATAAACTTTTTTTTGTCGACATCAATGCAATATAAAATTGTGTGTAAGAGAGACATAACAAGTAAAGGAAGGACATGTACCCCTTGTATAGGTTTCATTTAAAGAAAACAGTTCTTGGCTATGTAATATTAAAGGTCATGTCAAGTAAAATAAAGTCACGTTACTACTTATTCTAACAAGAGTATAAGATCATCTCACCATTTTACTCTGCAGCTACATCATTTATGACCAAGAATTCCCACTGGATGGCTATCTTTCTGGCCTCTGCAGCTATGACTTTACTTAACTAGGAAGAGGGGCTGACATTTTTACTTCGCCATGACAGATATTACGACATTTATCAGGCTTACTGCTTCATCTATACCAGCGCATTGTACATCATTTGTTTGCCAGATTCACATGTACTAGATTTAATAAACATGTGATGGTGTGTTATTTATGTACAGAGTATATTTTGAATATTATTTCAGTTAGTATTTTACTTTTCTTATTATGTAGATGTCATGCTTTGTATGAGTTAGGCATGATGGAAACTACTTGTTCTTCCCATTTCCATCACTCTAATGCATTGGACATCAGCAGAAGTAGATCATCTTTCTAACTAATTACAGGAACACCCTCGCATCCACATAGAGCCCTCCCTCTGAGAAATAAAAGAAAGGACCCCTTTTCCCATCTTAATCAGGTATACTTGTTGACCGCTCATCGTGTTGAAGATATAAAATGTCTCACATAGGCTGTATCAAAGGTTTCAGAGGAGTTTATAATGTACACTTTCACATGATACTAGATTCTAACACGGTTAACTCGTTATTATACCTGTAAGCATGTCTCAAGCCAAGTTTTCTCTCTACTTCTAGCATAAGTGTACATTGTTTCTACCTAGTTTGTCACTATAGGTTTCTCTGTATGCTCAATCCATCGAGCCGCTCTTGGCTAGTTCTTTCTATTTCCAACCACATTCTTCAACCAATTGAGGCAACTCTCTCTACTTCAAGCCAATTTTTCAGCTTACTGAATCACTTCAGACTTCCCAAAAATAAAGCCTGTACAAAAATTAAGGGGGGGGGGGGGGGGAATCCCCCATCCATGTGTTGGTTACATGTTCGGGAGGATATAGAGATGTACAATGTCTCACATTGATTTTATATATATATATATATATATGGGTTTTCAAAGGATTTACAATGATCTTGGGATACCCATCTGACACAACCAACCATGCTCTTAACTTAAGAGCAGGATTGGATGCTCAAATTTTTCATTCAAATAACTGGTGGTTTCCATTAGAGAGCATACAATAAACTTCCTTTTCAGTTTAATCGTTAATCATTCCTCTACCCAAGTTAAATTAAAATTTCACTCTATCCAAGTCTAATATCATTGATCTGTGACTAATCTGATTAACCCGATACAATTTCTTCCCTCCTACTCCTCTACGAAGCAAGCTTCAAGAAAGATAGGTTTGGTGTTGGAGTAAAGAGGGAAGGACATGAAACATCGGAGAGCACAATGGCTTTCCGCAGGATGTAACTCCTAATATAGTAAGGAAAGATACAAAATCCAAACTCCAGATTTTGCAAACTCCAGCAATTTACCCATTAACTTCTACAGTGGAGCACTTAAAGAGCATAAGATCCACGAAGATAAACGCCAAACCAAGCAACTACTAAAACACACAGAGGAGTGTGTACATTATACCTGCTCCACCACAAAACCTGTAAAGCAGTGGTCTGTTTGGCGTTATCTAAATAACCTTGCTCAGTAATAGACTACAGTTGCCAAAGCCTATTAGCAAACTTAAGCTTTAATTAGATAAAAAGATTACTCCCCAAGCACACACAAATAGGCACATATCTCACAGT
Source organism: Przewalskia tangutica (assembly GCA_029844215.1). Classification (NCBI taxonomy): domain Eukaryota; kingdom Viridiplantae; phylum Streptophyta; class Magnoliopsida; order Solanales; family Solanaceae; genus Przewalskia; species Przewalskia tangutica. Next base: position 19,370,075 of record CM056721.1, read on the forward strand.
CCAGTGGAACAAAAATAAATTAAAATTGTAGCTATACAGAACATATGACATCTAAAGCACATTGGTTTCACCTCTAAAGTACTCTTCAGCTGGAAAATTCAAAAGCACTAGACATTATGTCTACAATAGTGCAATTTCAAGCTTTCAAATAGCCTGAGTCCAGCTCTAGTAAGCATTCAGTATTTCAAAGTATCACATTTTTGCCGATATGGCAAAATGGGAACTTTCCAAGTATCACATTTTTGCCGATATAGACTAGTACCTTTATCTCTATAACAATTAAGTTCTATAAGCACATTGAATTTTCCAAATGATCAAATAGCCAATAGCAATATGCTCAGCCAGTGGCGGATCTTGCCCAAAATAATAAGAGTTTGATAATTTCAAGAAAGTTAGCTCTATTTTTTTTATCCCAGTGATTCATCATGGCCTCTAAAAGCACAAACTTGAAACGTGAGCCAACGAATTGATCAATTTTCTTGAGTTACACCATCGTACCAACTACCACTCCTAAAAAAATATAAATCAATTTTTAAAGAAACAAACATAAAAGAATAGTTAATCTGTTAAAGCATTAATCTGTTTTCTGCGAGTAAATTGGATAAGAACACAAACTGAATATAAAATCTCTTATTTTGTCTAAGTTATACATACAAGATACACCTCTGTACAAAATCATTAACCTAAAAATAACTCAAAAAAAATAACATCAACATCTCCAAACTACACAACCCACCATATTTCAATACAAATTTCTCCTAAAAAAACTCATTATTAAGACTTACTTTCAACTAACCCTATTGATTTTTTTGGTCTTTCATTTCCCTTTTTTCACAAATCTTGACGACCTTTGCCCCCACAAATCTTGAATTATCCATTTGACATTTTGGTTCTTTTTTGGGGAAAAATTAAACTTTACTTAATTTGATTGAAATTTCAAGAATTCATGATCGGCACAGCTACCGCCGACGATACCAGCACTAGCAGCAACCTAGCTCCGGCGAGAAGTCTAAACAAGAAGGAACTTACATTGATATAAGGTCATGAAAACTATAAAATTTGAACTAAAAAACAAAAAAAAAAAATCCCAAGAAGAGTACAATGAAAAATGAGCTTAATCAATCTACACAAAAAATTCAGTTATGTATCTAACTTACATTGATATTGATATACAGAAAAAGAATTGGAGTTGAAGTATGAACCACATAGAGAGTGAAGAAGGAGGCTAGGGTTTGTGATTAAGGGCAAAAACAATTGAGTTATATAAAATAATGTATTTTGAGATATATATAAAAAATAAAAATAAAAAATTTGAGGGGGGCCGCGGCCCCCTCCCGCCCCTTCTAAGATCTGCCATTGTGCTCAGCAACAAAGAAAATCAACAAAAACATTTATTTTCCATTCTAATACACAGATTACATCACAATAGGAGTATAAATTATTACTAAACATCTCCGAAAAGAATGCCCAAAACTTATTAATGTTACAACAACCAATCAACCCCTATTTCCTCAAAACCATAAAAGAAGTCTAAAAATTCCATCTCAAAACACAGGTTAAAAGTTCTCAAGACCTCACCATATTTGATCAAACCTTTCACTTGCTCTTAACACTAACACCTTTCCCAGCAATAATAACAACAATAGTCATATTCAAGAACAAATCATGCTCCACCACACCTTCGAACGCCGCAATTTCCTTCCCAGCAGCAGCAGAATCCTTAATAGGTGTCTTAAAATACAAATCCACAATATAATTCGAGTTATCAGTCATATAAGGTTTCCCATTACCATCCAATCTCAAATTTGCATCAGCACACTCTTCCTTAAACAATTCCTCTAACCTAACCAAATTATACTTCCAACAAAACTGCACCACTTCAACCGGCATAGCTAACCCGGACCCACCAAAACACGAAACCAATTTCGAATCATCAACCACAACAACAAACTTATCTGAAGCAGCTTCAACCATTTTCTCTCTTAATAAAGCCCCGCCCCGACCCTTTACCAGATCAAGATTCGGGTCAACCTCATCAGCACCATCAATAGCTAAGTCAATATGTGGGTGGTTATCAAGAGTAGATAAAGGGATATTTAATGATAAAGCTTGTTCTTCAGTACGTTTTGAAGTGGAACACCTATGATGTTAGTGAGTTGTCCAGTAGAGAGAAGTTCGCCTAATTTGGATACAACGAATGCCGCGGTGGAGCCGGTGCCTAAGCCGAGGACCATACCGCTTTGGACGTACTCGACGGCTTTATCGGCTGCGAGTTTTTTGAGTTCGTCTTGGGTTAATGGTGAAGGGATGGGTGCGGAGAAGGCTTTGATTGAAGGGGTTCTTTGGCGAATGCGGATAGTGGGGTTGGGGAAGTAGGTGGAAGGGAGATGGTGGTGGAGAGTGGAACAAGGGGACTGAGGTGAGATTAGGGATAAGGAAGCCATTTTTGGTCTCACCTCACCTGTGTGATGTGATCTTTGTTTTGTTTGGTGAATGGAAGAGTGGTGATGAGGATGAAAATTGGAAGGATATCCAAAAGGGAAAGGTTTATAGCAACCAAAAAAAAGGCAAAAAGTTTATAGACTTTATACAATAGTATTTTCATTGGTGTACACAGATTTTACTACTATGTTGTGGGATTAGAGATCATATTGGGTAGGTTATTGTTGACCGTCCTCTATATTTTGCTTAACATTTATTTTCAAAAGCCAAATATAACTGGGAGAAAACTATTCTTCAACCCAGGTTCAAAAGTTGTGCAAGACAAATTATCAAAACAATGAACAATGAAAGTATCAAAACAAAGATCCACCATACAACAACAAGACCTTAGCCCTACCTTTGTGGGGTAGAAATGTTGTTTCTGATAGACCCTCGGCTCAAAAGAACAAAGATCTGCCATCTCGCCTAATTAATAAGAGAAGCATTCTTCAAGGCATCTATTCAAAATTACCAGCCGATATGTATATTTACGGAAGATGCTTCCAGCATGGTTAGAATTTTCTTCTTGCTAAAATCAGACAGTTCATTGAGTGGCTCTAAAGAGGCCAAGGGATAAGAAGAGTATTTACCATCAGAATCCAGAATCTAAAAGTATACCTCTTACACTAACTAGGTAATGAATAATGGCAGTAGCATGTTGCATTGAACAAAGCAGCGAAAAGCTCGCGCTGACATTTGGTATATCCAGCGTATCAAGTTTCCAATTACCTTTGTCCGAAAACAACAGAAGTGAAGAAAAAAAACCTTAAAATGATAATTGAACAATTATAATGATCTTTGCAGAATCAATGGTCCTCAATCTTCTTCAAGCCTTTCATATCTGTTGTTTCCACCCTGCAGGAGAAAGAAATATCATCAAACGTTTTCAAACTCATAATAGCCAATAGCCACATCTCAAAGCCTAGCAAAGAGCCATTCCCCACATGTATGAACCAAATTCTCTGGGTCAGTCGAGCACAGAACCTACCTAAAATAATTGGCACCAATTAAGTAAGACCTCGGAAGAGGTAATTCTTCACAGTGAATCCAGAATCACTAATTTAGCCTCTGGAAGTAATTTTTCTCTCTTCATAATGCATGTGTGTGCAAAGGAATGATTTTGCTCGCAATAGGATTTTGAGGATAGAGGAAACAACGAAGAAGATATATAACTGGCAACTGGGGCATCTGACATCCAGTATCAAGTGAAAGGTAAAAGACAAATAATATATTTCGGGAATATTGTAGAAGTGAACACATTTTTTAGATTAAAGCCAATTTTTTTGAGAATGGTAACAAAAGACAATTTTAGTTTTAGAAGTATACAAGGGGCCAAAGTTTATTGATGGTATAGTAATTTAGCTAACCGAAAAGGTGAACTACTATGAAAGAGCATCTATATTAATTTAGCTAACCGAAAGGGCAAACTACTATGAAACATCCGCATGAGTTGGGGTATCACGTGTTATTTAGGGGCTACAACTACTGAAACATAGAATCTACATGTCCTTTTATCTGCAATGTATAGGTACAGTAAACGAGCTCCGACAACAGAAAGCTTAAGCTTTTCTAAGATAGAGGTAGGATTAATCTTTGGCAGGTATATTGAGTGAGTATTAACCTTCACCTTCTCCAAATGTGTCCTTTAAACTAATACATAAACTTGTAAAGGTAACAATTTCATAAACATGTACATGCACTTCCATGTACATGTTTAGTGGTCCGCCCTTCCCCGAAACCCGCGCATAGCGGGAGCTTAGTGCACCGGGCTGCCCTTTTTTATGCACTTCCACTTATAAAGAAATTTCTTCACTTTGATCTTTCTAGCATTACACCAAACAATTTTGTTCAGCCATGATAAAAAGGTAATGAAAGAAACTTTGTTGAACAGCTTTGTTGTGGCCCTCATCACCTGCTGGGTGGCACGCAGTCCCCGAACTTTAGTCAATCCATTTCTTGGTAACATTAACTTAAGGAGAGCATGTCTACAAGGTATTGGCTCTTGAAATATCAAGAGCCAATGGAAGCACAAGTGCTTATCTTAATGAGGGAAAACAAAAGGAAGTTTCAGCAGCCAAGTATGTTGAGTAAGCAGTCAGGCCATCTGAACATCACATGGTCTTTTGTAAGTTTAAAGTTTAAATTTAAATTGTTCTTTTTCCCCGTTGAGTTTAATGTTTAAACAGTTCCAGATGTAAACATGAAACACTAAACAAAAGGAACTGAAGAAGTACACATTGAAAAGAAATTGCTAACAATAAAAAGAAGCCAAAGATAGATTTCATGCAAAAGAATGAGGTCATAAGAAACTTACGTTGTTCCATACAAGACAATTTTTTGAACTTTCGTAATTTCCCCATCAAGTTGATTGTCCTCGATAAAAATGGTTACACTGGTCCAATAGCAGTAAAAAAGATTAGTGTGATTTACAAATGACTCCTGTAAAAGTTGAAGCCCGTGGATATTAGCATACCTGCGAACATTTTGAAACTTGACATACTTCAAGATAACTGGTTTTCCCTACAAAAGATCAACGAGTCATTTGAAGAATGAATGTCCAGGGAAACTTAAGAATTCTACAAGCAAACGTCATTTAGTTAACCACACAGCCAAGAAGCATAATTCATGTATCAGGATTGGCTAACCTTGATATTATCTTCAGATAAAACAACTGTGTCACTCGGAGGGTAATCATTAACATTACTGCAGAGAGGTCCACCACAATTAGCAAATACACATAACACATGTGACAATTCCTCCCACATAATGATCAGTCTAGAAAAGGTCAAAAAGAATAGTAAAATTTCAAAAGTTACCTAAATCCCATGTGCTCCTTGTTAGAAAACAGCTTCACAGTTTTAGGACCTTCAAGGAGACAAATATTACGGTATCATGCCATATATAGAGGCAATAAAATATTACCTTATCACCAAAAAAAGAAAACAAAAGATGCACCTTCAGGGGGAAAATAGCAGGTGTGATAACAAATTGAAGACATCAAGCAAAAGAAGTATACCAGGAAAGATTACTAAGACTAATTAGTGCACCGGCCCTTCCCCGGACCCCGCGCATAGCGGGAGCTTAGTGCACCGAACTACCCTTTTTTTATTACTAAGACTAAATTAAAAAAAAAGGCATGGTAACCACAGCTTACTTATAACACCCAAAATAGAACATATAGTCTCCAGCTCTCTAAACTGTACACATGTTTGATGCATTGCTTTAGCCTGATGCCAATACTAATATCTAAAGGAGAGCAAAACAGTTGGTGCAACTCCTCTGGTGAATCCTGTCACGATTTTCTTCCTCAATTGCCCCTCTGATTACTCCACTAACAACAGCAGAAAATGGTCAAGAAAGTCATTCGTGCCAACTTGGTACTCATCTCTGTTATCCCCTTTTCCCCCTCTTTTTCTCATGCTTTATGCATAATTTTGATTAAGTTTCAATAAAACGCACACAGAGTCATGTGCCTGTTAACTAGTTGATACAATATATGCTCTTGCATCATTTATCTAATAATCCGTAATATAAACAGAGGCCAGAGTAAGAACTCATCTATCTTAAACAGAAGGTCTACCAAGGTAAGTCTACCATGAATGTTGTATCCTGAGTAATATTACATCCACCATCGGACAATTATATATATTTCATCCACCAAAGAGAACTAATTTTACCAAGAAAAAAGATGAAAAATCAGTGCTGCTATACCACCAAACTTAACTACTTGAAGGTTTATGCGGTGTTGGAGAAACTTGAAAAACTTAGTTATGCATCAACATTTTTTTGAGAAGGCTTAGTCATGCGTCAACAATTCTCAGAAGCCAACACCAAAGCGGAAACTGCATGAGATAAGACTAAGGGTCTTGTGTGCCCAGCAAAAGATTACTAGAGGTAGAAAGAGACACTATAAATCTATTAGCTACCTTCCTCCTCCGGTCCTTGGATGACAATCGAATGCAATTTGATGACTTGATTAAAAGGTATGTAAATCAATAGCTGTTCATCTGCATCACTCACCAAGTCCAAGCCCTCATCTTCTCTGTAACCCTGATTTTTTTTTTTTAAAAGCCAAAACCATTACTGAAACTGGAAGCAGATTTTTTTTATAGGTAAAACTGGAAGAAGAAGTTGATGAGCCACTGTGTCACGGATAATAAGGGTAGTAACAGGTTTCATTATGGTAATAGCACAAAGAAGTTGATCATCAATTGAGAGCAAAAGAAGTCAGATTTCATTTTCCCTTGGTCTTAGGATACATCATATCGACTCATCCAATAATTAAAAACACTTTTTCTCCTATCACAGTGCTATTCCTAATACAGCAGGAATCAGGTGACCAAGATTACCAAAGAAGGCCCTTAACAAAATGTGTTAAAAAGATTAATGTTTGGCTTTATGCTCAATAAACACATACAACTCCAAATTCTTAATTGACTTTACATCAGTTATAAATAAGAATTAACCACCCCGAGACCTTCCATTTGTCTGTCATCTCAGATCATGATTAAAGACGCAAAAGCCTATGGTCATGATATACATAAGTAAACTAAATCTAACTTCTAATTTTAATCTTTTGTCAGGTATAAATGGAACAGAGAAGAAAAGGGTACTACCAAGGGTTGAATCGGATCACTGTCCAATATTACTAGAGTGTGGGGATTGGATAGAAGGAAAGGGTATTTTAAATTCGAAAATATGTGGTTTGAACATGCTAATTTCTTGAGCACAGTGGAGGATTGGTGGAACTCTTATGAGTTCCAAGTAAGACCAGATGTAGTCCTAGAAAAAAGCTCAAGAAGTTAAAAGAAGATTTAAGGAAGTGGAACAGAGAAACCTTTGGTCACCTGGGAGAAGAAAATATCAAATTTTGCAGCAATTAAAGATAAGGGGGCAAGCGACAATTATGAGAGTAACTCTATGGAAGAAGATCTAGTCAGGGAATCGTTAACAAAGGAGTTGCATGATATAGCCAAGGCAGAAGAGATACATTGGAGACAAAAGTCCAGATTTTTATGGATTAAGCAAGGGGATAAAAACACCAGATTTTTTCACAAAATACCTAATTCAAACCGGAGATATAACTGGATTGATAAACTGTAAATTGATGGAGATATCACTGATGATAAAAACTTGATCAAAATCACATCCTTGAGTTCTATAATGAGCTGTTTTCAGAAAAAGAGAGTTGGAGATCTTGGATTTGTCCAGAACTAGCCAACATCAGTGACCAAGAGAAAGAATGGCTGGAGAGACCTTTTGAAGAAGCAGAGGTAACTAATGTTATTAACGTGATGGAAGGGTATAAGGCTCCTGGTCCGGAGATGTTGGTATATTGTAAACCTGTCTACCGGTCCGGGTTGACCCGGAACCGGACCGGTTGACCCGGTAGAAAATCCGGACCGGCCCGGACCGGTAAGGGCTTACCGGGTTGGGGGTTGGATTGGCCCCCAACCCCAACCCGCACGGGTTAGAAAAAAACCCGGTAAGGCCCGGACCGGTTAGACCCGGTAACGGAAAACCGGTTCCATTACCGGTTAACCGGTCCGGTAACACAAAAAAATAAAAATAAAATTGCACAGTGCCCAAACGGTATTGTTACCGTTGGGAGGGGTGGGGGGGTGTGCCAACGGTCATTTCGACCGTTTGGCTGCATTTTTCCTTTTTTTTTGTTTTTTGTTTATTATTTTTTTTAATTACATTTTTACCTTTAAAAAATCTATAAATTCTCTACATTTTTTTCATTTTTATCACACAACATTTCTCTCAATTCTCAATTTCTCATACTCTCTTAATCATCTTTATTATCAATTTTCGAGTTATTATTATTATTAGTTTTCAAATTCAAAGTAGCAAGACGCAAGACTTCGAGTTTCAATTGAATTCTGAATCCCGAAGTTTGGTACACTCGTTTCATTCTCTAATTATTTTATTAAATTGTCATATTTATTTGTTGATTATTTAAATATTTTATAATGTCTTTACTAAGGGGAATTGCGTCGGGACTGCGCCGTAAATCTAGTTCAAGGGGTAAAAATCTATAGGTTCTTCATCATCTAATCAAAATATAGATTATGATCAAATGCAAGAAGATTTTGGAATAGAAGACAATGAATATGATAACGTTCAATTAGATAATATTGTTGAACTTGAAGAACAAGAACCTCTTACACCTACTAGTGTTCCTTCTGTCAATGTTGGTACTGCTAGTGGTAGTCGTAGTCGTAGACCTCCTTTACCAAAACCAGTAGCAAGAAAAAAAAGGAGTAAAGTGTGGCTCTTTTATGATAAAGTTGTGGGTACTGATAGAGTTAGATGTAATATTTGTGGGAGAACTTATAAACATAAGACAGGGGGTGGGGGACAGGCACTATAGGTAGACATATAAAACACGATCATACGACACAATGGAATGCTGTCTCTGATTTAGAACCCGGTCAACAACAACTTAATCCATTAACTGGGGGTGGCTAAGTACGATCCAAAAAAGGATCGCATTGAATTAGCAAAAATGATTGTCGGAGGTTGTTTACCTTTTTCTTTTGCTTCTTCTTCATATTTAATTACATATATTCAAAGAGTATATAATCATTTTTTTAAAGGTGTTCCTCGTAGTACTACTAGAGCCGATATTTTTAGACTTAATAATGATTATGTTATTTTTTTGCAACATTTGTTTGCTAACCTTCCATGCCTAGTTAGTTTTACTTCCGACATTGGACATGCATTAAACGGTTATGATTATTTAACAATTACTTGTCATTGGATTGATGAAAATTTTAGAATGGAAAAACGTATTATTGCTTTTGCGTATGAGGATCAAAGTCATACTGGAAAATATATAAGCGAAACTATTTGTTCTTATGCCCAAAAATATAATATTTATAATAAAATACTTTGTGTATCATTCGATAATGCATCTAATAATATTGCTGTTGTAGATCTTTTAAAAGCGGAAGTACAACCACCACTTCCTGATATATTTCATGTTCGTTGTGCTTGTCATATTTATTATTTAATTGTTAAAAGTGGTCTTGATTTATTTTCACCTGAAATAAAACTTGTCAAAAGAACTGTTGGAGTTATTCAGGATAATAATATGAAAAATAGAATTATAGAATTTAAAGAAAAATGTAAACAATTTAATTTGAGACCTAAATTCATGCCAGAAGAGATTATTACACGGTGGAATTATACTTATTTATTTTTAAAAGAATGTTATAAGTATAAAGACCCCATAACACATGTTGCAAATGCGCATTGTAAGAATGTGATGTATATGTTAACCGACAAACATTGGAAATCAATTGGTGAACTTTTAAAAAATTTACGTAAATTTTACACTGCTACTGTTGAATTTTCAAGATCTTATTACCCAACAGTTTGTAATGCTTTAGCTCATATAGCTGAAATTTCATATTTACTTTATGGTTTAAAATCAAATGTGAAATATAAAGATGCAGTTACACTTATGTTTGAAAAGTTTAAAAAATATTTTTCCCTATTCCTGATATTTATTGTATTGGTGCAGTCTTAAATCTTTCTATTAAAAAAGTAGATTGTCATAATTTAATATGTAGTTTATACACTTATATGGAAGTAGGTGAAACAGAAACTCCATGTTCATTTGATTGCATAAGTACACTTGATACTAATTTAACTACATTATATGAATATTATGCTACATTACATGATAACAACAACTCTGCTACTAATATTCCTTCTAGTTCTGCTCCTATGTCTACACCTTCAAGATTCAATGCTGATGACGATGAAGAAGAATCTTTAGACATATGGAGCACTTTTACAACACAAGCAAGCACAAGTCGATCTTGCGATGAGATGCAATTTTATTTGCAAAAGCAATGAGAAGAAAAGTTTTGACCCTTTACAATGGTGGCAGGATAACAAAAGACAATTTCCGGTACTTGCAGTGATGGCCCGAGATGTTCTTAATGTGTCGATCTCAACAGTGGCTTCTGAAAGTGCATTTAGCCAAACACGAGATCAAATAGGAGACATACGTCACTTATTTGGTGGAAGCACATTAGAAGTGTTAGTCTGCTTAAGGGATTGGATCAGATCAGAGAGAAGAAATCAAGGATGTGGAGACGTTAATTCTCCGGAAGGTGAAGAAATAGGCAATATTTTGGAAGGCGGGAGCGGAGGCGGGACTGGAATTAATACTCCAGATTTAGAGGTTATGGAACATAACCAATTCAATCAACCTATAGATTACGAAGAACTTGCAAGAAGGATGCATAATATGTAAATAAAATTATAATTACTTCATTATGTACTCTTATTAACATTATGAAAGTTCAAAAGTTTACATCGTATCATTAATTTTAATTTTACTATCTATTTAGTTGTTAATCTATTACTTATTTGTTAACTTATATCTACTAATCTAATAAATTAATAAAAGTATAATTACAATATAAAGTTATAAACTATAAAGTATAACTATAACAGTACTATAAAGTAAACTATAAAATAAAGATAAAGTATAAAGTTATAAACTATAAAGTATAAAGTTATAAACTATAAAATAGAAAGTTAACTTTAAAGCTTCAATTTTAATATATAAAACTAAATTATATATTATATTATTATATTACATATTTAAATTGAACTTAGTTTACATTATAGAAAATACATACTAGAAATTATTATAAAAAATAAAAAAAATGGACCGGTAGGCCCGGTTCAGACCCGGACCCGCACGGGCCGACCTGAAATCCGGTAATGAACCGGACCGGTTGGCCCGGTAGTCCGGTGAACCGGTCCGGAACCGGTTAAACCCGGTAAGGGGCTACCGGTTCGGCCCGTTAGACAGGTATAGCATATTGTGAAAGAAGATGTCATGAAGACATTTGATGTGTTTTTCAGAGACAGAAGCTTTAATTCGACTTTCATTGCTTTGATTCCAAAGAAGAAATAGGCTGTCAATATCAAGGATTTCAGGCCTATTAGTCTGTTAGGAAGTATATACAAGTTGATTGCTAAAGTTCTTACTGAGAGAATGAAGCTGATAATTAATAAGTTGATTTCTGAAAATCAGAATGCCTTTCTGAGAGGGAGACAAATAGCAGATGCAACACTGTTGGCAATTGAGTGCATCGATTACTACTTGAAAAAGAAATTGTAAGGAATCGTGTTCAAATTAGACTTGGAAAAGGCATATGATCATGTCAGTTGGCCTTGCTTGCTGAAGTTGCTTGAGAAGATGAATTTTGGAGATAGGTGGATTCATTGGATAAAATTTTGTGTTTCCTCTTCTAAGTTCTCAGTTCTCATTAATGGTAGTCTAGCAGGTTATTTTAGCTCTCAAAGAGGCCCAAGACAAGGGGACCCTCAATCTCCCTATCTGTTTCTTTTAGTGGTGGAGGTGCTAAGTAGATGATTAATACTGTTGTGAGGAGTGGATGGATAAAAGGCTTTAAATTAGAGGGTCACTCAGAAAACTGTATAGAAATTACTCATAGCCTTTATGCTGATGATGATACACTGATGATGTGTGGGGCTGAAAAAGAACAAGTGCTACACTTAAGGGTGGTGTTGCTGGCATTTGAAGCAGTAACTGGATTGAAAATAAACATGATTAAGAGTTCTATGTTTTCTTTGAAGGTTGAAATGAAGCAAATTCAAAGATGTATCTGTATGGAATGGAGTGTTAGAGAAGTGTGAAAAGAAGTTGACTCCCTGGAAGCAACAATATTTATCTTTTGGGGGCATATTGACATTGATAAATAGTGTCCTTGATGGCATCCCAACATATCTAATGTCCTTGATTCCTATTCCAGCCAGTGTTGAGAAGAAAATTGATAAAATCAGAAGACAAATGGCAAGGCAATGCAGAAAGGAGAAAATTTTACTTAGTTAAGTGAAACATTGTGATAAAACATAAGGAATGGGGGTTGGGAATTAGAAATCTTAGAGCTCATAATCAAATCTTATTGTGTAAATGGCTATGGAGGTTAAATGATGGGATAAAAGCCCCCGGGAAAGAAGTGGTAGAGGTGATTTATGGAAGAGAAGGCTTTTGGGCTCCTAAAGCAGTAAGGACTCCATACGGAGTAGCTGTTTGGAGATAGATTTGCAATCTCTGGGAGGAATTTAACAAGTATGTTGTGTTAAGGATAGGCACTGGGAGAAAGATTAGACTTTGGGAAGATAATTGAGATGGTTATGGTTTGCTGAAAAATCAATTTCCCAATTTGTATAGATTGACCTATAATCCAGAAGCCCTTTTAGCAGATATAATTACGTATTCAAGATGGAACTTCCAGTTCAGAAGGAATCTCTTTGACAGAAATGTAAAAAGTTGACTTATTTATCTAGAAGATGCAATCAGTGGTCTTAGTGCCCGTTTGGTTGGGCTTTTGGTAAGGTCAAAAGTGCTTTTGGAAGGCCAAAAGCACTTTTGGCCAAAAATTGGAGTGTTTGGTTGAAAATCGAAGAAGTGTTTTTGGCCTCTATTTCCAAAAGCTCAAATTTTGGGCTTTTGGAAGTAGAGGTTGATTTTTCCTATTTTTAAGCCAAAAACACTTTTTTTATTGACAACCAAACACCTAACAACTTTTTGATAAAAAACTTTACTCCTAAAAGCTCTACTTCTAAAAGCTCTTTTTAATAAGCTGTACCAAAGGGGCACTTAGTTCCAAATAGAGAAGATAGCATAACTTGAGAAACGAGTAAAAAAGGTTTTTTTACTATCAGCTCTTGCTATAAAATTCTAAATTCTATTCAGCCGATGCAAGCACAAAAGTGGCCTTGGAGGATGATCTGGAAAACATAGTCCCAAAAAAAGTTGCCTTCTTTGGTTGGCTAGTGACTCATGTAGCATGTCTAACGTTAGAAAATTTGAAGAGAAAGGGTTGGAAGATGTGCAGCTACTTTTGTGAGAAAGCTTGTGAATCTGTGAACCACATATTTGTGCATTGTGAATTTACTTGTCAGGCGTGAGCCATGTTCATATCTAATTTTGGCATTCATTGGACAAGTCCTATGACATTCAGAAGTGTGGTAGAGTGTTGGGAAGTTGCGTGTCCAAATGAATCCCTGAAGAAGATTTGGAGTGCCATTCCTGTTAGCATTGCTTGGACTATATGGAAAGAAAAGAAAGAAATAAGAGGTGTTTTGAAGGCAAACATGAGTCGTTGCAGTCTGTGAAATATAGTTGTTTGCACAACGTATACTATTGGAAGGATGGAAATGTTGTTATGAATTTAGATGACATGCTAGACTGCCTAGGCTTCTAATGTGCATTTTCTTTGTACTTTCACAGTATCATCTTGATACTGTTTTTTAATAAAATTTTACCTTATAAAAAAAACATTGAAAAAGGTTACGCCAGGGTTTGAGACAAGTTCTGGATATTAGGGGCTAAGATATGATAATTAAGACCTTTAAGAATTGATTGGTCAGGCATAGACTGATGGGTATATGATCAAGACAAGAAATGCAGGATTCTCAATAAAGTCAGAGAATATTTGCTGATAACAAAAGAACATAAAAAGGTGAAGGAGGAGAACTTGAAAGTGATTAGTTCCTAGGCCCTAGACTGCAATACGCAAATTGTCTGCATCACTTCCAAGACAAGGAGCATAACATCTTCACAAAGGAGCTGCAATTCTCAGTCATTTACTAATGATAAGTAAAGTTTCTTGGAGGCCATGTGGTTTTGGTCACCAAGAATTGTACTATCATGATTTCAAATCTATTTGTAATTACTAAACTAGGTAAAGTCTACCACAAGATGCAAAGAGCGCAGTGGTTCTAGTCCAAGGTAGCCGTCACCTAAAATATCTCATATGAGCACCAAAGGGTCGTTTGGTTCAAAACAAGGTTATCCGATTATTATAACCAAATAGATAATCCCACATTCTATAATAATCCCGTGAATTTGGTATACCAATATCCACAAGCAAACACTTGACAAATGTATTCACAAATTTTATACTAGCATAACCCCCTAATTCCTATAACCAAATGGCCCCTAAGTGAACTAAGCACTAAATACTTCAGTAATAGACTTCAGATGGATAAGTCGGACCTCTGGGAGAACTACTGTTGGCCGCCATCACCCAGTAAAATGGTTTTTATCCGAAGTGAAAAAAGACACTAATATGTACAAAGCATTTGAACTATTTCTTATATAGTCAACTTAATGAAGTTGGTTGAGGAATTCAAGCAACACAGAATAAAGCATTTGAACTGTTTTATTTTTATGCCTTATTTACCTATGTACTTTCTTTTTCAAATTGCTTTGTTATGCGTTACTTGAGCCGAGGGAGGGACTTTCGGAAACAGCCTCTCTATCTCCATAATAATAAGTAATGCTCTTCTATAAGTAAATAAAACAACAACAAACAGAATCATTTGTTTGTCACAATGACTCGAGGAAATACCACTATACTCAACAAGTATATCATCAACATCTTTTATTCCTTTTTTTATTTATTTATTATAATTTAGCCCAAAGTTCAAAAATTCCTCGATTAAGATATTAAAACAAAGAACCCTAATTATGAATATATACATAATCTTTGTTTCTTAATTTGTTTTTCACCTGTTTGAGGGCATTGGCGATAGTGTGACTGCCGTTTTGGTTAAGGCATTCGAGGCCAGGCCAGTCTATGAAGTCCATCAAATCAACCTGTTCATCACCCACAACTCTAACCATTTAGATAAACTAAAATTAACAATTAAAATATAAACAGAAAATTGGTGCATAAAACGAGAATATGTAATGGAGTAATATCATACTTGGCCTTTGGGAATTGGACAAACAGATTCGGCAGACATTGCTACTATCTTGCGAGAGAGAATCCTGAACAAAAAGTGTTTGTATTTTCTTCTGGCTTACGTCGTACTATCATTGGAGATAGTAATAAAGAAAAGTGTTTGTATTTTAGATACACTAGTCTCAAGTTGGGAACTATCAAATTTTAGATAGTATTAAATTTAAAGTTAGATTTGTCAATTATTAACTGCAGATCCGTATCTACAACAACAACAATATAACTAGTGAAATTTTTTGTCCAAAAGTTATGAAATTGAACATTGATAAGCATAATTTTAAACCTCAAATATTTAAAGTTGAGTTAAAGAGTAGTATGTTATTGAATATGTTAAAGTAGCACACTACTACTTTCCATAAACTTATAAAATGTCGTTTCGAATTAGTAATTAATAAACCCAAAGTGTGTTGCAGAAAAAAGCATAATTTTTTTTAGGCATCTGCAAAGAAGGAACATGGCATGATCAATAATAATATTCAGGTCTGACATTTATCATTGGCAAAACTTTAACTAGTTTTAAGAAATAAAATACATGCTCCCTCCG
Source organism: Przewalskia tangutica (assembly GCA_029844215.1). Lineage (NCBI taxonomy): Eukaryota > Viridiplantae > Streptophyta > Magnoliopsida > Solanales > Solanaceae > Przewalskia > Przewalskia tangutica. Next base: position 19,385,906 of record CM056721.1, read on the forward strand.
TCTCATAATAAGTGTCACTTTAACAACAACAAAAATTATTTCAAAATAAGTGTCAATTAGAAAATCAAGATATAAATTGACTATTTTTTTTAATTATACCCTTAGACAAAACTGATAAATTCTCTATTTAAAAGACATTTATTGACAAGTTTTCTATTCAAGATATAAAAGACTATTTATGCATCAAGAGGAAAAAATAATTTATTTTTATTAAATAGATCTGATTTGATAAATTTCACATTACATTATTAGTTTTTTAATATGTAGGTTTTGGCTGAGATGATACTTATTACGGATGGAGTATTAAATAGAGGTGATCAAAGGGAATATTTGGTGCAATTCCGATACAAGTGTGGGTAGTCGGCGAGGGACTAGGCCGTGGAGGGTTTAAGGGCAATGGCTTAGGAGTGCACATGATTTAATTGAAGTTTGATAAAAAGGTCAAATAGTCAAATAAACACACGTATATGCATGAGATTGTTTTACGAACCCTCTCACGTCATGAAATTTCATCTCGACACTTATAATTATTGAAACACATTATTTTAGACTCTTAACCGATTAATCATATAAAATTATCTATGGCTTACAATGGCATAAGTAGGACTCAAACCTGGGTGCTCTATGTAAATTTAAACCTCTTTTACCACTGAGCTAAGCTTTCGATTTGTGCAAAGGGGGTTCAACATTTAATAGACTCCTAAAACATAAATTTGATCCTATATATACAATGTAATTTTTTGACGAAAAGAGTTCGGATGACTCCTAGACTTCATGTAGAATCACCCCTGGGCGTAAATAAAATCTAAAAATACAAAAACTTTTAATATATAAAGTATTTAAACTCTTTTTGCCTTATGGTGTGGGACAATCCCACTTCATATATATTACAAACTATCTACCAGAATATTAACTATACTGACGTTAAATCATATTTCATCATTTACACGATTTTCCCTTAATCAAGGTCTATCCGTTCTGTGGTTATATTAATTGCTTATCCTTTTATTTATTTTTTTGTTATTTATGGGGTAACTTTAGCATTCTGCATCTCTAGAAATTGATTCTAAAATTTACAAATAAATCCTAATCATCTCCGAACAATATAGGTCCTGTATCAGTCAATAGGCCAGCGAAAGAAGAAAAAGTAAAACTAACAGGGAAAAGAAAATGATTGTGTTAAAGGTTTACAATTTTACATTGCCCCATAGAATGTGCGTACAACAAGTGTTGATAAAAATAATTTAAATCTTACTTCCCTCTTCTAGCAAAGGAGTTCCTTATCGTTACTATGATCCGGATAGACACGGATAAATAAGTGGGGCGTAAATACAATATAGAAATAGGTCAACTGGTGAAACTTCCAACTCTCAGCTTTGAATTGAAGCCTAAGCCACAGAAAGGGGAAGTTTGTAATATGGTTTAGGTACATTAACTGCTGCCTGCATAGAGGTCAATGCTGCCAATCTGAAACCTTGAAGTTGCATTCTTGTCTCGAACTGCTAGAAACCTAAACCTGCCATTTCTAACAGTGATCAGAAATTGGACCCTATCATGAAGAAGTGAACTCTTAAGAGCCTCCGACAAAACTTTACCTGAATGCATTTGCCAAATAACCGGGTGAACTGACTGTAAATGTTTTTCTTTGGAAACGCTTGTCAAACATCTGGGAAGTTCGTTTATCCAATAGATGCCAACTGGAACCTCCGTTTTCACTTCCTTCTAGCACCCTAATGTAATGAATGAATATCAGTATTCAGTCTATACGCAATGATGGTAAGGTTTTCTATTGCGACTTCCTACAAGTTAACCAAAAGTCCAAAACTTAAGTTGATTCTCCAAAATAGTCAACAATCTAAACGAGTGGGATACTGGAATTGGGCCTGAAAATGAATTGTTCGATAGGTCAAGAGATTCAAGTTTTGGAGGTCCCCATATCCTCTGGAACTTCTCCCTCTATTGAATTCTGCGACACGTCTAGACCGAGAAGACCACTCATTTTCCATAGGCTCAAAGGAAACTTAGATGAAAATTTGTTAGAACCCAAATAAAGCTGTTGTAGCATGCTAATGTTTCCTATACATGCTGGAATTAAACCAGAGAGCTCATTACCATCTAGAGTTAATATAACCAAATTAGATAAATGGCATAACGCCTCTGGAATATGTTCCTGCAATTTATTGTTATTTAGATACAACCCTTGGAGTTGTTTAAGCTTACCAACATCAGAAGGAATACTTCCCGCCAAGTTGTTTCCTGCAAAACCTAGGGTTGTAAGACCACTCATGTTGCCTGTACTAATGGGAATGAAGCCACTGATGTGTGCAAGCTCTATTTCAGAAACTTCAAGTGTAGATGAAAGATTTCCAATAGTATCGGACAAAGTACCATTCAACGGATTGGCACCCACTTGTAGATATTGCAATATCCTACATTCCGCCAAAGAATTGAAGAACTGCAACTCATGCTCTCTTGGTTCATTGGTAAATTGATTATGATGTAGGAACAGATCTCGCAACTCACCAAGATTTCCTAAGTTATTAGGAATAGTGGCTGTGAGAAAGTTTACTTAAGTAGAACTACGCTTGACTACCTAATACCACTCTACCCTAATTTGTGTCCTCCAAAACCCCCTATCTAAGGTCATGTCCTCAGTAAGTTGTGCCTACTCCATATCCCGTCTAATCACCTCTCCCCAATATTTCTTCGGCCTATCTCTACCCCTCCTGAACCCGTCCGTAGTCAACCTCTCACACCTCCGCATTGGGGCATTCATGTCCAAACCATCTCAACATACACTAGGGAATTAAAGAGTAGAAATATTCAGACTTGTCAAGTTCGTTTGGATAAGAAAACCACACAATTGTATACAGAGGAATAGTCAAGGTGCGCAAACCAGCACGGACACCACGGTTATCAAAAACAAAAGCAAACAGACATTCGAGTTGAACCATCTGCTTTCAGCAAGCAGCAGTTGCACTACTGCTACACAACTTCAATTTCATCATGGCAATTTGTCATGCTTTCACCGACTTCAACCTTCTAGTTGCTAGGACATGACTTTAGATAGGGGGTTGTGGAGGACACGAATTAAGGTAGTAGGTAGTCGAGTGTATCCCTACTTACGCTTACAAATTGGTAGTTGTAGTGTTATTATTGTAGGTCCACTTAGACTATCATACTAGTAGATGCAGTAGTACTTTATAGTAGGGGTGGCAGATGAGCCGTTTGGGCGAGTCAAAATGAGCTGAATCAATAGATAAGTCAATGCCCAACCCGCGCAAAACTTACATGAGCTAAGATGGGCTAAATGATGGGTCATAACATAACTTGACCCATTACTTTTACAAATTTCAAACTTACCTTCTATGATGTTATTTTATTTTGTGTGATTTTTTCATATCTTTATTTATAGAATAAGAATAATATTTTTAAGATTTTTAAAAATTTTTATAAAAGCAAAAAAAAATATGAAGTAGAAATTTGAGGATGGAGGTAGGACAATGGGGTGGGGGTGGAAGGGGTTAGGTGTGGTAGGGGCGGGGGGAGGGGGTAAGAAAAAAAATCATATTTTTTTTATAAATTATTTATAAAAGTAAAAAAATATAAAATAGAAATTTGAGAATAGGGTAAGGGCGGGGTAGGGGGATGTAAGAAAAATTATCATATTTTTAATAATTTTTTTTATAAAAGTAACAAAAAAATATGAAATAGAAATATGAGGATGGGGCGGGGTGGAAGGGTTTAGGGCGGTAGGGGGGAGGTAAGAAAAAAATCATATTTTTTATAAAATTAAAAAAAAATATGAAATAGAAATTTGAGGATGGGGTAGGGCAATGGGGTGGGGTAGGTGTGGGGTAAGAAAAAAATTCATACTTTTATAAATTGTTTTTAAAAGTAAAAAATATAAAATAGAAATTTGAGAATGGGGTAGGACGCGGGGGGAGGGGAGGATAGGGGGGTAAGAAAAAAATTCATATTTTATAAAAGTAACAAAATATGAAATAGAAAATTTGTGGATGGGTAGGGGTGGAGGGGAGTAGGTGGGTTAGGACAGTAGAGGGAAAGGTAAGAAAAAAATTTATATTTTTTATAAAAGTAAAAAATATGAAATAGAAATTTGAGGATGGGGTGGGGGTAGAGAGGGATAGGTGTGGGTGTGGGTAGCTCCCCTACAGGACCATAGACACCCCCGAAGCCCCACTCCAAACTATTATCGCAGTTTTCAAACCTCATTCCTAACAAGAAAACTCCCATATTAACGTCCAAACTCCACCTTTCTCTCATCCCAAAGAATGATAATTCCCCTCGTACTTCCCCGTGCTGGAATATAGTCATGCTTTACCCACCTGCCACCCCACACACTTCTAATAATATTGTCCGGCAAAACCTCCATTTTTTTCTTGAAAGTAAATCACATCCGACCCTCATTCCCTAAAACCTTCTTTAATGATGGCCCTTTTGTTGGGTTCATTCATCCCCTCACATTCCAATTAATAATTTTGCAATCCATCAAACAAACTCTTTTTTTTCCTTTCCTCCCTTTGCTCCTCCCCTACCATCAATTTCCCCCTCACCTCCTTTACCTCTCCTTTCGTACACCACAATCTTCCCTCCCCTTTTGTACCTCAATAGGTAACCTCTCCTTCTCCGCTACCACTAAATCATCTAAGATTGCTTCCTTTCTAGCCTTTGATCTATGCTACTCAATAGATCAATCATCTTCTCTTTTACCCCTTCAATAGACACCCCCAAGAACTTTCCGAAATTAATGTATTTTTCTTCCGCCCACCCCGAAAGCTTTTTCTATCCTTCCATAACCGCCAAAGGTAGGGGTTCATCCCCTGACACAGTTATTGGACCACTTTTGCCCAAAGCTGGAATTAAGACTTGAAGAAACTCAACTGGGACAAGGGAATTTGATTGAATACTCCCTGAACATGTCCCCCTATTCGTCTTTCTGGAAAGACCATCACCCGCTAAAAGTTTTCCAGCTTCCTCCACCCCCTTATCACCCAAAACCATGCCACACAAACGCGCTGGAGGCAATGTTTTAGACAAAACAGCCCTTGCAGCATTAGAAACAGCTGAAGAAAAATTCCCCAGACCAGAATCAGCTCCCTTCCGCATTCCTTGCTCCAAGGAAACAACCCCCCGCCCCCTAGAAGAAGAAGAAGCAGTCCCAGCGCTTGAGACTACACCATTTATTGGACCTTTCCCTCTAACACAGTTCCCCAGACCCCTGTCAGAAGTCAGAAAAGTTTTCCCCTTATTTCCTAAAGCTAAAAGCGGGAATTGCTCGCCGTTCGTCTAGCGATCACGATTGACTTGATAGATGCATGCTGCAGCCTCCCTCTTCCGCCTTACCTTCAAAAATCTCGTCTCCGACCGGAATATGCCCTTTTTCGAGTTCACCGGACTTGGGATTCCGGCCACCGGACCCACTGGACAAATGGCCAGAAGCCAGCAGGAAGCGCTCCAACCCTGTTAAGGGTTTACCCATGGGCGCGTGACCATACCCAAGGGTGTGCGGCCTTTTTTGAGCTTCAGAAACCAGGTTCGGTGCTTTTCCGGCGTGAATCTGGGTCAAACTCGTATTATTTGCAACAGCCGGTTGGTTCAAATCTATTCCCATCGGTTTAATTTTTGACAGTTGGTTTGGGCCCAAATTTTTAGTGAACCGGTCTAATCTTGACCTCTAGGCTCTAACTCAGTTCACTTAACCAAGGGTATTTTCGTCCATTCACCACCCTTTTAGACCTACGCCTCCACCAATTCAAATCCCCTGATAATATCATCTTCAATAGCCGTTATCTCCATAACTTCCGACGCCTGAACTCCTTTTTCATCTCTATTTCTCCCATAATCTCTCCTAATCCTCATCCTTTCCCCCTCCTCTCTCCTATCCTATTCCCCAGAATCTCAGGTCGAATTTCTGGGAACAACCACACCCGAAACTCCATGTCTCCATCACCAATCACCACCGAAACAGGAACCCTACCCCCCTTCCTCGACGATTCTGACTCTTGACAAGTCATGCAAGCTACTGGCTACATCAATAAAACCACCACAAAGAGCCCCAATTTTCTCAAACAAATCAGAGCACCACAAGTGTGCCGGTAGTCCCATCAAGTTAATCACCGCAATGTCGCCGGGATATCTAGAATCAACACACCCTACGTACTCTGCCCATTTTTCCAGCCTCAGGAAGTGCCCTCCCAACCACCTCCTACCTTGGAGCAGAACTTTGCCGGCCTGCTCCTCGCTAGCAAAACGAAACAGGAATTGAGTATCCCCCAGTTGAGATATTTTCATACCATCTTCTGCTTCCCACTCCTCAGCAGCCCAATTCGTTACAGCTTCTGGAGATCCCATCCATTTAGAAAAAGACCCAACCAAACATGTTTTCAAAAACTCCTCTGTACATGTTCATCTGACAACACAAACTTTGGTTCAAAGACCCTTTCCATCTTCCGGCATCTTCCCCCTAGCTCAAGAGCAGGCCAGGCAAGAGCCTTCTTGTAGGACAAACCATCTAGCTTCCTCTCTTCTAGACATGTTTTTCTCTCACTTAATTCATCAATTATATTTTACCCAAGATCATATAAGGAGACAACAACCACTCCACCAATGTGGGGCACTTACAGCGCTCGCATGCATGCTCAGCACCGGATATTCTGGAGCATGGACTATATAATACCGGGCCCAACATTAGGTAAATCAATAATAGGAATGGGTCTCTGATACCGTGTTAAAGTGGTGACTATCTCATCTAAAAGCTTTAAATTGTCAGAGAGAGCACACTTTTATTACTTAATTATTCTCTTTTTTCGCTTCAACACAAGCAAATACTTCAGGAAACTCTCACCCTCTCCTCCCCATCTTCATACACTCCCCATCTTCATACACTGTTTTACCATTTCTCTTAGGGGTTTCATGTACACATAAGCAGAGACAAACTAATAAAAGCTTCAACTCATAGTCCCACCTACAACATATAACTTTCCACATATCAAGCAAAAGGGATAGAGGGGTAAGTTAATTATTTGTTTATATTTTCGTAAATAGAAGGGTTGGTCAAATTACCTAGATGCATAAATCCATTTCCCACTATTTTAGCATTAGATAAAACCCGTGTCAACTATATAGTTGATTTTGGTCTAGCCAAAATGAATCCTATTCTAGTTATCACACTTCTCCAGTGCTATGTTCTCAACTTCTCATACACAGCAATACCCCCGTTAGCCAGCTTTTGCAGCAAATTCTATTTGTTCTACGTTACATTGCTGTTGGACTTACTTCATATATGCCTTAAATTATCAGGCGACAAAGCCACAATTTACGAAGAATGAATTGATATTGTTAGATACTGTTTGCACTTAGACAACACCAGCCCCCCTTGAACAGACATTGCTCTATCTATCTCAGAAGCTGGAACACTTAAAGTTGCTCGCGGGATGGAAAAGATTTTTTCACAACTATACTTTGAAGCAAATATGTCATACCAATCTTTTGGATCTCTCTCTGGAGCATCATTAGCAGACATTAACTCATATGTCACAAGCTCAACCATCCGGTTACCAGCTCCTTGATATATGATCCAACAACCTATAAGGCAGAATACAAGTATCAGATAGAACAAAAACCATAAAGAAAAAGGATAAATGAAAATGTACATACAAAAATGTCTTTATCCCTTAAAAAATCAATATGTATTTATATTATTCGTCTTTTCCGTCCAATATAAATTCCTTTGTCTTTGCTCTTTTGACTACTACTTGTAATTATTGCTGAAGTACACCTTTAGTGTAGTTCTTTGTTTATAATAGATATGTTAACTGTTCAAAAAAAGAATTCATTAATTTGAGATCCCTTTAGAGGTTGTTTAGATTCGGGCACCTCCATTATGTTCATAATTGGCGCCCTTCAAAAGCCCCTTCCTTCACACGACATCTTCAAACTGAAGATGAGGACAGTTGGGTGATTGTCGTTGTATCACGAAATTAGTGCTATTTCGTTTTTCTCATTTTGTTCTACCTAAATCCTTGCTGCCCTCACGCCCAATGAATTGAGAGTTCAGATATACTGCAAATTGAATTGCTTAGCAAAACAAATAAACAGCCTGATTTCTTTTCCATTATTACGTCTCAAGAATGACTATTAATTATACGATTAACTGTCATCTTGATGATGCCCTAAGTGCAATATTCTCCAGATGGAAATCTTATCTTTTTGGTGCCTTTACTTGTTTATGAACATGAAAAAAAACAAGCGATACCACGAAACAATTCAGTAATTAGATACGTTTTCCAACTTTTTCCTCTTTCATATTCACAACTTGCAAGAATTGCTTAAGAATAGCTTATGCATTAATATGTAATGAGAAGCTAGAAACACATTCGCAATTAAATATTCTGTGTTGAATATACTAAAAGCTGATTCACTTCATCCTCTTCGGCTCTTAAATATACCTATTAATTTAATGATGAACACAAAGAAGCAACACATCAAAAACTGGAGAAATAACCTTATGCAGTTGACATTTTTACAGAGTGACATTTTTGCTTAAGCATACCTGCTGCACCATTTGGTTCTTCCCACTTTGACATCCGTGTTCCATCAAATGCACATGTAGCCTGATGTATTTCGAACAAGAGAATTAAGATTCTTCACCAATATAACTATATCAGGAACTTCTCTTCCACATCACTAGAATTTTTTGAAAGAAACAGTTTTTATATACAAACCAATGTTACTCACAATTCCAAAAGGAAGCTCCTCGCCACTAGCAAGGACTAGACCAGAACATAATCTGTTCAACTTAAGCAGTGGCCAAGAGAGGGACCTGCTATCTAGTCTAGCACATTGTCCAATATTGTAAATCACATCATCCAGCGCGTGGAACACGACAGGCAGAGCAACAGAAGTTTTGACAGGATCAGAAGCTAAATATATATCAATATTCCCATTCACACCTAACTCACTCTTCAATGAAAGAGCATCGAGTAACTGGCTGAAAGATGCGAACGTCTTATTGAAAATATCACCGGAACTACTTGAAACTGAGTTCACAGAGGTTCTCCTGGTTCTGAAAGGGGAATTCTTTAGATCAACTAAAATCTTTCTGAAAATCTCAAGAATTTCAGCAGCTGCTTTTTTAGAGGGCGAGTACTCTATTAACTTTGAAAGAACAGGGGAAACGGCACTGTAGATCTTTGTGACATGATCATCTATGCATCTGCGAACTGGACAAGATGAAGAGCTTAGAGAGTTCTTTTCATCAGAGACAAATTCGGATCTTGCTATGCGCCAATCCTTGTCTCCACTCAGTCTTCCAGGTAATGAGACTGAAGCATCATCCTTACTATACAATCCTCGCTCAATGGCATCCATTTCGGTCCTGTCCCGTTCTTCCAGTGCTGAAATCACTTCAGCAGATAATTTTTTCCTTAGTTCTCTAGTTATATCGGAGAGAACATCTGCGAGAGCAGGCTCTGAAGTGATGTTTCGCCGAGAAAGAACCTTCATGATCAAAAACATTTATCTCACTTGCAGAAACTTATGAACACATAAAGTACCAATAAAGGGGCACTCAACTAACAGCTTACCTCAGGCCACTTCCTGGTGTAACGCTTAGTGACATCGTGCACCCCATCTTTCGCAATAGCAAACACATAGTTCAAACTCTTTTTCCATCTTCATAGAAAGGTTGAAACACTAAAAATAAGAAGGCATGTCGGAAAAAGTTGAAAAAGAAAATAAGAAGGCACTTACCAAAATAGTGCATGATATGAATGGCAACTTGGCAACAACAGACACACAATGGGAACTTAGTACCAGTGCGAATTTGTTCTCCAAAATATTTAATGAACATGTGAGGTACTAGCCATTGTTCTCTAAAATATTTCATGACCAAGTGAAGTACTAGCCATACTAAGAAGATTCCTAGTACTTGAATTTATGCAAGATATACTGAAATTTTCCATTGTTAAATTGAGCTTTGGTTCTTTTTCGCGATTTCAAAACATGCTTCTTTTAAATCTTCAATGACTTCCTCACCATTACAGTTGCGACAGATATTTACATGCCTGCAAAACTCCTAGGTTCTGGATTTACAGGCATGTAGCATGATAAGAAGGGCAGAGCAAATTTGATGGCAATACGTCCCATTAAGAATTATGTGATTGCTACATTAGTTACAATAATAAATCACATCTACCAAGACGTAAAATTGGCAAAGAGAAAATACCCCTTCTCATATAATAGAGGATTGTCATATATTCCTTCACAAGGATCAAGATGCATCCATCTGCACTATTTGGCCCAATCACTTCATGTTCTGGGTCATTGCAACAAATTTATTGAGCTAGCCCTGTGAAAAGATATTACCTTCCCAGAGAGGGTGAAAAGCACTCTGTCCAGACATGATCTGTGAAGTCCAAAATCTGGAAAGTGAAACAACAGAAGGAGAAGATAAGCCAAACATTAATCTATAAAACACTTGATTGCCTTTCAAAACTCTGGGAGGGGAGGGGGAGCTACTACATCTCTCAAATTCAATAGTAATACGAGCACCTACAGATATTCATGATTAAGTCAATAAATTTGACAAATGGGATGGCTGTCAAAGGTAGAGGTTCCTTAAAGTTGTGTTCACCATCAGAAGTTCATTTTAAGCACATAGATTTTTACCTAAGTAAAACACAACAAAGAAAGCACCATAAGGGAAGACATGCAATGATGCGGCCATGGAAGATGGTTTCTTGCTAAAATCAACATAATGCAGTAATGCCTAATAGATGTGAGCTTGCAGAAAAAATTGGAAAGGAAAAAAGACTTGCCACTAAATAATGAAGACTGAATTGTTTAGCAATTGAGTCTGAAGCAAATTGCTTTGGTTTTCAGGCAAGTGCACATCTTCAACAGTTCAGGTTTAGGCCAGTGTTCGGTGTAGTCACTCCTCCTCTAGATTTCTATGGAAGAGTGAATTGTTTAGCAATTGAGTCTGAAGCATATTGCTTTGGTTTTCAGGCAAGTGCACATCTTCAACATTTCAGGTTTAGGCCAGTGTTCAGTGTAGTCACTCCTTGCACTCCTCTTCTAGATTTCTATGGGAGTTTGTTACACATTTTATTTGTTTATCTTTCCTGCTGGTAAAATTGACTGCATCTTTCCCTTCTATTATCTTCTTCTAATTTGGATTTCTGAACAGAAAAAAGGGAAATATTAAATTCACCAGACCCATATAAAGAAGAGATGGAACTCATATCTCATTCTCGAGTTAGTATCTCTTTGTAAAACTTCTCATACCAGTTCACAAAGGTTAAACACAAAAAGTCCTGACATGTATTTTCTGAGGAAGTTGGTGACAAGATAATCGATGCAAGTCTTTTGTGAATTATGTTTCAGAGAACCAGTACTCAAAGGGTGGAAAGAGCTCTGGGCTTCTCTAAAGCTCTCCATACAAATATTCAGCTTTTGTGAATATTTCTTCAATTACGGAACCAAGATCTCTACCTCCACGAGTTAGGGGTAAGGTCTGCGTATACTCTACCCTCCCTAGACCCCACTTGTGGGATTACACTGCGTATGTTGGTGGTGGTGGTGGTTTTCCGGTCAACATTAAAAACGGCACTTTGTTGTTGTAGGTTATTCACTGTTTTTTTAATGACCGTGGTGTCGGGGCCAGCTTGCGCACACCTTGACTAATTCCATGGAATACCTACCACCTCCCACCCGCAACAGGTACCAGGTAACTATGTCCATCAAGGTTAGGACAGAGGAAGAAGTCACCTCGTGTTTTTTGTCTTTGCTGGTATTTGAACTTGAGACCTCATGGTTCTCAACCCACTTATTGATCCCTAACTACTCCACACCCTTGGGTGTAGGTTCTTCAATATTTTTATTTGCATATTTGTCACCTAATTTTTATCATATGTACAAGCAGAAATTCACCAGTCACTAAAGCTTCCAGGCCATAACGAAAAACAAATACAAAGGATTTATGAAAATTGAATCCACCATACAGTGCAATAGAGCAAAATAGCAATCATCTAAACATGGTTGGCATCAATATATGTTTTCTTGGAGAAGAAACTCACCAAACGAGAATCATAACCAAAAGCCCTACAATAGAGTGTGAAGCAGTTGGCCCACTCCCCGCACCGCCCCTTTCTCGTCTCTAGAAGCTGCATAAATGTCGGTCAGAAATTGTGATATGGAATCTTCCAGTAGCAGATGTATTCAATACCTTCAATGGGTCGTTGTATCTTGGGAAACGGGTGATATTTGAACACGAATTGCAGCTGCGGACATTAGAGATAAATGTTATAAGACAACCGTTATTTTCCTGTTAAAAGAGATATAGAGAAGAGGGAAACCCATATCCTTACAGAGAGAAAATTTTAATGCTTAAAAGATGTCAGAATAGAAAAAGCAGCTCCAAGAGATCCTCGCATGTGCAAAATGACAGGGCGGAAAAAAATGAAAAACTAAAGCCAAGCTAGTAATGCTTCTTCGCTTACAGTTGACAACCCAAATGATATAAAAAAGGGAAGAAACAAAAAGACAACCCAAATGATGCCTTGGCTGAACGACACTCACATCGGATAATTGATTAAAAAAATTGCAAAACAGATAATAGTTGTGGACCTCTTGGTATAATTTTCGATACCTAAGAGACAGGATTTTTCCTTTCCCTATAGAACACTGGTGTGCGTTACTAAAATAGGCAATGAATTCTTCGATTTACCCCTTTAATCATACAGAGCGAGCAATGGTCTCAAAAGATTTCAACCGAGAAAAAATCAGCATAGAACTCTGAGAGACTACTATCACAGGAAATATACTTTGAGCAGTAACATATCAAAAGAGCACGCTTCCAGTAAAAGTTGATAAGGATTCCTGGAAGAAACTCACTGGCATTAATGCAGAATCCTGTTACAAAAGACTACTTTTACAAAAGGTCTAGGAAATACGTCAATCAGGATAAGGAACGCGATTCCAGCAGCTATTTGGAGGACAATCTGGAAGGAAAGGAACACTACTTTGAGAACAAGAAGGAATCTGTTTCAATTGATAAATTCAGATGTATTTCTTTGCTCTCCTTTTGGTGCTACATGGCTTCATTTAACGATGTTGTTGTTCTGTACATATTCCTCAGTAATCACTTGATACATGTCTATATACTCATCGTTTACCGATAAAAAAAATAGAAACCGGGAGAAATGATGGATAATCTCCCTTAGAACCTATCTAACACCACATAGAATGTAGAAGGTAACATCTTTTCGAAACATACCAATAAAGTTCAATGCGAGAAGCACCATAAAGTGTTTCAGAAGAATTTGCAACTCCCATGCCTTGACTTCTGGTTTCATTACCACAACTATCACAAGTAGGAGCATTTACCCACCTACAATGACAGCGAAAAAGAAAAATGAGAATAGTGTCATTTAAGAGAGTAGTCATTGGGCCTCTAAGGCCCAACATATCCTAAGATTGAATGTTGTTGAAATGTGGATGTTAAAATCGATGTACAATCATACATTTGGACAAGATTAAAAATGGTTGCATCCAACAAAGGGTGAAAATAGCACATGCAGAGGATACAATGAGAGGTCATCTGAGATGGTTTAACAAGATCCTACATACACCTCCATATGCAGCTTATGAAGGTGCAGTGCCATGACAATGTGAGGTTTAAAAGTGGGCAAGGTAACCCAAAATCACGTGGAGGAAAGTGGTCTAAAAAAGATTTACAAGATCTTTGAATCAATGCAAACCTAACTAAGAGTAGAGCATAGTCCATAAAGGTGACACCAACTAATTGTAAGTTAAGTTTAGGTGTTGTTACACTTACATTAGTAGAATTGTTTGTCGGGTTTAGAGACTTGTATGCCTAAGGATAAGCTCTTGAATAGAGAACCTTTTCAGAGCCCCACTAGTATTGGAATGAAACTGGCTTAATAGAGTGGAATGGATATAGAAAATTCATACATTTGACCACAACTAGTTTGGGATTGACGCGTAATTGATTGGTTGATTCTTATTTTAAGAAGACCCCATTAGTTACAAACATACAACTGCTATGTATCATCAGCCATTTTAATAAAAGCAGTTCATCAATTAGGCAGGGAGAATGAGAAGGAGACAACTATAGAAATTTAAGGAAAGTTATGATGCAGAAACTGTGATTTGCAAGAAACTAGTCGGGTTTAATTAGCTGATTTCTCTAAAAGCAATGTTGGCAAGGAAAGAAATAGTCTCTCTAATCAAGTGGGCTTTTTTTCTGAAAACCGAGAGATCCACGCTTTTGTCTGCATCAGGGTTTGAACCCGTGACTTGTGCCTAATCCACGCATAGTGTTACGCTCTTACCACTAGACCAAAGCCCTAGGAGCCATCAAGTTAAAAATACTTACGGTCAAGTGCTTACAGACAATATTAGTCAAGTTATTCGGTGAAGTAGGTTCAAAGCAGCCAGTCAGCAAGGAGATGTGATGTCATTGACTGCATCCATGAATAGGATCATGGTCCTTGGCCAGCTAAGTACTCCGCTGCAGACTGAAGACATTATTAAAAGAATATCTACTTGGCTTCCATCTTAAACAACTAAAAACTTTTCAGATGAGGTGAAGTCATTTAGTTTCACGCTGAATTGTGAAGTCAGGGTCCCAGTTAGAGGTACACAAGATTCCCCTTTTCTGTGGAAAAAACCCGTATCAATAATTCTGATTTTACGCATGGACAATTCCTCAATATCTTGTTCATTCGCAACAAAATATTATCATAAGCTTTGTCTTCGGCAAAAAATTAAAAGAATAGCATAAAATTACATGCAAATCAGATGTGCTGGAAGAACACTTCGATTAAAACATAAGATTTAGATGACTTAAGAGTCTCATAATGTACGAATCCATATTAGTTCCAGTACTGCATTTTCAGCATTATAGATACACATAACAACGTCACTGCATGGAAGTAGAATCAAGTAAAAATTTATTCAGTCCTTAGTGATGAAATTTGAATTAGCAGCAAAGGCAAGAAATTACCGAAATGACTGCTTAAACCAGAATAGCAGCTGTAATAGGAAAGCATTATCCTGTTCAACTTTTGTTGGTTTGTAGTTTCCCTCCTAAACATATACAGTACAGATGTCAGAAATTCTGGCTGATGTCAACCCACAAATTCTCATATTCAGACCAAAACTATGCTCCCACTCACAACCCATGCAACAAGCTACGCCAAATAAGAAGTATATAACATTTTGTATTGATTTAGAATTTGTACAAATACAACTTGTTATTTTTGTTGCTAATGCTCCTATATCTTTTTTTTTCAATTTCATTTTAAAGAAATCTAATTATTAAGTCAAGCTATATATGGTCTGAGGCCCATAATAACACATTCAAACTGATTCACAATCATCTTCTTATCAGTAACAAAATTCTGACTCAAAGAAATATTTACTGCCAATGTTAACTCAATTTGTTTTTTGGAAAGGTAAGTAAGAACATAAACTCAACATTCTTCAGGAAAAGAGGAAAGAAACCAAAATATTGAAAGATACACATGAATCAGTTCATCAAAGTTTATCAGAGACAGCAGATCAAGCACCATTGATTTTTTACAA
This sequence comes from Przewalskia tangutica, assembly GCA_029844215.1. NCBI lineage: Eukaryota > Viridiplantae > Streptophyta > Magnoliopsida > Solanales > Solanaceae > Przewalskia > Przewalskia tangutica. The sequence goes on from CM056721.1 coordinate 19,401,539, forward strand.
ATTTTATCTCCTAAACACCAGAAGAGATAGTAATAACTATGTTTGCCACTCTTGAGAAGGTTTCATTAACTGAATGAAAGAAAGGGAGGTAAATCTTATTACATGATGAATACATTCTCAATCTATATTCAAGAAAAAGAACACCTCATTCTTGAATTTTCCAAGGTTGAATGTTATATTTGTTGAACACAATTCCAATTAGTGCACAACAATTAAACAACAAGATGATAGTACTAACCCTTCCCAAAGAAATCAATGCTTTCTCCTCAAGCTTGTCCACAGGCACCGTCTTTCGAGCCATTTCTTGCCGATGTGGATCTTCATACTACAACATGAGCAAATATATCTATTATCTATCAACAGAAATGATTTTATTGCTTTCCACCTTCTATTGCATTTCACCTATTCAAATTAAAAGTCAATGATGAATTACTCTATCCATCTCATCCTATGCATAGTATTAAGAGAAAAGGTGAGATTAAGGATATGGCATAATTTACACACTTTACTCATATTGGAAGAAAAAAATATCAAATCGGTTATAGGATTTTGTGCGCACAGTTGGTATTGTAAAAGGACATCAAGAAGCATACAAAAGTTGAATCATAGAAAAAGCTTGAATTCTTGAAACATCGAAAAACTGCTGAGAGTAATTAGTATTTTTGGTATATCCAAACTTTTAAAAAATAGTATTTATGAAACTTTGTTGGGCTTTTGAAGTAAATACCTAAAGAACATCTCCTACTCCATCTACTAAAAGGGGAGAAACAACTATGGAACACAAGTTAAGATAGATAAAAGAAAGCCAGACACAACAAGATATACCATTTGAACTTGATTAACATGTGGCCGTATCTGCTGTTCAACTTGCTCATTATTGTCACTAGCAACAAAATGCTGCATCATGAGAGCTTCTTCTTCTGCCTAGATGCACAATCACATGATAAAAAGAGAGTGTTATCAACATGAAATGATAATAACAAGTTAGCTCTTGTAGTTTATTGTTAAAGCAAATGCAAAAAGAAAGGTTTCCTTTTAATTCCAACAAAATTTGTCATACAGCTAAAATTAGTCTAAGATGAAAAAAATGAAGGGTCAATTGTACCGTTTTCAAGTTTCCACCCACAGTAAGTTCCTAATTGCCGTTGATAAGGCATGCTAGTTAAATATCACCATAGAAAATAAAATTAACCTAACTTGGGGGGCTCATATAAATGGAAAGGAAATGTAAATTCTTTAGCTTTCTTTATCCTAGCTAGAAATGAAGTTTTTGTTTACAACGTTTAAAAAATCTCATCTTGGAATAACAAGAAAAGAACTCGATACTTCGCTTAATTTTAATCCTTTCACACTGCTCACTGTGAAGTTCTTCAAAAGTTGGGATTTCACGGTAATTTGATAATCCAAAGGATTCAAGACACTAAGATTTACCCAAGGTTAGTAAATCAAGACTGGAGTCTGGAATTTCAAATCTTAGTTGTTGCAAAGAAATTACATCCAAATTTATGCTCTAGCTGATTATAGCTCACACTTTTACGTCTCTTTTGCTTTCCTTGAGCGTCCCACTACCATCATCACTTCCATTTTTGTTGTATTTATTCAAAGTGAAACACATAGCTCAACACTACTTCTATATCAATCACATTTGCAGTTCAAGAAAACCATCTGACATGAAATAACACAAATGTTTCGCAACTTAAACCAAAATTCAGTGCAGAACCTGAAGAATGCGAGCCAACTCTTCATCTGACATTGCCAGTTTGTCTGACTTTTTTTTCACCTCAGCTGCTATTTCCTCTTCAACTCCATCAATTGATACCAACCGGAGCTTATCCGATATTGAAGCAAGATCAGACTCATCGGATACAATTTGACCATCTCTTCCCAATATCTTCTCATCATTTCACGTTTAGCAAATCAAATGCTCAAATTCACAATCATTTCATCTTCAACAAATCAAATACTCAAATTCGCTAGCATATTCATGCAAACACATATCATATGAACACATCTATCTCACTACACCTCTTCAATTCAATTTTTATCAAGTTCATCAAAAAATTGACTTGAGAATTGAGATCAGAATCGTATGATAAAATCTCATCATCTCTCCTCAGAAAATCTTCAACATTTCCATTTTTATCAACAAACAAAAAACCTTAAAAATTACAGGCAATACTTCTCTTTAAATTCAATTTATAAAGAGCATATCCATTATTTACTCGAGATTAGAATTATCAATAGAATCTAATCAGTCTCTCTGCCCAATATCTTCTAATCATTTTCAGTTTTAGCAAATCGAACACTTGGAGCCTGTTTGGATGGGCTTATAACTTATGATTTTTCACTTATTTTTGTTAATTTGGCTTAAAAACACCTAAAATAAGCCAATCCAAACAGGCTCTCAAATACACCAGAAATCAAACATATAACATAACACGAGATCACGATCGTCCAAATTCCAATACAATCAGATCACTGTTACCTTCCTATATCTTCTCGAACTCAAGGCTAAAAGTCACAAGTAAATGCATATATGTGGACATTATATAAACACGAGTCATCGCATTTATACCTTTTGTTGATCGGGAGGAACACAAGTGAGAGAGAAGAGCTGGTACTTGAGGACTTCGAAGCCATCGTCAGTGTCGTAGTCTACGTCAAAGGTGGAGTCGTTGTGACTGACGGCGAATCTTCGAGCCACCATTCTCTTTCCAACTTTGGTTCAATCGATTCCTGGTTCTGAATGAGGAATAAAGTTAGGAAATGGGCCCACTCCGTTTTACCTTTCTTTTGTTGGGGGCAAAACGTGAAATCCTCGCCGCCCACTCCGACCGACAGAAATTGATGGAAGAGCTAAAATGGTGATTTGAAACTCCACGTTGCGGCTGTGCTCAAACTGGGGTAATCTACGAACCAACTGAGCTCATGTCGTGCCTGAAAATTCTTTCTTTTTCGTTTATCTTTTTTTTTATATTCAGTTTGCTAATTTAGGTCAGACTATTTATAGAGATAGTAGTGTCAATCTCTCAACACTATTATCCGTAAATCAATGAGGGTATGAGAACAGATGAACTGATATCACCTACAATGTCATATCCAGACGTCAGACTATTCCTAAATATCTGAATATAGTAGTATCGGTCCATCAATACTACTGTCCGTAAATCGACCACGATTTGAAAAAGATCAACTGATATCACCTACAACATTCTATACCAGAAGAGAGCAAAGTGCTCCCAGAATTTAAATTCACGCTGCAGGTCTTCGAATTTTTAATTTCATCTTCTTTGCTATCCTGGTGGATTTTTTTTTTTTCGTTATCTCTTATTGATCCAAGTTGGGGATGACTTTAGATTTATTTTATGGTAGAGTTGAAAATAGAAAAATATTTTTTACTCAAAAAAATAATAGAAAACAAAATGATCTCGAGCCTATTCAACCCGAGTTGGGTCGACCCCAATCATGTCTAGGCCAATACTAAGTTGAACTAAGCCTAGTCCAATTTGTTTACAATGTTGAATTGGCCAAGCTCACCCGAGATTAGTCCTACAATTTAATCGAGCATGAGTTGACTTTTTTCTATTATTGATTAATTAATTAACAAAACATATATATGAATAATGTTAATTTATATTCCTAATTTACTTTAAGTTGTTTTACATTTAATCGAGGAGTGTATGTTTTCTTTTATAAATTACACCTATTTTTGTTATTTTGGGTCAACCTTCCATCAGCAACACATCAGCTAATTTCGTCCACCAAAACTAAGGCAGACGAAAGAAATCACTTAATATTTTTATCTCTTCAAAATCAACCTATGACCGCTCAACCCACTTTGCAACATAATGAAAGCACCTTTGTAACTTTTGAGAGTAGAAAGAAAACATCTTGATATTGTGCAACTTCAATTCTTTACGTATATAAGTGATCATGGCCAAAATTATAACAGTATTATCATCTGCATAAATAGAAAAACTTTCCGTCGTTACTACACAATACTAAAAACAAACAAGAAGTGAAGAAGATATTTGTCTCCACAAACCATTAGCATATAGTTTATGTCATCCCGACATGATCAAAGCAAACCAAAGTAAAAAAGAACATAGGCCAAAACAAGAGAAGAAAGAAAAATACAAGTTTGTATAGAACTTAACGCCTTCAATCTCTCTTGCACTTTTTTAAAATAACAATACCAACTAAATTCCAATTTCTTTTTTTGTTTTGCCCGTCCCATTTTTGTCCAAAACCCAATTTCTCCATCCCCGCATTTGTAAAACTTAATGAAAGATTAACTACTAAGCTATATAAGTTCAAAAAGAGAAGGGAAAAATAAGTGTCCCTTCAGAAAACAAGAAAATGGCGAAGTTTAAGCGGACAGACACCAATAGGAGCTTAGAGAGCTAGCTTGCTGGACTTGGACAAATCTGCACAGTTGAATAAGATTAATGGTACTAATTTGGCGAGGCAGCCAACGCGCAAACTAATTCCAGGACATGGTCTTGAGTTCAATAATCTATCTTATAGTGTCATCAAGAAAATGAAAAAAGATGGTGTTTGGACCAACAGATAAGCTTATCTTCTTAATGATATATCAGGACAAGCCTTGCGAGGCGAAATCATGCTGGAAAATCCACTTTTCTTGATGCCATAGCTGGACGAATCGCTCGTGGTAGCCTTGAAGGAACTGTTAGAACTTAGAATTGATGGCAAACCAGTTAAGCCTCTATATATCCTGAAAAGTAGTACATCAATTTGGCTAAAACATAGTCCATGACCATGTGAAATTTTTTATTAAGAAATAGTACTAAAGGACTAACTATGATGTGCAGGTGACAACAAGTTACATGAAGATGATATCCTCCTAGGGCTGGCCAGTGGGCCGGGCCGGCCCGGTCCCGGTCACGACCCGGTCCCGTCCCGGTCCCGTCCCGGCCCCGTCCCCTATTAAATAAAAAACAAAAAAATTTAGCGGGTCCGGGGCTCGAACCTGGACGGGACATGGTATGGTCCCGCCCGACCCGGTCCCGCCCCAGTCCCGCCAATTACCAAAAATAGTCGTTGCAATAACGGTCATTTTACATTTTGTCATATCAGAATCTGGCCATTTTGGCTTCCCCACTCCCTAACCCCCACTCCCTTTATATTTATTTTTAACTCCTAAGTTATTATATTTACACTTTAACCCAATTTTTCAACTATAAATATATCATTTTCTCTTCTTATTTCTCACAAAGCTTCCTACAATCTCTAATCTCTCAAATCTCAATCAATCTATTTCTATACAACATTGTCTACTACATATTCACTCTATTTATTAATTTGAGAATTGGGAGTGAAGTTGGCAACTAGCTTGAGGATTAATCTATCGAGCAAAGTTTCAATTTTCAACCTCTCTCGATTACACATCGACTCTACGTCGGCGTTTGGTACATTCGTTCTCTCATTAAATTATTATTTTATTTTTATTTTATTTAGCACATTTAATTTCATTATCTTTAACTTTTTAAGTCTTTAACTATTTATTACCATAATTAAAATGAAAAGAACAAAAAATGTTTTGGGCAAGGTCTTGGGTATGAAGGGTAAGGGCAAGGGCAAGGGTACTTCTTCTAGTATTCCTAGACAAGATGATTTTATAGATCCTGAACTGTTTCCTGAAATACCATATGATCTTGACACAAATGTTTATACTCAAAATGAAGAAGATTTTAATTTAGATGACACTCTATATGATGATACACCTACTAATGTAGATGATGATACACCCACTAGTCAAATGCCTCTTATCCCCCCTAGTATGAGATGAGGTCCGGCAAAACGATCATTAAAATCAGTTGTATGGAAATATTTTGACAGGGACGTAGCTAATCAAGTAGTTGTATGTAAAACTTGTAAAAATGTTTATTCTTTTAAAACTGGACAAGGTCATGGTGGGACGGGGGGTTTAGGAAGACACACATTGCAAAAACACAAAGCCTTGCGTACGAATACGATTGAAAAGATGGTGAGAAAGCGTCCTCTCAATGAACAAGGTTCACATCTTGTTTGGAAAAAGTACATGGTCAAATTAACCTATGACGGGGAGTTTTAGGCCCTAAATACGATAAACATAAAGATAGGAAATCACTAGCAAAATTAGTTGCTGTGGAGGGTTTGCCTTTTTCATTTCCTGAATCTCCTAGTTTTATTCATTATATTAGAGATATGTATAATCCTGCTTATAAATGTTTTCCTAGATCAACTGTTAAAAGAGATGTATTTAAATTTGCACATGAATATCAACAATATTTACGTTATGCATTATATCATTTAAATTGCAAAGTCGCTCTAACTTCGATATAGGTCGTAGTACTATGATGTGATTATTTAATCGTAATCTATCATTGGATAGATTATAAATGGTCTATGCAAAACGTATTTTAGCATATAGATATATAGATAGTAGGCACACTGGTGAGTTTATTTCACAAAATATTTATTTAGTCTGCGATTATTACGGAATAACTGATAAAGTTATGAGTATTACATTAGATAATGCAGCTTCTAACAATTCTGCTATTTATGTTTTAAAAGAAGTTTTAACTCCGTCTTTTCCAAAACATTTTCATATCAAATGTGCGTGTCATATTTATAACTTAGTTGTAAAGGATGTCTTTCACTTTTTCAAGATATTCTTGAAAAAATACAATTTGCTATAAACTTTATTTTTAAAAATAATAGAATTCAACAGAGAAAAGAAAATAAAAAAACTTGTCACGATTGTGGACTATCTTACAGAAAAATTTCTGAAGAAGTACCAACTAGGTGGAATTCTTTATATGACCAATTAGTTGTTGCTTATGACTATATTTCACCTATCACTTTATTTTTTAACGCCCATAATCAAAATCCAAATGATATGATTATGGATAATGATTGGGATAAAATTAAAGAACTTATTGTATTTCTAGAGAATTTTTAACGAGCAACAAAAGAATTTTCTACTTTATATTATCCTACTATTTCAACTATGTTGTTTTATATAGCTACAATATTTTTACTTCTTAAAGAATATATGGGAAAACACCTTATAAAGCATTTATTAAAAAATGTTTATGAAATTAAAGAAATATTTTATTCTTATTCCCCCTATTTATATTATTGATGTTGTATTAAATCCGACTATTAAATTAGACGGTTGTAAAAGTCTTATTGAAAATATTTATAACTGTATGGACGTACTACCACCTCCAACTCCCAAAAATTTAAATGTTGAGCCACCTATTGAACAAACGCTAGAAGAAGTGTTGGATAGCGTAGAAGATGAATGCAAAAAAGTATATTGGCATTACCAGCAAGAAAGTGCTAGTAACCAACCGACTTTCGTACCATCTTCTTCTGCTTCAACACAACCTCAAAAAAGACATGTTGTTTCTGTGGACAGTATTGAAAGCCTCAGAAATAGAATGTGCGGTGGTAGCACTACTAACCAAATTAGCGAGTTCGATATTTTTGTTTTGCAGGCCACTTTACCTTACCAAGCAGTTGTCAATGAAGACGGAAAGGAAGACTTGCTGAAATATTGGATGCAGAATGAGAAGACATTTCCGACACTTTCAATGATGGCCCGAGATATTTTGAACATTCAAGCGTCATCAATCGACAAAGCGCTTTTTCTGCAGATGATTTCAAATAGGAAACCAAACACTCATTAGCGGAGCGACTTGGAGATGACGGTACTATTCAGAGATTGGATACGAGCGGAGCGAAAAAAGTGCGGTCACCCAGAGATTAACGAAGAAGAAGACGAAAACTACAACGACATCTTATCTGAAGGCATGAGTAGCGACGTGAAACAATTTGACCAAGATATACCAATTTCAACTGAAGAACCACACGAAATTATAAAGAAAGTATTTTCAAATTGGTAATATATTTCATTGCAATTTTAGTATTTTTTTAATTTTTTCTATGTCTTTTGCAAATTTTTTCAACAACAGTACACTACAATGTTGTAATTCTGAATCTTGTATATTTCAATGAAATAATTAATAATATAAGAGGCACAAAAACAGCCTTGGGATGTTTTTTTTACACTCTTCTTGTCTTTGTTTAATTATTTAGTTTATAAATATATATGAGTATAATACTATAATAGTATAATATGAGTATATAACTATCACTATATGACTAAATGTTACTTTGTTAGTAATTTAGTATTTTTAATTTAGTGGAAAAATTAAAGAAAAACTCCGTCAGGCAGCGCCCATGCCAGTACGGGGCGGGACACGACATGATCGTCCGCTAGTACCGGTCCCTTTGACCGCCCAGACCTCGCCTCCTCTTCGTCCGAGCCCGCTTATTCCGATCGATGGGCGGCCTACCACGACCTATATCCTCATATGTAAAGCAGGACGATCAGTTGTTTCCTATGTTGACAGTTTTCGAGACTGTAAGATGATATTAATCTCCTTTGGGAGTTTTTCATTAATATCAAAGTATATATAGAGTACAATGTTCATCCCTTACACAATAGGAATCTTAAGCCTATACAAAAGAGAAATTCTAGTCTTACCATAATTATATTTACACAATATATGGAAATATTCTAATTATGGTTAGGGATTAATATTGTCTTTATTTACAAGTTTACACACTCCCTCAGTCGGAGCGGGGGGAGGCCGGACGCTGAGACTGGATCTGAAGTCAAGAAATAACTGTCTGGGAAGTCTTTTGGTAAATATGTCTGCATACTGATAGGATGATGAAACATATAACACTCTGACATGGTCTAGCGCAACTTTCCCATGAACGAAGTGTAGGTCTATCTCAATATGCTCGGTTCGCTGATATTGAACCGGATTATGAAAAAGATAGATGGCAGAGATGTTATCACAATACACAATAGATGTCTGACGCAAAGGACACTGAAGTTCTAACAGTAAATTTCTGAGCCAACAAATCTCAGCTACTACATTTGCAGCGCCTTTATACTCAGTCTCGACACTGGAGCGAGATTGGGTAGTCTGTCGTTTGGCAGACTAAGAAATCAGATTATCCCCTAAGAAAACACAAAAGTCGGAGGTGGAGCGTCGCGTGTCCAGACACCCTGCCCAATCATTCGTATATGAAAGCAACCTGTTTGGTGCATAGGGGTATAGGTGCAAACCATAATTAAGAGTGTCCTTAATGTATCGAATGATACGCTTAAGAGCAGTGAAATGAGACTCTCTGGGGGCATGCATGAATAAGCACACCTGCTGAACAACATCGATTATGTTTGCCCTGGTGAAGGTGAGATACTGCAGTGCACCTGCAAGGCTCCTATACAGAGTAGGATTAGAGTCTGGAGCACCATCCATGATACTAAGCTTAGATTTTGAATCAACTGGAGTAGGCACCTCTTTGCAGTTCGTCATCTTAGCCCTGTACACAATCTCTTCTGCATACTTACGCTGACACAAGAACATATGATTGGCGGACACAGTCGCGATATCCCCAAAAAGTAACTCAGCTTCCCCAAATCAGTCATTGCAAATTCTGACTTAAGCAAGGCAATAATCTCATTTTTCAATCCGTCGGAGGAGGCAGTAAGAACAATATCATCCACGTAAAGTAATAAGTAAGCAATGTTACTACCTCGATGAAAAATAAAAAGTGATGTATCACTCTTACTGCATACAAACCCAATCTGCAAGATATACCTGACAAAACGATTATACCACGCACGGAGGGCCTGTTTCAGGCCATATAGTTACTTACGGAGACGACACACATAGTGAGGAACTGCTGGATGGGTGAACCACGGCGGTGATGACGTAGATCTCTCTCAGATCTCCATGTAAGAATGCATTCTTCACATCAAGCTGATGGATCGGCCAGTGTTTGCCCATGACAATGCTCAAAACTGTGCGAATGGTAGCCATGCATTCTTCACATCAAACTGATGGATCGGCCAGTGTTTGCCCATGACAATGCTCAAAACTGTGTGAATGGTAGCCGGTTTGACAACCGGGCTAAAGGTCTCACCACAATCAATTCCCTCCTGCTGATTTGTGTCATTAGCCACAAGTCGTGCCTTATACCTCTCAAGAACTCCACTGTCTCTGAATTTGTGACGAAATAGCCACAGACAACGAATCACATTCACCCCCTCAGGTCTAGGTACTAGATCTCATGTGTGCTGTTTAGTTAAAGCATTGAATTCCTCAGTCATAACCGCATTCCAATTAGGGTCCTTCACAATGAAACCAAAAGGGTCAAAATCAACAGAGACAAAATTATTACGAGTCAATTTGCTGATAGAGATTAGATTCTTAATTACATGTGGGGCATATAGGGTATTTTGAAGTGGGAATGGATTAGAATGTGGTGTGTATGATGTACCAAAACCTTTTACTGGAATGCGGTGGCCACTACCATCTGTCACAAATTGAGGATGATTTAAACCAAACAGTTTGAGAATATTACCTACAGTCCGGGTGAGGTGATAAATGACTCTGGAGTCCATGTACCAGTTGTTGTCAGGTTGTTGCATGTTGAGACTACTGAAGGCCTGACCTAACTTAGTGGGTATCATGTTGGACGAGTTGATGGCTGATGCGTGCGTGAAGTGGGCTTCTTTGGTCTTGTACTTGCCGGTGGGCGAGCAGGCCCACACACCGTGGTGAGAAGCTAGTGGAAGAGTTCTTTGATGCTGGAATGGCGACAGTTGTTAGGCGTATTTTGTATACGCCTTTTGAGTCATTTTTAGTTGGTATTTTACTCGTTTTTGTTGTGTTTAGTATAGTAGTAGGTTTGTTTTTCTTTCTTTTGAGTCACAGCGGTGCAAAAAGGCAAAATGGCAAAAAAGAACGAGAAATGCGCAGAAAAGGTGCTCCCGATGCGAAAATGACGAAAGTTGGCAACTCAGAGCGAAAGAAGGCAGCACCACGGTGCCACTATGCAGAACCGCGGTGCCATATTTACCGATGAGTCACAGGACTTTCAGCACCGCTGTGCCATCAGCGATGCAGTGGTGCCATTTGTCCGAAAGCTGCAGAGTTTCGGCCGCCGGTGCTATCACGAGAATCGCGGTCTTACGAGAAATTTCAGTTCCGAAGGCAAATTGGCTAAGGGCAGATTGGTCCATAGGGCACGAAAATTAGAGGATATTTAAGCCCTAAGGATTAATTCTATGAAGGAGGTTGGTCATCCTACAACATAACAGAACACAAGACGGATTTAGTACTACATTGGAGACTTTGTTCTACATAATTTTCTTTCTTTCATTTTTAATTCAGTTTATGTATGAATATTGTGTTAGTTCTTAGCGTGACTATGGCTAGGAGCTAAACACTCTATTAGGGGTTTCCTTATGAATCGCTTGAAACTTTTATTCATGACTTAATGTAGTAGTTTGGTTTTTTCTTCACTTGATTAAGATTTAGTCAATATTTGGTATGAATGTTTGATAATTATTTGATCACTAATTATCATAACCTATATGATTTCGAATCAAAAGACGAAAGGAGAGATTTGGATATGCTGTAATTGACTAGACATAGGTTAAAATCGCGGACGAAAGTACCCCGATACTTGTGTAGCATTATAGGTTACTATTCTTAATCCTCCTATGTGGTAAATCCTATCATAGAAATATAGAAGGATTCTGCACTGGGGTTGAGTGATTATATGTCCTAATCAGAATATAAGACAGTCTAGTTAACCGCTATCTTAACGAAGAAGAAAAATCACTCTAGTCGCATTAAGGATTGAATAAAGTGGATAGTCGAGGATTTTGGAACCTCTAATTCATTTATAACTGATTACAACTTTATTGGTTTAAATCTTGCAATTATTCTAGTAGTTAAATAAAAATCTCAATCAAATATCGATTGTCAAATAAATAACATAAAATAGATGAACTGTACTTAGAAACCAGTCTCTATGGACGATATTCAGTCTTACAGACTATATTACTTGTGAACGATGCGTACGCTTGCGTGAGCATTCGAAATATCGCTAACAAGTTTTTGACGCCGTTACCGGGGACTAACGTACTTCTAATATCGAATTATCTATTTTTATTTCTAATTTGGCCTTATTTTTATTTTTATTTTTACTATTAAAACATTGTTGCCTTGATTTTGTTATTGATTTTGATCTATTTCAGGAATCTAGTGTATGCGAAGAAGGAGAGGAGCAACTACACTTGTTCCCTTCAACTCTGAAATCGAAAAATTGTGCAAGCAAAACAGGCGTGAGAAAATAATAGTTGATTTACTAGCCATGGAAAATCAGCAAAACAACAACGGGGTACCTGGCGATGGGTTGAATAATGAGGTGTTGGCTGTCATGGGACAAGTCTCACCACCAGCAGAGAGAAGTTTGGTGGACTATGTTCTTCCCATCCACAGTCTGAGACTTGCATCGAGCTCCGGTATAGGGGCAACAACTTTGAGATCAAGCGGCCCGTCTGGCATAGTTGAAACACGATCTGACAATTTGGGGACTGCCATCTGAAGATCCCCACATGCACATTGCAAACTTTCTGGAGCTGTGTGCCACTTTCAAATACAATGATGTTACTGATGATGTCATTAGACTGAGGCTCTTCTCGTTCTCACAGAGGGATAGAGCCAAAATCTGGTTGAACTCACTGCCTGCCAACTCCGTCACTACCTGGCAGGACCTAGCACAGAAGTTTCTAGCAAAGTTCTTCCCTCCTTCAAAGCAGCAAAGTTAAGGGGAGAGCTGAACAACTTTTATCATGTGGATGGTGAGTCGCTCTATGATGCATGAGAATGATTTAAGGACTTGCAAAGAAAATTCTCACATCATGGCATTGAAAAGTGGATGTTAGTCCACATTTTGTATAATGGGCTGAGTGGTACTACTCGTATCATCATTGATGCTGCAGTAGGGGGTGCTTTCATGAGAAATAGTGCCAATGAGGCACATGAGTTACTGGAAGATATGGCTGCCAACAATCATCAAGGGGCGGATGACAGGTCAGTAAACAGCAGGAAGACTATGGGCATACATGAAATAGATGCCATCACTGCCTTGAATGCACAGGTGGCCCTTCTGACGAAGCAACTGCAGCAGAACACGATGTCTGTGAATGCAGTCCAGATGTCGGTAAATTGTGAGATTTGTGGTGGGTCGCACCCCTTTGACAGATGCAAAGCAGTTGACCCCAATAATGTGCCAATGGAGCAGGTGTAGACAGTTGGGAACTTTCAGAGGCCTTATAATTCCAACACGTACAATCCAGGGTGGAGAAATCACCCTAACTTTTCGTGGAGGAATGACTAATCCTAGCAACAAACATATCAAGGTGGTTACCAGAACCAGCAGGCACAGAATTAGACAACCTCATCCCAACAGTATAGACCACCCACACAACAGGAGAAGCCTGATGAACTGAAAGCTGCATTGGTTACACTTACCAATTCGCAGAATCAGTTCATATCTGAAACCAGGTTCGCTCTCAGGAGCCTGGAAACACAGGTTGGACAACTGGCAAACATGTTAACCAACAGACCGCAGAGCACTCTCCCAAGCAATACAAATGTAAATCCTAGAGAGCAATGTCAGGCAGTGTTGTTGAGGAGTGGAAATCAGTTGGAGCAGGTTGCTCCCCAACCCGTAGTGGTTCGTGAGAAAGAGGTTGAGAAAGCAGTTGAGGTAGAGAAGGAGGGGGTCACTGAGGACCGCCCTACAGTTGAGAAAGCTCCATCAGCACCTTTGAGGGAATACGTTGATAGAATCCCTTACCCTCAGAGGTTACAAAAGAAGGCAATTGACAAGCAATTCTCCAAATTCTTGGAGGTGTTTAAGAAGTTGCATATAAATATCCCCTTCATTGAAGCACTAGAACAAATGTCATCATACTTTAAATTCATGAAGGAGATATTTGAAAAAAAAAAGAAGGCTAGCGGATTATGAGACAATATCTTTGACAGAGGAGTGCAGCGCCATCCTACAAAATAAACTGCCTCATAAGTTGAAAGATTCAGAAAGTTTCACCCTGCCCTGCACTATTGGCAACGTAACATGCAACCGGGCGCTGTGTGACTTAGGGGGCAGTATCAATCTCATGCCTCTATCTGTATTCAAGATATTGGGTTTGGGGGAAGCCAAACCAATCACAATTAATCTGCAGCTAGCTGAGCGAACCGTGGTGCACCCCAGAGGCATAGTTGAAGATGTGCTAGTCAAGGTGGAAAAGTTCTTCTTCCCAGCAGACTTCCTCATTCTTGACATGGATGAAGATGATGAAATACACATCATTTTGGGGAGACCATTCCTTGCAACGGGCAGAGCTCTAATTGATGTGGAAAAGGGGAATTGAGACTAAGGGTTCAGGTGTTCAGATCCACCATTGAGTCTCAGGCCAGCCACAAGTGTTTCGCAGTAAGCACAACTGACACAGTAGATCAGCAAGCACAGACAAATCTTTGGAGATCATTCCTACAGCTGTGAACCCACAGGCTAGTTTGAAAGCTGCAACAAAAGTTCATGACATGAAGGCTGACAAACAGGTAAGTCACACTGAACCCAATGAAAATAAAAAAAGAAATAGAGTGAGGAAGATGAAGATGATTTTGAAATGGATAGGCCGTGGGATTAATTTACCCCAATGATTTAATAAAGAACTTGCGTCCGACTACAAGACGGTAAAAACAACTCTACTTGAGAGGCAACTCAATGTTTAAATTATGCAATTTAGTTTAATTAGAACAGTCTCACGTTTGATATTTTTGTTGTGTTGTGATGCCAGGTGAAGGAATGAGACATGAAGCAGAGGAAAATGCTGGAAAACACTGAATCAGGAGTTTCAGCACCGCGGTGCTAATATACAGAACCGCGGTGCCAGAAGATCAGAGAGACCCCAGTACTTTAGTCACCACGGTGCCACTATACAGAACCGCGGTGCCGATAGCGATTTCCGAAAAATAAAAAGGCCCTGAATCACCAAATCTCCTCCCACGAATCTGTCTCGGTCTGATATCGCGCCATCACCACCATTTTGAGCCGTTGTATGTCTGTAAGTCGTCCCATTTTAATTTTTAAGTCTTTTACACATTTGGGACAATGTGTAGTTTAAGTTTAGGGGGGGAGTTTTTATATTATTTTTGTGTCTATTTTTTAGTCTTTTGTTTATTTTTGTGTTTTATGTGAGTCAATTTTTTTTATTATGATCATGCATGTTGTGCTTATTTGGAACGCCTAGTGAACTAAGTGAGATAATGTAGTGAAATGAAAAGCTAAAATCAGTGTGCTTAAGTTAGATATGCCAAAAATTCATGAAAATTTGATTATTTGGAATATGTGGTACTTAGCCTATGTGTTGTCAATTGAAAAATGTTTGTGAAGTCTGCTTGCTTGTTATTTGAGGTGAAATAGTTAGGATGTACATGTTTAGGGAGATGACTCAGACATTTCTTTGTTAGCCATTCTTACCATTCATTATCTACCTTGCAATAAATTGTATCCCTAGTCATCCCATTTGAGCCTAAAAAAATTGTTTTCTTTGACACCCCATGATTCCCTAGTGTTCCATAAGCAGTAATTGAAAAATTGGGATGAAAAAGAGTAAAAAATGAATACAGAAAGAGAGTGAAAAAGTGATGCACCCCAATAAAAAAATGTAAAAGCTTAAGTTTGGGGATGTCTATGTGAATGTGTTTCATGCTCTCAAAAAGAGAAGAGGAGAACGATAGGTATGAACTGAAAAAGAATACCAAAAAGAATGACCAAATGGTTGAATGAGAACAACGCTTATGGTACGTAATTTGAGCCTAAATACCAACTTTTACCTACCCCTGCCTAAGCCTACATTACAACCCTGAAAAGTCTTGAGGATCTCTAGTATGTATGTCTATGATTAGTGGAGAATAGCAAGTACAAAGGCCCGTAGACTAAATGAAATTGATATGCATAGGTTAGGTATTCATGCTTCCATTACTTATGATTGAAATGAATTTGCGAAATATCTGACTTGTAATTCTAGATTGCTGAATTCATGCTATATATGTTCCTGCATATTATCCCAACTGACGTTCATGTGTTTCTAACTCTTTGTGCAACTGCTTGATTTGAGTCTTTGAGTCTTTTATTTTTGTGTCTTTATTTTTTTTTATCTTTACTCGAGGGCTATGCACTGGGGTTGAGTGATTATATGTCCTAACCAGAATATAAGACAGTCTAGTTAACTGTTATCTTAACGAAGAAGAAGAATCATTCTAGTCACATTAAGGATTGAATAAAGTGGATAGTCGAAGATTTTGGAAGCCCTAATTCATTTATAACTGATTACAACTTTATTGGTTTAAATCTTGCAATTATTCTAGTAGTTAAATAAAAATCCCAATCAAATATCGATTGTCAAATAAATAACATAAAATAGATGAACGGTACTTAGAAACCAGCCTTGAGGAGGCAAACAGTAATAATGCAAATAAGGAGGAACAAAGAGATACTGGAGAAGAATATGGAAATAAATAGAATAAGGAAGACGACGATGGTAAGGTGGTAGAAGTAAAACAACTCATTAAGGACCCACAATTGATAGAAGACTAAAAAACAACTCTTACTACTAAAGAACATGTTGAATGAGCTTTTGTAGCAGCAAAAGTTATTGAGGAACGGAATGTTGACAAGAGTCAGGAGGTGTGTATCAATGGTAACAACTCTAATAATAGTAACGCAGTAATATTAAAGGAAGATGGGATAATGATGTCTAATGTGGAGCAGAATATGGCAGTGGAAGCGGCTATGTCTATCCTAAATATAGTAATCAACAGAGAAACTTAATCAGAGATAATATGAGGGATGGTTAACATGACAAACTTAAGGACTAACTGGTGAAGGAGTTACATGAACTATGTAGATATACTATGGTATATGCAAAGAATGATGCATTGAGAAGGTTGTCTCTGGGATAGTTTATACTATATTGTCGACGATATGCATGATCATTGGCTAGTTAGTGGGGATTTCAATGTTATTATAAATGGAAGGGAGACAATAGACGATCTTCATATATATCCTGCAGAGCGTGAGGATTTTTGCATTTTGAACTAATTCATGTGAAATGTTTGAAATTGAATTTAAAGGAAGTCTTTTTAAGTAGTAGAATAAAAGAGCCGATAGTGACTGTACTTTTAAGAGGTTCGATAGGATGTTGGCAAACAATTATCTTAGCTTGGGTTGGACAGAATATGAAGCATTCTTTTAGACGCTAAATCAAAATTGGAACACTGTTGTTGATTAAGATGATTTCGTTTCTTTTATACCGAAACTGAAGAATGTCAAGACTGCCTTATTATTATGGAGTAAGAAAACTTTTGTAGATGTTTTTAAGAAACTAAGTTTTAGGGAGGATATTGTTAGATTTAAAGAGGAGTTGTTTGAAGAATTTCCAACAGAAGCAAATGGAATGATTTTACAAGGAGTTAAGGCAGACTTCGAAAGAGTATGAAGAAGTTTCTGGCCATTTGATCATTAAAAGGAGAGTTCTGTTTATATGCATGTTAAGACTCCTAGTAACTTGATTCAACAAGAAAAAGGTATTACTGGTTTCCCAAGGAGAACATTTCCATTCATGTATTTAGGATATCCAGTATTTCATGTTAGAAAGAGGAAGATAGATTATGCTGAATTAATTAAGAAGATTAAAGACAAGTTACAGGCTTGGGAAGAAAAATTGTTGTCACCATGAGGCAAAACAGTGTTGATTACTAGTGTGTCACAAGTGTGCCTATACACATACTGCCTGCTATAAGACTTGCAAAATGCGTGATCAAAGATATACATACAAATAGTTGTAATTTTCTTACGGTATCTGATGAGGTGATGTTAAGGCTAAGCGTTGATTTACATGGTTAAAAATGTACTTGCTAAGGATGATAGCATATTGGGGTTGGACCTCATTTGGATATTATATTAAAGACATTGTGTAAAAAGCTATGATGGAAATCTAGGACCTGACTCTCATGGGTTAAACTTTCTAGAGAGCATGTACTTTTAAGCATTAACCTCAATATGTGCAACGGGAAGGTGATTCTCAGGCCTTGGAAATGGGTGTTGAGGTAAAGGATAACATTGAACAAGAAATATAGTGGGAAACAAAGAGTGGGACCGCTAACATTTGATTTGATAATCGTACCAAATTGGAAACATTACACTATATACTACTATCAGAGTTTCTTATTGATGAAATGGTGAAGATTTCAAAAGAAGCGCTATGTGGGGATTGTATGAAATTTGTCAAAGCTAGGGCGATATCTACCGGATGACATTGTCTCACGTGTCACTACATACTTAGTATATACCACGTGGATAATCCTTGGTGGATAATGACAAGTTACAGTAAATTTCTTGTGTCAGTGTATGAGATTTATTGAGATAAAGATCCTATCCTTCCGAGGTATAGGTAAATGTGGGTTAAAGAATGTCATTCAGGTATATTTCTTTCTATGGACGATGTGAAATCTAAAATTCCGATGGATAAAGTGTTGCGTAATATTGGAATTAATATAGTATCAAGACGGTGATATAATGTCTTACATCAAGGAATGAGAGATCCTTATTTCGCATGAGGAGTTGTCAAATCTACATGGAACTATGTTAACAATACAACGGGTATACACGTGAATTGTCGTCATGATTAAGTATGCGATCATATTTGGAAACATTACATACCATTTACAAATTAAAGCGGTGTACAAGGTAGTACCGGTGGAATGTTGTGGCAAATTCGAAAATAGAGGAGTATAGCACCGCATGGAGACTCTTTAACTTTGTTCAAGGTATTACATAAGATTCAGTTAAATATTCACAGGTAATTTGGTTTCTTACTTAACTATTTTGAATTGGTGAATTGCATGTGTGTTATATTGTGGCCCTGCGAGGCATCTGTTGGTTTGCTGAATATAGATGGATAGACACAGTTATAGAGGAGACTCTGCCGAAATTCTTCTAGCATAAGACTTGTTATGAACATTCGAGGACGAATGTTTCTAAGGGGGGAATGATGTTACACCTCGTAAGTTAAGAGGATAATTAAGAACGTCATTAAGGAAGTAAGATTCGGATATTGAATATAAAGGATACTTACAAATGTTAATACGAAAAATTAGTGTATAAACGGATATTATCCCGGAATAGTTTTTGAGTACTATACATGTGACGACAAGAATTAATACTCAGTAGTCGAATTTGTTCCACTGGAGTTATGAAATAGTATTGTATTATAAAATTATGACATTAAGGATACGAAGGTCTTATGAGTTAGTAGGATTTAAATGAAGTGAGGTGGAATTGATTAATTATGGGGTTGATTAATTATTAATGGAGGGGACAAAATTCGTATGGGCGTGTAACATGTAGAGTTAATTTTAATGGACTAAGCCTAAGTAATGAAATGGTGGCAGCAAATGAAAACCTCAAAAAGGGTGTGGGGAACACAATGATGAGGAGCATTTAATGACAATTGGTGACTAAGGCAAAGGGACAAAGTGGAGTGGAGGTTTCACGTGTAAGTAGGGAGCAAATAGTTAGTCTTTACAAAAAAAATCCCCCAACCTTTTCTTTTGTTAATAAAACAAAACCAAAGCAGTACATGTTAGGTTTTATTAAGAAAACAAGAAAAGTACAAGTACTAGTTGAACCCTTTCATTTGCTTTGAGAACTTCTTAAAGACTAAGTGAAACAATACCCTTTTTGTTGTGTTGCAACGTCCTAAACACAAAAAACAGTAACTTGTATTCCTTTTCGTTACCAAAAGAAAACCTTCAACATTTCATTTAGACAAATTGCAAGATTTTGAGACAATTTGTGAAAGGAAAACATGTATAAATGATGGGTTATCATAGTGGAGGTGTTGCATGTTGAATTAGAGTTGAAGAAGTGTGAAATTGAAGCCAAAATTGGCCCAAAACAGTGAGCAAATCGGCTGGGCAGTGAGCAGATTTTTTCGGGACTGCTGGACAGATTTTTAGTCAAATTTGGAAGGGAATATCTCCTAGCATATTAGGAGTTTTTGGGTGTTTCAAAAGCCTAAAATGAAATTCGCCGAGTCTAGTTTCCAAATCAACAAACCACTCGTCTATAGGACACCGGAGTAGAGAGTTATCGACGTTACAAGTTCAGCTGACGAAGCAGTGGCTAAAAATCTGGACAGTCACGTTTTTTTGGGACTGTTCTGGTAAAATTTTAAGGTATGAAATTCTTCTTCTAGTGGTGAAAATGTATCCCTTTTACTTGATATTTTATAGATTAATTGATATTATAGTTAGTAGAATTATCCATGTCAAAGAATAAAGGGAAAGAAGACAATGCATGTGAATGATAGAGGTCGAAACCAATTTAGAACCTATTCTTGGCGTACGTTGGAATTGAGTAATTGTGTTGGTATGTTATTACTAATTGCATGTGAAAATTTAGATGAAACCTTGATGTTTAAAGTTAAAGTTGTTAATTGAAGTTGTTGGGAGATTAATTGGAAAGTAAGGAATTTTGGAAAAAAGCTTCGGAATTGTAAAATGTTGATATGACCGGAAAGTTGATAGAAATTGTTGAAAATTTCGATAATGTATTACGGACTGAATTATGGTGTGAATATAAGTTACTACATGCATATTTATTGAGACAATTATCTATACACGCCTCGAAAGGATTAAAGTATAGAAAAGTGTTAAATTCACATTCTTGAATTGACGATGTTGTTAAGAGATTGGATTGCCCCATGATAATTCTAACGTGACTAAATGATTGACTAACATGAGAGGTAAGTGTATAAATTCTCTTGGTTATTGAAGTTGATAAATTGAATGTTTAGATAATTTTGACTACATATGGAAATGGTAGTGGTTATTAGTTTAATTTGGATCATTGGGTTGATTTAGATTGTTGGTTTGAATTGGATTGTTAGTTGGAGTTGAATTGTTGGTTGATTTGGATTATTGGTAAAATTGTGGATACGCACATAAACAAAGGAAGTGTTGCCCAAATTTTTATAGAAATAAGAAGTCGTTATCTGAATAAATTACGTTAGAGACCGTAGAATTGACGAACGTATTGTCATTATTATAGGTTGACATACTGGACGAGGCATATCTTAGCATTTAGTTGATTTGCTCGCTTAAAAGGTATGTGAGACCTTTCCTTCTTTATTTTGACATGATTTTTATAAAAGTACGGCGGACGTACTTAACTCCTACCAGTTCATTTTTAAAAATGATTATTTACTAGTGATTATGATTTCAGTAACAGAGTTTATCTTAATAATTTTATTGAGAGTAACATAGTGATTTTAATTGCATACAGTTGCTCATGATATCTACTCGTGCTAAGTGTTACTATTTCATTCCACTGAGTCCCGGGCCAGATCATGTTCGTGCACAACCATGTATCATTCATCGAGTCCTCGCTGAAGGGCGAGACACGTTATATATATACATATTACATCGAGTCCCTCCAGAGGTAGAGACACGTTCTGCGCAGTCTGATTCCATCGAGTCCTCGCAGAAGGCGAGACATGTTATCTGATTTTATATCTGACGTACGAGCATGATGATTTATGATTGATATACATGATATGATTTTGACATGATTCTCGCTTTTATGAAATTTGATGACTCTGTTTTACTTCGTACGATTGTTATTGATTTGATTTTATGTTTTACATACTCGAGACATTATCTCGTCGCGACCCTTTTCTCGGGAAGGCTGCGTCATGCCCGAGTTGAGATGTTGAATAGGTGACCCTCCGTCTAGGATTTACATGCAGCGGTTGGAAAACTCCTTTGTTCCGAGCCATCTATTTTTGAGTACACTTTATTTTTGGACTTATGCATATTTTGGGCACGGCGGTCTGTCGTCATATCGATATTACACTCTTAGAAGTGCATGAAGCGATTGTGGGTTGGACGTTTGTACCTTGTTTTGGGTTTTGATGTTGTTATCTAGTGGCAGCCTTGCCAGTTTGCGTATTTTGATTTATGCCTTTTTGCGCGTGATGTTGGTTGGTGGCGGCTGATCGGCCAGCCTTTATTATGTTATTGTTTTGTTGTTGTTTTGTGACGCCGGCCGGCTCGCGTTTAGGGATATGTTGTAAAAGCAGCGTTGTGCTGCCGAAATTTCTGTAGATATCTGTATTAAATGGATTAAGAGTGACATGTCAGTAATGACGTCCAATTAGGATGTTATTCGCGGCCCGTCGGGTCGGGTCGTGACATACACAATCACCACACACTCCACGTCTGGTATTCGGACATCCACCCCAATCAACATTTGTGTAAGAAATAAGAGTGGTTGTCGAAGACGGATATAAATGCAAGTCATGATCGAGAGTGCCCTGAATATAGCGCACAATGCGTTTGAGAGCATGCATGTGATCCTTCATCGGATTATACACGAATAGACAAACATGTTGCACAACAGATATGTCGGGTCTCGTGAAAGTAATATATTTTAGAGCCCTTACAAGACTGCGGTAATGTGATGAATCGACATATGGCTTGCTGGAAGAAGCACTCAACTTTGGTTTAGTATCAATCGGAGTGCAAGATGGCTTACACGAGGACATGCTAGCTCGTTCAACGATCTCTTCTGCATACTTATTTTGAGACAAAAATAAACCACCTGCATGACGTGTTAGAGCTATCCCCAAGAAGTAACTTAGTGGTCCTAAATCTTTCATTGCAAATTCTGAGCCAAGAAGTGTCATGATAGACTTGCGAAGAGCATCAGATGAGACAGTTAATATAATATCATCCACATACAAAATAATATAAGTTATATCATTACCTCGACGGTATATGAATAGAGAATGATCAAATTCGCTGTTAGAAAACCCAACATTAGAAACATAATCTCAAAACCTCTTGTACCAGGCCCAAGGAGCTTATTTGAGCCTATATAATTATTTATTCAACAGGTACACATGATTAGGATAAGTGGGATCTCTGTATCCCATGAGTTGGTACATGTACACCGTTTCATTGAGTTCACCATGTAGGAATGCATTTTTTACATCAAACTGATGAAGCGGTCATGCCTTCGAAAGAGCCACTTAGTACCATGTGGATAGTTGCTAGTTTGACCACCAGACTAAAACTCTCACCACAATCCACACCAACCTGTTGAGTCTTCCCATAACCTACAATACGGGCTTTATGCATCTCAAATGTACCATCAGATTTTTATTTATGACTAAAAATCCACAATGACCTAATCACATTAACATCATGAGGACGGGGCACCAAATTTCACGTCCTATTATTAATAAGAGCATTATATTAATCATCCATAACCATTTTCTAATTCGATTAATTAAGGAAAGACACAGGGTTACATGGCAACGATGATTTAGTACATGGGCATGAAGACCGTATTTCTTGTTTGGCTTGAAAATTCCGTGTTGACTATGAGTGGTAGTTGTCATTTGAAATTGAGTGGGCGGAAATTAGATATGGTGCAGGGGTGAAGGGACGGATCGCCGAGTAAGTGCCGATGGTGATTTGCCAGTGCCTGAAGTTGGGTTGTGACCCAACGGACTGTTAGGTGATGGGCCTCTCGGTAATGGGTTGCCAGCGAGAGGCTCGGTTGCGCTGCCAACCACTGAGCTCGGGAATTGGGCCTAGCTATTGGCCGAGCCATCGAGAAAAATTTGGCCTGTTTGGGAGGCTAATTTATGGACCAAATACGGGGCATGCTATCATAAACAAATTCGTATGTAGGAGGCACAAAATAATGCAATTTGGCATAGGGAAAATTTGATTCATCAAAGATCACATGACGACTCGCGATTATTTTATATGAGGATAAGCCATAACATTTGTAACCACGATGGTTTAATGGATATCCCCAAAAACACACAAAATAGACCGGGGTTGGAGTTTATTGATGGTATTAGAAGGAAAAAGAGGATATCATAAGCACCCGAATTCTCGGAGTTGAGAGTAAGATGATTCCCTTAGATATAGTGTTTTAAGAGGGGATTTACAGGCTAATTGTTTGATCGGAAGTATGTTAAGGAGATAAGTTGTCATTTGTAATGCATGATGCCAAAATGATAGTGGTAAAGAGGCATGAACAAGTAAGGTTCTAATAATGTTATTAATGGTTCAGATTTTTCTTTCTGCTTTTCCATTTTGAGATGAAATATGTGAACAAGAGAGACGAAAAGATAAACCATTAGCTTTGCAAAAATCCCAAAATGACCCATTATCAAATTCTCTACCATTATCACATTGAATATTTTTATTGTCCCATTCAAATTGAGTGTGGATGAATGATCTAAAGAAGAGAAATGTGAAAAAAACTTATGACTTTTTAGATAAAGGAAATGTCCACAAAAAAAATTAGAGTAATCATCCAACAAAAGAAGATAATATCGATGGTCTGAAGAGCTCAAAATGGGAGATGTCCAAATATCATTATTTTTTTGGATAATATCAAAAGACATAACAGTGCATGAATTAGAGGCAACAAAAGACAATTTAACATGCTTCTCAAGTGGACATGAACGACAAACATGAGAATTACGAGTTCTAGTACACAAAATAAATTTATTTTGTTTAATGGAGGCAAAAACATGTGTTTTCGGATGACCCAAACGTTCATGCCATAAAGAAAGAGATAAAGCTGCAAAAGTGGATGGTAACGTGGCTTGATGTGTGATTGTGGTGATTGGATAAAGCTCACCCCGAATATCACATCTCATTAAACGCGTCCCCGTCTGAAAATCCTTCACGGAAAACTCAAAAGGAGCAAATTCAACATAAACTGAATTATCAGTAGTAAAAAAAAATTCTAACTGAAATAAAAAATTTAATCAATTAAGGAGCATGAAGGACATTCTTTAAAGTTAACGGTGGGTTCGGGGGAGACAAGTTTGTAGTACCATAACCACGAATTGGAATTGAATGATCATTTCTGATAATTATTCACGATTATTGCTCGAATTAAAATAGGACGATAGATTATCTTGTGAGGACGTCATATGAGACGTTGCTTCGGTGTCCATGTACCAATTTATGTCGGGCGAATAAAGCCCAAGAATGTGCATTGCGGCCTCGATATCGATCGGGATAGCTACTACCGAGTGGGCCTGCTTCCACTGGTTCGGCAGTGGCCCAAGAATTCCTGGTTGTTGGCTGTTGGCCGCTTGGCTTTGATGGTCTCGTCGTGGGCACAGCGATTGCTCGAGTAAAGGCGGGAAGCGCGACCAGGCTCTTGTCGAACTGTAGTGCGGTCGCGCCCACCGAGCCTTGCATTTGGCGAGTCTGCTTCTGGCCGCGCGCCACGCCGTCGCATCGGTGGTCGCCTTGCTACCACTGCGGCCACCACCCTATTTTTACCTCCATTATTTCCATTTCATCCCTTTTGACCATAGTTTGGTGGCAAACTTTCAAATTGTGAAGAGTTATCATCGGACGGAGCGACAACCATGACGGAATTTGACATGGTGGCTGTCTTTTTGGAAAAACCCACTTCTTCTAGTATGAGCATAGAACGAGCTTGGTAAAATAGCAGAAGAGGGTTGCTTTGGCGGATGAGCGTACCTACTCCACTATATGCGTCGGTGAGGTCGGAAACCATTTGTAAGAGGAGCCGATTGTTAGTTACCGGCGCCCCGACGTTCTTGAGTTGGTCCGACAAAACCTTGAGTCATTGACAATATGCGGATGCATTGAAAAAATGCGCCATATCAGTGGTGGAAAATTCTTGCTCAAGTGTGACGGCTTGGGAATTCTTATTATCTTAGAATATGTCATGTAAGCGATCCTAAGCCTACATTGCCATGGAGTCTGGTTCAAGAATAATATGCAATAAATCACTTGAAATTGTGGCATAAATCCACTGGAGAACCGTCGCACGGGTCAACTATAATTCCATTTCATCATCGGTTTTCGGCACCTGCTCCTTGCCTTGTTCCGGTGAAATTATGTAATGGATAACCCGGTGTGACCGACAATGAATTTTGAAAAGCTTCGCCCACGTCGCATAATGGACGTTTTCTATCTCAAGAGTGATGGGGATATGTGATTTAATGTTTGAAACTGTGACGGCTGGATGGAAATTTGATTTCGAGTCAGACATGCCTGACGAAGAGGGGAGTCGGCATGGTAAGGGGCGACGGTGAAGAAGTATATTTTTGGGTTTAGGAACTTTCCCTAGAATCTGATACCATGTAAAAATATTTTTCTTGAATATTTCATTGCCAAGTGGTAGTAAATATACACATCATACAAGCATAATCCAAGACTAGAGTTAAGGTAATGAATCACTAAATATATACCTACCATATACAAAATATACACAATTATGACTAATTATTATTTCCTATTCTATAAGTTTATGTTTGCAGCTGAAGTTAGGCTTCCACCATCAATATCTAGAGCAGTGAAGAAGAAAATAGTCCAGTAACTTCTCGAACAATTAGGCTTAACGGTATGTAAAGACTTTAATTTCACTTATTATGAACAATTACTTATAGTTATTTTTTACGTGATTTGATAGCAAAATTGTTTTGCCTATGCAGAGTGCAACGCACACGTACATAGGAGATGAAGGAAGAAGAGGGGTGTCTGGGGGAGAACGTCGAAGAGTCTCAATTGGGATTGACATAATCCATAAGCCATCTTTTCTGTTTCTTGACAAACCTACATCTGGTCTTGATTCCACTAGTGCTTTTAGTGTTGTTGAAAAAGTGAAAGACATAGCTAAAAGTGGTAGCATAGTCCTCATGGCCATTCACCAGCCTTCTTTCAGAATCCAAATGATCCTTGATCACATCACAGTCCTTGCAAGGTACTACTTCTTTCCCTCCTTAATCGACCTAGCTAGTTTTACTATGCTCAAGCATTAAAAATGCAATGTTTAAAGAAAACTATTAGTCCCTGTGATTCAATTTATATTTCTTTCTGTTTTAAGTTTTTTAAAAGGAACGACACCTTTTTATATTTTGTTTTAACTTCAAAGATAATATCATATATATATAGAAAAAGTTAACATGTATAAAGGAATGATTGTAATGAATTACATTCTTTTTAAATCTAGTACATAAAATTTCAGAACAAACGAAGTCGAAGAACTAAAATGGACTAATTTGAATATTGTCCTTCTGGTTCAAGTTCTATTTTGATAGACTATCTGCTATTTGGTTCTCTTCACTGTATACATGATTAATGTTTGTTCCTTCCACCTGATTGGCTGATTATATTTGAAAATTCTTAGGTTTAAACTTCTCATTTACCTTTAATGACATGCTCTTATAACCATAGAAATGATGCACAAATCACATGTTTTAAGGGTACTTTTGGTGTGTGCTAAATATCTCTCTTTCGTTCTTCCTTAAACTCCTTACCTGACCGAACACCACCATATAAAATCAAACAGAGATCATTTAAGATGAGTTGCTGCCAAAGTTCTAGCTGGTTTTGCAAGACATGTATGTCTGGGAACTTCTGATGTAAAGTATGGTTGCACTATGAATACTGCAGGGGAAGACTTGTATATTTGGGAAGTCCAACAGGTGTAGCAGCATTTCTAGCTGGTTTTGCAAGACCAGTTCCAGATGGTGAAAACAGCTTAGAGTACCTTTTAGATGTGATCAAAGAGTATGATGAATCAACTGTTGGACTTGATCCTCTTGTCTTGTATCAAAGGGATGACATCAAACCTGCTCAAGCTGAAAAAAACCCTCTCCGAAAACCACCAAAAACACCAAGAACTCCTCGAACTCCTTATGCAAAGGCACCCTGGACTAAACATATCAGCCTCCGCAGCTCTCATTTCTCAACTGGAAACGTGAATTCCCAAAGAGATCCTAAAGATCAGTCTGAATCTAATGTTAATAGTTTCGGTTATGATGATGAGGAAGATTTTGATAACTCGTTGGAACGGAAGGTACCTCAAACGCCTATGAGTATGCAGAGTGGGATTCATCCACGTTTGGGGGTAACGAATTGTAATTTTAGATAATAATTTGAGCATGTAAATCAAGAAAATAAATTTGAGTGTTAATTTTTTTTTTATTATGTTTACTTATGCTAATAAGGAAATTAGTATACAAAAAATGCGATCCCGAAATAATTTTGGATGTAACAAGTATGACGAGGGAGATTAATAATAATAATTATATATCCCAAAAGAAGTGGTGGAGTAATGTCATATTATAAATTATGACATCGAATATACGAAGGTCTTATGAGTTTTTAAAATTTAAATAACATGAAATTTAAAATTATTTATGTGTGTGATTGATAAATTATACGAAGGCATATGTTAATTGGGGAGACATTTCACGTGTTCAGCATTGAAGAGCATCACTTGACACCTAAATTAAGGTGTATCGGTGGCAGCAAAAACAATAACCTTATCACTTAGGCTTCAACATATAAATATATATGGGTAAGATAGGGAAGCCACCAGTTAGAAACAAAACAACATTCAGCAATCTTTGCTACTTCTATTTGGCACAAATCCTTTTAACACTTAAAAGGATGTAATCGACCAGAAGGTGTTAGCACTTCAGCCCCTATTTTCGGCTAGGGTATTTGAAGGAAAATCCTGCAATTTCTCCTACTGCTTTCCCTCGAATTAAATTAAGGCATGAGAAGGTAAATTAATTCTTTCTTTTGGCATGTTCTACATATGAAATATAATTGTGATATGATTCTAAAATTTACTCTACTCCTAGAAGTTAAGAATAATCATGTTATTGATTTTTATGCTTTCAGTTTTTAAGTCCTCAAAAGAGGCATATGAAAAATATGATAATGTGATTCATAGTGTCGTCAAAGTTAATATGTCACCCGTTGAAATTGGAATATGGTATTACCATTCATGCATTTCATTTGCATTATATTCATATGTAGGGCTGTTAGCGGTTCGGATACTCCCGGTAATTGCAGAACCGGTAAATCGGACCGATCTCGAGCGAAACCTTAACGGTCGGATCACAGTACCAAAAAATACCCGATCGATAACCCGGTAAAATACCCGATAACACCCCAACCCCACCCCCTCCTCCCCTCCACCAAATTTCCACTCCAACGGCTCTAATTGTAAATTAATGAAACTTTAAATTGTCATAACTTTGCGCTCGGATTTCCGTTTGACCTAATGTTATTTTGATTTCGCGTATTTTTCGTGATAAATTTGGACAAACAATAAAGCGGTTTGGGCGACCAATTTCTCAAAAAACATCCGTCTTGCCAATCAATTTCACTTTTACCCCAAATTGTTACCAATTGTCCATTTTCAAATCTAAATATCTCGCGTTATACAATATATTTCAACGTAAAAATTTCGTGATAATGTGTCCGAGAGGAAATTCAATTTAAAAAAAAAAAAAGCGGTAGGCAGAAAAATTCTTACCGGTCGGATGAAGCAGCCGATAAGGTTTCGGTCCGGGACCAGATCTCGTTCCAGGATCGAAATTTTATCGGTCCGGGACCGGTAAGCTTATCGGACCGGTTCCGATAAGTGGATACCCGGACCGGTCCGATAACAACACTATTCATATGTTACCCTGAACCACTTGTGCTATGCACACTATTGTATATTATATGTATATTATATATATGTAAGGGATATGAAAAAAGAGAGAAAGATGTTATATACGCACACCACCTGCCGCTGGTACATATTATTACAAAAGAGTCCTAAGAGGCCACATATCGTGCCTGTGTGGCCTAAATGGATGTCTGTGTAGCCAAGATGATATGATATGAATGGCATGTTTGGCCAATATAACCAAATGCCCACAGAGGCGGTTATGGGTAAAATGTCTGTGTGACCGTAGTATACCGCATGTGCATCATATATGATATTTATGTATATTATGCCCACAGAGGCTCTTATGAAAAGAGAGACGCATGTGTGTCCATCATTATACTGCATTTATATTTCATAATATTTAGACATATGTACTAGGGCCCTCAGAGGTATGTACTGTTGGTCATTGTTTCTGGTTCAGATTATGATATATCTTGACTATGTTATTTCTTATGCCTGACAGTACATCGACAAGCGTTCCTTTTCTTTGGGGCTGCGTTTCATGCCGCATGTTCACGAGCGGGGCGGGGTCCACGTGAATAGGTTGCAGATTTCAGCGGACTTTTGGAAGCACTCCTCTCTTCCCGCAGTGTCAGTGTAACCTTGGTATGTTATATTTTTGTGTGTCTATATGGGTATGGCGAGGTCTTGTCCCGACATGTTGATGTTGTACACTCTTTAGAGGCTTGTAGATATGTGTCTTGTGTATACTAGTTTTGTATGACCCTATCGGCCATGACATGGGTACATATATATGTATAAGTTCAGTTTCTGGTTAAAAGTTTTCATAACCTTTTCGGCTTAGTCCGTGCTTATTTATGATTGGGTATTGATTGCGTGATTAGCGGTATCCGGCGGGTGGGATCCGGGTGTCTGTCGCAGCCCTCCAGTTTGGATCGTGACATTTGGCTTCACATTTCTACAAAGATTTCTCCGTTTGGCTATACGATGGCGTTAAAGGGACTCCTCGTCGTCCACCAACATGGAACTCTGGAGTAAAAGCATCAATTTCCGGTGTACAATCAAATATGTCTTCAGGTCAATCCTCAATGATTCAACAAACACCTTCACGTGTTATTAAAACTCCAGCAGCATCAGCAATTTTCACCTCGGGACGAGAAGGATCATATAATCTATCATACGAAGAAGTATTTGAAATCGAAGAAGTACTTGATGAGCCAATTCATAGGGGCACAAATTTGCAAATCCGTGGCTTAGAGAAGTTTTAGTCCACTGTTGACGTACTACATTGAATGTAATTCGCACACCTGAACTCTTCCTCTCGCGTGAAATCGTCTTTACAGTCATGGGACTTGTGCTGTCTTCCTTCTTCCAGAAGCTAAATCATTTCGACTTCAAAAGTCAAAACAATCAATCACCTCCTCAACTTCTACATTTTCACTATTTGCCTCGTCTTTTTCTCCTCGAATGATGCTGTGCCAACATTCATTCAAGAACGATTCATCTTCATTCGCGAGACATCTCACAATGCTTATAGAGCATCTTCTTATGTCATTTCATCACTTATTGTCTACCCTCCTTTTTTGGGCATAACACAATACATTCTTCGAATAAACAGCAGCATTTTAAGCTTTTGGCTCATACTTTATTCCTCACTTATAACTAGCAATGCTTATGTGATGTTAGTTAGTGCACTTGTTCCAAGTTACATCACGGTGTACGCCGTCGTTATAGCTACAACAGCCTTGTTTTTCCTAACATGTGATTTTTTCTTGAAGAGGACTCAAATTCCTTTGGTTTCAAGATGGCTGCATTACATTTCAGCAATTAAATATCCATTTGAAGCATTGTTGATTAATGAATTTAAAGGGGCCAAACATTGTTACAGTGTTGACCTTGCAGATCTCTCACCTGGTCCTTTAGGAGATGCCAAGATTAGTCAATTGTATAAGGATTCTATTGCTAGAGGTGATTTGTCACAAATGTGCACATTGATTGGAGAAGATGTTTTGTTTTCTATGGGCATTACAAAGGAGAATATATGGCTGGATATTGTTATCTTGTTGGCTTGGGGGAGTTCTTTATCGTCTTTTTTTTCTATGTAGTTCTTGTGAGTTACAAATAATTGAACTGTTACTAAACAGTTCTTAGGTTTTACTCAAAGAATGAAAGAAAATGATGTATGTCTTTGATTAAAGGTTTGATTAAGATGTATTATTTCAATTTTAAATATATTTTTCACCCTCAACTTAAGAGTTTTGTATGAATTGACATTGGTCAAGGGTGCAATAACCATGATAAATCCATTTTGGGTGTAAACAATACAATGAATAAGTTATTTAATCCATCTGTTAATGTGACATTCTTCTATATTAATCCGTTTAAAAATGGCACTTTTTTGTATTTCAAAATTTAACTTTAAATTAATTTCTCATTTCATCTTTAATGTTGGCCACACAAATGTTATAATATTTTTAAAACTACAAATTTCAATCTTTTAAAAAAAAGAATTTTGCGCTGAGTTAAATAATTTCACATGCGTTAAAATGGAGGAGTACTCTTTAACAAGTATAGGATAAAGTAATTAAATTAATGAACGCTGTGAGACCAACTAGTTTTTGCTACATTAAATTTCTGTTAATCATTATTTTCCTACAAAAAGACGGTCTGTGAAGAATTCGATCAATAAATATCCAGTGCAATACACACACGTTCAAAAGTGTTTGATAAACCATATCATTTCAGGCGTACTTGTTATGTCTCAATTCAGTAGCTTATGGGAGCTTGAATGCGTGTGTATCACACGTGTTTTGGTGTCATCTAAGAAAAGTGAATAAATGATAATTTATATTTGTTTAGCTAACTAATTGGTGATAGTTAGATAGAAATCTCTCACACCTGATAATTTAGGTAGAAAACTTAAAAAAAATGTTATACTTAACATTTAATAATTCTTTTGACATAAAAAGGTTCGGGAAAAGGGTAAAAAATATCCCTCTACTTTGAAAAAATGGCTAAAAATATTATCTGTTATGAATTTGGGTCAAAAATACCTCTCTACTTTGGAAAAGGGCTAAAAATACCCCTCTTAACGGATATTCCAAAATCACCCAAAATAACTTGATTTTATTTTTAAAATCCGTTCCAAAATATGAAAACATGATATTTAAAAACCTATTTTTTAAATTAAATCTGAAAAAATGTTTTTATTCAAAAATCTAGAAAAAAAAATCTTAAATCAGGAAAAAGGGTCAAATATACCCATTTACTTTAGTTTATTAGTCAACTTTGCCCTCTGTTAGCGAAAGTAATCAACTATACCCCTAATGTTAGCAAAATATTCAAAAATACATTTTTTTTTAAATCTGGAAAATTAGATTTTTTAATTAAAAAATATGTACAATAATTTTTAAAATCTGGATTAATTTTAAATATAAATAAATAAATTTATTTCCAGATTTTTTGCTAAAAAAATCCAATTTTCCAGAATATATATTTTTTTTTAAAAAGAGTTTTATAAAATCAAGAAAATTTCATATTTTTAATAAACACTATTTTTCAATTTTTTTAATTAGAAAATTTAATTTTACAGATAGTTTTTAAAATAGTTGTCACGTGTGCATCACATAGAACAAGTTAAATACCTATATAATATGTTAAAAATGAGGTGTATTAGTGTGTATTTCCCTATATAATATGTGTATAATTTGGGTGACATGTAGAATATTAATGTGTAAAAATGACATGTAGCAGATTTAAAACAAATCAGGAAAAAATGGCTTTTATTAAAACTATGAAATTTTCTTGATTTTATAAAACTCATTTAAAAAAATATATATTTTGGAAAATTGGATTTTATTAAAAAAATCTGGAAAATATTATTTTTTAAAATTAATATTTTTCAGAATTCCTTTTAAAATTAATCCATATTTTAAAAATATATTTTTAGGACACTTTATTTTTTTTAAAATACATTACAGATTTTTTAATTAAAAAATCCAAGTTCTTAGAATATTTTTTTTTAAAAACGGTTAGTTTTGAATACGTTGCTAACGGTAGGGGTATATTTGACTACTTTCAATAATGGAGGGCAAAATTGACTAATAAACTAAGGTAGAGGGGTATATTTGACCCTTTTTCCTTTTTTTAAATGTGGACAAAAAAAGGTTTTCATATTTTTGAATAAAAAACTCCTTTTCAGATTTAATTTAAAAATATAGATTTAAAAAAAAACATATTTTAGAGCGAGTTTAAAAAATGAAATCGGGTTTATTTTGGGTGATTTGAAAATTTCCGTTAAGAGAGGAGTATTTTTAGCCCTTTCACAAAGTAGGGGGTATTTTTAGCCCTTCTCAAAGTAGAGGAATATTTTTTTTACCCAAATTCGTAACGGGAGATATTTTTAGCTTTTTTCTCAAAATAGAGGAATATTTTTTACCCTTTTCCCAATAGATTCCAAACAGAAATACCTTCAATTAAAAAATGGAACAACTCCAACAAATAACACGGAAAATAGAAAGATTGACAAGTGAACATTCCAACAAACATGGGGTTCAAAATTTGTAGGAGTTTCATAGTGAGACATGATATCATGAGATTCAAACCCACCATATATTGGTCTCTAACTTGAATGTTGAGGTTACTAAGATATCGTCAATAGAGACGCATTCAAGCTCCCATAATGAAATTGATGCTGAAGATGTTAAGCTATTGAATTGACTTTATTTTTAATTGACATTTGAAAAAAAGGTGTAAACGTGTGTATAATAGTATAATAATATCTCTACCCATAATTAGAATATTGTGTAAATATAATTATAGTAAGATTAGGATTCCTCTTGTATATGAAACTAGGATTTCTATTGTATATGTGATGAAAATTGTACAATATATATATATTGATATTAATGAGAAACTCTCCTAGGGAGATTAATATCATCTTACATGGTAAACACCCAAAATCCTAGAATTTTTTTTTGTGCCGCCGGGAACCCCCACTCCCCCTCTCGGATCTCGGCCGCGGCCCTTTCCCAAATTCTTGATTTTTTTCTCTTCATTCCTCACTTCACTAAATGGCTACCCTTGATTCTTTCACACTTTATGACGCTTCCGCTTCCACACCTCCCACCACAAAGTCATCAACATCTTTTCACCCAGCCCTAACCGTTACCAACATCAAGACCTATATTCTCATTCTTCTTGATCAAGAAACGGTTAGTATTCTCATTGGTTTGAACTGTTTCGCATTCATGCATGTCTCTATAACGTGCTTAATCATATCGATGACGCTATTCCTCGCCCCCCGGAGGTTGATGATTCTACATGACATCGTTTCGACGCTGCCGTCAAACAATGGATATCTGATAGTATCTCTCAGGATCTTCTCATGACTATCATGAAATCTGGCGCCACCGCCCGTGAATAGTGAATTCTTTTGGAGGAAATTTTTCAGAATAACAAGCACACTCGTGCTGTGTATTTGGAGGAACAATTTAACAAAACGAGTCTTAAAAACTTCTCCAATGTAACTGAGTACTGCAAGCAGCTAAAACTTGTGGCGGATCAACTTTCCAACGTCGGCACACCTGTCTCTGAAACTAAAATGGTGTTACAAATGATTGCAGGTCTTCCTAAAGGCAAATATGATACGTTGGCCACCATGATTCAACAGAAAGATCCGTTACCCAGCTTTAACAAAGCTCGCTCGAAGTTGCTGCTTGAAGAAACCCGTCGTGCTAAGCAGGATGAGCACATTCAGCAGGCGTTAGCTGTCGACACGAAACCCCAAGACCCGACGCCACCAAACAACTCACAATCGCGGCGGCGGTAGCGTGGTCGCGTCGGCGAGAGGCCGCGTCGTGGCAAGAGTCGCGGTCAGAACCAAAGAACAACAGGACCGATAACAATGCGGCCATCAGTACCAACCTTACAGCGCCACGGCGCTTCAAGATGCATTTCGGCGCGAGCCCCATTCCGATGCAAAGAACCCTTCAACCGGTTTTCTCAACACGATTTGTTGGGCCCAGCTCCAGCCCCGCAACAAACCCACTTCATTCAGGGACAATTTCAGCAACCCTCATCCGTCATGGCACACACTGAGTTGGGTCAGGCTTTCAGCAGCCTCAATCTGCAACAACCTGACAATAATTGGTACATGGACTTAGGAGCCACATTTCACCTCACTTGGTCTGCAGGTAATATTCTCAAACTGTTCAGTTTAAAGCATTCTTAATTTATTACAGTTGGTAGTGACCACCACATTTCAATAAAGGGTTATGGTATATCCTGCCCACAACCTCCTCATCCACCATTCTCCCTTAGAAATACCCTATATGCCCCCCACATAATTAAGAACATAATCTCTGTCCGCAAATTTACTCGTAACAATTCTGTCTCTGTTGACTTTGACCCTTTTGGTTTCACTGTAAAATATCTTTATACGGGGACACCTCTTACGAGATGCAATAGCACGGAGGATCTCTATTCATTCACTTCCACCTCCGCTGTCATATCTTGCTCTCCCGTCTCTCTAGCTGTTATTTCTTCATCCATATGACATTATAGGCTTGGTCATCCAAGAGCACCAGTTTTTAATTTTTTTAGAGGCAATAATTTCATTACTTGTAATAATGGAAAGCTTTCCCAAAACTGTGTCTCTTGTTCTTTAGGCAAACATACTCGTCTTCTATTTAAATCATCTACTAGTGTTACTCTGCACCATTTGATATTATACATGTCAATTTATGGACATCACCTATTACTAGTTCTCTCGGTCATAAATATTATCTTGTCTTACTAGATGATTTTTCCCACTATGTTTGATTATATCTTCTCAAATTTAAATCGGAAGTGTTTGCCAAATTTCTTGAGTTTCGAAAGCCCTTCTTTTATTGTTCTTCCTCCCAGATACATGGCTTACATACCCGGCTCAACATTCTTGGAAAACAATCGAATCGAGGGTTCGGAGGAGAATTGGCCATTCAATCTTGTGAACTAATCGAGACCGAAATTGGAAAAAGAGATACGAACGGAATTCATTCAAACACAGTTTGAAAAAGGTATAAAAACTTTTTAGTCCGATAATGGTCGTGAATTCAACAACTATATGTTTCACCGTTTTTGTACTAATGACATGATATTTCGCTTCTCCTGCCCCCACACCTCCCCACAAAACGGTAAAACTGAAAGAACCGCACCATTAACAATATGATTCACACTCTATTGATTCATGCCTCCCTCGATCCGTCCTTCTCAGTATATGCTGCTAAAATATCGGAATACATTCTAAATATTCTCCCAACTAGCACCCTTCACAATATGACCCCTATCGAAATCCTCTATCATAGAGTTCCCTCTTATGATCATCTACGGATATTCGACTGTTTATGCTATCTTAACCTTGCCTCTACTGCTCCTCACAAACTAGCCCTCTGGTTCACTCCATGTGTCTACCTAGGCTTTCCGCCTAACCATAGGGGCTATCTATGCTATGACTTGTCCAATCGTCAAATCCACATCTTTCGTCACGCCACATTCAACGAGATCACATTCCCGTTTTCGGATCTTCAAAAATTATAAAAACTAGATTACTCCTTTCTTGACGATCTGCCATTTCTCCCATCATTCTCAGTCAAATACAGTCATCAACGTCATCAGTGTCGCGACCCATCATGGAGGCGCCGCAAAGCCATTCTTCCAGTGACCAAAATTCTCCTGCCCTGTCGTCAGCGCCGCGACCCATCGATGAGGCGCCGTGGCGCCAAAACTCCTGTGACCAAAATTCTCCACCACCATCGTCAGCGCCGCGACCCTGTGATGAGGCACCGCGGCGCCAAAACTTCGCAGGTCAGCTCAGCGCCGCGTTGATCACGCGCGCGCGCCGGCAGATTCCTCCACACTCCCCTTATCCGACCTCACCCTCTGTATCAGATTCCACCACTCAACCACAACAGACACCCACTGTCACCACTAATCATATGGAAACTTGTGCTAGACACGGGATCTTCAAACCCAAAGTCTAACTTAACCTGTCTGCCCAAACCATCTCTCCACTTCCCAAAAATCCCAAATTGGTCAAACAAGACCCTAATTAGAATACGACTATGTATGAAGAATTCAATGTTTTGACTAAACAGCACACATGTGATCTAGTACCTAGACATGAGGGGTGAATGTGGTTCGTTGTATGCGGCTATTTTGTCACAAATTCATAGACAATGGGGATCCTGAGAGGTATAAGGCACATCTTGTGGCTAATGGCATGAATCAGGAAGAGGGCGTTGATTGTGGTGAGACATTCAGCCCGGTTGTCAAATCGGCTACCATTCACACAGTTTTGAGCATATCTATGGGCAGACACTGGCCGATACATCAACTTGATGTGAAAAATGCATTTTTACATGGGGACCTGAGAGAGACAATCTACATGCATCAGCCTCCTGGGTTCACCCATCCTGCAGTCCCTCACTATGTGTGTCATCTCCGTAAGTCACTATATGGCCTGAAATAGGCCCCTCGTGCGTGGTATGATCGCTTTGTCAGGTATATCTTGCAGATTAAATTTGTATGCAGTATACATCACTCTTCATTTTTCATCGAGGTAGTAGCATT
The DNA here is from genome assembly GCA_029844215.1 of Przewalskia tangutica. NCBI lineage: Eukaryota > Viridiplantae > Streptophyta > Magnoliopsida > Solanales > Solanaceae > Przewalskia > Przewalskia tangutica. The sequence goes on from CM056721.1 coordinate 19,439,651, forward strand.
GCTTACTTATTACATTACGTGGATGATATTGTTCTTACTGTCTCCTCCGATGGGTTGAAAAATGAGATTATTGTCTTGCTTAAGACCGAATTTGCAATGACTGATTTGAGAAAGCTGAGTTATTTCTTGGAGATATCATTGACCAGGTCTGCCAACCACATGTTCTTGTGTCAGCGTAAGTATGCAGATGAGATTGTGTACAGGGCTACGATACTGAATTGCAAAGTTATGCATACTCCAGTTGATTCAAAATCTAAGCTCAGTGTTATGGATGGTGCTCCAGTCTCCGATCCTACTATGTATAGGAGCCTTGCAAGTGCACTTCATTATCTCACATTTACAAGGCCATACATTGCTTATGTTGTTCAGCTGGTATGCTTATTTATGCATGCCCCCAGAGAGTCTCATTTCACTACCCTTAAGCGTATCATCCGATATATTAAGGGCACACTTGATTATGGTTTGCACATATACCCCTCTCAAATAAGTTGCTCTCATATACGGATGCATATTGGGCAGGGTGTCCGGACACGCGACGCTGCACCTCCGACTTCTGTGTTTTTTAAGGGATAATCTGATTTCACGGTGCGCGGCGACGGGCCACCCTATCTCGCCGTCTGCAGAAAGTCTGAGCGTTGAAAATGTGGTAGCTGAGATTTATTGGCTCATAAATTTACTGTTAGAACTTCAGTGTCCTTTGCGTCAGGCATCTATTGTGTACTGTGATAACATATCTGCAATTTACCTTTCTCACAACCCGGTTCAACATCAGCGAACCAAACACGTTGAGATGGACATACATTTCGTTGGTGATAAAGTTGCGCTAGGCCATGTCAGAGTGTTGCATGTTCCCTCATCATATCAGTATGAAGATATATTTACAAAGGACTTCCCGGACAGTTGTTTCTTGACTTCAGATCCAGTCTCAGCGTCCAGCCTCCTCCCGCTCCGACTGAGGAGGTGTGTAAATGTGTATAGTAGTATAATAATATCCCTACCCATAATTAGAATATTGTGTAAATATTAATATGGTAAGACTAGAATTCTTCTTGTAAATGAGAGTAGGATTTATATTGTATATGAGATAAACATTATACACTATATATATTGATATTAATGAGAAAGACTCCAAGAGAGATTAATATCATCTTACAAAAAGACTTAAGAATTAAAAACACATCTTAATTATTTCTTTTTTGAGTTTTTTATTTGAACTATCAAGTGTGAGTTTCTTACCTAAACTATCATCAAATAGTTAATAAAACATACCTAATTAAGGTGTGTTTTTTACCCTTATTTCTAATAACTTTTAAAATAGTGCTCTATTATTAATAGCAAAAAATTTCCTTGTCAATGGTTTAATGGACTCATTAGATGGTGGGCAATGCTTATCCATGAGTCTGTCAGTTGCAGCGGAAGTTTTAGTGAAACTTCCTTTAGTTTTTTCTTCCTCTAAAATATGTAAATGACAGGCTTGCGACACCTTGGCCATAAGGAGTTCTTGTTAAATATCAACAACAACAAAAAAAAAAAACTAGTCGTCAAGTCCATGCAATATCATTAAAAAAATTAAATGCTCAAAACGAGAAAAAACGACGAGTGGGAAAAACGCAAACGAAGAAAAACAAAGTAGATGCAGGACCAGTTTGTCATTGCGCCAGAACATCTGGACTAAATGTCTCACTGATTAGTTACACCTTTTGGTGGACGTAGGACCCATGTATGATTATGTATTGTTGGTTTTCTACGACACCCCCTCTAAAAATTGTTTTTTTTTATAAAAAAAGTTTTGAAAATTTTCTTTTCTGACTTTCTACACCCACCCACCCCCTCCCAAATTTTTACTTCATATTTATTTTACCTTATAAAAATAAAAAAATTGGGTGGGGTGGGTGGTGGTGCGAGGTAGGGATGGATGAAGATGAAGTGCGTTCGAGAGTGGGGTGGGATTTAGTTGGGGTGGGTGATGGGGTGGGTGGGGGGTGAGTGTGGGGATTGGTGGGGCTTGGGTGGTATTTTCTTTAAAATGTTTCTATCAACCAACCGAACATTAAAAAATAAGTAAGAAAATCACTTATTTTTCACTATCCAAACGAACATATGAGAAAATAAGTAGAAATTCAATTATTTTCCAAAAACACATTTTCTAGGAAAAGATTTTTTATGAAAAAGATTTTCATGCATACCGAGCACACCCTAAGTCAAATCCAAAAACGAATACCGAATACAATGGATGAAAATAAAAAAATGCAAAGACGACGATGACTTATTTAATTTTTAAGGTACAACTTCTACTACTAAAACAAAATTAATAGTACTATTAAAAGAAGAAGACACTTAGGATGCGTTTGGTTCGGGGTAAACAGGAAAGGAAAAGGGAATAGAGGAATGAAATTTCCTTTGTTGTTGTTTGTTTGGCCTATTTTTTCATTCCTTTTACCCTCTTTTTCATTCCATTTCCCTTAGATTGATTCCCCCCACCCCCCTAGGTATTTCGATTCCCTTTCTGACCGGACCGGACCACGGACCACCGGACCTCGACTCGAACCGGACCGGACTCGGACTCGGACGGACCAGAACCAAACATGTAGGGACAATCAGGATAATTAATTTTCTTTCCTTTCCATTCCCTTACTGGATTTCATTCCGTTTACCTTGCGCGAATCAAACGCATCCTTAGAATCTTTGGACGCAAAATGACGATAACATAGTGACATCATGCTCTGCGTCTCAGTCTCTCAGTCAGTGGAGAGTTCAACGTACGAAGAAGTCAAAAGAAATCTAACATCCACTATACATGCACAAAAATTAATTTTAATCATGTATAAATAATATAATTTCTCGCCGAAAGGGGTTCAGACGTACCTCCTGAGCCATTGCTAACTCCACCCCTGGTCTCAGCTAACATTTTCATACATAAAATATTGGAGTTGGATAAATTATCCAGATTTTGATTTCGAACCTTCATCTGATATAATATATAGCATTTTTGGTCAAACTTCTTAAATCAGTTTATTTTAAAAAGTATTTTTTTTTGAAAAGTGTTTTTTTTTTAAATTTTTTGGCGAAAAATAGTTTGTGTTTGACTAAAAAATACACGTTTCAGCAACAATTAGTGTTGGACCAAACTTTTAAAAAGTGTTTCTAAATGTATTTTTCACCAAAAATAAAAAAATAGCTTCGGTAAAACTGCTTCTGCTATTCACTAGAAGCACTTATTTTCTTCTAAAAACTTGGCCAAACACCTTACTTTTTTTTAAAATAAACACTTATTAGAAAAGAATAAGCATTTTTGAAGAAAAATAAATTTGGTCAAAGTGGCTAATAGTATAGGCAAATATAACTAAATAATTCAAATGGGGTATGAATTTGCATCATGCGTGATTTATTGTCAAATACCCCCCCCCCCCAAAATATGACACATACTCAATTATACATATAAACCTCAAGTAAGAAAAGTGACGTCTATCCATACACATGGCGATGACATCAGTGACATATTTCCAAGTGACGTTTTAGTAGTACTATTAATGCAAGAAAGGGACATAAGGCAAAATTCCTTGTCCACGGGGCCACCCCCGATCCGATAGAAATTGATGGAAGAGGTAAATCGTGGTATTTCCATTAGGTGAGACACGATCACGATCTTGCATGAGTCATCGCTCAGAGGAATGAAACTTCCACGGTACGAGTGAGCCACTCTTGCCAATGATCTACCACTACAGGCCAGTGAAATTTCTGCGTGCGCCAAGAAAGTGACATACTTTTCTTGAGATACTCTAACAAATCCAAAGAGCTAAAGCTAATACAACAAGTCGAGACTTTTTTTACCAGTCGAATTCAACTACATTCACAAAGAAGTCAGCAAAAAAGTCTTTTATCACGTTATGGGCTCATTAAAAACTATATATATCAAATACTTTTCTTAATTTCTATATAGGCCAACGCATTAACTACATTCACTGTTTGATCAATTTATCGAAGTTTTTAAGATCGTTTTGTTCCGTAACATGAACACTTCATGATGTGAAAACTAGAAAATGATCAGTTGAACTTTATATGTAACTACTCCAACAAGCAAATCAGCTGTTAACTACTTGATTAAAACGGTCTTGAGTTCTTGGAAATTGCTAATCACTAATCTTAAAAGGCACTTCAACTTAAAAATTCATATAAAATAGTAGTACTATACTGAAGTGTGTAACCATCTCATCTAAAAATTTAAACTGTTAGAGAAAACATACTTTTAATATTTGATTATATTCTTAACAGATTTTACATCAGTTAACAAAACCACAAAGGAAGATAAAAAACAAGCTAAGTATCAAAATCTGATAGTACTTGATACGAAACGTTAACATTTGCAACCATCTCTTTGCTATTTATCTTTTGCATTATCTTTACTCCTTACCTAAAAATTAATAAAATTATTTGTCCAAGCCTTGAAGAACATAATTATCTGATACTTATATTTGATGGAAAGCAACAGATGCCCCGTAGAATTAATTTAGGTGTGCATAAGTTGATCCGTACACCATAATCATTTACAAAAAAAAAGTCCAACATGCTTTTGAAAACTAATTACTATATCTATCAAAGTTCTTTGGGGAATTTCTAAAAAAGCCGATCTTTTGGCTTTTCTGAGAATGAGTTCTTAGATAATACCGTAAAGAATGGATCTTGGGTCTAACTCAACCCCAAAAATTAGCTTGTAGGGTGAGAATTATTCAAGTCCATATAAGTCTTAGAGTAATTATGGGAGTATCCCATAATTACCTTTATCATTATTACAATTCTAGAATAATCTTTCATAGGATCCATGTATAATATATATATTGTATATTTGAAAAAATAATAATCAAGGATTCAATTCTTACATGGTATCATTAGCCAAAGATCATTTGCCCTAAATTCTTCTTTTTCTTTTCTCCTTGGCCGAATTCTACACTTTTCCTCTCAATTGTTTTTCGTCCAAAACCAATTAGGTTTAGGTATCCTAATACCCTAAACCTAAACTACTTCTCCAGAACCTAAAAATCCTAGCCAAATATTAATCAAATCATCCACCCCCTCGGCTAGCATAACCATTCCTTAGGTTTTTCTAACTCCACTTTCATCAAAAACACAACTTCATTATCTTCCTCTTTTTTATTCTAAGTGGAACTTATGGCCGAAAAACAAACCTTTCATCCCGCTCTTGCCGTCAATAACGTCAAGAACTTCATCTCCATAACTCTCGAAATGGAGAAAGGGCAGTATACCTCATGGGCAGAGCTATTTAAAATTCACTGTCGTGCTTATGAGGTGATTAACCATATTCTTCCATCCGAGTCACCATCGGATGCCACTACAGTAGACAAGAAATTATGGTCTCGAATAGACGCTATTGTCCTTCAATGGATTTATGACACTATTTCGAATGATCTTCTTCATACCATATTACAACCCAATTCTACGGCTCAAAAGGCGTGGGAAAGATTAGAAAATATTTTTCAAGATAACAAAATGTCTAGGGCCATTTATCTTGAACACCAATTTACGATATTAAATTGGATGATTTTTTCAACATCTCCGCCTATTGTCAAGAATTGAAAGTAGCTGCGGACCTACTCTCCAACGTTGGTTCGCCCGTGACGGATCAAAGGTTGGTTCTTCAATTATTTGCGGGGTTGAATGAGCAATATGATGGTGTGGCTACGTTCATTCAGCAAATCAATCCATTACCTACCTTTTATGAGGCTCGTTCACGTTTAATTCTTGAGGAAACAAGAAAAGCGAAGCAGGCATCCTCGGGAGCAACCACATTAGGAACCGCTCTCATCTCCACCAACTCTTCTCCTAATGATTCGGAACCTAAAAAATATGGTTCAGCGGGACATAGTAATCGTTCTAATAATGGTAAAAAACGGGGTTCAAATCACAATAATAAAGAAAAAAATAATGATGGAAAGGGAAGGGGGCGGCGGCTTGACGCCCAAGCGGAAATAAGCGGAGGAGCGGTGGCGGCGATGGCGATTTCCGTGGCGATGGCGTCTGATGAAGCGATACCACCATGGGATTAGGGCCCACAGTGGGCTGCCTCGCCATATCCATTCCAGGCGTCTTCATGGGCCCGACCTCCTCCTCCTTCAAATCGCCAGCCCGGTCTTCTCGAATCCCGTCAACAACATGCATTTGCAGCTCAGGCACCATCCTCTGTTGGATATGCACCCACGGATATTGAACAAGCTATGAGTCACATGAATCTAAATATTCCAGATGAATCGTGGTACATGGATACAGGGGAGACGTCACACATGACGACATCTCAAGATAATCTTTTGTCTTATTTTAATAAGGAGTGCGTGTTCCCATTCCATATCCGATGTGAGACTCTTAATAGATGCCCCGTAGAATTAATTTAGGTGTGTGTAAGTTGGTCCGAACACTATAATTATTTACAAAAAAAGTCCAACATGCTTTTGAAAACTAATTACTATATCTATCAAAGTTCTTTGGGAAATTTCTAAAAAAGTGGATCTTTTGGCTTTTGGGAGAATGAGTTTTTAGAGAATACTGTAAGGATAGATGTTAGGTCTAACTCAATCCCAAAAGTTAGTTTGTAGGGTGAAGATTGTCAAAGTCCATATAAGGAGTTCATGTTATCATTCCATATCCGATGTGGACTCTTAACAAATACTTGTATTAGTTTTTCTGCTAAACTCTACGTTTGATTTGTTTCTAGTCTTTAGGAAAAAAAATCTTTTGCGTTCCCGTAACAATAATTTATTTATTGAGCCAACAAACTTTGATTATAGTTTTCGAAGAAGTTGTAGAAAATTATATCAGAGACACGAGTAAACCGAGAAAGCTACCCGGAAAAAAGAAAAAAACGCATCTCCAACTAACATGCATTTTAAACGCTCTGCAGAATCCGAAATTTTTGCTGTAACTCGTTTGCCTTGTAGGGGAAGATTTTCAACAAGAGTTTTAAGTCCATTGCATTGACAGTACAAATATTATTTACATAATCTTGAATGACCAAAAATATTTATGATAAAAATTTAACCGCACCCGATATTTACACCAAATCGACGAATGCATGAAATATGTCTTTAACTTACGCAACCTTATTGCTAAACCATAATTAATTAATACAAATCTTCCTTGGTTTGAAGAAAATATGCTTTCTCTCCTGAAAAGCAAACACTGGGGCATCAACAAACGATTGCATGGAATGTGTAACTGAACTTCTTCACATTTTCCTTAAATACTTATCTGGCGCGTTGATTGTAGGAATACCGGGTATTACGTAATAAACAACTGCAAATTCATTAAAAAGAGTGGAATAAGCATCTGGAAATTGCATGGAACTTTCTTAATTCCCTAGGTTATTTATGTACTACAACTTCACACAATGCATACAAGTCGCAAAAAATCAATATTAACCTGCTGTGAAAAAACATATACTAGTATTTTGTGCAAAGAAATCCTAATGGCTATACACTCCTCCAAATACAGTGATACCATCATGTTTTTAAGCAATGACAGGGACATCTCCCTGAGAAAACCTCACAAGAGGTTGCAGTTGGTTTTTAGAGCCATATATTTTGTGGCTTTATTGACCAAGAAAAGGATTGCTCAAAACACACTAGTCCTTTCCCAGTTGTTGCGCAATCCATCCTACGTTATCAACATCGAAAGCATCAATGATAATGAGAAAGAATCCTTCCATGACATCAACAAAGAAGCACTTGCAATGTTGGTCAGAGAAAAAGACTTCAATGGCCTCCTTCAGTTTGGAGGAGTGCGACAAGTCGTAGCAATTCTTGGATCAGACCAGAAAGCAGGTTTAACAATGCATGAGAATGAACTAAAACAAAGAAAGGAAACTTTTGGTTCCAACATTTATGAAAAACCACAAGCCAAAAGTTTCTTGAGTTTTGTAGTTGAAGCTTTCAAAGACACCACCATTATCACCCTTCTGGTATGTGCTGTTTTCTCCCTTGGCTTTGGAATTAAACAGCATGGGCCAACTGAAGGATGGTATGATGGCGGAAGTATCATTGTTGCAGTTGTTCTTGTCCTTGCTGTCTCTTCCATCAGTAACTTTAAACAAAGCAGACAGTTTCTGAAGCTTTCGGATGAGAGCAAGGATATAAAAGTGGAAGTAATGAGAGATGGACGTAGACAGGAAGTATCGATCTTTGATATTGTTGTGGGTGATGTTGTCTGTCTCAAACTTGGCGATAAGATTCCAGCAGATGGACTCTTCTTGGATGGCCACTCGCTGCAAGTAGACGAGTCCAGCATGACAGGTGAATAGAGACGGACATAGTGTTAGGAATAAATTAAATTGAACATATCATATTCAGTATGAACAATAAATATAACTTTAAAAAACCCCGAAAACTAGCATAAATATAAGGTTTTGATCCTATATTGAAGGAATTCCGGAGTTTGAACTCATTAAATTTATATTTTGGATCTACTTCTACAGGTGAAAGTGAGCACATTCAAATCAACGAGACAGAAAACCCCTTTTTGGTCTGCGGAACAAAGGTAATGGATGGATATGGACACATGCTTGTCACGTCGGTAGGTGTGAACAATGCATGGGGTCAGATGATGTGCACAATAAAAGATGACAAGGATGAGCAAACGCCACTGCAGCATCGGTTAAATAAGCTTATCAAATATATCGGGAATATTGGTCTGTTGGTGGCTTTTCTTGTATTAGTCACCTTAATGATTCGTTACTTCACGGGACATACTGAAAATGACAGTGGTCAGAAGGAGTTCGTAGGAAGCAGAACCAAAGCAGATGATATAATGAATTCCTTGATTCGTATGATTGCGGCAGCAGTAACCATCATAGTGGTTGCAATTCCAGAAGGTTTGCCCTTGGCTGTCACGCTAACCTTGGCATACTCCATGAGAAGAATGATGCTCGATCACGCTATGGTACGCAAACTATCTGCCTGTGAGACTATGGGCTCAGCAACCACAATCTGCACAGACAAAACTGGCACTCTCACCTTAAACCAGATGCAGGTACGTAACTCGAGGCGGACACAGCCTTGTTTACTGGGTTCAACTGAAGCCACTAGTTTTGCTGCGGAGCATAAATATAAGTAGTAATTTTCAACAAAGATTTAATTCTAAATTACAATGAATTAATGGAAAGAACTTAAATTTTGAACTCACCGAATTTGAATTCACCTTTGCAGGTAACTGAATTTTGGTTAGGAAAAGAGATGATTATGACATCACAGATAGCACCTGAAGTTCTTGAATTGCTACAAGAGGCTGCTTGCTTGAATACTACTGGTGATGTTTATACAACACCTTCTGGTCCTCCAGAGATCTCTGGAGGCCCAACTGAGAAAGCGATTTTATCATGGGCCGTGACCAATTTACTAGTGAACTTTAATGAATTAAAGCAAGAGTATCAGATCCTCCATGTTGAAGTTTTCAATTCAACAAAGAAAAGAAGTGGGGTACTGGTAACAAAAAGTAGTACAGGAAAAGTACATACACATTGGAAGGGTGCTGCTGAGATGATTCTAGCTATGTGCTCCACTTATTATGTCAAAAGTGGAATAGTTGCACCTATAGATCATGAAGAAAGAAAAGAACTTGAGTTGAAAATTAAATATATGGCAAGCAAGAGCTTGCGATGTATTGCATTTGCTTACAAAGAAATCAAAGCAGAAAGTCAAGTTCTTGAAGAAACTGAACTAACGTTACTGGGTCTGGTGGGTCTAAAGGACCCATGTAGGCCTGGTGTTAAGGAGGCAGTAGAATCTTGCAGGGCTGCTGGTGTTAGCATCAAAATGATTACTGGGGACAATGTGTTTACAGCCAAATCAATAGCTTTTGAATGTGGAATACTCCAACCAGGTGAAGACTTGAATATTGCAGTTATTGAAGGACAAGCATTCAGGAATTATTCACAAGAAGAGAGATCGGAGATTGTTGAAAAAATCCGGGTGATGGCAAGGTCTTCACCATTTGACAAGCTTTTGATGGTTGAATGTTTGAAGCAGAAAGGCCATGTTGTAGCAGTAACAGGCGATGGAACAAATGATGCTCCAGCACTAAAAGCAGCAGATATTGGACTTTCCATGGGGATCCAAGGTACTGAAGTCGCAAAGGAGAGCTCCGACATAGTTATATTGGACGACAATTTCAATACAGTGGTCACAGTCTTGAAGTGGGGTAGGTGTGTGTATAATAACATTCAAAAGTTTATTCAGTTTCAGCTCACAGTAAATGTTGCTGCCCTTGTTATCAACTTTGTTGCTGCTGCTTCATCTGGAGAAGTCCCTCTGACAGCAGTCCAGCTTCTATGGGTGAATCTCATAATGGATACTCTGGGGGCCTTAGCTTTGGCAACTGAGCGACCCAGTAGTGATCTAATGAACAAAAAACCAGTTGGACGAACTGAACCTCTGATAACTGGTGTGATGTGGAGGAATCTCCTTGCTCAAGCCTTGTACCAAGTAACTGTGCTATTGATCCTGCAGTTCAAAGGAAGTGACATCTTTCATGTGAATAAGAAGGTAAAAGACACCTTGATCTTCAATACTTTTGTCCTCTGTCAAGTCTTCAACGAGTTCAATGCAAGGAACTTGGAGAAGAAAAACATATTCCACGGAATACTGAAGAACAGACTGTTTGTTGGGATAGTGGGAATGACAATACTTCTCCAGGTAATTATGGTTGAATTCCTGAGGAGGTTTGCTGATACTGAAAGGCTGAACTGGACACAATGGGCTGCATGCATAGGGATTTCGTCATTGTCATGGCTTATCGGTTGGATTATAAAGTGCATTCCTGTATCCAAAACAAATGAAAACTTCAACAACTAAAGAAGCAGCAAAAGACATAAGAATATTCAAGTAGCTCTTCTTTTTCTTTCTTGTCCAATCTTTCACATTATAATAAGTTAAATAGCTTGTCCTCTTTTTGTTTTTTAATATAAACTTTTCTTTCATTTCTAATTTTACTTTGTCGCAACTTGATTAGTATACATGACGAGTTTTAGTAAAAGTTAGTAAACAGAAACTGTTAGAACGTTTTCCAAATCTTCCCTCAGAATAAGACTAATGGTGATAGCAAATTTTAGTCCAATTAACAATTGGCTCTAGGGTCCACAATGTAAACTTTCCTAGGCTCACAACAGGTTTTCCATGGATATATGGACCCAGAAACTCTTGCAATCCAAAATTTGACAAGAGTTTCTCAAAGTCGAAAAAGGGGAAAACATGCTAATGCTTGTGGAGCACACTTGATTTTCCACAGGAGGATTTAGCTTGAAAATGCGAAACCACATTAGTTGCTTCCTTAGCTTTAAGGAATATGGAAACTAAAAGTAGCTAAAGGTGGTCAGCAATTAAAGAGATTTAAAAAAAAGAAAGTTCCATTGAACCATGGGATATATATAAGATCGATAATTTGTTTCACTAAGGAAGTTTGCAGTGACAGATAAAAAATGTAACACATAGTATTAAGAAGGATGACTGAGATGGAGGGGACGCTACGAGAATACTATGTGATAGGATACCTATACACAGGATTTTGCACAGGTGGTGTCAGCTTATTATTAGAACTCTAGCTTGTATGTGGATTTGGGTGGACTGTTCTACGTCTTTACTTATTGTCTCAAATTGATGCTTACTATGTACTACTTCCAAACGGTGTCAGTTTGAAAAATATTATTTTAAAAAATACAGTTTACATATATACCGAGTATTTGTGAATTTTTTCAATGAAGCACTGCCGCATGATACCCCTTGTAGAAGTGTGTCTCTGCCACTGTCTATCAAGTGAAAGAAATGCTCTACAAAATGATTATGATACCAGCAATGTTATTTACAAATAAATGTTAAAGACTTCCAAGGCCCAACATATTCACAAGATAAATCTCATATCAATGTAAATGTGAAGATGAATGTGTGTTCATACAGAATTAAATAATAAGAGAAATCATCTGATCTGACCGTGAGGGCATAAGGAGCTCACATAGATGATTAAAGAAAAAGAGAAAATCGTCTAAAAGATGGTTTTGTCATGTTCGATATATACTTCTAGTTAGGTGTATATTATGATGATAGAAGTTGTTGTAATGAGACAAGGTAGACTTAAAACTCACATAGAGTAAAACTTCTTCACCAACAATTCTAGAAAGTAAAAACAGATTTAGCTTAGAACATAACACATTGGAAGCAAAAGGTCCATATAAAGTGTTACAAACTAATTTGGATTAAGTCTTAGTTATTGTTTTTATTAGTATTACTCTTGTAATTTCTTTCCCTTTGATTTCTGCTACTATTTGTTGGTTCTTCTTGACTATCATATTACTTTGTGGTCGTTACTGTGCTATCATGTCTTAATAGTATTTTGTCATACTGTTTATCCGAGGGCCTACCGAAAACAACATCTCTACCTCCCAAGGTAGAGATAATGTATGCGTACACTCTACTCTCCCCAGACCCCACTTTATGAGATTTTCACCGGGTATGTTGTTGTTGTTATACTTATATCAGTTTTTTTTTTATCTATCAAAAGTCTATTTAGGTTGCTTAGAGATTTTTATGTTAGCATGTCAAACAGTGAGATGAAAGAACATTTAGGTTTAGAGAAATTGGCCTGAATAGAATGGAGCACATTTTGAGAATTCATACCACCGGCACCAACTAGTTCGGAATAGGAATGTAGTTGATTGACTAATTGTGTATAATAAAAATGGAAATTGTCTCCTTTAACACAGTTATCCATTTCAACTCAAATGCGAAATAGAAAATGCCACTTTACCACTGCATCAATAATAAAAAAAGGATTACTTTCAAATATATTAGTTTCAATTTCAAATATCTTTCCAGAATTACGCTTATAGTTGCATTCATATAAAACTGTATATAGCTGTAAATAAAATTAAGTATAATAGACTTACTTTAAGCTTTGAATAAAGGGACAACCATTACAATGTTAGAAAATATTCCTCAAGTAAATTGCTTTATTTTTTTCAAATCAATTATTCCATAACTAAAAGCTCATGGTTGAAACATAAAAGACCTCATGAATTAGTAATCTTTGTTATCACTTTGCATGATTAATTACAAGTCTAGTGAGTCTTGATCGTTAAAATATTTATGTTCCTTCTGCAATGAATTCATCATGGACTAGCATCCCAATTACTAAAGTGCCTTGCCAAACTATTTCCGTGATTAACTAATTGCTTTCAGACATATTATATTATCTCCCAGATATACTCCAGCAAACTCCTTATGATATACATCCTCCGTTTCAATTTATGTGAACCTATCAAACTTTATAACTTTGACCATAAATTTTGACATAGATTTTTCAAATTTGTAATTTTTTTATATATTTAGAAACTACATTAAAAATACTATAAGTCGTGCTAATTTATAATTCAAATAATTTACAAAAATGTAAGAAAACGTGGTCAAAGAACCACCACGGTAGACTCTCCAAATAGTAAATGGTTCACAGAAATTGAAACAGAGTGAGTAACTATTACAGACGTGACGAACACTTTCTTGTACGTCAATATGGTTTTTTCTTAACATGAGCTTGCTGCCCTCCTCTCCCCTCTCATTTAAACAGTAGGTATGCAGACCATTTTGGACAACACCACATAGAAAAAGGCTGATACTTCCATTATTAAATCTTTTATTGGTAACAAGAGCAAACTCAGTATAAAAAGATAATTCTAATTTATTTTTTTGGAATAATTCAAATTGAAGTCAGTGGGTGCAGGCAGAGGCGAATCCACGATTCAAGAGTATGGGTTCATCATTGCTTTAGAAATAAAACAAAAAAAAAAGTGCAACAAGTCGAGTTTAATCCCTAGACCTTGACACAACTCCTAACCAGTGCTCCACTCGGTCTAGTTTGACCATGTGTTTCTTCAATTAATATTAGATATATTTTCAGAATTATACATTAATATATCGAATTTAGTGGAATGACCATAAGTACACGTGCCCAATTTGTATACATAAATTTGCCTCTGGGTGAAGGGGGCAGCGGAGCCCTACATTAGTTATGCTTTTGGAACTGAAATAAGGGGGAAAAGCAGATTAGGAAATTTTATTAATTTTTTGAGGTTACTAAATGGATTAAGAGAGCATTAGAAAGTCTATAAACATTTCATATGAAAAATATCAGTGCACGACAACCCCAAAATAAAAAGTATTCATGAATTGCGATCTTCAGTAGCCCTAAATTGGCAAAATTCATCCACACAAATAAACAATTAAAGAAAATGCAGAGTATACGATGAGTAGTCGAAATAGTAAGTATGTTGAATGAGTGGTTGAGAAGAATTTTCACCTAGGGTTCAATATGACCCCCACCATGCTGCTCGCTCGCTCCAAGATTGTGGGGACCAAGGGGAACATAGTTGGTACGGACCGTACTTTGATTGAGATTTAACTATGGAGCACTGTCGGTCCAAAATAATCCTCTGAATCACTTTTGGACTTTACCCGTAATTTTTCGACTTTTTAACCTAAAAAATCCATAAATCTGTTTTGTTTGAATATATTAGACTTGTTTGAATTAGCTGAATTTAAGCACTGGATATTGAAATATATTTTGTTAGGGTTGAAGGATAGTAGTTAGTCTAGCGTATTAATACTTAGTTTACAAAATGATAGTTGTAGTGTTATTATTGTATGTCCGATTAGTCTATCACATTTATAGGTGCAATATTGTTTTATAGTAACTTGTAGTTTGATTTATGTTATTATGCGTTTCCTAGTGTACTTTGTTGTATTATTTATCTAAGTTAGCTATTGCTTTCTTCTGTCAGAATGCGCTATCATGGCGTATTCGATTTTGTTATGTTCGTATTGTTTTAATTTCTTGTCTGGATCTGACCATTTTTCTTGCATTGTTTTGGTTGCTTTACTATGTGTACACTCTATTCCGAAGCTAGAATCCCCCTAAAGGTCACGTGACATGCGTGTCTCCTCCCAAAAAATGGTGTGAAATGGCTAAAAATTATGCCCAAATCCCTTCTTCTTTTAATGATCACACTTCGTAAAAAAATAATGTCCCGTTTTCCATCCTTCATTTTTTAAAGCAATCTTTCCTTTGTCACGCAATAGTGATACAGTTAGCACAAAGTTACATATTAAACTTTATGGACCAAGTCTAATTGAAAAAAATATGGAATAACTAATATGGTTTCCACTTTGACTGAGATAAAACACAAGCAGACAGATCCTTTATTCAAGTGTGGCAGTACAAAAAGAGAGGAATCATATGGCAACGGATTTAAGAGGGAAAAGGAGAAACAACATGCTCAAGCCTGCACTTGCAATAGCACAGCATTGATCATTTTTTGGTGGTGCTGTAATGGAAAACTTATATGATGTCTTATAAAGAGCCTCGCCAATTCTCTGCCCTGCCACTTCACCAACGGGCACTGCATCAGAATGTTCTTAAACGTCTTCCTATGTGAGCTTTACTCTCACAGCACCTATGTTATCATGAAGATTTTTTATCTTCATTGTACCTATAGTAAGAGAGAAGAGGCTAACTCAGTATTCACAACATTTGTCTTTAAGAAATCAAAGAACAATTCGTAATGGCATTTGATGGCTTGATGCTGTCCGTTTCTTGAGGCAGAAAAATTTGAAGCGTATAAACACAAAGCTTTCATGTGTTAATGCTGTCTATCTCTCGACAAAAGACAAAACTACATTACTAAACGCATTACCAAACTTAATAGCAGCTAGTTATCACTTATCAATCATGTCCAGAATAATGGGACCCCCCCCCCCCCCTCCCTTTCCCATCCTTCTCCATTACCCATTCAGCTGTTTCCACTAGCCAAAATCCTGAGACAGTTCTCACTTCTACAGCATTTGGCGACAAAGTCAGTTCGCATAGAACATTGCTTTTCTTACCAATTTTAGCTGTTTTTCTTATTTCTTTCTTTAGTAGAACTCTAAGATCATCTTTGTATTAGTGCAACTACGGGAAGAATTGCTTACCAGGAATAGGTATAATATCATCCCCCTGATGAATGACCCATGAAATAGCAAGTTGAGCCGGAGAGCATCCATACTTCTTGGCTATTCCTTCCATACAACAAACAACATGCCCAGTGCGATCCCACATCGTGGGGTCTGGGGAGGGTGTACGCAGACCTTACATCTACCTTAGTAGGTAGAGCGGCTGTTTTTGAGAGACCCTCAGCTCAAGACAGGCATATGCACAAGCAAAAACAAGAAAAATGATGAATAAATATATAGATTTGTTCTTTTCAAAGTTCTCTCCAGTAAACCTAGGGTGTGTAGCCTGATAGTAAATGAAATTTAGATTCATAAGAGTACACAGAAAATGGATTCATAATTCTAGTTGGGAGGGAGGAAATAATATATTTTTTGTACAAAAGGAAAACAAGAAAAATGATGAATAAATATCTCCCAGGAATGTGCCCCTTTTTCAGTTCAATAGTACTCCAAACTATACTAACTAGTAGAAAGTCCAGATGTGTGTCTTATCTCTGATTTCAAGGTTCTTTTCTTCTTATCAAAATGTTAATGGAGTATAGAGAAACAATGCAAACTGGAATAGGGAATACTCCTGCTGTACAGCAGTAATAGGATGAACTGCATGTGCTCTCCTTATTGTCTCCGGGTGAGCTTCAGACAAGCCAACAACAACAACATACTCAGTGAAGTCACACAATATGGGGTCTGGAGAGGGTAGAGTGCACGCAAACCTTACCTCTATCTGGTAAGTAGAGAGATTGTTTCCGAAAGACCCTCGGTTCAAGACAAAGCATAAGCACAAGCAAAGCAAGAGAAACGGTCAGACTCAAACAAGAAATTTAAAGCAGTATGAAAATGATGGTAACAAAAGCGAATAAGCCATGATAAAGCTTTATGAAAAAAGAATGCTTTATTTTTTAAGGGACCAATATACTTTATTTTACCTTCTTCAACTAATTTTTTAAGTTCTCCCATCTGTACACACCTCACCACAATATGGAATAATAGAGATAGAAGTGGTTCATGAAAAATATAAAAGCCACATTCTTGATTAGGAATGCAGGCATTGTTGGAGACCCCCTACTCAAAGCAGACAAATATTATGAGGGCTAAGGGACCCAAATTGAACCATAAATAAGCAGAGCACTTACTGTTTCCTCAATGGACACTGTCGTGTCTATACGGTGCACATAGTAGAGATCAATGTAGTCCACTTGTAGGCGCTTTAAGCTAGCTTCACAGCAGGAACAGACATATTCTGAAGTTCTTTCACTGTAATCTTAGTTGGTTCGATCTTATAAATACAGAACTTTGTTGCAAGCTGTATTTTTTCTTGAGGCAATTGCTTTAATGCCTGAAACAGAGAAATTCTTAGATGGATTACGAACTACTTAAGAAAACCAAACAGTATTTAACCGAATGGTAGTGGTCGTCTGGCATTCCATTACCTCATATAGTACATGAGCCAAACATGAAGAACAGAATTCAAGTCTTTTTTCGGTCCAACATTGCCATTATACCCACATTTTTTCCGTGTTAACATTTCCCTTCCATTTTCATTTTCCGCAACTTAAGTACGCTAGAAGGGAAAACAAAACTCTTCAGATTTATATATTCTATTGTGGGAAAAACAACTTAGTTAATCATTCTATTGACATTAGATATTTATCATTCGCAATATGTACTGATTTGTTTAACTAGACTTAGTGGTTAGTTTCAATATTAGTATGGTTAGTTAGTCGGTTAAAGTGTTAGTTAATTAGTTAGAGTGGGGCCAGCTGTTGCCAACTGGCATTGTTTTTAAATAGAGCTCCTGTAGATATTTTTGTACTCACTTCATTCTATACACTTTACATAGAAATGAGCATCGTTTCTCTCAACCGACTCTCCTCTCTTCCTTGCTTCACAACTGGTGTTTGACCTGTTGGTAATTGAGGTGTGAACAGGGATGGAAGAATTGAAATGTTAGACAAGAAACAATGGTAGCAACGCTTGCTGAGTCGAGTGACGGCACTCTCTCTTTAAGGCAAAATTACCCCATGTATAATGGCTTACGGAAAGTGGGTAATAGCCTCCCAAGATAAAACAGCAACAACTTTCACAAGCACAAGCCAAATACTTGTGAATCTCTAGAAGAATTAAGAACTCAGATTGCTAGAAGAAGAGGCTCTCAAATAATCTCCAGATTTTGGATCTGTTTTTGGATGATTTCAAATGAGATTTGAGACCTCTATGAAGGAGCAAGTAGTTCTATGACCAATAGGTCTCATTTGCACCACACCAAAGATAGATGCTATAAGTTGCATGGTTACACACAGGGCAACACTCAAGGTGGTTACACACAGAGAAACAATCAGAATCCTAACTACAGAAGCAAACAATAACTATCAGAATCAGAGTTATCATCAAAATCATTACAATTCTCCTCTGAATCACTACAATTCTCAGAATTACAATCCAAGGTTTGATAAAGGAAAAAGAATTGCTGCAAATGTGCATGGATCACCATCAAATGTAATAGCCAATATGGGAGAAAATGCTGGTTTTCAAAGAGACAAACAGAATCTGAATGTTACAAAGGGACAATATGGACACATAGTTGAGTTGCTGCAGCGATTTCAGGGAAATAATTCAGCAGAAGATCCTGACAAACTCTCCCTCACTGGAGGAGCTGCAAACTTTGCAGGTATTGTGGTTTGTACCTCCTCTATTGATTTTGATAAGCCTTCATGTAAACATTTTGAATCAAAAGCTGATCTATGGATTCTAGACTCCGGAGCTTCAAACCATATGACTTTCAATAAGACCTTGTTAACCAAAGTGAAAATCCTGCCCTATCCTTTACTTGTGTCCCTTCCAAATGGCTATAAAGTGAGAGTGACAGAGATTGGAGATGTGACACTCACATCCAAAATTGTTTTACACTGTCTTATTTGTGCCTTCTTTCAAGTATAACCTTGTTTCTATACATTCTGTAATAGCACATCTTAAATGTGTTGTGTCCCTTTACTGACTACATTTGTCTATACCAGGGCCCTTCTCAGAAGAGGCCTCAGGTGATTGGTAGCAGCAAGGATGGGCTGTATTTCCTATGCTCAAAGTGTCTTAAGAAGTGGCAATGGTTCTTCTGTGAGCCTTGCATCAGTTCCTGATTTTCATTTCAATTTTGTTAAGCCTTTTCACTCATGTCACACACATTCACCTGTCAATAGTCTTCAATCATGTAATAAGAGTGATGTTACTTCTACTGCTGATTTTGTCAATACAGTTGCTGGTTCTGTGAATTTTCACTACCTGTACTTTCTCATTTGTCTCATGTGAATGATGTAGATTTATTGTGGCACAATGGACTTGGTCATGTACCTTTCGTGAAAATGAGAGGCATATCTACAATACCAGTCAGATTTTCACCCAAACAGCCATTTCTTTGTACCATTTACCCCATGGCCAGACAAACAAGACTCCCATTTCCCCAAAGCACCACTTCTACTACCAGAATTTTTGAGCTTCTTCACATAGATTTGTGGGAACCTTATCATGTCCCAACATGATAACTGTAAATATTTCCTTATAGTAGATGATTACAGCAGATCCACCTGGACACACCTATTAAGTTGTAAAAGCAGTGTCCTTTCTGTGATAAAAGCCTTTGCAAACATGATTGAAAATTAATTCTCAGTCACCATTGATGGCTTGAGTTTACCAGTAATGAAGCTTCTCAATTCTTTCAATCAAAGGGGATTGTTCATCAAAAAAGTTGCCCCCACACACCACAGTAAAACAGTGTGGTAGAAAGGAAACATAGATATCTTCTAGAGACTGCCAGAGCACTCATGTTCCAACCTAACTGCCCCTCAAGTATTGGGGGGGAATGCGTCCTGACTGCCACTCATTTTGTCAATAAACTGCCAACCACATATCTGAAAAACAAATGTCCTTTTGAAATTCTTTACAAGACAAGCCCACTTATTCACACTTGAGAACTTTTGGATGCTTGTGTTATCCCACCATACCCAAAATCCATAGAGACAAGTTTGAACCAAGGACTACACCCCATGTCCTTGTAGGCTATCCATTTGGCACAAAAGGATACAAGGTACTGAGTCTAGCCACTAAAAAGATACAGATTTCTAGAGACGTACAATTTCATGAAAATATATTTCCCTTTGCTTTGCCTTCTAGCACAGGCAGTTTTCCTTCTACCCTTAATTCTATTTATTGTGAGATTTTCAATGGGTATGTTGTTGTTGATGTGAGTGTCACTGGTAACAATCTCCAGTTTCTTGTCCTTTGATTGCTATTATTATTTATTGTCTCTCGTTCATGCGCCGCGTATTATTTTGTTGTAGTTAGTGTTCCTTTCTTATTTGACTTGCGTTGCTAGTGTTCTACTGCTCTATTGTTATTGTTGTATTGTGATACTCTTAGCCGAGGGTCTATCGGAAACAACCTCTCTGCCTCCAAGGTAGAGGTAAGGTCTGCGTACAAACTATCCTCCCCAGACCCCACTTGTGGGATTACACTGGTATGTTGTTATGGTTAGTTAGTCGGTTAGAGTGTTAGTTAATTAGTTAGAGTGGGGCCAGCTTGGCATTGTCTTTAAATAGAGCTCCTGTAGATAATTTTGTACTCACTTCATTCTATACACTTTACATAGAAATGAGAATCTTTTCTCTCAATCGACTATCCTCTCTTCCTTGCTTCGCAACTGGTGTTTAACCTCCATTAATGCTTGTTATCAAGCTTCTCAGATGCATAAGTTTGTTAGATTCTAGCAATAAGTTTGTAGCAACTTCTCTTTTTCATATGCAGCCAGTCAGTGCTTAAAATACTGAATAGCAAAACAAATTCAGTAGTCCGATAGGACATTTATCTGATGAAGCGTGAGAAAAATGTTAATACTCTCGTCTTATAGCTGGACCAGCCTTTTTCAGGTTATACTTAAGAGAGCCTCATATGTGTCTCCTAGAGATTAATAATGGAGGAGACCTGTTCACCACTTAGACAAGGCATATGGAATCTTTCAGGAAAATAATTTTTTTTTCTCTGTATCATCATACCACATCTTTAATGTGTTCTGATTCATCAGATAGTGTAATACTAGTAGCCTCAACAAGTGGTTAGCTTATATGGACACAAAGTTTAGTCAAATTTGAATGGCTAACAAGTAATAAAAATGATTGCAACAAAATAATGGAAAACTAAACGTAAAAGAGGAGATTTCAAGTACTTTTCCCGTTGATGGCAATTCCCCCTCCACCCTTCTGTCTTTTCCGTATAAATGCTTATGCAACATGGTGGACACATGAACTTTTATCATTGATGCATACACAAGTTTATTATATCTTATATGTTCACTGTTTTATCATGTTAAGATAACCTAAAAAATAAATTAACAAAAAAGTTCATCTTGTACTCCACTTTCTTGGTTTTGTTTAATGAAATATAACATGGCAAGTGCAATGGATCTTTCTGCTAAGAAAATCAATCTTCTGATGATCTTGATTCGTGAGAAAACAATTGTATGTATTTACCTTCCGGACAAGGTATTCATTCGCATGATCCAAGCTGTCACCCCCTTGCCTTACGACTATAATTTTTTTGCTTAGCAAGGTCGTGATGGCCGTCGGAACCGCAAGAACCAACGTCAGCCCAAACCCAAGTTCTTCGTCGCAAGAACTTAACACAACACAAGTAAGGAGGTTTGAGAATGACAATATCATACAACGAGCAAGACACCAAGAGTTGCGGGCTAAACACAGCCCAACCTTGTCTTTTATTTCTCGTAATAAACAAAAAGGAACGCCTCTCGGCAATTACAAACAATGGCGAAGGAACTGAACGTCCAACACCTCACACACACTCAACTAGCCTTAGAATCCTCACTAATCTAGTTAAGTATCTCTCGGTCTCACACACACAAGAACCACACCGGTCCTTAGCTTTAGGAGCACACTTGAATTCTCACAAACAGCTCTCGGGTTCACATTTTGCCTAAGTGTTGAATAGCTTTTCTCTCGTGTTGGTTAACTCTCACCCCCACATTGTGGGATTTTTCCCTGGGAATGTTGTTGTTGTTTAACTCTCACAACACTCTATATTTATAGGGAAAGGGGATGGCTATCAGCCTTACAAAGGGGGAAGGGCGTGGGGAAGTTACAACTCCCGCACTTCACACAACACAGCGCACACACGCTCCACGATCAACTGTCTCGGCCCACGTTCCTATTTTCACGGAACGCCTCTTCGACCACCTTCAGCACTTCGAACGAGCTCCTCTTGCTCAGCAAGTATAACTATACATATATCCCATGTATATACTTCACCCACAACTGCTCCAGTCCGCGTCTAGCACCACATACACATGACCCCGACAAATCCGGTACGGAAAGACCCACGATCTAGCCATGTCGAGTCATGGAGTCTTACACTTCTCCATGCTCAATCAAAATAGTCTTGCACCACTTGTATCAACTCCTGTGGACCCTTAGGATGATCCATAGACCCGACCCAAGTGACCCGGAGCTCCACTGAGACCCGTGGCTTCAACCCTACAAATACGGACATAGCTCTTCTTGCTCTTCGACCATTTGCGTGTTAATGGCTCGGTTTAGCTCTCACCCTCACAAGTCCCTTGTGATCTAGCCAACCTTCACGAACCATAACCGTTCTTGGACTGCACCCCTAGCAACCCGCACCACGCTTCTCACCCGTAGTCCTCAACTAGCAAGCACTAGCCCACTACTCCGCATTTCTCGGCCATTCACTCTTTCCATGTTCTTTGTTCAACCGTGTATGCCTCAACTTACTAGACTTAGGTAAAATACATATCATACATATAGATTACCTCCTCATGTGCCATGCACGTGTTAGACTTCCCTTGACCTTCGCATATGACCCGTAGACCATACGAACCATCTTGGGCACCACACACCTTGCGCATGCACCATTATCGTGCCTTAATTGATCTCGCATTGCATCGAACCCTTTGCCTTGTACCTTTCCTTCATCTAAGCTGATTCCATTTAGCTCTATGATACCAAATGTTATTGTGTTCGACCCTTGGCTTATGCCAACTTGTCAATATGATCCATCCTCCCACATTCGGCCTTGGCTCACACCGAATTTGCCCATGAACCAATTCAGGGGTGTGACAAACCACCCTCCTTTTTTGTTCACTTGTTTTTTTTTTCGTACTATATTTTTATTTCTTTTTTATCATAATTTGAATCCTTATTTAATTCTAACTTCTTTCTTTTTCATTTTTTTTCTATTTTTTTTATTTTCTTATTACTTGTTCCTTTTTTAATTTCATTTATTTTTTTAATTTTCTTTTTTATCTCCATAGTCTAATTTCATTCACCTTTTTTTATTTCAGATAATTTTTATTTATTTTTTCTCCTTTTCTATATTTTTTTTCTATAATCTAATTCTACAAACATGTTGGCTCCTTTATCTTTTTCAATAAAATAGATAACTGATATATTATCTTTTTTATTTTTTATATCTAAAACATAACTTATTCTAGCATATAGTATATCAAATCAGCATTAGTTGAAATATATTGAGATGATATCATGCAGAATCTGCTGAAGTCTTTGAATAAAAGTCCTCAGTCCCGATTATACCATCATGGTATAAAAATATAATGAGATGGTATCATGTAAGACTGCTCAGTCCTTCAATAAAACACTCTCTAACAATCATCTATGATAGTGTCATGGTATAAAAATATACTGAGATGATATCATGCAAGACTGATGCAATCCTTCAAACACTCTTCAATAGTCTTCCATGATACAATCATGGTATAAAAATATACTGAGATGATATATACATCACAAATGACTTATTTATTCCTTTCAAAAAAAACTCAGTCATCTATGATACTCGCATGGTATATATTATATATTGACATGGTATCATAGAATTTGTTCATTCCGTAAAAAATATTTGTAAATCCTCTATGACACCAACCCGGTATATATCATATACTGATATGGTATCACAGATGATTGATTCATTTCTTAAAAAAACTCATCAATTATTTATGATACCACGTGTCATGTATTATATACTGATAGTGTATCATTGAGGACACATGTATATTGATATTTTAATTTGTATGTCAGTTATTGCAAGTTTTACTTGTGAAAACAAATTTAAAAAATAGTCATATTTCATATACAAATTTTGTTTGCATTTGCAAAAACAATTTTTATATTAAAATATGTTTCTATTATTATAGATTTTAATAAACTTAACTAGTGACTTTAGTATTTTTATTAATTACTTCTAGTTGTAGTTTGATTATTTAATTTTCTTATATTTTTATTAATCTACAACAATTAGCTGATATTTTTATTTTTATATTTCATCTCTATCTTTACAAAAATAATAAAATACCAAAAAAAAGGACAAGTAAAAAAAAGTAAATATAACCATATCCACGTAAAGACCAAATGTCAAGGCGGCCAAAGTCATTCGATATTATAACATAAGGAAAAAAAAAAAGAGAAGTGAAGCAGCCCACGTTATACAAGAAACAACAACATACCCAGTAATTATCAATACGTGAGATCTGAAGAGGGTAGAGTTACTCATAACTTACCTCTACCTTGATAAGTAGAGAGGTTGTTTTCGAAAGACCCTCGGCTCAAGACAAAGTATATGCACAAGCGAAGCAAGAGAAACGGTCAGACCCAAACAAAAAATTTAAAGCAGTATAGAAATGAGAGTAATAAAAACGAATAAGTCATGATAAAACTTTCTGAAAAAGAAAGCAATAACTAACGCATGTAAATAAGATAAATAAAGTGCACGAAAGAACATACAACAACATAAATCAAAGGACATGGGACTATAAAACAATACTGCACTTACTAATATGATATGCTAAGCAGGGCTACAATAATAACACTACAACTACCAATATGTAATGGTAAGTAGGACTATGCTCAACTACCTACTACCTTCTAACCTAATTTGTGTCATCCACAACCCCTTATCTAAAGTCATGTCCTCAGTAAGTTGCACATGTGTCATATCTCATATAATCACATCTTCCCAATACTTTTTTGGCATACCTCTACCCCTCATGAACTCGTCTATAGTCAACCTCCGCACTGAGGCATTTACGCATCTCCTCTACACATGCTCGAACCATATCAACCTCGCTTTCTGCATCTTATCCTTCACAAAGAAAGTATGGATGATATCATCACAAAGAAAGGTTGTCGTAGAGTGGATATTTCGAGTAAAATGTTTCACTTTTATAGGTATTTGCGTAAATAGTTTATATGGAGGCAAATTTAGGTAACATGCAGGACTGTTGCAGTCCTTCAATGAAACACTCTTCAACAGTCCTCCATGATACCGTCATGGTATAAAAATATATTGAGATGATATCATGCAGGACTGTTATAGTCCTTCAATGAAACACTCTTCAACAGTCCTCTATGATATCATCATGTATAAAAATATGCTGATATGATATAATGCAGGACTGGTGCAGTCCTTCAAATACTCTTCAACAATCCTCCATGATACTATTATAGTATAAAATTTTACTAAGATGATATATATTATATACTGACATGATATCTAAAGTAATGGTCCATTCTTTCAAGAAAAATACGATTCTATACTCTACAATACATATGATATATATCCTATACAAACATGCTATCATAAAAGACAAATTCATTCTTTCAAGAGAAAATATATTTTCTATTAATTTAATTTTATAAATTAATTAATAACTTTAGCATTTATCTTAATTACTATTATCGTGGTCTATTATTTATTTTTTTATTTTCTAATTTTTTATATTAAAAGAAAACAAAAATAAAAATAAATTAGAAAAAGACAAAACAAGAAAAGAAGACAAAATTAAAAAAGACAAAAAAGGAAAAGTAAACAGTGACGAAAGGGGCCCATTGATGGATGTCATGTGACGTGGAAAGAAAGTGGAACTGGAGCCTCTTTCTTTTCTAGTTTCTAGTGGAATAGAACGGTCGGATAAATAATTTATGGATCATGGTTAGTTTACGTAAATAATTAGGAAATGGACATATTCGAGTAAATACTTTACCTTTGAGGGCCATTCTGTGTAGTTTTGCCTAATATTTTATACTTAAACTAGTCAGTCTCGTAAATGTTTTTTTATGTGTGTTTCCATGCCTATCTTACTAATATCTTTTCTGGACCATTTATTTCATTTCGTAATTATTTTAGACAATATGCACATATTATATAGTCATCAATGTAAAAATAAATGTTCAAATTTTTGGAAACAGTGAAAATGTTGCTGAGTGCGGCTTTTCTCATCGAATGGGAAGGAGGTATTTCTTAATTTTACAAAATGTTAACGACGCTAACCAGAGTCATCTCAAACATTTTGGGAGTTCTGTTCTAATTCGTAAAAGTGGACTCTTAATTGGGCTAAAAGCTGCGAATTATGAGTCTTTATAGTAAATTCTGACTAATAATACTTAATAAAAAATAAAAAAAAGCCCTAAATTTTTTTGTTTTTCGGGAGCTCTGTGCGGTAGCACACCTCGCACTGAGTCTAACTAAAATAGTACAAAAAGAAGGAACATAATGTCGTAATAAGTAAATTTGACATTGTCAAAATTCTATTGAACTATTAGACAGCAGGGCTCTTCCATCTCCGTCCTCAAAAGGATCAAAGTAATACAACAGAAAGAATCATAAATAGTAGGGGCTAGGGAGGTACTGAAACTCGTCCGAGAGCAGGCCAAGGCCAACTAGATACCAAAGCCGGCAATAACATCACTTAAATTCTTGAAGAAAAGACACAAACACATATATTCCTGTTAAACTAACAATCGAAAGCCATTTGCCGACTTATTATTACACTCACTATCTCTATCATGTTAAAATCCTAATTGTAAAGAACAACTAAAGTATAATATACCACTTTTTAAACGCATAACTTAAGCTTCACACACATGAACCTTGAATTTTCCTTCTTATTGTTGCTCCGTTATAACAACTGTGTCTAAACGAATTGAAGTCCGCTATATGAAATGTCAAAATTCATATTGCTTCATTTAAGTTCATTTCGATCTTCCTTGCTCCATTCAAAACTTTTAATTAAGTAACCTTTCATATTGATAATTGAATCGCAAGCAACTAGCTCTTGCAAGGGACACACCAGCACTAATGGAGCTTCCCTCAAATTTATCACCAGGTGAGGCAAGTCCGGAATGGATGAACAAAGGTGATAACGCGTGGCAGCTCACGGCTGCCACTCTAGTCGGGCTCCAGTGTGTACCCGGCTTAGTCATCCTCTACGGTGGCATGGTAAAGAAGAAATGGCAATTAATTCAGCAATCATGGTACTCTATGCCTTTGCTTCCGTTCTCATATGTTGGGTAGGATGGGGCTACCGAATGTCATTCGGCGACAAGCTTGTGGCCTTTTGGGGGAAACCATCCGTCGCCTTGGACGAGAAGTACCTTCTTAGACAGGCATTTCTGGGATACTTCCCCACGGCGACAATGGTATTTTTTCAATTCGTTTTCGCGGCCATTACGCCGATCTTGATCGCTGGTGCACTTCTTGGGAGGATGAATTTTATAGCGTGGATGATGTTCGTGCCTTTGTGGCATACTTTTTCGTATACTATTGGGGCATTTAGCATTTGGTGTCCAGATGGGTGGCTGTCTAAGCTAGGAGTGATTGATTTTGCAGGAGGCTATGTTATACATCTCTCTTCTGGTGTAGCTGGATTTACTGCGGCTTATTGGGTAAGGTATTTAACATAAGACCCTCTTCCCTATATATAACCATTAATTGGTAATCATAAAAAAAAAAATAACAAGAGCAAACTTCCATAATATGTCAAAAATACACTGATGGTGTAAGAAAATTGTCATATTGCCGCTGTATAAAATTTAAATCATAGTAGAGTTTAACTAGTATAAACTGACAGTGTATGAAAATATATACGCTATCAGGTCACTAAAAATATAACTTAAGTGTAATTATTCACAAAAAGTGGTATTAGTAACCTGAAAAACAAGGCAAGTTACCTTGTTAAAAGTTCTTTACCATGTCAGGGTAAAATAAGTACTATCTTTAAACTGGAACATTACTCTTAACTCTCTCTAGATTATTCAGAATCTTACTTTGAGGTGATCTTGTCCAGTTCTGATAAAAAACTTGGAACGTTGCATGGCAATACTAATTGTTAACAGGTAGGGCCCAGACTGAACAAAGACAGAGAGAGGTTTCCACCAAACAACATTCTCATGATGCTGGCTGGCGCCGGTCTTTTATGGATGGGTTGGACTGGGTTCAATGGAGGTGCACCTTATACTGCCAGCACCGACGCCTCCTTAGCCATCTTGAATACGCATGTCTGCACTGCCACCAGCCTCCTTACTTGGCTGGTCCTAGACATTGCTGTTTCTGGTAAACCCTCTGTGATTGGAGCTGTTAATGGTATCATCACTGGCCTTGTTTGCATCACCCCTGGTGCAGGTACGTTCACATTTTGTGCACAGACAGCGAACAGTTCTTATTTTTATTTTTCCATTATCAAGTAATGTTGACTTCCAACAAGAAGACTCTTCGTAGCAAGCCTAATATGCTAACCTAGAAAACTGAGTAACAAATTTCTACATGCTAGACTAACCGGTAGATTCACCAACTACAGGAGTTGTTCAAAGTTGGGCGGCCATCCTGATGGGCTTAATTTCAGGAAGTGTACCATGGTACACAATGACAATCCTTCACAAGAAGAACAAGCTCTTAAAGCATGTCGACGACACTTTTGCTGTCTTCCATACCCATGCCCTAGCTGGAACTTTAGGCGGTATCCTCACTGGGTTTTTCGCTGTACCAAAGCTTTGTCGGTTATTCTACCTCGTGCCTGAATGGGAAAGGTACATCGGCCTAGCTTATGGTTTGCAGACAGGACGAACCTCAGCTGGGCTACGGCAAATGGGAGCTCAACTAGCTGGAATCGGATTCATAGCATGTCTAAATATTGTCATGACAAGCTTGGTCTGTCTGTTCATTAAGTTGATTGTGCCTCTTAGGTTGGAGGAAGGGGTGCTGCAAATTGGAGATGATGCTATCCATGGAGAGGAAGCATATGTATTATGGGATGATGAAGAGAGCTATGAGAATGCCCAGGTGAATTCTGCATATGATGCTGATGAGAATCCATCAGTTGGTTCAAAGACTAGTGAACTCCAAATGGTATGAAAGTGCTCTATATGGCTAGGTTGCACTATACTTTGCTACTAGCCTGTGTAGAATTTTTATGTCTTCATTAGTCCTGGATATGTTTGTAAAGAAAGTCTTGCTTTCTGAGCAGAAAGATGAGACTCAACTACTAGTCTCAACTAATTATTCGGCAGAGCTTAAATTAGCGCCGCCCATAATACATGTTTTTTTTTCTTTTCAAAATATTGCATGGACCAAATCAGTCTTCATACTTTGGGAGCACGGAAGAAACAGGAGAAACCGAGACAGCAATGGTGAAATTGTCCACAACCATAACATTGTAGTCACGTTTGATCGAAATCCCACAATGTGGGGCCTGAGGAGGGTAGAGTGTACACAAACCTTACCTTTACCTTGGTAGGTAGAGCGGTTGTTTTCGGGAGACACCCGGCTCAAGACAAAGCATAAGCACAAGCAAAGCAAAGCAAAGCAAGAAAAACAGTCAGACTCAGACAAGAAATTAAAGTAGTATGACCATGCTGATAAGAAAATTGAATATGTCATGGTAGCACATTCTGACAAAATGAAGCAGTAGCTAACGCAGATAAATAAGATAAACAAAGTACACTAAAGAACACATAGTAGCAAAAATCAAACTACATGGGACTATAAAGCATATTGCGCCTATAAGTATTATATACTAATCGGGTCTACAGTAATAACACTACAACTATCATTTTGTAAGTGTATGTAGGACTAAGCTCGACTACCTACTACCATTATACCTTAATATGTGTCCTCCACATCCCCTATCTAAGGTCATGTCCTCAGTAAGTTGCACATGCGCTGTATCCCGTCTAATCACCTCTCCCCAATACTTCTTCGGCCTACCTCTACCCCTCTCAAACCGTCCATAATCAACCTCTCACACCTCCGTACTGGGCATCTGTGTCTCTCCTCTGCACATGCCCGAACCATCTGAACATCGCTTCTCGCATCTTATCCTCCACCGAAGTCACTCACTCTGTCCCGGATATCATCATTTCTAATCATATTTCTTGTATGCCCACACATCCATCTCAGCATCCTCATCTCCGCAACTTTTATCTTTTGGATGTGCAAAGTCTTGACTGGCCAACACTCCGCCCATACAACATAGTATAACCACCATCTTATAGAACTTGCCTTTAAAATTTGGTGGAACCTTTTTGTCGCACAAGACTCCAGATGTGAGCCTCCATTTCATCCACCCTTCCTCAATACGATGTGTGTCATCGTCATCAATCTCTACATTTCCTTAGATAATAGACCCGAGGTACTTGAAACTTCCTTTCTTTGGAATGACCTGAGTAACAAGTCTCACCTCTACGTTTATCTCAAGGTAGCTCCCACTGAACTTGCACTCCAAATATTTTGTCTTGGTCCTACTCAACCTGAACCCTTTAGATTTCAGAGTCTGTCTCCAAACCTCCAGGTTGGCATTCACTCCGTTGCGAGTTTCATCAATCAGGACTATGTTGTTTGCGAATAATATACATCATGGCACCTCCCCTTGAATTTATCGCGTCAATCTGTCCATCACCAAGGCAAATAGGAATGGACTAAGAGATGATCCTCGTGCAAATTTCATCGAGTCTCCTCATACCGTCTGCACTTATTCTCGATCCATCATACATATCTCGACGCCTCTATCAGACGCCATGTACACCTCTAACCTCCAAACATCTCCATAGAACCTTCCTAGGGACTTTGTCGCATGTCTTCTCGAGGTCAATGAAAACCATATGCAAGTCTCTCTTCTTCTCCCTATACTGCTCCCCCAACCTCCTAATAAGATGAATGACTTCAGTAGTCGAACGCCCCGACATGAATCCAAACTGGTTCTCAAAAATAGACACGTCTCTCCTCACCCTCATCTCCACGATCCTTTCCTAAACTTTCATAGTGTGGCTCAGCAGCTTGATACCCCTATAGTTGTTGCAACTTTGGATATCACCTTTGTTTTTGTATAATGAATCATTGTACTCCACCTCCATTCTTCAGGCATTTTTGTGGTCTTAAAATGACGTTAAACAACTCACTCAGCCACTCCAAACCTGCTCTGCCTGTGCTCTTCCAAAATTCAACTGGGATCTCATCAGGCCCGATGACTCGTCCCCTGCACATCTTGCGAACAACACCCTTAGCGTCCTCAACCTTAATGTTTTTACAATACCCAAAATCCCGGTACCTACCAGAATACTCCCGATCTCCTAGTACAATGTCTCCATCTCCTCTTTCGTTCAAGAGTTTGTAGAAGTAAGACTGTCACCTCCGCCTAATATTCGCGACCTCCACCAGTACTTTACCGTCCTCGTCCTTGATGCATCACGTGATCCAAGTCACGGGCCCTCCTCTCCTTTGCCTTGGCTAGTCTGTATAACTTCTTATGGGGATCTTTCTCCTCTAATTTCACATACATGCATTCAAAAACCATCGTTTTCGCCGCTATAACCGCTAGTTTTGCCTCATTCCTCATCGTATATAGTTCCCTATCTGTCGACTTGTCCACCTCATCCTTGCTTTCTACCAATTTCGCATACACCGCTTTCTTCGCTTTCACCTTCTCTTGGACTTTACCATTCCACCACGGTTACCCCGCGAGGCCCCTAGCACTTCTCTAGCTACCTCTCGAATGCAACTAGCCGTCCTGTCCAACAACCGGATTACATCCCCACTACTCCCCCAAGCCCCCTTGGCCATCAACCTCTCTCACATCTCCTTTAAACTTGGTCAAACTCCGCCATTTGATTCTTAACCTGTCATCCACAACCCTCATCTTTTTCTCTATCTTGATCTCCAAATCCATCACCAAAAGCTTATGTCGAGTTGTAAGATCCTCCATCGGGATAACCTTGCATTCTTTACAAATACATTTGTCAACCTTCCTAAGGAGCAAAAAAATTATCTGAGTCTTAGCCACCGAACTACGGAAAGTAACCAAGTGTTCCTCCTTCTTCGGGAACCTCGAATTGGCTATCACCATCCCACAAGCTCTAGCGAACTCCAAAAGTGAGATGTCTCCCCTGTTCCTGTCCCCGAGCCCAAATCCTCCATGCACGTCGTCATTGTCACGACCCGAACCCCGGGCCCGCGACTGGTGTCCTACCTGGGCACCCTTCTATCCATACAACATAAGAAATTCGCGGAAGCTAAATAACACTCATTTTTTTTAAAACAAACAAAGGCAAAGCCGACAAGGCCGCCAATATATATAATCAAACGGAACTACAACTGTACTGTGTCCACCCCACATATAAATACGCACTCTAAGAGTTTGACAACAACTATGACGGACAAGGCCCCGCTGCATCAATAACCATAATATTGTAATACAAACTCCGCATTGTAATGATAAGCTCCTAGCATGAGCTATCTCAAAAATCGGGCACGGATCCTAAGCTCGAGGATCTCCAAATCGAATACCTATACTGCGGCATTTAACGCAAATTTCGAGGAAAGCGTGGTCGATTTAAATAATGTACCGAGTATGTAAGCATGAAATAATGTAAATAAGATCAAACTTTGTCCGGTAAGGTAGAGAGTCAACTGTATCATAAAAGAATGAGAGTCATACCAATACGCATGTATGCTTAGTCATAAAATCATCAGCTGTAAATAAATGAATAAACTGCCCGACCCTTGGGTGAGGGACGCGGTGGAATATATTGTCATAGGTATTCAGATCGCATCACGGACGCTGTCCGGAATCATCATATATGTATACATAACCGCTTCTACAGTGAGGACGCGGTGAATCATCCCGATATATGTGCATCGAATACGCACCGACGCGGTGAAGAGAAAATGACTCTTAGCACGCAGTAGATATCATGAGCAATCAGATGCAATTTAAATCATTTCTTTGACTCTCATTAAAATCATTAAATAACTTCTTACAAGAAGATCACATGTACTTTTCATAACTCAGATTACTATGAATAAGACTATGAAGGAGTCATGTACGTCTGTCGTACATTCCCTTGTATAATATTCATGTTGAATGAAAGAATCAATAATTCACAAAATCATGCCAAAAGAAAGGAAGATAGACTCACATACCTCTTTGCGTTCTAATCAACTCAATATTAAGGTATGTCTCGTCTAGTACTTCAACCTATAATAAGGAATAATATGTTCGTCAATTTTATGATTTCTAATGTAAGTTATATGAATAGCGGCTCCCTTATTTCTATAAAAATTTGGGCAGCATTTACTTTGTTTATGTGCGTATCTACAATTTACCAACAATCCAACTCAGCCAACAATTCAACTCCAACCAACAATCCAATTCAATCCAACAATCCAAATCAACCCAATAATTCAAATTAAACTAATAATCACCATCATTTCCATATGTAGTCAAAATTATCTAAACATTCCATTAATCAACTTCAATAACCAAGGGAATTTATATGCTTATTTCATGTCATTCCAGCCCTTAATCTGTATTAAAGAATAGTCCATGAGAACAGCTCACACTTTAGTTAACAATGAGAGGGAAATGTGAAGCTTTTCTACACTTTCTTATACTTTAATTCCTTTAGGACTTACGTAAGCAATTACCACATTGTTCATGCATATTCTCAATGAGATTTCCAGCATTATTACACCACCAAATCAGCCCCTAAACAGTCCCTAAGTCGCGACGACGAGGTCCGACAATTCCTTAAATGTTATGGTTCAAAAACACATTGCCTTGGCTCTTCTTTTAACTCTTTATACCCAATTCGTATTTCACTAATTCCATATAATCATTACAACTTAAACTATCAAGATTTTCTTTCAAGTTCATCATGCAATTAGTA
This sequence comes from Przewalskia tangutica, assembly GCA_029844215.1. Lineage (NCBI taxonomy): Eukaryota > Viridiplantae > Streptophyta > Magnoliopsida > Solanales > Solanaceae > Przewalskia > Przewalskia tangutica. The sequence goes on from CM056721.1 coordinate 19,473,714, forward strand.
ACCATATTACAATACAACAATTGAATTCAAGGTGTCAAAACCATCTACAAAAATCGGTAACCACAACTCCGACAACACATGCAATTCTTATTCTCATTCTCTTTTAGTCTAAGTTTATTTCTAAACACAATTTCAATACTTCAACTACAACAACCTGCACTTCAATTATAACATAAGGGAAGAATTATTACCTCAATTTAATCACCAAAACAGCCCCCTAACCGAGCCTACTGTCCAGCCCGCGATACCCGCGGTTTCGTCGGCTTTTCTTCGCCAAATGGTCGTCGTTTCAACTCCAATCCAACATGCATGAACCCCACAATGTTAACCCATCATTTATGCATGTTTTCCTTCAAAATTTATCCCCAAATTTCGAAAAATTGGGGCTGGAAATCGGCAGCAGTGGCGTTAATTGCCCACTGTTTTGCCAGATTTTTCCTCCTCTATTTTGTGTGCTTTTGGTTTGAAAATTTTATGTGGGATGATTTAGTCTACTAAGATGGAGTAAGAACTTAATTTTTCTTGCTAGGGAAGGGGGAGAAATCCGAGCAAGGTAGGGAGAGAAGGGAGGAAAAAATCTGATTTTGTTCTAAGTGGAAATGAACTTATTAGGGCAATTTAAGTTCCCATTTTCAGATTTTTTAAACAATACACTTTAGCCCCCTTAGATGTCACACTTTGCCCCTCTTAAGTGTTTATTTAACTAAATCAATCTCACGTTTTTTTAATCTAAATTCCCATTGCCTTAATTTCTTATTCTCGTATTTTTTATACCTTGTTAACTCATAACGGAAGAATATATATATGTTTATACCCCATAACTAAAGAGATTTCCGGCGTCACATTCGTCATTGCCAAATCTTAATTTGTATTAGCACGTAGTATATATGTACATCCGATAAAATTGGAAACCTTAATCCTTAATGACGTTCTTAATTATCGTCTTAAACTTACGAGGTGTAACAGTCATAACCCCTGGAAGTGACCCGATATGTCCATTGAAATCCCCTCCTACAAATAAATTCTCAGTGGGTGGTATACCTCTCACCACTTCGTCTAAATCCTCCTAAAAGTGTCTCTTCTCCTCATCGTCCCTGCGACGCATAAGCACTAATAATGCTCATAATGAACCCTCTAACTACCAACTTAATGGTCATCATCTTGTCATTGACCCTTCTCATCTGTACCACCTGATTCCTTAGCTCGCTGTCTATCAAAATGCCTACCTGATTCCTATACTTCGACCTACCCGAGAACCATAACTTACACCCGTTTACATCCTTAGCATTAGGTCCTGCCCATTTGGTCTCCTGGACACAGGCTATATTAATCCTCATCTTCTTAAGAATCTTAACTAGCTTTATAGACTTCCCCGTTAAAGTCCAATGTTCCAAGACCCTAATCTCAGCCTAGAATCTCCCTTACCCCACTTACCCCCCTAACTCTCGCTCCCGTTCCGACCGAGAACATGACCCTAGTCTACCATCAGTCTACCATCACTTTTGATCGATCATTTAGAAAAAAACAAATATGAAGTACGGATACATTCCTCAAAATATAGCAAGTTGAACAAACAAAAGGGCCTCTGTTAGACTCCACTAGAGAAATATTGTCCAATTAAAGAGAGATGGAACTTTCACCAAGCATTCATATCTCTATCTGACCCTTGTAAATTACTAAAAGAGTTCCCTTGATCTCAAGTTATGGCAACTGGAAATTAATTCCACATCTTTTTCAACTACAATTTTCACCAACCAAGAGAGTGTTAACAGCCATCATAAAAAATAGGATAACCTACAAAAATATAAGCATAAAAGGAAGAAAATAGATTTACTTGCGCTTCTTGTATTTTACAGGGGGCTGCTCGGGAATTTCACCATCATCTTCTGAAGAAAATTCTCCTGGTTCATCGGGAACCTCATTTGGAACATTATGCTTGGTGATGTAGTCCTTCAGTATAGTCATGCTTTGCTCTTTCATAGAGATCAATTGCTCAGATAGAATCCATTTACATACCTCAACAGAGTATGTTTCTGATCCAAGGCGAAATGTTGCCTTAACTTGAGGAGGGGATGATAATGCATCTTGCATTTGAGCATCCATAGTCATACCAAATGCTCCTGCATCAATTCAGTCCTCACCTCAATCCATATTATTTAGTGTCGCCGATAAAAACATCCATATTATTGTGTGTGATGAAAGTTAATCTTAAAGCATACACCCCATAAAACACTCAAGGAAGATAGATATTGAAGCATGTGGACATATTGCAAGTGCATGACCAACTTTGATGAAACACTTGAGTGCTGAATCCATCTAAATCAGTCATTATTCTTGAATCAAACCAGTAGCATATAAAGACATGCAAAACGGAAAACACACCACAAAAATCGTTAAAAGGAGTAGTACGTGTATCACATTCTTCGGTGTCACTGACGCCAAATCCCTTCCTGTGGTCCAGCCTTTCACACACCGGCCAAACCCCAACGGGGTGGCCTTACATTACAAATGAGGGAAGAGGAAAAGGCAGAATATATTCCTCCACTATGAAGGATAACTGTTTCTGAAGAGACCTGAAGTAACACGGCTTGGGTAGGTCGAAGGTCCCAGGCAAGAGGATTTCACGTAACGTAATGGATAAGAGCTTTTTTTTTCTTCTTTTCGGTTCTGTACACTAAAGGAACAATATTGTCTCCCTTTTCTGCTCCTTTAAAAATGGGCAAGGCTCTGTGTTAACACAAGTCATAATCAAAGGGAACACCAAACGTAACTAGGTCAACCTACATACTAAATAGAATTTCTTCAAGCATGCATATCAAGATTTACTTTTTTAATAAGTTGCACATCGAAATTCGCTTCTCCTCCCCATATTAAAATACATCCCAAACAGTTTTATGATAAACCCGGAAAAAAGTACTGGGAAACAGTTTTCGTTCCCATCTCTGCACAATTGATACACTGTAAATGAGGAATAATAGCCTAGGAAACTGTTTCCAGTTCATTGTGACTCGGGCCTCAATGCCTCAAACAGAACCTAGTACTGGAAAGAACAAACAAAAAGTACTACTAAATATATGAAGTTTGCTTCTTATTATGTATCACATATGCAGCAGCACAGACCACAGCGCTACTACTTGGTAAAATCCTAAAACAGAAATTTCACTACAGCACCAAGAGGCACTTATACTCCAACTAGTACATTCTGTTCAATTACTTCTTGAAGCGTGTGTTACTAGAGCAACCAATGAAATGAACTTAGGCCTTCTCTAAACTATTTAGGATCTTCCCCTGGATATAACATTAAAGAGTTGGCGATGCTTAATTTTACCGTAATGACCTTTCCCTTCATTATTAACCGTTTCTTCTCATTACACCACAAATACAAACCAGAAACTCACCAAATGAAACTAAAACTTCCGTGTTCCCTTATTAATGTCACTTTACAAGAATCCTATTTACGAATCTGCATAAAAAACCAATATCTTCCACCCTCCACACTAGCTAGGAATCACAAATTTTCATCATCAAAATGGGCCATAATATATATCTCACAACTAGGGATGGCAATTGGACCCGCTAAAAAAGATTATACCCGTCATCTACTCGCCACCCATGGCGGTACATTTTCAACATCCATATCCGCCTAGGGGGTATATTTCTAAATCCACCCTGCTCCACCACCCAAGTGGATATCCGCCACCCGCCAATACTCGCATGTACCTAGGGATGGCAGGTTCCACCACCCAAGTGGATATCCGCCACCCGTCAATACCCGCATGTACCTAGAGATGGCAGGTGAGTACAATTTTGCGGATTCCGCACCGCACCCGCCCCAGCTGGGACGGGTATGGGTATAACCTTGGCGGGTAGTAGGAGGGAATGGGTATAACTTGGCGGGTATCAGGCGGGTGGTGAATTTGCAGTTATACCCGCCTCCTCTACCCCACATCCAACCGCCCCAAATCCAACCGCCCACCTTATACCCGCCAACTATAATTTTATTTGTACAACTTTATATTTATCTAAATCCCAAATAATTTGGCACACATAATTTTAGCAGCACATAACCCAATAATAATTTTAGCAGCCCAATAAACCTATAAGCCCAATAATAAGCAAAACCCTACTCACTTAGTATGTTAGTCATTGCTTCCTTCAGCCTTCAAAACCCTCTCTCCCTCTCACCTTCCCCTTCAGTCTTCACAGCTTCACCTTCAGTCCTTCACGTCTCCCTGTCTCTCGTCCTCCGTCACACCGCCATCAGTGTCATGAATCACCTTGACAAGTATTGATTAATTTTAAATACTTTTTCTGTAAATTAAAATTTTAAATAGATTTTTTAAAATCAAGTGAAAGTTGCATGTAATGCTGTCTAGTTGTTCTTGGATTAATTTCATTTGTATCGTTTTTATGTATTTAATTTCATTTTTTTATTATTGAATTGTAAAAACTCTTGTTCTACTTGTAAAGCATGTCTAGTTTTTGCCTACTTTAATTTTCTTAGAAAAATTCTGATTGTATATACGTAAGAATGGCAAGCAAGGATAATGCCATTACGAAGTCTTCCTCAAAACCATCAATCCTTCTACGGCAAGTTGCACTCCGAATACAGTGGAAAAATGTGAAGAAATTAAAGAGAACCGAGAGCAAACTAATTCTGAAGATCCTTCTGTTTTGCCCCGAACTAGTAGACATACATCAAAAGCTTGGGATGATTTTACAAGGAAACGAGTAGGGGAAGAAATAAAAGCGGAGTGCAACCATTGTTTGAAGCAACTTGATGGAGAATCGAGAGCGGGAACAAGTCACTTGAAAGAGCATACAAATAAATGTCCAAAAAAGAAATGCATGGATCTCCGACAAGTACACATGCTAGCCCTTGTGATACGAATGAGACGTTGCCATTTTTCCCCGTATGAGTTCCGCCAAGATAATGGGAGACGAGACTTAGCGGAAATGATTATTCTCCATGAATACCCACTAAACATGGTTGAGCATTATGGCTTTAGAAAGTACTCTAAGACTCTTCAACCAGGTTTCAAGGTTCCTGCCGCAACACAACAAAAAAAGACATTCTCCAACGACACAATGTCGAAAAAAGAGTATAAGTGCTTTGTTAAGGAAGGGTTGCATTGACTACCGACGGCAAACTATCAAAAAAAGAATACATGGCTGTCACCGCACACCTAGTTTATAATTCATGGAAACTCCAAAGTCGAATCATCAGGTACTCTTTCTTGTGTGATTATGCAATTTTAATGTGGTAATATAAATTTGATAGGTATGGTCTTCCGTGATTATGCAAGTTTTTATTTCGGATTTCTTAATAGTAGTATTATAGTCTTGTTTCATGATGGGTTTTGTGTGTTCATATCAATCTAATAGGTTTTTGTATGTCCCGGCGCCTCATCCAGCTGAGGTGCGCATGGATCTCCGACAAACAAGGATGTTTGGTACACATGCTAGCCCTTGTGATACGAATGAGACGTTACCATTTTCCCTGTATGAGTTTCGCCAAGATAATGGGAGACAAGACTTGGCGGAAATGATTATTCTCCATGAATACCCACTAAACATGGTTGAGCATTATGGCTTTAGAAAGTACTCTAAGACTCTTCAACCAGGTTTCAACGTTCCTGCCGCAACACAACAAAAAAAGACATTCTCCAACGACACAATGTCGAAAAAAGAGTATAAGTGCTTTGTTAAGGAAGGGTTGCATTGACTACCGACGGCAAACTATCAAAAAAAGGATACATGACTGTCACCGCACGCCTAGTTTATAATTCATGGAAACTCCAAAGTCGAATCATCAGGTACTCTTTCTTGTGTGATTATGCAATTTTAATGTGGTAATATAAATTTGATAGGTATGGTCTTCCGTGATTATGCAAGTTTTTATTTCGGATTTCTTAATAGTAGTATTATAGTCTTTTGTTTCATGATGGTTTTTGTGTGTTCATATCAATCTAATAGGTTTTTGTATGTCCCGGCGCCTCATCCAGCTGAGGTGCGCATGGATCTCCGACAAACAAGGATGTTTGGTACACATGCTAGCCCTTGTGATACGAATGAGACGTTACCATTTTTCCCGTATGAGTTTCGCCAAGATAATGGGAGACAAGACTTGGCGGAAATGATTATTCTCCATGAATACCCACTAAACATGGTTGAGCATTATGGCTTTAGAAAGTACTCTAAGACTCTTCAACCAGGTTTCAAGGTTCCTGCCGCAACACAACAAAAAAAGACATTCTCCAACGACACAATGTCGAAAAAAGAGTATAAGTGCTTTGTTAAGGAAGGGTTGCATTGACTACCGACGGCAAACTATCAAAAAAAGAATACATGGCTGTCACCGCACGCCTAGTTTATAATTCATGGAAACTCCAAAGTCGAATCATCAGGTACTCTTTCTTGTGTGATTATGCAATTTTAATGTGGTAATATAAATTTGATAGGTATGGTCTTCCGTGATTATGCAAGTTTTTATTTCGGATTTCTTAATAGTAGTATTATAGTCTTTTGTTTCATGATGGTTTTTGTGTGTTCATATCAATCTAATAGGTTCTTGTATGTCCCGGCGCCTCATCTAGCTGAGGTGCTTGCTGAGTCTTTAAAAAAATGCATTCAATCTTGATCTTAGATTGTCTTCTATAACGGTTGATAATTGCACTACAAATGATGCGATGATGGATTTATTGCGTGAGGAGTTTCCTTATGGTTCACTGATGTTGCATGGGCGTTTTCTTCATATGCGTTGTTGTGCACACATACTTAATTGAATTGTTCAAGATGGTATTGAAAGAATTAGAGGAAGTGTTGCCTTTTGGACTTCATCACATAAGAGAGCTCAAAAAGTTGAACAAATAGCTAAGCAAGTTGTTCCTGATTGTTCCAAATCGCTAATACTTGATGGAATTCGACATGCTTCTAGTTGCTATGAAGTTTAGGGAGGTGTTTGTTGTTTTAAGTGCTCGAGATAATTTGTACAAATATCCACCACTTAGTGAAAATCGGGATAAAGTTGTGAACTATTGAAAGTGTTTAATGATATTACACATCAATTTTCTGTCTCAAAGTATCAATGCCAATAGTTATTTCCCTAGAATTTGTGAGATTAGAATCTTATTAACCAACTGGTTGTCCTCACCAACCATTTATATAGGAATAATGGTCGAGGTAATGCTAGAGAAACACAATAAGTATTTGTTAGATGTTAATGGTCTTATGGGCGTGGCAACTATACTTGATCCTAGGTTCAAGATGGTTCTCATTCGGTTTACTTTGCTAAATTTTATGATGCGTGTGATGTTGAGGTAAAAAGGATTTATGATTTTCTAAAGGAATTGGTGGATGAGTATGGGTACAAAAATGGAAATAATCCAGCTAGTAGTAGCCACGTGTCTTCAACTGATGTTACATGCAAAAGTTTGCACAATTTGTGTCACAAGACAATAGTAAAGTTAACTAAAATCTAATTTGGAGAAGTACTTGAAAGCTGAAACTGTACCACTTGTGGATGACTTCAATAATCTTAATTGGTGGAAAACAAATGAAATAATTATCACGTTCTCCAATAAATAGCAAGGAGTATATTGAGCATTCCAGTTTCTACCGTCCGATCGAAATCCGCATTTAGCACCAGTGGACGTTTACTTGATCCTTATCATAGTCGACTTCTTCCGGAAACGGTGGAGGCATTGATGTGTGCTCAAAACTAGATTTGGGCGGATATTAAAGGTAACATTAATTTGATTAAATTATTTATGTTGTATTAAATTGAAGTTAGACTCTAATTACTTTGAGTATACATTATGCAGGTGGTGGTGATGTCAAGGAGATGGAAATATGTGATCTTGAGGATTAATATGATACAAGAATGGATACGGGAGCAAATGTTGTGTGTATCGATTGAGATTTTTGTATTGCTTTAAGTATTTATGGAGATATTAATATTTTTTATGCAGATTGTCGTGTTTATATAATGTATTAATTTAATTTATAAGACTATTTTGTTTTCGGTTTGATCACTAATTGAGAAGTATGGTACAATATAGTAGTAGTAGATACATTATAGTAGTAGTAGATAATTCTCATGTATTGGCAGGTTGACAAAATGACAAATGAATTGATTACAAAATATGGTTGACGGATATCCGCTTGGGTGATGGAGCGGGAGTGGATTGCCATCTCTACCTGTACACGCCAGCCATATTTTGTAATTAATTCATTTGTCATTTTGTCAACCTGCCAATACATGAGAATTATCTACTACTACTATACTGTATCTACGACTACTATATTGTACCAATATAGCAAATTGGCAACAACGCCAACATACTTCTCAATTAGTGACCAAACCCAAAAAAAAACAGTCTTATAAATTAAATTAGTACATTATATAAACACGACAAACTCCATAAAATACTAATGTCTCCATAAATACTTAAAGCAATACAAAAATCTCAATCGATACAAACAATCTTTGCTCCCGTATCCATTATTGTATCATATTAATCCTCAAGATCACATATTTCCATCTCCTTGACATCACCACCACTTGCATAATGTATACTAAAGTAATTAGAGTCTAACTTCAATTTAATACAACATAAATAATTTAATCAAATTAATGTTACCTTTAATATCCGCCCAAATCCAGTTTGGAGCACACATCAATGCCTCTACCGTTTCTGGAAGAAGTCGACTATGATAAGCATCAAGTAAACGTCCACTAGTGCTAAATGCGGATTTCGATATAGAAATTGGAATGCTCAATATACTCCTTGCTATTTATTAGAGAACGTGATAATTATTTCATTTGTTTTCCACCAATTAAGAATATTGAAGTCATCCACAAGTGGTACAGTTTAAGCTTTCAAGTACTTCTCCAAATTAGATTTTAGTCCAACTTTACTATTGTCTTGTGACACAAATTGTGCAAACTTTTGCATGTACCCCATTTCCATACTACTTGTAACATCAGTTGAAGACACGTGGGTACTACTAGCTGGATTATTACCATTTTTGTACCCATACTTATCCACCAATTCCTTTAGAAAATCATAAATCCTTTTTACCTCAACATCACACGCATCATAAAATTTAGTAAAGTAAAACCGAATGAGAACCATCTTGAACCTAGGATCAAGTATAGTTGTCACGCCCATAAGACCATTAACATCTAACAAATACTTATTGTGTTTCTCTAGCATTACCTCGACCATTTTTCCTATATAAATGGTTGGTGAGGACAACCGGTTAATAAGATTCTAATCTCACAAATTCTAGGGAAATAAATATTGGCATTGATACTTTGAGGCAGAAAATTGATGTGTAATATCATTAAACACTTTCAATAGTTCACATATTTTCACAACTTTATCCCAATCTTCACTAACTGGTGGATATTTGTACAAATTATCTCGAGCACTTAAAACAACAAACACCTCCCTAAACTTCATAGCAACTAGAAGCATGTCATACGTCGAATTCCATCGAGTTTTACAATCAAGTATTAGCGATTTGGAACAATCAGGAACAACTTGCTTAGCTACTTGTTCAACTTTTTGAGCTCTCTTATGTGATGAAGTCCAAAAGGCAACACTTCCTCTAATTCTTTCAATACCATCTTTGAACACATCACATAAGCCATCTTGAACAATCCAATTATGTGTGCACAACAACGCATATGAAGAAAACGCCCATGCAACATCAGTGAACCATAAGGAAATTCCTCACGCAATAAATCCATCATCGCATCATTTGTAGTGCAATTATCAACCGTTATAGAAGACAATCTAAAATCAAGATTCCAAGATTGAATGCATTTTTTAAAGACTCAACAAGCACCTCAGCTGGATGAGGCGCCGGGACATACAAGAACCTATTAGATTGATATGAACACACAAAAACCATCATGAAACAAAAGACTATAATACTACTATTAAGAAATCCGAAATAAAAACTTGCATAATCACGGAAGACCATACCTATCAAATTTATATTACCACATTAAAATTGCATAATCACACAAGAAAGAGTACCTGATGATTCGACTTTGGAGTTTCCATGAATTATAAACTAGGTGTGCGGTGACAGCCATGTATCCTTTTTTTGATAGTTTGTCGTCGGTAGTCAATGCAACCCTTCCTTAACAAAGCACTTATACTCTTTTTTCGACATTGTGTCGTTGGAGAATGTCTTTTTTTGTTGTGTTGCGGCAGGAACCTCAAACCCGTCAAGAGTCTTAGAGTACTTTCTAAAGCCATAATGATCAACCATGTTTAGTGGGTATTCATGGAGAATAATCATTTCCGCTAAGTCTTGTCTCCCATTATCTTGGCGAAACTCATACGGGGAAAATGGCAACGTCTCATTCGTATCACAAGGGCTAGCAAGTGTACCAAACATCCTTGTTTGTCGGAGATCCATGCATTTCTTTTTTGGACATTTATTTGTATGCTCTTTCAAGTGACTTGTTTCCGCTCTCGGTTCTCCTTCAAGTTGCTTCAAACAATGGTTGCACTCCGCTTTTATTTCTTCCCCTACTCGTTTCCTTGTAAAATCATCTCAAGATTTTGATGTATGTCTACTAGTTCGGGGTAAAACAGAAGGACCTGCAGAATTAGGTTGCTCTTGGCTCTCTTTAATTTCTTCACATTTTTACACTGTATTCGGAGTGCAACTTGCCGTAGAAGGATCTGATAGTTTTGAGGAAGACTTCGTAGTGGCATTAACCTTGCTTGCCATTCTTACCTATGCAATTACATATATACAATCAGAATTTTTCTAAGGAAATTAAAGTAGGCAAAAACTAGATATGCTTTACAAAATGTGCAAATGAAACAAGTAGAACAAGAGTTATCACAATTCAATAATAAAAAAACGAAATTAAATACATAAAAACGATACAAATGAAATTAATCCAAGAACAACTAGACAGCATTACAGGCAACTTTTCACTTGATTTTCAAAATCTATTTAAAATTTTAATTTACAGAAGAAGTATTTAAAATTAATCAATACTTGTTGTCGAGGTGATTCGTGACACTGATGGCGGCGTGACGGAGAACGAGATAGGGAGGAGAGACGGCAGAGACAGGGAGGCATGAAGGACTGAAGGTGATGTCGTGAAGACTAAGGGGAAGGTGAGAGGGAGAGAGGATTTTGAAGGCTGAAGTAAGGCGTGAAGGCTGAAGAAAGCAATGACTAACGGACTAAGTGAGTAGCGTTTTGCTTATTATTGGGCTTACGGGCTTATGGGTTTATTGGACTGCTAAAATTATTATTGGGGTATGGGCTGCTAAAATTATGTGTGTCAAATTATTTGGGCTTTAGATAAATATAAAGGTGTACAAATAAAATTATAGTTGACGGGTATAAGGCGGGAGGGAGGCAGGTATGAGGCGGATATAACTGCAAATCCACCAACTACTCATGCCCGCCTAATACCCGTCAAGTTATACACATACCCGCCTATTACCCGCCAAAGTTATACCCATACCCGCCCCAACCACAAAATTGTACTCATCTGTCATCCCTACTCACAACTTCAAACCATAATAATGTACCGGGGTTATTGTAAACCATGTTATATGAACTCGTGGACAAGTATGTAACCAGGTATGAGTATGGTTAAGTACCCACCACCAGTACTCTCACTAATCATTGTGTATTTTGAAGGATTAGCAAGGAGTACCCATACCTAATTCATATACATGGAAAATTTATTACTCATTGAGCCTAATTACAATTACACAGATATAAACAAATCTTCATCCATGTTACAGAAAATAATCTCAAATTATTCCCAGTTTCCCAAAGCATAAAAGCCCAGAACTGAACTAACTAACAGACGAGATAGGCATATGGAAGTTCAATATTATACATTCTTCAAAGAAAAAGGAAAATAGTCAGTCAAATTCGACAAGAAAACATGAATTAGATTATTAGTTGCCTGTACTGAAGCAATTTTTGCGTACAGATTGAACGAAAAACTCAGCATAATTTACCTGGTTGAGCGTAGCGTTGGGAGCTACAGAGGCGGCGGCAGAGGAAAGTGACATCCGGTTGGGCGAGCAGTGAGTTGGGGGATTTTGATGGAATTTACGAAAATGTTCTTTTACGACATACATAGCTTTTATTTTTAGTTCAAAAAGACGTTCACTTTCCAAATCACGAAAGAGTTAATCTTTCTTTTTTTAATTATGGACATTTTAGTGAACTTACACCATAACCTTGATAAATTAATATTCGATCATAAAAAAATATTCGTTTAGCGAGGTTATTTATTTATCGATATCGATAAATTAATATTTATTTATCGATATCGATAAATTAATATTTATTCATTTAGATAGTATTTTTACATTTATTTTTATTTTTTCTTATGATTAGTATTTTATCGATAAATTAATATTTATTCATTTAGATAGTATTTTTACATTTATTTTTATTTTTTCTTATGATTAGTATTTTCACATTTAATGTACAAATGTACCTAGGGGGTAATGTCAAAATTCTTATGAAAAACATAATTACATTCATTTTCTTTACCGTGTGGACTAAGTACAGTGTACTATGTATTGAGACTACTAATAAGATTGTATGTATAGAATACTTAAGAGACTAAGAAAATAAACTTAACCTACACTACAAACTATATATAGTTCTAAAATATTAGTTTGATAAAGAATTCATACTATTGTATCTTTCTTAATCTTTAATTTAATGGCTTCCAATCATCAGTCAAAATCAATAATAAAAACAATTTTAACTGACCAGATAAGGAGGGTCATATGTGAGCATAAGAAGTAACATCCAAGTATTAGCCAAAAAGATATGCAAGCATGAGTGAAACAAAAGTTTAATTTGGTTACTAGCCAAACCACAATATCAAATACTCTCAAAAGATCATGTGAATATTTATCGGAAGAGATGAAAAATAGTGATGTTAAGAGGCACATGTCAGTTAAGTACCCCGATTTAGAGAAAGCTTTATATGAGTGGTTTCTTCAAAGACAAGAGAAAGTGAATATGTCAGGAGAAATGATCCAAAGTAAATCAAAAGAGTTTTTGCAGAAAATGTATGGTGAAACAAATCCAGATTTCAGCTTTTCTGGTGGATGATTAGAACGTTTCAAGGCAAGATATTCAATCAAGTCTTAACATTTTGGATTGCCCAGCTCATCCAAAGGTTGTTGAAAGCTTAGAAATGTAGAGTTATTTTTCTTGCCAGTCTAAAATTCAATCATGTGATGTTGGGATTATTCGAGCATTCAAAGTTCATTATCGACGTCGTTTTTATTCTAGCATCTTGCAGAGCCTTGAAGTTGGCTCATCAAACCTTGAAAAGATTAACATTTTGGATGCTATTAATTTTTCTACCATGGCTTGGAGATTTGATGTGACGGCAAAAATAATTGCAAATTGTTTCCGGCATTGCAAGATTCGGTCCGAAGAAATTGATGTTCCTGAAGTAGAAGTTGGTCAATTAGAAGAAGATATCCAAGGATTAACTGATGGCATTTCTAATTTACGCTATAGAAACGTGATGAACGTCCAACATCTTTTGAACTATCCTAACGAGAATGATGCAGTTATGAAATTGCCTATAGCCGAAGACAATATTGAGTTTGTACTAAATGATGAGAATGATCCTGAACCAGATGATAGCAGCGTCATACCAAATGTGTCATCAAAAGAGGCATTTCAAGCAGTAGTCACTATACAAAATTACTTGCCACAACACGAGGAAAATATTCGAAAAGTTGTGCATGCATTAAAAAAAATTAAGAATATGATGCATTTTGGTGGAAGAAAAAAACAAACAACTTTAGATGCAATTTTAGAGAAGAAATGACTTCTTATATGAACATCGTTGATTGGATGAAATATTTTTGTTTATTATATATACATATTTTTTTATGGAATTTAGTGATTATTCATTTATGTTTACATGGGGCATTTAAGGACTCAAATTTTTTTATTCGTTAATGCATTTAGCGAGGTTATGCATTTAGCCCCTTTGTCCAAGTCGGGATCGGAGTGGCGATGTTATTCATTTATCGAGGTTATACTGTACATATTTTAGTCACACCTAATTTATTCCACACCTATTTAATTAGGGACATTTTAGTTACCTTATATATTTTTATAGAAGAATTTAATGGGTGTGCAAATAACTAATTACTCTTTTTGAATCGAATGACGTAGTAAATGTCTTTTCCAAATTCTCAAATTAGATGTGGAGCTATTAAAATTACTTATTTGAATAACGGTTATGCAAATCAAACATTTGGATTAGTGTTCTCCTCAAAGATTATATCCACCTTTACTATCAACATTGGTTCATTGATTCAAATCTTAAGGACAAATGTTATAAAATCTCTTCGCAAAAAACGTTCCATTTCTAACATGAGTCATGAGGACTACAAAAGAATTGTGCACTTGCTAAGTTTCCATTTTCCTTCAAACTTTATCCTTAAGTTACACCACCTTTGTGGAGTATTCTATCATTTTTATTCTAGTACTTAATTTCTCCTTCTTAGGTAATAGCATATATGTTGTAGCTGTTTATAGCTCACCATTCCATTAGCTATTTATGCAGATTTGATTTCTAGGCCACATTATAAATGTTATTTTAGTAACGTGAGAGATCAGAAAAAGAATATAAGAAATTTGTAAAAATAACACATGACATATTTGTAGGACAATTGTCTTTTGTTCAAACTTTAAGTGTTTTAAGCGGGTAGAAAATTAAAAAGACATGATATGTTCTTATCACGTTTAAGTAATCTTTCTTTCAAGTCGGGATCTATGGGACATAACATCTTTACCCCATAAAAATAGATGTAAGACTTGCGTGTACATCTTATTCTCACCACTAGGGGTGTTATCGGTCCGGTCCGGGTATCCACTTACCGGTCCCGGACCGATAAGCTTACCGGTCCGGATCGGTCCCGGACCGATAAGGTTTCGGTCCTGGAACGAGATCCGGTCCCGGACCGAAACCTTATCGGTCCGGTTCTCATCCGACCTAAGAATTTTTCGCCCAGCCGATATTTTTTTTTAAATTAAATTTCCAATACTGAAATTGATAATCTCGGACACATTACCACGAAATTTTACGTTGAAATATATTGTATAGCGCGAGATATTTAGATTTGAAAATTGACAATTGGTAACAATTTGAGGTAAAAGTGAAATTGATTGGCAAGACGGATGTTTTTTGGGAAATCGGCTGCTCCAAACTGCTTTAGCTGTTTGTCCTACTATCTCGAAAAATACGCGAAATCAAAAACATTAGGTCAAACTGACATCCGAGCGCAAAATTATGATCATTTAAAGTTTCATTAATTTACAACTAATTAGAGTGGGTGTGGCCGGGGGGGCTTGGTGGAGGGCCGGCCGAGGGGTGGGGTGGGGTGGGGGTATTTTACCGGGTTATCGGTCCGGCTCCTTATCGGTCCGGGTATTTTTTTTGGTACTCGTATCCGGACCATTAAGGTTTCGGTCCGAGTATCGATCCGGGTTTACCGATCCGGTTCTCGAGTAATTACCGGGAGTATCCGGACCGCTAACCGCACTACTCACCACACTTCACTTTATCAAATTATACTGGGTACTACATTGTAATTGTTGTTGTTATACTGTTAAGTAACCTAATGATATCTAATGTAATTAACTGTGGTTAAGTGAGACGTATGCAGAAAAACCGTCGAAACAAAAAGCAAAGAAAAATGTGCAAAGTCAGAACAATTAAATGGGAAATATATTGACTTCCGTTTCCTCCATTTTTCAAACAAAGGTGCGTTACTACGCGTTTCCGTTTCTTTTACTCTCCGCCAACTTCAACACTTCTGAAAAATACTCATACTCTCTCTCTCTATATATCTATCTATCTCATAATGTCGGACGGTGGATTGACGGTTTTGGACGGAACACAGCTTAGAGACGTCAACTTATCGTTACCGTCACCGGACGGCAACTCAGTTACCGGTGCTCAACTTCTCGATTTCGCAGAATCCAAAGTCTCAGTGTCACTATTCGGCTTCTCATTGCCGGATAATCTCAAGTCCACCGCTCTCCAACGTATCGGTGTCTCCGATGACGTTGAATTCCGCTGTAAACAGATCGACAGTGACAATGCCTCGTCTATGCTCCGAAATTAAGTCCACGCCATTGCGAATGAGCTCCAAGGTGAGCGTGTTGACTTGTTCAGAAGTACTCTCTCCTTTGCAATTTATGTGACATTTTTTTAATTTCGAGATTTTGATATAATATTTTTATATGCTTTTTAAATATTTTAAATTGTACTGACTTATGATTCAAATGCTAAAGATGAGAATGCAAGTGCGGGATATTTTCAAATGAACAAAACCTTGTTATTTATAGTAGGAAAATTGCCTCAATCAAGTCATGCATGACACCACATAAGGTGTGATCATGCAATGTAAATGCATGATAAATGCATTTACTAATTTCATTCTAAGAATGAGGCTTCCAATGTTTACATTTGTTCACATAAATCTTGAGGCTTTCACTGTACACATTTATTCACATGAATCTTGGCAAATTTAACAAATCTCCACCTTGGCAAGATTCTGCATTTTCAATTTTCTCTCAATGACAAATTTTTGTTGTGTTCAACTTCAATGTTCAATAATGTGTTAGTAGGCCTGTGTTCAAAATCAGAAAACGGAAAAACCAGAAACTGGAAAAAATGAATAATGTAGAAAGTAAGAAAAATATCCGAGACCACAGAATTCACTGTGTGTCCTTAAGGAATTTAAACCCCTCACTGTACACGAGGTTATGGATTACTTCCTCCCAGGATAAAACGGATATACTGTCGCGCAGAGTAAGCAGATTAAACGCCGACTTTGACGAACTCAAAGTTGGCAACGAACCACAGTAAGACTCGATAGTTTTATTTGTGAAAGAGAATGCAGAATTTCAATGAAGGAAATTATTTTTCAGTGTATTAAAATTGAGACATTGCCTCAGTTTATATAGCCTCGAAGGTGCTTGTTCGGAAAGGTTGGTGACTATTCTGAAAGGTTGGTGACTGTTCGGAAAGACCACTTTGCCTTTTCGGAAAATAGAAAATAAAACGTTTTGGAAATTTAATTTTTATTTCGCGAAAATTAATTATCAATTAATCTTTTTCCGGCGGAAATAAAAAAAAATCAGAAAATGAAGATTTGAAATTAAATAAATTTGGTCCAAAAAGATTATCAATCAATCAGATTATTTGGCCAAATCCAAAGCCGAGCCGAGCGACGACGACGGCGCGAGTGGAGTCCCTCTTCTTTACCCTTTAAGAGCTAGAGGAAGTGCTTTCTAATATAAGCACATAATTTTCCCTTTCTACCACTGATGTGGTACAAAGCTCTCAAAGAACTTTGCTTTGAACTTCATTTTTCTTTCATTTCATTTTTCCCTCCATTTCTTATTCGCACTAACTTAGCTAGCTTTAACCATTAACTAGCTATAACAATCCCCCACATGAATGGGGAATGACTATATGATGAAAAACATGCATGACAAAAAACTATGTGATTCGTAAGCAAGGATTAATCGCATCTGGATAAGTAGATTTCTCTTTGAACTTTCCGTAGTGAACATATGTCGGATATACTCGGTCAATCGGTAGATTTGATATCTTTGAACCGTCGAGCTTAGGTGTATACCTAGACAACCACATGTCACACAATTAACTCTTTAACCGTCTTTGGTTCTCATTGTTTTGTTCGTTTCAGCCATGAACAAGGTTCATAAATGCGTAGAGAATTGGCCTTACAGAATTCTCCTCGAAGCGGCTTACACTTCACACTTACATAGGTGATTCCTAAATGTGTCATCCCGTAGATACACTATTTGATATACCCCGTACTAAACTTAGGAACCATTAAAAAGCCGTAATGCTTTATCCTGGTACTGAACATTGTCTCATCACGAGAATGGACCAAAAAATTATTGTGACAATGTTGAACCATCATCAATGACTTTGTTTGATCTCTTTGAACCTAGATCTTGGGATCTCCAGTCTTCTAGGTAGAGTTACCGTCACGATGACTTGTCCTCGGCCATAGTCCCATTCCCCTCGATGATCTTTCAACTACCTCTCTAGTTAGGCCTTTAGTTAGTGGATCCGACACATTATCTCTTGACTTAACATAGTCAATTGTGATAATTTCACTAGAGAGTAGTTGTCTAACAGTATTATGTCTTCTTCATATGTGACGAGACTTTCCGTTGTACATAACGCTCCCGACTCTTCCTATTGCCGCTTGGCTATCGCAATGTATGCATACAGGAGCCAACGGTTTGGGCCAAAATGGAATATCTTCTAAGAAATTCCGGAGTCATTCAGCTTCTTCACCGGCTTTTTCTAAAGCTATGAACTCATATTCCATTGTAGAGCGGGCGATACATGTCTATTTGGATGACTTCTAATACACTGCTCCTCCACCTATGGTAAAAACATATCCACTTGTGGATTTAGTTTCAGTTGAACTGGTGATCCAATTCGCATCATTGTATCCTTCAATAACTGCACGATACCTGTTATAATGCAAAACAAAGTTTTAAGTATGTTTCAAATACCCCAAAACTAGTTTCATTGCCAGCCAATGATTTTGGTCGGAATTACTAGTGTAGCGACTTAGTTTACTTATAGCACATGCAATATCAGGTCGCGTACAGTTCATGATATACATCAAACTTCCCAAGACTCTGGCATAATCCAATTGAGAATGACTTTCACCTTTATTCTTTGCAAGAGCAAGGTTCATATCAATTGGCGTCTTTGCAACTTTAAAGTCCAAATACTTGAACTTTTCAAGTACCTTTTCAATATAATGAGATTGAGACAATGCTAGACCTTGAGGAGTCTCATGAATTTTAATTCCCAGAATTAAATCGGTAACTCCTAAATCTTTCATATCAAACTTACTAGCAAGCATGCGCTTAGTAGCATTTATGTTAACAATGTCGTTACTCATTATCAACATATCATCCACGTACAAACAAACAATGACGACGAAGAGTGTTCTTAATGTAGACACATTTATCACACTCATTTATCTTGAATCCATTTGACAGCATTGTATGGTCAAATTTTGCATGCCACTGTTTGGGTGCTTGTTTTAGTCCGTAAAGAGACTTAACAAGTCGACACACCTTCTTCTCTTTCCCTGGAACTACAAACCCTTCAGGTTGTTCCATATAAATTTCTTCCTCTAAATCTCCATTTAAGAAGGTTGTTTTCACATCCATTTGATGGATTTCAAGACCGTACACGGCGGTTAACGCTACTAACACCCGAATAGATGTAATCCTCGTTACCGGCGAGTATGTGTCAAAGTAATCAAGACCTTCTTGTTGTCTAAACCCTTTAACAACTAGTCTTGCCTTATATTTATCAATAGTACCATCAACTTTCATTTTCCGCTTGAAAATCCATTTGGAACCTAAAGATTTATTCTCTGGAGGAAGATCAATCAATTCCCAAGTATGGTTGTTCAATATGGACTCTATATCACTATTGATTGCCTCTTTTCAACACTGAGCTTCCGATGAAGACATAGCTTCGTGAAAGTTCGAGGCTCATTTTCCAACAAAAATGTTAGACATTTTGGTCCAAAGGAAGTAGACGTCCTTTGATGTTTGTTGCGTCTTGGATTTTCCTCATCATGAACATTTTCCTTGTTTCTTCCCGAGGTCGTTTAGATTCTTTGTTAGACGACTCACATTCCTTTTTATACGGATATATGGTTTCAAAGAAGTCAGCATTATCTGATTCAATTACCGTATTCACTTGAATGTCGGGATTTTCTGATTTGTGAACCAGAATTGATATGCCTTACTATTTGTGGCATATCATATGAAAACACAATCAATGGTTTTAGGTCCTATTTTTACGCTTTTGGGTTTAGGAACTTGCACATTGGCCAAACACCCCCACACTTTGAAGTATCCCAAATTGGGCTTCCTTCCTTTCCACTTTTCGTATGGAATAAATTTTGTTTTGCTATGGGGCACTCGATTGAGTATTTAGCTAGCTGTTAGAATGGCTTCCCCCACAAGTTCTAGGGTAAACCAGAACTTATTAACAGGGCATTCATCATTTCTTTCAGTGTTCTATTTTTCCTTTCCGCAATTCCGTTTGATTGTGGCGAGTAAGGGGCAGTTGTTTGATGAATAATGCCATATTCCAAACATATTTGTTCAAAAAGGAGATTCATATTCACCGCCCCTATCACTCCTTATCATTTTAATCTTTTTGTTAAGTTGAGTCTCAACTTCAGTTTTGTATTGCCTGAATGCTTCAATTGCTTCATCTTTACTATTAAGTAAATAAACGTAGCAATACCGCGTACTATCGTCAATAAAAGTTATGAAATACTTCTTTCCACCGCGAGATGGGATTGATTTCATGTCACAAATATCTGTATGGATTAAGTCTAAAGGACTTGAATTCCTTTCAACTGACTTATAAGGATGTTTAACATACTTAGATTCAACACATATTTGACATTTTGATGGATTGCATTCAGAGTTGGGCAATATTTCCAAACTAATCATTTTTTGCAATGTTCTATAATTGACATGTCCTAAACGTGAATGTCATAAATTATTTGACTCAAGCAAGTAAGACGAAGCAGAAACTTTATTATTATTGGCAACGAACATTACATTCAGTTTGAAAAGGCCCTCTGTGAGGTAACCTTTTCCTATGTACATCTCGTTCTTACTTATTACAACCTTATCAGAAACAAAAACACACTAAAACCGTTCTTCACTAGAAGTCCGGTAGATACTAAATTTTTCCTAATTTCAGGAACATGACAGACGTTGTTGAGAGTCACCACCTTGTCAGAGGTCACCTTCAGCAGTATCTTTCCATAACCTTCAATTTTGGCTGTTGCAGAATTTCCCATATATATGGTCTCGTCGGGCCCGGCGGGAGCATATGAAGCAAAGGCTTCTAATAAAGACAAATGTGGCGAGTGGCGCCAGAGTCAATCCACCACTCTTTCGGATTTCCCACTAGGTTGCACTCAGACAACATAGCGCACAAATCATCAACCTCCTCGTTTGTTTCAACCATATTAGTCTGACCCTTCTTCTTTTCCTTTTTCGGAGCACGATAGTCTGCAATTTTGTGTCCGGTTTTTCCACAATTGTGGCAGTTTCCATGGAATTTCTTCTTGTTGGGATAGTTCCTTGGTCCCGATGCCTTTTTCCTCTTTTTCAGATTAGTTGGGGCAGTTTCAACAATATGTGCTCCCCCTATGGTTGATCTCCCATTTGCCTTTTTCTCAGCTGCCTTGTTATCTTCCTCGATTCTCAACCGGACGATGAGATCTTCCAGTGTCATCTCCTTTCGCTTGTGTTTCAAGTAATTTTTGAAGTCCTTCCATTAAGGAGGTAACTTTTCTATTACTGCAGCAACTTGAAACGTCCCACTAATCACCAAGCTACAAAGGGTTACTCCTACTTCATCACTTTTACAGATGACTTGACGAGGTATGGATATGTGTATCTTATGAGACACAAATCTGAGGCCTTCGAGAAGTTTAGGGAGTTTAAGTGTGAAGTGGAGAAACAACTCTCAAAGAGTATCAAAACTCTCCGATCTGATTGAAGGGGTGAATACTTGAATAAAGAATTTCTAGATTACTTAAAACTGCATGGAATTCATTCTGAATTGACACCTCCTGGAACACCACATTTGAATGGTGTTGCCGAGAGAAGAAATCGAACCTTACTTGATATGGTTCGATCCATGATGAGTTTTTCAGCTCCTCCTACATACCTTTGGGGATACGCTATACAAACCGCAATATATGTTCTGAATAGGGTTCCATCTAAATCAGTTAAAAGGACGTCATATGAGGTATGGTGTGGCAAGAAGACATCACTTAGACACGTGAGGCCCTAGGGTGTCCTGCATATGTCAAGAAGTTGATCACTGATAAGTTGGAATCAAAGAGTGAGAAATGTTACTTTGTTGGGTATCCAAAGGAAACTAAGGGATACTACTTCTATCTTCCTGGAGAACACAAAATTGTTGTTTCCAGGAATGCAACCTTTCAAGGCAGTATGTACATAAAGAAGAGAGTCTTGCAGAGATAGAACTTGAAAAAGTTCAAGAACATAGTAACGTAGAGGTTGAACCCTTACCCAGTGAACAAGGCAAGGATTCGTGGGAGCTTTTGGCAAGATTGGTATTTGAAACGCCTTCGGCGGTGGGAGAATGGTGAGTGATCCTCGTGCGCAGACCTCGAGCAAGCAGCATCCAGACTTCCTCCCATTCAGGAAAGACATGATAATGATATTCCTGAAAGCTCTAATATTGGTGGATCAACCAACACACAAGAACCTTCTCACGCTCAGAACATACCTGAAACTGGACTGCAAGAAACACAACTCTGTAGGCCTGTTAGGACTCATCGTGCTCCGGAAAGACTAAATCTGCTTGTGGAAATACAAAATGAGCTAGATATTCCGGATGACAATGAACCTACAACCTATAACGAAGCAATACTTGACATTGATTCGAAGAGATGGCAAGAAGCCATGAAATCCGAAATGCAATCTATGTATATCAATCAAGTGTGGAACTTGATTGACTTACCAAGAGTTAAACCCATAGGATGCAAATGGGTCTTCAAGAAGAAGATTGATACATCCGGAAAGATTCAGACTTATAAAGCTAGACTAGTGGCTAAAGGTTTTACTCAGCGTCCCGGTGTGGATTATGATGAGACCTTTTCACCGGTGGCTAAGATAAAGTCTATTCAGATTTTGCTTGCGATAGCTGCACACATGATTATGACATTTGGCAGATGGACGTCAAGACTGCATTCCTCAACGGTAATATAGTTGAGGAAGTGTATATGTTAATATGAGACAACCCGAAGGTTTCTCTTCTGAGTCCAGACTAGATGCAGTGTGCAGGCTACAAAAGTCCATTTATGGGCTTAAGCAAGCCTCTAGGAGTTGGAACATTTGCTTTGACGATGCTATCAAGTCATTTGATTTTTTCAGAAGCAAAGAGGATCCTTGTGTTTATATTAAACGCAAGGATGAGGGCATTGTTTTCATTGTTATATATGTTGATGACATATTAATAATGGGAGACAATAGAGCTCTCATGCAGTCAGTTAAGGAGTGGTTGTCCAGCACCTTCATGATGAAGGATTTGGGTGAAGCCTGCTACATTCTGAGAATTAGGATCTATAGAGATAGATCTAATAGATTGTTGGGGCTGTCACAGTCAATCTACATAGACAAAGTGCTTAGACGCTTTTCAATGGAGAATTCCAAGAAAGACGATCTTTCAATGGGTTAAGGCATCAAGTTATCTAAGAAAGGATGTCCTTCTAATGTTGTAGAACTTGAGCGCATGAAGAGGATCCCGTATGCCTCGGCTATAGGATCAATCATGTATGTCATGACCTGTACTAGGCCAGATGTGGCCTTTGCACTTAGTAAGACTTGCAAGTTCCAGCAGAATCCTGGTGAGGAACACCTGAAGCGCAACAAGAGTATTCTTAAGTATCTCGACGCATTTAAAGATTACTTAGTCTATGGTGGTGATGAAATCGATTACTGCTACTCAGATGCTAGTTTCCAGACAGATGTTGATGATTTCAAATCTCAGTCTGGTTACGTTTTTGTTTTCAATGGAGGAGCAGTGAGC
This sequence comes from Przewalskia tangutica, assembly GCA_029844215.1. Taxonomy (NCBI): domain Eukaryota; kingdom Viridiplantae; phylum Streptophyta; class Magnoliopsida; order Solanales; family Solanaceae; genus Przewalskia; species Przewalskia tangutica. The sequence continues at coordinate 19,497,433 of CM056721.1, forward strand.
TGGAAGAGTTCCAAACAAGCTACAACTGTTGATTCGACCACTGAGGCGGAACATTACTGGAGCGGAAGCTGCGAAGGAAGCTATTGCGGTTTCGGAGTTCCTGAAGGAACTAAGAGTAGTTCCGAGTGCTAGTTGTCCAATAACTATTTATTGTGACAACACTGGTGCGATTGCACAAGCAAAAGAACCAAGATCAACAAACAGGAACAAACATGTACCGAGGAAGTACCACATCCTGAGAGAGATGGTGGAAGCTGAAGATATCAAGATAGACTATATTCCCACAGACAATAATCTAGCAGACCCATTTACTAAGCCATTAAGCTTGGTAAAGCATAATGGTCATTTTGAGAACATGTGTATTAGATATGTTGGTGATTGGCTCTAGGCTAAGTGGGAGATTGAAAGTATATGTATGTCCTATAGACAATTTGTATTAGGACAAATGTACTTTATACACATTCATATTGATATATAATAATGTTGATTATTATTATGACATTTGCATTTGTTGAATTATTAATTGATTGTCTGTAATATACTATAAATGCATCCCTAGAGGTCACGTGGTTATTAATGGAGTGAGAATTAATATTATAGCGTGACGCTCTTAAAACTGTCTCGACTAATGATCATCAAGATTGGGATATTGATAATATGTTATACGTCGACATGTGGTCTGCATCATATCCTTCGGGGATGTAGTATGACTCACTTGCTACGAGTTATAACAACTCGTGATGAACACATAGATACTTGTTGAAATATTGGTATACCCTACTGATATGCTATTTGTTTTATATGTCTTTAGTGTATTCAGTGTGTGGGAGATAGAAGTCCTTAGACTTGAGGTCGATATCACCTTATTTACGGAGCAATGTGTTTTGATCCTGTCCTAAGCTCAAATGCCTTATAGGTTGAGACGCCATTGCTTGGGGCACATCAAGTAGACAAGGTGGTAGCTGAGCCAAGATTATGATTCATTCCTCGAATGCATCTTCGAGAGAGCACTCGGATTCTCATAAGATATTAGGTTGACCAAGTCGTTGGCCAACACAATGGGCATGTCTTTGATATGGTCCTGTTGTCAACTAATGTAGATGAGATAGATTGATCAAACCATTTGGATAGACATTTGACAAATCCTAAGCTTGATTGAGTATATCGTGAATGAAAGGATTTTATCTTCCCACATAGAGGTTCAGTTCACATATTGAGGTTCGTCTTCCGGCGCGGTGTAGGAGTTCCGTGAAGATCCTAATGATATTAGTGTTAATATGTGGAGGCCTGAAGGGTAAACACAAGTCAAATATTTCGTTGATTGAAGGATGTAATTAGAAAGAGATTATATATATGTTCGGTTGATAACCGGGGCATGAAAAATGGAAGAAGGCAGAAAACTGGGCAGGGTCAAAAGCCTAATTGAGACAAATCAGCTCTTACTGTTCTCCGGTATTTGCTATTGAAGATCCGCTCTTGAGAACAGTTGGACTAGTTATTAGACCAACTATCTTTTGGCCACGTCCCTTTCCGCTCCGAAGAAGAAGGGTGAGCCGTGTCATTGGAAACCTTCCCGCACGGTTCGGAGAGCCTGCTTTCTTCGCTCCGCGAATGAGAGAGAAAGTCAGAGGAAAAAACACGTTGGCCGCTCCGCGAGCAAGAGTGCCACGCACGAGCGGAGCAAAAAGAAAGCAATGGGAATTCTTCTTTTTTTTTTGGGAGAAATCCTTTGATTGCGTATTGAATATAGATCCAAACCGCGGCGCCTGTGCGCGTGGAAGAGCCGCGGTGCCACTTACCAAGGGCCGCGGCTCTGAGGCACGTCCAGGGGGTCCGGATGACTATTTTACCCCTGGTTGGTTCTCCATTTCAACTATAAATAGAGGGGTCTTCTCATTCCATTAGATACACTTGAAACCTAAGAGGGGTTAATCTCTTCTAACACTCTGAAGAAATTCCTAGCGTTTCTAAAGTTAGAAAATTACATCAAAGTTCTTGAAAACTTGCAAATCAAGGGATCTTTGAGTGCGCACCCCGGTACTACTCAAAGTTTCAAAGGCTTGGATTTCTTGCTAACATGTAAGTCTTCCTTCGAAGTATTACATTAACTTTGTGTTTTACTTTACATTACATTATCATGCTACAATTCTACCGTTGTTGGGTTTGAAACATAAATCTTCAAATTCCGCTGTGTGTATGAACCCGACAACGAAAACCCTACATTTTTGTGACTAAAGATTAATGAAACACGTTTCATTTGCATCTCTATAATTTGATTTTGATTGAGCTTTAGTAGCACCGATTCTAATATTTGAAATAAATTAGTCCAATCTCCTATATGCAGTTATGAACTCCATATATTGGTGTCATGCTGTGATATCTAAGAAGTTTGGTAATCCAAAGTAGCCTCCAGATTAGGCAAATATCCTCTGTTTACTAGCACTTGAGGAAAATATTTATTCGAATTTGGGAGTTCTTTAATCGCAGCATAGAAATTCTTTTTTTGATAACTCACCACTTAAATTGAATAATCTAGGAGTAGTATTTGTTGGTAGTCTTTTAGGCGCAGATGTCAATGTGCTTTCATTCTTCACCTTTGTTTGGAAACTAGGGAAGAGAAGTGAAAGGAATGAAAATTCATGAAGTTTTCTCTCCTTCCAAACTAAACAGTGGATAAATTTTGCATGAAATAATATTTCTTAGCAATTCATGCTAGGATTGGTCATTAGGATCTCTAGAAAGTCCTTTTTATGAATTTGGGTTATTAGTGAACTTTTTCTTCTCAGATCTCTCATTCATTGTTTTGAGATTATTCCTAGAACAGAAGTACAAAGTAAAGTAGTAGTAGATACAAGTCCAAATGGAGTCTGGAGCTTCAAATATGGATGCGGATCAGACATGACTGGGTCCTGGGCTTTGGTCCGTGTTGCTCCATTTATGGATTCGACCCAACTGCCAATCATGATGATCAAAATGGTGGTTTTTGGTTTAGGTTCGAGTTTGGGTGAGTTGCATCTTTATCAAGGAGCTCGGAGTATTATGATGGGGTTGGGCCAGAGTTTCGGTTCAAACCGCTCCGTATGTTTGATTGGAGGTACGGGCCGAGCACAATTAGAGGCCACAACAATAATGGATATGTATCCAACAAGCCCATCAGTCCTAAATAACCTAGAAATATAACAAGCTTTGTTGAATATAGACATGTCAAATTATACATTGCTACAAATATGTTTTCAACGGATTTATATATTTCTGAAAATTAATTACATATAAAGTAAAATACTAATAAGGTAAAATTTCCGTTGCAATTTTAGTTGGAATGCCCGTAATGGAAGATTTCTCGTCTCATTGTCGTTATTTTTCAATTCTTTTTTATGAATATAAGGACTCCTATCCTACATCTAAAAGAGATTGAAAGTCGGTGGAATTGAAACTCTGTGGAAAAAGTACTCCTCCTAAGTCCTAAACCTAAAACGTAGGGAAAGAAGTCCTAAGTTTAGGGATATAATTAAATGTCTATTTCTAAATATGGCTAATGCTAGGGCACTGGTTAAGGTGCATTGAATGTCTAATGGTCCTACTTATTTTCGAACAAGTGATATTTAAGTGTAACAATTAAAACATGAGAATGTATGTTATATCTGACTTGAAATTCTAGATTGCTGAATTCATGCTATATCTGTTCCTGCATATTATCTTTACTGACGTTCATGTGTTTCTAAGTCTTTGTGCAGCTGCTTAATTTGAGTCTTTGAGTCTTTATTTTTGTGTCTTTATTTTTGTTTTGATCTTTGCTCGAGAGCGAGCAAAGGTTAAGTTTGGGAGTGTTTGTTAGGCGTATTTTGTATACGCCTTTTGAGTCATTTTTAGTTGGTATTTTACTCATTTTTGTTGTGTTTAGTATAGTAGTAGGTTTGTTTTTCTTTCTTTTGAGTCACAGCGGTGCAAAAAGGCAACAAAAAAGAATGAGAAATGGGTAGAAAAGGTACTCCCGAGGCGAAAAGGACTAAAGTTGGCAACTCGGGCGAAAAGAAAGCGTGCCGCGGTCTGCTATCGCAGAATCGCGATGCCATATTTATCGGCGAGTCACAGATTCGGACTTGGCGCCATCTGCAAGCGGTGCCATTTATCTTGAGAAGGCTGCGGGAGTTTCGGCGCGTGATCTGCATTATCACAGCGGCACGAAATATTAGTTTCGAAGGCAAATTGGCTAAGGGCAGATTGGTCCATAGGGCACCAAAATTATAAGATATTTAGGCCCTAGGGATTCATGATATGGGGGAGGTTGGTCATTCTACAACACGACACAACACAATACGAATTTGGAGCTACAATTTGAGACTTTGTTCTACGTAATTTTCTTTCTTTCGTTTTTAATTCAGTTTATGTATGAATATTGTGTTAGTTCTTAGCGTGACTATGGTTAGGATCTAAACACTCTATTAGTGTTTTTTTTATGAATCGCTTGAAACTTTTATTAATGCAGTAGTTTGATTTCCTCTTCACTTGATTAAGATTTAGTCAATATTTGGTATGAATGTTTGATAATTAATTGATCACTAATTATCATAGCATATATGATTTCGAATCAAAATCTGAAATGAGAGATTTGGATATGTTGTAATTGACTAGACATAGGTTAAAATCGCGGACGAAAGTACCCCGATACTTGTGTAGCATTAAGGTTACTGTTCTTAATCCTCCTATGTGGTAAATCCTATCATAGAAATATAAAAGGGTTCTGCACTGGGGTTGAGTGATTATATGTCCTAACCAGAATATAAGACAGCCTAGTTAACTGCTATCTTAACGAAGAAGAAGAAGAATCATTCTAATCGCATTAAGGATTGAATAAAGTGGATAGTCGAGGATATTGGAAACCCTAATTCATTCATAACTGATAACAACTTTATTATTAAATCTTGCAATTATTCTAGTAGTTAAATAAAAATCTCAATCAAATATCGATTGTCAAATAGATAACATAAAATAGATGATTGGTACTTAGAAACCAGTCTATGTGGATGATATTCGGTCTTACAAAATATATTACTTGTGTACGCTTGCGTGAGCATTCGAAATATCGCTAACAAACTTCCAATACTCCCAAAACAATCCACTAGTCTCGGCCAAATTGCTTCACTTGTGCACTACTTCTACACGTTACAATAACACCCATGTATCCTCTACAAGCTTGTAACCATCTTGCTTTTCATGTTTTCCTTTTATAAAGTTCATCTTCAAGCTTAGGGTTTCAACACATATTTCGGCCAAGAACCCGGTAACCACTGTTTTGTGTGTTAACTTGGCTTAAAACTTGGTTAAGGTGCTTACTCTTGGAAAATAACTTACACTTGTTCTTCACATTTTCTCAAGAATTTCGTGCCTTGAAGGCTAAGTAAAGGGAGAAGAGAGGTTAAGGAGAAAGATATTATGTGAGCTAAGGCAAGAATAGTCTTGCAAGACTTGTATGTATAGGTGGTTCACAAGCACAAGTGGATGGAGCACCCATGTGACCCACTTGTTCACTTGTCTTTCCCTTGAAGAAAATATCTTCACACTTAGCCAAAATTGAGCAAATTTTCGATGGACCTCCCCTAAAATTGTGAAATTTTCGATCGGCCCCACATTATCAATGCCAAGACTTCATAATACAATACTAAATCCATAAATCCATTGGAAAGAATTCAACTACAAGTAAATAAATTTTCGTCGTCACATTTGTATCCAAAAAATTTCATACTAGAAAATATAATTATACTTCCTTCCAACATCAAATCTTATTTCCATAATCATGTTCTCACTTAGTAGCCATGGAATTACGGGGTGTAACAATAACAACAAACTACATTTGAACTTCCAAAAAGTTATTGGCAAAGAACATAAAAAGTTATGAACATACTTTCCATTTTGTTAACCACGAGACCAATCGACGCGTCGGGTAGAAGTGATATATCACCTAAACGTTTTAAAGGAAAAAGTTGGTTAGATTACACTAGGGACATTAATCAATAAGGAAAATGTGAGCTAAAAATTACCATGTTTATGAACATTCTCCACAACATTGATGTCCAAACTTCCACAAAATCTACCATCTGCACCTATTAATATACGAGGACGACAAAGTTTAAAATGAAAGTGTTAATAACACAAAGTCATTTCGATTAAAATAGCAAAAACAAAATAGTCAACAATATCAATGAAATGCTCACAACGAAATTAGAAACTCAGAACCTTGAGCTCGACAACAATGGCAGTCACAATGCATTACTAAAACAGTTGGGGATAAATCGAGACCAAATAATTAGTGTAGAATGAAGTGTAGACTGTGACGAATCTATTGGTACCACTTTCAAGCTCGCCTTTGCCGGAACACGTCGGAACTCTGATCGCGATTCGTGAAAACTCGATCTGAATTTGACCCAAAATAACTTGAATCGAAGTAAGAGGGTAGGTGAAAAGTATAGATATAAGGTAGATGAACATAAAGACACCACTCTCAACCTTCGAGTCGACCGGAGCTAGCCGAAAATTACAAATCGCCGTCGGGGTAAAAATATCCAAATTTTTACGAGCTAAAATCGACGGAGTTTGGGATTGAATCGAAGGTCGAGACTGGTATAGACTTGAAGTTGGTGTTGAGACGAGTTTAATGAATGTGTTCAGGTGGCAATCACGGAGTTGGTAGAAAAGGCAAAACTCCGTGGTTCTATGTGGCCGAAAATCTCCATTCTATTAGAAGCTTCACGTTTTGGGAGTTAAAGGATGGTTGCGCTGTGTTTGGTTTTTGTGGAGAATGAGTAAAGAAATGTAGTTTTTAGGGATATTGGGTTTAGAAATAAAATAGATCGGGTCTGGTATAAATTATTATTTTTTAAAAAAAAATTGTATTTTGAAAACCGTCACAAAAATATGTGATGGTTGAAATAACTGTCACACAGCTGTGACAATTAATAAAATCCTCACACATCTGTCACGAACGCCCATTGACCAGAAAGTCAGTGCTAAAACTGTCATAACGTGTGACGATTTTTATACTCAAACTGTCACGGTAGGTCCTTTTTTGTAGTGGTGTTTAGATTGGCTTATTTTAAATACTTTTTTATTTTTTGAGGTGTTTGAGTGAGAAAAAAAAGTGTTTTATGCACCTATTTTTAAGTTAAAAGATATAAAAATAAGTCAAAAAGCAAAAAAATGAATAGAACCAACTTATCTTATGAGTTTTAAATTTTGGCTTATAGGTTATTTTTGAAAAACTAAGCTCTAACTTATATTCAATTTGTGCAAGAATCATTAAGGGGAACACCCTTTATGTGATTCTTCATTTTCAAGTTCGAAATAATTTTTTTTTATTAAAGATGAAGAAATCCATCCATCATGTCACATCAGTGCCGATCTCAAAAAGATAATTACAACTCTTTATCACTTTTTTGTCACTTTTTGAGTTTTTTCTTATGATAATCTCCTCTTATTTTAAGGAAAAATGATAAGCAAAACTGCAAAAATATGACCAACACATGACACAACATCACCTGTCTTAGGCCAGGAATCACATTTTGTAGGATCTCAATAATTAGGGACCCAATTTGCCATGTGCAACTTGTGTTCGTTTATTTGTTCTTTTAAGTTTTAGGTGTCTGCCCAAGTCATTTTCACATTGATGTATGAGCTTTTCGAGTTCCCAAATTATATGTATAGTTGAAATTTCATCTTAATGTAAAGTTGAGGGACCCTCCGAAGTAATTCCTTCCTTATTGATTCGAACTCGTAATCTTTGAATTAAAAATGAATAGCGTTTATCATCTTAGCAAGTCCTCTTATCAACACATGGTACTTTATTTAGTACTTGTATGTTTTTTTGTTTGTGGGTTTTGGTTTGCAAATAATTGTTGAGTATATGAAAACATGAGCTGAACTGTTGAAGAAAAAAAAATCTGCTTGTTGTTGTAGCATTAGCCACTAATCTCGTGATAACTTGTTTCCAACTAAACGACTGGAAATTCTTGTGGCCGGTTCTGTTGCTTGAGTCTCGAGTTCATCCCATTAGCCACTTCACTTGTTCTACTTGAACCTTTGGCTATTTAGGCACTGAAAAAGTAGATTATGAAACAGGACTACTTTGAAAAGTGTATGAATTGTGACCTGTGGAAAATTATGATCCATATATTATATACATGGACCACTCAACAAATAAAGAAGTTATCTTGTAATAATTGTGATAACCAAGACAAACTCGTACTATAGTTCCCTTTCTATGTTCTTTATATAATTGCATCTAGTTGTGACTTGGAACATAATGATTATAGAATCTTCTAATCAAGATAATATTAAAATAATTACTACTATGTTTTTATTGCTTTTAACTAGAAACGCAACTACTAAGCTGCATCTCCTCAGAAACTAAGGGTCTGTTTGGTCATACTTCTGAAAAAATGTTTCTATTTCTTAAAAGTAGTTCTGCAGAAATTATTTTTAGAGAATCTGTTAAAGTGTTACTTTGACCTACAATTATAGAAGTACTTCTAAGAAACAGAAATAGTTTCCTGTTTGACCCACATTTATGCAAATTTACTAGAATATTTTTTTAATAGATTTAAAACTATTTAAAATATTAATATGAATATTTTTCCATCCTCAAATTTCTATTTCATATTTTTTGGTACTTTGATAAAAAAAAATGATTGAAAATATGAATTTTTTTCTTACCTCCCCCTCCTCCCCCCGTTCACCTACCACATTCTCAAATTTCTATTTTATATTTCTTTACTTTTATAAATAATTTATAAAAATATGAATTTTTTTCTTACCCCCGCCATACCCCTATCCCCACCCCACCGCATTGCCCTATTCCATCCTCAAATTTCTATTTCATATCTTTTGTTAATTTTATAAAAAAATATATATATATATATATATGAATTTTTTTCTTACGAGAATTTCTATTTCGTATTTTTTGTTACTTTTATAAAAAAAAATGATTTTTTTTCTTACCCCCCTAACCCATCCTCAAATTTCTATTTCATATTTTTTGTTACTTTTATAAAAAAAAAATGTGAATGTTTTTCTTCCCCCCGCGCCCTCCCTACCCCCTACCCCATTCCCAATTTTTTATTTTATATGAGAATATTATATGAGATTAAAAGGAATTTTGTAAAAAAAAAAAAGAATAATTGGGTCCAAAAAAAATTCATTTAATGGGCAAAAAGGGCTTTTATTGCCGAAGTTTTCACATTGTGTCAACTGCGTGTTTCTCGTATGTACCTTGTTATCGCGACTTTGATCATGATTGACAATATAAGTATGTGTCTCACGTATCTTAAAACCTTAATTCAGGTAGCAATCTGGTAACATGACATACATGTCACCAACAGCAGAACAGCAAGATCCTGAACTAGGGAAAAGAAGGATCCACTGCCAGTTATTCAAATTATCAAATAGAGATCTTCTCAAACGACTGATAAATAGTTATACATACAGCTCAAGCATTAAACTATCCCCTTCACAAGCTGATGAGAGGGTCTAGATTACACACCATGAGTTCAAACCAAGAAAATCCAACAATTCTTCTACGACGCCATATTACATAATGCAGCACTGCCATAGCAGGTATTGGCATCTAATTGAAAAGCTAACAGAAGGGATGAACCTATTCCTTGCCATCAGCAGCACGAAGGGAACCGAGCTGAACTGGAGCTTGGGTGCCCACCACCTTGGAGGATCCATAGGTTGCAGTATCGACTCCTTGAGATCTCTCTTTCTCGAGCTGCTCCTTGATCCAGAAGTACGTAATTCTCAGACCATCCTGCACTCGGACAACTATCATTAGTTTATACATGGTGCAGAACATAGTTTTGCCAATTGCAAATGATAACATTCACTACTGATAGAATAATAGTTCGTTTGGCCAAGCTTTCAAAATTTGTTTATTTAAAAGTGTTTTTTTCATGTCAAATATGCTTTTCTGAAAAGAGTTCATGTTTCACTAATCAATTTGAAAAGCACTTACGTCTAGAGCAATACTTTGTGTTGGCTAATGTTTCAAAATTTCTTTTGGGGAAAAACTATTTTTTAGCATCTGAAAAATGACTCAAAGCACTTATAAGTACTTTTTGGAAGAAAAAGAAAGTAATATTGGCTTACCAAAAGCTTGGCCAAACAGGCTATAAATCTGGAAGAATTTTACAATGTCAACACTAACGAGCTTAACGGTACCTTCAATCTCATTGTTGGAGCCCAACCAAGCTTCTCTTTTATCAGCGTGTTGTCTGAGTTCCGACCACGGACACCTTCTGGTCCAGGAATGTGGTGGATGGGAAGCTTCTTTTCCTCAAAGCTGAGAACCATCTCAGCCATCTCGTTCATGCTGACCATCTCATCACTTCCAATGTTCACTGGCTCCCGGAAGTCAGATTTTGTCAATCTATATAAACAAAAAACATAAATGTCACTTGAATACGGCACTTTAACAGAGAAAATAGGTAAGCATTTAGCCATGGATTCCAAATATTTTTCACTTTATTTGGAATTTATGAAGTTGGAGTTGAAGATGGAGTTGTGTTTGATTATACTTTTTGCAAAGGAGAGAAGAGAGGACTTTATTGGGAATTTACGAAGATGGAGTTGGAAACAGGTTTAGAGCACTTTTCCAGTGGAATATTCCAAATTCAAGCAGGACTTGGAACTTTTATAACCAAAAACTGATTTTGAAAATAAAGTGAAAAATCATTCCGGAAAAAAGGTGAATAATTCTCATGGACAAACAACTCCTAAATAAAACATGCCATTTAGACAAAAGCTTCTTCAATGACCATTGTTAAATGTAAAACTGAGTAACTAAAATTGATTTGTTTAAACTATACTATAGCTTCATTTATTTTATTTCCACAAAGTACAACAACAACATAACCAGCGTAATCCCACAAGTGGCGTCTGTGGAGGGTAGAGCGTATGCAGACCTTTACCCCTACCTTGGGAGGTAGAGAGATTGTTTCCGGTAGACCCTCCTCAGCTCAGGATAAAGTAATAACAAAGCAGGTCATTTATTTCCACAAAGTAAAAAGTAAAATTCCCGATAAACACGATCCTATCAGTAAAAAATCCATAAAAGGAGTTTGTCTTATTCTCATAATTGAATCCGGTCAAAGCAGTCAAAGCATATACAGCCTCAAAACACAACTATACCAACAATTCAGGATAAGTGGTTATTTATAGTAACTAATTCTAGATTGATCGCTTTAATTGTATAAAGAAACAGAAATTTGGTTGTACTGACCTGAGAACCCCTTCTACACACTCATCAATGAAGGTGAATGAACGTGTTTGAAGTCCATCTCCCCACATTTCAAACTTATCCGTTGCAGTTTGGGCTTTTCTACAAAAAGCGGCAGGAGCTTTTTCCCTTCCACCTGAGATGCAGAAAACGTTAAGAAAAAAGCTTCTCGTAATCCATACAAAAACAGAATACAAATTTGTCCAGTCAGCAGCGACTTTCATTAAATTACCTTTCCAAGTTCCAAAAGGACCATAGATGTTATGGAACCTTCCAATACGACATTCAATTCCAAAATCCTTGTTGTAATGTTTGCATAATTCTTCTGTGGCGAGCTTCTCCAAACCGTAAGCATCTTGAGGCTAGAACCCATAACCGCGGAAAAGTTAAAACCCATTACTTTTGATTACTAAAATGACAGCCTAAAGAAAAATTCTATTTTTAGGAAACAAACCTCTGCAGGCCATGCATCAGCTTCTTTCAGGCTGACATTTGTTTCAAGTTGTTTGAACTCGGGGTAAATGCAAGCACTCGATGCATAGAAGAACCTGAATAATAACATAGTTAGACACCAAATGAATGTATTTGAACTAAATTGACAAATTAAGCTATATGCTTTTAAACCCTAAGCATGAATTAAACTTGAATTACTAAAATTAGAGACCTTTTGACACTGTTAATCCTAGCAGCTTCCATCATGTTAAAGCTGATCATAGTGTTGTTATAGAAAATAACAGAGTGGTTGGACTGAATGAAGCCCATGCCACCCATATCAGCAGCGAGGTTGAAGACATGGTCAACTCCTTTTGTAACCTTCAAGCAATTATCTGGAACCCTAAGATCCACAAGATGAAACTCATGACAGAACATATCTTCTGTCATGTGCTCATTCTTCTTCCAGTCGGAGGCAATTATGTAGTGGCCTTCGCTCTTCAAACGACGAGCAATGTGAGAAGCAATAAATCCTCCGGCCCCAGTAATGGAAATTCGGAGCTTCTCGGATGGCCAGTAAGGTTCCCTCTCAAGATTCTCATAAGTGTAAGCACCATAGTCAATACCACCAGAGCTTCCCATTCTGAAAAAGCATTAATTAGTTAATTAAATCACAAAGAGCAGGTAATATCCACATTAATGAACACCCTGATGTTGAACTATCAACCATGTTTTCTTCTTAATTCTATGTGAGGGTTAGGCACTAACACAGTGAGTATAAAAAGTTATAACAGTTTGTTCAGCCTAATAAATATATAAATTTAAAGAGGAACTTAATATGACATAAACAGAGATACACACAAAATTTCTAACTCCATAAGATTCTTAGCTAAAAAGTCATAGATATAACAAAAAAAACTTTAATAAACTCTGTACAAATATATCTAGTTAACTGAGAGCACTAAAACAACTGAGCAGATTTCTGTATTTTACAAACTAATAAATTCCAAAACACTCAGAATACTTAATCAACATTATTTAGGATTTCTTTCATTTCATAGTGGCAACCAGAATATGAATTAACATTCTGAGCCAGAGCATCCCAAAATTAAATTTTAAAAACAGTGACATTTCACATCACAGTCCCCCCTCCCCACAAAGAAAATGTGTATACACAAGCAGATGAACAAAACACAAAGATTGAAACCTTTTTTCAAGAAAAACAGAACCCAAATACAAGAAAGTATCCACATTTACAAATCAAAAGGCATTTTCAAGATTCAAAAAGGGGAAAGACAAAGTTTTGAACCCTTTACCTCTAAAAGTTGGGTTGATGAAATGGAGAGATAGGAAGAGAGTTGAACGGTTGAGATACAATGGACGATAAATGAGAAATGTAAGGGTATATGTATATATATAGAGAGAGATCGATGGAGAACAGTGCAGAGGCGACTCTACAGAAACCACACCACTCCTTTATTCTCCCATCCATCCGAATTGTGGAAATCATATTTACACACAATACAGATTTAGGTGCAAATTATGATATAAAATTAGGAATATTTGAAATTGGAATTTTGTTTGGATATGTAATTTAAATTATATTGTTTTTTATATATATAAAAACTCTTTGTGAAAATTATCAAAATTTTCTTAATTCTTATACAATGTTATCAAATGAACAAGTCATAGTTCATAATAAAATTAATACGCTACTAGAAGGCTTTTCGAAAAAATATAACATCGATTAAACTTTAGTTCAATAAATGAAAAATTAAACAGATTTATAGTGTAACTACTCTTCGTAATCTTCCGACATAGATAGTAAGAGTAATTTGTTATAAATATACTAACAACTCGTAGATCTTTTAATATTTGATATAAATGGTGGATAAACATGATTGCTAAATATATCTACCAAATATAAATTTATGGGTCAACTTTTACATTTAAAATATTTGAAATCGTGATTTGGAATTCCAAATTATGCCTTTTTGGATGATTTATGATTTGGAATAACGCCTAGAGATTGTCTTCTTCTTCTTTTCTTTGGGAGGAGGGGGGGAGGGGATGGGGTTGAAAAATTAAAAGGAAAATTTGATGTTAATGGAAAATAACATTTTTAAAGACCAACAATAATATAAATGGATAATTGATAAAATGTAAAATAAAATGTTAATTGTAAATAACACATAATATTTTTATTTTTATTGATATTACTATGACAACTTCTCAAATTCAACTCTTTTGAAAATATTCATCTAAAGTTTTTTGTTTTTTTCTTTGGTCCTATATTTAACCCAATCTCATCCTTAATTTTATGCAAAACATGCACTGCATTTGATGCATCTCTGGTTGTAAAAATAGTTATTTAAGGCTTACATTGCTTCTTTCGTTGATATAATTGGCAACTTATGAGTATCATTTGGATCTTGATCATTATCAGCAAATATTTTCATTACTTCTTGAATAATTTCTTCATCGGTAGAAGATTCCATCAGTGCATCATTTTCACTAGGATAGTTTAAAAGGTCTTCCACATCCATTGCATTTCTATAATCTAAATCATTGATAACTTCATGTAATCCCTGGATGACTTCATCTTCACCAAGTGGTTGTTCAGTATTCATATCTTCGTCTGACCGAATTTTACAATGTCGAAAATAATTTGCAATAGTTATTGTTTTCACATCAATATTCCAAACCGCACTAATAAAATTGATAGAATTCAGCACACTAATAATGAAAATGTATAACAAAATGCACGTCACACAAAAAATATAAAAATATTATGTAAATGAATAAATATTCATTTATCGATAAATAAATAACCTCGCTAAATGCATATTTTTTGCTGGTCTCAACTCTCAACAATATTCATTTATCGAGGTTTTAGTGTATATCAATATTACTGAAATTTATATCATTGGCAGTGTTATAAGTTTCTTTATATCAACGAAGGAGAGGATGATAAGATCACACCATTTAGTAACATACATTAATAAGAGATTCAATAATAATGAGAATGGCACCATATGAGAACCCGAAATATCTCTATCAAATATATCTTCACACACACAGCCACTTTTTGGCAGAAATTGGCTATTATTTACCTTTTGTTTTTTTCTGCTTCTTTTCTCCTTTTGATGATTTTAAAATTAAAAAATAAAAAGACTATTCAAACTAGTTTGGTTGTACTAGTTACTTATTATTTCATTTTTTTTTCAATTTATGTGATATTATTCTTTTAATATACTTCAATTTATCTAATTTTGAAATATTTAATTTTAAATTATTTTATTTTTATTTTTAGTGACATATTTTATAGCCACCAAAATAACATAGCATTCTAAAATTACAAGCTTTATTTTTGGCCAAAGGTGCAAATATATTTTCAACTTTGCGACTTAGAGCAAATGTACCCCGTTATAAAAGTGGGGGATATATAGCCCTACTTTTACAAAATGGTGTAAACATACCTTTTTGGTGACGGAATTTTTTTAAAAAAAATTATTTATCTTATTTTTAAATTAAAAAAATGTCATGAGGCTTTAAAAAAAGTTTAGACATTTTCAGTAGACATATTTCTCTAAAGCCATGTGGTAATTTTTTTCTGGTGGGTGGGGTATGGTTCATTTAAAAAAATGGGTAGAACTATTTTTTTAAAGCCACAGAGATATTTTTTAAAACAAATCAGGTCCGATCCACCAGAAAAAAATATCATGTGCCTTTAGAGAAATATGTGTACTAAAAAATGGGTAGACTTTTTTTAATTAAAAAAAATAAGATTAATGGTTTTAAAAAAAATCGTGAGCGGAAAAGGTATATTTGCACCATGTTGTAACGACACTGATATATATCCATCATTTTATAGCGGGAGATATATCTGCTCTAAATCACAAAGTTAAGGAGTATATTTACACCTTTGCCCTTATTTTTTTATTTCTTAAACCTTATACTAAGTAAAAGTTGACACAAATATTATCCTCATAGCATTTTTATGTAATCTACAAAATACTATGGGGTGAGATCGGTGGGGACTTCCCAGTGGAAAATGTTTTTATAAAAGCAAAATAAATATATAAAATAATGTGTGTGAGCGCAGGGGTAGTGGGGCGGGCATGTGAGGGGGGTGGGGTGGGTAGTGTGGTAAGAAAAGTTTCTCATTTTTATAAAAAATATAAAAGTAAAATAAATAGAAAATAGAAAAATTGATGGGTGGGAGCGGGGGTAGTGGGGGAGAGGGGGGTTGAGTGATGGGGTACGAAATTTTCTCATTTTTAATAAAATTTTATATATAAGTAAAATAAATATATAAAATAAAAACTTCGGGGGTAGGGGGGAGGAGGTAAGAAAAAAATTCATATTTTTTATAAAAGTAAAAAAGAATAATGAAATAGAAATTTGAGGATGGGGTAGGACATGGGGTGGGGGTGGAGCAGGGGTAGGGGCAGGTAAAAATTATTCATATTTTAATTATTATTTTTTATAAAAGTAACAAAAAATATGAAATAGAAATTTGAGGATGAGGTGGGGGTAGAGGCGGGTATGTAAGAAAAAAATTCACATTTTTTATAAAAGTAAAAAAATATGAAATCGAAATTTAAGGAATGTGATAGGGCAATGAGGTGGGGGTGGATGGGGGTAGGTGTGGGTAGGGAGGGGAGGTAAGATTTTTTTAATATATTTTTTATATATTTTTTATAAATTATTTATAAAAGTAAACAAAAAATGAAGTAGAAAATTGAGAATGAGGTAGGGCAAGTGGGGTTGGAGATAGTGCGGGAGGTGGGGGTAAAATGTGGTAGGTGGGGTAGAGGTGGGTAGGGATGGTAGAGAGGTAGGGGTGGGATGGAGTAGATAAGGTAGGGGGCAGAGATGTGAGGGTGGTTCAGTGCTTGAGTGGGGGTTGGTGTAGGGGAGGGGATAGGGTGGATGGATATTGTGGTGGGTGATTGGGGTGCGTTGATGTATTTTATTGTTGCGAAATAATAATTTATAAACAAAAATCTTAATCTAGAGTGGAACTCTAATCGTTAAAATTTATCATTTTCGTGGGTCAAGTTTGACATCATCATGGATTCATTTGAGGTGTTGATTGC
Organism: Przewalskia tangutica; assembly: GCA_029844215.1. Classification (NCBI taxonomy): domain Eukaryota; kingdom Viridiplantae; phylum Streptophyta; class Magnoliopsida; order Solanales; family Solanaceae; genus Przewalskia; species Przewalskia tangutica. Next base: position 19,514,236 of record CM056721.1, read on the forward strand.
GTAGCCCAACCCAAACTAACCTATCATCAAAATCGCTTTTGCCCAAACCAATAAAACCTTGGGCGGGTCATTTGGGTTTGAACTAATTTTGTCACCCCTAGTGGGGAGTGGGTTTTCAGGGTGGTGGGGTGAGATGGTGAAGGGCTGGGGGCTTTTGGGTGGGTGGTGAGGAGACAATAAATTTGGAATGTCACTTATGGACGTGTTTTTCCTAATTCCATTAGAGAAGTCATTTTCTCAATTTGATGGAACTTGTTTTCCTAAGAAAAATATATATTTTTCCAAGACATTTTGACCAACCAAACATAAAAATATTTTCGGAAACATATTTTCCTTCGACCAAACACACTCTTAGTAAATTTATCATTCACAATAACTGAACCGTGCATGACCATGCAACATATGAATTAGTTGAATCATCAACTTATTTAAATCATATGAGAAAGAAAAAACTTTGAAGTGGAAGAGTAGTTTATGATTTTTTTTGTATTTTAAGATTTCGAACTTCACAAATTTTAGGAACTATAGTCAAATGAAGATGGATATCAAGTGATAGTTGCACCTAAAAATATATTTTAAACTTCCTTATTTTGTGAAATTTCACCCACTCACAATCTTATCTTATAGAGTATTGAACACACACAAAATAAAGGTTATACTTTCTTTTTCAAGATATTTATAGCATATTCGTTCCAGGATTCCCGTGCAAGTGTGTGATCGCACGAAAACTTTTCCAATTATCACAACTTAAGTGTTTTTGGTAGGTAGGAAATATTTTTTGATTTTTTTCAGCGGTAAAATAAGTTTCTGAAAAATAACTCCTTGTTGCGAATAGAAAAAATAAATTTGCATTATATGACGATTGTCTCCTCTCTATCCCCTAACACTCCATCCCCGCAACTTTTTTTCGACTACAATTTTTTCTAATAATTTTAAATATGAACCTATCTTTTACTTAATTCAGGAATATTAAAAATATATTGAAAAAACAATGTAATTCGCTCTGAAAAGTTATCGTATTTCAAATAAGCCAATCATTTTGGGCAAGAAATAAAGAATAATATTAAGTACGGTATGAGTCCTCTCATGATCAAGATTCAAGGCGTGCAAAAGTGGAAGACTTTAGTTCAACACATGAATTGACAAAAGCAAATATTGAAAAGAAGATATCTGAAGCTTCGAAGAAAATTCTAACATAAGACGACAATTAGTCACAATATATTAAAAGACATTAGGAAATTGCAATAAGCTATACGTATCTTGTTGAGCCTTCCCATAGATTTGATTGATTTAATAAATCAATCTCTCCATTATTCACTTTATCGACACATGCATATATTCACTTAATCATAGTTAATAATTGTATATTATCATAAGTTGATACGAATAAATTTCTTTACCCCACAATTAACTTCACAATCTTTGTTAATACCTCCAGCTCATAGTCCACACAAAAACATTTTATATTTGTCTTTTTGTTTGCTTGGTTAATTGTTTGTTCTTTGACGATATCAGTTCAGGGGCTACCCCAGGAAGTACCTAAACATGTAGCAGTAACTTACAAGTTGGGCTTTAGAAGAGCCTAAAATGTTTATTCTTGAACAATCCATATCCCCAAACTAGAAGACCTCAAGAAGGTTTGTAATCTTTAAGAATCGAACTTCCCACTTTTTTCCAAGACTTCTAGCTTAAATATTGTCTATTTGTAACTATTTATGTTTTCACAATGAGATTTTGATGGTACTATATTAACTATCAAGGGATAAAATAAAGCGACAACATGACGAACTACTAGTGAACCAAAGCTATATTTGAATAGGAATTCGTAATATCATCACTAGTATCGACAGGTACAGAGGGGAAAGAGGATGACTTTGAAAAGTCGGAACTAGCATACAAAAGAGATGTCAATGCATTAAGTCTCATCCAAGAAGGCATTGTCATACAAAGAATGGGCATTTTTCCTGCCACGGATGGTTAAAAACAGTATAATTTTATCAACATACATGTGCAAATCTCAGTGCAGCTGGTGGCTTTAACTGTTTTTATTGCTCTCCCCGGCCTTGGGTTCCACAGGAACTCACTTCTCCACGGATGCGCTTCTGCAGATGCTCCAAGCTAGCCACCCGCTGCATCGAAGATGTTCTACCCATCTTATTCCCCCCAGCTGCTGAAGTTGCAGGATTCTGCTGTACATTTTCTATTGGAGGAACATCCTTCATAGCATTTTGGATTCTAGGATCATGGGTTGGCATATGATTATTTGGCGGTTGTTGGTAGTAGTGATGTTTCGGATCATCTCGCACAGGCACAGCAGCGTCTGCTGATGCGTCGGAAGGACTACCAGAGAAGGATGGCATTGCCATCGAGGATATCTCAGACATAGCTTGGAATAACGGATTTAACCCAGTAACTCTTTTAACAGTTTCTTCTGCCATCTTCACCTGCACAACAAGCAGCACATGATTTCGCAGTATCAGCTTGATACTGTTTTTTTCTAATAAAATCTAACCTCATCAAAAAGAAGGAAGAATTTTTTATACGTGTTTCTAACTGCAGATGATTTTCAACAATACCAGGCATGGGTTTAAAAAAAACACCAAACGATGATCCAACTCCTCTCTCCACGGTTAAGATCTAAAAAATTATCAATTTTCTATATAATGCTCCTTTATTAAGAAGGAAAAGAGGATGAAAGATTTGCAATGCCACCGTGATATAGTCTCCTTATTCTGACTATTAGTGGCTGAACTTGCAGTATGAGATAGAAGAACATTGACAATCCTGTTCTTTGAACTTGTCTCAATCAGCAAAGGTATAGGTGGTAGAAGCACAAGATAAGCTGTTGGGATAAAAACTTGCTGCTGGAGTAGTCCAACCAAAAACTATGTACATTTATCTTTGTTGACGGAGCCTGATAGGCATTAGAAGCATGAAATGAAAAATAAAAAAGAGATAGCAAAAGCAACATGAAATTGCCACCTAGTGTTAATTCCAATTTGGATGAGCAATGGGAGTTGGACCAAGGAAAAACTCTCTTTTTATCTCTCTACAGGTTACAGGAAAAAATCATTTTGCTATGGCTCAACTAAAACAATTGATGCGCAAAGCAGGTGTCTACTTGCACTTTCCTCTAACAAACTACTGAACCTACTTTCTCAACCACAACTAGTAGAAGTAGCCTTACCTTCGCTCTCAATGTCTCAATATCTGCTTTTAGGACTCGATTATCCACAGCTGATTCATTGTATTTCTGGCTTATGTCAGTCAGGCGTTTCAGTAGGGAGGAGTTTTCTACTCTCAGTTGGGAAACCTACCAAATATAAGGTTTCATAAGACAATAGTCTTGCACCGCTATTAACTTACGCACGATTTAAGAAACATACCTGTGTCTCTAGTTCTGTAAGATGAGCCTGCTTTCTTCTTCTTGAACGTCTGGCTGATTCTCTATTTGAAAGCATTCTGATAAACAAAGGGGTTGAGACTATTACGATTTTGACCAGGTAAACTCCACTTACAGATAAACCAATGATAAGTGTTACATTTTGGATGCCTACAGATTACGTTACCACTGGACACATGATTCAAGCAGGAAAAAGTTTCTAAACAGAAAAGGTTGGAGCATCTTATACCCATGAATCATTGCAGCTCCTACCATATTATTCTCCGAGGAAGGAATATTCTGCATGTAATGGGCCAGCAGCCTTTACATAATGAAACCTTCCATTTGAAGAGCAATTTCTTCCTTCCGAGGCAAAGAGACATCTGGTTCAATGGAGGCAACCGTAATTGGTAGCATGACACTCCCTTCTCTGAGACAGGAAATGCCAGTCCTATTTGACAGCCGACAACGACCAAATTGCCTTCAGAAGCTTTTAGACTTTCTGGCAAAGCCATAAAGCATGTTGTATGGTCCTTTTATTACGAGTCTCATACTTGGAAGTCCACACACTGAATGAGGGTGCATGGAAATCTTTAGCGCAGAGGAGGATTTAATATGCAATAATGGAGGATACAATTTATGCCACACCAGGTGCGGATCCAGAATTTTGCGCAAGTGAATTCAGCCAAAGACCAAGACAAACCTCCTTGTCAGTCAACAGTAAAGGACTGTACCAAACACAAGAAGCAGGTTTTCCCCAATGCTCTATTTGGTTCATACACGACCTACAAACAAGTCATTTTGGTCTCATGCTTTTTATGTTTTAAACAGCCAAGGCAAAATATATGCTTTATTTCATTTTCAGTGTTTGTCATACCTGTTGACTTGAAGATGGAGTGAGAGAGAGGAGAAAGAATGAAAAAGACAGGGATTCTTTTAATAGGCCGAGTTTGTCTCTTCAAAAACTGAAAGTGAGTGTGTGCACGCGTATGTATACATGTGTGTGTGTGTTTGTACGTACATAAATTGCTCAAGAAAAAAAAATATATTATACATAACAAATAGAAGTATTTTTTTGGGAAAGAGGAGTCGATTGAACCCCCTTAGTCACACATAGGTATGCCTCAGTAGCATTCAAACAAAACTTATTACCTTCACAAAACATCAACAGTTATGCCAGTGTTCTCGAATAATAGGCATGAATAAAAACTCAGTGTGTATACCAATGACATTAACTTTTCACAAAACGCTGGCCACCGTCATTTATATCAGATGTAAGAATTCAAAAAAATTAAGTAGTACTACTTGTACAAAAACTATAAACCATATTACCTCCTCACACGTTTTGCATCAGCTGGATCTGTTCCTTGAGTTGTTTCTGCTTCTCCTTCAGCTTCATCATCATCAGATTGATCTCTAGATGAACCACTGGTGGCTGACTTCACTGGCACCCCAGGTTTCTTCTGCACTGGGGGCAAGGAGGGTATTCCAACTGGTCCACCAGAATCCTTATCTTGAACTTTTGTCACTTCCTGACCAGATCCTGTAGAGAAAAAGAACTAAAGACTAAATGTATGAACTAATTTCCATGATACATCGTAAAGTAATCTGCACCAAGTCTTTGCCTGTCATTAAATAGATGTCTACATACATTTATCTTTCAGTTGCATATTACACACTTCTTTGCTGATGCAGATGGTTATATTGTCAAGTAAAGAACTGAACCATTAAATTACATCAGTAATTAAGCAAATGGAGAAACATTACATCAAGGAGATAGAAAAATGACTAGAATGATGATTGCAGATGAAGACAAACTAATCAGATGCCAACAATTTGCTGTTAATTTCTCTTATTGACACGTCTAGACTAATTCCTATGCACGAGGATACTAAGTGAGGCATGATTGGAGCTTGGAGGACAAATTACTCCATTTTCCCACCAAATGCTCCTGGTGTACTACTAGGCTTTAATTAGAGGCAAGAGTGGACCCATTTAGTTACTTTATGTGTCTTAATTAATGAGAAAGGTTAAAGCTTGAGTTAATACTTAATAAGAATGAAATAGGCTCCTTTTTATGTTACATAGTGGGTTAAATAACAAGAGCAACAAGCAAACTCATTGATTAACTATGAATGGGGTTGGTGTGATAAGAAAAGAACAACTAGTTGCTTGAATGTTGTGCAATGTGCTAAAACTTCTTGTTTGTGGAAGTGCGTCGGAGTGTTGTGTTAGGATCACATTAAAGAAAACACCGTCATTTTTTTTGGATAAGGTTATAAAAGAGAAACTAAAAATAAGAAAAATCTTGTCATTTTATTCGGTCAGAAAGAATGTTTATGCTTTTTGATAAGTACAGAGAGATTGTTTATTAAGCCTAACTTTTAAAAAAATTAAGAGATCTTCTTTTGCTCCTGTCAGCAGAATAAGCCCAAACGACGTCTCTTCTTCTCTTGAAATATATCTAGTAAGGACCTGATTGAAGCACATGGCCTCTTCTTCAAATGAAATTTTACAACGATGTTACTGACACAACTTACACATAGGTTAGCCCAACCAATTCTCTCCTACTAAGGTTGGCAAGTCAAATATTTCATTAATAAACAAACAAATTGATGCCGAAAGTATTTAAAATTTGAGTATATGGCTCAAGTTTGTCTAACCTAACAAAGTATTCTCTCTTACACCAAACTAAAACTTGATACATTCTAGAACATCCTCACTAGTCTCGCAAATACAGACTGCTGCATCAGAAGGTCTACGTAGCCTTTGACCTTTGTATTCGTTCGCCAAATCTTGTTCAGTTCCATCCAAGCTCGGTTTTGTCAGAAGAAGAAGCGGTTAAGTATTTCCAGCAACCTTCTCCCTTTTTCTCTCTAAGTATGCTACTTGCATCTTGTGTTAGATGTGATCGTTTCTAACATTGTCCAATTTTGCAACATTTCTTTTTAAATAAAAGAACACTTTATCAAGGGAAAAAAACCTATAATCAGAGAAAACTCATCAATGCACCTTTTACCCTAACGAAATCTCTCATCATTCTAGGATAAGGTCCCACCAACCTCGTTCACTTTCATTAAGATTTATTTCAGAATCATTAGGCTTTAGCAAACTGAAACATATAGAGGATAAAAGGAAAAGTTGCAAATTAGATCACTATCAAAGTTGTGGCTTCAAGTTGGGTGTTCATGGGTTGCGTGGGTGTACATTTTTATGTGTATATTATATTATTTTCTTACTATTTTACATATGAAATTTATCATTTTAACTTCTTCCTTCTTCAAACCATTTTTAGGATACTAAACCTATATTTAGGGCATTGTGATTCCTAATTATTTAAAGACAAAACGCCTCCAATTAGGGAAAGGAAATATTTTTCTTATTTGTTCAAACATTTATGAATTTATTAAGTATACAATTGACTATTATTTTGAGATCTACAGGCTACCAAGATAAGGTACACGTACAACCATAACGTAGTGCGACTAATGGTCCACCTGTTTTTTGTTTAAATCTCCAGATTCCTTTAAAGTTTGTTCCTTTTTATTGAAAAAGAACGCTAACTTTCTAGAAACTAATGGCCAAGTGACACAAGCATGGAATCAATGGAAATCACTCAAGTTTATTCAAATGTTCACATAACCATACAGCTGCCATCAATCATCAGCATCCTAAACCAATATGAAAAAGAAGGAAGCGCAGATCTTCACAATTTTTTCTAAATTTTATAATTTTATAATTTTTTTATAGCAACATAAGTCTACGGACAGCACAGAGTATCATAACACCAAAATCAAAAAGTTCATACATAATCACTCGAAATTAAGATGGCATCAGCATGCAACATGCAAATCATATTATACGTGAACAAGACAATAGAAAAGCAGCTTAATACATAGCCAACTCCTTAAACTTGCATCCATTTAGACACTCGAACTAAGCCATGTTCAAGTTGAACACCTCAATTCCTAATAAAGTGTTCCAACTAAACACTTTTGGTTCAAATTTTGAAATTTCTTTTGAGTGTGTTCTCATTCGTCTATTAGGTAGTTAATATTAACACATAAAATATGTCATAGCCTCAATAAGCAGTAAAACCCCAGACATTTTCTACTCGAGATTGATCCGTATAATTGGTCAGCACTTACCTTTAGTGGAGATGTGAGATCCTGATTGTGATGCACTAGCAGTCTCTGATCCTTTATCAGGTGCCATTGAACTTGAATTTTGAGGCTTTAGATTCTTCGCCTATAAATACAAATTGCCAGTATAGTTCCATTAGTGAACAAATTACTCTACCATTTAACTAAAATATCAGATTATTTGAGCGCGAAACTTTTCGAAAAATAAATAAAAAAATTACGCGACTTAAAGCGACTGCGGCGCAAGCCAAATCGAGACGGCTTTTGAGGAAAGCTTGATACTCTTCGGAATCAACGGGAATATTCTGTGGAGGTGCGGAGCTAAACGATGTCGTTTGCTTCGAATTCAACACCGTACTGGAATTGAGAAGAGTCTCATCTTTGATCTCAACGATGTCGTTTTGGTGCGAAGATGATGATGAAGACGCGGCGGCCATTGTAGGTGAAGCGGCTTCTTGGAGGAAGCGCTGGAAAGCCCATTCGGATGAGCTGCGATTCATCATCATTTTTGAGTAGGTGTTGGCGGTAGGTGAATCTAGGCCGGATTCCGGCGGCGGCGGCGTAGACCAGAAATGGTCGCTAATGTCATCGTCCACTGAAAACAACCTATCCATATTTCTCTCTCGGGAATAAAGGGAAAAAACAGCTGTGACTTTTAAAATTTTAATAATGGGAAGAAATTAAAAAGAGAAGACAACAGGGTTGAGTTTTGATTATATACATCTCTATGCATGGCTTATATGGTGGGAAAATAGATGGATTCTTGGATGATTTACTTATTTACCCTTTTCTTTTCCCTTTTTGTCTTTTTAGCACTTTTTCACTATATGTTCATTTTTATTCGTGCAATCAAAGATAATTTATCATTTTATGTCTATTTTACTTTTATTCTTAATTATTGGGTTAGAAACTTCAACGAATTGTCTGTGACTACATAACATTTAAAATATATTTGGTAATGATTTGTAATAATTAAGGGCGATATAGTAAAATTGATATTTTAGTTATTGATCCTTGAGGAGTGTGTCAAGTCAAACATAAAGAAATAAAAATGGACTGATGAAGTATTTGCTTAGAAATAACCCAAAGAATGTGGCGAAATGGTAATAAAAAAATTCAAAAATTTGAGAACAAAGATGGGAGTAAATGGTAATCTGATCATAGAGAAATGCCATGTCACTTTCTTCCAACATTATAGATAGTGTTGATGTTGGATGAGATGTTGTGATAACATCTGAAATGCTCAGAACAACATTGTAAGGATGTTGCCTGCGATGTTGTGACAACATTCCTGACAACTTCTCTGTAACGATTTTGCATATTCTTCCGGTCAAAACATGTTGTGTTACTGTGAGTAAGAAATGGCCTAGGCAGGCTTACAATGATGATGTGTTTAAAATGTGGTAAAAGAAACAGTCAAAGCTTGGAGAAGAAGCAGTGTGAAGACCAAGTCCAGAACGTTGAGAATTTTAAGGAGAAAGAATCGGTCCAAGAAACTACCTTCTTTTACTCAACCTCCGCAACCAATCAGTGAGGATTTCAAGGGAAGCTCTACACTATAAATAGAGGGGAGTTTCAGAGTATTGATATCCAAAATTGAACGATAAGATTTTCCAAGAGAGCTCTCATATAATTACTTTAAAACTGAATTAACACACCTAGCCTAAAGTAGTATAACAACATCTAGTCTCACATTACAATTGTTATCTTTATTCTATATTAAACTTAATGTTCAAGCGATTGTAATGAAGATTTTTTATTTGTCTTTTTATATCTTTTTAACTTTAGGCTGAAGTCATCTGCGATTTTACTTTTGTTTGTAATTTCTTTTTCGCATTTTTGCTCAATCTTGTAAAATAAATTTATTTGTAATTGTATATAATTTATACAATTCTTTTGGTCATTGACCATCAAGGGATATATTAATATATACTATTGAAAATATAAACATTGTGTCTCTTTACTTTTCTGCTGTATTTACTCTATAAATGTTTATACTGCTTTATCACAATGTTGCCTCAGATGTTGACACAACATTGAAGGCAACATCCAGATACTGTGTTTGTTGTTCTAGCTGTTTCGAATTTTTATTATGTATTCTTGCTTATCCATAGCCCCGGGACCCAACAAGTGGTATCAGAGCCAACACTTGATACAATAAGTGTTTGATTCTGAATATTGCGACTATGGACTCAGCTATACAAAATGTTGGTAGACTTCCAATTCTTGACAGAACTAACTATGTCTACTGAAAAATTCGACTACGTTCGCACATCAAATTCATTGATGTTCGAGCATGGAGATCAATTTCCGAAGGCTATGTGATCCCCAAATACCCGACAGACGGGGATGGTGATGTACTCACTAAACCCGAATTTGAATGGACAGCGGAAGAGATCAACAGTGCATGCTTTAATGAAAAGGCCCTAAATGCGATATTTGGATGTGTAGATCTCTATATGTTCAAGCTTATCCAGAATTGTACAACGGCCAAGGATGCTTGAGAAACCTTACAAACTCATTGTGAAGGTACCTCGAGTGTTCGACGTACAAAGCTTCGCATGATCTTGAGTCAATACGAACGCTTAAGGATGGAAGAATCTGATGACATAAAATCATATTTTGAAAAGTTGATTGACATTGCTAATCAGTGTCAAGTGCTTGGGTCTCCTTTAACCAACACACAACTTGTGGATAAAGCTCTCAGATCTCTTCCTGGAAGATTCAATACTAAGATTTGTGTTATTGAAGAGGCTCATAATCTCGCTATTATGGATCTTCATGCCTTGATGAGCATATTTCAAACATATGAGATGAACATGAAGAGCCAAAGAGATCTGTACAAATACAAGACTTTGACACTCCAAGGACAAACCTCGGAACCTGAATCGAAAAACGAGGAAGAAAACCTGGAGGAACTGGAAAGTGATGCAATTGTTGTCTTACTCACTCATCGATTCAATTCAATGGTGAAAAAGATCAACACTTCGCAATAAAGCCAAATATAAACAACATCAGAACCCACTCTTCAACAAGCAACCGAATAGGTCACCTTCTGAGCAAAAAATCACAATCTACTGAGGAAAACCAACTCCGACTGTACCAATTTCAATCTCAAACAACTCGATAGAGTGCAGTGTCATGCATGCTCGGATTGGGGACACTACGCTAATGAGTGTGCAAACACCCTTAGAAAAATTGGTAAGGTTATGTGGGTAACCCTCAGTGATGATGAGAATGAAGAGTAGGAAGGAGATCAAGAAGAAGAACCGCATGCAATACTCACAGTCATGTTCGAACACTCACTGTCCGACGATGAAGATGTTGTTGACAATGTTGCGACAACATCAGGAACAACATCGGACTCCACATTTGGAATGTCTGCAACATCAGAGAGGTATGTATACTTTGATTATTCTGATGTAAATTATTTTAGTGGATTTATTTCTTCGTCTGAGGCTGTAAATTTGGATCTAGTTGACTCCAAAGACGACATGATAAAGGAATTACAAAGTCTTTGTAAAACCTTAATCACCAAATCTGAGCAACTAGACTAAAAAACAAAATCATTGGCTTTTGCGAATAGCAATCTTAAAGGCACAATCAACTGATTAGAGGTGTCGCTTATCAAGAATGATCTAGAGCTTGGTAAGATTCATGCACGATTGAACGTAGCTGAGACCACTTTTCAAAGGCTCAACATGGGAACCTCCAAACTTGATGAAATACTGAACTCCGGTAATCCTACAAGGACTGGGCTTGGGTACCAATCTCCTAGCAAAACCAATACTTTCAGAATCCATAATCAATCTGAGAGGATAAAATTTGTCAAAGAAAATGCGAGTAGCTCTCATATCACTATGATTGGATCAAAGTTTGTATGTAGCTTATGTAAAAAGTCAGGACATTTTATGCCCTACTGCTACAAACTTCAAAACTCTGCACTCAGACTATCGCCTAAAATGTCGTCAGCAATATTGTCCAACATCACTGACAACATTCAAAGCAACCAGGCTAAGAGCAGAAGGAATAAAAGGTTTGAAAAGGAATGGTTACATAAACTAAATCTGAAATGTAATGTGTGCATAACTGTCTTGCGTACTAACATTACAGGTTCTTGGTATTTCGATGGTGGTTGCTCACGTCATATGACAGGTACCAAAAGTCTATTAAAGGACTGTGGAGCATTCAATGGAGGGTATGTGACCTTTGTAGGAGGAAGTAAGAGTAAGATTATTGGTAAATGAACTCTTAATGCTCCAAATATATCAGCCTTGAAAAATGTTCTTCATGTAGAAGGGTTGGTTGCTAATCTTCTTAGCATAAGCCAACTATGTGATGAGGATCTCGAGGTGAAATTCAACAAGCTTGGATGCAAAGTTACAAATTATGTAAATAAGTGTGTCATGTCAGGAATCCGAACCGGAGATAACTGCTATCTAGTAGGTAGACAAGAGTTTTGCAACTCCGTAAAGGTAGGTGACTTGATACTTTGGCACCAGAAGTTGAGACATGTCAACTACGGCACCCTGGAGAAGTTGATATCATTTAAAACCGTCAGAGGCATTCCTAGACTGGATCCAAAATATACAACACTGTGAAAATTGTTTGAAGGGGAAGCAGACCCGAGTCTCTCATAATGTTGTCCAACATGACGGACAACATTCAGGTACATCTCATTATTTCCAATTGTTGCATATGGATCTTATGGGTCCAATTGAGGTAGATGGTCTAGGAGGGATGAGATATTCATATGTGATTATTGATGATTTTTCCAGATTCACTTGGATCTATTTTTAAAGGAAAAGTCACAAACCTTTGAGATGTTTAGAACACTTTACTCTAGAATTAGAAATCTGTTTTGTTCTTCGATTTTCAGAATTAGATCTGATCATGGAAAGGAATTTGAAAATCAAACATTTGCAAAATTTTGTGAAAAGAAATGCATATTCCATGAATTTTCTGCACCAAAAACACCACAACAAAATGGGGTTGCCGATAGAAAGAACAAAACTTTACAATAAATGACAAGAGTGATGTTGAGTTCTAAGCATTTGTCAAAGAGGTTTTGGGCAGAAGCCTTGAACACAACATGTCACATATCTAATAGAGTCTATCTAAGGCCAGAGACCAAGATGACACCCTATGAACTGTTAAATGGAAAGAAACCTACATTGAGGTATTTTCATGTCTTTGGGTGTGTGTGTTATATTCTTAATGACATGGATAAACTAGCTAAATTTGACTCTAAGAGTGACAAGGGGATATTCGTTGGCTACTCTCAGAATAGCCATGCTTACCGAATATACAATCTTCGGACAAAGACCATGCATGAGTCTGTTAATGTTATTTTTGATGACCTGCTGGATATATCTGGTAGATCTTCAGAAAACAATATTATGGCTGCAGTTGAAGAGGAGCAGTCTACTGAAGCAACAGATGTTGTCTCAACATCAGAAGACACGTATGAACCTCAAAGAGAGAACACAGAGGACAAAGTCGAGGAGGAATCTGCTACTGAACTGAATGATCAAGTGAGAAGAGACCCTCCATCGAGGATTAGAAGGAACCATTCACCCGATCAGGTGATAGGGGGAGTTTTTTAGCAGAAGCGTACAAGAGAAAAAAAGCTAGTGAACTATCGAAAAATGGTAAGGTATGTGTGTATATCCACCATATACCAACATATTAGTCTTTCTTGTCTTACATCTACTTTGGAACCTAAAAATATTGGGGAAGCATTGAAAGATAATTTTTGGATTCATGACATGCAAGAAAAGCTTGAATAATTTATCCGAAATGAGGTTTGGGATTTGGTACCACGACCCAACAACACAAATGTTATTGGGACCAAGTGGTTATTCAAAAACAAATCAGATGAATTAGGGAAGATTGTTAGGAACAAAACTCGACTTGTTGCTCAAGGATATACACAAGTAGAAGGTATTGACTATGATGAGATCTTCGCTCATGTGGCTAGACTTGAGTCAATAAGATTGCTTCTTGTTATTGTTTGCTACTTGAAAATTACATTGCACCAAATGGAGGTTAAAGGTGTATTCCTCAATTGATACTTGGACAAAGACGTATATGTTGAACAACCAAAGAAATTTGAGGATCATCACCATCCATATCATGCGTACAAGCTCATGAAAGCTTTGTATGGTCTAAACAGGCACCGTGTGCATGGTATGATCGTTTAACTAACTTCCTTGTTAAATTTGGTTTTACCCGTGGAGAAGCTGACTGAACTTTATTCATTAAAAGACACGGTGTAGATGTAATAATAGCTCAAATCTATGTTGATGATATTGTTTTTGGCTCGACTACAGAATCATTCTTGAAATCGTTTGTCGAAGCAATGTTAACAACATTTGAGATGAGCATGATTGGAGAACTAACATTTTTCCCAGGCTTGCAGATTAAACACAATGAATAATGTATCTTTGTATCTCAAAGCAAGTACGACAAAAATCATGTTAGGAAATTTGGTCTGGAAAATGCTAAACACATGAAGACTCCAATGGGCTCTACGCAACAGGTATGTAAAGACGATGTTGGAAAAGATGTTGACCCAACATTGTACCGATCTATGATAGGTAACCTTTTATACCTTACTGACAGTCGCCCTGATATCATATTTAGTGTGTATGTTTGTGCCAAGTTCCAAGTCAGTTCCAAGGTATCTCATCTTAATGTCGTGAAACATACCATTCGATATGTTGTCGGTACAAGTGACTTGAGAATTTGGTACTCCAAAGACACTAATCCTAACCTAATAGGATATAGTGACTCAGATTGAGGCGGTGATGTAGACGATAGGAAAAACACTAATGGTGGGTTTTTCTATCTTGGCAATAATCTAGTCTCATGGTACAGTCGTAAATAAAATTGTGTGTCACTCTCGACTGCCGAATCCGAATATATGGCAGCCGGAAGTTGTTGTGCTCAGCTGATTTGGTTACGACATATGCTTGATGACTATGACATTTCTAACAACTCCATGATTTTGTACTGTGATAATCTGAGTGCTATTAATATTTCAAAAAATCTTGTTCAGCATTCACGTACAAAACACATAGACATAAGACATCATTTTTAAGAGACTTAGTGGAAAAACAGCTAGTTCAAATCGAATATGTTGATACTCTTTCTCAACTAGTTGACATTTTTACCAAACCCCTAGATCATGAGAGATTTTCAAGCCTAAAAAAATCTCTTGGTCTCTGTTTTCTTTGAAAATAAGACAGGCTAGGTAGATGTTGTCCGAAATGTGTCCTAACATTCTGGGTAACATTTACTGATTGAGTCAATATACAAGATATGTGTTGTAGTAATGTTGCACTATTTTTCAAAAGAATCAAGCATGACTTCACAAGGACATGGTTTGAACGTGATACCATTCTCTAGTTCGGGGTGGTCCGAGTGGTCCGGAGTCCGAGGTCCGGGTTGGGGAAAGGGAATCCAAATACCTAGTGGGGTGGGAGAATCAAGGAAAGGAAATGAAAAAATAAGTCCAAACAAACAACAGCAAAGGGAATTCCATTCCTCCATTCTCTCTCTTTCTTGTTTACCCCGAACCAAACACACCCTTATTCTTAAGGGTGGTTATATTACCCCTAAATATATTTTGAAAGCATTTTTTTGGCAAGTATCTGGAAAAATATAACAAATATTCAACTCGACACAAACCAAGACTCGATTATGAAAGAAAATAGTGATTTACAAGTTCAAATTTCAAGAGAATCATCTGCTTTCTCTATGAAAAAAATTAAGAGTGTAGGAGAGAATCCTAATTTTTTATTTTGTTTGAAGAGTAAAATGACCTGAAAATGATCAGGAGTTTGAATTGTTATACAGTTCACTCGATAAATGACAAATAAATGTTTTAAAATATATTAATGGGTAATAGGACCACCGTAAAAATTAAGTATGCTACAACAAAGCCTGACAAAGGTTAAGGTGTATTTTAGTCATTTTCCCTTTGATTTTATATACATCATGTTACACCTCGTAAGTTTAAGACAATGATTAAGAACATCATTAAGATTAAGATTCAGATAATGGGTATGAGATATAATTACACAAGCTACGAACACGTCAATGAGTATTTAATATGATAAGTTATTTATATTTTCCATTGAGGATTGGTACATATTATGAGAATTACGACATGTGGAATACGAGACCTTATGAAATTTCCGAGAATTAAAGGAAACGGGAATCAAGATTGAAAGAATCGGGATCAAGATTTATTACTTGGGGATTAATTGAGTTAAGTAAACAATTGAAGAGTTAAAGAGTAATAAGAAGGGGGGCCTAAATGTAGTATTTTAAAATCTGAAAAATTAAATACAAAGTCCTAATTAACTTTATTCTTTCCCTAAAACATCCAACTATTTTTCTTCTCCTTCTTCCTTCCCCCTTGGTCGAATTCCCCTCCCCATCTTAGCAAGTTTTTGCTCCATTTTATTAGCCTAAATATCCTACACAATTAAGCCTAGAACTAGAACAATTTTTGAAGCCCAAATCAGTGGGTATTTCGACCCACCTGGACTGAAAATAATTGGGGTTTTCTTTCAAGTTTTGATGAAGATTTTTGAAAGAGAAAGGTGCATAAATGTTGGGTTAACATAGTAAAATTGTTGCATGTCGATTTAGGATTAAAGAAGTGTGAAAAATTGAAGCAAAAAAAGGCACGAAACAGTGGCAAAATCGGGACTGCTGGGCAGAATTTTATTCAAATTTAGAGGGGTATATTTCCTCTTATATTAGGGGTTTTGGGTGTTTCAAAAGTCTAAAATGAAGTTCGTCGAGTCTAGTTTCCAAAGAAACAAACAACTCATCGATAAGACACCGGAATAGAGAGTTATGGACGTTACAAGTTCAGCTAACGAAGCAGGACTAAAATCCGGGACTGTTTTGGGGATTTATTTAGGTATGAAAATTCTTCAATCTATGCTATAATTGAAGTTGCATATTGTGGTAGTTGAAGTAATGGACTTGTGTTAGGAAGAAATCTTGAATTTAGACATTTCATGTGGATAATTTGAATGTTGTAGCCGATATTAGGACTAATGTTACTAATCTTGGAATTGTCGTATTCGATTATTGTGTTGTGAAATTCGTCGCTACTTGGCTTGTTGATATTGGAAGAGAATCTTGACATATAAGTTATAATTATTCATAAAGAATTATTGGAACAAGATTGGACTCTAAGGAATTACGAAAATGATTGGTTTTGTAAATATTGGCCAAAGACTTGCTTGGAATTTTTGGATATTATCGCGTCAAGTTAGGGGCTGATTTTGTGAAGTTTAAATGTTGGGAATTTGACTATGAACATGTATATAAGTTATGGTAATTACTAATACATGTCTTAAAGGAAGTAAAGTGTAAAAAGGGTGTTATGTTACAAATTATAGAACTTGGTTATTGTTGTTGTCATTAGAGTTGATGGATTATTTTAAGATTGTTCTAATATGAACTAAGGACTGAATTAATATGAGAAATAGGTGTAGTAATCACCTGGTTTGTTGTAGTTGTGATATCGCTTAAAAATAAAAGAGAAGGAATACATTATGATGACATAAATGGAATATCTGAGATTATTGTGGTTATATATTTGAGTTATGACTTGTTGTTGATATTGCTGGCTTGGTTTGAAATTTGTGGATGTACATATAAACATGGGAAGTGCTGCCCAAATTTATGTAGAATAGGAAGTCGTCATTCAATTTAACTTACGTTAGGAATCATAGAGTTGACAGGCCTAATGTTATTATTATAGGTTGGAGTATTAGACGAGGCATATTCTAGTAGTGAGTTGGTTAGCTCGACTATAAGGTATGTGAGTCTATCCCTCTTTCTTTTGGCATGATTTTGTGAAACAAACTTTCATTTGACATGATTTTAATAAAAATACGGCGGACGTACATGATTTTCTACAAAAAATATTATGACTAGTGCCCATGATTTTCAGTAAAGAGCTTATTATGATGATATTATCGAAAGTCAAAGATGATTTCTAATTGCATATAGTTGCTCATGATATCTACTCGTGCCAAATCTTATTACACATTCACCGAGTCTCTCACATAGAGGGCCGACATTATATTGTATGTTCCGAGTTCGAGTCCCGACTATTATTATTATATTATTTGGGTTCGAGTCCCAAGCGGGTTCAACTCCCGGTTTATTATTATTTCATGAATTAGCTCTCCATGATGCGGGTTCGAGTCCCATGACATTATATTATTCCATATACTTACGTGTGTTCGAGTCCCACGATATATATACTTACTTGGGTTCGAGTCCCATGATATATACATACTTACTTGGGTTCGAGTCCCATGATATATACATACTTACTTGGGTTCGACTCCCATGATATATATGTACCTAGACGGGTTCGAGTCCCGTGCTATTATATCCCGAGGATGGAAGTTCATGATTTGGCAAGACTTGCATATTTTGGAAAGGTAAGAACTGATTTTCATTACTCTCATTTGATAAGGCACAGTTATACTGTTATGTTGATTTCATACTGGCCTCCTGTTATACGTTGAACTGTTATGATTCCAATTATAGTATTTTTCAGTTTCACATACTTGGTACATCTATCATACTAACCCCTTTTCCCCGAGGGACTGCGTTCATGCCCGCAGGTACATGTGATCGGTTAGGTGACCTAGGACATCTACCCGCTGCTAAAAGAGCTCCCTTGTTCCGGAGCCAGTTATTTTGGTACATATCTTTACATTCCAGACTTATGTATATTTTGGGCACGACGGGGCCCTGTCCCGTCATATATCAATATTGTACTCTTAGAGGTCTGTAGACAGTTGTGGGTGATAGATATGTTTTGGACTTGTGTAGAACGTTTATGCGGTTGAGCTAGCTGTATTGTTGCACTTGTTTTGGGTTCCCGTATATAGTGGCAGCCTTGTCGGCTTGCCTATTGTGATTACTCATTTGCTTATGTGATGCTATTTGGTGGCAACCTAGTCGGCTAGCCTATTGTGATGGTTGAATAGTTGTGTAAGGCAGCCTTGTCGGCTCGCCTATTTTGGGTATATGTTATAGATGCAACGTTGTGCTGCCTAAATTTTCTATTTCCCTTAAGGGTCAGTTGATTACGTGATGGGTTAGTGTAATGACGTCCAATTAGGGCGTCAGGTCGCGGCCCGTCGGGTTGGGTCGTGACACATCACTTATGTTAATTACGATTTTTGTGTGTTAATTAGTCCAATTATTCCTGTTGGGTCCCGTGGGTTACACTATGGACTAATTAAAAACAAACAACAAAACAGACTAAAATAGTATGCTGAAACAGTGTCGAATGTCAGGAGAAATGTAGTCTGACGCAAGTGGCGACACTAAGATAAAACTTAAGAAAACCCTCTGAAAGAGTTTAAAATGCAACAGAATAAATTAAAGAACACAAAAGTTTAATTTTCATAGGTTATATATTAATATAACCCATGATGGACAATGACCAAAGGTATTGTATATATACAATTGATATATTCATTATTTACAATGTTACAAGAAGATACAAAATGAATAAAAAGGTTAAGTCGCATATGACTTATGCCTGCAAAATCTATCTAAAATAGAAGTGATCAACACCTTATTATAATTTCTTCAATGAAAGAACAAATCTAGAATCTAGGCAGCACTTGTAATGTCGTACAGAATGTCGTCACAAATACAGGTAACACTTGTTGATCCAGTTTTCGATCTTAAAATCTGGAGAGCTCTCTCGATCTTTTCTCTTGTGATTTTCTGGATATTGAATCCTTGAAGTGGTCTCTCTATTTATAGTAGATAGTTCCCTTAAAAGACTCATCGACCAGTTGTGTAGGTTGAGCAAAATATGGAGCACGTGGGCAGTAGCTTGAGGCTGAAAAATCTCCAACAGCGTGGACTGTTTCTTCCACATCTTGCTCCTCAAGTTATGCAACTTATTGGACATGATCTTCATCGATCCTAATCTGCTTGAAGACTCATTGCTAAGTCAATTTGCCGTGTTTAAAAAAGATCACAGTTACCTGAAAAAACTGCTCGTGAAGATAGACAAAACTATTTTCAGAATGTCGGCCAGAATGTCAAGACATTTGTTCCGACATTTTCTGTTTTGGACTTAGTACAAAAAATGATATGTTAGAGAAAATATCATGACACAGAACTTAACATTACCATTCTCCCCCTTTTTGTCTTTCTTCACAAAACCTAATTGAAGGAATACACATGATCTACAGCAGCAGCAATATCCACACAACTGCTCCCCCTCAACCTGTGATGGTATATAAAAGCAAGACATATACAATATACACATATATATATATAGCATATATATATATAGGATTAGAAACTACTATTAGAAAAAGATAATCATTCATGACCTTATACTAAGACTGTTAAAGCATTTTTCCAACCCAAAACTAAATAAAATCAACCATTGTCTTAAATCTCCAAATGCTAAACAATTCGGCTTTAACACATAATCAGTAACAACAACAAAAAAAACTTCATCCAGCAGCATCCAACAACAGCTTAGTAATACAACATCAACAGTCTCTCTGGAGGTTGATCAAGTAGTAGATTCCAGCCTCTTTCTACTTGAGTTGACACATCTTACTGCATATCTCCCCCTACACTAGTACTAGGGCCACGAGCAGCTGCAGCTTTACTAGTCTCAGCTTCCTCTGTCTCCTCCTACTTAACATTTTCTGTCTCCTCATGTATCTCAGAATTCTCTCCCCCTTTTTGGGAAGAAAGCAATGACATAAAATGACCCTGTCTAGAATCAGAGTCAGCCTCACATTATCAATGTCAAACAGTTGTTCATTGATTTTCGCAATATGTCTCACAATCCAATCAACTGTCATCGGAGACTGTCCTGAATTAGTGTTGTCAAAAATGTTGGGAACATTTTTGTCAATATTTTCTTTACTATTGCTTATCAGTTTCCCAGGAAGGTCAATTATTCTGATCGTGCTCTTCAGTACTGTTTTATTCACAATATACACCTCATGTTCTTTTCTTATCATATCTTTCTTTGGTGGTTTGAACCCTTGAGATGTAAGCACTTTAAAGATCAATGAGAGGAAAGGTAAGATTTGGTTTGAGTCTTTTTTCAGCTAAGTTTGCAATCTGTTGGAAGATTGTCTTTCCTAGATTGACTCGAAGACCCTTACCTAGCTTAAAGAGCAGGATTGTTTGCTCTATGGTTACAATTGACTCGTTCATTGAGGGGAGCCAATTATATATAACAATTTTGTGTAAGATAGCAAACAATGCGCTTAGCTTTGACGCTGGACACATTGAGACCCATTTTGTCAACACACCTCCAGTGATATAACATATCACTTCATCTCTGTCATTTATAACATCCCTCTCTTCTTTCTCTTTCAATCCATCACTCAGACCCATACATGGGTTTATTGTGGCAGATGTGAAGTCGCAAAACTTGTTATAGAGATAAATTTTGCCAAATTTCTTCGACTTGATTTTCTACATCTTAGTTTCTAGTTTTGCATAGAACAACCTCACACTATCTTCAGCATATGTACATTTGTTATTCACAAAGCCTAGTAGATTTCTTTCGGTGAAGAATTCCATCAGGCCATATTCATTACAAGAAGCAATGTCCATTACTTTTTCAGTTCTTATTATTCTATTCTTGTACCACGACCAATGTGTAGATTTTTCTTTTGTCAGAAATTTATCTGAGTAAGGATTTACCTCATTCTCCGATTCAGTTGCAAATTTGCTTGATGAGGTTGGAGAACTTGATTCCTTCGTTGCATGTTGGGATGTTGACGGAGATATTGTGATATTTTCAGCAACATCTGGGGTACCTTCTGATGACTCATCGATCACTGCTTTTTGCAAGTTTCTGGGGCAAAAATTCCTTAAAGGCGTATCATCTGGGATTTCTTATTCTGCACTCGAATCCACAATATTAGGAACAAAGAGATTTGAGTACGATGGTGACGCTGGAGCTTCTTGTCGTTGTTCGACTGAAGGAGTCCTCTCAGCATCATCGTCGTTGGTCCAACCGAAGACGGAATCACTCTATTCACTGCTTGATACGGCAGAGGCAGTGGTATCGACCTTTGGTCATTTTGTAGTTGGTTCGGCAGTTCCAAAATCTCTTTCAAAGGTTCGAGTGGACCTCCGAGTGGGGAACTTGGATGTGCCTTCTCTTTTCGGTAACACAGTGACATCTGGAGTATTTTCCAGATGTCGCGCCCTTTTCGGCCGCGGCATTCTAAAAGCGAACCCTGCTTAAGTAAAAATGTTAGAAAATAAAGTAAAATGCTAAAATGTTAAAAGGTGCTAAAAGGTGCTTAAAAGTGCTAGAATATTAAAATGTTAGAAATGCTAAAGGGTGCTAGGGTTCACGGAGTCGCCACCTAATTAATTTGGGTGAATTAGGACACCTAAATGTTAACTAGTTTAAAGTAAACATTAACTCCATTTTAATGGTCTGCTAGACTTTAATGAGATTCTGGGTAAGGGTTCTTTATTATCCTAAAGGGAAGGGGTTAGGCACCCTAAAGGATCCGCTAACTTGCGGTTGTCCGTTCAAACATAGGGTTATTTATTTATGCTAGCACTGCATATTTTGAAAAGTTTAAGTGAAGAGGTGCCTGCAAATTTAAAAAGAATAAAAAGTAAAAGAGGTGCATTCAAAAAAAAATGTTTATAATGTTTGTTTATAAAGTTAATTTCGAAAGAGATCATATAAAGTGTTATACATGAGAAGTTTAAAAATATAACTGTGCAAAGTTGACTTAGTGATTAAAAGTAGGCCTATGTTTGCAAAGTCTGTGGATAATAAATTATATAGTATTAATGAAAGAGTTATTAATTCTTTTAAAATGCATTAGTCTCATGATTAGATGTTCAAAAATAAATTAAGCAAGCTAGAATAATTAACTTAATGAGGAGCAAATTTCTAGTGTTGAACTATTTTTTTTTTATAGCGACTTAAAGCTTAGGCTATTCTAAATATATTAATGTTAGAGTAATGTTAGACAAGTAATTACAACAAATAAATGGGGAAAGGATATAAATTAAAGGATGACTCGAATAATGACGATGTCCTTTCGCCGCGGTTTGGGAATTTTCCTATGCGAGGTGGATGTACATAAATGCAGGCCTTCATTTGAAGTAGCTCAAGATGAGTCTCGCCATGAGACTCTTCATTTTTCTCCGATGCATTTCATGTAAAAAAAATAAAAAAAAGAAAGGATTAATGTCGGGATACAAAGATACAGATATAAAATAAATGATTTATAAAAAATATGTTGTGATGGGTAAAAGGCAAAACATGGGCCGAAACATATATATAAAAAAAATGAAGGGATTAGTCACAACAAAATAATGGTGAACACTAAATACTCATGGTCGACATGCATACGTGAGGATCCAAATATAGGTGATATCACAAATTAGTTTAATATGGCTATCTCCTTACAACATTGATTCAAGGTGACATATATACATATACATATCTAAGTCTTACAGATTATTATAAGAAAATCATTTTTTGGTGATCCATTTATCAAGCAAACTAACAGGATAAAATAGATACGGAGCTATGAAGGCATAGTTTAGACTTAATACAACATGGATGGCATGATTCTCAACTCAAACTGGAGTCCTAATCTTTATTTCACATAGGCAAATGCAGACGACCCAATTAGCCTTTTCACTTAGCTCTCTATAGAAGCAATCATGATTTATTATTTCTATTTCCGACAAGACATGGTCCAAAACACCAGGCATATCATTTGAATCTGCACATCATATTTAATGAGATATTAGGCTAATTGACTGTTAATAGTTTCAACATAGATATGCGGGAATATGCAACAGGATGTCAAAATGTCACACTTTAATTAAGAACTTAGAAAGGCAAAGTCCAGTTTGTATATAAACAAAAGAAATAATTTTTAGATTTCTAGAATATGCAACAGGATGTCAAAATGTCATATTTAGATTTCATGCTAACAATCTCATTCACTCCAGACATTACATAGTTTCGGCCAAAGGTAACAAATAAGAGGGGTCTTAAGACTTTGACCCAGAGTTCACCCAACGAGTTGCAAGGGAGTAGGAAGATTGGTATAGGACTCATAACACATTTTTAGCATTTATCATGAGAGACTGGATATCAGGAACATGAATCCAAACAATTTTGATATAGTATATACTTAAACACTAACATAAAACAGACACACTAATAGATGTGCGTTCGTAAGCAAAGCTAAAACACAAACATGTATTCACAAATGGACAGCTTGGACATATGTGCTTATCATGATATGCAGCAACATCCTTTCTGGTTTTCTTAACCGGAGACTCATCAAGTCATCCACTGAATTTATCCGCTTAGGCAGTTTCAATAACAACTTATCCCATACATGATTATCCTATAATTGATCATCAAAATAAAGGCAATGCAGTTTATAGTAAGTCAGTATCAACACACGTAAGAAACTATGTAAGCTCAAAAATAGGACTTGGAGACAGGGAACATCTCCTGGAACAGTTCAAAGGTCATATATCACAAAGTAAGCTCCTAGACGATCCCTAAACCATTGTATCAATTTCAACAAGAACATACATCCAGTCAAAGCTTCAAACTAGGACTCTCGACATCTGATTTACCTAACAGGACATTCACATTCGTTACGTTTCTGGATCTAAATCACAAATTTTTTAGTTAAACTAAGAAGCATCTAATAAACATGGAACTACGTGGTGATTAACCAAGCATATACAGACCTAGGTAGATTAATGCAGGCCAATCCGACATTACATTTAAAGCAATAACAGAAACAGTAATATAGCGAGCTTAGTTAAACACGAGCAGTCCAACAGAAAACACGTAAAACAAATGAATAAACTAATCACATCTTAATATGGCAAACACTGCAATTCAGGATAAGTACCATTAAATACATGACTAAGCCAAATAAGAAACGCATGAACATCTACCAAGACATAGAAATATGCTGAAGTTTAAAGAAAAGTCGAATTTTCTGACCTTTTTCGTGCAGCGAACCGAGGCAGCGTATCAAGTCGTCGATTCGCTCGGATTTTGGCTTTGCGATGCGAATGAAAGGATAAGGTCTGTTTACTGATTTCTGGGCTGGAATTGAAATAAGGGGGATTCGAATTACCTATTCTTGCGATGCTAGTGGCCTAGGTACTGAGTCCCCTAATTCCCGATGCCTGTCGAGTCTCCCCGACTGAGCTCTGTCCTCTGCTCTACTCTCCTTTTTCTTTTCAATGCCTATTGCATGTGCCTTATATAGCCATGGTTGGGTTCTAATGTTGGTAAGTAAAATAAAGGCTGATTTTCGTCAATACTTCGTATGATTTTGACGAGATTCTTGATCCGATTAGGTAAGGTAAGGAAATGATTGAGGTTTTGGTTTAGGTAAGAACACCGTAAGAGGAGCTGGGTGCGTGGATAAAGGAACCGATTCTCGCGAAATCCGGCGAGCGATCGGTTCTTAGTAGGTTGCGTTTATGTTTTTTTTTGGCGGTTGTTGGCGGGAAGACGAGGAAAAGGAGTCACAGGCTTGAGGAAAAGGAAACTAAAAGGTCAAGTTTGTGTATATCGCGCGTTTTTGGCGGATAAGGGCAGGTGGGCTTGCGGGTTGGGGTGCGTTTTATGGGTTAATTAATGGGCTGGGGTGATTGGGTATTAGTTTTAGGCCTTTAATTAGTTTTAGGCTTAGTTAATTTAATTAGGTATTTATTTGGGTAGAGTTTTAAGGGTATTAGTTTTAATTAGGTATTTAATTAATTAATAAATTGTGCTTAAATTGTTTAGGTGTTTTATTAATCTAATTGTTATAAATGCGGGCGTGCTATTTAATTAGTGCTTAATTTTTAGAATGCGGCGCTATTATTTAAAGTCTTATTAATGTGCATTATTATTAAGTCAAATTAAAATTGAATTGATTTTAGATTAAATTATTTAAATGCTAAATGCAAGTATGATATTTAAGAATTGTTTAAAGCTTTTATAAATGCGACGCTATTAAATGCATGTATTAGATTAAAATTGATTTTTAAATTACAAATGATTATGAAATTCTCTTGCGTATTAATAAACGCGGCTATGCTACTTGACACGACGTCATTGCTAAATTATTTATTTTATGTATTTATTATTAATTAAGAATCGTTTGATAGAACTTAAAATTAATAAATGCGGGCGCGGGACTCTAAGTGCTTAACTTTACGTAAGACGCGATGCCATTATTAAATTGTTTATTTATGCCTGTATTTATATTTTATCGCTGCATTTTGTTATAAAAAATCATAAAAAATTATTTTACAAAATTAGTCTAATTTTATAGTTAGTGACTGGACGGGAGGGTCAAAATTGGGTGTCAACAGCTGTCCCTCTTTGTATGGAGATGATGGAAGAATCTTCGGACAAAGACGTTGACTCATAGCCAATTTTGTCTCGATCTTCAGAATTGCAAAAATGTTGGCGGTAGACAAGCGCCGACGCAAAAATCAAATCTGTCCCAAAGGTCGAGTTATGACGACACCGGGCTACCATGGTCTAAACATCGCGCGCTAACGCGACTAGCCGCCCCAGGTCGAGTTGTGACGACACCGATACCATGGTCAAAACACGCGCGGGCTAACGCGACTTAAAGCCGCCCCATGTCGAGTTATGACGACACTGGTTACCATGGTCAAACACGCGCGCTAACGCGACTCAAAGCCGCCCTGTCGAGTTATAATGACACCGGGCTATGGTGTAAAAGTAAAAGAATATAACCGCTTGAACTCGGGGTGTCACGCCGCTTGTGGTCTTGGGTTCTACGGTGATGTGAGCGAGTGACCGACGCTGAGGCCGCTTCGCGCCAATCGTTGGGAAGGTTGGCCCCCAACAGATTGCCGGTTATGAAGAGAAAATCCACGTTGTGCTTCCTCGCCTCGCACGCTAAGACTTGAACAAGCGGTTAGTGCATAAGTAGGCAAAATGATGATCGTAATTTTAAAGTAATGCAACTGTGAGTAGAAAAGGTTATCTGCAAAAATATGATGTCATTGTGTTGATGCGATCTTGCAACGCCGTGATTTCGCCCTTGCACGGACGTGTTGCGATTGTGAATGCGGATACGTTGTCCTTACCGCAATTGCCCCCTGTAGACTAAAGCTCAAGAAAGAGTTAGTGCATAACTGCTAAGACATAATAATAATAAAGCATAAAATGAGAAAAAATGCAATTTTGAGAACAAAGAAAATCGTCCCTGCGTAGATGTGATATGTTGATGATGGCGTCGTTTTCGGACTTGGCGTCGTTCCGGGTCGTCGCTTTTGATGGCGCTGCTTTTGACTTAGCGTCGCTTTCGACTTAGCCGCTTTTGACGCGTGGCGTCGCTTTCGGACGGAGTCGTTTCGGACCGAGTCGTTTCGGACTTAAGTCGCTTTTGACCGGTCGCCGCTTTTGGACGTGGCGTCGCTTTGACGCGAGTCGTTTCGGACCGAGTCGTTTCGGACTCGACGCCGTTTTGACGCCGTGTCGCTTTCGGACTTAGCGTCGTTTTGAACGCGTGGCGTCGCTTTCGACGCGAGTCATTTTCGACCGAGTCGCTTTGGACCGACGTCGTTTTGGGCGTGTTGTCGCTTTCGACTTAAGGCCGCTTTTGGACGTGGCGTCGTTTTGGACGCGAGTCGCTTTCGCTCGACGTCGTTTTTGGGCGTGGCGTCGTTTGACGCGAGTCGTTTGACCGGAGTCGTTTTGGACCGACGTCGTTTGACGTGGCGTCGCTTTCTGACGTGTTGTTGATGCTCGTATAATAAATGCTCCCGCAAGCTAAGCTTGAGAGAAATTAGTGTATAACCGTAAAAACAAAATGATAAATATACGAGAAATGCAATTATGTGAATAAGGATGTCTTCCCGTATGATATACGGGTGTTGTGAATCTTTGAGGTGTTGTCCTTGGGCGACATGCTAGATCTTGCCACGACGAATTGTCATGACGCCTTTGTTGTGATGCGTTTGTGAACCATATGGATTGATATGATGTCTTTGTAGTGCGTTTGTGCATCGCATGAGTTGCAATTTGACTTCAGGCCCGAGCGATGTGCTATATAATTTGTCGCGGATTTGAACTCGATTGTTGATGTCTCTGCTTCCGCTTCAAGAATTTTGTCATATTTTCTCGCTACTAGTATGAAGAACTTTGTTGTACCTTCGCTAATATGAAGGACTGCGCCAAAGAAAAATTTGTGAGTTTGAGCGGCGGTTGATTCGCGTTGACTTTGTAGTTTTGACTCTTGATGTCGGACGTCCGCTTGTTGGGACTCATAACCCCTGCACAGTTTCTACCTTGTCCCGCTTTGAAAAGGGTGTTTGGCCCGGAGGGTCTCAATGGAGTTGCTTGTATGTTATGTGCATTCTTGTTATTTTAGAACGGCGGAAAGTTTCCTAATGGTGACCGGCCGATTTAGGCCGCCACGTATCCCCACGAGGAATCAGGTCATGACGTAGTTCATTACAAGCGAATATTGGGTGAAATTAAAAATTTCTAAATGTGGACCGGGCCGGTGGCCGCCACGTATCCGCCAGGAATCAGGTCGAACGTAGTTCCAATTACAAGCAAAGGAGAAATTGGGATTTTGTAAAAGGTGGGACCGAAGCCGATGTGGCCGCCTACGTATCCGCCAAGGGAATCAGGTCTAACGTAGTTCCAATTACATATAAAGGGCAAAATGAATTAAACTAACTATTTCAGTACTCGGCGGCGCGGGCACGAGTCCACTTCTTCGCTTTGTGTCTTGATGGTCGAGTCTTGGCAGACCATCTCTTGCAGCGCACAACTAGACGAATGACCTATTCAATAGTTAAACACTCTCCGGCAAGGAGCAACTCCTTTTCCCTGGCGGTTGGTGGATGATTCAACTTTCTTCCCTTTACGGGCTGGCGTAGTAGTCCCTTCCGCATCGTTTCTTCATTTTCAGCTATCATGCTAACATGGGCATCTTCATAACCCGGCAGAAAGTTATTGTTTGCATTGAGAGGACCATCTTTCAGCCGAATGACTCCCTCCTCGATTAACTCATCTATTCTGTCCTTGAGGGTATAACAATTTCCGATGTCGTGTCCTTCTGCACCGGAGTGGTATGCACAACGTTTAGTTTTATCGTGTTCCTGAGGTAGGCCCGGGTATTTCGGAATTGATGGAGTATTCGCGCTTCGCCTTCTCATACACTGGGCTATGGGTTCGGCTAAAGGTGTATAGGTTTTTGTCGATTTTCTTTCGCATCTACGCGGTTTGGGTCCGTTTGGAGTGCGGGTTCGTGATTGTGCGAGTATTTTGGGTATCTTTGGTTGGGTATGGTAAAGGATATGGTAGCGCAGATCGATAATATGACTGTGGATTTTGAGTGTTTTGGTAAGAAGGCGGTGGGCTTTGATATACTGGATGTTGTTCTGGCCTATGCTCCTGAATGACCATGATGGAGGGTGATGCATCTCTTCTCCTCTGGGAGGTACCTCCGATGGAATTTGACTGCACTGCTCTGCTAGTTGCCTGTAGGGCTGTCAAGTTTGTAATCCTGCCTGTCTTAATGCCTTCTTCCACGAAGTCGCCCATTCTCACGACTTCTGCAAAACTTCGCCCAATTACACTGATCATTCTTTCATAATATGTCGCGTCTTTTAACGACTGCACGAACAAGGTGGTCATTTCGCTCTCTGCCATTGGGGGTTGAACCTTTGCTGCTTCTGACCGCCACCTCAGGGCGTATTCTCTGAAAGTTTCTGTAGATTTCTTTTCAAGTTTCATAAGATAAAATCTGTCCAGGACAGTGTCAGTGTTGAACCTGAATCTATCCATGAAATCTTGTGCCATGGCATTCCAACCGTCCCATTTTCGAGGGTCTTGGCATGTGTACCAATCCAAATACCGGTTAGACTCTAATGAATAGCTTCATGATGATTGCTTGATTTTTACCAACTCCAATCAATTTATCGCAATATGACCTTAGATGAGCTCGAGGATTCCCCTTTCCATCAAACATGTCAAATTTGGGCACCTTGTACCCCATAGGTAATTCAACGTCGGGGTGCATGCATAAGTCTTCATATTCTAAACCTTCCTCCCCCTTGTTCATCTGAATGCTTTTGAATGCCTCTTTCAAGCTACAATTTCTTTTGCCACATTTTCATCGCCTCTAGCTCGGTCCGCTCCATTTCTCAGTATTGATCTGTCTCGAGATGATGCACAATAAATGGTTGGCTTTGGCCGGACGTGTTAATCCTCATATTGTTTGTGTGCCATCCGCTCGTATTGGGTGGCTTGGCAATTGGGTTGAGTCGGAGATATAAGTAGGTGGAGGTTGAGATGTGTATGTAGTGAACGGATCATTTGGAGGTCGGCTTGCAAATTGACCAGGCGAGTGACATTTTGGTGTGGTATGTTGCGGCCTCTGCGGGAGCTTTGGGAAGTGGAGGCTCGGGCTTGGATACGATTGCATTTGTCCCTTGCTCGGGAGTGGTGCATTCAAGCTAATGACAGTTTGTGATGTTTCGAGCCTTTCTATTTGGCCGCATGATTTCCATTTGCCGCAATAGTGTGGCGAGGTGTTGATCATTGGTGTTTCGCTCGACGCCTCTGCATCCTCTACATGAGCGGGATGAGTCCTAAGTTGTTTCGTCCTGCTTCGGATTAGTCATTGGATGATTGTGCTTCTACTAGTCAACGCGAATCAACCTTTGGGGAATAAGCTAGGCAAAAATAAACCTTTAACAAACGGCAAACCAAGTTAGTATAATATGCAAAAGTGCGGCAATATATACAAATAAGCAAATTGCAAATCAAGTGCGTGTTCTAACATGTTTGGGACCTCTTTATGCCGCAGTAGCCTAAACGCGGATATGCGAGATTATGATAAATTTGTCCAAGCGCCCAATCGTAATGCTTTCGTTGGAAATGGCGACCAAATGACGGTGCACTTTTCCCAATTTTAGCATGACATGATTGGGCTTGGATTTGTCTGTCATTGTCACGCTACACATAATATGCTGGTTGATCGTTGGGTTGAGAAACCCGTCGACAAGTTTGGTGTCTTCCTAATTGTGGTGTCGATGCCAAGGACCAACCCACCTAAGGTAAATGCATGCATGCCCTGAAATAAAGGGTGGTATAGCTCTATCTTAAGTTTCTAAGATTTGGCTTTTTCTAGACGCAAGGTTCCCGAGCGGACAACTCGAGTGAGAAGGCTACGCGGCTGATCAGACGAACCGATCTACCTCCGCGCAGGCGCCAACTCTCCTAAAATTTGGATATTTTTTGAAGGAAATTTGCGGGTGCGCGGAGCACACCAGCGCGTGAGTGTGTGATTTGTGTGAATTTTCCAGAATGGAAGAAATATGAGCGGAATGCCAGTTTAAGGAAAGCAGTAAAGCAAGTAGCAAAAAATAAACAAAATACAACACACAAAAATTAAATGCAAAATAATTGCCAAATAATAACCCTAGGTCTGTTGTGGTTAAGAACCTAAAATCCCCAGCGGAGTCGCCATTTCTGTCGCGCCCTTTTCGGCCGCGGCATTCTAAAAGCGAACCCTGCTTAAGTAAAAATGTTAGAAAATAAAGTAAAATGCTAAAATGTTAAAAGGTGCTAAAAGGTGCTTAAAAGTGCTAGAATATTAAAATGTTAGAAATGCTAAAGGGTGCTAGGGTTCACGGAGTCGCCACCTAATTAATTTGGGTGAATTAGGACACCTAAATGTTAACTAGTTTAAAGTAAACATTAACTCCATTTTAATGGTCTGCTAGACTTTAATGAGATTCTGGGTAAGGGTTCTTTATTATCCTAAAGGGAAGGGGTTAGGCACCCTAAAGGATCCGCTAACTTGCGGTTGTCCGTTCAAACATAGGGTTATTTATTTATGCTAGCACTGCATATTTTGAAAAGTTTAAGTGAAGAGGTGCCTGCAAATTTAAAAAGAATAAAAAGTAAAAGAGGTGGATTCAAAAAAAAATGTTTATAATGTTTGTTTATAAAGTTAATTTCGAAAGAGATCATATAAAGTGTTATACATGAGAAGTTTAAAAATATAACTGTGCAAAGTTGACTTAGTGATTAAAGGTAGGCCTATGTTTGCAAAGTCTGTGGATAATAAATTATATAGTATTAATGAAAGAGTTATTAATTCTTTTAAAATGCATTAGTCTCATGATTAGATGTTCAAAAATAAATTAAGCAAGCTAGAATAATTAACTTAATGAGGAGCAAATTTCTAGTGTTGAACTATTTTTTTTTTATAGTGACTTAAAGCTTAGGCTATTCTAAATATATTAATGTTAGAGTAATGTTAGACAAGTAATTACAACAAATAAATGGGGAAAGGATATAAATTAAAGGATGACTCGAATAATGGCGATGTCCTTTCGCCGCGGTTTGGGAATTTTCCTATGCGAGGTGGATGTACATAAATGCAGGCCTTCATTTGAAGTAGCTCAAGATGAGTCTCGCCATGAGACTCTTCATTTTGCTCCGATGCATTTCATGTAAAAAAAATAAAAAAAGAAAGGATTAATGTCGGGATACAAAGATACAGATATAAAATAAATGATTTATAAAAAATATGTTGTGATGGGTAAAAGGCAAAACATGGGCCGAAACATATATATAAAAAAAATGAAGGGATTAGTCACAACAGCAAAATAATGGTGAACACTAAATACTCATAGCCGACATGCATACGTGAGATCCAAATATAGGTGATATCACAAATTAGTTTAATATGGCTATCTCCTTACAACATTGGATTCAAGGTGACATATATACATATACATATCTAAGTCTTACAGATTATTATAAGAAAATCATTTTTTGGTGATCCATTTATCAAGCAAACTAACAGGATAAAATAGATACGGAGCTATGAAGGCATAGTTTAGACTTAATACAACATGGATGACATGATTCTCAACTCAAACTGGAGTCCTAATCTTTATTTCACATAGGCAAATGCAGACGACCCAATTAGCCTTTTCACTTAGCTCTCTATAGAAGCAATCATGATTTATTATTTCTATTTCCGACAAGACATGGTCCAAAACACCTGGCATATCATTTCAGAATTCAGACTTCATATTTAACAGATATTAGGCTAATTGACTGCATATAAGTTAATAGTTTCAACATAGATATGCGGAATATGCAACAGATGTCAAAATGTCACACTTTAATTAAGAACTTAGAAAGGCAAAGTCCAGTTTGTATATAAACAAAAGAAATAATTTTTAGATTTCTAGAATATGCAACAGGATGTCAAAATGTCATATTTAGATTTCATGCTAACAATCTCATTCACTCCAGACATTACATAGTTTCGGCCAAAGGTAACAAATAAGAGGGGTCTTAAGACTTTGGCCCAGAGTTCACCCAACGAGTCAAGGAGTAGGAAGATTGCATAGGACTCATAACACATTTTTAGCATTTGTCATGGGAGACCGGATATCGTGAACATGAATCCAAACAATTTTGATATAGTATATACTTAAACACTAACATAAAGCAGACACTAATAGATGTGCGCTCAGTAAGCAAAGCTAAAACACAAACATGTATTCACAAATGGATACTTGGACATATGTGCTTATCATGATACGCAAAGAACATCCTTTCTCGGTTTTCTTAACCGAGACTCATCAAGTCATCCATCGAATTTATCCGCTTAGGCGCTTCAATAACAACTTATCCCATACATGATTATCCTATAATTCATCATCAAAATAAAGGCAATGCATTTATAGTAAGTCAAGATCAACACACGTAAGAAACTGTAAGCTCAAAAATAGGACTTGAGACAGAGGAACATCTCCGAACAGTTCAAAGGTCATATATCACAAAGTAAGCTCCTAGACGATCCCTAAACCATTGTATCAATTTCAACAAGAACATACATCCATCAAAGCTTCAAACTAGACTCGACATCCGATTTACCTAACAGACATTCACATTCGTTACGTTTCGGATCTAAATCACAAATTTTTAGTTAAACTAAGAAGATCTAATAAACATGGAACTACGTGGTGATTAACCAAGCATATACAGACCTAGGTAGATTAATGCAGGCCAATCCGACATTACATTTAAAGCAATAACAGAAACAGTAATATAGCGAGCTTAGTTAAACACGAGCAGTCCAACAGAAAACACGTAAAACAAATGAATAAACTAATCACATCTTAATATGGCAAACACCGCAATTCGTGATAAGTACCATTAAATACATGACTAAGCCAAATAAGAAACGCATTTAACATCTACCAAGACATAGAAATATCAAGTTTAAAGAAAAGTCGAATTTTCTCGACCTTTTCGCAAATGAACCGAGGCAACAGATCAAGTCGCCGATTCGCCGATTTTGGCTTTGATGCGAATGAAAGGATAAGGTCCGCATCGATTGGCCTGGAATTGAAATAAGGGATTCGAATTACCTATTCTTGCGATGCTAGCTGCCCAGGTAATCGAGTCCCCAATTCCGATGTCGTCGAGTCTCCCGATCGAGCTCATTCTCTGCTCTACTCTCCTTTTTCTTTTCAATGCCTATTGCATGTGCCTTATATAGCCATGGTTGGGTTCTAATGTTGGTAAGTAAAATAAAGGCTGATTTTCGTCAATACTTCGTATGATTTTGACGAGATTCTTCAGTGCTGATTAGGTAAGGTAAGGAAATGATTGAGGGTTTTGGTTTAGGTAAGAACAGCTGTAAGAGGAGCTGGCTGAGGTGCGTGGATAAAGGGGAACCCCGGATTCTCGTGAGAAATCCGGCGAGAGCGACCGTTCTTAGTAGGGTTGCGTTTATGTTTTTTTTGGCGGTTTGGCGGGAAGACGAGGAAAAGAGTCCCGGCTTGAGGAAAAGGAAACTAAAAGGTTAGAGTTTGTGTATATCGCGCGTGAATAGGCGGATAAGGCAGTGGGCTTCATGTCAGTGCGCTTTTATGGGTTAATTAATGGGCTGGGGTGATTGGGTATTAGTTTTAGGCTTAGTTAATTTAATTAGGTATTTATTTGGGTAGAGTTTTAAGGGTATTAGTTTTAATTAGGTATTTAATTAATTAATAAATTGTGCTTAAATTGTTTAGGTGTTTTATTAATCTAATTGTTATAAATGCGGGCTATTTAATTAGTGCTTAATTTTTAGAATGCGGCGCTATTATTTAAAGTCTTATTAATGTGCATTATTATTAAGTCAAATTAAAATTGAATTGATTTTAGATTAAATTATTTAAATGCTAAATGCAAGTATGATATTTAAGAATTGTTTAAAGCTTTTATAAATGTGACGCTATTAAATGCATGTATTAGATTAAAATTGATTTTTAAATTACAAATGATTATGAAATTCTCTTGCGTATTAATAAACGCGGCTATGCTACTTGACACGACGTCATTGCTAAATTATTTATTTTATGTATTTATTATTAATTAAGAATCGTTTGATAGAACTTAAAATTAATAAATGCGGGCGCGGGACTCTAAGTGCTTAACTTTACGTAAGACGCGATGCCATTATTAAATTGTTTATTTATGCCTGTATTTATATTTTATCGCTGCATTTTGTTATAAAAAATCATAAAAAATTATTTTACAAAATTAGTCTAATTTTATAGTTAATGACTGGACGGGAGGGTCAAAATTGGGTGTCAACACCAGATCAATTGGGTTGTTGGTGTCGAGTGGTTCTTGAAACTCACTCAACACAATGTCTTTGCAGATAGAAGTGCTCATGCTCATGGGAGTGCTTTCAGAAATGTTTGGTGACATTTAGTTTGACATAGGTGATATATCCATGGGCGAAAATGGTGAAGAAGACTTGGAAGATTTAGGGTTTTCTAGGGTTTTGGAAGTTGGAGTATGAGAGAAAGGATCCATCGATTTTGATTTTTAAATCGAGATGATGTGGGTTTTAAAAAAAAAACGAAAAAGTATTTAGACAAGAAAAAGTTGAAGATGAATTTATACACTTGGCAAAATATTTTTGTTCCCAAAATTTTAGGAATTTGAATTTTATTCCAATTCTTCTTCCTGAAATTTAGAGATAAAATGATAGACATCATGATTTTATAATTATCAACAAAAGCATTTTTTAAAAAAATAGCGGCACATCTACAGGGAACAAATAACTGAATTTTTAAAAATCAGTTACATACTGCATCCCAAAAATATCATAATCTGAGAATGTCAACAGTAATGTTGACAATAATTTGGACAACACATATATCATTATTTCTTAAGAACATATTTCTATCGGCAACAAACCAAGACACGTTTCATACATGATTTTGTGAGTTTAATTTTCAGACCAATGTAACATTTATTCATTGAGTCCTAAATCTAATCACAAAATACATACAAAATAATTTTCATGCCAAAAATACTTATTTAGCATTCTCCTAATATCTTTTTGATTAAGCACTTTGATACTCTTATAGAATAGGAACGGTATCAACTTTCAAGGGCTTTGCCCAATTTTTTTTCTCAGTTGCCGAGACTTGAATGAAGGCTTTGCCTTATTTTTGATACTCTTTTTTATGATAATATCATCGCAGAGAACGGTATCACATTAAAACCATGTTCTTACCTAAAAAGACATCTGTGTGAACAAAAATTAGCCATTACAATATACTGAAAATCAGATTCTGATATTACAAGGGTAAATGTCACCTGAAATGTTAGTGACATTTCGCATTTACATTCGCCAACAAAGGTCTAAATCGATCAACGGAGACCAAGAGAGCTTTTCAAGTTGAAAAATCTCTCATGATCTAAAGCTTTTGTAAATATATCAGCTAGTTGATGAAGTGTATCAACATAATCAATTCGCACTAGTTGTTTTTCAACCAAATCTCTTAGAAAATGATGTCTAATATCTATATGTTTTGTACGAGAGTGTTGAACTGGATTTTTTGAAATATTAATGGCACTCGTGTTATCACAATACAAAACCAAGATATTGTTTGAAAAACCATAGTCGTCTAACATGTGTCTTAACCATATTAATTGAGAACAACAACTCCCAGCTGCTACATATTCAGATTCAGCAGTTGAGAGTGAAACACGGTTTTGTTAGCGACTATACCAAGAAACCAAATTACTGTCAAGGTAAAAACATCATCCACTAGTACTTTTTTGTCCTCCACATCACCAGCCCAATCCGAGTCACTATATCCTATTAGATTAGGATCCGTGTCTTTGGAATACCAAATTCCCAACTCACATGTGCCGGCGACATATCTGATGACACATTTAACGATATTTAAGTGGGAGATTTTGGGACAGGCTTGGAGTCGAGCACACACACACACACACACTAAACATTAGATCAGGACGACTCGCGGTGAGATACAAGAGACTACCTATCATAGAACGATATAAAGCTGGGTCAACATTTTCCCCAACATCATCTTTGCATATAGTCTATGTTGATCCCATTGGAGTCTTCATATGTTTAACATTCTCCAATTCAAACTTCTTGACCAAATTCTTGGCATACTTGCTTTGGGAGATGGAGATTCCCTCCTCATTTTGCTTTATCTGCAAGTCTAAGAAAAAAGTTAATTCTCCTATCATGCTCATCTCAAATATTGAGGACATAACTTCGACAAAAGTCTCAAGATGAGACTGTGAGGTCGAACCAAAAACTATGTCATCTACATAGATTTGAGCAATGATCATATCTACTCCATGGTGTTTAATAAATAATGTACAATTAGCTACACCACGTTTGAAACCAAATTCAAGAAGAAACTGAGTTAAACGACCATACCATGTATGTGGACCTTGTTTTAATCCATACAAAGGCCTTTTTCAGCTTGTACACCGATTGTGGATGGTGAGGATCTTCGAATCCTTTAGGTTATTCAACGAACACTTTCTTATCAATATATCCATTCAAGAAAGCACCTTTTATATCCATTTGATGGAGAGTGATCTTCAAACAGCAAGCTATGGCAAACAACAATCTAATTGACTCAATTTTAGAAACTTGAGCAAAGGTTTCCTCATAGTCAATACCTTCCACTTGAGAGTATCCTTGAGCAACTAGTCTAGCCTTATTTCTCACAACAGTTCCAGATGCATCTGATTTGTTTTTAAAGATCCATTTAGTTCCAATAACATTCGTATCGTTGGGGCGAGGAACTAAATCTCAAACTTCATTTCTAGTGAACTGTTCTAATTCTTCTTGCATAGCTTGTATCCACCAACTATCCTTTGGTGCTTCATTAACATTCTTAGGTTCCAAAGTAGATATATAACAATAAAGACTTACCTTAGGATATATGGTAGACATACACACATATCTCACCATGTCTCGGTAATTCAAAGGTTCTTTCCTTGTCGTTCTCATTCCTTCATGTACTTCTCTTATTACTTGGCCAGTGGGATGGTTCTTTCTAATCCTGGATGAGGGATCCCTACGTACTGGGTCATGTATTTCAGCCTCTGTTTCCTCATCCGAACCTGCAGTGTTCTCGGTTTCTGCTTCAGGTGTTACTGCAGATGTCATGACATTTGGGGCAACATCTGAATTTCCTGCATCATGCGCTTCTTCCACAGTAATTATAACATTGTTGTCAGAATTATTTCCTATAAGATCAGTATAATCATCAAAACAATGTTAACAGACTCTTGTACGGTTTTGGTTCGAAGATTATACACTTGGTAAGCATGGTTATTTTGGGAATAGCCTACAAAAATTTCCTTATGACTTTTGGAGTCAAACTTAGCTAGATGTTCTCTATCATTCAAGACGTAGCACACACATCCAAAAACATGGAAATAACGCACAGTAGACTTTTTTCCATTAAGTATCTCATAGGGTGTCATTTTAGTTCCTGACCTAAGATAAACTCTATTGGTGATGTGATTTGCAGTATTTAGAGCTTCTACCCAAAAACGTTTAGACAACTTCTTAGAACTCAACATTACTCTAGTCATTTCTTGTAAAGTCCTATTCTTCCTCTCTGCTACTCCATTTTGTTGTGGGGTTATGGGAGCAGAAAACTCATAGAAAATTCCCTTTTTCTCACAAAATGTAGAGAACTGATTATTCTCAAACTCTTTTCCATGGCCAGATCTGATATGAAAAATAGAGGAATGATATATATTTCTTATTCTAGAGTGTAGTATTTTTAACATGCCAAACGCTTGAGACTTTTCCTTTAAAAAGATTATCCAAGAGTACCTGGAAAAGTCATCCACAATCACATAGAAATACCGCATACCTCCTAGGTTGTCTACCTCAATTGGACCCATTAGATCCATATGTAAAAGTTGAAAATAGTGAGACGTACCTGAATGTTGTCCGTCATTTTGGACAACATTATGAGAGACACGTGTCTGCTTACCTTTAAGACAGTCTTCACAAACCATTGTTTTATCTTTAGGACTGATTTTAGGGATGCCTCGTAAAGCCTCATAAGAAATTAATCTCTCAAGGTTACGGTAGTTAACATGCCCTAATTTTTTATGTCATAAGGTCGTGTCACTCATCCTAATATTATTGCAAATCTCTTGTTCTCCAACGAGATAGCTATTATCGCCTGTTCTTGTACCTGACATTACACATTGGTTAGATTCATTTGTAACTGTATAAGCATACTTGTTGAATTTCACCTCTAGATTATCATCACACAATTGACTTATGCTCACGAGGTTAGCCATTAACCCATTGACGTGGAAGACATTTTGCAAGGCCAAAATTCCTGGAACATTCAAGGTTCCTCTGCCTATGATTTTGCTTTTGCCGCCTCTTCCATAAGTAACATTACCTCCATTTACAGTCTCGTAGTTCTTTAGACGCTCTTCTGTCCCCGTCATATGTCGAGAACATCCACTGTCGAAGTACCACAAACTTGAAATGTTAGTCCTCAAAATAGTTAAAGCAACATTACATCGCACATTCACTCTGGGCCTCCAAACTTTCTTTATCTTCTTATGGTTTCTCGATTCTAGAATGTCGCATCGAGTGCTGTCTGGAATGTTGGGCAGCATTCTCGACGACATTCTACTCATGGATTTGTGCAATTTAAAGCAGTAAGGTTTTAAATGGCCAACATTTTTACAGTGATGGTACACGTAATTCCTTTCTCTTATGAATCCCATTGTCTCGTTTTTGTCAAACAAGTTGGAGCATATCACATTGAGGGAGTTCATGTAGCCCAAACCTGCATGTTTTGGTTGACTAACACTTAGGATTTCATCTAGTTTGGAAGTACCGGTGTTCAACTTTCGAAAGGTAACTTCGGCCAGATCCAATTTAGCACTGATCTTACCAAATTCAAGGTCTTTTTGGTAAGGGTAACCTCTAGTCGGGTTATTGTTCCTTTCAAACCTGCATTCTCAAGAGTTAAAGATTTTACCTTTGAGTCAAGTAGTTTGGATTCAACAATTAAGTCCTTGCAAAGTTTTTGCAATTCTTTAATCATGTCGTCCTTCGAGTCGACTTGAGTCTCAGAGTCAGATTCACAATTAGAAATAAAACCACTAAAGCAGTTAACATCTGAATAGTTAAAAAATTCATACCTGTCGGATGTTACTGGGCTTGCATATGTCGTCGCTGATGTTGCCGAAAATGTCGTGATATTCGGGACAACACATTCAGCGTCATTTTCATCATCTGACGGTGATTGTTCGAAAACAGTGGTCAACATAGCTTGTGACTCCATTTCTGGTTCCTCTTCCTCTTCACCTTCATCGTCACTTAGAGAAATCCATAGACTTTTCCCAGTTTTTCTTAAAGTGTTTGCACACCTGTTGACAAAATTACCCCATCCTGAGCAAGCATGGCATTGAATACTTTCAAGCTGTTTGGGATCAAACTTGGTACGGTCTGAACTGGTTCTCCTAAGTTGATTTCCTTTTTGCGTTGTAGGAAGTGTTCTAGTGAATCGTGGATTGAAGCCTTGACTTTGGTGCTCTTTGGGTTTAGATTTATTATTGTCACAATTGAACCTTCTTAACATCGTATTGAATTTTCGAGTGAGAAGGGCAACGTTAGCACCATTCCCGATTTCTTCAAGATTTTCGTCCTCTTCATTGAATTGCATCTCTAAGGATTTTGCTTGAAGTGCAACATCTTTGCCTCTATACAATGTCCTTTGGTTTTCCATATTCATCTCATATGTTTTGAGAATGCTCATTAGCGTATGGAGGTACATTGTAACAAGGTTGTGGGCTTCTTCAATCGCACATATCTTATTATTGAACTTTTCAGGAAGAGATCGAAGTGCCTTTTCAACAAGTTGGTTGTTGGTCAGTGGAGACCCAAGCACTTGACATTCATTGGAAATGTCGATCAATTTTTCAAAATAAGTTTTGATATCCTCCGTCTCTTCCATCCTTAAACGTTCGTATTTACTCATGAGCATGCGGAGCTTCGTTCTACGAACACTTGAGCTACCTTCACAATGAGTTTGTAAGATATCCCAAGCATCCTTGGCAGTTGAGCAATTTTGGATAAGCTTGAATATATAAAGATCTACCCATCCAAAAATCGCATTAAGAGCCTTTTCATTGAAGCCTGCACTATTGATTTCTTCCACACTCCATTCGGCCTCAGACTTAGGTAATATGTCACCTTCCTCGTCCGGTGGGAGCATAGGAACAATATATTCATTCGTAATAGATCTCCATGCTCTCACATCAATGGATTTGATATGAGAACGTATGCGAATTTTCCAATAAGGATAATTTGATCCATCTAAAATAGGAAGTCTACCAATATTTGGATTTAGCCGGATCCATAGTTAAAGTAAAAGGACCTTAGCACTTATTATGTTAAGTGTCGGCTCTGATACCACTTTTTGGTTCCCGTGGGTTACACTATGGATTAATTAAAAACAAACAACAAAACAGACTAAAACAGTATGCTGAAACAGTGTCGAATGTCAGGAGAAATGTCGTCTGACACAAGTAGCGACACTAAGATAAAACCTAAGAAAAACCTCTGAAAGAGTTTAAAATGCAGCGAAATAGATTAAAGAACACAAATGTTTAATTTTCATAGGTTATATATTAATATAACTCATGATAGTCAATGATCAAAGGTATTGTATATATATATATATATATATATATATATATATATATATATATATATATATATATATTCCTTCTTTATAATGTTACAAGAAGATACAAAAGGAATAAAAAGTTAAGTCGCAGATGACATATGTCCGGAAAATCTATCTAAAATAGAAGTGATCAACACCTCATTACAATTGCTTCAGTGAAAGAACAAATCTAGAATCTAGGCAACACTTATAATGTCGTCACAAATACAGGCAACACTTGTTGATCCAGTTTTCGATCTTAAAATCTGGAGAGCTCTCTCGATCTTTTCTCTTGTGATTTTACGATATCAATCCTTGAAGTGACCTCTCTATTTATAGTAGAGTTCCCTTAAAAGACTCGTCGATCATTGTGTAGGTTGAGCAAAATATGGAGCACGCGGGCGAGTCGAGGTCGAAAATCTTCAACAACGTGGATCGCTTCTTCCACGCTCGCTTCCTCAAGTTATGCAACTTCTGGACTTGGTCTTCATCGATCATAATCGCCAAGACTCGCTAAGTCAATTTGCAGTGTTTAAAAAAGATCACGATTACACAAAAACCGTCGCAAGATAGGCAAAATCGCTTTCCATAATGCGGCTTTAATGTCAAGACATTTGTTCTGACATTTTCTGTTTTGAACATAGTACGAAAAATGATATGTTAGGGAAAATGTCATGACACAGAACCTAACAGATACTTATAATCATTGTACATCAATTTAGCTTATATTATCGTACTACATGCGAAATCAGATAGAGTGAATGAATGCATAAATTATATTTATATATAACTAACATCAACTAATTTTAAATAGTACATATTTTTCTATTGCATCTCTACGTAACCACACATTAAAAAGAAATTACCCCCGGGGCACAATCCAATAGCAAATGAGGGGGGCTTAAGGTGCTCTGGACACTTGCAGCGTGGAGTCGATTCTCAGTGGGAGCATTCTGCTATCTTTTGAGGTTGATCCTTGTAGGTGCTATCAGTTGTCCGTTTTCAAACCCTGGTTATTGGAGCACATTCAACGATTTTCTGGTAGTAGTGTTGAGGAAACGATACTATTACCTTCAGGACTAGTCTGACGCAAGCCGGAAAACTAGATATAAAAAAAGAAAAGGAAAAACACATTTATACAAGACTTTATATCAATTAAATTTTAGAAGTATATAAAAATCAGATGGCATTGCATAGATTTCGGAAGACGTACACGTGAGAAGCACCCAATATTGACAGTTTTGTTGTTGTTGGCCAATCGGAAGGTGTGACTTTTCCGATGGTCGAATTGTTTTCCTATTGGATAAACTCCACCGTGGGGTGGGGGTGGGGGTTGCCTATTGGAGAAGTCGTTGGATAAATATGAAATGCGGCCCACATATTCGTTCGTGGCCCCTATTGCAAGTTGCTTTTCTTCACTTTAAATTTAAAGGCATAAAGTTGTGTCTTGTTATGGTCTTTTTTATTTTTTATTTATTGAGAAAATATATACTCCCTCCGTCCCAATTTAATTGTCTTAATTTGATTTAATATCAAATTTAAAAAATAAAAGATTTATTTTGAATTTTATGATCTTAAATTAGAGATGTGTGAGTCGTTTAAATTTTGTGATCTTAAACTTATTGGAATTGAAAATTTTATTAAATATAAAAAGACACTCTTTTTTTAACAAACCAAAAAGAAAAATAAGACACTTAAATTGTGACGGAAGGAATATTCCATACATTTTCACTGGGTAAGTTGAGGGAACAAAGTGAAACACGCTTTGTGGTTCATACAAATGGTTTTCTGACACATGGTTTCGACATATTAAAATAGATAATATTTTTCAAAGATTAGAGTGGTTAATGATGTAAAATTACTTTATTTTTAGTCATACATAAATGGTTTTTTTTGTGCATGGTTTAGTTAAACACATTATAGAGATCTTTTCTAACAATTGGAA
Organism: Przewalskia tangutica; assembly: GCA_029844215.1. Taxonomy (NCBI): domain Eukaryota; kingdom Viridiplantae; phylum Streptophyta; class Magnoliopsida; order Solanales; family Solanaceae; genus Przewalskia; species Przewalskia tangutica. Next base: position 19,557,836 of record CM056721.1, read on the forward strand.
AGGGGTAATGATGTAAATTAATTCCCATTAGAATAATTCTTTAAATAATGGGACAATTTTTTAAAAATGTATTTTGATGTGAGAGGCCTAGTTCATACAAAGTGAAAAGAGAGGTGAGAATCTATTTATTGAACATGTACGGGAAGCAAAATTGTGTAGCGGATAAGGTTTTTAGACGCATGGTTTTAGACATATTACAAAGGGAAAATAGTCATATTTGTCATCCAACTTTTGGAAAAGACCATATTCATCGTATGTTAAAGTATGAGGTCAATACACCATTTCCGTTAGCAAAATTGTTATATTTGCCCTCTGGTGGATGGAAATCACATGTGGACGCCACGTAGGATCCACGTGAAGGGTGGGACTCACCTTCCTCAATCACCAAGCAACGCCTCCACCGTCGCCCCCCCTCCACCACCGGAGCTTCGACCACCAGGCTCCAGGCTCCGACTAACCCCTCTCCACAGCCACCACCACGCCACTGCCTCACCCTCCCTCGGTCCCCCCCCACTGCTCCGACGAGGAGCTCCAGATCCGGTGAACGGAGCAGTCACAAACACACCAAACAACTATAACAACACAATACAATAGTTAATAATCATCCAAACAAGAGCTGCAAATAGTAATTAAAGCTCAGATCTGTTGATAAAAATAAAAAAGTAAAGACATCGCGAGAGGACTAAGTATTATGGAGATAAGTTGTCGGAAATACTCGCCGGATATTTTGACGGCGAAAGGCAACTACGTTGAACTCCATAAAAACACAAAAAGTCCAAGGCAAACCTCAACGATGCGAAATAGCTTAGCAACACTTTTGAAACTATGGAATATTAGAATAGTTTTGTTTTCCATTTTTTCACGAGTACCAAAATCGAATGCATCCATTTGAAAAGCAATAAAAACAAAACTCTATTGAAGGATAGAGAAGGGGTGCTATAGGAGTGACACTTTGGATTATTATTAGCGAGAGAAAAGGAAAAGACCGAGTAATTTCATGTTTTTATCAACAAAGCAGATTACTTTCTTATTTTTATCAACAGGTCTGAGCTTTAATTTTACTATTGTAGCTCTTGTTTGGATGATTGTTAACGATTGTATTGTGTTGTTACGCGTGTTTGGATCGCCCGTTCACCGAAGTTAGATTCTTTACCGAGCAGCGATGAGAACGGAGATGACGCGAGGCAGCCGCGCGGTAGCCGTCATGGAGAGGGTTCGCTTGAGCTCACGGTCGAAGCTCCGCGAGAGAGTGTCGCGAGCAAGATTGGCGATCGCGGCGTGATTCCCACCTCCACGTAGATCTCATGTGGTGTCCACGTTGATCCAACGTGGCGTCCACATGGAATTTTCGTCCACCTTATGGAAAATATAACAACTTTATTAACGGAAAGAACATATTTGATCACATACTTTATTGGAGGGCAAATATGACCCTTTTCCGAAAGTTGGATGGAAAATATGACCGTTTTCCCTATTACGAAGGGTAATTATCCATAGATTAGAGCAGACCTTGTGAAATGAAAGTTCATCTAGTTGAATATCTCGGCACATCTAGTGACTAATAGCGTCTAGACATCTCTTAAGGCTTGATGTTCATGGGCTCATTGATCGTAGATATGCAATATTGTACCTTTGTTTTGGAAAACACGAGGGGTAGTCAATTTTATGAAACACATGCTTGTCGATTGTAGGTAGAACCAACTATAGTCATCTTTGTTTTGTCATTTGTCGTGCCTTAGTGATGTTTAGGTTGCTTGAGGACAAACAATAGTTTAAGTTGGGGTGTTGATGTGCATAGAAATTACGACACATTTGATACCATTTTCATGGATTATTGTTGTCCTTTATGCATTTGTAGTAGTCTTTTCTTATGTTATTTTGTTTTTTTGTAAGATTTTTATATTAGGATACCAAGAATGAGGAAATGTGCTGAAACATGGTAAAAAAATGCTAAAAAATGGAAGAAGTGCTGAAAATGTCACTTTTACGGACCGTAGAACCAGAATGCGGACTGCAAAATGGTAGTTGTGTCGCATAATCAAATAGTGAAAGAAGAATTCTGGAGCATCGAAGTGTGACCCAAAATGTGGTCCGCAGAACGGACGTGCGGACCGCAATCGGTCTGCGAACTACTGCTTCAACTCGAGTTCAACCCAGATTGCGAAGATTCAAGACGCTATGGCCCACGCGAGCCTGGGATCGATTTCGCCAGCTCAAGATAGTCCAAGCAAGGAATCAATCTGCGAACCTTAAGTTCGTTCTGCGGAACGCATACCTGTTATGAGGTCCTATTCTGCGATCACAACCCCCAACACTCCTCTCCCTACGGTCGAGCTGCTTCGCTCCTCGAACAATTGAATCAGAAGTCAAGATATTCACACCCACGCATAAAGAATAGCCTGTGAATGCCCTCTTTTTTAGGAAGAATTTGGCCCGAAGGAAGGGCTATCTGATCCGATCAACTACGTAAGCCGTAGCGCGCTAGCGCGCGTACTCTTCCTCTATGAGCGAGACTCCATCCAAATCTGCCACTCCTTGGGCGAGGCCTTATATAGTCTAAAAGTGGGTCTCTATATATAGTGCACAGGGTTTTGTGATGAGACACATGATTTGATACCTATATTTTAATATATTGTAGTCACTTTTGAATACTCCTTATCCCATTTTTCACTATTCATCTTTTAGTTCATCATTCCAAGAAAATATTCTTAATCAATCGTGTAAAGACAAGTATTGTTCATCATCGTTCATTGTAAGTACTCCATCCGGAATGATTTATAAACAAAAATGAGCTAATTTTTTTGAATGAAATATAAGCAAAAGTCATTTGTTATGACTAAAATATCATTTTTTATTTTCAACAACTTATTTATTTTTCTCTTGTTCCAATGTGATTTTTAATTTCCAATGATCCAACTTAATTCAAGTTTGTTATTAAGTCCAATGGGCATTAATCTTAATTAATGCACTTCAAATGATTCTCAATAAATGTTCACTTTTATAATAAAATTAAATCAAGGGCAATTTGGGTAATATAAATAATGTTCTGCATAAAATTATGTGATTGACTACTTTTCTTAATATGCGTAATTTAACTTATTTTTGCTTATAAATCATTCCGGAGGGAATATCTTTTATATTCATTATGTCTTGTTACATTTATTATTGTGTTGTGTATTTATTACTTGCAATGAGTGCTAGATTTAAATTGGGTTGTGATAAAATAATGAAATGCGGTATTTGAGGTATTTGATAAATAATGAAAAAGTGTATTCCGTGGGATTCAACTAACCCTCATATTTAATATTAAAGGGTTGATTGAAGACATCCCTTTCTTGCCTATTGTCTCTAGTCAAACTTGAAAAATGAGACTAGAGCATGAAAAAGTAGTACGTTGATTGGAAATTTGGGCTTTAAACCTAATTGAATGATATCAAACTTTAGTTAGAAGGGAATTAACTAATGATACATAATGAGTGTTCATAAATGTCACGTTTAGAGCTTGAAAAAGCCTAAAGTAAAATTAGGTGGATCAGTTGAGAATCCCACCTAGACACAAGTCCCCATTACCCATACCTAACTAATACACCTACTTAAGCCTAAACCCAATATCAATTCCATGAATTGAGTCACAACCATAACATTTCAATTAATTGATAATTTAATCTTTATTTAAGTTGATATTTTGAAGTAGATAAAACAAACAACAAATAACTTGATTACTATATGAGTAAAATAATTAGTAAAGTTATAATACGTGCACAAATAGAATAACTTGTCATCGGATTTCTTGTGGGATTCGATCCCAACATACGCTGGGTTACTATATTTAACAATGACCGCGTTATATCGTTAAAGATGTAATTTGGGAGAGATCAACCGTGAATATCCACCACAATATTAAATCAGACATATGAGGAAGTAAGAGGTGCTTTCTAACTTCGGTTTGAGTTGTGCGTGGATCTTATCTCATCTAAGCATCCTTTGTTAGCTACTCGAATACTGGACACCACAAGAACAAATGCTATTTGTGACGACGCACAAATGCTATTTAATATTTATATTCTTGAAAGACACTTTGGTATAGTGAAATTACATAGCGTGATAGATGCCTATTCTCAATCAATTATTTGATTCTTTAGTTAATTTGATGCTATTTCATGAAATTCAAGTGTACTTCGTGCATAATGGATGAAAAAAGAAATTAGCATTCAATTCAAAAAGCATCAAATTTACTGTTTTACAAAAGTTTTTTTTTTTATCGACGGCGAACCCGCACCGCTTACTCTTTCGAAATACAAGACAGGTAAACCCCGACCGACGCAGAAATGCAAACCACGCCACCATGTAAACCACACTTGGCAAGCCCATGTGCGATGCGCCAACCGAAGGTTTATGCAGGATCGAACTCGCGACTATGGCCCCGCGCCATCAAGCACCAACTTGGCTACCCCTGCGGGTATTACTGTTTTACAAAAGTTGAAAACATGTACACTGCATCTGCGTGGGAACGGTACAAGAAAATACTAAACACATACATTAAATTCAGATTATTAAACTGTAGCGCCAGAGGAAGCTAAAGAAAGAAGAGAAGTAGACTTGCGTACGGCCGTACGGGAAGGAAATAAGAAGAGAGCAGGACATGAGTTAGAAAGATGGTAAAGAACAAGAAAAACACAGTAAAACCAAGAGCTCTTACTTGAAGACCAATCAAAATTTAAAGGCCGATGACATTTGTAATTATGGTGCTAGAATAAGTAATTTAGGTTGAATCTTTGGAGATAGACACTTTGAATCATTTTTTTAATATATATATTCTTCTTCATAATCTGATGCTTAATTAGAATTACTTATTCGAAAAAACACAAATAATAAACTATTTTTGTTTTTCACAAAAGCACTCCTTAATATAGCCAATTATAAATTGGTAGTACTAGTTTCATGTACTTCAAACGTCACTTGAAACAATTCTTTTTTTTGTTCTTCAAAATAAATCAATATTTGAAAATTTGGTCAAGCAGACCTCACATCTTTTCTAAAGTTTACTTCTATCCGACTAATATCTCCGTCCATTTTTACTATCGTCGCTTATTGAATTGACACATCTACGTAGGAGTAAAAAATAGAATGATAATTTTATTATTTCACCCTTAATTATTATAAAAGTTATGCAATCACTGAAATTTCTTAAACTTGACAACCCAATAATTAATACTCCCTCCGTTTTAAAATACATGATTGTCTAGTAAATTTTTACTTTTTCACAATAGTTGATTATTTACAATTTCAATGTAGTTTTAATCTTATTTTCTCCATTTTACTCATAATTCATAATACTTTGAAAGTATTTTTTATGAGATAAATATGTAATAATTGATTATTTTTAATGATTGTAGAATATATTAGTAAACTATCACAATTTCTTAATAAAATACTTTATTTCTAGACAATCATATATTATGGAACAGAGACTACTAATGATAAAGTACGAAAAAAATAGAGTAAAACTAGATATGGGAGTATTAGTATTTACGCACCCTCCCTTCCGCCGTTACGCGTCTCTTCAATCCGATCCATCGAAAGAAGAAAAAAACAAAGGAAGAAAAATCAACACTTTCTGCACTAAACTACCGCTATTCTATTCGCCGATCAGAAGGATATTTTAGGAATTCACAAAGCGCTCGCGTCATCCAAATCTATACATGTACTACTCATCTACAGGTCATAATTAACACTCCTTCAAATTCCTCAATTCAACAAAACCCTAATAGTAATTGAGAATCAATTTTCGCTACATGGCATTGCTAAAGTAGGAATTGGGTTTCGTGATCTCCGGAATAAGTTTTTTTTTTGCGGAGATGGCGGAATTAGGGCAACAAACGGTGGATTTCTCGGCGTTGGTAAGCCGAGCAGCTGAGGAGTCGTACGTGACGTTAAAGGAGCTGGTGGACAAGTGCAAGTCATCTGACCTATCCGATTCCGAGAAGAAAATTGGGATTTTAAAATACGTAGTTAAGACTCAGCAACGTATGCTTCGTCTTAATGTCCTATCCAAATGGTGCCAGCAGGTTGCTTTCTTTTTTAATCCTATTTGTTAATGCATTGAAGACTAGCACTTTTTTTGTTGTTTAAATATAATGTTGGTATTTGCCTAGTTTGTTCCCACCTCAGGATAGGTATTGGTAAAATTGTGGTATTAGGACTTAGGCAGATGGGGATTTTATGCTTGAGTTCTTTGTGGAATATAAGAATTGCATTGTCTTTCTTTTTTGTTGATGCTTTGAAGAGTAGTGGTCGACTTCTAGGGTTTCTTTTTGTTTCAGGATTTGAGAAATGGATTGGGAAAGAAAGAATTTTTATGTCTTTGTTGATGCATAAAAATGATGTGGTAGGGTGATGTGGAATGAGTAGGGTGATGTGGTTTTCTTATCGTTTCCTTTTCTGGAAATTTGAATTCGAATCAGAAGTTCAGAACAGACGAATCTTGAAAAACATTTTGGAACTTGCAATAATGTTAGGTGTTGGCACATTCAAAGAGTAGTGGTAGGGATTTCCTTTTTTTTCTTTATATAGTAGATTTTTCTGATGGAATTTGGTTATTTATGTAGTATATTTATATAGTAGTATATTTTTCTAGGGTTTCTTTTGTTTCAGGATTTGAGAACTCTTTGTAGATGCATTGAGAGAGTAGTGACAGAATGTATAGGGTAATGTGTTTGTTTTCGTGAAAATTGAGGGAGAGTAATGGATCTTGATGAGGTTTAGAAAGGTAGCCCTGGAATGAGTAAGCCGATGTGGTTTTCTTCTCGTTTCCTTTGTTGGAAATTTGAATTCGAATCAGAACAAGTCAATATTGAAAAACATTTTGGAACTTGCAATAATGTTAGCTGTTGGTGCATTCAAAGAGTAGTGGTAGGATTTTCCTTTTTTTTAACGAGAAGAGTTAGGTAAAAGGTAAGTCCTGGAAAATCCCCAGGCTTTCATTATTTATATATTACATTTTTCTAATGTGAGTAAGGCTGCGTACAATAGACCCCTTTACCGGACCCCGCGCATAGCGGGAGCTTAGTGCACCGGGCTGCCCTTTTTACATTTTTCTAATGGAATTTGGTGATTGGAATGGGAAAATATGGATCACGAGGATCAATTTAAAACTTAAACTCGAGACAGTTAGGGTGGAAATTCTAGTTGTAGTAATGTCAAGGACAGTTATCAAAAAGGGGAAAAAGTCTAGGACAGCTCCAAAGGTTTTAAGATTGCTCAATGCTCTGTCCAAGTTGTACCAACAGGTTAATTGTTAGTTGTTTATTACTCCCTATTAATGCAGTGAAAAGTAGTGGAAGAAAGGTGATTAGATTAGGCCATAAGGTATCTCCTTATCGAAGGCGTCTTTGGGAAGGGAAGAAGCCTATAGGAATACCCTTAGTCTACTGACTCTACTCTTAATCTAAATACAAAATCTTACAGCGGATATAAAAAACTATATCTATCTTATCCACTTGTTTTTCGTCAGGGTTCGGGCATTTTGTACACTAACTGTTGACAAAATGCATATATTCATGCAAAGAGTATCCGGGGGGGGGGATCATATCTGGTTGTGTTTCTAAAGGGGAGCAAATTTATGTGCTTATAGTCATGGGTATGGGCGGGCATCTGGACTGTTGTGTTGTAGCGAACTGATAAAGGCCTAAGGGTCAAATGGGACAACATGTAATTCCAGTTAAACCAAAAATACCGAATTTTAATAACCAACAACCAACCGAAATTTTGAACATCAAAACCGAAAACCTACCAGAAAATCTATAAACCAAGTGGAAAAGCTCATCCCTAGTCATGGGTTTGAACTGGACCTTTTACCGGTAGGTAATTGTAGAAGTTAAGAGATTCTCGCCTACCTACTCTCTAGAAAAAGCTAATATGACTGGTCCGCGATGTACGTCCTGAAAAAGCTAATTGTCTGTTCACAGTGCAAAAAGACCTAGAAAAGGGATTTAAGCGCACTCTTATTTATCTGGAGAAGACCATTAGTGTATAAAAGCAACCTTGTCAATCCTGAAAAAGCTAATTGTCTGTTCACAGTGCAAAAAGACCTAGAAAAGGGATTTAAGCGCACTCTTTTTTTATCTGGAGAAGACCATTTGTGTATAAAAGCAACCTTGTCAATCATCAAACACCACATGATTTTTGTCCTTCAAGGTGATCATCATTTTTATGTCTCCCATACCTGTTGCTTCTACTCAGGACATTATGCAGCCTCAACTGAGTAGTGCTTCTTCGAAAACTGTTGTCACACGAAAAGAGCAATGAGTTACCTGTAGGTCTTGCTTCAAACAACTTTCTGTAGCATCATTTGAACCTTTAATCTTAGATTAAATAAACTCTTTCGAGGTATATGTTGGTAAGTACAAGGCTTGTCTTCATGTATTTTTTGCCCTTTCATGTCTTCATTGCTTCATCGGTCTTTTTCTGAAAGGAAAGATTCACGTGTATTATATTCAATATCTAGGTGAGTCGAAATATGGCTGTAAAGTCTTCCTGGACCTTTGGAATTAACGGTTTGCACTATCGCCTAGAAGCTGCAGTTCATACTCCGTAACTAAATTTCTTTACCAATGCAATTTTCTGGTTTGCAGGTCCCCTTGGTACAATATTCTCAGCAACTTGCATCAACTTTATCTAGTCATGATACATGTTTCACCCAAGCTGCAGATTCATTGTTTTTTATGCACGAAGGACTACAACAAGCTCGTGCGCCCATTTATGATGTTCCATCGGCTGTTGAAGTTCTGCTTACCGGGAGTTATGAGCGTTTGCCAAAATGTATAGAAGATGTAGGCTTGCAGAGCACATTAACTGACGACCAGCAAAAACCAGCATTAAAGAAGTTAGATGCACTGGTTAGGTCTAAACTTCTTGAGGTTTCGCTTCCTAAGGACATCACTGAAGTCAAAGTTTCTGACGGTACTGTTCTGCTTCGCGTGGATGGAGAATTTAAGGTTCTAGTTACCCTTGGTTACCGAGGACATTTGTCAATGTGGAGGATATTACATATGGAGCTGCTTGTTGGTGAGAGAAGTGGCCCTATGAAGCTGGATGATTTTCGGCGGCATGCTCTTGGTGATGATTTGGAGCGCAGAATGGCTGCTGCAGACAATCCATTTATGACCTTATACTCCATCCTGCATGAGCTTTGTGTGGCACTTGTTATGGACACTGTCATAAGGCAAGTGCAAACACTTCGCCAGGGCAGGTGGAAAGATGCTATCCGTTTTGAGCTGATCACCGATGGTAGTACTGGACAGGGTGGTAGTGCTGGCTCTGCACAAACATCACAAGATGGGGAGTCTGACTCTGCCACCTTGCGTACTCCTGGTCTGAAGATTTTGTACTGGTTGGATTTGGATAAAAGCTCCGGAACATCTGAAATTGGAACATGCCCATTTATAAAAATTGAACCTGGACCGGATCTGCGAATTAAGTGTCTTCATAGCACATTTGTTATTGATCCTCTGACAGGAAAAGAAGCAGAATTTTCCCTTGACCAGAGTTGTATTGACATTGAAAAGTTGCTACTAAGGGTGATATGCTGTAATCGGTATACTCGTTTGCTAGAGATATTTAAAGAACTTGAGAAAAATGGTCAGATCTGTAGAGTTCCCGGTGACGTTCAGCTTCAATGCCATGTAGAAGAAATTCTTGCTGATTCTCGGAAGGTTAGTTATTTTAAATATATCTCTTGGAATTTTTGAGAGCTCATGCAAGTCATAAGTTCCATATTGGTTATTATGCATGGTTGGATAAACTATCTATGTCATGTTGTTTTAAAGATCTACCTCTCTCTTAACCACTAAGTTAAAAAGTAATTGATGTACGGGGTAGCAGGATATAACAGTTCAAGTCAATCTCTGCCTTTTCCCACAAATAGATATTTTTGTCATTATCGTTGTCTGTTTCCTGCAATACAAGTCTGATTAGTAGAGTTGTGATAGCCAATGGACTCTTGATAATAAAGATTTTAAGGATGTCCAAGAAGAGTAGCATTACATTGATATTCAATGAAGAAAGAGTTGAGGAATCTAAGTTAGAAGTTTCCAGCAGTAACGTAGGAAAGAACTTGCTAGTTGTTCTGATATGCTTAGAGAATTTAGAGGAAGTTCTGTTTCATTTAGGTAACAGTCCTCTTTCATTTAAGCTGCTTTATGTACCATTGCACCCGGGATCTAAAAGTTAGAAAAAGAATGTGTTCATAAAAATCTTCAAGTAGGACTAGCTTGTTTGGTTGCGCTATTGGGTGGATCAAGTACTTAAATTACTTTGCTATGTAGTATTCGCTGCTTAAAAACTAGGGCTAACTGAGAATAGCTACACAATAGTTGAGATGTGGCGCTTAGAGGCTGGTAAGTGGTAACAACCAACTACTTTGTAAGTCGGTAAAACAACTCAGGAACTGTGTGCTAACTTACCAATCATGGAAAAAAGAGAAGGAAAAGGAAAACAATGTTGTACTAATTCAATATTACACATGACTCCAGCTACTGAGGTCACTTCTATACCAACCAATTTGATGCGAGGCTTAACAATAAGGTTTTGGAGATGTGAGGGGGTATGTTTTAATCATTATCTTTGTCCATACAGATAAGAGTTTTAAGCTCTACTTGTTGACATTTCTTTTTTAATGTAAGTGACGTCTACTTATTGACTATATTTATAAAAAAGTATGTTCTCTAAAGAAAAAGTTCTATTTATTGACAATGTAGGCACTAGGCAATTCATATGCAAAGATAAGTTTCTTTGTTATCCACTAACATAATTATTCCTTTGTTGATATGACATACTGTATAGACTAGCAAAAAGTGAATTGCATTGTTGCACATGATGTAATTGCTCAGCAGTCTCCTTTGTCATTGATTTTAGTTTATTCCCAAAGAGCATATAAAGTTGATGAAGGATTTGGGAAGCTCTTCCCTTCTGCTCGACTTGTCTATTGAATCAGCTCTTTTCCAGGAGTAGGCAAAAATAAAAGCTTGTGTTAAGCATATCACTTTTTTAGAATGATTTGATCCATCAATGGCAAAATGCAATAGTGAAGCAGCCCAATTACGATCATGAACAGAGTCAAATTATTGCTCGAATTATCATCTTTACCGAAAACCAAAAGGTGGAGATATTAGGCGACTGAGTTTCAGAGCTTCTTTTTTTTTTTGCATGTTAAAGTGCTGCAATTGCTTCTTAACTTTGGACATGGAATCAACTTTGGTGGATCTTTTCTGCATATGTTAATAAAGTTGTATGATGTCTTAAGACAACCAAGATGAGGTCCAGGTGCTATTTGTAAGTAATGAAATATACTTATAATCTTTCCTGAAAGGTCCCCTAATCTAGTCTCGACTTTCCGGTACTATATCTGCATGATGAGCTTTTTCTTTCTTTAACTGTTTCCCTACTGTGTTCTCTTTGCAGAAGGATAACAAGTTTGATAGCAGGGAGTATCAAGGCCAGGAAGTCCTGTGTGTACGTGCCTTCGGCTCATCATTTTTCACCCTTGCAATAAACATAAGGTTTTCCCCTTCTCCTTTTGTCGTTGGAAGTTGATTTCACCTGGGGTTTTACACTTTTTATCTACAACTAACATGGAAAATGTTGGTGTGTCTGCTTTAATTATGTTGTACCAAGTATTGGCATGAAATAAAAATGAGTATCGGTGAGGAAAGGGTTGGAATAGTTATCTCCGATTAGATTTGGGAGACCAATTGCAACACTGTACTTGTCCGAATAACCCTGAGGTCATTTTACACTTCCCCTGAGTTTGGTCTGCCAAGTCTCTGTTAGTCTTTTTCTTGGGTCAGCATACATTGTCGCACCAGAAAAGAACGTAAATCGACCTTAAGTTTGCTCTTCCTCTTGCTCTGATGCCACCCCCGTCTGCTGGGGAAGAAACCAAAACTGAACCCAGCTTGTTATTCGTCTTCCCTCTGTCTGTCCCATCCAAACATTTGATTGAGGAACCGGACAACGCCTATGAAGCTCTGGTAGAAAGGGAAGCCCCCCCAGGACATATGTCATGGGTGCATATTGCTGTGGGGCAACTTTTTGTTGAGAATGAGGGCCAGAAAGGTTATTGTTTTGAAAGGGCCACATACATTTTTTTGAGTTTGTACATGGGAAACACCGAAAGAAGCAAAAATTTAATTTTGGATGTTTCCTAATCTAAATTGGTTTGTGAAAGGACAGGTTGAAATGTTCCTTTAAAATAGTACACTAACAACAACAACATACCCAGTATAATCCATAAGTCGGGTATGGGAGGGTGGGTAAGATGTATTACCCCTACCTTTATGGGGTTAAATAGTACACTAACAATATATTAATAATCGAGCAGTATCCATGAGTGTGACCTGGGTGCAAACTTTGAAGACTAGCGTACAAATCCCAACAAAGAAAAAGTAGGTGATTTCTTTGCACATGCCTTAGCCTTGGGTAGAGCCGCTCGTTACCAGTGAATGATTAAAGTGCACAAGTTTGCGCTAACCCTGTTAATTTAAAAAAACAATATGTTAATAATAGGAGAGGCTATTTTGTCTTTCCCCTAAAACTACACCCGATTATCCTTTCTCTTCTTTCCCTCACTCCCTTGTCAATGGTGATACTAGAGCAAAAACATATAACTGATAGATTGATTAAACCTGAAGTCAAACCACAATAGCTCATCAAAAAGGCATTTGCGTCATCTGGAATCAACTTGGACACGTGATTTAGGGGGATAGGGATTTATTTTTAGAAGGCATGGACAAATAACATCAGCCCACAGATCTTGTAATCTTCTCCTCGTCCGTGCTTGTAAAAGTGTTTCCGTCCTTTTATCTTCTTTGTTTCGGTGTTATCAAGGAAAGAAATGCATAAGGTGCTAGGTTTGTTGGGGATTTAAGTACAAAATGCAAATAAAGCACATACTTTAGTCTATAAAGGCACAAATAAAGCTAAATAAATAACACACATGTATTTCAAGGATAATAACTATAAGCACATATGCCAAGTGTATGGACAAGGGAGTTTGAAAATTTTCTAAAAATGTTTATTGTTTAGTGTTGCCTCTTCAGCAACGCCCATTGATGATGAGGTTTTTGCCTTTATTCTGCAAAGGTAAAGTATTTTATAATAAAAATCAGCATTACGAATGTGCTGTCATAACTTTACAGAAGAAGCAAAAAAATACATCTAGCAAGAGTACATATCCCTTGACTCGGCCTGTAGTGATTCTAACATCTCAAGAATTGATCAGCCTCATCTACTTGTTTCATTCTACACCAAAAACGAAACAAAGCCATACAATTTGATTTCAGCCTCTGCGTGTTGTTTGCCTAGTCTTCGAAACATCTTTGATTTCTTTCAACCCAACAGTCCACCAGGTGGCAGCAGGTACAGTATTCCACTGATTGTTCTTCTTTCTTGTCGACCCTTTTTCTTTTCCATCACTTCAAGAATACAGTGGTATGCTTGGCATAAGCACTGCATGCCCATTGTATCAAAAAAGAAATTTCAAATCTGAACAGTGGCAGGACAGTGCAAAAATAAATGGCTGACAGACATCTTGTTTTCCACATAACGACCATCTTTTACATGGTGTGTCTGTATTACTCCTCCTTTCTGTAAGTTCTCATCGTGAGACACGCTCGTTTGCTACCATTTATGGTGTTTTTAGATTTCCATACAAGCAAGCTGGCTTTCCATCCTTGTGAGAGATCTGTAACATGACTTAACAGTAAACGTGTCCTTGTATGAGGTGTATGCCTTAACGCCTTGGTGACTGCACTTAAGGACGGGGAGGAGGTTGCTCAATCTTTTAAAAGGTGATAGCGCAAAAACTATACATACCAAATGTTTATGAAGTTAATATAGTGCCGATATTAATGCAATATCTCAAAGTTGAGATTCAAAAACCAACAAAATCATTGTTTGAAGCGCACACTTCTCTAGGGTGCATGGCTTCACCCATGATGCGATAACCAGTTGCGGCAAATGACTTTTAATAACACTGGTTTAGCTTCCTTATAAAAAAATAACACTGGTTTAGCTTTAGATAAAAAGACAGAAAAGCCTCCACTATAATTAGATAGTAAGGGCATTTATTAGGGAAAGAAAAATAAGAAATAGCTCAGAGGAACCTTTATATTGCGGAGTGTATTGAAAACATGCATGTATATATTTTTAGGATTTTCGTCTACACAACATTGGGTGTTGCTTGATCATTGCAATATTTGCAGAAATGTCAGATATTGTTAAAAAATTCTACCTGATTGTCTTTAATTTGATTTGTTTGGATAATGTTAAGTCCAAGGAGCATATCAATCAAACAAAAAGACTAAAAATACTTGTCTTTGGGGATTATCTACGGTCATAAGTGCTTCTGATGTTTGCGACATACTTCGAGCGCACTGTTATCTGGATCTCTCTTTGAGAATCCCGGGCAGGAAGCAAGAATTGAAGTGCTAATTTTTTCAGCGAACTCTTAATTATTTCTCATATTCCAGGAATGGACGCTTCATTCTTCACTCATCCAAGAATGTTATATCATCATCAGTAGTTGTTGAGTGTGAAGAGGCCCTAAACCAGGGAAATATGTCAGCTGCTGAGGCTTTTATTAGCTTGAGAAGCAAAAGCATTTTACATTTGTTTGCGTGCATTGGGAGGTTCTTAGGCCTTGAGGTATGCATGTATCTTTTATCTCTTTTTTCCTTGTCTTTTGGCTATTAGATTATTCTGTTTATTAATTTGGAGAGCGAAGGCTTATGATGAGAGAGGCTTTATTGTTATATTCATCATTCCTTTGTTTTGTATTTTTTCACAGTTGCTTTCCTTTAACATTCAGGAGTGATATTAACTTCACAGGGTTTGCTTAAGCATTAGGTTGCGTGGAGCTATAATTATTATTTTTGATTGCTGCATGGAGCTATAATTATTGTTTTACTTTTTAGTTAGATTACCCAGATTTTTATTATTTTTATTTTGTAAGATTACATAAACAAGCTGACATGCATATATTTTATCTTCCGAACTTGCCTGTTTTTGGGAATTGCAAATGATGCCTTGCTTGCACATGCCACTTCCGCTGAAAGTCATCAACAATGGTAGTGTCAAGTGGATGACTAATTTCACTGTTTGGGGTGGTAACATTGAATATACTAAATATCGATGGACTGCTATGAACATGAGTGTTTAAACCAGCAGAATTCAAAAATTCTTTTTGGCCTTACAAATATAAAAAAAACTATTTCTGAAATGGAAGAAGTCACTCCCAGACCCTGCACACAGTTTAAATAGGGACAGATATCCTGGTCGCAGGTTGTGTTGTTTTATCTCTTAACGGTGTCGGGATAAAAACGTAGAATTGGTTGGGACAAATCTAGAACAAGATGTTGTAATCCTTTATTTATCTTCATTCTTCGGTGCAATGTCATACAAAATCGTGCTAGCCACAGTATCTTTATGTTGTTTGACCACTAACCGTGGGTTTCCCATTTCTAAATTAATTCCCTTCAGATCGTGTTTACATTTATGGCGTCGTGTTTGTTGCCGTTTTCTTTCCTTTACGTACGCTATTTTCAGCTTTATGGTCTGTAATTGATGTAAGGTCGAGACATTTTTGTTGGTGGAATCGATGGTAGAGTTGTGTCCTTAGTGGCTTTGGAATGGCTCTTTCATCACTAAATGATCAGTTTCACACTTTACATGTCAACTCTTTTGTGATAATGTAGTGTTCTGGTCCAACTTGTACGCACTTGGATTACTTACAGTAAATGTATCCTTCATATCAGCACAAGTGTCAGGTAATTCTATCCATAAAGGATTAGATAGACATGCTTGTGGTGCTTCTATCCATCAAGACTTAGACAAATGTTAAGAAATGACCTAGTTTTTTTTACCTCTGTCGGGATTCAAATCTTGGTCTCTCTTGATCTTCAATCGAGCTTCATCAACTGCTAGGTTCACCTTGGGCCTTGGTTACACTGTTCATATATTTATCTGGATATGAGTGTCGAGAAGATTACCACGCTTCTCTCATTTCCGGAACAAATATGTGCACCACTGGTGTAATAGTGGGCCTCATTTATTTATGAACACTATATTCTTAGCAGTCTAGGAAAAGGGAAGAGTAATAATCCATTTGTGTCATTCTTTCAGATTCGTTCTGCCTTGAAGTTGATGAAATTGAAAATATGGCGGAATTTCTCTGACCGAGGTGACCTTCACACACTGATGTTCTAAACCTTCTCCGTGCATATCTCTATTGTCGGACCCGTTGGTCAAACCTCCCTACTAAAAATGTACTTAAAACTCTTTTTCCTCTTTCCACTTCCTCGTGTGAACCTGAGAAAATTAGTTACCTTCATATTTTTCTTGATTAAAAAAAAAGGAAGTGAATCCGAGAAAATTAAATAGCCATTTTGCCTTGGTAAGGCTTATGCTTCTCCCGTAGATTAATTATTAATTGCCACTATATCAGGAATATTGAAGTTTTTAGAGCATTTTGTTTGATTTTTTTATCCCGCTGCATACATACTGTAGATGCAATGGCTGGATCAAAATTTGGTGTTTGCATTTAGGAGTTTAATTATAGAAATCATTTAAGATTGTCTAGTGGTAATTGATGAGACTAGCTTTTTTAATGATTATATGCTATATGAATTCAACTCCCAGGTCTTTGAACACGGGTCTGCAGCAGTTAAGGTGCCAAAGTGCATTTCTTGTAGTACAAATTTGTTGCTTATGGGTTTTCCAGAATGTGGGAGCTCATACTTCTTGCTGATGGAACTTGACAAAGATTTCAAACCTGTGTTCAAATTGCTAGAAAGTCAGTCAGACTCACCAGCAAAAGCTCAATCTCTTGCAGATCTGAGTAACGTGGTTCGTGTAAAAACTGTTGACATTGGTAGGATGCAGATATGTGAGGACGAGCTCAATTTGAGTCTTCTCAATAGCAAGAAACTGCTGTCAGTTTTACCTAGTGATGGTGGCAGTCACCAATCATCTGAAAATAGTCTTCTTGCCGATTTCAGCTTGGAAGGCTCTATAGTTGCTTCCAGTGTGCCATCAACATTCTGTTCTATTGTTGATGACGTATTCGAACTTGAGAAAGGGTCCTCTGTCCCTTCTTTCTCTGGTCAAATTCCCCCATCAACATTCGGTGCTTCTCCTGCATCTCATTTTGGCTCCGGTGTTGCTAATTATCAGAGTCTTAAAGTTGGACTGTCCCCTAAGTGGGATCGGGGATCAGGAAACTACAGTAGCTCTATGTACAAGGGCGTGATACAATCAGGTTCAGCTGGTTCATTAGCCGTGACTCCAGGAAGGAGTCAAACTGGAAAAAAGTTGACAGCTTCAAAGTCTGAGCAAGATTTGACTTCTCTCAGATCACCTCATTCTGCAGGAGTTGGATCTTATACGCCGTTGGATGAAGACCAGCTGGCTGTATCTACAAATCGGTCAGCTCGACTCCTATCTCCACCACAGCGAGTTTGCCCTCCAGCTTCTGGATCAAGTGGAAAAGCTAGTGACCCAAGAAACTCTGCTGTGAGAACTGTACCAGGTGGTTTCTGGACTTCTGAGTCTAACTCATTGGTTTTAAGTCCCGGATGTAAGTCAAATCACCTCTGAGATTGTTTATATTTCTATACGAGGTTGTGTATAGACATCTGTCTGCTATAGCGCCCCCCCCCCCCCCCCCACAATTTTTTTCAATGCTCAGCGAGCATGCTTATTTTTGATGCACATGTCTCAGAACTGCGTTGCCTTTTTTTTTGTTTGCCAGCCCAAGCAATAGATTCAGCAACATGTACAAAGTCAGAGCAAGACGCAGATTCCAGATATGCCATTTTGCCCAGGAAGCGTAGATTGTCAGATTTGTTGGATTCACTTCCATCACTTCAAGCAATGCAGTCCAATGAAGGATCATATAAGCGAAGAAAACTTGCGGAGTCTGCTAGCACCCATCTACCTAAGTCATTGATGCTTAATTCTTCAGATATTTCTGGTAAAACTGAAGAATATAGCTATGGAAGTCTTATAGCTGAAGCTAATAAAGGGAATGCACCATCTAGTATATATGTTTCTTCCCTACTTCATGTAGTCAGACATTGCTCACTATGTATCAAACATGCCCGGCTTACTAGTCAGATGGAGGCACTTGACATCCCATATGTCGAAGAAGTGGGGCTGCGAAGTGGATCCTCGAACTTATGGTTCCGAATTCCATTTGCCAGAGATGACTCATGGCAACATATATGCCTGCGGCTAGGTAGACCTGGAAGTATGTATTGGGATGTGAAAATTAATGACCAGCACTTTCAGGACTTGTGGGAGCTTCAGAAAGGAAGTAATAGTACTCCATGGGGTTCTGGCATTCGGATTGCCAATACATCTGATGCAGATTCTCATATTCGTTATGATTCTGAAGGTGTTGTCTTGAGCTATTATTCGGTTAATGCTGATAGTATAAAGAAGTTAGTGGCTGATATCCAGAGGCTATCTAATGCTCGAACATTTGCGCTTGGAATGCGAAAGTTGCTAGGTGCTAGGGCTGATGAAAAGTTTGAAGAAAATATTGCAAATTCTGAAAGTAAAACACCGGCTGCACTTAAAGGCGCTTCTGATGCAACTGATAGAATTTCCGAACAGATGAGAAAGCAATTTAGAATCGAGGCGGTAGGACTGATGAGTCTATGGTTCAGTCTGTGGTTCAGTTTCGGTTCTGGGGTGCTTGCTCGCTTTGTGGTTGAATGGGAATCAGGTAAAGAGGGCTGCACAATGCATGTTTCACCTGATCAACTTTGGCCACATACAAAGGTTTGCTTTCCATTTTATTACGTATGAATTGTTCTGTTTTTCCCGTCTCCTTTATCCCTTTTGTTTTTCTTGTCTGCAATACCACGAGCCTCAACATATGAACCTATAATTGGCCTTTTCTTGAGAGCTTGAATCTATACTTTGTTCCGTTACATTGTTGTGGTTTAAGCTATGGAAGTCCTGTCAAAGATTCTGCATGTGGTGGCATTGCCTTTCTATTTTATTTTATCTTTTTTAATTATACGCCTTTGCAGACTTATCCATATTTAAAACTCAAAGTTTCCACTGTGGTTCCAATACTTAACGACTTCCATTTGACTGTTTTTGACAAACTCACAGTTTCTTGAAGATTTCATCAATGGTGCTGAAGTTGCATCCCTTTTGGACTGCATCCGTCTCACTGCAGGACCCTTGCATGCTCTTGCTGCTGCAACGCGGCCGGCACGAGCAGCTCCAGTTTCTGGTGTTCCTGGTGTTACAGCGCCTATTTCTTCTGTTGCAAAACAGACTAGTTATGTTCCGTCTTTACCAAGCAATGTGAACTCTAGCATAAATCAGCCTGCATCCGGACCTGGAGTTTATCCTGTTTCAGCTACTGTGGGTACACTTGGCACACACAGCCATCCTAATGCTGCAATGTTGGCAGCAGCTGCAGCAGCTGCTGGAAGAGGTGGTCCTGGCATTGTTCCGAGTTCACTGCTGCCAATAGATGTCTCTGTGGTACTTCGTGGTCCGTACTGGATTCGCATAATTTACCGGAAAAAATTTGCTGTCGACATGAGGTGTTTTGCTGGAGATCAGGTTTGGTTGCAACCTGCAACACCACCTAAAGGGGGGCCAGAAGTTGGAGGATCACTGCCATGTCCACAATTTCGACCTTTCATCATGGAACATGTTGCCCAGGAGCTGAATGGCATTGACTCTAACTTTACTGGTTCTCAGCAAGCAGTAGGATTGACTAACTCAAATAGTTTAACTGCTGGTTCACAACTTCCAGCTGTAAATACGAGCAGGACTAATCTCTCTAATTCTACTGGATTAGCTCGTCCAGCAAACACTGTAACTGGTTTCAACCGTACTGCAAATGGCCTTCCAGCAGCATCTAATTTAGCTGGGGTGAATGCAGGGATGCCTTTGCGCAGACCACCTGGTACTGGAGTACCTGCTCATGTCAGAGGAGAACTGAATACTGCAATTATTGGACTTGGCGATGATGGAGGGTATGGTGGTGGATGGGTTCCTCTTGTTGCTCTCAAGAAGGTTCTCAGAGGTATTCTAAAATACCTTGGAGTGCTGTGGCTCTTTGCTCAGTTACCGGACCTTCTGAAGGAGATTTTGGGATCAATTCTGAAAGATAATGAAGGTGCATTGTTGAATTTGGATCAGGAGCAGCCAGCCTTACGCTTCTTTGTGGGGTAAGGTTCCTATCATTCTGTATTCTATCTAATCCAATATGTTAAGAGTCGCACATCGGTGGGTTAAAGGGTACATGATCTCCTTATATGGACTTGTGTAATCCTCCCCTCATGAGCTAGCTTTTGGGATGTTAGTTCGGCCCAAGGTCCCTTTTAACATGGTATCAGAGCCATGTCCGCTCAATTCATTGTTTCCGATGTTGGGCCCCCATATTAAAATTGCCTACGCACCAGATTTCCAGCTCTGGGTGTGAGGTGGGGTGTTAAGAGTCCCACCTCGGTGGGTTAAAGGGTACATGGTCTCGTTATATGGACTTGGGCAATCCTCCTCTCATGAGCTAGCTTTTGGGGTGTGAGTTAGGCCCAAGGTTCATTTTTATCACAATTCTCCTGCTGACTGAATAGTAGTGGAGAGGACTTGAGGAATGGAAGTGGACCTTGAAACTTGGGAGTGGAAAGGGACTTCAAGAATCTCAATTCTCACATGTACTCTAAATTGGATGTGTAAACCTGGCAATTGAAGAGAATCTCCAAACTCTTAGTTCTCACATTTTCCTCTACATTGGACGTGTCTTACTTGAATTTTCACTGTATATGCATGAAATGAACTTGTCTGAAGTTGTGCTTGACCTTTTTTTCTTCTCTGGCAATGGAAGAGAATCTCCAAGTTCTTACTTCTCACATTTTCCTCGACATTTGAAGCGCCTTACATGAATTTTCACTGTCTATGCATGTGAACCCTTCTGAAGTTGTGCTTATCATTTTTTCATTCTCCTTGTTTTTCCCTGCCTTTAGCTGGGATTTTGATTTCTCATTTATGCTTTAATTGTTTTGCATGTATTCTTGTCATTCAGAATTGATACTTAGCTTCAATTGGCTGCTAATACTATGTTGTCTGTAATTGATGCCACTTATGTTACATAGGAGAAAAATTCTTGGCTTGTGTTATGTGTTATGTGGATGGTTATTGGACACATAACTCCACATCCTTGTATTTTTTCATATATCAAGTTTGTGGAAATAGAGTCCAAGAAATGAATTTTCTATCTTTTAAGTGGGGAGATTTAATGTGGACATCGGAAGGTTTTTGTGGAGCATTTGAGGGTAGGGTAGATGCTATATTAAAAGATACTTATTTTGATAACAGCTGGACTAACTAGCTGAAATATTATTTGCTCTTCCTTAATTATTCATTGTGTTTAGAGTCAGGCGAGTCTACCGTAAACGAAGAGTCTTGGAATAACTTTATACCATGTTTCTTTGTGATTTTTTGTGCTCTTGGCTTTTCCATTTAGGACCGTATGTCCTGGCCTGTCAAATTTCATCAAGCCTAGTCTATTAAAAGAAATTCTCACCTGAGAGTTTTGTCCATTTTGGTTTCACATAATTTCTTGTAGTCTACTGTGTTTGATGTTCAACCTGTTCTGCTTTGTATCTTAAACTATCTAACTTGTAGCACTCTGTTTCAATTGGCTAGAAAGCTCGGTGCTTTTTAAATGTATAATCTAATAATATATCCCATCTTTGAAATATCTTTCTCTGATGTTTTTTGTGGTGAACTTTTATGTCTAGAAAAGTTACTGCTGCTTCAATATATTCTACTGACAGTCGCTCAAGTGTTAGCTAGTTTTATTTGGTTCTTTTGAGCATGTATAATTTTTTGTGATCTTGAGTTCCTATTTTCTGAAAGGAGTTGTTGCTGCAGGGGCTATGTATTTGCTGTTAGCGTTCACAGGGTTCAACTTCTCCTGCAAGTTATTAGTGTCAAGAGGTTTCATCAGTCACAACAGCAGCAGCAGCAAAATCCCGGAAGTGCCCAAGAGGAATTAACACAATCAGAAATAGGAGAAATATGTGATTACTTCAGCCGTCGTGTTGCGTCAGAGCCATACGATGCTTCTCGTGTTGCATCATTCATTACACTTTTGACGTTACCTATTTCAGTTTTGAGAGAATTCCTGAAACTCATTGCCTGGAAGAAAGGGTTGTCTCAAGTGCAAGGGGGTGATATGGTCCCTACACAAAAATCCCGTATTGAATTGTGTCTTGAGAATCATGCTGGATATAGTAGTGATGGTAGCTCAGAAAATACATCTGCATCCAAAAGCAATATTCACTATGACCGGGCTCATAATTCTGTTGATTTTGCGCTGACTGTTGTTCTTGATCATGCACACATACCTCATATTAACGCTGCTGGTGGTGCTGCTTGGTTGCCTTACTGTGTGTCTGTCAGGTTGAGATATGCATTTGGTGAGAACCCAAATGTATTGTTTCTGGTTATGGAGGGGAGCCATGGTGGACGGGCTTGCTGGCTGAGAGTTGATGACTGGGAAAGATGCAAACAAAGAGTGGCTCGCACTGTAGAAGTGAATGGGAATTCTGCTGGTGATGCCAACCAGGGAAGATTAAGGATTGTTGCAGACAGTGTTCAAAGAACACTGCATGCCTACCTTCAGGGACTGAGGGATGGTGGTGGGGTTGCTGCAGGCATTGGATCCTGAAACTGATATCTCAATAAAGTAGCTCTAAACAATACATATATGTAGTGCTGACTATCCCGAAAAATTGCCCTGCAGAATTAACCGGAAGAACCAAAAAGTGTGGATTAGCACGTGGCACATCAGCTGGGATTTTGCTGGGATGTAAACTAGGTTTTCTTTTTTCCTGGTATATACGTGGTTGCAACGGCTAATGCACTGAGGTTATCCCCTAGTAACATAGGCTTTTCATGTCTTGCTTGGAATGGTAAAAATCTTTGATGGTAAACAAGGATCTGTTCTGGATGGTTAGACTAGATAAGCGTGGCTGCTATTAGAAGGAATACACGGATGGCTCGCTTACTGTTGTAAATTGTGGGATGTGAAGGATTACATATTTTTTTCTAAATTTTTGTAAGTAGCAGTTTTTTGTTCTAGTTGACCTAGATATTTTCATGCACAAAAAGTTTGTAATGTTTTATGCTTATTGTTGTACTGCTCTGGAATGAGAATTTCAAAATCAGAAGGTAGAGCACATAATGAGGCAATACCAGCAACACTGTAATACAGTTTGTTGTGTGTGTTTCTCTGCGATAATAGCAGAAAATGTGCTTTACACGTTCAAATAGACTTTAATTTTCCAATATGGAACTGAATGAGGGCACAGTTTATACATCCAGTCGTTATTAGTTTGTTGCATAGTTTTATAAAAGATAATTTATTTGGTGGGAAATTTTTATCTGTAGAGTAGGTAAATAAAAGAGTTTGCTGGATCATATGTGCAAACGTAGTAACAGTTGAAGGATTGGTGGTGTAGTCTCGCTGCTGTGCTAGATCAACCAAGCAATACATGTAAAACGAGGGAAATGATCCTGTATGGATACATGTTTGAATACCATTGTTTTGTAGATTCTCTTGTCTAAATGGCTGAAATTCACTTGTATAAAAGTAGATTATGACCGTGGAAGGGCAAGGATTTGTGACTTCAATGCCTGCCCAATGGTATAGACTTGTGATCTAAACAGCGTCTACGTTATGAAGAATCATAAAGATTATCGCTAATTTTTTTGTGCATGTATCAAGGATGTTACAGTTGCAGATTTCACTAGAATCTAGCTGAATATGTAACCATATCAAATAAATGAAGAATTCGGAGCCAAGGCAGTTAAATTACCTAGTTTTGATCTTACCTGTCGATGAGAAAAACCCAGGAATGTAAATCAAACACAATAGCTCAACATTACTTGTCAAATACAGGAAACAATCGTGTTGTAGGAACAGTAAAAACTAGAAGCTATAGCTAGAGGCAAACTGCATATGGTTTTATGAACTTTCCTTGGTGCTTGAAACCTTAGGCCCTTGCTTCTCTTCTTGACTACCCTCTATGGCCTTTTCGACTGGGGGCTCAGGCTCCTTTTTTAACTCGGTTTCAAACTCCTTTGCTGCCTGTATTATGACATGTTAGAAACTATGTAAAGCATCTCCTTAACAAGATCACCTTCTATAGTCTTCAAGAAAGTTGAACCAGAAGTAATGATGATGGAAAGAGTATCTTAAATTATTCTGATATAACACAAGTGGTAACCTGCTTACGTAAAGTCAATAAAAATATCTTCCAACTTCAATGGGACGATAAAGAAATGTAGGATGGGATCATCTCAATTTCATAACAATCTTTAACTATTATGTCAGCATTTGAGAGCAGGGTAAGTCTTCTTGAACTACAGATTGGCTTGTAAGCATTTACCATTTTTTTATGACAAGGGAACACACATACCACTACTTTTTGGATGCGCACAGGATAAATCCCGCTCCTGTGCAACAGCCCACAAACCACATAGGAGAGATAACCCGCACTAGGCAAGCTCCGTGCGATGAGCTCGACCCATAAGACAAATCCCTTGGCAGGGAGTTTCGAATCTAAGACCTCTATTATGGAAGCACCATTCTCAACCAAAGCCACCCTTACGGGTATCATTTACCATTTTCTCCTATCATTTAAAGAAATTGAATGTGGTTTTTATTTCTTCGCCTTGATGTACACCACATTGAACAGGAGTAGTATGTGTGTGTACTTCGAGGAAATTCTTCACAAAATGCATCAAGAATCAGCAATAAGTTGCAGGTATCTTTATTGGATATTTACACATACCCATATCATATACCCCGTAAAGGAGTCCATGTAATACAGAGTGTACTAGGGACTAAAGAACAGGGAGAAGCAGTTTGGGTAGTCATCTATTGCCATTTTCATGTGCTGGGATCAAAGTTATCGTCCCAAACCACTTAACAGTTTGTTATGTACTTCATCAAAAAAGAGTTTGTTATGTCATCGACCACTACCTTTAAGTTCCCTTCTATATGTGCTTTCCCAATCTTGACGTTTGATATCAGACTCTCGTCCATCTGTTATATCTAATCCTACTTTCCCTTCAGGTCATCAGTGACCAAATGTTTTTAGTATGTAAATTCTAGTATTCCTTAAATTTCTACATTTATAATAAAGGTACCAACTCAACAAACAGATATTCTACCTACCATTTTTTTTATCAGGTAAAGTAAGATTTCATTAATATAAGCATCCAGAGGATGCAAAAGGCAGATAACAAAAGAAGATAAGTCTCCCTGAGTTATATTGCGCTGATTTTGTTTGAGGTTCTTAAAATAATATTCATAGAGTTTAATAGGCTAACCTTGGTAAGTAACTATCCTTATATTGATTTCTCATCCTTTCCTTGAACCCCCTTTTAACCCATACCCTGATTTTATGAACTCCTTGACTGTGTGAAATGCTAAATTCATCATCCATCCTACCAGATCCTTCGGACGGACTCGCAACTGACTCCTATGAATAACCATCATGATCAAGAGAGATCCACAACCATATCAAAACTCCAGAGTAGTAACACTGACTCACCGAGATACCCATTTTCAGAGTCACTTATCTTCTCATATCTTGATAGACCAGCAGTCTCCCTGATTTCCATCCCGAATAGAATTCTCTTCCATAAAAAACGCACACACACTATGGGCTAACCGAGTCTCAAAACCAGGCTAATAACTAGAATACTGAAGTCACCAATACCTTATGAAGCAAGGAAGTATGTTAAGCGCAACCTAACATTATTTGTGCTGAAAGCCTGAAACAGCAATCTCAAGAGTTCCAATTTCTTTATCTCAAACAACACTTACAGAAGTGCATCAATTTAACTAACTATACTTACTCATCTTATCTTCATTGTTTTCCTACCAAACTATCCAACTACAATGTATTCATAAACTTAACTTCAGTGCGGGAAATGTATGATCAGCAATATGTGGACTCTCTGCAGAGGCTGGTCTGACCAATCTCGCATTTTTTATCTTTCTTTTACTTCCATATTCTTAGCAACAGACATAGCTATACAACTGAGAATAGCAACGAAGCAAACTTAGAACTCTTCAATCTTCAAGAAAAATCCTAAAAAGCAACAGGCTATATCCACCTTATTTGGATAATGAGTGTGTTCACTCCTATTTAGTCACAGAGGCAGGCTATGCCTTTTCTCCCAAGCTTGTCATTTTTGTTAAGACCTGCTTTTTCTTGAGTTGGGCCATCCCAGGAAGAGGATAAGTAAGATGTCTGTCAGTATTCACGAATGTGGTTTCCCATGTATATGATCAGCAAACATTTCACCAGACAATAAATTCTATCGCCAAAACCCCCGCAAGAAATACAGGAATTCTGAAGCCAAACAGAAAGATGTGCACAAGACCTATTCCCTCGAAAGTTTGACTGCTCCTACACTCTGTCCTCCAATAGCCCACAGAACTTCCCCATGATTTTCATGATATTTTTCATCTACAGCATCTTAAAGCTAAACTTCAAAAGTGTAATGGAAGTCCAGCACATTATGAAGAAACATCATTTCATTACCAACACATTTGCACTATCAATTAGGACAAATATATTCTGACTATGATCAAAGGATTTCAACTCGGAACTTTGCCCAGCCAAAACTTTGGTAAGAGCTTATTAATAATAATATGCACTTGCAAACCCTGAATGAAGTACCAAAAGTTATCTCACAGTCAAAAATTCTGATTTCCCTCAAGAAATTAGAAAATTACGTGCATCATAGCCTGATGACTAAAATAACTTCTAGAGGTCTTCCTCTAAGATGCCAGGTGTACTAACATAATTATGCTTATATATGTGTTTTCTTATGATTTTACAATCCTCATCCTAAAGGTTCAAGCTTGTTTTGTAAGCAAGCTATCTGACAGTTCACTTTTCCTTTCTCTAGCATATGAATAACATTTGAAATTGTACCGAAGACATGCATTTTCATAGATACAATGCCTCCTTTTCTAGCTAGTTCACTAGAACCAAATGCAAATTCAATGACTATGACTGCCACAAAGCAATTTCTAGAGTCATAATAATTTATCTAATGAAAATATATTTCCCCCCACAAAAAAAATCTTAGTGGAAATGGGAGAAAAAATCCATTCTCTCCCTCTGTTGGAAGAACAAAAGAAACCAAAAAAGCCAAACATCTATTACAACCAGCACAATAGCTGGTATTTCATTTTCTTCCTCCCAGCCAAGCTAATAGAAAGAACTCGTTCAGTTACTTTTGAAACCTTAACTCTTATCTCCACATGA
Organism: Przewalskia tangutica; assembly: GCA_029844215.1. Classification (NCBI taxonomy): domain Eukaryota; kingdom Viridiplantae; phylum Streptophyta; class Magnoliopsida; order Solanales; family Solanaceae; genus Przewalskia; species Przewalskia tangutica. The sequence goes on from CM056721.1 coordinate 19,585,219, forward strand.
AGAACTATTTATGCGTCCAGGTTGATTAGAGGTTTGAATTCCTTTTCCCCACCATTTAATCTTCACTTTTCGCCCTCAAGGGACTAAACTCATTTCCAAACTCAAAACTTAAAAACCCAACACACCAATCAGACTCAAAAACAATCAGACACGTGCAGAATACAAGAAAACATCCTCCATCCCATAGTTACGCCCTTTTCAAATCCCAAAAGGAAAAGGAAAAACATGAACTTTGACCAAAATTCTTAACGAATTACCTTCATTCTGAAATCTAAAAAGTCAAGTTTTTTTTGGTAACTAATTAACTTTATTACCAAACTTAGAAATATGTGCATCAAACAGACTATGTAGTGAGCATCATGCTCCACACCACAGTCAAGAGTTCAAGTTTTTCTTTAAGTTATTAAATCTCTATATTTTATTTCCTGTAGGTGAATTATCTATTTCTAATTGAAGTACAGATAATTAATTGATAGATACCATTTCTATCAGATAACTAATTCTGCTAATAACAGAGAATACATGTAATTAACTAATAAATGGCCTGATTGTGTAAATATTTTGTGATTTAATCAAAATACTAATTTTTTTCGATAGAAAAGGAGGAAATGTAACCTGTTGGAAACTCTTGACAGTCTTGCCAATAGTGCGCCCAACTTCAGGCAATTTTTTGGGGCCAAAAACAAGAGCAGCAACACCAGCAATCACAGCCAGCTCAGGCACTCCAAGCCCAAATAAGCAGGTGCAAGAAAGACCCTTTTTGTCACTGTTACTTACTTTTCTAGCAGGACCCAGAAAGAGGGCCCTGTTGCTGTTGAAGATAAGTGAGCTAGAGGAACATAAAGTTGGAATCTTGGCTGTTGAAACAGACAGAGAAGTAGAAGAAGATGAAATGGGTATGGCTGTAAGGGATAAAGAGAGAGCTGTAGCAGCAGCACAAGATGAGATGATTGCCATTTTCTTGATGCTAAGACCTACAGTTGTTCAAGATTTGTGTTTGGACTATTGCAGAAAGGACATAATTTTCTATTGGGCACGGCTACTGCTCACCTCGTGGGTCGTGGGTATTATTTGTTAAGAGTCATGTCATAAATGAAATGAAACATGGATATACGGCAATACTCAGCCTACATGCTTGGGTCAATCCTTTATTTATTGATGTAATTATATTGTTCACGCTTCAGTTAACGAGGTCCGAACATGCAAATAATATTAAGAGTACCATGTTGAAAATGAAATAAAAAATAAACTTGGACAATGTCACTTATTATTATTAATTGATTTTCTGTACAAGACTTTAATATCTCCAGTAAGAAAAACGTGGCCTTGGAACTAAGATTGGTGGGTTTAGAGATTCTTAATTTTCTTGTTTGGTCACAATGATGTATTAAGTTGAAAAAATTAATGTACATTTATTTTAGAAGTTTCACAATTATATTTGCTCGGTTTCTAAGTAGCTTTTTCCTTTACCTTTAACCTTGATACCTACCTATTGAAATTCTCGATATATATTTGAGTATCTAATTGGTAAAATTTATATAGAAAATTAAAATTAATCATGTTTAATCAACATATTCTCTAATTAGCGATCATTTTTAGCTTTGTTTCTCTATAGGAAGTCGCACTAATCCAGAAAGAAGCGCTTAATCGAAATGCAATTCCTGGAATTAGTGCATTAGTCATCTCTGTTCTGTTGCTACTTCAACTTTGGTTGAGCATCAAAATAGATTTCTAGTCCAACAGTACAAATTGACAAGGCTTGTTAATGGTTAATCTGATAGCGACAAATAGGAATGACAAATGGGGCAGGGCAGGGCAGGATAGGACAGGTCAAAAGTTAAACGGGGCAGGATATGGCAATGCTTAAACGGGACAGGACACGGTGTGACAGGTCAAAACACATTTTTAGAAAATTCTAAATAGGGCAGGACAATTAATATGTTAAATTTTAAAAAAAATTCTAACTAGTTTGGATTGTGAAATTATAATCTGTTACGATGGGTTGTACATGTTAGAATTGGATAAAATTTTATAGATTTGTACATCTTTATGTTACGGACTTACGGTCATATTGAGACTTTACGGGGATTAATCCGACTTACGATTTGAAAGTTATCACTGTTTAAAGTTTCTGACTCGGATCAACCGAAATATGGAAGGTCAGAATTTATAACGTAAAAACTGTACAAATTGATAGAATATCTGAAAGTTTGTGCTGAATAAAAGTTCTAGATTACTCCGTTATCGACAGGTTGAGACTTTACGGGGATAAATACGATTTACGGTTTGAAAGTTATCACTATTTAAAGTTTTTGCCTCGGATCAACCGAAATCTGGAAGGGCATAATGTATAACGTAAAAACTGTACAAATCGGTAGAGAATCTGAAAGTTTGTGCTGAATAAAAGTTCTAGTTTTCTATGTTATCGACAGTTTGATACTTTATGAGGATTAATTCGATTTACGGATAAGAAGTTATGACTATTTTAAGTTTGTGTCTTGTTTCATAAACATAAATAGAGTAGGGCGAGGCTAGGAATTAACTGGGCAGGACAAAACAATTTAAAAAAAAATGCTAAACGAGGCATGCCAGAGCGGGTTAACATCTTAGCAGGTCAAGACTTGCCCTGCCCTAATCCGCCCTAACCTGCCCCATTGACACCTCTAGCTACAAATAAGCAAAGCTTGATTACAAGTACAGCTGATACATCCCCTCCAAGAAAAGGGGAAAAGAAAACATAGACCTGCATGTTTAAAATAAAATCTCAAACCGTAAAGATACAAGACAAGGAAAAATCCAATCAAGAGGAACACCCTTCAACAAACAGCAAATTCAAACGAAATTGCACACACAAACTATGAAACTGAACTAGTCCTCCTCAAGATTGATTGAATCCTTGAATTTCCCATATAATATCTTCTTAAGTTCAGCCATCTGCCCAACTACTGATTCCTTCTCTTCCTCTAGTTTCTCCAAGTTCTTGGTAGTCGCCTCTTTCATATCGTCTATCCTGGTCTCCACTTCATCCTTTGGCACGTGACCAAAAACTTCCCCTATCTCTTCATCGGTCAGAATTAGCTCATTGCTTGCATCCTCTAGACTTTCACATAGAGATTAAATTAGAGTCAGTATAGACAGAACAGAAGGTACATTAGGACCACCACCCTTAAACAGATGTCTCGAGTTCGAGTCCTGGATATGGAAAAATCATGGGGTCCTACGCGGCGCGAATCCGAATATAGTCGGGTGATAAACCAAAAAAAAGAAGGTACATTAGGAGAAAGTTAACCATCATATGATTGCCATGATTAACAATTTCCTTCATATAGCTTGCTCATGAAGTATGACATTTACTTTTGACAAACAGTGTAAAATTCTTGCTAGCCTAAAGGTCGTGTTTCTCTATAGTCTCTCCATCACTTGCATCAAGTCTTTAGTATTTACACCCAAAACTGCTTTCCTCCTATTTCCTCTGTTAAACATATAATATAATCAACACTTGCACAGTTGCACTTAACTATCTTTAGCCTTCATTTTGTTAACCCAAGCAAGGAGATCTTCCTATCCAAGATCCACCTGTTTACTTGAACACACTAACTAATAGTTTTCCCCACTTCACCGTAATATAAGCAGACCAATAGGCTGACATCATAATGTTGGGGCTGAACTATGTTTACTCACGGACTCCCTCATTTATATACTTCTGAATATGTATCAGCATAATAACAGAAAGCATCCATTATTCTGATATTACCTGAAACCTTTTTCTGCATTAGCATGTAGATGCATTTTTAAAAAAAGAGTACAGAATGAGAGAACATGTACTACAATTCAAAGACTTGTGATTGACAAAGCGTCAAGGATCAAAAGGTTCACCTCTCCCTGGTATGTGTAAGTGGATATATAGCAGATCTTAAATGGAACTCCTCGGTTCCGTTTATTTATCTTATAAGCATAAAAAGGGTCCCTTCTATGACTGAGGTTTACAGGTAAGAATGAGAAAACACTTGTTCATTAGCTTAGGAGAAACCTCAACGAATACTATGCAAAATAGAAGTCTGCCCACGCATTTATTAATTTAATTCTTTTAGGTCTACCACAATGCAATCAAATGAGAATGATAAGGGGTGAAGGACTGCTCATGATTCAACAGCCAAATAGAGGAACGCCAGCATTTAATTGCCTAGAACAAATTTCGTGATGCTTGAATTCATGTACTCACTCAGCTTCATTTTATGTGAACATGTTTGATGACTAGGCAAGAAGTTTTTTATTTCTTTAAATTTTTGAACTTGTAAACTTAAACAAGACATGGATGTTATGTGGCTACTAAATCATGATACTAAGGGTAAAAATAAAAAGTTCAAAGCTAAATTGTTTCTAACTGTATAAAGATATCGTTCTTTTGGAAACAAAGACAAACTAAAAAGAAAAGAGTAACATAAAATGAAATGGAGGAGTATTGAATATGAATAAGAGAGCATTGTTGACGTGTATGGTCCTCAAAGCAAACAAGAATGCTTATAAAAGTAAGACTTTCATACACATGAAGCATGTTGGAGCAACAATTTTCGACAAATTTTCAACATGTCATACACAGACCTCCATATGCAGTGGCTCATAGGTGCAATGTTATAAAGATTGATGGTGATAAAAATGGACAAAGTAGACCTAAACCATCTAGACGAGGTTGTCTGTAAAGAACTAGAATCCCTATAAAAAGATTGTGCACTAAACTAAAGACATACCACAATGAAAGCAAATTTTTAAGTGTGCTATTTTAGGTCTTAAAGTAACAAATTAGAATAGAGCCTAATGGATATGAATGATTCCTACATCTTAAGTTTCAAATTGAGTATTGATTAATTCCAAAACTGCATCGAATTTCATATTCCATCAAATCACTTAACGTTTCCCCCTTTTTTTTGCAGTATTTAAAACCATTCAACCGCAAATATATACAAAAAACTAGTATATGCAAACTTTAACACCGGAAAAAGGAAGCCGCGGCTCGGGTAGTGACAAATTCAGCTTAAATTTAATTAATATCAATTTATATTCAATTTGTTCGCCTTTAATAGGAGACATTTCATTTTTTAATTCGCAATAAAATTAAATATGAATGGGTTACGATCATGTTTAAGCGGATTAATAGAGAGTTAATTTCTCATATCATCACTCAATTAGTAATTTTTGTTTCGGAATTTCACTTTCTTTCTTCTAAAATCTTTTATTTCCTTTATTTTTCTTATTGATATAAGCATTACTTTCTCTACTGTCACTTGTAAAGCTGCGAACACACTACATTGTGTACCTAGTCAATGTGGGGCAAAAAAAACAATTGTGACATGTTTTTACCAAACTACCGTTACTTTACTTTTATCATTACTTTTAGGCCCCATACATGTGCATCAACAATGGTTTCACAAGATCATCGACAACTCTCGTCAACATTCATTTGAGAAAGCATCATCCACATGGTGAGGCAGGATCCGACAATCTCAGTCTCGGTATTGATCGCACATATAAGATCACTTTACACGTATACCACAACATATAGAAAGGCATGGATTGCAGAACAAAAGGCCATCGAGATGATATACGGGAATTGGGAGGAATCGTACAAGGAGCTTCCAAGGTGGATCCTTGATTTCAACAATTATCTTCCAGGCACCGTTACTGACATACAAGTGAAGCCCCTCATCAAGAATGACCATGTAGTTCCTCACAAGTCTGTATTCCATTGCTTTTTTTGGGCTTTTCAACCATGCATTAAAGGATTTGCTTACTGCAAGCCAGTTGTTTCAGTTAATGGAACATGGTTGTATAGGAAGTATCGTGGTACGTTGTTGATGGCGATCGCACAGGATGGGAGGAATACCATTATTCCAATAGCATACGCCCTTGTAAAGGGTGAGACATCTGATGCATGATTTTTCTTTCTCCAACGCTTGCGAACGTTTGTAACACCCCAGCCAGACCTCTGCTTGATCTCTGATAGACACGAGTCAATCAAGAGTGTTGTTAGGCGATTAAACAGTAATTGGCAATTTGGCATCACGTCTTCTGCATTCGTCACATTTCACAAAATTTCATGAGGACATTCAAGAATACAGACATGAAGAAGACCGTAATCAATATGGGTTAGTCTTCTATATACACACATTTCACACTTTTTTTATCCCTAACCTTACGAGGATTAACTTTTGCTACTTCAGTATACGCCATGACTAAACCGACCGTTGCTTATTATCGGAGCGAACTTGATAATGAAGATGCAGTGAAGTGGGTCGACAATATTCCTAAGGAACAATGGCTTCAGGCATATGATGAAGGGAGACGTTGGGGGCACATGACGACTAACCTTGATGAGTGCATCAACAACGTATTAAAGGGGACACACAATCTTCCTATCAGTTCCTTGGTGCAGGCAACCTATTACAAGTTGACCAAAAAAATTGTCGAGAGAGGGAGGCAGGCGCAAGCAATGATGACATCTGGTATGATCTACTCCGACAAAGTAATGGAATACCTTGATAAAGAACGAGCAATATCAAACTCCCATGAAGTCCACATTCACAACCGAGCACAAACTGTTTTCAGAGTCAAAGAGTTGGTTCGCCCACCAAGCGGTCGACCACCTAAAACATTCACGGTAGACCTCGAAAGGCGAAGGTGTGATTGTGGCGAATTTCAAGCATTACACTATCCGTGTTCACATGCCATCGCTTCTTGTTCATCTATCCACCATGACTACATGATTTATGTGCCTCCCGAGTACACATTACAGTATGTTTTCAACACTTACTTGAAAGAGTTCCCAGCAGTGCCTCATGATTCATACTGACCAGAATACACTGGATCTGAATTGTGTCACGATCCAACGATGAGGAGAGATCCAAAAGGTCGTCCCCAATTTACTCGGATCCGTACTGAAATGGATCAAAGGGAGAAGAGTAGGCACCGAATGTATGCGTCTCAGGGAATGAGGGACATAGCCAGAGAAATTGCCCTAACCGTATCAATGTTTCTAGAGGAAACTAAACCATTGTAAATTTATTTAAGTGTGCAATTAACTATCTAATTGTTGTAATCGACAATATTTATTTAAGTGTGCAATTTGTTCCCACTTTATTCTTTAATAATTATATCTTAAACTGAATAAATAAATAAATTTTGTGTCTAATTTTTTTTGTTCAGTTAGACCATTAAATTAAGTAGATGATTATCTTATTAAAATTTAGATTGGTTATTTAATACAAAGCATGAGTTATTTAAAGAAAATAAAATTTTAATTAAAATTTTAGTTGACTATCTAATACAAAACATGAATTTATTTAATAAAAAATTAATTTAAACAAAATATTCTTTACAAAATATGTTGAGCAAATAAAAAAAAAAGTAATTATGAAAAAAAAGAAGAAAGAAATGAGTGATATTTTGGTACATAAATGTAAAATAGTGATAGTTTGGTAAAAATATGATAAAAACATGACACAATTGTTTTTTTGCCTCAATGTGGAGCCTTTTACTAGTCTACACTATATAGGTACACACTACATTACATGTTTACTTGTTTATCCTTTCTATTCTAATTATACAACAGAAAATGGGCAATTTAAGTTTTCATTTTTTTAATAAAGTTAATACTCTAATTGTGTAGAGACTTAAACTAATAACAATTGTTAAAATATTCAAAAGGGGCAACTGAACGAGCAAAATAAAAGAAACCTACCTTTTAAGAAATTAACATCTAGGTCATACGAAAAAAAGCTTAATTATATTTTCTCTTCTTCTAACTTATGGTATAAATTTAAGACATTGGATTTAATAGGTGGATCACCCCCTAACTCCAAATACATTGGTTGCAACACTTCCTGGAAATTAGACCTTGTTCAAACATGTTCTGAAAAATTTAACTACAAGCGATTTTCACTTCGTAAATTTTATAGTAAATCTAATAACAAAAGATTTACTTACGTACATTCAAAATTCTTTAGAGCTCAACTCTCATGACATTCATTGCACGGTTCATGTCTTACTTCGAACGCACAAAATATTATGTAAAGAATGAATATTGAGTCTAACTCAACCCCAAAAGCTAGCTTGTAAGATGATGATTGTCCAAGTCCATATAAGAAGTCCATATTTTCATTTCATTACCGATGTGAGCAGTGTCGGTCTTGAATTTTTCAGGACCCAGGGCAAAAGTAAAAATTAGGCCCTATATATATTTAAACTTAGTGATGAACTCACTCTTATTTTTCAACCAAGATCTAACCTGTTCAAATTAACTAAAAATTTAACATTCAAGTCAAATAAATTGTATCGATTCAAACTTCAATATATTAAAATTTAGAATAAAAAGTTATAACATTCAAGTGATGAACTCACTCTTATTTTTGACTCCATAAATAGATTCATGGACTTAAATGTACACCAGAAACAAGCAATATGGCCACATCCTACAACACCATAAGAGCAGAAAAGCTTACTTGAAAAAATGTGTTTTCTTCCTCAATAGCCAAAGCAAACAACAACAGCCTACTTGAAATCTCTTTGCATCCTCAGCAACCAGCAAAATATCAACATCACTACCTGCAAGATAAGGTGAAAACAACAAAATCACAACTAAAAAGGTATTATTTAAATGATTTTCTTCTTGCATTTTGAGAAGCAAAATCCTCAATGATGCTTTCAAATTCAAGCTTTTCTAACATCTCCTTTTCAATTGATAAGACTGCTAGCCCATTTAGCCTGTCTTGTGACATGGTAGACTTCAAGTAAGATTTCAATAATTTTAATTTAGAAAAGCTTCTTTCTGCAGATGCTACAGTCACAAGTACAATCAATAGTATTTTATAGTCAATCAAAACATTTGGAAAACAATCCATATCTTTTACAAATTCTACAATTTCAAGTGTTGTGTTTACTGCTGATGGTAAAAGATATTGCAGCACCTGTAACTCTGAAAACAAATCACTTGCATCAACATCAGAAGACCCACCATTTCTTAAAGTAGTTTCAAGCTTTCAGACAACAATTTTTCAATTCCTCATCACCCAATGAAATTAACTTCTTTGAATTAAACAAGAACCCAAAAATACCATCATATGCTTGCATTTGTTCAAATCTACCATATCCACTACACAGATGAAATAATTGACTCTAAATGATTCTTCAACTGATTGTATTGACTCATCATTGACATTCTCATCAAATTGTTTCTTTGACTTTGACGTTTTTTAGGAAATTCGGGTTTAATCCCCATATCACAAGCAATAGTTTTAGCTTCAATAGCAGATGCAAATCCATTTTCTCTATAATTCTCAAAAAAAAAATATGAGCCCCTCCAAATTTTTTAAAGCAACATTAATGCACATATCTTTAGATTGTAACTTTTTGCTGACTAAGTTAATTTTCAACAAAATATCATGCCAAATAACCATGACTAAGTTAATCTTCTCTCTGTCTTTTTTTTTTTTTGACTTCCAGATGGGTGTTTCTTAAAGAACATTGTTACTTGAAAACAGAAACAATATACAAGGAAAGCCAATGCAATTTTAATACTTCAAAGAATAAACAAAAAACAACATAACCTGGAATTTGAGAAATTTCATTCGAGAAATCCCTCTCCACATAAACAAATTTGATATTTTCAAGAAGAAGAAGAAGGAAAAGCGCATGGCAATTGCTAATAGAAGGAAAAGCACAGGGCAAGAGGAGTGGAAGTGGAACAGATTGGTTTAGAGACTAGGGTTAATAGTTATAATAAATTTAATATAATACTTACTAAAGAAAAAAAAATTGGGTCCCTCTAAAAATCTGGGCAGGGTCGGCTCTGGATGTGAGACTCTTAAAAATCCCCCGAACGTCCAGACCTGTTAACTGGAGCGTGGATGACATAATTTGAGGACTCAACATCGGTGAACATAGAATTGAAATAAGTCTGACTCTTATCTCATGTAAAGAATGAATCTTGGGTCTAACTCAACCCCAAAAGCTAGCTTATAAGGTGATGATTGCCTAAATTCATATCAGAAATCAATGTTCTCATTTCATTATTGATGTGAGACTCTTAACAATTCATGGCATAGCTTGACGAACTCACTTCAGGATACTAGCTTGAAGTTCAAATCGTATTCAATTTGCTCATTTAAAATATGAGCTAATATAGATTAATTCATTTTAACCCATAATAAAATGAATTGCAAACGGATTAACCCTAGACTATGACATCTCAAGTTTCGTTTTGCTTTATATGCGGTTTATTCATATAGTACTTCATTTGCATCTCAAAAGTCATCATCAAGTACTATTATTCCTTCTCTCGAATTATCATCAAGAACAAGAATTACTTTATGTGAAATGATCATGATGGTCTCATGCATCTTGAGTATCTTTAGATGATCATATATTAATATTGGAGGAGAAAAAAGATATTGGGACTAATTGTAAAAATAAATAATAGGCCCTTTTCTCATTTACTGATGTATCAGCCCATTACGTGGGCCAGCCCAATGTAAAAGGCCAGCCCACTTTATCTTTACTTGCTGTACATATTAACATAGGGTAGAAGAGAAAAGATCAGAAGGTTCTAGGTCGTGTAAAAAGTTATCTTCTCTCTAACTTCTCTCAAAACTCTTCTCTGTATTTTCTCTCAACCCTTCTCTGTAAATCGACGATTCATTCATGGAATTATATGAATGTTCTTCATCAATACTTGATTAAGAACCTTCGTCTTTCTTTTGGTTCTACCATTGATTCTGAACTAGTTTCGTACTGTGTCTCCTGAAAACCCTAAAAGGGTAGACCACCGATATCGGTTTATTGTGCATATCAACTGCGGTAGTGGTGGTGTTAGTTTTCTCAACATGGTATCAGAGCGGGTCACCCAAATCTACTGGTGCATGCATCGATTAAAGTGATTACAAGATCTGAGGAAATCACTCTGAGGTATCCTGTGGTATTCTGTATTTCTCCTTACTGTTCTTGTGGGTTTTTAACTCTCCGATGTTGTTCTGGTCCCTATAATCTTGTCTAGATCTGAAACAAAATTTATGTGACTGATTCTAGTCCTAAACATTTTAAAAGGATGGTAACAGATCTAACAAATGAAAGCAGTTCTTCTAAGGATGGAGGTTCTTTATCCATACCTAGAGAACCTACTGGTACCATCCCAACCAACACTGTATTTGACCATAACCATCCCCTTTTCCTACAAGCCTCGGATGTCAGTGGTAGTTCTTTAATTTCCTTTCAACTACTGGGATCTGAAAACTACACTGTGTGGAGCAAATCTATGAAGATTGCTCTACTTGGAAGAAATAAGTTAGGCTTTGTAAATGGAAACTGTACTAAAAATCATTTTGGGGTGGAATGGTGGGACCAGTGGGATAGAGTCAACGCTGTAGTACAGGCATGGCTAATGAATGTTGTGTCGAATAGCTTGCTGTGTGGAGTGTTATATGCAGAAACAGCATATGAGGTATGGGAAGATTTAAAGGAAAGATTCGACAAAATTGATGAATCTAGAACCTATGACCTACATAGGGAAATTGCTACCCTATCACAAGGTAATGACAGTGTAGCAGATTATTACACTAAGCTAAAAAATCTTTGGGTAGAATTTCAAGCCATTGTGCCACCACCAAGCTGTGCTTGCCCTACCTCTAAAGAGTTTACAGACTACCTGCAGAGACAAAAACTCTATCAATTCCTCATGGGGTTAAATGAAAGCTACATGCAGGCTAGGAGTCAAATTCTACTTATGTCACCCCTTCCTACAGTCAATAAAGCTTACTCCATGATAATTAGTGATGAAAATCAGAAAGGAATTAGTGCTAGGGGCCTTCTTGGAGCTGGTCCAACTAGTGGTGGACACAGTGAAAAATTAAATCCTCCTACTGCTATGTATTCCAAGACTGGAACAGCAGGGAATCAGAAGTCAAGAAGGAATACCAGCCTATTCTGTGAAGAATGCAAGATGAGAGGTCACACAAAGGAGTCCTGTTACAGACTTGTTGGATATCCTCCTGGTTTTAAGTCAAAGAGAAAGGAGTTTGCTGCTCACAATGCTCACAACAGAGCTTCAGATTCCTCCTCTGATGACAATAAAAACAACTGGCATGTTGAAGGAGCACCTAAATTCTCTCAGAACCAGTATGAGCAGATAGTAAAATTGCTATACAATAACCAATTACAGACAGGAGTGTCTCAGAACTCTCAAGGTATTCAATCATCTGCAAATGTAGCAGGTATATCAGAACTCAAAGCCTTACATGTTTTCAATACAGTCAAGAACTGGATAATAGACACTGGTGCTACAAATCACATGGTATATGACATAAACATGTTAGATAAGATTAGTACAAGAAATGACTTAGCCACACCAAAGAAGGTGTTCTTACCAAATGGTCAATCTGCCCAAGTCACTCACACTGGCACTAGCACTCTCTCTAATAGAAGTACACTAGAAAATGTTTTCTGTCTACCTCAGTTCAAATATAATTTGTTATCTGTGTCTCAACTATCAAGAGAGCTGAAATGTGCAGCTGTCTTTTACCCTGATTTCTGTCTTTTTCAGGATCTCTACAGTGGGAAGGTGAAGGAGATTGGTAGACTCCAAGATGGACTTTATATGTTTGTTAATCATGATAAAGGTATACATGATTCAAGAAAGACAGTTTTAAATGTACAAGATAAGCAAAAGAGAACTATGGCAAAATAAGACATTAATCTGTGGCACAGAAAGCTGGGTCATACTTCTAGTAAGGTACTTAGTAAATTGATTAGTGCTAGTAATGATGAAATAGCAAAGGCAATAAAAACTTGTAATGTGTGCCCTTGTGCAAAACAGTGTAGACTACCCTTCCCAAATAGTACTACTTACAGTAATAAGGCTTTTGACATTGTGCACATGGACATGTGGGGTCCCTATAAGGTTGAAACATACAATGAGAAGAGATTTTTTCTCACTATTGTAGATGATCACACTAGAATGACTTGGATATACCTACTTAGGCTTAAATCTGAGGTATGTGTGGTAATTACTCAGTTTCTCAAATATATATCAACCCAGTTTAATCAAATAGTCAAGATTATCAGAACTGATAATGGGACAGAATTTGTTAATGATACTTGTAACACCCTGTTTCAGAATTTAGGTATTATCCACCAAAGAAGCTGTGTATATACACCCCAACAGAATGGTGTTGCTGAAAGAAAACACAGACATATATTAGAAATTACTAGGGCAATAAGAATGGAGGCTAACATTCCTTTAAAATTCTGGGGCCTGTGTGTACAGGCTGCAGTATATTTGATCAATAGACTTCCCTCATCTATTACTCAAACTACACCCTTTGAGAGCCTATATCACAAGAAACCATCCATAGGTCATATAAAAACCATTGGATGTCTTTGTTTGGCTAATGATCTAACTGTCACTGATAAGCTCCAGTCCAAAGTTAAAAAATGTGTTCTGATGGGATACTCTGAAACACAAAAGGGGTACATTTTGTATGACCTGCAGTCTAGAACCCTCATTGTTAGTAGAGATGTTAAGTTTAGAGAGACTATTTACCCTTTCAAAGAACAGGTCTCTGAGAACCCTATCTTTCAGAATCTGCCTAATAACAATGATGATCAAAGTATAACCCAAGAAAGCTCTCAGAATAATACTGATAACTCTGAAGCAGAATGTGCAGATATCACCAACATAGAACCTGTTAAGGGTAGTAATTCCATTGAGCATGATGTAGTAGAAACAAATTCTGATGATATTCAATATTTATGTCAACCTGATATAGACTCAAATGACAACACTAGGAGGTCTAGCAGACTCAAACAGCCTCCTATATGGCTTAAAGACTTTGTTACAACCAATGCCAACAATGTTCTCTACCCTATTGCCAACTATATTTCTTATGATAACCTAAAGCCTACCTATCAAGCCTTTCTAAGCTCCTTTTCTGAAATGACTGAACCTAAAGGTTATATGGAAGCATCTAAAGATCCTAGGTGGGTAGAGGCTATGAAAGCTGAAATAGAAGCTTTACAAGATAATCACACTTGGGAAATAGTTACTTTACCAAAAGGAAAACAGCCTATTGGCTGTAAATGGATCTATAAAATAAAATATAAAGACACTGGAGAAGTAGAAAGATTAAAAGCTAGACTTGTTGCTAAAGGTTATAGCCAACAAGAAGGAATAGATTACCAAGAGACCTTCTCCCCTGTTGTCAAAATGGTAACTATAAGAACTATTCTATCTATTGCTGCCTCCAGATGTTGGTATATCCATCAAATGGATGTTTATAATGCCTTCCTTCAAGGGGATTTATTTGATGAGATCTATATGACCTTACCACAAGGCTTCAGTAGTCAGGGGGGCAGTAACTCTGTGTGTAGACTTACTAAGTCCTTGTATGGGCTCAAGCAAGCTCCAAGACAGTGGAACTTCAAGCTTATAGAGGCTTTAGTAAAGATGCAGTTTAGGCAATCTGAGTTTGATCATTCCTTGTTTTTAAAACAAAATAGCCAGGGTATAACAGTCATACTTATTTATGTGGATGACATGCTAATCACTGGGGATAATATTAGGCTCATAGAGGAGACTAAACAGTCCCTTCATAAGGTTTTTAAGATGAAATATCTGGGAGAGCTAAGGTACTTTCTAGGAATAGAATTTGCTAGGTCCAGAAAAGGGATCATTATGCATCAAAGGAAGTATGCCTTAGAACTCATTTCTGAACTTGGACTAGCTGCTGCCAAACCTATTAACACACCCACTGATTCCAATATGAAGCTTACCACAACAGAATATGATGAATATAAGAAAAACCAGGTCACAGATGAAGGGAAAACAACTCCTGATAATGGTCCAGTAGAAGACATCAGCTCATATCAAAGGATAATTGGTAAGCTACTATATCTTACTCTTACTAGACCAGATATTGCTTACAGTGTGCAAACACTTAGTCAGTTTCTACAAACCCCAAAGAAGTCACATCTTAATGCTGCAATCAGAATAGTAAGGTACGTAAAAGGTAAGCCGGGTCAAGGAGTGTTGTTATCCAGTAATAAACAAGAAACTTTAACTAGTTATTGTGATGCAGATTGGGCTTCATGTCCACATACAAGAAAATTTATTATAGGTTATTTAGTCAAGTTTGGAGACTCTCTCATATCCTGGAAGTCTAAGAAGCAAAGTACAATCTCAAGAAGCTCCGCTGAGGCAGAATATAGAAGTCTAGCTAGCACCATTGCTGAAATCACTTGGCTACTAGGTCTATTGAAGGACATTGGTGTGGACATCAAGCAGCCAGTAACTGTGTACACAGACAGTAAATCAGCCATACAAATGGCAGCAAATTCAGTGTTTCACGAAAGGACAAAACACATAGAGATTGATCTTCACTCTATTAGGGAGAAGATTCGATCAGGAATGATTGAGACTGAATACATCAATACTACAGAGCAACCTGCAGACATTCTTACTAAAGGGCTGAGCAGATTACAACATTTGCATCTCTGTTCCAAGCTAGGCCTGCTGAATATCTTTGAGCACCCAGCTTGAGGGAGACTGTAAAAATAAATAATAGGCCCTTTTCTCATTTACTGATGTATCAGCCCATTACGTGGGCCAGCCCAATGTAAAAGGCCAGCCCACTTTATCTTTACTTGATGTACATATTAACATAGGGTAGAAGAGAAAAGATCAGAAGGTTCTAGGTCGTGTAAAAAGTTATCTTCTCTCTAACTTCTCTCAAAACTCTTCTCTGTATTTTCTCTCAACTCTTCTCTGTAAATCGACGATTCATTCATGGAATTATATGAATGTTCTTCATCAATACTTGATTAAGAACCTTCGTCTTTCTTTTGGTTCTACCATTGATTCTGAACTAGTTTCGTACTGTGTCTCCTGAAAACCCTAAAAGGGTAGACCACCGATATCGGTTTATTGTGCATATCAACTGCGGTAGTGGTGGTGTTAGTTTTCTCAACACTAATCCTCACATTTTTGCATCTCTAACATATATATTTTTTTACATCCATTCGAACAACAACAAATGACATATAGGTCCTCAAAATGTAGCAAAATAATGAGGATGGCCACACACAAATAATTAATTGAAGCCTACAACACTAGTGATTGAAAATTGCGATCCCTATAAGTTTGTCCCCATTAGCAAAGCAGCATGGCCTTGCCTCCCAATAACTTTAATATGTCATGTTCCTTTTCTTCAATTTATTACGATACTTACACATAGGGCCACACATACAATAATGTTTATTGGGCTCCAAAGATAGTGGCCCAGTGGTCATTAGTCAAATTTGTGGCCTTAGGGTCACAAGTTCGATTCTCGGCGGATACGTTAAGGCGTATCGCCGTATTAAAGCAGTAGCTTAACCGCGCGGGCATGTTGCAGTGTGAGTTTGATACTCCCTCAGACAATTCCTGTTGGGGGGTCGGACCTTGTAGCATTGATCCGTTGGTGGCGATCAGACACTGAATGTGGGGCGCACATCCCGCGATTTACCTGACGGTGGCGGCTAAGAACGGGTTCCATGCTCCTCCAGGAGCATAAATCTTGTGCAGTCTTAGCGATATGCAGTCTTAAAAAGGCCACCGAGACATGGATTATCAAATATATATATATATATATATATATATATATATATATATATATATATATATATATATATATATATTGGGCTCCAACTAATATGAGGATGTCATACAGGGACAACTATTCAGATCTCTTCTTTTCATAGATAAACATTTTCACGATTTTTATATAAACCATCAAATTACAACAGATTTAGAATTCCAAGGTCAATATATAATTTGACCATGGAAATCAAAAAAGAAAAAAACAACGAGTAATTAATTGGAACATCCATTTCAGCTTCTGTTCTTGCATTTTTCTACTGCTCTTGGTGCTGCGTAATGTTTGAATTATTTATGTTAGTTAAACTATTTGGAGAAAAATAATGAAAAGAAAAAAATAGTTAAGTTAATGATCAAATTTACATAATAAAATAAAACGAAAGTATATTTACCTAGTCCAATGGCCTCTGATCCTTTCATTATCCTTAAGCGTTTGCATGAATCAACAAACATCCTAGAACAACGTAAAAAAATAAAGTTAATCACCCAATTTATATTACTGTTAAACAGTGATCATCGCCGCGGCCCTAATTCGCGTTAGAACAGAATTCTGGAAATATTGGATATTAGACTTGTACCATAATTAGAAGTGTAATATTAACATAAGTGTATAGTTATTTTCCATATATAATAGGATTTTAGATGTAAAGTAGGAATAAAATTCTCCTGACTTTCATTAATAAAAATAATTAAGAGATTATTTCTTTTAATTACAAAATAAAAGGAATATGATGGAAAATAAATGAATAAATAAATATTGGCAATTGATGTAAATTGAAACTTACTCCCAAGGTACATCACCAACAAGCATCCAATCGCCATCCTTGTCTTCATAAGTAGGTACATAGTCTGAGCCATTTAAGAGGTCTATCAATTTGCTCTCATTCATGAAATCCTTAAATCCATGAGTCCCACAATTTCCTGCACAACTTTCAAGAAATAATTGTTACTATATTAAGACAAAATGAATAAAATAAAATTAATAGTCCATATTTACTTATCATTTTGATGAGGGGAAAGTCCTGAAGGCGAAACCACTGCATCTGGGGCCTCTTCAGGGTGAGATGTAAATCGAGGATATCTTGTGATGGCGCACTGAGAGGACCAACGAGACACGAACCCAAAGAACAACCCTTGCAATATTTCAAGAAAGTATTATTACCACGGGTTCGAACCGCGACGTCGGGATGGTTGTCACGTCGTCACTCGCTGCAACTCGCCCGCGCTGGAGGCTCATATTTACTTATCATTGTTTAGACAAAAGCTTTCCACCACCTAGGATATGGTGGGAATAGATAGATTCACCCATCCAGCTTAACCACAACTATTCATGAGTTTGAGAATATATTTTTATAACAAGGACTATTTAAAGTGTGTAAATTAAATATATTAAATTGCAAAGAATTAAATTAAGAGAAGGTAAATGAATTATTAGTAATATCTACCGATAGTGAAAGAGCTGAACATTTTGCCAAGTGCATCAGAGAGTTGTTGGTAGCTTTTGTACATCTTCAAGTCCACTTTACGTAAGTATGGGGCACCGTCAACGCTAACTTTCACAAAGGCTGCGCCGGTGCCGGTGCTGTTCTTCTGGACAGTCAATACATTCTTCCTGAATGATCTCACTGGTGGCCAACCCACAACTTGTGCCCTAACATAACAACATTTTGCCATTAGTCCCAAGCACTTAATTATTTCCATCAATTATCGCATCAATAATTTTTTTAAACAAATATTATCATAAAAAAATTGTTCCTATAATTAATTATTTAGTGCAAGAGTCGATGGTCTATCAAAAACAAATTCTTTACCCTATAAATGTAGGAATAAGATCTACATATATCACACCCTCTTCAGATTTCACTTGTGGAACTGTACTATTAGAGGTTCATTTGAATTTTTTTAAAACAATATTGGACGGAAACACATTAAAATGAAGCGACATGATTCATATAACAAACTTTAATTTGTTTTGATTGAGGCGCAATAATAACTATGGTTATAAAGTTAGGATTAGGAATAAGAAAAAATACTTAGTGGAAAGTCCCCCATTTGAGATTTTCGGGGTATGGGAAAGATTGATCTTTTGAAGTTAATTAGGACTAATTTGTTAAACTAAAAAGATAGCTACTTTTGAATAAAGTGATTTACCTAGATATAAGTAAAGTACTTTTATTGTTTGCATAATATTATTGCTAGCATTTATGAAATGATTAGTACTATCTTTCTAAGCACACACATGCCTTAACTCACACAAAGAAATCCTCTAGATTTGTTTTCCTAAAAATCTAGGTCCATGTGTGTTCCACTAAAAATGTTGGGTCATGAAAGTAAAAGATTCCAAATGTTTTGTTCCTTTCCCCATCATCCAGACAAACCACAGCCATATCCTAAAGTCCAATTTTCTCAAAAAGATAGATTACAGTTCTGAGTTCTGACACCTAACATTTTAGATTTTTTTCATTTTAATCAAATTTTAGGAAAACTATTAAAATTGCTTTTATTCGAAACTGCCTATTCAATAAATTCTCCTAATAATTAGAGACGGTGGTTAACATTTTAAGTTTATGAGTTTTGAATTTTTAATAATGTATTTTATTTAAAAACAAAATAATAATGTAATTTATTAAGTTTTGAATAAATTATTTTAATACAAATAAGAAATTTAACAAAATGTAAGCAAAATTGTTACTCCATCCTTGCTAATAATATTTAATTAATAATAAATTTTGTTGTTGCATAGCCCAAGTTCCTTCTTAGTTCAATATTTGATCCCTAACATAGATTAGAAAGGTACATATCAACTAGCAATAAGAGATAATCAACTACAATGCAATAATAATTTGCATGAGAAAATAAATAAATAAATAAATAAATAATCAACTACAAAAGGCAGAAAAGGAACCCTCTATCGTTTTACAATATTTTGTAAGAGTTTTGTTTTGGTTAAATTACCATGCTCTAGACATAAAACCTAAATATTTAAGAGATTGTCAG
This sequence comes from Przewalskia tangutica, assembly GCA_029844215.1. Lineage (NCBI taxonomy): Eukaryota > Viridiplantae > Streptophyta > Magnoliopsida > Solanales > Solanaceae > Przewalskia > Przewalskia tangutica. The sequence goes on from CM056721.1 coordinate 19,604,891, forward strand.
GAATTCCAAGACTACTATATAGCTCTAAGCATACCATGTAAACATAAAACGTTTTATTAACATTCTAATTAAGACTACTCCTACAAATAGTATATGTAGAAACTAATATAAAGAGAAACACAAATTAATTAACTTACTTGGCTGGTGGCTTAGCAGGATCAGTAGAGTTTGGCATATTAGTATTGTTCTTCTCCTTCTTGTTGTCAACTTGATTATCCATTGTAGAGTCCTTTGAAGAGAGATTTAATTTCAAATCAACAGTTTCTGAAAAAACTCTTTTCCCATTGTTCTTATTATTAGTCGATTCGACTTCATTTCCATTGGCTCCGGGCAACCCGAGCCTCAGCTCAGTCTCCGTTTCATAATCCAATCGGATTTTGTCACACTCTGCTCCCAGTATGTTCGTCATATTAATTTCTTCCAAGATTTTAACGTGAAAACCCCTTGAGAGTATGATAAAAACAATTTTTTTTCTTCTCTTGTTTCTTTGGTGTTTTTGAAGAATTTAAGGTGAGAATGAAAGCGTAAGAAGGGGTATAATGAGCATGAGAAAGCATGCTATATATGAAATAATATGTGAAATGTGTGTTAGGTTTGAGGTTTTTTTTAAGACGGCAAGCATTTTGACACGTAGCAGTGAATGATTAAATGGTGCCCATGGCGTCAACAGTGGTTTTGAGTGGTAGATTATTCCAAGAGTAGCGGCACAGCAGCCTGATGTGAAGTTTCATTCTCATTTGTGGGTGATTTATGAGAGATGACTCATTGTGGACACTGTATATCGCTCTCCCACCTAATGAGTCGTCGTACCTCCACCAATCTCATCTCTACGTCCGGATCGGGGGCGGGGGCCCTGTGGGCAAGGAATTTGGCCTTTTGCCCCCCAAGTGAATGATTAAACGGGTTGGGCTGGGTTTGTCGGATAGTTTATGTCATCGATGACGTGATATGGTTTTTGATTGGGGTTTTTATTTTATTTTTAATTTTGTTTTCTTGTTTGGTATAATGGATTTTTAAGCAAGTTGGCAACTGTTTTTGCGTTTGCTAGGCTCCACTTATTGTTGTTTTTTTTTCTTCATTTTTTACGGTAATAATCAATTAAAATTATAAGATAAACAGTATGATGAGACACTGAAGGAGACAACGATGACAACTTTTTTTCTCAGCAAACAAAAAGTTATCAATTAATCAGGTAATTAATTAAAGGGTAAAATAATTAAAAAGAAGAAAGGCATAAAGTAACAAAAGATGAGGAAAGAGCCAAGAGTCTTTTTTTCTTTTATAGCTAGATGTCCCCTAAATGCTTGTGTTCAAATAACTTATCTTACGTAACATATTTCAAGGTGTTTGTACTCTGTTTATTTTCATTGTGCATTTCTTGAAACTTTATAAATATGAAAAAACTTTGGGATATGATCAATTTATTTTTATTTTTTAAATTAAAAAAGTATTTGTCACAACCTAAAATAGCTCGTGACAACCTTAGTTGGCTCACTCTCACTATCGAAGGTTGTGTTGGGAGGTATTATATATCCCTCCATTCTATCCTTAATTGATGTAGTTAACCAACTCTTGAGTTCAAAATAATTGTCTTAAATAGGGTGTACTTTACCTCCAAAGTAAAAAAAATATTGCGCGAATTCGAATTACTCGAGCTTCATATATCCAATGTGAAATATAAAAAAAGAACTAGTCAATTTAACCATGGTGCACGTATTTGGAACAGTATATCTGTAATGCATCAAAGGAGTCATGTTAAGTCCACTGATTTAATGCGAAGGATAAAAACTTCATAATTTGATTGGACAAACACTTAAAAGTATGAGTACTAGTATTTAGCTGTACTTTGAAACTTGAAAGTGTAATATTTTATACAATCAGTGCTATCATTTAATCTGTTGTATACCATTTCACCTAAATCCCGATCAATGCTATATAGATGCAGTTTTCTTATAAAGAATCAACCTGATTGTGTAAAATCAATATATAAAACTTAGTTTCTAATTTCAAACATATCTGTGTATACTCAAATACTGCACCACTTTACTGAAATGTCCAATACGGAAGCCCTTTGGCTAAAAATGTCAATACTGATATCCAAGTTAGTACATGTTTGGCCAAGCTTAGTGTTTCTGTTTCTCAGAAATAATTTTTAGGCCAAACAGGTATTTGCGAGAAGTAGAAACACTTTTTTCAAAGCCAAAAAGTGTTTTTAGATGAGAAGAGAAGCAGAAACACCAATTTAGTGCTTCTCCAGAAGTGCTTCTCGAGAAACCTTTTTTGTTCATTAAATAAATTTTTTTTGGACCCATTTACCCTTTTCTTTTCACAAAATTCCTTTTAATCTCATATAATATTCTCATATAAAATAGAAATTTGAGAATGAGTAGGGCGGGGGTAAGAAAAAAATTCATATTTTTTAATATTTTTTTTTATAAAAGTAACAAAAAATATGAAATAGAAATTTGAGGATAGGGTAGGGCGGGGGGATAAGAAAAAAATTTATATTTTTATAAATTGTTTATAAAAGTTAAAAAAAAAAAAAAAAAATAGAAATTTGAGAATGTGGTAGGTGCAAGGGGGGGGGGGGGGTACGGGGGTAAGAATAAATTTTTTTTTTTTTTTTTTATAAAAGTAACAAAAAATATGAAATAGAAATTTGAGGATGGGTGAGATGGGGTAGGGCGTAAGAAAAAAATTATATTTTTTATAAATTGTTTATAAAAAAAAAAATGAGAATGTGGTAGGTGGACGGGGGTAGGGTAGGTAAGAAAAAAATTCATATTTTCAATCATTTTTTATAAAAGTAACAAAAATATGAAATATAAATTTGAGGATGGGGTAGGGCAATGGGGTGGGAGGTAGGGCGGGAGGAGAAAAAAATCATATTTTTTTATAAAAGTAAAAAAAAATATGACATAGAAATTTGAGGATGTGGTGGGGGTAGGTGTGGGTAGGGCGGGGGTAGATTTGGACATATTTGAGTCATTGACTATCATATTGTCGTTACATTTCTTATGTACAATATAATATTATTTTTTATTAAATGTTGCAATTAAATTTTTTTTTATTAAAGTGTAAATATATACTATTTTTTAGAAACATAGGATATAAAAGGATCTTTTAAATAGTTTTAAATCTATTAAAAAAATATTCTAGTAAATTTGCATAAATGTGGGTCAAACAAGAAATTGTCTCTGTTTCTCAGAAGTACTTCTATAATTATAGGCCAAATACCCTAACAGATTCTCTAAAGACAATTTCCGCAGAACTACTTCTAAGAAACAGAAACACTTTTCCAGAAGCTTGATCAAAATTCTTATATATGTATCTCATACCCAATACATATTACTGTGGAAGTTACCATCACCAGAATCTGATACCTTACGCACTATGATCAACTATATATGTCATAGCGTTTTGGTGGGCTGCAATACTTTACAAATCATGTATCTTAATTTTGCTGAGACAACTAAACAATTCATAAAACTGAACAAGACAAATTCACAGAGAATCAAGATAAACTGCTAAGATATATAATTAAGATTAATGCCAATGTCTCAAGAATCATACTCTAAAGACATGATATTATTTTTAGATCTCAAAACCAAATCATGTAATCATTATGGAGTACATTGATCAGCATGACTCTAGATTACCTGAACATGCATGTGGTTTCATCACATTCTATTCAAGGTAAGCAACTCATGGGGATGGTACAAATGGTGGATTTAATTAGTACAATTAATATAATACAACTATTTGCCTTGGTGATGGACGGACTGACGCGACAAATTCAAGAGGAGATGTCATGGTGTATGTTATTCGCAGATGACATAGTCCTGATTGATGAGACTCGTAGCGGAGTGAACGCCAAGCTGGAGGTTTGGAGACAAAATCTAGAGTCCAAAGGGTTCAGGTTGAGTAGGTCCAAGACAGAGTATTTGGAGTGCAAGTTCAGTAATGGGAGCGACCATGAGACAGGAGTGGAAGTGTCGATTGGGACTCAGGTCATCCAAAGAAAAGAAGCTTCAAGTATCTCCGGTCTATTATTCAAGGAAATTGAGAGATTGATGACGATGTCACACATCGCACTACTACATTTCTGAACTAATGTGACGGCTTAGGTAGGTCTAATGCAACAGGTGTTATAGTACCGTCGCATTAGATGTGGCTAATGCGACGGGTGCAACTTATAATTCGTAGCCGTTGCATTAGCTAGCTAGGATAATGCAACGGCTCATATAGTCGAATGCAACGCCTCAGCATGGACATCATATTAGCCTATCTAATGCAACGGCTTTCCAAGGCTAATGCGACGATAGTGTTTTAATCCCCAGCCCAAATAAACAACCAATATCCGAGCCCAATCCCATTTTCACATTTTTGAAGGTATAAAGCACAAATATATTTTTCATATATAGATAGTTCCAGCGATTTTCGGCGGGCTACAGTGACACCGCCGGAAATTTGAATTTTTCAGTCAAACCACGTATGCTCCGGCATCGTGTGATATACCAAAACCTTCGTCTCTTCATCTTCTACAATTCTATACTACCCATCACCAACAATTTCAACATTTTCACTGTCAATTTTGCGATTGAAGTTCTGGACGAAAAAAAGCCCTTCAGTTTTCGCACTTTTCGTCGTACTCAGGTAGAATCGACGGGATTGGGTTACACCATTGTGACCACCATCTCATTCCCGTCATTTCTATACCAACACGGTGCTTCGATTTATCTCCTGTAGCAAGATCGACCAGCGTGATCTAAACATAACCCTAGGCGACGCCATTGAAATTTCGGCCAACGGGGTTACAGTCGACGGTCGTGGTTATTATATATAGATTCAGCGTGGTATTGTCGATATTTTGATACCACTCACCTCCTTCAATTCATTCCCATTCGTCGAATCGACCACCACGAATTTTATACTCCCTGCCGTCGCAAGCCCTTCCCCACCGCCGTCGCCGCCACCCTTCCCTACCGACGCCGCACTTCTTCCCACTGATCATCGTCGTCGCATCCCCTTCCCACTACTCATCGTCTCCCTTTTCCACTCGTCGTCGCATCCACTTCGTCGAACTGCTCTTCCTTCTTCTCCAAGGTTAAATTATATTTTACTGTCGTTTTAACTTTCCCTTTCATGTCTTACCGTTGTTAATTCAAGGTTAGATTACTGTATGTGTATAGATTTGCTCAGATTGTACCGCTGTTGCTTCGTCGAATTGCTCAGATTTTATTCATTGTTCTTCCTACATTTTGTTTATTTATAAGAGGTTGGTTTAACGACACTTGTCGCCCCAGTCGCTGTTTGTCGAAATGGTAATTTTCCTCTTTATTTTAGCATTTCGTCACTTTTATCTTGACTCTGTTTCTGCTTAAATTCTGCACTAGTTAGATAGGTTTTTTTGTTTTGTGTGCAAAATATGTGTTGGAGGTTTAATTTCATTATTATCCTCTTCCCCGCATTTATGTTGGTTTTCGGCATTTGAATGTGAGTATTCACTTTCTCTTATGATGTTTGCATTAAATGTAAGTTGATTTTGGTTAGCCCACTTTAGTGCTCTATTGTAAGTAAAGTATGTGGTGTGATGTTTCTGAATCTATCATCCTTGAATTAGCAGTTAATTTTACCTCCATTTACATAATAGTTACCAATTTCAGTAAATGAAGTGTAACAAATCAGTGTCCTGCAAGATTCACAGCTCCACTAAGCATGTTGTTTGCAGCAAGAACAACAAGAGCAACCGCTTCAGCAAATGCACCAACTGCTGCAGGCCCTTCTAGGAGAAAATACAAAAAGCCACCAGTCCATCCAAGGCCTAAATTAACTACAAAGATAACTCTAATATACTTTACTTTGATTACCATTAATTGATCAAATATTAACTTGTTATCTGTTAGGTTAATGCTTTCCAGCAGTCCTTGACTGAAAGTACAAGAATTTAGTTTCCTTGACACTCAAAAAACATCTACAAATATGGGAGGAAGCAGGAATAGGTACAAGAGTCCAAGAGTTGTTGGACAATGGAACTAATTCAACAGTGGTGACAGATGATATTGAATACAAACCAGCAAGAGATTAAAGTGGAAAGGAAAGCAAGCAATGACACAAAGACAACTCCAAGATCAAAGTGCTAACAAAAGAATCCAAACAAGATTAAAGGTTGTTGGAGTTCAAACAAGATCAAGAACTTGAAAATATCCTATCAAGAAGTAGTCTTATATTTCTATATTTAAGCTAGCTATTTTTTGTGAACCTTGGATATGTAAGCAAACTATGTAGCTTTGTAGTTTTTGTCGATATTGGTGATGTTGTACAGTTATTTTGTGCATGACAATGACCCTTAGTGTCACTTAATTTGCATATGACAATGTCCTTCAATAATGCTGCTTTGTATGGCTTTTAATTGAATGGAACTTGGTATTTTATGTCCAGATTTTGTAATGAATATAGTAAAATATATAGCCAAACATGTGCATATCTAATGCGACGGCTGTAATTGGCCGTGGCATTAGATATATAGTTGTTGCATTAGGTGGCTCAAAATCCTCTCAAACCAGTCGCGTATCTAATGCAACGGTTCTATTTGGTCGTCGCATTAGGCTGGACAAGCCTTTGCATTAGATATGAAGCTAATGCGACGGCCTAGTACAGTCGTCGCATTAGGTTCATATCTAATGAAACGGTTCCAACAACCGTCACATTAGGGCCCTTTTGTCGTTGCATTAGGTCTAATGCAACGCCATCAGATGCAACGACTCCTTGTCGTTGGATTAGCCCTAATGCGACGGCTAAAGGGCCCTATTGCGATGATTTTGAGGCGTCGCATTAGGCCAGAAATATAGTAGTGTCGTATTGGGGCAGGGTGGTTGAAATGGAGGCTCGCATCAGGAGTCTTGTGCGACAAAAATGTTCCACCAAAGCTAAAAGGCATGTTTTATAGGGCGGTCGTCAGACCAACTATGTTGTATGGGACGGAGTGTTGGCCAGTCAAGACTTCGCACATCCAAAAGATGAAAGTTGCAGAGATAAGGATGCTGAGATGGATGTGTGGGCATACAAGGAGGGATAGAATTAGAAATGTCGATATCCGGGACAGAGTGGGTGTGGCCTCGGTGGAGGGTAAGATGCGAGAAGCGAGGTTGAGATGGTTCGGGCATGTGCAGAGGAGAGACACAAATGCCCCAGTGCGGAGGTGTGAGAGGTTGGTTATGGACATGTTCAGTAGGGTAGATGTAGACTGAAGAAGTATTGGGGAGAGGTGATTAGACGGGATATGACGCATGTGCGACTTACTGAGAACATGACCTTAGATAGGGGTTTATGGAAGACACGGATTAGGGTTAAAGGGTAGTAGATAGTCGAGCGTAGTCCCACTCACGTCCACAAAAGGATAGTTCTATAATTAGTTCATCACAATTATAGAAGTAGTATTGCTTTATATTCCCTGTAGTTGATTTCTGCGGCTATGTGTTCTCTAGTGTACTTTGTTCATATTATTTATTTGTGTTACCTATTGCTTTCTTTTGACAGAATGTGCTACCATGGGGTATTCGATTTTTGTTACCAGCATGTTTCTATAGCTTTAATTTCTTGTCTGTGACCGTTTATCTTGCTATGCAACGTTTGCTTTGATTGGGATTACGCATGTCTTGAGCCGAGGGTCTCCCGGAAGCAGTCGCTCTACCTATCAAGGTAGAGGTAAGGTCTGTGTACACTCTACCCTCCTCAGACCCCACGTGGTGGGATTTTACTGGGTATGTTATTGTTGTTATTGTAATTAGTATAATACAAATACAGTACGCTATTGTATTTGTCTTATGATGAAGACATTGAGGATAATACTTGTGAGGCACAAACTGTAAATTTCTTATGCTTAATTAGGCACTAATACCTACCCTTTGAAGGGGTTTTACATCTCTCTTTATCCCATTTTTATTGTGTTAAAAAGTGAAAATGTCTCTCCTCCTGCCTACTATAAAAGTAGATGTTATATATCCTCCACTTCAAGCAGACTGGTTTTTGTTGAAAACAATGAGGACTCTTTTGTAAACCTACACCCACGTATTTGGTCCAGTGAACCCCACTTATAATTTGAGCATGAAATTATAATTCATCAATGAGTAGAGGAGATTAGCAAGAAACTTAATTTGGATCCTACAGTAATGGACGATTTTAACGTAAACATATTGTTGATCAACATCATACAGAGGAGAATCATAAAAACCTTTAATGTGGATTCTATCGTGAATGTCTTAATTAGTGTCATCTAAGGTAACAACATTTAGTTGAGGAAGACTTTTCTTGATATACTGACTTTTTCTTAGACTTTTTATTTAAAGTTTTACTTTATAAATTGATGTAATTAAAGAGAATGCTTGTTTTCATTATTTCATACTAAGCAATGTTGTCTTGCTTCAAAAAAAATTATTTGACTAATTTAATTTAAGAAGAAAACTTGAAGAGGAGAGAAATCATGTGATTGTTTTGCTCTACGGTTTCTGTAATTGTTCTATACTTCATATTTCAACTACAACCAAATTATAACATCATTTCACTATAACGATCTAATTTTATTCTAATAGATTGTTCATGTTATATTTCACTTCTCTATAATAACATTCTACCTATAACAACAATGACATTCATTATAGCGGTACATTCTTTATAAAATTACATATCTATAACAATTATACTTAAATATTGTGAATAATATTTGTAAGAAGTATATTATATATAAATAAATAAAATATCAAACTATGTATGATAATCATCATTAATGTCATGCACATAGTAAATATCTAAAAGAAAAAAACATTTCTCATAGTGATTTGATTTAGAGGTAGAGGTGAAATTTGCATAGCTCTTCAGATCCCACTTCGTGGGATTACACTGATTATATTGTTGTTGTTATCTTATTTAGACTTGCATTTTTTTTTAAATCATATATTTTCTATCTACCGATTTTGTATAAATTTGATACTTATTTACTTGATTTTGATAGATGTAATTAGTCTATTTTAAGTTTGAAATTTTAGAAGACCAAATCAGATTACTATGAGAAATATATATTTTTTCCTTTGTATGCAACAACTAAATCTTATGATTTGATGTAGTCTCAATTTAATTAACACAATTGGTATGATAATATTTCTTAATTATATTTAAATTCTCAATTAATTTTAAATGCATATGTTCTTTAGATTTCAATTTTTTTATAGGTATGGTACAACTAATCATGAATTTATTTGTAATTTATTAGTCTTTTTAATTTTTAATTAATGAGATATGAAAATCAATGGATATTTTAAAATTAACAAGAATATTATTTTCGCTCATAGTATAAAAAGTACAGAAAAATAAATATTTACGTACTTTCATTTATAACAGCTAAATGAGATCTAAACATCAAATGTCAGTATACATATATAATAACATCTTATTATAGTAACACCTCACTATAACAATTATGAAATTCTCGAACAAACGTTGTTACTATAAAGAGGTTTGACTGTACTCCATTAGATATATTTAGTAACAAATATATTGGGATTAAACATATTACTCTCATACAATTAGTGATCTCTTCCAAATTTTAAACTACTATTCCAAAGTCAATGGAGATCTTCACAGATTGATAGATTGATATTCATAAATTGTTTTTTTCTTTCAATTTTTTCCTTTTATTCTATTTAATATATCTTCCCACCCGCACCGGCCCTTTTGGCCAAAACACCCAAAAACAAACATATCTGGCAATTACCCAAGCTTTTTAAAAAGGAAAAAAAAGTCTAAGACAAGGGAGAAAACATGTGGGTCTAACACAACCTCAAAAACTAGCTTGTAAGAAGATGATTAATCAAAACATATAAAGCGTACATGTTCATATTTCATATTCGATGTGAAACTTTTAATAATATATGCTAAATTTTATTAAAAAAAGTCAATATAAAAAGTATATGTTTGCATTTCAATTCGACATAGAACTCATAACAACATTTGCTAAGCTTTATTGAAGCAAATAGAATAATGTGAGGGGCCAAAGGCCCAAAAAAAAAGTATATGGGAATGGGGACAGTGGGTAATGTAACCTCCAAACCTCAAAACCATGTGCGCCAGCCTCACCTTTACCCAACTCTCTTCCCCATCTTTGGTTCAAACAACCTACATAGTGCTCCTACAACCTATTTAATTTAATTATTCTCAAGAAATTCCACTTCCACTTTCCTCTCTCAATAAATATTTCATTTTTTTGGCCTACCTTTTTATATTTTGTTTTTGGTACAATCATCTTATATATATTTAAATTTATTAGTCCGATTAATTTAAATTTGTGTCGTATAGAGTCCTCCATTAAAAGAGGAAGTAGATCTTATTTACGAGTTCTTAACTCACAATTTTTTATTACTAAATTCGAGATAAATTATTTATATGTATTTAGTAGATTTCTTAACACTAATTAATACAAGGTCTGGATCAAAGATAGTGAGTTCTACCGAACTCATATCATGTATTGTAGATCCATCATGTTGAAAGAATTTTTTTCATTTCAAAACTTAAATTCGAGACTTCTAATTAAGGATGGAGGTATCTTATCCATATGACCACACTTTTACACGAAACATATTATTGACATTACCTTTTTAGTTTTGACGTAATTGATTGCCCATTGAGGAGCAATATTTAAGTAATTGAGAAATTACCAAAATATTATTCGCCTTCGATATTTATAATAAAGTTAAATATTTGTTATATATATCACTAAATCATAATTAAATGATATATATTTGAAATTTAATCAATTTGTAAAATATTTAAATTAAATTATATAATTTGACATAAATATCTAACTCTGCATGTTTTTTATTTTTTGAGTTTGAGGGTTACATCAACGCTGGTTAGGAAATTATTTATTCCAGTTTTACTTTCCTCTTTAGTGCTGGTATTTTGATTTAAGATTAATCAACTTGATTATCTCAATTTAAGTGTAAACAATTTATGAACTCACAAGAATGCTTTCCTCCTATAATCAGATTTTATTTTTCAAAATAACCACGTTTGATATACCTTTTCAGGGAATTAGAGAAAAGACGATCCAAAGAAAACTTCACAAGAATGCTTACCCTCCAACACTACTTTAGTTAACGGTAAACAAAGCACAACCGTTTTCCAAAACTATTATTTAGGGGTGTCAATGGGGCAGGTTAGGTCAGGGAAAATCTTGACCTGTTAAGAGTCTAAGATATTAACTCGTCCCCCGTTTAGTATTTTTTAAAAATTTGTTATGCTCTGCCATGCCCCGTTAAACTCTACCCCGCCCTGCCATATTTATGTTATTTTCATTTTTCACTTTCAATTTGATATTTATTTTGTTAACTTCTTTTAATTTTTTTTTAAAAATAGATTAACAATTAGTCTATTGTCATAATTTCTTAATATCAAGTAATTTATGAACTGAGTTTATTTTTTAAATGTTATTCCCTTTTTTCAATCTTTCGCACTTCCCACTTGTAAGGGTGACAACTCTCAAACCGTAACCCCAAATAAGGTATTTCTTACGCCGAGCTGAAAGTAACACGGAGAACTAACAATATCCCAAGTTTACTCTTGAAATACTTAGTGTAACTAGTACAAATTCACGCAAGAACAACCCTATAAAAACTGTCTCTCCAGAATTTTTATGAAAAAATACACGATCTTCCAAAGGCAGTTGAAACTTTCGATGAGGCCTGTTCGAGGTTGATTCTCGAAGAAACACAAAAAGCAAAATAGGCATCTTCTGAGGCGTTTAACGTCGGAACTGCCCTCGTCTCCACCAATTCATTTTCCGCAGATTTTCAGCCGCAAAATTCTGGTTCGAGTGGCAGTGGAAACCGAACCAATAATGACCAAACATGAGGCTCAAACCGTAATAATAACAAAGAAAAAATAATGGTGGAAAGGGACATCTCAAGGTAATATCTCGTCTTATTTTAATATGAGCAGTAATAAAATATTGTTGTGTGCAGGAAATTTCAATTTGTGGTATTGGTCAGGTAAAATACCCTCCACACACCCACCATTATACTTGAAAAATGTCTTACATGCACCAAAATTGATTTTTGAAATAATTTCATATATGTGACGTTTGAAGTTCAGGCACGTCATACGAGTGAAGTTCAACTATTTTTGTCTGAATTTCAATTATATGTGGCTAAATTCAAATTTCAGATATTACATGTCTAAAGTTTTTTCGAAGTAAATAAATATTTAACAAATTTTGAAAACTAAAAACAGATCAAATAGCAAATGTTCAAATAAGATAGGCCCTCAAAGTTTTACAAGTATAAACATGTAGATGTGCGTGGATAGCATTGCCAAGTTAGAATTAATTTCAGTGAAAGAGAACACAACACAGGAAAAGAGCAGCGAATGAAAAGGATACCTCCACAGTAGTGTCCCCGCTCAAAGACAAAATGGACTGTTGACTATTAGGCCATTTGGGCCTACAAATTTATCCTAATAAAAATGGCTTGTGTGTTTTGGGCCCATAAACAGCTCAGAGTCATCCATATTTTAGTGTCCACAGAATGGGGACTCTGCTTCCACCTCTTTCACCATCCTCTTCTTAAATGCCACACGTGTGCATTTAATGCCTTTTGTTCTGAAGGAGACACTTCTAATCTTCATACAACATCATTGCTTATGCTTTTACCTATGTACATTGAGTCCAAGGTTGATCCAAATTCTAAATATTGTAATTTTTGAGTTGAGAAAACTTTCAATATGTATATAGGGTTGTGCTAAAATAATTTAAAGATATTATCGATTTTGGTCTTTACAATTTTTTTCCAAAGACCTCATATTATTAAAAGTATTCAACACTTTACAGATAGTTTTTTTTTTCATATGTGACTTTGTTCACACACTCTCAATAATCTCTCTTGAACTAAGTTTTACATAATTTATAGGCTAATTCGAAGATTAATTGTGTGTCAGCCACATCAATCATAGTATTTACCGCCATAAAAAATATTGCATCTTTTGTGTGTGCGTCTTCAAAGACATGGATAAACGTAGCAAATCGACCTGTCGACGAGCAAAAGCACTAAGTCAGACTCCCTCATCTCCATACTCATCTAATCAAACTATGACTTTAATATAAGTTGTTGGGCTAAAACATCGCCTTAATATGATGTGATATTATTCGATTTGGATTAAATCCGTATGATTTAAAAAAAAAAAAGCCTCACACCATTATGAATATTCAGTACCTTATAAATAACTTCTTTTTATTTTCTTCTTTCCATGTGAGACTGTCACACAAAATCAACATACATCACTCTATATATATCCTGTTTATGCACACATATTTAGGGTTCAACCTTAAAATATTGTATTCTATCGAAACTGTTAAAAGTCCAACATCAGATATAGAATGAGAACATGAACTCTTTATATGGACTTGGACAATCCACCCTACAAGCTAGCTTTTGAGCTTGAGTTAGACCCAAGATCAATTATTTATATGGTATCAGAGCCAGACTCATTCCAATTCTATGTTCACCGATGTTGGGCCCCCAAATTATATTATTCACGCTCCAGTTAACAATGTCTAGGCGTGCGGGGGAGTGTTAAGAGTCTCACATCGATTCATTCTTTATCGAAACATCGAATCTATTGTTAGATCTACCAACGGATAAGTTGATCGATATCCTTGCTTACCCTAATGGAAAAATTCTTTCTCGTTCTTAAAGAAATTCGTTAGGAGTGTTGTCAGTTGTGAGAGTGGTATGTCATATTTACAAATTCAATTCTTTTGTGTTCGACAATATCTTTGATGCATTTATATCACAGTATGATAGTACTTTGGGCTATAATAGAATTATTCATTTCAATGGGCCAATACTTTGAGTTAAAAATTCTTATTATGTTCATGGTGAGATTATTTTTAGTTAGCAGTGGTGATTATTAATTGCACAAATTTGTGAAGTTGGGTCTTCACTACCTTCGGATATATATTTAAAAAAGAGATTATTTTTAGTTTATAAATAGAAGTGCTTCAGAAAATATTCTTATCTATAGCACTTAATAAGGGTGAGGTATTAAACTTCCAAAAAGTAGTTCTTTTGGATATTAAATTTACAAGCTATTGAAATTTTGAAGATGAATGAGTCATTTTATCAACTTGATTGAAGCTTTAAGATTGGTAAATATTACCTGATGAATTATACAATTTTTGAAAAGCATATATAAATCACAATGATCTAGTCACTACTTTGAATAAAGATTGATCTAAAATCTTATAATTTCAATATGTAGTTAGTTATATTATGAACTATATCAACTTTATTTCCATTAAATGACCAGGGAAGTTCCAATGAACATTAAACATATATAAAAACTTCTTTATTGAGCTGTCTATGCTTTGTTTCTTTTCTCATTTATAAATTTTTAGAATATTAGACTATTCCATATATATTGTCTGTAACATCCTTTTCATGCATTCATGCATGGGAGCTCGACTTCTAACAAAACCGTACCGTCCTTTCATTCAAATTGGTTTTCTATATTAATAAAGGCCAATTGCTCCTTTTACCTATCATTCAAATTGGTTTTCTATATAATATTTGTTGGATTAGTAATTTATTTCACGTATATATCTTGTCTTTGGTATGAAAAATACTGGATTTAATTGAATGGATAAATAATAGGTCGTATCCGTCTCTGGATATGAGAGAGACAAACTCATGAATCATGTCAATCAATTGATTCAAGACAAGATGACACATCTTCCGATAATTTACTGGACCTTACTATACTCTACCAATAGAAAAGGTATATATGTTAGGTTTATGAGACCACCTGTTAATAATTATGCAAGTTACAAAAACTGATATTGTAGTAGAAATGAGGTTTACATCTTTATAGCACGCATCCATTTATTTGATTAATGGTGCAACTAAAATTTGATTCGATATATAATACCCTTTTAGTGTGGTAATGAAATAATTAAAAATTTCCCACCTTACATATTCTTTCACCTCCCTACATTATTTGTGTATCTTAGATTGGAGAGCTCAAATTACTTATTTGAAGCTTTGAGAGAGGATGTGTTTTCCTAGGGTGGTCTATGTTTTTGTGCTGAATGCTTATTTAGCCCATGGTGGATGTAGCATATAATTGACTGATTCAACAGAACTCAATTTTTTTCACATGGAGTATAGATGTATATATGTGAAAAGTAATTAATATTTATAAAAACTGTTAAGAGTCTCACGTGGAAACATGAACTCCTTATATGGACTTGAACAATTCTCACCCTACAAACTAGCTTTTGAGATTGAGTCAGACCCAAGATCTATTATTTACAAAAACATAAAGTTTATTGGGTTGTAATAGATGAGATTCCAGCCCAACGAATTTTATGCATTTGGTAATCAAAACAACATGACTGTAAGTTCCATAGGGAGATAAAAGTCCACCAAGTTCAAAAGTTTTTTCTTCAAAATTGTTGGGAAATTGAGCGAGATTGAACACCCCCCAATTATGATTGTGTCAAATATTAGGTACGGGCTTAGATGGTTGGGATAAAAACCTAATGTTATTCAAGACTGGCCTTTCTGAGTTTTCTAGGCCCATTACAATCTCTTTATATTGAAAAAAACAAAATAAAATATTTTCGAGATATCTTCATTTGATCCTTACGAGCAGTGGCGGAGCCACGTGAAGCAAGGTGGTGCAACTGCATCACCAGTGTTTGGAAATTTTCGATCAAAACGATGTCGTTTTAGATGAAACGATGCGTTTTAATTTTCTTCGATCAATTTTTTTTTTTGCTGCACAAAAACATTTCTGCATCTAGGGGTGTACAAAACAGGACCGGACCGGTGGATTCCGGTCTGGTCCCCGGTCCGTCGAAATGGTGGATTCCGGATTTTCGGTCCGGTCCGGGTAAAAATCGAAATTTTCCGGTCCGGATCGGAATGGACCAGAATTGTTTTTTTTTTTTAAAAATTGAATTTCCAATATTGAAATTGACATTCCCGGACACATTACCACGAAATCTGAATGTTGAAATCTATTGTATATCGCGAGATATTTAGCTTTGAAAATAGAAAAAACGTAACAATTTGGGGGGAAATTCAAATTGAGCGGGGAAAAAGACTTTTTTCAGAAAATTGGTCTGGCCGCGGTTTGACCACCCCCGTATCGAAATAATACGCGAAATCAAAAAACAATTAGGTGAAACGGACGTCCGAGCGCTTTGATCTTATAAAGTTTGATCAATTTACAACTACTTTACTTTCTTCTCTACCTACCTATAATTTATGTCGATGCTTCAGGAATGTCCAAATTCCAAATAGTAAATAGAAAATATAAATGTGGTGTGGTGTGTAACTTTAATTAATGAGTAGTTCAGTAGTTCGTATACGAACCAAGTACATTTGGTGGTTTTCTTTAAGTTAGTCATATTAATGAAATAAAGTATATTGAAGGATAAGGAAAAAACAAACATATTTAATGAGATTGATAAACGAACACATTGTTCTGGTCCATTTCGGTTCCGGTCCGGTCCGATTCTAGACCGATGAACACCCCTATCTGCATCACTAGAATTTACTTGGTGGTTCCGCCACTGCTTATAAGTTACAAATGTTTGAGGCTTTCTCCCAGTGATAAACCACACAGATTTTTAAATTACTTCCTGTGATTTTAGTTGAATCAAATAATCTTATGTGTTTGAGATGTCGTTAATATGTGCTACCGAAGAAAACTACTATTTTGACACTTATTCCAAAATAAGTAAATGACATGTGTTGTAAACTTGTAATATAAAAGCTAGGCAGAGTTAAATGTGCCTTTTGATTTTCATTTTTGCTTAAGGAAATGTTATCTATGACCAATTATTATAATTAGGATAGAAGAAAATAATTATATATATAAAAAAATGTGCTTTATTTACCACCCTCATATATTGTATTTGAACAATCTATTGTATAAATGAATATCCAACTAAAAGGGTATTAACCTATCTTTCCTTTCGTTAGGGGCGGATCTATAATATAATATGTGAATTCACGTGAACCTAATAATTTAAATAGTAAAAAATTCACTAAATATCAACAATGATATATGAATCTTATAGCTTTATAATTCTTGAGTGCACATCATTAATGCAATAATTAGGAGATCTTGAACTTTCACATAACTAGAGATAGTAGAATGAGGTAGCTAACCTCTTAATCAAGAAAGAGGCCAAGAAGCATTTGTTTGATCACATCGCATTAGAATTTTGTTACTGTCTCCAGTGTTTGCAAAAGAGACAGTGTGGGCAAATATAATAGGAACTACGTTTGTAAGGGAAATTTTTGGTTTGTAGTAGTAATTTGGCAGCAGCGCCGTTTTTGGACTCATGCGGGGTGTGCTACCGTACAGGGGTCCTCAAAAAACAAAAATATTAGGTCCATTTTTTCATTTTTTATTAAGTAGTATTATCCAGAATTTACTGAAAGACCCATAATTTACAGGTCTTAGCTCAATTAAGAATTCGCTTTTACGAATTAAAACATGACCTCCAAATTTTTTGAAACCGTCTTGTTTGGTAGCAAAACACTGCTACAGTCTGCGCAGGGAACAACACTACTCCCTTATTTCATAATATTACTCCGTACTACTTAATTAAGCTTTTTTTAAAATAATATTATCCGATTAACCATTTTTATACTAATGTAAATCTTTTAATATAATATTAACATTTTAAATTCTGAACCCACTTTTATTTTGTATTTTCTAAAAGAAAATATTCCAAAATCTGCGGGTAAGGATCTAAATGTCATAATCAAGAAACCTAGATGTCTGCTCCACATTTGCCAAACCTTATCCAATCCTGCCAAATAAAAGGCAGCAATTGTTTTTTTGGTCAAACGTTAGTGCATAAATTATTTAATCATGGTAGTTTGTGAATTTCAGAAAGGTAATTTCAAATTGAGACAACTATAAATATTATTTTTTAGTTTTTTACGCGTTAGTAAACACCGAGGTGTATACTTGTAATTTCTTAATTATTACTAAATTTTAATTTTAGTTTTTAAAATATTCGAAAAAACACATTCAACTCTCAATTTATATTTAATTTTATGTTCCATTATATAGAAAATATATGATATTTAGATTATTTATAGAATCATATATTATCCTCAAATATAAAGTAATCATTAAAATAATAAATCAGTAAGTAAATAATTTTACATTTTAATAATTCATTAACTTTGTAAAGATTCATAAATAAATGAATCAAACACGCATATATCAGTAAATGAAGGCCCAATGTGCTTATATTAGAGTTTATTAATATTTGAGGGATTAAAAAGAAGGGGCATGTTATACATACCCGGTTATTTGTTGTCCCATCACTCAGTATCCAACATATTTTTTGCTAAGTAAGCCTTCTGTCACCTGTCATGTCCCCTTCAGTTCTCTTCTCTTACCCACTCCAAATATTTACTCTTTCCGTCCCATCCATAACCACTCCCCCCCTTAACATTAAACAATTCTCAAAATCATTATTATTATTATTATTGTTAGAATTATTAAAATAAATTTAATCTGAGATGAACATGCATCACCAGAAAGAGAAAAAAAAGTCAAAATAGTGCTATTTTCAACATCCATAAAACAATAGTTATGGATTAATTTATTTCCATCTAAATTATTTTAATAAATCACATCAATATCAAGTTTTTTTTTTGCTTTATTCTTCATTTTGAGCTCAAACCCATCTCTTTGTGTTCGCCATGAATTCCGAATCTGGACGTCTCGTCTTGCAGCTAAACGACAGTTAAATTTACAGCAACATCATTCATACAATCATCAAAGTTCTCATCTGGGTTTGTGTTTCCCTTTGGATCTTATTGTTTTTCTTTTAATTGTTGTATCTAAAGAATTGTTTTTTTTTTGCATGATTTGGGTTGAAGTAGATAGGCTAAGCATCGATGATTTCGAGGTTGAAGAAGAGATCCGACCCAATTTTTCATGTCCGTATTATTATGAGGATTTTGATTTTGATATTAAAAATCATAGTTACGGACCCTAATCTATTAATATGAAATATGTTTTCTCCAAGTGAAGTTTGAAAAAATGTATGCTGATATTAGTTAAATCCCCCCCCCCCCCCCCGATTATATAAGGAATATGTAATATTTAGATTATATCTAGAATATCTCAACTATAGAATTATATTTTATCAACAATTTAGCATATCAGCAATAAAATGAATTAATATTTGATAATTCGTTAAATTCATTAAGATAAATATCATATAAAGTAAATAAGTTTAATATACTTAGGAGCCATTTGATTATAAAAATAATTTATTTCAAAATAATTTATTTTAAAATTAGTGTTCAATATCTTCACAAATTTAAATAAAGTATTTTCTTCTCTTTTTTGCGTAAAACTAAACACAACTTTATTTTCAAATAAAATGAAAAGTGTTTGAAATTTATGGCCAAACGCCTACTTGAATAAATATCACAAAAATTAATATTAAAATTTACTAATGATTTTTGAGAAATTAAAAGAGAAAATGTCCCTCAACAGAAACATGGTAGTGCATCTAAAATGTTGTCTTTCTTAAGGTCAAATATTTTTATTGAATGAGAGGACTATTTCTAGATACTTGGCAGAAACGACGCAGTCCCACATTTACTTAATAGCCGCCTCACGCCATGCACTTTAAAAGCCGCCAGCAGTCCTACTACTGTAAATTCGTGACAATGCCTTTAACACCATCTCCACGACATTGTCTCCCATAATTACATACACTAACAGACAATTCGAATGACGTCTCCTGCTGTGGAAGGTGCATGAGACAATGTCTCCTGCATTGCCGTGTGTCAGCCTGTGAGTGACTGTCAAAAATTCATTTTCCACCAGTATTTTAATTGTTATTTTTGACGAATAATTTAATCGAATTTAAAAATAAAAAAAATCATTTTTTTTAAATTTTTCAAGATCTATAAAAAGAGACTATGTTTACTTCATTTGGACACCAAAATATTTTGGCTATTTTCTCCAAATTTCTCTTCTTCCAAAATATTTGTTATTTTTTAAATATGGATCCTAATCAAAATTTTAATCTTCCTCCTAATTTTATATTTCCTAACCAACTACAAAATTCCAATATTCACGTCCACAAAATTTTCAAAATATGTCATCTAATTTTCAAATATAATATATAATGTACCATTCAATAGCGTTCTTGCTCAAATTCAAAATGTTGATGCGAGAATTCATCAAACTAGGTGGTATAGTACCAGAAATATTGTTACCATCAAGATTTAATGTTGCAAGAACGTGCATATTTCCTAGAGATGGAGTAACCGAAAATTAATTTTCAATTTGTGATTTTTAATATTATCAATGTTTTAGTGTGTTTTTGATAAATTATACGATTAATTTATTTTCATTAATAAAATCATGTATTGTTGTGTTTTAATATTATAATAATATTTAATAAGTGTCAAAATTAAATGAATATAAGTAATTTATTTTTTTATTATTATATGTATTATAATATGTATTACAAGAATAATATCATTTACATAATAAAAAATGAGATAGAATTAATATATATATATATATATATATATATATATATATATATATATATATAGTGGAATATATGTATTGACGTGGAGAAGAGAAAATGAATTATTTTTGAAATATCTCTGTTATGGAGTGTATGTGATAAATGGAGATAATTGATGATGTGATTAATTAATCATTTTTTAAAAATAATATAAAATTGATTAATTTTTTTCTACTTTATCTTTAATATTATTATTTTTTAAATAATCAATATTAATTAATTGAAGATAAATAAAAATAATATAATAAAAATATATTTTTATTTATGATTTTATTAAGGAGCGTGTGAGAGAGAAAGTGACTCAATAATATGAAACTGAGGAAGTACTAAATACTGAACTTAATACATGTGAATTATAATAATACTCCACTTTTATATTTTGAAGACGTCGAATATAATTCACTAAAAATTGATCTTCTCTTTTCCTTTTTCGAGTAGCATAGTTTAAGGAGTCGTTTAGAATGATTTGAAATTATGAGATGAAATTATGAGATGAAATTATGAGATGAAATCGTGAGAAAAAATTATGATGATTTAAAGTTGAAGTTTTATTTAAACATATAATTTAGATTTCTTAAATTGAACATAAAAATTCACAAGTCGTAAAAAAATATCAAAACTTTATAAATTCTTATACAATCTTACCAAAATCCAAATTGTTAGAATATTTATTATTAATTACAATTAATAATATAATTATGTAGAATCTTATGTATATGGTAAGTAGTATTATGTATTAAATAGAATAGTATTAATATAGGAATATATTATGGGATAGGTAGGAGGATTTTAGGGAAGCCTTAATCTTCCTATTAATTATTAGTTAGTGTATATATTGTTACTATTGGGATGAATAAAGTTGAAGGAATATTTATCATTTCAAATAATTCTTACATGGTATCAGAAGATAATTCAAAGATCCTACTCTAAATAAAATATTCCTTCCAAATTCGGTCATCTTCCTCATCCATCCAACCGAATTTGACTTCTCCATTGTTATTATTTTTTTCCTCCATTATTGTTGTCAAGCATGTCTGAATCAAAGTCTTCGTTTCACTCAAATTCTTACTATCTCCAACATCAAAACACATATTTCACAAACTAGAGATGGAAAGCGTCATTACGCAACATAAAGTGAGTTGTTCAAAATTTGTTGTAGGGCTACAAAGTTCTTCATCATATAATTCCACCAAAAATGGTGCAATGAACGAACAATCGTGCAAGGCATAAAGAATTGGATACCGCGATGCCACGGTTCTTGGTTGGATTTATGCAACAATATCCACGCACATTTGTCTGATACAATAATGGAACCAGATTCTACCACATGGCGTAGGGAGCGCTGAGAGACATTTTTCAAGATAATCAAAATTCTCGTGCGATTCGCGTTGGAACAAGAATTTTCAACCATTGTCATGACAGACTTCCTAACGTTTCAACCCATCACGGCGTCTCAAAGTGGTGGCAGATCAATTGAGAAATGTAGGTTCACCGGTTTCTGACAACCGGTTAGTTTTACAATTAGTTGTCGGTCTCACTGATGCTTATAGTGGCGTGGGGACACTAATCCGTCAAAGTAATCCCTTACCAAAGTTTTATCAAGCAAGATCCATGCTTGTTCTTGAAGAGTCGGGTTTGATTAAGAAGGTTTCAACGACTACAAATTCCGACATGGTTTTCACCTATTGAAATGATGGTAATTATTTTGCCTATTCTTCACAAAATAAGAGTAAAAAAGGACGTGGAAATAATAATAAGAATGGTGGAAATCGCGAAAATAATAAAGGTGGGGGTCACCGGAATTTTGGTGGCGGCGGAAATGGCGGCAACACCAACTCCGGCGGTGGCTATGGCGGCGCGGCAACTCGGCGGTGGCAATTGGCGGCACCGCGAGCGGCTGGAACGGCCAGCGGAAGCGGTGGCGGCGCTAGCGATAGCGATGGCGGCGGCGCCGGCCCGAAGTGGCGAGTCAGTCAGACGAGGTGGGCGAGCTAACCCAGCCGATGGCGATGGCGGCCTCACACATCCAAGATTAGACAACATCAGTCGACCCGAGCCCATTTCCGGGTCTGTTTCAACAACGTCGATTTTGGGCCTCCTCCGGCCCAATGGCAGGAGGCCCATTCAACCACGACTCATCCTACGGATATTGAGCAGGCTATGCACATTCTTGGACTCAATCCACCGGATTCTAATTGGTATATGGACTCCGGGGCAACGTCACATATGACGGCGTCCTAAGGTACACTCTCACCCTATTTTAATTTGAGCAAATAAAATGATATTATTGTCGGAAATGGCCATGCAATTCCAATAAAAGGTTATGGATCAAACACACTATCACCACCACATCCGCTACTAATTTTAAATAATGTCCGCATGCTCCCAATTAATAAAAAAAATTGGTTTCTGTTAGGAAGTTTACTAGTGATAATTGAGTTTCTGTTAAATTTGACCCATTTGGTTTTTCCGTACATGACTTTCAGACGGGGAAGCTTCTCATGAGATGTGATAGCAAGGGGGAGCTCTATCCAATAAATTTACCAAATCCACAGTCTAAAGTTCCTTCCAATTTTGCAGCATTGGCTCCATCACTATGGCATGAACGATTGGGACATCCGGAGGAGTCCATTTTGGCCTCTCTTAAACAAAACAATTTTATTTCATGTACTCAGACTCATGTTTTGAATAAGTGTCATGCTTGTGCCCTTGATAAACATGTTAGGTTGCCATTTAATTCTTCTACTTCATGCACTACTATGCCGTTTGATATTTTACATTGTGATATTTGGACATCACCTGTTTTGAGTTCCTCAGGTCATAGATACTATTTACTGTTTCTTGATGACTACTCTAATTATTTGTGGACATTCCCTTTGTCGAAACAATCACAAGTGTTTTCCACTTTCCTAAACTTTAGAGCATTTATCCGAACTCAGTTTGAACGGGAGATTAAAAGTATTCAATGTGACAATGGGAGGGAATTTGACAATAATCAGTTTTGGGATTTTTTCAAAACAAATGGTTTACAATTTCGTTTATCCCGTCCTCACACCTCTTCAGAATGGGAAGGCGGAACACAAAATTAGAACCATAAACAATATTGTGAGAACATCCTCGCTCACTTCTATACCCCCATTTTTTGGCATCATGCGCTCAAATGACAACTACATGTTGAATATCCTTCCCATAAAAACATGTCTTACCAAGCTCCACTAAAAATACTTTACTTAGAGCCCTCGTATATCATCATTTGAGAGTATTTGATTGTCTTTGCTACCCTCTATTTCCATCCACCACAATCACAAAGCTTCAACCCGGCCTACTCCATGTGTCTTCGGGATATCCTACGAATCACCGTGGTTACATGTGTTATGACATTTCTTCCAAACGTATGATTATATGTCGTCATGTAATTTTTGATGAGTCACAATTTCCATTTGCCAAGATACGTGACACGGGGACAAATACTTATGATTTTTGGATGATGATAGGCTCCAGATCTAACTCATTTTTTCCACCGAGACTCGCAAAAATATCGACAAACGCAATGGCCCATCGACCAAGGCCGATGGTCCACCATCAAAAAATACATCCAACGAACCGGGCCATTAGTCCAAGGCCCGGCGTGAGAATCCCCTACCTCACACCCGCTTCTTCACTGGGCTAACCTCCAAATCCAGCCCAACTACACACAACGGCCCAAATTTGCAATCAACCAGTGGAGAAAATAACAATGATCTGCAGTGCAATAATCTGGCGATGGCTCAGCCCATCTGTCTCACTCCGACGATGGCGTCGATCCATCGCCCACTAAACCTGGCCATCACCGTAGTCAACATGGAATTACAAAACCTAATGCCAAATACGATACACACTCAAGTCTCAAATCACTTTTGCCTTGTAACCACGTATGCGCTCTAAAAGATCTTAATTGGAAAATGGTCATGGATGATGAATATCATGCTCTAATTAAAAATAGGACATGGGAGTTAGTACCTCGTCCATCTAATGCTAATATAATTCATTTTATGTGGATTTTTAGCCATAAAGAAAAGTCTGATGGTTCTTTTGAGCGGCATAAGGCCCGACTTGTAGGTGATGGCAAGACTCAACATGTGAGATTAGATTGCGGCGAGACATTGATCCGGTGGTTAAACCAAAGAACCATCGAATTGTTCTCAGTCTAGCCCTCTCAAAAGGATGGTTACTTCATCAATTGGATGTCAAGAATGCCTTTTTACATGGACACTTGAGTGAGACTGTATACATGCACCAACCATTGGGGTACAGAGATACTCGATATCCCAATCATGTGTGTTTACTTAAAAAATCATCATATGGCCTCAAACAGGCTCACAGAACTTGGTACAAGCGGTTTGCAGAGTTTGTGTTCAACATGGGTTTCTCAAACAACCGTTCGGATAATTCACTATTTATTTATCAACAGGGTAATCATACTGCTTATATTCTCTTATATGTAGATGATATTATCCTAACAGCCTCTTCAGACTCTCTTCGCAAGAATATCATGACCCAACTAAGTTCCGAATTTGCTATGAAAGATCTTGGTCCACTTCATTACTTTCTAGGAATTGCGGTGACACGTCATGCATGTGGTTTATTTCTTTCCCAGAAGAAGTATGCATCAGAAATCGTAGAACGGGCTGGAATGTCATCTTGCAAACCTTCTGCAACTCCAGTAGATACCAAGTCAAAATTGAGTGTCATATCCGAGTCCTTTCGCAATCCGACATTGTATCGCGGCTTGGCGGGAGCTTTGCAATATCTCACATTCACGGGCGGATATTACATATGCGATAACAAGTGTGTTTGTTCATGCACAATCCAATGGAAGAACATATGCAGACACTCAAACGTATTGTACGATATATTCAGGGCACTCTGAATTATGGATTACATCTGTACCCTTCTTCCATGACCAAGCTTGTCACCTACACAGATGCAGATTGGGCAGGATGTCCAGACACCGCACGCCCACCTCCCGCTATCGCGCCTTCCGGTGATAATTTAGTATCATGGTCCTCCAAAAGGCAACCCACCGTATCACGTTCCAGTTCTGAAGCTGAATACCGTGTGGTAGCCAATGTTGTGTCTGACTCATGCTGGATTCATAATCTTTTACTTGAGCTTCATTGTCCTATTCCGATGACCCACTATGGTATCTTTGTGATAACATTAGTGCGATTTATCTCTCCGGAAATCCAATCCATCGTCAACGCAATAAGCATATTGAGTTAGATATTCATTTTGTCCGTGAAAAGGTAGTTCGCGGACAGGTGCGAGTGTTACATGTTCCGACACGACATCAGATTGCAGATATCTTCACAAAAGGGCTTCCGCTGATATTATTTGAAGAATTTCGGGACAGTCTCAGCATTCGCCTTCCTCCGGCTTCGACTACGGGGGAGTGTTAAAATATTTATTATTAATTACAATTAATAATATAATTATGTAGACTCTTATGTATATGGTAAGTAATATTATGTATTAAATAGAATAGTATTAATATAGGAATATATTATGGGATAGGTAGGAGGATTTTAGGGAAGACTTAATCTTCCTATTAATTATTAGTTAGTGTATATATTGTTACCATTGGGATGAATAAAGTTGAAGGAAGATTTATCATTTCAAATAATTCTTACACAAATGAACAAATTATAGTCATAACAAAATTAATACACTACTAGAAGACCTTTCTAAAAAATAAAACATTAATTGATCAAACTTTAGTTTAATAAAATAAAAAAATAAACATGAGTTGTAGTTTAATCACTATTTAATATAATTCTCTCACATAGTTGGTAAGAGTAAATTTATTATAAATATGTTATCAACTTGTAGATCTTGTTGAGAGTTGTGACTTAGTGACTAGCTAGATAGATATTTTTGTATTATATACTAGATATTTTGTATAGACTAGATATTTTGTATAGATATTTTGTAGTTGTAGTGGTATACTAGTTACTTATAGACTAGTATATAACTATATATACATGTACATGGACAAATATACATTTTAATAAAAAGAAGACTGATCCCAACTTCTCTCCCATCTCTCTCTCTCTCACCGCCTTCTCATGCGCACCATTTTCTCTTCTCATTCTTGTATCCCTTCACTTCTACTCTTCTCTTTTCTTTTCTTCTGCACTAATAAATACACAATGTAATCGTTGATTCCTGGCATCCCAACATGGTATCAAAGCAAGGTTATTTATTGGTGGAATCTCCCGCAACAATCGAAGGAGATTTTACATGCAATTGAAGAAATCGGTCAAGTAGAGTCTTGAATTGAAGAACGATGAAGATCGAGGGAATTTCTTCAACATGTATCAAGAAATCCGAGGGATCAACATATCAATAGTAGAAATCTTCAGTTGAAATAGCAAGATTGAGTGAGAAAAATTCTAGATCTGAATATTATTGTTGCATTGGACACTTGATTAGTGTTTTTTTCTTAGTCGATAGATTCTGCGTTGCTTAATTGGTCTTGAGTTAACATTTAGACAATTGTAATGGAAAATATTGGAGAGGACTTGTCGAGTGAAACGACGACGATGACACTCAATATAGATCATAATCATCCACTATACATATTTTCATCTGATGCTCCAAGGTCATTATCTGTAGGTGTGACATTGAATGGGATGGATAACTATGTGTTATGGAGTAGAGCAATGAAATTGGCATTGCTAGGGAAAAATAAAATAGGATTTGTGGATGGGGCAGTAAGGAGAGAAAATTTTAAAGGAGATACGGCTAAATTGTGGGATAGATGCAATGTAATTGTCGTCTCGTGGTTAATGGCTAATGTGAACAGAAATCTGCTCAGTGGAATGTTGTTCAATTCTGATGCAAAAGTTATTTGGGATGAACTACAAGAGCGATTCGATAAAATAAACAGTTCGCGTGCTTTTCAACTCCACAAAGATATATTTTCTCTAAGGCACGAATCTATGTCGATTTCAGTTTACTACACTAGACTGAAAGATCTTTGGGACGAGTATGATTCAATAATGCCACCACCTTCATGTTGCCCCAAATCGAAGGAGTTTATTGGTCATCTGCATTATCAGAGGGTACTTCAATTTTTAATGGGATTGACTGAGAGTTATAACCAGGCTAGGAGCCAAATTCTCATGATGCAAAAGATACCAAGTTTTAATCAGGTGTATGCTATGGTGAATCAAGAAGAGAGCCATAGAATAATGGCAAATAGCAGTGGAGCATTTCAGGTATCAAATGAAGTCGCTGTAATGTTCACAGCAAAGAGTGGAACAAGAAGGGGTGCTAGTGGAGTTTCAAAGCAGAGGAAGCCATATAATCCAAATGTGTATTGCGACTTCTGCCATGTAAAGGGACACTTCAAGCAAAATTGCTACAAGTTGCTGAAGTGTGATTACTGCCAGAAGACTGGACATGTATAAGATGATTGTTATCGGCTCATTGGATATCCAGATAATTGGAAGCCTAAAGGGAAGAAGGCATTTGCAGTGGGAGCAGACATGTTCTCTGAGGTTGAAGGGAAAGAAAATGATCCTTATCACAATAACAAGATGTCACCACTTCTGCAGTTAACTCCCAGCCAGCAAAAACAGCGTATCAGCATGCTGAATGAAATGGCAGAATCTATAGCCATGGCTAATATGGCAGGTAAAAGTTCTTTTGATATTAAACAGCTAGTGCAGTGGATTGTCGATTCAGGAGCAACCAATCATATGATTGGTGATCCAAGATACTTACATAATAAACATAAACACCTGGCAGAAAATGCAGGAAATGTGCACCTACCTACAGGAGACTCAGCCACTGTGACACATGTTGGTGATCATCATCTAGTGGAGGTGACACTCTTAAAAATGTCTTATGTGTGCCTACTTTAAGTTCAACCTTATGTCGGTTTCTAAAGTAACCATGGAACTGAATTGCAGTGTTAAATTCTTTCCCACATGTTGTATATTTCAGAATATCTCATCTGGGAAGGTGAGGGGGATTGGTAAAGAAGAAGGGGGGGGGGGTTGTACATTGTGTGCTTAGATTTACAGAATAAATGAGAGGATTATCAGAGATGCATGGCGGCAGTTCAACCAGTTGATGCAGAAACTTGGCACCAGAGGTTGTGTCATGTACCAATGAGTGTATTAAAGAAGATACCATGTATCAAACTTACTTCTACATTACATGACAGTGAGGTCTGTCCATTAGCTAGGAAGACCAGAGTTCCTTTCCCTATTAGTGTTAGTAGAAGCACCAATTTTTTTCAATTGTTGCACATTGATGTATGGGGCCCTTATAAGATTGAATCACATAATGGAATGCGATATTTTCTGACAGTGGTTGATGACTTTTCTAGATGGACATGGATTTTTTTGTTACGTTTGAAATCTGATGTATTCACAGCACTTAATTTTTTTTTATTGAAGTTGGCACACAATTTCAGGTATGTATACAGAAGGTGAGGTATGATAATGGAGTGGTGGAAAGAAAGCACGGGCACATTCTTGAGTTGGCTAAAGCTATAAAGTTTCAAGGGGGATTGCCAGATAGATTCTGGAATTTCTGCATAGAGGGTGCTGTATACATCATCAATAGGGTGCCTTCCACAATTATTGGCAACAAAACTCCTTATGAAGTGATGTACAACACACATCAATCTCTCTCTCACTTAAGAGTGATAGATTGTCTGTGTTATGCTACAGTCTTGGTTCGACAAGATAAATTTGATCATCGGGCAATACAAGTTGTCCATATTGGATATGGTGCTGCCCAAAAAGGATATAAACTATATGACATTGAGAATGACACATTTTTCATGAGTAGAGATGTAGTTTTTATGGAGAAAAATTTTCCTCTCAAAGGGAATACTGCTGATACTATTACTCTCATTCAATCACATGATGTTTTTTGTTATGATAACTTAGTTCATTCTCAGGTGACCAGACCGCCACAAGGAGTTTCTATTGTCCAACCTTCTGTTCCTGCAGATGTCTCACACAGGGACACACATGAGGTGATTCGCGGCGGAGGTGGTCACGCACGCGAGGTGGTCACGATCACGGCGAAGCTCAACATATTGTTGAGATCCTACAGAAGGATGCTGGGAATAGTTCTTCAGTAGATAATGAGCCAAGCCTTTCCACTAGAAGGTCTGACAGATCCAGCAAACCTCCAATCTGACATAAGGATTATGTTACACAACATGGGTCTTCGAAATGTCTTTACTGGCTTGTCTCTTCCATATCAAAGATTTATAGCTCAAGTTTCAGAAACTGTTAAACGTAGCTATTACATGGAAGCTGCCAAGGACACCAGATGGATTGAAGCTATTAGGGCAGAAATAAAGGCTTTAAAGGATAATGGAACTTGGACACTGGTTCCTCTCCCTGATGGCAAGAAAGCTATAGGTTGTCGATGGGTGTATAAAATCAAATACAAGGAAACAGGTGAGGTGGAAAGATATAAAGCACGACTTGTTGCGAAAGGATACAATCAGAAAGAAGGTTTAGATTACCAAGATACCTTATCCCCCGTAGTTAAAATGGCTACTGTGAGATCAGTCATCTCCATTGCAACTACTAAAGGATGGCTGATCCATCATATGGATGTCTATAATGCCTTCCTCCAAGGTGACTTATATGAGGAAGTGTATATGAAGGTGCCAGATGGTTTTGCTGTAGACAATGGCAGGAAGCAGGTATGCCGATTATTGAAGTCCCTTTATGGCTTGAAACAGGCTTCAAGGCAATGGAATATCAAACTCACCACTGCCTTGGTGGATGCTGATTTTCAGCAGAGCCATAGGGACCATTCTCTTTTCACTAAGCATCTTGGTGGATGCTGATTTTCAGCAGAGCCATAGGGACCATTCTCTTTTCACTAAGCATGTTGATGATAACATTGTGGTGATATTGGTGTATGTCGATGATTTACTTATCATCGGGACAACTGGGTCGATTCACCACCGCGAGACTCTACGTAATCATTCAAGATAAAAAACTTGGGGGAGCTTAGATATTTTCTTGGAATTGAATTCGAAAGGAGTTCCACTGGAATTATTATGCACCAAAGAAGATATGCCTTAGAGCTCATTTCTGACATGGGCCTTTCAGGAGGTAAACCTGTATCTTCACCCATGAAAGTAAATATAAAACTCACTACCACTGAATTTGATCTCAATGACAGTCGAAAATCAGCCTCTCCTACTTCCAATACCACTTCCATATCAGTTCCTGCTGCTA
This sequence comes from Przewalskia tangutica, assembly GCA_029844215.1. Lineage (NCBI taxonomy): Eukaryota > Viridiplantae > Streptophyta > Magnoliopsida > Solanales > Solanaceae > Przewalskia > Przewalskia tangutica. The sequence continues at coordinate 19,635,791 of CM056721.1, forward strand.
CACCACAAAATGATCAGCTACTTCATGATCCTACTATCTATAGGAGGTTGATTGGGAGATTGTTGTATCTCACAAACACACGACCAAATATTGCATTCTCAGTCCAGTGCTTGAGTCAATTCACGCAGACTCCAAAAACATCCCATTTAGAGGTTGTACTCAGACTTGTAAGGTACATCAAGAAAGAACTTGGTTCAGGGGTTCTCATGTCCAGTTCTTCTTCACAACAGTTGCGGGCTTTCTGCGATGCAGACTGGGCATCATGTGTCAATAGTAGAAGATCGATGGGTTATCGTTATCTGCCTTTGGAGATTCCTTAGTTTCCTGGAAATCCAAGAAACAGGAAACAGTGTCTAAAGCTCTGTTGAAGCAGAATATCGTGCCATGGCGTGCGATGGCATATAATGTGCATCGGCTTCTATAGGGAGCTTGGAGTACCAATTTATACACCGATTTTTCTGCACACGGACAGTAAATCCGCACTTCAGATTGCAGCAAATCCAGTGTTCCATGAGCGAACGAAACATATCGACATTGATTTTCACTTCATTCGTGAGCAGATACAGAAGGGTCTGATTTCCACCTTGTTTCTGGCATCTGAAGAACAGTCTGCAGATTTATTGACAAAGGCCTTTGGTCGACCTCAGCATCATCATTTACTTTCCAAGCTAGGAATGAAGAACATCTTCATTTCTCCTTGGTTGAGGGGAGGTGTTGAGAGTAGTGACTTAGTGACTAGCTAGATAGATATTTTTGTATTCTATACTAGATATTTTGTATAGACTAGATATTTTGTATAGATATTTTGTAGTTGTAGTGGTATACTAGTTACTTATAGACTAGTATATATATATATATATGTACATGGACATATATACATTTTAATAAAAAGAAGACTGATCCCAACTTCTCTCCTCTTACGTCTCTCCCATCTCTCTCTCTCACTGCCTTCTCTTGCGCACCATTTTCTCTTCTCATTCTTGTCTCCCTTCACTTCTACTCTTCTCTTTTCTTTTCTTCTGCACTTGTAAATACACAATGTAATCGTTGATTTCTGACATCTCAACAGATCTTTTAATATTTGATATAAATTATTGATAAATATATCTATCAACTTATTAATTTATTTTTACGAAATATAAATTTATGTGTCAACTTTTACATTTAAAAAATATTAAAATCATGATTTATAATTTCAAATCATGTTTTTTTGAATGATTAGAAATTTCACCTTTTGAGATAAAATCATGAGATGAATCACATATTCAAAGGGTGATGAGATGAAATCGATGTCGAAACGCATACTAATTGTTTAACAGAACATATGGCATCGATTGAACTCTTGAATTCTGACTCGAATGATCGAATTGAGCTTATGAATGAAGTAACGGATAGTATGGTGTACTTATTTAGCAATTGTATTCTCTTTCCACATTTATAAAAATTTCGAGAGTCGAACAATTTAATTTTAATTGTGAATTAAGGTATGAAATTTTTACGTTTTTTTTTACATATTTGAAAACTACGTAAAAAGTACTATAAATCACAAATATTAACAATCTAAAATATATAAAACAAGTTATGATAAAAAAGATATATTTAAATTTCAAAATTTAAAATGTATCACGTAAACTAACATGAATGGAGTATAAAGTATAAAATAAGAGAAAACGTTTGCGTGTCACAACTCCACTGGTAAAGGTACAAGATGTATCCAATGTCCCTTTTCCTCGTAAATGTTTTCCCACTATAAATTACATTGACTATAGAGTTTAATAAAAAAACAAAAAAATTAAATATATTTATAGAATTTGTGATTTTAAACACCGCCTGAATATTATTGATTAGAATCAGTGTTTAAAAAGGAGAGGGGGTAAGGCGTTTTATATATGTCTCGTGAGACGTAAGCTCCGAGGCATTACGTCCCATGAATATTTAATTTTTAGTAGTTCATAAAATAATATATTTAAAATAAATATTTTTAATTAGTGTAAAATAACATTAAAAAATAAAAGAAAACTTATATATATATATATATAGAGAGAGAGAGAGAGATATGTGCTTGATCCTCACAAAAAAACTAATTAAAGAAATCCATTATATGTCAATTCTAACATAATAACTTTCAAACAATAAAAAAATCACAATTTCTTAAAACAATATTACTATCATACTATTCATTCTATCTCCCTATAAGTAAATAATCAATAAACTTTATTAGTATTATAATTAAAATGTAACTCCTTCATGAATAAAAATAAAATTACTTTTAAATATCGAAATAAAAAAATATCATAATTTTGATACATATGACAAAAGACCAATGACAAGTGAAAATATATAATTCGGCAATGTATTTTTTTTAAAAATATTAAGTGATATTCACCTTCACGATGTTCTCAAATAGTAAATATGCAATACTAAGACTTGTTATTTAAGTTACACCCAATCTTCTTATTTCTATAGATGAAAAACTATTAAGTATTATTCATTTATTCAATAATTATGCGGGCTAATGATTTTAATTAAGGAATTTAACATATAATTTGTGTAAGAATCGTTAGGTGAGCCTCGAGCATTGAACGTATTTAGGACGTACAGTGGGGCGCTTAGGACGTAAGCCTCACGGAAGAGTCTCGAAGCGTTTTGTCAGTGTCGCCCCGAAATGAGCCCGGACCCGAATTTTAAAACAGTCTTTTAAAATACTGATTAGAATTAAAGAAATTCTAATTATAAATATATCGTTTTAAAATGAATTTAAAAATGAATATCATATACTTATATAAAATGAATACTTACCCCGTGTTATCCCTTTAAAATTAGTTGAGATGCAATTATCCAAATAAAACAAAATTACATATCAGATTTCAAGCGGTGTCAGTCTTATAAGCCGCCGTAACATGGCCAACATCCACGGTTCACGGATACACGCAAAACGTAATTTTTTAAAACAATTAGAATATGTCCCAAATTAATGAAAAAAAGTAGCCTATAAAAACCTACCACTAGATCAAACAACACCATTCAAATAATTACAACTCTTATGAAAATGGAGAAGCTAAGTATTGTTTTGCTAGCTCTGGTCCTCTTCATCGTGGCCGCAGGTACCAACGCACAGCAGTGCGGCAGGCAAAGTGGCGGAGCCTTATGTAGTGGGAACTTGTGTTGCAGCCAGTTTGGGTGGTGCGGGTCAACACCCGAATACTGTTCTCCTAGCCAAGGCTGCCAGAGTCGCTGCAGTGGCGGCGGAGGCGGCGGCGGCGGCGGAAGTGCGCAAAATGTTCGTGCAACATATCATATATATAACCCACAAAATGTTGGGTGGGACTTGAATGCGGTTAGTGCATACTGTTCAACTTGGGATGCTAATAAGCCTTTCGCGTGGCGCAGTAAGTATGGTTGGACTGCTTTCTGTGGACCTGTCGGACCTCGTGGCCAAGCCTCCTGCGGCAAGTGCTTAAGGGTAAGCATATTATGGAGTTTTTTTTTTTTTAATTTTATTTCTCGCCCGAGTACCCGATATTCGTATAGAGATTAGATTTAGATTATTGTGCGCAGAAAGCGATTGTTACACATCCAAAATTATCCCTCTAGTTAATTCTGTTGATTTTATCTTATTGTGTACTACGAGAGCTCGTCAACTACAATTGTTTTAAGCTATATATATTTCCATCAATTACTACTTCTAGACTTGTTTTATGACAGCGTACATCATGAAAATATATACTCTAAAATTCCATAAGATTGAATGATCATGACTTTAATTTGGAGGTCAATATTATTACTACTATATGTTTAGTATTAGTTTCTAAACAGTATAACTCATCTAATATCATCACGAATTATATATACAGGTGACAAATACACGTACAGGAGCTCAGACGACAGTGAGAATTGTGGATCAATGCAGCAACGGCGGACTAGATTTGGACATTAACGTTTTTCGGCAGATCGATACAGACGGAGTAGGAAATCAACAAGGTCACCTTATTGTGAACTATGAGTTTGTTAATTGTGGTGACAATGTGAATGTTCCTTTGATGTCTATCGTTGATGAAGAATGAGAAGCTACATGGCTCTGTTTAGTCCGATGAGTATAAATGTCATCTTTGACGATCCAAATAAAAGTGAAAGAATGAAATGAAAAAGAAAATAAGGTTACTTTGAAGGGTGTTAGGCAATTCCACATGATCTATTGATCATGGATGTCTTCATTTGGGGAAAGAGGTGAAGTGTGTATCATCTTTAATTTGTACTCGACCGTTTTGAATTTTAATAAAGAACTCCAAGTGCTTTTGTTTGGAGGTCGCATTGGGATAGTATTTGTTGATCTAGTATCGACTATCGAGTGAAACGGATTGGGAGAATTTTTGTGGATAAACAAAGGACTAATAATTGCTGTTCTTCAATTCCAAATTAGTTCGAGTGAATAAAAATTAAAGAAATTTTAATTTTGGTAGACAATCCGGAAAATATTACTGACTATTTTCTTTTCACTTTTTCTAAGAAGAAAATTAGGAAAAAATGATTTAAATTCAGTTAGAACTATATTTTCGGAAACAACCTCTCTACTCACCAATGTAGAGTTAAGTTCTACGTCCTCCCTGTTGTCAACTATAGCTTTTAATTTAAGTCCAAAGTTGAAATTTAGATAAAGAACTTTTTGAAGAAAATTCTTCATTGCAATACCTAATTGGATTACAAGTTCAAGCAGCCAACACATAAATGTCATCTGGTCAAGGACGAATTGAATAAACGTCCCGAATTAAACATGTTTATCTATGAAATCGCATTCTTGCTGTCCCAGATAAATAAACCGACTGCAATTAGGGATGACAATTGGGGTAGAGCAGGGTCGGGCAGGAGAAGCTATTAACGGGGCAGGACAGGGAATGATTTAAACGGGGTAGGGCAAGACAAAATTAGTTTTGTTAAAAATTAAAATAGTGCAGGGCAGATGGTGGATTTTGAAGAAATTTTTAAATCTTAATGAAAAATCATTTTTCATTCCCTATCAACTTACACGAACCGGTAGACATTCCAATTCACATGGACACATGTTAGCAGAACTGAGAAGAAAACGGTAAAACAGCGAATTTTTCAATTGAAATTCAAAAAAGTTATGTTTCTTCTATTTGGTTTTTAGATTCAAATTTCTAAAGTTTACTACACTATACCAAATAAATTTTAAAAATATTACTTTGATGATACAAAATAAACTTTAATACTTGTCTTTATAAAATTGTAAAAGTACATAAGTTGAATTAATATTTTAAACTTTGTATCCGAGAGTCATATAAAACGAAAAGAAGAAAGTAATAAGCTACTGTTCAGTGAGCATTATCAATATGAGCTCTCTATTACATTGTTGACCACGTAAGATCATCTTATATTGTTGGTCCATATTGATATTCATATAAAATCTGAAACAGTAATTAAATTATCTAAAGTTTACTTCACTGATACTAAATAAATTTTAAAAATCAATTTTCAACTTAATACATAATATTGTATTATAATCCAATAAAGTTATTATCTATTAATGGAATTCAAATATTAAGATATTAAAATGAATGAAAAAACACAAACGGGGCGGGGCAGAGCAGGACTTAGCGGAGCAGGACAGAACTGAACATTTTTTTGCACAAAGTTAAACGTGACAGGACTGGTCAAAATCTTAATAGGTCGAAACTTGTTCCGTCTTAACCTGCCCTAATCCGCCCTATTGCCATCCCTAACTGCAATGAATTTTAAGTCCCCTCTAAATCACATGAAAATTCAGAGGCATTAGATATGAGTCTGTACAAGAAATAAAGAACAAGTAGCACATAGGTCAAAGTTACAATTCTCTAGTTAAATGTACAAGTAATCATCCGGCCCTGCACCAGCTTAGTCTTGGCGCAGACAGATTCTTCGTGGGTGGTGTGAGAGAGCAGTCACAAGTTCAAAACCCTGCGAACGCCGACCGCCTCTTGGGGAGCTCACACACTGGCTTGCAAGTGGTTTAACCTACCGTGGTTTGGCGCTATCACACATCAGGGTTTACTGCGCACACTCAAAAGAGCGTGATCGCGCCTTTCACAACAAAAAAATGTACAAGTAATCAAATCAGGAAATTAATTAGTTGACTAATGTACCTGAGTATAACTCCCAAACACTATAATGTCATCTACATAGGCAACTAAGAAATTAGATGGTCACATAACATGAAAATGTCAAATTGGGCAAAGAGTAATAGCTTTTCGAACTTGTGATACTAGCGGTTCACGTAATTGCTTTTTAATAACTAAACTTTAAGGGTCTTTTGATTCCCACACTACTTAACAGGTATCAATCAATCATCAATATATATATATATATATATATATATATATATATATATTCTATTTATGTATTTTCTCAACTTTTAATTTTTTTCCTTATTTTATGTTTTAAAAGTTTTCACAAAATGAGGTACTGTTAAATTCTCCATAATCATTTTTATTAAATTAAATTTTAATACCTATTACTGATTATGCTTTTCATCTTCTTCTATATTCTATGGATCTTGCTATTTTTTACCGTTCATGTGTCAACAACTTTAACCTTCAATTAAATTGAACGATTAATACATAGCCTTATGCCTTTATTTTCTTCCATATTTGTTACTAGTAAATGTATTCGCGCTCGCACGATTACAAATAATTAATGTACCTATCAAATAAACAACCTAAATTATGAATTTAGGTATTATTCATCGTATTTTTAATGAAAAAATTGTTCATTACGACATACATTTAAATTAATGTATACACTAATTTATACAGTTGGGTTATTAAAAGATTCATGTAAACGTGTATAGAGTAGTAACAATTATATCCATATCCATTCTAATTATGAGTATGGATATAATTGTTACTACTATATACACGTTTACAATTCCAAATGAGCATTACCAAAAAATTTAGTAAATAACATAAATCTCATTTTATAACTACTAATTATAATACAAATAAATTCATTTAACTTATATATTTCTTATATTGAGAAGATAGAAATCATCAATATATATATATAACAAAGTTAGGAATAGAGGAGGTGACGTGACACCTCTCTTTGACCAAGAAAAATATTTATCTTTTTTCTCAAATTTTTAAAGTTTTTCTTCATTTTTTTTAATTTTTTAATTTTAAAAAGACATCTTCATAACTCATACCTTTTTATTTTTCATAAATTCTATTCTTAATTAATATTACTAATATTCATAACCCCCAAGCCTTTCATGTTCATAACCCTCAATTATTTAGTATACAAATTTATGACACCTTAAAGTCACACCAATTTTTGTTCATATATATTAGTTTTGAGTCATTTTAGTTATTTTCTATTTTTGTTGTAATAGTCACCACCAATAGAGGGCATTTGCTTGGGTATCTGTGAATGGAGGAATTTTTAGAGAATGATTTCAATTGTTATCTTTGCTTCTCTTTTTATTTGTTGGAAATTTGAGTATGTTATGTAGTATTCTTTAAAATATTTTTCCTGTTTAGTTAATTTTATTATTTTGTTTTTTTTCTTTGTTGATGAAGTTAACTTATTGTGTTTTTAGGCTAGGATCTTTTCGAAAGTTAAAGTAGAAAAAAGAAGTCATGTATATGTGCATGTTGGTTAAAAAAGTATGTATATATTTTTTGTAGTCACGTGGATCAACGTTTAATAAGCGTGAAAAACTTATTTTTTTTGGGTTGTCCCCACTGGTTTGCGAAAGCAATGGGAGACTTGCTCCATAGAACCCAGAGACTTTCGTCCCCAGTATTCTCAAGCCTAATGATAGTATATGTGAGTAAAATTAATTTGTAATTTTGAAATACAATTTAATTTATAGAAAAATTGTTTATTGACACATAAAATTGTAGTCTTCAAGATTTTCATGTTTTGTTGTTGATAAAGTACTATGAGTTATAATTTTTATGATAATTTTTTTTCCTCAAAATGTTGATAAAAATTTATATAATTTGACTATTGAAAATTATAATGTGACAGGGACAAATGGAGTAATAATAATGTGAAGCTTTATTTCAGAAATCAAATGTTGTACCAATGATGATCCAGATTTTTTCACCAAAATTAAGAAGAGTTATTGTTGAATTGAAAATAAATGTGCATCACTTTCACTAGCACAGAAACACAAACCAATGAGCACACAGAGAAACATTTTCAGACAACTAACAAAAGTACTTTTTTGGTTTCGGACCATGTGATGATGATCAATGAATTAATTGAATTTTATATATGTACTACAGATCTAATGATCCACCCAAATCCTCATTTTAGTAAACGGGAAAGTGGAAAATATTTTCTTGAAAAAAAGTGAAGGCAGACCGTAACCCCAAATGAATTTGTGAATTCAACGACCGTCTACCACCATCATCAGCCTCTCGCTGCCGTCATCTCCGGCGACAATGCGATCTAGACCACAGTTGATTCGTCGGAGATCAACTATTCATTGTACCACAGACAACCCCATCTATCATCCTAATAATGGTACTCTTTTTCACCACTTTCCCTTAACTTGTTTGTTGTAGATTTTTTTTCTGTTTTTGTATGTGGGTTTTTGTTTTCTTGTGTTTTTGGCTCTGGGTTTTGCTTGATATGGGTTTTTGCTGGGAAATGTGGAAGCTTTTGCATGTTTTGTGATGGAAGAAATAGACTTTCTTGATTTGTATTATGGGTTTTATAGTTAGTTAATGAGTCCGAAGGTTTGTTTTTTGTTGTTGGTAATTTTGCATTTCTTAGCTCTCTACATTCTTGAGATTAGATATATGGGGTGTTGTTATGTTTGCTGGATAAATAGGTACAAGATGGGAGTAAAGATTTAGTGATGAAAATTCATGCCAGAAAATGTAAATTGTTCTTTTTGGTATTACTGAAATACACTGCCAATAGGAGTACACTTTGTTATAGGTGATTGACGTGGTTTGACTTGGAAAGTGTAAGAGTATTTGATGAGGGACTACTAATTAGGAGAAAGGAAAATTCTTTGATCAGACAAAATGGGATACCTAAGAGACATGAAAATTTCACTTTCAGCGAGAGCTGTTGGTCTTGGACATAGTTGTCAGGTCATGATATGTGTTGCGTATCAAAGTGGCGGTTATTTGAATCATGTATTGTATTGCAAATCGTATCATAAGAAGCAAAACATACTAAAAGATGCATAGATTTACTGGTTTTGGCAGACTCTTCTTGTTGGTCTATTCATTTAATGAGTAACCAAACCAAGTTGGGACTAGATGAGTTGAGTTGAGCTTTGTACACCTGTTGTTAGGCCATTTACAACTATAACCATTGATTAAATATATTTAGTGAGATAAAGGAGGTAATTATGTTTATTTTTTGAGATAAAGGTAACTTAAGGAGGTAATTGTAGTTGCAATTGAACTTGTGATATTTAGGAACTCCGTCATATTCTAGTTATCGAAAATAATCTCACTACTTTCCAAGATAGGGGTAAGGTTTGCGTACACTCTACCCACCTCAGACCCCACTTGTGTGATTACACTGGGTATTTTGTTGTTCTTGTCATCATATTCTAGTTATGAAATAATATTTTGAAGCAAGGCGCACACGTGATTAAGTTTCTTTTACTATGATCCGACTTTAATTGGTAGAGCCATTAGTTGCTTTATTGAAGAAATCTATTGTTTGAATAGATGAGTAATATCCATCTTTCGGGTTGCAAGTTTTTGAAACCTTCTTAATTAAACCTGCTACAGACTTTGTTTTATCTTACAGCAGGGACATTCCTCTTAATTTATGGAGTCTATGAAAGTATATGTATGTCCTAGAGACAATTTGTATTAGGACACAATGTACTTTATACACATTTGTATTTATATTAATGATGATTAATATTATGGCAACTTGCATTTGTTGAATTATTAGTTGATTGTTTATAATATTCTATAAATGCATCCCTAGAGGTTACATGTTTATTAATGATGTGAGAATTAATGTTATAACGTAGCTCTTAAATTACCTCGACTAATGATCATCGAAATTGAGATATCGATGATATGCGATACCTCGACATGTGATCTGCATCATATCCTTAGGGGATGTAGTATGTTTCACTTGCTACGAGTTATGACAACTCGTGATGGACACATGAATACTTGTTGAAGTATTGATATGCCCTGGTGATGTACTGTTTTGTTATATGTCTATAATGGCATCGGCGTGTGGGAGATAAATGTCCTTAGACTTGAGGTCAATATCATCTTGTTTACGGAGTAATGTACTTTGATCCTGTCCTAAGCTCAAATGCCTTATAGGTTGAGACGCGACTTGTTTTGGGTGCATTACGAAGTAGACTAAAGGTGGTATGTGGGCCAAGAAATGATTTATTCCTTGAATTTATATTCGTGTGAACACTAAGGTACTCATATGGTATTAGGTTGACTAAGTCATCGGCAACGATCGATACGCCTGCGATACGTGTTGTCATAACTAATATAGATGAGTTATAATAATCAAGCCATTTGGATGTATTAACTGACAAATCTTAAGCTTGATTGAGTGTGTCATGAATGAAGGGATTTTATCTTCTCACATATAGGTTCAGTTCACATATTTTGTGTAGCTAAACTTTACATATTGGGTTCGTCTTCCAGCGCAGTCTAGGAGTTCCGTGAAGATCCTAATGTTATTAGTGACGATATGTAAAGGCCTGAAGGGTAACACTAAGTCAAATATTTCGTCGATTGAAGGATATGATTAGAAGGAGATTATACCTAAATGTTCGGTTGATGACCGGGACATAAAAAATGGAAAAGGGCTGAAAATTGGGACAGGACCGCGGTGCCTTTAATTTAGGACCGCGGTTCCGAACAGTGACCGCGCGGTGCACATTTACTTTGGGCCGGTGCCTAGCCGAATTCGGGCGGTCCGAATTTTAGTCAGTCCAGGGTTTTGCTGGGCCCAACCCACGGAAACCCTAAGCCTCTGTTTACAACTATAAATAGAGGGCTTACCTCCCATTCCAAATACACTAAACCTAAGAGAGGTCAATCTCTTCTAAAGCTCTGTCAGAATCCCTAACATTCATGACTTAGCAAATTACATCATAGTTTTCAGAACTTACAAATCGAGGGACGTTTGCGTGTGCACCCTCGAACTACACAAAGTAACAATTCAATCGCTTGGCGATCACGCTCGAATGTAAGTCTTCTGTCGAAGTTTTACATCAATTCTGTACTTTGTATTTTCATTACTTATCATACTACAGTTCGACCGTAATCGAGTTTTGAAACATAAATTTTCAAATTCCGCTGCGTGTACGAACCCGACGTAAACACCTACAGTGGTATCAGAGCCTGGGCAATTTCGTATGATATGTAATGTATATTAATGATAATATGGGTTAGGATTTGTTTAAATCTATATTTTATGTGTTAAAAGCTTTAAAACTCTATATCTTTAGAACACATAGTCCTTGTGTCCAGATCTGTTAATACAATAATGTATTCGAATAAGTCAGTCCAATAAATAACTCTTCTAAGTTGATATGCGTTATCGGCTTAAAACATGGTGCATTGAAACGAAGAACGAGAAGAAAATTGGATTTGATGGTCGATGAACATGTTGTTTTAATGGTGATGGTAATACAAGTGATATATCTGAAAGAACTGGCCCTAAACCGGTTTGAGGGGTTCAAAAATTTCGGATTTTGTGATTCTGTAGGAGAGGCACCGCGGTTCCATGATGGAGCACCGCGGTCGCGAGGTTTTGGCGGCGCATCGCGGCTACGCCAGATGAAGCGAGGCACCGCGTCCCGCTCCACGAGTCGCGGTGCTGTTCATCCAGAAGTTTAAAATTAATTTTCGGACAATTTGCCTTCAAGGCACCACAGTACCACCTGTTAGGATCGCGGTGCCAGTGACGATAATTAAGAAACACCACGGTGCCACTTGTTAGGACCGCGGTGCTAATTAATTTGCAGATTCCAGTAGCTTACTGCCTCGAAGGCACCGCGGTGCCACCAGATGGAACCGCGGTGCCGACGACGTTTTATAAAAAAAATAATTGAGAATGAGAAACAGAGACTTAAAATTTCAGATTCTGAAGTTTAGAAGTTTCAGTTTCTGAAAATAAAGTTTTAAATCAAACAGATTTGGTCCTTTCGGGCAAATCTGTAATTAAAGAAAGTTTTCTGAAAGTTGATTTTAGGTTCTGGAAATTACAAACAGATCCCAGAAGTTTGAAAATATTTTCTGAAGTTTAGAATTGCATTTTTATGAATTTATAAGAGTTCAGAATTGAATTTTAAAAAGACTAAAGTGTAAATTCTGAAAATTTACAGAATTCTCGAAAATTAGAATTTTTAAATAAGAAAATGTTTAGGGACTGTTTGACATTTACATAGATTATAGAGTTTAGCTAAATAGACTCATAGTTATCATTAATAGTATGTTATTGAATAATATACAAATGTGCTAAGTGTTAAATGTGATGCATTTATATTATTAGCATAGCGTCCGCAATTATTGTCTGGGTAGGCGGCGCCCGGTAATTATTTAAATTTCAAATGACTGCTATAACTGTCTGGGTAGACGGCGCCCAGTATGTGATTAAAACCATCTTTTATCATGCCTATTGGGTTTGATGATTTTTCCTCTAATTGTGTTTAGAAATTGCATGATAGAATGTCATATGATGTATGACTTGATTGTTGATCTTGAATGAATTCCCGAAAATGAAAATGTTCCCCAAACATTAAATACAAGTCTAATTATAACGCGTCGTCCATTATAATTGTTAGGGTGCTAAGTCCTTTTCGGCGATAAAGGTATTTATGTCAAAACATTTGCTCCAAATCTAAGAGGACCAAGGCCCTTTCATATATGTGTTAAAATGAAAGTAGATAATAAACTTTTGTAGGTATTTACACCAAAGTGTTTGCTTGCAAAAGCTAAATTTACTTAGGCATTTAAACGCAGTCGTGTAATGGGGTTGACTTGTTTAGATGAATCTTGGCGCCAAAGTGTCGGACTAGTCTAAAGACGTAAGATTAAAATGAAAGATATTTAATCGAACCGAGAGTTGTAGAGTTGCTTTACGTTGAGGACCTACCAAAGTGTGCTATTGAAGTTATCAGCCAAAACAAACGCGGATATAACATATGTTTGAATCTTGACCCATTATGACTTTTATATTGATTTAGGTCCGTATTCTGGCTTGGGGTCGTAGAAGTATGCAAAATAGTGAGAGCTAATTAAATAAAAGGCCATGTTAAATTAGTTTATTATGAATGTGTATAATTTAGGAGAATGAATTTTGATTGCATTTTCTTGTTCTATCTTTTATCTTCAGATCTTTAGAAATGTCCAACTTTTCGTTGAAAATGCTTATGGAGTCAAACAGACTCACTGGACCCAACTTCATTGACTGACTAAGAAATGTTAGAATTGTCCTTAGACAAGAAGAAATTGAGTATACATTGGACAAAGTATTCCCCATCGCTCCAGCGGAGGACTCTGCAGAGTATGCAACTTTTGACCAGGTTGCCTACAAGAAACATTATAAGGATGCCACCGCAGCTCAATGCTTGATGTTGTCTTCTATGTCACCTACATTGCAAAGACAACATGAAACTATGGGGCCCACGAAATGTTAGCCCATTTGAAGAGTCTTTATGATTCGCAGAGCCAGACAATGGAGTATGAACTTTTCAAGCGTAGGCTAAATGAAGGGGGCCAAGTTTCACCTCATATGTTGAGGATGATTGAGCTGATTGAGAGATTAGCTTCTATAGAAATAAGGTTTCATGACAGAGTCTCCACCACCCTCATCCTTGCCTTACTTCCTAAGTCGTTTGAGAGTTTCATTGTTAATTACAACATGAATGGGACTAAAGCGACTTTGCCGGAGTTACATAATATGTTAAAGACTTTTGAATCTTCTACCTCTAAGACCAAGCCTATTCTGATGGTTGGCTCCTCCAGTCGCCCCAAACCGAAAGGTAAGGGACAACAAGGAAGTGGCAAAGTCGCGTTCAAGAAGAAGAATGGCTTCGCGGAGGGCAAAGAAGAAGAAATTGCGCGATCGATGTTTGCATGAATTGCAACGGAAGAGTCATTGACAAAGGATCGCGACCGCCCACGCGGAGGAATGACACCAAAGTGCTAATGTGCAAGGTATGTTTGTAATTGAAATTAATCTATCTATAAATGATTCTCATTCCCGGTACTTGATATCGCGTGGCTCGCACATTTGTACAAATGCGGGGGCTAACCGATAGCGGGAAGGTCGCCTCGCGAGTGGACTGTGGCGTCGGAAATGGAGCACGAGTTGCTGCTGAGCGCGTGGGAACTTATAGGATAGATTTACCTTTTGGCAAAGTTTTAATGTTGAACAATTGTTTTTATGTTCCTTCTTTGATAAGAAATATTATTTTCATTCCTGCACTTGATTCAGAGGGTTTTTCCTCAAACACGTCTAATGGCAATATGATTTTGACTTTAGATAATGTTGTGTATGAAATTGCGCCTCTTGTGAATGGATTGTATACATTAAACTGCCACAGAGAAATTTTCAATGTACAAAATAAAAGGACTAAGTTAAATGAAAGAAATTCTACCTACTTATGGCATTGCAGACTTGGTCATATCAATCAAACAAGGATAGAACGGTTGCGAAAATTAAATTACCTCGAACCATTCGACTTACAATCTTATGGTAACTGTGAATCCTGTTTGAAAGGTAAGATGACCATTAAACCTCTTTCTGGAAAGGGGATCCGTGCCAAGGAGGTGCTTGAGTTGGTACATACGGACGTATGCGGACCCTTTTTGCCTCAAGCTAGAGAGGGTTTCTCTTACTTCATCACTTTCACAAACGACTTATCAAGGTTTGGATATGTGTATCTTATGAGATACAAATCTGAGGCTTTTGAGAAGTTTAAGGAGTTTAAGTGAGAAGTTGAGAAACAACTCTCAAAGAGTATCAAGACTCTCCGATCTGATCGTGGGGTGAATACTTAAGCAAAGAATTTCTTGACTACTTAAAGCTTCATGGAGTTCATTCCGAATGGACACCTCCTGGAACACCACAGATGAATGGTGTTGCCGAGAGTAGAAACCGAACCTTGCTTGACATGGTTCGTTCCATGATGAACTTTTCAGCTCTTCCTACATACTTTTGGGGATACGCTATTTTGACCTCAATATATGTTCTAAACAGAGTACATCTAAATCAGTCGTAAAGACACCATATGAGGTATGGTGTGGCAAAAAGCCATCACTTAGACACATGAGGCCCTGGGGGTGTCCTGCATATGTCAAGAAGTTGATCACTTATAAGTTGGAATCTAAAAGTGATAAATGTTACTTTGATGGGTATCCGAAGGAAACTAAGGGATACTATTTCTATCTTCCTGGAGAACATAAGATATTTGTTTCTAGGAACGCAACTTTCCTTGAAGATGAATATGTCCACAAGGATGAGAGTTGCACGGAGATAGAACTTGAAGAAATTCAAGAACAAAGTAATATAGAGGTTGAATCCTTGCCCGATGATGAAGGCAAGAATTGAGTGGGAGCTTTTGGCGAAAATTGGGTATTTGGGTACCTCCTTTGGCCAGTGGGAGTGCTACGAGGAGTAATGCAGAACTGCAAGATCTCCCGGCACAGACCTTGGGAGCAAATGCACCAGTTGCATTTCCTCCCATTCAGGAAAGACATGAAAATGATATTCCTGAAAGCTCTAATGTTGGTGGATCGACCAACGCACAAAAATCTACTCACAGTCAAAACATACTTGTAACTGAACTGCAAGACAATCAACTCCGTAAGTCCACTAGATCTCATCGTCCTCCGAAAAGACTAAATCTGCTTGTGGAAACACAAAATGAGCTAGATATTTCAGATGATGACGAGCCTAGAACCTATAGCGAAGCAATGCTAGACATTGATTCGAAGAGATGGCAAACAGCCGTGAAATCCGAAATTGAATCTATGTATATCAATCAAGTATGGAACTTGGTTGATTTGCCGAATGGGGTTAAACCCATAGGATGCAAATGGGTCTTCAAGAAGAAGATTGATGCATCTGGCAAGGTTCAGACTTATAAAACTAGACTAGTGGCTAAAGGTTTTACACAGCGTCCTGGTGTGGATTATGACGAAACCTTTTCACCGGTGGCTAAGATAAAGTCTATTCGGATTTTGCTTGCGATAACTGCACATTATGATTATGACATTTGGCAGATGGACGTCAAAACTGCATTCCTCAATGGTAATCTAATTGAGGAAGTGTATATGAAACAACTCGAGGGTTTTTCATGTGAGTCCAGACCAAATGTTGTGTGCAGGCTACAGAAGTCCATTTATGTACTTAAGCAAGCCTCTAGGAGTTGGAACATTTGCTTTGACAATGCTATCAAATCTTTTGATTTTGTCAGAAGCAAAGAGGATCCTTGTGTTTATTTCAAACGCAAGGATGAGGGTATTGTCTTCATTATTATATATGTTGATGACATATTGATAATGGGAGATAATAGGACCCTCATGCAGTCAGTTAAAGATTGGTTGTCCAAGACCTTCATGATGAAGGATTTAGTTGAAATTTCTACGGGAATTAGGATCTATAGAGATAGACCTAATAGATTGTTGGGTCGCGATCGATCTACATAGACAAAGTGCTTAGACGTTTTCCAATGGAGAATTCCAAGAAAGACAGTCTTCCGATGGGTCAAGGCATCAAGTTATCAAAGAAGGGCTGCCCCTATAATCCTATTGAACTTGAGCGCATGAAAAGGATCCCGTATGCTTCGGCTATAGGATCAATCATGTATGCCATGACCTGTACTAGGCCAGATATAGCCTTTGCACTTAGTATGACTTGCAAGTTCCAGCAGAATCCTGACGAGGAACACTGGAAAGCAGTCAAGAGTATTCTCAAGTACCTCAGACGTACTAAAGATTACTTCTTAGTCTATGGTGGAGTTGATGAGCTGGTTGCCACTGGGTATACAGATGCTAGTTTCCAGACAGATGTTGATGATTTCAAATCTCAGTCTGGTTACACTTTCATTTTCAACGGAGGAGCGATGGTGGAAGAGTTCCAAACAAAGCTACATCGCACTTCGACTCATCAAGCGGAGTACATTGCTGGATCGGAGGCTGCTAAAGAAGTTGTCGCGATTTCTGAGTTCCTGAAGGAACTAGGAGTTGTTCCGAGTGCTAGTTGTCCAATAACGGTTTATTGTGGCAACACTGGTGCGATTGCACAGGCAAAGGAACCAAGATCAACAAACAGAAACAAGGCCTGAAGATCCTAATGTTATTGATGATGATATGTAAAGGCCTGAAGGGTAACAGTTACTAAGTCAAATATTACGTCGATTGAAGGATATGATTAGAAGGAGATTATACCTAAATGTTCGGTTGATGACCGAGACATAAGAAATGGGAAAGAGCTGAAAATTGGGACAGGACCGCGGTGCCTTTAATTTAGGACCGCGGTTCCGAAAACAGGCACAGGCACCGTGGTGCCATTTACTTTGGGCCGCGGTGCCTAACCGAATTCGGGCGGTCCGAATTTTAGTCGATCCAGTTTTCTTTGGGCTGACCATGAAACCCTAAGCCTCTGTTTACAACTATAAATAGAGGGCTTACCTCCCATTCCAAATACACTAAACCTACGAGACTTCTAAAGCTCTGTCAGAATCCCTAACATTCCTGACTTAGCAAATTACATCATAGTTTTCAGAACTTACAAATCGAGGGACGTTTGCGTGTGCACCCTCGGACTACACAAAGTAACAGATTCAACTGCTTGGCTGATTGCTGCTTCGAATGTAAGTCTTCTGTCGAAGTTTTACATCAATTCTGTACTTTGTATTTTCATTACTTATCATACTACAGTTCTACCGTCGTCGGATTTTGAAACATAAATTTTCAAATTCCGTTGCGTGTACGAACCCGACGTAAACACCTACGGTCTAAACAAGCCAATCAAAGCAAATTTCCATTTAAGTGCTAATCCAAGTATCCAACTAGGATGGTTGTTATATTGAACTTTTCTTATTGGAGTTTGCACTTTTTTGGAAGAGTGAGATAACTTGGAGTTAAGAGTGAGTTTAATAGCAAGGGCAAATTATATGCTCCTCTTCGAAACCAAACTACTGGCTTGTTTCGAGATTTTAGCATTATCAGTCCTTGCCCATGCGAGCAAAGAGTGCTCAAAGCCACTCCTTTGTGTGTGTGCGTGTGGAGGGGGGAGGGGGGCTGAGCATGATTCGAATATCAGGACTAAATCTTAAAGAGGGATATTTTATCAGGGAAAAAAATTCAAAGAGAAAATATGATTTGCATGCACAGACAAAATTTCTTGACATTCTCTATCTCCATATTTTACTGCATGTTTGGAAGGTCCAATAATACTTATACCTCCTTATGAGAGGATTTTGTGGTCTATTTAGAGATTATATTTATCATGGAGCTAGAATGAAGTCTTTGGAATAAAAAGTAAAAATGGTCTGTGCTACGCAGACCATTTTTACTTTTTATTCCAAAGACTTCATTCTAGAGCTAGGTCCATGATAAATATAATCTCTAAATAGACCACACAGACCTAGATTTCATCATAATGTTCCATTTTGTTGAAGAATTAAAATAGAGATCGCAGAGTTGAAACATTCTTTTTCTTCCTCATCGCTTACCTACTTCAGCTTCCCTCTTCTCGTGCTTATTTTAAGCTTACTAAAAGTTTGGAATTTCCGAAGTGGTCTGAGACATCAGTTCGGCTATTACACGTTTAGGGCACGTTTTGCTGTATAAGATAAAGTAAAGTGAGATCGATCAGATTGGCTTCTCTTTTGCATGCCCTTTTATTGAACAAATTTCTACATGGTTCCTAGTCATTTAGTGCAACGTTTATCTCATTTCCTTTTTGATAAGGGAGAACTCTAATAGTAATGTTTCATCTCGTCTCTTGGTTTGATAAAGAAATACTTCTTTGAAGCTGCTGGATTCATCAGCACTGTTTCTAGAATTAAACTTAATGCTCGGACTCGCTCTGGCAAGGACGTGAATTATAGCAAAAGAATCACATATTTGATTGCCTTTAGAATTTTATTAACTGTTGTACTAACTTATGTAGACGTTGCAAAAGAATGTCCAGGGTTTGACAAGGAAGAGATAGCACATTGATGTTATTGGTTAGGGTTTCACTTTTGATTTTGGGATAGAATCACATGGTCTGCTTGCATTGAACCAATTTCCATCCCTTTATCTGGGCCTTTATATTCCTCTTTAACTTTTAGTTCTAAGTCCACTTTGTTAACTTCTCTTTCCTACTAGGCTTGTAAGTCATGCTTCTATGTATGCATGCTTATACTGTTATACACATTATGATGAATTATTGGACTTTTACATAACTTGTACTCACATACGTTTATATAACATGCATAATATATTCAAGTTGGAGCGGAAAGTCTGAAATGATAAGGATAATTCTTACTGAGTTTGTAATCACATTTCCAATACCGTTTTCCAGTAAGGTATCCATAATTTACGATGATGTTATATACAACCTATCTTGTATGCTGGGCAGGGATGCTGTGGTTTGTCTTTGATATTGCATTTAAAAAGTGCAGGTATAGGTAGTATGAATTTTTCTACTAATGCTGGGTAAATATTTTTGTTTCCTCTTTTCTTGAGTAAGTTGGAGAGTGGAGAATGGAGGGGTGCTTATATACAGGTCAAGCTAAATGTAACTTCTCTCAGTTTTTGCGGTGCAGTCTTGTTTACTGCTAGCCTGACTTCTTGTCCTGAGAAAGATTTGTTTTCAGTGATTTTTGTCCCCTGCGGCTTTCTTCTTTGAATTTCATTTATGTGGGTTCATCAACCATGAGAGATTCCTTTCTTGGAATAAACACACCCTCTTCCTTTTTTGCCCTTTTAATAATAGAATATTTTGGTTTGTTGTGAAAGACTTGCATTTGTGCTGTTGGCATCTTGCTCATTGTTTTTAAGTTGTTTGATATGTCTTCATCAAACCGTGAAAACAAGCATGTAAATACATCTGCCCATCTCTAGTATTTTGCGTGCTTAACATAAAATTTTGCTGTTTATTATAGGAATTGACCAACATGACCTAGATAGTAGGGGAAGGAAGACAAAGCACAAGGGGAAAAATGTCGTATGGTCTCCAGCAATGGACAAGTGTCTGATTGAAGCACTTTCTATCCAAGCAAGAAATGGAAATAAAGTTGACAAATGCTTCAATGATAATGCATTTAACGCTGCTTGCGTTGCCGTTAATTCTCATTTCAGCTTGTCCATAAATAACCAAAAGGTTGTTAATCGTCTTAAAACAATCAAAAAGAGGTACAACATAATCAGGAATATCCTCAGTCAAGAGGGATTCTCTTGGAATCCAAATACAAATACGATAAACTGTGAAGACGATGATCTTTGGAAGAGATACGTCGCTGTAAGTTTTAGCTCGTTATTGTCCCTTTATGTTCTTAACTTTGTATCTATTCCTTCTTTGTGTTTTGACGTGCCCCCTTTTCATTATTACCTCTCTAAGTTCCATATAACTTTTTTTAAAATTCTTCAGCTAGTCTGATGCCTTTGAATATTATCTGATATCTTATCAGGCACACCCTGATGCTAGGACTTTCCGAGGAAAACAGATAGCCATGTATGAAAAAATGAAAATCGTATGCGGAAATTATCTAGCTCCTAACCGCTTGGCTAGAATGTCAGGCAAAGTGAACGGAAACCCAGTGGTAGAGTGCAAGTATGAACAAGAATCTGCTTCATATCTTTCAGCAAGTTCAGAGCATATGAACGATTCGGATGGAACCGAGACACAGTCGTCTGCTAAAGAACCAGTATATACTGAAATGCTTGCTAAAATGAAGACGAATATGAACCCGAAGCTCAACCTGAGGGTCAAGCTGCAAAACGGACTCGTAGCTCAGCGACTCTTCAAGATGCAATGTTGGCTATAGCCTCAAGCATCCGGCACTTAGCTGACACAATTGAGCAAAGCAAGTACCCCATCGATACCCCTGCTCTTTGCAAGCTGTGATGGAAATCGAGGGTCTGGAAGAATCGAAGCAAATGTGTGCTTTCGAGTTTTTGAATGAGGACCTTGTCAAAGCCAGGGCTTTCATGGCATACAATAGAAGACTGAGGAGAATATATTTGTATAGACTGTTTGGGTGGTGGAGATATAATATTTTGATGGTCTATTCTACTTCTTGGTCCTCTCTTTTTGATGGATGAGTCCATTATATTTACTCTTTCACATTTTGTTGTGGAGTATTCACAGAAGAGAATGCTGTCCATACATAGAACTGTATCCATATTCAAAAGCTGACTCAGAATTGTACAGGAATGTTGTACTATGATCCTTGTGCTTCTTAACTGAACATTTTATCAAATAACTTGCAACTTTGTACCATGCCAGAAAAGATGTGGTACCTTTTTGTTGTGAAGAAATTTCTTTTCCACTGGACCAGTGGATTCCACTTAGTGATGTGGACCATTTCATATTCCAATACTTCTTGTATTTTGTTATTTTCTTCTTCTAGTTATAGAATATAATCATGGTAAATTTCACTACTGAAAGCCCACTAATCATAAATTGTTATCATGGTTAATTTCAAATACACCCAAAATAACTTGTAATGTGACTGGCTTTAATTATCTTATTTTTATGCAATGCGATTGTAATAAAATGGCTATTATCGTCTCTTTAATGTTGATGTACCGTAAAATAATATCTACTTGATCCAAAAATTATGTTAACAAATGAACGAAGTTAGATACTTTTTGGTTTAAAAAATTCTGACTAATTACATTTCATCGACGTATAAACAAACAAATAACTCCATATTATAGTGATGGAAAAAACACATTTGTCAGGTCATGCTCAATATTTAGCCAAGTTTTAAAGCTAAAGGTTTGAATCATACTCAACATTTGTCAGATCATGATCGACATCTAGTCTATTTCGTCAGCTCATACTCAACATTTCAATTTCATAAGTGTATAAACTTTTGTCATCAGTTGAAAAGGATAAGATCGATAGAGATTAATTAGAGACTGTTCTAACATTACCTAAGATAGAGAGCCAAGAAAATGTTCAATTCATAATGTTTGATCAAATGTTAGTCCTCTACCCAGACGAAACATCCTCTTGTTTCTCTGTATACACGTACCTAAGAAGACTTTTCTTTAGCAGAAATGACCAAATTAAGGAACAGTTTCGTCCATGTTCTAGACAACATTTGACAAATCAAATGGCCGGTAGGACTAGACTACATAGTAGAGAAATAGAAAAGTGACGAGTGAAAGTGTTAACACTTGACAAATCAAATGGTAGGACAGATTAGACACGGGAGAAATCTGAAAAGTATTGAGCACATTCTGGAAAAGATCAGCGTCATTTAAGATTTTTGTATTGAAAAGTATTTGTGATGTGTGTGTATTGAAAAGTATTTGTGCAATTTTGTCAAGATTTATGTGATGTTACATTATCATACTCCCTTCTTTCGTTCATTTGAAATCATCACACAATTGTCTTCTCGTCTTTTAAGACATTTGAATCTTTTTCTCTGTAATTTTAGAATGGAATAAAATTTGGGTTGATCGTGTGCGAGGACTAGGCAAAAATATAATTTTATCGAACCTCGTAAATTTTTGGTATTCTTTTTTTATTGTTGTCTCTATTACTATTTATTAGTTGCCTTTAGATATGGTAGTTGTGATTTAATTACTCTGTATATATTCGGCTTTCGCAACAATTGGTATCAGAGTCAAGATTCTGTCTCAGTATGCTCCGTGATTGCAGCACAGTCTGAACTTCCACATTAGAAAATAATTACTTTGGTCTTCTGTATTGTCAGCTAATAAATAATATTTATATTAGAAATGGAAGACAAAGAAAAATGAAGAATCAACATCGGGTGTCACTAATACGTCATTGACATCTTCGCTTATGACAAAAATTGTGTCAAATGCAAAATTTGCAGTTGAATTTTTTTATGGGTCAGGACATTTTGGGATGTGGCAAGGCGAGGTTCTTGATGTCATTTTTCAACAAGGGCTAGATATTGTCATAGAAGAAAAGAAACTAGAGAGTAGATGAGAAGAAGATAGGAAGATTATCAACTGTGTTGCTTGTGGTACCATTCGATCTTACCTCGCAAGAGAACAGAAGTATCCATACAGGAAGGAAATTTCGGCAAGTAAATTGTGGGATGCATTGGAGGATAAATTTTTGAAGAAAAACAATCAAAATAAACTCTGCATGAAAAAAGGTGATTACGCTTTACATATGTTCCTAATACCACAATGAATGATTATATCACCAACTTTAATAAGTTGGCGACAGATTTGCAGAATATGGACGTGACTTTTAGTGACTTGGTAGAGCAACTACCTTATATCTAATATGTATAAGGTTAATCAAAATTTGTACGGTAAAAGTATATTATGAAAAAAATTAGCAGCTCAATTCTATCAAAGAATTGTATTTTCAAAGTTTGAACTCGAGACATTACAGCATGATTTTCCCTATTATGACCTCGTATATCTTAAATGTGTTGAGTTGTGGAGCCTAATTCATCGCCGGTACTATGAAGAGCCTACGCAGAGTGTGGAACGCTGATCGACTAGGAGCGTCGTTTTTAGGCTTGGAAATTTTAGACTTGTATTATGTTCGCCCTAGTTTTCGCTATATATAGACTAGAGGCGTCATTTTCTTTCTTTTGAGGTCGAGCAAGAGAGAAAAGAGAAAATTGTAAACTCAAACTCCCTATTTGATTATAGTAAAATCTGCAGCGGCAAAATGGACGTAGCTCTCGCATTGAGGGTGAATCACTGTAAGTCAGTGTGTGTTATTTGTTTTTCGCTTATTTAGTGTTTTCTGATTAGGTAGAATTTGTGACTCAAATCCTAACAAAATGTTCTTTTCTGAGTTGCTCCTTCCTTCCACCACATGATGTTAGTTCTTGTTTTCTCGATCAGGACAGGTCGTTAAAATTGGTGGCTCAATTTAACTAATTGATCTTCAATTAATTTGTTGCCGACTTAACCCATCCTTCTACCTTTTCTTTTAACTCTGCTTATTGCTCCCAAAAAGAAAAAAGAAAAACCTTTGATATTACCTATAATTATAATTCAAATGAGACGAAAAGATTGAGAAGTTTGCCCAATAATTCCAACAGGAGTACCAGTCTTTCACAACTACTTGAAATTAATTAGAACAAAGACTTTTCCAACTCAAGTGCATGCACTGTCCATTAATTCCCACACTAACTAGCTTCCCTATAAATACGGCCTATTTATCCTTCAGTACCATTAATCACAAAAACCCCACAGAAATTAAACTCACAATGGAGAGAGTTAACAAGTTGTGTGTGGCATTGTTGATCATCAGCATGATGATGGCAACAGCCTCGGCACAGAGCGCTACGAACGTGAGATCAACATACCATCTGTACAACCCACAGAACATAAACTGGGATTTGAGAACAGCCAGCGCTTACTGCGCTACTTGGGATGCTGACAAGCCTCTCGCCTGGCGCCAGAAGTATGGCTGGACTGCTTTCTGCGGTCCTGCTGGACCTCGCGGCCAAGATTCCTGCGGTAGATGCTTGAGGGTATGTACCACAATAATTTTTTATACTATCAGATTACTTATATAACTATTACATACAATAATGGTCTAAAAGAGTATGTTTAAATTGCATGCGTACGTACTTTCTGTATTTGGATTTAATGACACGAGTTGAGTCATAAAAAAACGTGAATTATTATAAGTGAACTAGTTGAAAGAGAAAATACTTAAAGTAGCTAGCACAGCTGCTTATTATAACAGTCATCAACATTTTTATCCAAATACGTTACCTGTTAATTATAAAATCAGCTTCTACACCTAAAAGTATTTCTCGGTGCTTATCAGATACTTTTAATGTGCAGGTGACAAACACAGGAACCGGAACACAAGCAACAGTGAGAATAGTAGATCAATGCAGCAATGGAGGGCTTGATTTGGATGTGAACGTGTTTAACCAATTGGACACTAATGGATTGGGCTACCAGCAAGGACACCTTATTGTCAACTATGAATTTGTCAACTGTAATGACTAAGCTACCTCTTCCTAGAAAAAGTGCCATCATCAATAAACCACAATCGCATTGATTTCATATTAGTAATACTATCGAGATTGATGTTTAGAATAAAAGGGACTGAGCTTTTAATAGTATAGTTATATCAAAGCTCTACTACTATACTTTGTATACCCTTCACGATTAATAGAATAAAACTTATTGTTAATTAGTACTATGAAGTGGATGAATATTTGTGTATGACTTGTTCGTCTTGATTCTATTACGTGTGCATCTCCCCTTTTCAAAGAATTGAAAGAAAAGCAAGGTGTAAACATATGCTACTAATTCTCTGTTATCACCAACACAAGTACAAAAGCTACTAATTAAGGTTGAGGAATACCCTTTTCTTGAACCATTCAGCTAGAAGAAAGTATATATGCTATTTGCAAGTAATATTGATAAGAACAACAGTGTCAATCAAAAATTTGAAACATGAAAAAGACAAAGAGAATACGAATTTTAAGTAGAAATAAGAGGAATATTTGAAGTGAGATTTGACACGATTGTGGTTGGTGCTTAAATGAAAAGAAAAATTCTAGCATATTTGCATTGCTATAAAATCATTTGAGTACAAGCATCAAGCTGTCACTCAATATACTCCTCCATTGCAAGTTCTAATCTTAAGGTATAAAGGGGTGGGGGGGGGGGGGGGACACAATCCCAATAAGAAAAGCTTAGCTGAATCTAAGATCCATTAATTGAAGCCTTCCCAAAACTCATGCACCAAATATAGCAAATGTCTGAAAATCCATCAAATTATGGCACACTTCCAACTTCCACCCCACCACCCACCATTCATTCCGTCAGGAAACCCCCATACGCCGTCCATGGCGCCTGTTCTTCGACTACACCCTCATTTCCATTCCTTACAACTACTCCGAATCCATGTCGCGCTTGAGACGTAACCTCAACTACTTCCGCGTCAACTACGCCATGATACTCCTCCTCAGCCTTATTTACCACCCAATCTCAATGATCGTATTCTTAGCTATATGTATAGCTTGGTTATACTATTTCAGTGAAGAACCAATCATACTTTCGGGACCCAATTCGATGATCGTCTTGTTTTGGTTGGTTACTGCAATGTTTTGGTTGCTTTGATTATTGGGCCTACACGGGTCATTAAGGGGAACTGAGGACTTGTTCTTGGATGAGAATGAGGCTGCTGAAGGCGGGTTACTTTCGCTTGTAAGTGAAGAACAAATTTGGCCTAGTTATAGATATCAGCTTCAAATGATATGGGAAATCTGAAAGATTGGATTTTGTTAATTGTTCTTGGATTATATTGGCCGTCTTGGAGATCTTTTATTGCTAATTTGGTGCTGAATTTGAGTGAAGTGGTGGTTGCAAAGTGTAATGTGTGAAGGAACATCCGCTCTACGAGGTAAGGTCTACGTACATTCTACCCTCCCAGACCCCACATTGTATTATTTCACTCGGTATGTTATTGTTATTGTATTTGTTGCTTGGAGGTGTCTTCCTATATCGATATAGTTAAAGGTGATTCTCTTTGCCTCAACCCTGTTTTTGAGTTTTAGTAGGATAGGGACTGTTACTATTTTGTTTTGATTATGATACAAATGAGAATCGAGCAAGGTGCTGAATTTCTACTCATTAAAATTTTGGCTAGTTTCTTTGTATCCTTTAAGTTCTCTTTTGGTCAATATTGTTACAATTCTTCGTTGCCTATCTGAAAGAAAAAGTTAGTGCATTTCTTCATGTATTTGGCTCCAAGTATGATATCTTTTCTCTTGGTGTTTCGTTGTTTGGATGAATTAAATCAGCAAATGTGAATGCAAAAAGTGTGATCTACTCTCTTCTCAAGTTGTTATATCATGGCTCCTTGTTGCTTCATGTTCCCGTTGTATCCATCTTTTTTAATTTCTTAGGATTTTATGTTACGATTCATTTATGCATAGCTGGTTCCTAATCTGATCTAGTAACTAAATGTTGTGCCAGTTAGCATGTCTGTAGAGTTAGTATGTGATTTGCTGTATAATGGCTAGATTATTCTTCCTTTTTGCCGGTTTCTGATAATTTGTCTCTTAGCTCTCGTTCTCTTGCCTTTCTTCTTTCCCCTTGCCAGCATTATAAGTTGTGTTCTTCTGTCCTTAACACATATCAGAATGTTTCCAAAGCTGGAGTTTAGCTACAAAGGCTCATGCATGACCTTCGAAAGAGTAAAGTGGATAGCTCTTGAAACCTTTATAGTGGTTTCAGTATCCTTTGGAAATTGTAGATTGTGGATAATGTAATATGCTCTTCATGTTTATAGTTGCAGTGCTATTTTTTTTACTACGTGTGTTCTGAATTTGCTATTGGTTTCCAGTGATGTCCATAATCTTTATAATTATTCCACTCTTGTATCCATCTCTAAGGGCTACTCCCCAGACCAAAACATATCACTTCATTTGCTCATGGTATCTATGTGATCGCGTATATAAAATCTGGTTGTGACGGCAGTTATCAACTTGAACTAGAAAAAAAAGAAAGAATAGGCTACTGGACCTGACAGATCCTTATCAAAAAATTCAGACCAGATAGCTCACTGCTGAAATTTTCAAGGCGTATGCAACACACTCAGGAAATTTCTTGTTACGATAGACTTTTCAAGTGTTACTTTTTTTGTTTGTAACTATTGTGTTTGAGCTAATCACACTCAGGGGAAGCTGACCTGACCCCTGTTGAGAAAGAAATCAAATTCTTTGTTGTTTATGATAACGTGGCCTTGCATATGCATGTCCTGTGTTCAAGGAAAATACATGATACCTGAATTTGTACTGTATCTGGTATAACTTTGGTGTGTCAAGGAATACGTGTACTTTGCCATCATAACATATCGCATAATATAAATGTTGTGGCACGTCAGTCAGACCAAAAAATGGAGTTTGGTATCAATTATGTATAGATTCCTGTTTTAGTAAACTCAAAATTCAAATTAGCTTGGAAAATCCATTATATGTGGACATCCTATTGTACTTTGGAAGAGTCAAAGCAAGTACCAATGTCTAGCTGGAGAAATGTTTTTCTTGGTAGGCCATAACTTTATAAAAGTATCATATTATGTTACAGTTTTGATTCATACATTACTGTCATATTTGATTGACGTATAATTCTTCAGAAAGAATATTCACCTCATGTATTTCCGTTGCTTGACATGGTCCTTTGTATGCGTTCTATCTGAAAGTATATGTATATCCTAGAGATAATATATATTAGGATATAATATATTTTATACACATTCGTATTTATATTAATGATGATTAATATTATGACAATTTGCATTTGTTGAATTATTAGTTGATTGTTTATAATATTTTATAAATGCATCCCTAAAGGTTACGTATTTATTAATGTTATAACGTAACTCTTAAATTACCTCGACTAATGATCATCGAAATTGAGATATCGATGATATGTGATATGTCGACATGTGGTCTGCATCATATCCTTAAGAGATGTAGTATGTCTCACTTGCTACGAGTTATGACAACTCGTGATGAACACATGAATACTTGTTGAAGTATTGACATGCCCTGCTGAGGTACTTTGTTATATGTCTATAATGTCATCAGCGTGTGGGAAATAAAAGTCCTTAGACTTGAGGTTGTTTACAGAGTAATGTACTTTGATCCTGTCCTGAGCTCAAATGTCTTATAGGTTGAGACGCGACTTGTTTTGGGTGCATTACGAAGTAGATTAAAGGTGGGGTAGACAATCAATTTTGACACGTTTTTCGGTCATTTCTTGCAATTTTAAGTATTTTAGCACACCGCATTTTAATCGTTATTTTGCATATTTTTACCTAATATTCTATGTTTTATTTTTCACAAAATGGCATTGCATCTTTTATTAAGCATTAGGTCTTTGTTAATATCATGTTTTATTATTATTACTTCGTTATTTTATTTTAATAGTTTTGCATCTCTTTAAATATTTTTATTTTTAAACAATTAACACTGTTGTATTTTTACTCAAGTCAAGTTCGTCAAATCAATCCAGTCTGAGGCACAATTTGGATCAGTCAAATTCTACATTTTTTTATTTCATCCCAACACCCTTTTTATTTTATCTTAATCATACACCTTTTATTTTCCCCCCAAAAACAATACCCATTTTTATTTTCCCCCAAAACCAAACCCTAAACCTAAATACCCTATATAATAGAAACCTCCCTTTCATTTTTCGAGACTCAGCCGCACCCCTCTTTCTATAATACTCCCCATTTCATTTTTAAGCCCAACAACACTCACATATCACCTTCACCCTTCTCCCCCGGCCAACATCATCAGCAGCATATAAAAAGGAGATCCCCTTTCTCATTTTTGGATTTGATCTTCCTCCATACATCTCCCTTATATTTTTACCCTTTCTCTCATCTTCTCCACACCACCCTGCTCCCGGCGAACCCTTCTGCCCGTCGAACCACCATTCCTCAATGAACCCGTCGAACACACCGGCTAACTCCCAGAGCCGGTGAACTGACCCACATCGTCGCCACTGTCCTTTTGCACCACGGCGACGTCGCTCCGGCGTACCTCATTGTGGAAGTGACGCCGCCATCCCATCTTGGCTACTGAATCTGGTCGACATTTCCGGCGACGTTATATTTTGTTCTTCAGCTTTGTTGCTATATTTTTTGTATTGATGGACTGATTTTTTGGCTTTGGTTTGGATTTATTTTCGATCTATTGAGTACTGGTTATTTGGGACTAATTTTGCTGATTTTTGCTTTATCTCGTCGGAGTTTTGAAACTCTGGCGACCTCTGTTGTCTTTCCCCTTCGGTACCTGTTGAGGTTTTTTTATTTTTGTTGTGTTGTCGAGAATTTTAAATTCCGGCGACCTTGTGATCGGTGTATTTTATATACACCTTTTGAGTCATTTTTAGTTAGTATTTTGCCCATTTTTGTACAAATATGTGTCGTGTTAGAAAAGATTGTCTTTCTTTTGAGTCACAGTGGTTTAAAGTGGCACATTGGTGATAAGGAGCGAAAAGAGGGCAGAAACAGAGGTTCCAGAGCTCAAAAAGCTAAAAAGTTGGCAACCGAGAAAGCGGGTAGCCGCGGCTGACTATCGCCAGATAGATAGCCACGACGCCAAGGCGATCCACAGAAGTTTCAGCGCGGCTTGCCAGGTCGTGGCGCCGACGCGGGAAATTTGACAAATCCGAATAGGACTGGGCCAAGACCAAAGAGGAAAAGGTTTTACACGTTTTTGGGAATATAAATAGAGCCTTTTAGGTCAGTTTTGGGGAGTTCCACACCTTACCATTCATCACAACATTAGATCAAGATTGGAGACTTATTTTTGAGTAATTTCTTGTTCTTTACTTTATTTTCTTTCTAGTATATGTTGGATACTATTTTAGTTCTTGGCATGGCTAGGAACTAACTTAATTTAGGGCTTTCCATGTCGAATCGCTTGAACCTCGTTTTATGAATTAATGAAATTTTGGTTTCTTCTTATTATTGTTGAGATTTATTCAATAATTGTTTTGATTGCTTGGTAATTAACTGATCACTAATTATCATAACTTATATGATTTCTAATCGAAATCCGAAAGTGGAGATTGTGAATATGCTATAGCTGAATAAACATAGGTTTAAATCGTGGAGAAAGTACCCCGATACTTGTGTAGCTTGATAGGTTATTGCTCTTAATCCTTCTTTGTAGTCAATCTTGTCATCGAAAGATAGAAGGATTCTACATTGGGGTTGAGTGTTTATATTACCTTAACAGGAGTATAAAACGGCTTAGTTAACCTGCTATCTCAACATAAAAGAAGAACCTTAATTATTTGCATTAACGAGTAAAGTGAGCGGATAGTCGAGGAGATTTGGAAGCCCTATTTCCACAATTTCTGAAGTAAAGTAAAGTAATTTAGTTAGCATCTATAATCATAGCTATAAACAAATCATCAAATTATCAGTTACCAAATAGATACTACAGAATAGAGGTTGGTAATTGGAAACTAATCTCTGAGGACGATAACTCGGTCTTCTAGACTATATTACTTGTCACGATACGTGCACTTGCGTTTAGCGTGTGTATACGTCGTGCATCACCTTGGTGGCTGCATTTTGGAACCCATGTTGGCTTTATTTGTTGGGATTCCATGGCCCTTGACTCTAAGGTTTTCCATGGTTTGTTGCTATTGATATTTGACCATTTCGTCGGACATGATTTCTGGCCATATTGCTTAATTTTTGGCCATTTGTGCTACTGATATTTTGGACCATTTTGTTATGTTATTGTTGTTTCCACTGTTCACGTGCCATTTCGTTTGTTGTGTTGCTGTTGCATTGCTATTGTTTTGTTGTCCCGGACTGATTTTGGACAACTTCGCACTTTTGATTTATTAAACTGATTTAGAACAAGATACTACACTAAATGGTCGATGAAGGAATCTCCGTCTGATTTTCAAGGTCTTCCCTGTACAAAAGACGGGTTTATTTTTGGCTTTACTTTTTAATTCTTGTCATTGCTTTAGAGTTATTCATTCTATTACTAACACTTTTACTAAGTGTTTATACAGGTACCCGAAAATCATCTTGTGCAGAATGCCTAAAAAAGGCTAAAAAGATGTCCCGGAGTCTTATTTTATGTCGTTGCATTTAATTTTAGTTTTATTATTCTGTATTGCATTTTATTTTAATTGTAAATTATAAAAAAAAAATGCTTAGAATAGGTAGATTAAAAAGACAATATATAATTAACCTTGGTTTGATCGGATAACCGCAAGTTAGCGGATCTTAAAGGATGTCTAACCCCTTCCCTTTAGGATAATAAAGAACTCTGATCCAGAATTTCATTAATTTCGTAAACCTTTAAATGGAGATCAATTCCAGTAATTTTATTGCAATAGTTCAAGTGTCCTAATTCACTTTAATAATTAGGTGGCGACTCCTCAAAACAAGCATTTTGCTCCATCCAGGGAACCGCGCCAAAGAGCAACGTTGCAGATACTGTTCTAACCCAGAGGTCAAAACGGGCGCGACTGATGCGCGTTATATGCACACACTTTTAAACGCAAGTGCACGTTATCGTATCAAGTAGTATAGTCTTAGATAAGACCGAATATCGTCCTCTAGGATTAGGGTTCAAGTACCAACTATCTATTTTCTAGTATCTATTTGGTGAATTAATGATTGATTGTTTTGTTTATAACTAAGAATTATTAAAGACAAGTAAATATAAAGAATTACTTCAGATGTGATGAGAATAGGGCTTCTATGTATCCTCACTATCCGCTTATGCTACTTACTAATGCATTACTTATGGTGTTCTTCTTGGAGAAAGCGGTTTCTGAAATCGTTTTATACTCCGTTAGGGTTATATAAACACTCAACCCCAGTATTGTTCCTTACCTAACTTTCACGATAAGGGTAACTCTATAGGAGGATTAAGAACAAAAACCTAGTTATCACACGCACAATGCGCAAAAATCGGGGTGTTAAGCCTCTCATCAACGCTTACAAAACTAATTGAGGTATTTTCATCCCCAATTCAAGCTGTCTACCCAACTTACAAGATATTCACAATCCCCCTTTCGTAATCGATTAGAAATCATATAGTGATAACTAGTTGTCAATTAGCTACCAAGAATTCAACTCGATTATTGGATAGATCTCTCGATAAGAAAAATAACCATAAGTACGCATTAATTTATAACATAAGTTTCAAGAAGTTCAACATAGAAAGCCTATAGGAGAATTAGTTCCTAGCCATAAAGATGACAAGAACTAATTCCAAGTTCATCATGCAACTGAATTAAAGAAAAGAAAAAGGAAAGAAATTACTAAGTTTAGGTCTCTAATCTCCTAGCAAGAAAATCTTGTGTTGTAAGAAA
Organism: Przewalskia tangutica; assembly: GCA_029844215.1. Lineage (NCBI taxonomy): Eukaryota > Viridiplantae > Streptophyta > Magnoliopsida > Solanales > Solanaceae > Przewalskia > Przewalskia tangutica. Next base: position 19,668,814 of record CM056721.1, read on the forward strand.
GGGAACCTCAAAACCGCCTAGGTTCTCCTTATATAGGTTTAAAACGCCTCATTTTTTCCTGCAGCTGGCCCAAAAATCCGTCAAAGACCTAATTTTTCCGCGTCGCCGCGCGCCTGAGATAAGCGCGGCCGGAGTTGCGATCCGTCGGTGTTTGGCGCGCCCGATATCTGTTGTTCGAGGCGCGTACTGATCTTCGTAGCTCCTCGGATGTTTAGCGCGCGCGCCGCCTGGTCTTCGAGGCGCGCTGAAGTTTCTGTCTCTCTTCGGATAGTGGGCGCGCGCATTTAGCGCGCGCTTAGATCTTCGCGCGCTTTCTGCGAATGATGGCGCCGCGCCGCTTCGATTGCAGGAGCGCGCGTACTGGATTCTGCTTCGCCACTTTCTCTGCCATTTCATCTGCATCTCCTCTTTGCCCTCTTTTGCTCCTTTTCCGCCATTTGGCCATTTTAACCACTTTGACTCAAAAGAAAGAAAAACTATCCTAATACGACACTTATATGTGCAAAATGGGACAAAAGACTAACTAAAACTGACTCAAAAGGTGTATATAAAATACACCGATCAAATACCCCCAAACTTAACCTTTGCTCGCCCTCGAGCAAAGATTGATAGAAATAAAATAAAAGACTCAAAGAATGAAAAATAAAAGACTCCATGTCATTAATCACTTTTGCTGCATAAATGTTAACTAGAAAAACATGAAGGTTAGCAGAATAATATGCAGGAACATATAGCATGAAATTTTCAGAACACTAAACACATGAAGCTAAATATTTCGCAAACTCATATTCATCATGCTTAATGGAAGTCAATATACTAAATCATGCATATAAATTCAAGAATTCCTATGGCATGCTTACTTGCTATTCTCCACTAATTCTGGATATGCATAAAAGAGATCTTCAGGACTTTGAGGGTTGTAATGTAGGCTTAGGTAGGGGTTGGTAAAGATAGGCATTTAGGCTCATTTTTCTGTACCATAAGCTCTTTGGCTGTTCATTGTTTCCCTTTTCTTTTGATTCTTTCCTTCACTTCAATTCTATCCTTCCCTCTTTTGTTTTGGGAGAGTGAAGTGTATTATACAAATAGCACCCCAAACTTAGGCTTTTGCCTCTTTCTTATTACTTTTCCATTAGGGTCATCAAACTTGTTCACTCTTTTTGTTTCTTCTTTTTAACACAATGTACTCCACTATTTCATATTTTCACTTATGGCATAATTTTGTGGGAATATGGGGTGTCAGAAGAAGTTTCAAATTTAGGCTCAATTGTGACTAGGGATATTTTTAAAGTGCGGGATAGAAAAGAATGGTAAGAATTGGCTATCAAAGAAATGCTGAGTCATCTCCTAACATCATATCCTAACTATTTACCTCAAATAGCAAGCACTCATAACACATAAGCATTTATCATTTAGCATGCATAACTCAAGCAAGAAACTCCAAATAGACAGATTCTGTGAGCTTTTAGCATATCTAACCTAAGTGTTTAGATAGTTGCTTCAATTCCTTTACATTATTCCACCTTACTTCACTAGGTGTTTCTAGCACCTACAAAGATACATGATCTTTGTGAGCAATTATGACTCAAGAAAGAAAAAAATTTGGTGACTCAAAATAAACATAAGACAAAAAAAAAAAAAAAAATTAAATAAAACATAACATGACACACAAATAACAACTAAAACACAAAAACACACCCCCAAACTTAAATCACACATTGTCCCCAATGTGTGTAGACTCAAAGCGATAAAGAAAATAAGACACTTACAAACTTTGGTTAAAATGGTGGTGGTGGCGGTGGATAATCATCGACCATTGGTTGAACAAGGCACTCAGCTCGTCGATTTGTTGCCTTGTTTTCTGTTGTCCTTGTACTACTGTTTGCAAGGTCTGCATCATCTCCTTCTGGTGTTGGTACAATTGCCCCATTGTGGGCTCTGAAGGTTCTGCTCTTGTGGTTGGCGGTGTTGGGTCTCGCCTCATTGAGCCCTATTTCGGCTCATCTTCATCCATGGCGGCCTCTGCTGCTTTCTGCTCTTCTTTGGTGGTGCTCTCCGTTTGGGCTCTTTGAAGTGGAGTGCAGGAAAGAGTGCACTATCTCATAGGACACCTGGCGGTTGGTTTCTTTCATGAGTATCAGTGGGTAGTTGTGGGACCGCACTCGTGTGGCTAGGCGGTAATAAGTGAACCATGTCCCAATCCACTGTCGTTACCAACTCGCGATTTCTTCCATGCTCGCACAATCTCTTTCCCACATCAATCGCCGCCCATAATTCCATAAATCAACTTAATCCTATCTTACGGCACTCTGGTGAAGTGCGTGGATGGAATCACGCGGCGGCGAAGTATATCCAAGCCTTGGTGCCTTGTTGAATGGCGCTTTCGCTCTAGATCCATTTCTTCCAATCTCAGCGGCTCCGTGGTAGCTTCGTATGCTGCGACGGCATTCGATTGATGTTGTTGGTACTCTAGACCATGTTTTAAAATGGCTCCAATCACGATTCCTCCTTCAACATCCATTTGTTTTTAGAGTCGCGTTTATTCTTCCGTCACGCGGGCATATAATTTCCACTTACAAAGCACCGCTTCATCCTCTCGGAAAGTTTGCATAAAATTCCGCACCATTGTTGTATTCACTGGTTTTATCTTCTCGGATTGACAAATCTCTTCCACCCCTTAGCTCTATCATAGCCGGATGGGCTCATAAATGTCTTCCTCCCCATATGATCCCTTTGGTAATCCATTTCCTTCTCGGAATTACGGGCACAGTATCAAGCCTTTTGTATCTTTGGAAGGCCTGGTAACTCACAAATCTATTTTCATCGTATTGTGGGGTTGGGGTGGATGTGGATCCTCTTCTCTTTCTGGTGGCCATTTTTAAACAAAATCTGCAGCTTCTAATATTTGTGGCACAATGTCTCCTACACACTCAACAACTAGCAGCGACAACACCCCCAAACTTCAACAATGCCCACAACCTCTTTTTCTACTCTTTTCTCCAACTTCACAACCAACTTTTCAAGGTGCAAACTACTCCAACTACAATACTCTTCCCAACTCCTACCTCCTATGACTTCAGTGAAAGGATTCAAGAACAAAGATAGGGATTACCTTTTGATGAGAAGATTCAAGCTTGTTCTTGTTTCAATTGGTGGGTTGAGGCTATGGAATGGAGCTTTGTTGTTTGAGATAGTTGGGGGTTTTTGGGAATTTAAGAGTTTAGGTTGTGGTTGGGTTGGATTTGTGTAGGATTTGTGGGAGAGTTTACGAAAATTCGTGGGTTTTAGAGAGGAAGGTTAGGTTTTGGAAGTTGGAATTGGGAAAAATCGATTTTTAGGCGTTTTAAATTTACGGATTCGACTTGGTGGCCTGCAGCCAGCGCCATGGCTAAACATTTGCGCTCGCCGGGACTTTCTGCGCTTGTGCTCCACAGGCGCGCATGGCTAAATTCTGCAAACTTTCGGAATTCTCTGCGCGGCCTGCTCGCAGGGCGCGGTGCCTAAATTCTGCGCTGTTGACTCTTTTGGCGCGACCTCTACAGGCGCATGGCTACCCGCTTTCGAAATCGACTTTCTTTGATTTTCGCCTTGATTCATTCCCTTTACCTATCACTCACAAAGACAAACACAAGAACCCGTGAGATTGTTCTAGACAAAATAAAATAAACTAAAGCAGAAATTAAAATAACATAATTGAAAGCGTTGGGTTGCCTCCCAAGTAGCGTTGTCTTTAACGTCTTTTAGCGGGACGATTAACCTTTACGAGTGCCCGTTGGGCCCTTACTGCTGCTTGCAATCCAGATTTATTGCTATAGGTCTCAATTTCCTATAACTATTTGTTCAAGCAGGGCCTTAAACATACAAGTATCCCCAAGCACACAAGATGAGTTTGTCTTTTGAAAGCTTATTTTGTAGGAAACCGTGAAATTCTCTACATCTCTTGACTCTGGGGGTTGCCCTTGATGGTATGCAATTCCTAATTGGGAGTCATTCGTGATAGCTAGTGGTGTTTCTTCTGTGATATGTGCATGAAAAAGAATTTCCACAGAATTCAAGAAGGTGAATAATTGGATTTCTGCAATCTTTTCCTTCTCTACACCAACTATCTCACCAAATTCCTCAATAGTTGGTTGTGATTCATGCTCCTCAACTTGTTGTTCGCTGTTGAATATGATCGCGAGTTCTGCTATTTGCGTTTCCAACTTCTTTATACCCAACCTCATTTCGTCCATGGCGAGCTTGGGACTCGTGAGACCGAGTAGAGTTCTCGTAATTCCTCCTCTCTTCCTACATGGTTGGAGCTCGATCATATCGTGATAGTAATCCATATCTTCGGGATCACCGAGATACATCAAAACCAACAAAGAATCACGGCACCCTTGTTTTCACACAATAAATACATAAAACAAACAAAATTAAAAAAAAACTATACATAAAACCAAATTAGAAATTAAAAATAGATAAATTTGATATTGAACTAATGTCTAATCCGACAGCGGCGCCAAAAACTTATACATTTGCGAGGCGCGCGTTATATGCACACACTTTTAAGCGCAGCGTTAGTTTATCGTATCAAGTAGTATAGTCTTAGATAAGACCGAATATCGTCCTCTAGGATTAGGGTTCAAGTACCAACTATCTATTTTCTAGTATCTATTTGGTGAATTAATAATTGATTGTTTTGTTTATAACTAAGAATTATTAATGACAAGTAAATATAAAGAATTACTTGGATGTGATGAGAATAGGGCTTATGTATCCTCACTATCCGACATGCTACTTACTAATGCATTACTTATGGTGTTCTTCTTTTGGAGAAAGTAGGTTTCTGAAATCGTTTTATACTCCCGTTAGTTATATAAACACTCAACCCAGTATTGTTCCTTACCTAACTTTCTGATAAGGGTAACTCTATGGGAGGATTAAGAACAAAAACCTAGTTGGCCGTCGCACAATGCGCAAAATTAGGGTTGTTAAGCCTCTCATCAACGCTACAAAACTAATTGAGGTATTTTCATCCCCAATTCAAGCATGTCTACCCAACTTACAGCATATTCACAATCCCCCATTTTCAGAATCTGATTAAAAATCATATAGTGATAACTAGTTGTCAATTAGCTACCAAGAATTCAACTCAATTATTGGATAGATCTCTCAATAAGAAAAATAACCATAAGCATGCATTAATTTATAACATAAGTTTCAAGAAGTTCAACATAGAAAGCCCTATAGGAGAATTAGTTCCTAGCCATAAAGATGACAAGAACTAATTCCAAGTTCATCATCTGGCAAAACCGATTAAAGAAAAGAAAAAGGAGAGAAATTACTAAGTTTAGGTCTCCAATCTCTAGCAAGAAAATCTTGTGTTGTCAATAAAGGGTGAACCTCAAAATCTGCCTAGGGTTCTCCTTATATAGGTTTAAAAACGCCTCCTTCTTTTCCCTGCAGGCCTGGCCCAAAAATCCGTCAAAAGACCTAATTTTTCCGCGTCGGCGTCGCGGCCCTGCAGATAGGCGCCGCGGCGCCGGAAGTTCTGCGATCCGTCGGGTGTTTTGGCGCCGCGGCCCTGATATCTGCTGCGGAGCGCGCGCAATCTTTGTAGCTCCTCGGATGTTTAGCGCCGCGCCCTTCTTCGTCTTCGAGCCGCGCGTACTGGTTTCTGCCCTCTCGGATAGTGGCGCGCGCGTCTGCTTTAGCGCGCGCCTGGATCTTCGCGCTTCTGCGAATGATGGCGCGCGCTTCGACTGCGAGGAAGCGCGCTTGGCGTCCGATTTACGCCTTGTTCGCCACTTTCTCTGTTTTTCATCTCGCATCTCTCTTTTGCCCTCTTTTTGCTCTTTTTCCGCCATTTGGCCATTTTAACCACTTTGACTCAAAAGAAAGAAAAACTATCCTAATACGACACTTATATGTGCAAAATGGGACAAAAAACTAACTAAAACTGACTCAAAAGGTGTATATAAAATACACCGATCAGCGACAGCATGACGACTCTGTTGGGGATATCAGGTTCTTGACCATAGCAAATCCATGTTAATTAAATATTGCGCTTTATTTTGCTTTTATTTTTGTAAATGCTTTATATTGTTTGCTTTTATTTTTGTAATTAAATGTTTTAATTGCTACACTCTTTTACTGCTTTCCCTAAATTGGAATTCCGCTCATATTTCCATCATTACGGAAAATTCACACTATCACACACTACACGCGAGGTGTGCTTTGCACACCCGCAAATTTCTTTCAAATATCCAAATTTAGGAGAGTTGGCGTTTTACGCAGAGAATTTGGTCCAACCAGTGGCCGCGTAGCCTTCTTGCTCGATTAGTCCGCTCGGAAACCTTGCGTCTAGTCAGTCAAATCTTAGCAAAATTCGGATAGAGTTATACCACCATTTATTTTAAGTCATGCATGCATACATCTTAGGTGGATCGGACCTTGGCATCGTCTCCACAATTAGGGAATCCGTCAAATTGCCGACGGATTTCACAACCCAACGACCAATAAGAATATATGTGTAGCGTGATAATGATAGACATATCCATGCCTAGCCATGACACGTCGAAATTGGAAAAAGTGCGCCGTCATTTGGTCGCTATTTCCAACAAAACATTGCAGTTTAACAGCTTGGGCCTATTTATCATAATCTCGCATATTTGGCGTTTAGGACCACCTCTGGCATAAGAGAGGTCTCATGCATTTTAGGGTGCACGCTTGATTTGCATGCCTTTTTGTTTTACTAGGCGTTTGTCGCTAGCAACTCTGTGCATTTTATTTAAAGCAATAATTATCCTTTTAACTCTGTACATATCATGCCATGTGCTTATAACTTCGGGCACGAGCATTTGCACTTTGCATTTTGCACTTTTTGTTGTCACATTGCAATCAGGACTTCTACTGCGTAAATCGCTCTTGAACAACTCGACTTGGATCTTGTGAAGCATCAACCACCAGTCCGGTCAAATCAATCAGTGGAGTCTTTTACTATATTGTCACATCTCTACATTGTATTATTTTTGTGACTTTCCTACTCTCACCCATTTCTCATATTTTTACAGGAAGACCGTCCTTGCAAACAATCGAGAGCGGTCGAAAAAACAAAACAAATCATTACAAGAATGAGCGAGAGTTATGTTGACTGAAAGAAGTCAGCTTATACCAGATTCAATGAAGCATCGCTCTGAGTCCTTCTATATTTTGTATTTTTATACATATTTGTAAATTCAATTGATATGTCTAGTGTTGATTACATAATTCTTTCATATCATGCATTTTACAACATAAACTTTTTGAACTACGCGTGTTTGATTCTCACCACACGGTGTGATACGTAGGCAACCCATCTTGGGTTCGACACCACAAAAAAATGATAATAATAAAAGGGAGCACATATTTGGCTCACTCATGCATTTCATTCATTCTATCACATACATTCATTTTTTTCGTTACATTCATTCTTATCATGGACATTCATTTTTTATTGCATTCTCTCTACTTTGCATTTGTGTCATAGTGGACAATCATGTATTTTGCACATCTTTTACTACTAATATCCTGTCATGCATTAATTCTTTTTCAAGCATATATTTTATAAACAATTTGAATGAACTACGCACACCTGATTCCCTCGGTGGGATACGTAGGCAGCCCTATTCGGGTTCGGTACCCTTTATTCAGAAAATACAAAAAATATTTTATTCAAAAATACAAAAATGTTATTCAAAAATACAAAACATTTTTTTAAGTATCATTGTTTGAATTGGTTGATACTAACACAGTTAGGGGTGTGCTTAGGAAAGAAGGAGTAATAATCAGTATGAGCTGAATTCGTGGTAAACCATAGATTCTTTTGGTACCTCTTATTCACACTTGTAATGACATTGTCTTGCATGCTTTCAAGATAAGAACGAAATCAACATCATCATTTTATATGCATTGTGTAGTGAGTTTTAGAATAAGTTCAATTGCATTGCATTGTGATCTAGAACTTGGCTTGAATGTTTGTTGAGGCGAAATCCTGAGTAACACTCGGTATAAGAAATGATCGTAGGATTTCTTTGACACGTTTGAGCCTTTTCAGCCTACCAAATAGCATTATCCCTAGTACACCCCTTTGAACCTAAAACCTATTCTTTCGACAACCGCATATTACACCTATACCATTTCTGAGTGCATACGAACTATTCCTCTCTTGGCCCGACCTCCTTGAGCGTTTTACAAATGTGCAAGTGGCTGACAAAAATTCTAGTTGAAATTTTCAAAGACAAAAGTTGTCAAAGTCCCAAAAGGGAAAAGAAAAAGAAAAAAACAAAGGACGACTTCACAAAAAGAAGAAATCAAAAACTCTGACATTATAAAAAAATGATGAATGAAATGAGAGAATAACTCTGGAAAAGGGGGCTCCAAACGAAAGATTAAAAAAAGAAGTCAGTACAAAAGAACTGAAAAAAAAAAGAAAAAAAAAAGCAAGTCAGCATTAAAGCGCACAAATATCAAGCACGGATTACAAAGTCAGCCCATTTCTTACCGGTCAAGACTACGTATTGCGCACCACAGTACGCAAAGATTTATTTGAGGGAGATTGTGCGGTTACACGGGATTCCTTTACAAATTATTTCAGATAGGGGTTCCCAGTTCACCTCACATTTTTGGCAAAATTTCCAGCAGGGTCTCGGAACAAAAGTTAAGTTAAGCACGACTTTCCACCCGCAAACAGATGGGCAAGTTGAGCGAACAATTCAAACACTTGAGGACATGTTGCGATCTTGTGTGTTAGATTTTCAGGGAAGCTGGTTGGACCATCTATGTCTAATTGAGTTCGCCTACAACAATAGTTTTCACTCTAGCATACAAATGACCCCGTTTGAAGCATTATATGGACGAAAATGTAGGTCTCAACTTGGATGGTTCGAGGTGGGTGAGACGCAACTGTTCGGACCTGAAGTCATTCAGGAAACAAATGATAAGGCATGATGATTCGAGCGGATCAAAACAGCTCATAGCCGTCATAAGTCCTATGCGGATCATCGGAAAGAGATCTTGAATTCCAAGAGGAGAAAGTATTTTTAAAAGTGTCCCAATGAAGGGAGTGATGCGCTTTGGTAAGAAAGGAAATTGAGCCCAAGGTTTATTGGGCCATATGAGATCTTGCGAAGAGTGGGAATGTGGCTTACGAATTAGCACTTCCACAAGAGCTGGAAGCGATGCATCCTGTTTCATGTGTCAATGTTACGAAAATACTTGCACGATCCAAGTCACGTCATCCTTCCCCAGGAAATAGTTCTTAATAAAGAGCTTCAATATGAAGAGGCTCCGGTAGAAATACTGGATAGAAAGGTCCAACACCTTAGAAATAAAGATATTGCTTCCGTGAAAGTCCTATGGAGGAATCACTCCACAGAGGAAGACACATGGGAAGCTGAAGAGGCGATGAAAGTCAAATATTTATTCCTATTTGACTAAGGTAAAAATGTGTTACATAGTACTTCATATGTGTGTCATTTGCGTGTCTATATGCATGTGTTACAACCTTATTCTCATTCGAGGACGAATGCTTCTTAAGGAAGGGAGAATGTGAAGCCCCAAATTGTCTTATTCACATTCGAGGACGAATGTTGCTTAAGGAGGAGAGAATGTAAAATCCGGAAAAATAAATAATAATATATAGTTGTTGGTTGGTTTAATAAAAATGCATATATATAAGAAAACAAAGAATAAATTGCATGGGACGGAGTTAGTGTTAAAGTTAGATAAATAGATAGATAAAATGAAAAAAAAAAAAAGAGTATGCTGGGCAATGGGCAGTGGCACGTCCCTTCCCCCTCCCCCTTTTCATTTCCCCTCCAACTCTTGTCATTCCACTTCCCATAGGTTATAGAAAACTCTTCTACTTATACATAGTACATGACACAAATAAAATACCTAGCACAAAGAATAGGAAATCAGAAAAAACAAGTGAAAAGAAGAGGAAAATATCTGGAAAAAATACCAAGAGGGCAAGAAGAACAAGAATCAAAATACTAGAGAGTAAGGATCATTTTAGCAACCACACAACAATAATCTTCACACTTAAAAGGTGAGTTTTCTCACTCAGAAATTCTTGGTAACATCCTTTATTTTAAGTTCAATACATGTTAGAATAAGAATTGAGTGTTGAAAAGAAATATTGAACTTTTGATTGTTTAGACAACTAGTTGCGTCATGAACTTTATGAACTGTTCTCACTGAGTTATAATTGTTAGAATTTGATGAAATTCGTAATAATGGTACACCTCTCTATTATGATCATATAGAACCAAAAATGAGGTAAAATGGACATACGGTTTGAAAGTTATCATAGTTCAAAGTTCCCGCCTTAGATTTGGCCGAAATTCGTAAAGGCATTATTACGGACTGTTTTTATTAAGTTTTACTTATTAGATTTATATGAAAATTTACATGGTTGTAAATCTCTCTGTTACGGACAGATATAGATAAAGAGTTGTTAAAACGGACTTACGAGTTGAGAGTTATTGTAGTTTGAAGTTGCTGCCTCGGATTCATCAGAATCCAGAAAGGCAGGACGTTGAAACGTAAAAATGTACTAATCCGTGGGAAATATGAAAATTGGTGCTAAATAAAAGTTCTATATCTCTCTGTTTTGGACATTTTGAGACCTTACGGAGGTCTATCAGACTTACGGATTGAGAGTTATCGCTGTTTAAAGTTTCTGTCTCGGATCTATCGAGATCCAGAAAGGGCAGCGAATTAAAGTGTAAAACTGTACCAAATGATACAGAATATGAAAGGATGGTTCACATGGAGACGTGTATCTATCTGTTCTCGTCGTTTTGACATTTTATGGGGCTTGAACGGGTTTACAGATTAGGAGTTATGACTATTCTAAGATTTGGTTCAGTTTAATAAAAATTCTGCCGAAACAAATTTCATGTGGTTATTTTGAGGATTAATTTGTGTTAGTTACCCAAAGTAGTTTTAAATGAAATTTGGTACAGTGAAAGACCCCCGTCTTACCTTAGTTTCCGCTTGAGAAACACCTTAGTTGGAGTTATGGTTAAAAAGTTATAATCGTTACAAGTATGAATGACAGAATGTTGGGAAAGAGAATAGTATTTACTCGATCTTCTGAAAAATATGAAAAGTGAATACGTGTCCACATAAATATATAAATACATAATGGATCGGGTTGCACGCCACAACAAAACGTAAAGTGAATACATGTTCACAAATACGTAAATATAATGGATCGGGTTGCACGCCGCAACAAAACGTAAAGTGAATACGCGTTAACAAATACGTAAACATAATGGATCGGGTTGCACGCCGCAATAAAACGTAAAGTGAATACGTGTTCACAAATACGTAAATACAATGGATCGGGTTGCACGCCGCAACAAATATGAAAAATGAATACAGGTTCACCTATATATAAATATGAAAAGTGAATACGAGTTCACAAATATATAAATGTAACAAACATATGAAAATGCAGGGGAATGTCTTAACGTATAATACGAGATAAAATGAAGTGTTAGTTAAACTGAGAATTTTCTATGAGGAGTTGTTGCATATTTAAAAATGTTGTAACCTGATATGTTTTTGCAATATGCTTATTACGTTATAATGTGATTGCACTTGGAATATTGTGGTGTTACTTTGAATTGCAGGGTAAAGTTCTCACTCAGCCTCAGATGGTAGGGCTGACTCTTTGTTTAACATGTTTCAGGAAAGCGTGATAGAGGAAAGGCTCCACGCCAAGGCTAGCGATCGTTCCGCAGCCTCTTGTCATACCAAGTCCATTGTTTCGGGCTTGGTACTCGTCAGGTTCAGAATGTCAGTTCCAGTGTCTCGGGAAATGCCCGTGTGGAATGGTCTCCCTTCCAACTTAGAATAATCTTTATCAGTATGTATATGTAGAAACAATATTTGCACGAGCATGGGCTCGCGTTATGTTTTCAATAAAATCATAAACAGATTTCTTTATTGTTATTTTTATTAATAGCTCCGTATTTGAATATAAGTTCAAATTTCTAAATAAAGAGAATTAAATGGTGCTCCTGGTGGAAAATAATTGTCCAGGTGCCATCACGCCCTAAGTAAAGGCTTAGGAAAAGTCGGGGCGTGACACAAATAAAATCCATCCCTTCCCCTAAAATCTGTTACAAGCTCATGACAAGCCCTACATGGTCTTATACTGAGGGTTCTCACATTAGTGGATACTTACATGATGGACAAGCTTATGGTATCAGAATTTCATGCATTGAACATCTTTTTGAGTGTGAGTGTGTTTCTCTAAACGTTCCAAAATTCAAAATACTGGAATATATGTGAAGATGAGACTTTATTTCAGTGAGGGCATTTGAAACATGAGGATGCGTATAGTTCGAAACCTTAGCTGCAAGCAAGTATGTCGATACTTAGGTATGCCTGAGGTACCATCTGAAGCTGTATGAATTACCCTGGAGTCAGTCTCGATTAGACTGAAAGCAAGAAACAGAAATTCTTATGCACAATACTAATTGTTGGTATCAACTGAAGTCAGAACGTGATTATGTCTTCCCATTTTTCAGGAAAACAACAAAAAATTCATATATAGAAAATCTTATTATTTTTTGCATCAAGAACTACGTCTTGACCTGATTTCCTCTGCGGGATACGTAGGGAGCCACATTGGCTTCGGTCCTACATCATTTTAAAATAATAAAAATCCTTATTTTTGCATCACGAACTACGATCTGACCTGATTCCCTCGGCGGGATACGTAGGCAGCCACATCGGCTTCAGTCTCATCGTTAGAAATATTTCTCCCTTTTTTTGCACAGGACTCGTTTTGTCCATTGGAGAGTTTAGAATCCTCATATGTTTTGCATCCATGACTACTTACACATGACTGGTGCATATTTTGAGGGTCACATTCTACTCTACTCATTGTACATAGCCCATGTCTCCGCATTAGCTTTGCATCCATGTTTGATAACATAAATAATAAAAAAAAATGTGTCACCTGATCGCCTTGATAGCATCAAGACTCGGCTTTGTCTAGTTGAAAGCTCAGCATCTTCATCCACCTGAAATTGGGGCATTTTAAAGATTCACTGCAAAAAAACGATAATAGACAGGAAAAACCGACCAACTAAGTCTTCAGTCCAAACCAATCTGAGAATGCACGCGTCAAGAGCCAAAGCTACAAAGTCGACGCAAATCAACCACTTATTTTCTAAAACTCACAAGTTTTCTTTGAGTGCAAAATCTTCATATAAGCAAAGGCGGGAGCACAACAATTAGCCCATGCGGGTTACAAACGCACAACGTCTATGCAACAACGTCATTTCAACCCAGGCGGGTCACTAAGTAGGTACGTCCATAAAACAACTTCATTTATGTTTCGTCTATGCAATGACGAATATCTGCATCGCGTCTATGCAACGATGTCATTTCATATAAGTCTATGCAATGGCTTCATCTATGTTTCGCCTATGCAATGATGAGCATCTGCATTGCGTCTATGCAACGACGCAATTTCATGTAAGTCTATGCAACAGCGTCATCTATGTTTCGTCTATGCAACGACGAGCATCTGTATTGCGTCTATAAAACGACGCTATTTCATGTAAGCCTATGCAACGGCTTCATCTATGTTTCAATCTGCACGACGAGCATCTGCGTGCGTCATCTGCAGCGGCGTCATTTCATGTAAGCCTATCTGGCGCTTTATCTATGTTTCGTCTATGTAACGACGAAGATCTGCGTTGCATCTACGTGGCGTCATTTCATGTAAGCCTATGCAACGGCTTCATCTATGTTTCATCTATGCAACGACGAGCATCTGCATTGCGTCTATCTAAAGACGCGATTTTATATAAGACTATGCAACGGCTTCATCTATATTTCGTTTATCTGATGGCGGCATCTGCGTTCGCGTCCTACGCAACGACGCCATTTCATGTAAGTCTGCAACGCGACCGTTATGTTTCGTCTCACGCAACGAGCATCTGCATTGCGTCTATACAACGACGCCATTTCATGTAAGTCTATGCAACAGCTTCATCTATGTTTCGTCTACGCAAAGACGAGCATCTGCATTGCGTTTATGCAATGACGTCATTTCATGTAAGCCTATGCAACAACTTCATCTATATTTTGTTTATGTAATGACGAGCATCTGCATTGCGTCTATGCAACGACGTCATTTCATGTAAGTCTATGCAACGACTTCATTTATGTTTCGTCTACGCAACGACGAGCATCTGCATTGCGTCTATACAACGACGCTATTTCATGTAAGTCTATGCAATGACTTCATCTATGTTTCGTCTACGCAACGACGAGCATCTGCATTGCGTTTATGCAATGACGTCATTTCATGTAAGCCTATGCAACGGCTTCATCTATGTTTCGTCTATGCAACGACGAGCATCTGCATTGCGTCTATGCAACGACGTCATTTCATGTAAGCCTATGCAACGGCTTTATCTATGTTTCGTCTATGCAACGACGAGCATCTGCATTGCATCTATGCAACGACGTCATTTCATGTAAGCCTATGCAACGGCTTCATCTATGTTTCATCTATGCAACGACGAGCATCTGCATTGCGTCTATGTAATGACGCTATTTTATATAAGCCTATGCAACGGCTTCATCTATATTTCGTTTATGCAATGACGAGCATCTGCATTGCGTCTATGCAACGACGTCATTTCATGTAAGTCTATGCAACGACTTCATTTATGTTTCGTCTACGCAACGACGAGCATCTGCATTGCGTCTATACAACGACGCCATTTCATGTAAGTCTATGCAACGGCTTCATCTATGTTTCGTCTACGCAAAGACGAGCATCTGCATTGCGTTTATGCAATGACGTCATTTCATGTAAGCCTATGCAACAGCTTCATCTATATTTTGTTTATGTAATGACGAGCATCTGCATTGCGTCTATGCAACGACGTCATTTCATGTAAGTCTATGCAACGACTTCATTTATGTTTCGTCTACGCAACGACGAGCATCTGCATTGCGTCTATACAACGACGTCATTTCATGTAAGTCTATGCAACGACTTCATCTATGTTTCGTCTACGCAACGACGAACATCTGCATTGCGTTTATGCAATGACGTCATTTCATGTAAGCCTATGCAACGGCTTCATCTATGTTTCGTCTATGCAACGACGAGCATCTGCATTACGTCTATGCAACAACGTCATTTCATGTTAGCCTATCGCAACCTTCTATGTTTCGCTGTCTGGCGACGAGCATCTGCGTCATACAACGACGCGTCATTTCATGTAAGCCTAACGGCTTTATCTATGTTTCGTCACGCAACGACGAGCATCTGCATTGCGTCTATCTGGCGTCATTTCATGTAGCCTATCTGCGGCTTTATCTATGTTTCGTCTATGCAACGACGAGCATCTGCATTGCATCTATGCAACGACGTCATTTCATGTAGGCCTATGCAACGGCTTCATCTATGTTTCATCTATGCAACGACGAGCATCTGCATTGCGTCTATGTAATGACGCTATTTTATATAAGCCTATGCAACGGCTTCATCTATATTTCGTTTATGCAATGACGAGCATCTGCATTGCGTCTATGCAACGACGTCATTTCATGTAAGTCTATGCAACGACTTCATTTATGTTTCGTCTACGCAACGACGAGCATCTCGTGATCAAGGCCTATACAACGACGCCATTTCATGTAAGTCTATGCAACGGCTTCATCTATGTTTCGTCTACGCAAAGATGAGCATCTGCATTGCGTTTATGCAATGACGTCATTTCATGTAAGTCTATGCAACAGCTTCATCTATATTTTGTTTATGTAATGACGATCCGCGATAGGCCTACGCAACGACGTCATTTCATGTAAGTCTATGCAACGACTTCATTTATGTTTCGTCTACGCAACGACGAGCATCTGCATTGCGTCTATACAACGACGTCATTTCATGTAAGTCTATGCAACGACTTCATCTATGTTTCGTCTACGCAACGACGAGCATCTGCATTGCGTTTATGCAATGACGTCATTTCATGTAAGCCTATGCAACGGCTTCATCTATGTTTCGTCTATGCAACGACGAGCATCTGCATTACGTCTATGCAACAACGTCATTTCATGTTAGCCTATGCAACGGTTTCTTCTATGTTTCGTCTATGCAACGACGAGCATCTGCATTGCGTCTATACAACGACGTCATTTCATGTAAGCCTATGCAACGGCTTCATCTATGTTTCATCTACGCAACGACGAGCATCTGCATTGCGTTTATGCAACGACGTCATTTCGTGTAAGCCTATGCATCAGCTTCATCTATGTTTCGTCTAAGCAGCGACGAGCATCTGCATTGCATCTATGCAACGACGACATTTCATGTAAGCCTATGCAACGGTTTTATCTATGTTTCGTCTAATCCAAGACCTTCATGATGAAGGATTTAGGTGAAGTCTGCTACATTCTGAGAATTAGAATCTATAGAGATAGACCTAATAGATTGTTGGGGCTGTCACAGTCAGTCTACATAGACAAAGTGCTTAGACGTTTTTCAATGGAAAATTCCAAGAAAGACGGTTTTTCGATGGGTCAAGGCATCAAGTTATCAAAAAAGGGTTGCCCTTCTAATGTTATTGAACTTGAGCGCATGAAGAGGATCTCATATGCTTCGTCTATAGGATTAATCATGTATGTCATGACATGTACTAGGTCAGATGTGGCCTTTGCACTTAGTATTACTTGCAAGTTCCAGCAGAATCCTGGCGAGGAACACTGGAAAGCAGTCAAGAGTATTCTCAAGTACCTCAGACATACTAAAGATTACTTCTTAGTCTATGGTGGACTTGATGAGCTGGTTGGCACTGGGTATACCGATGCTAGTTTCCAGACAAATGTTGATGATTTCAAATCTCAGTTTGGTTACACTTTCATTTTCAACGGAGGAGCAACGAGCTGGAAGAGTTCCAAACAGGATACTACTGCAGACTCGACCATCAAGCGAGTACATTCTTTGGATCTAAGTCGCTAAAGAAGTTGTCTCGATTTCTGAGTTCCTGAATGAACTAGGGGTTGTTCCGAGTGCTAGTTGTCCAATAACTATTTATTGTGACAACACTGGTGTGTTTGCACAAGCAAAGGAACCAAGATCAACAAATAGAAATAAGCATATACCAAGGAAGTACCACATCCTGAGAGAGATGGTGGAAGCTGAAGATATCAAGATAGAATATATTCCCACAGACAATAATCTAGCAGACCCGTTTACTAAACCATTAATCTTGGTGAAGCATAATGGTTATTTTGAGAACATGGGTATTAGATATGTTAGCGATTGACTCTAGGCCAAGTGGGAGATTGAAAGTATATGTATGTCCTAGAGACAATCTGTATTAGGACACAATGTAGTTTATACACATTCGTATTTATATTAATGATGATTAATATTATGGTAATTTGCATTTGTTGAATTATTAGTTGATTGTTTATAATATTCTATAAATGCATCCCTAGAGGTTACATGTTTATTAATGATGTGAGAATTAATGTTATAACGTAACTCTTAAATTACCTCGACTAATGATCATCGAAATTGGAATATCGATGATATGTTATACATCGACATGTGGTCTGCATCATATCCTTAAGGAATGTAGTATGTCTCACTTGCTATGAGTTATGGAAACTCGTGATGGACACATGGATACTTGTTGAAGTATTGATATTCCTGCTGATGTACTGTTTTGTTATATGTCTATAATGTCATCGGCGTGTGGGAAATAAAAGTATTTAGACTTGAGGTCAATATCATCTTGTTTACGGAGTAATGTACTTTGATCCTGTCCTAAGCTCAAATGTCTTATAAGTTGAGACGCGACTTATTTTGAGTGCATTACGAAGTAGATTAAAGGTGGTATGTGAGTCAAGAAATGATTCATTCCTTGAATTTATATTCGAGTGAACACTCAGGTACTCATATGGTATTAGGTTGACTAAGTCATTGATTAACGAATGGATACGTCTGCGATACGGTCTGTTGTCAACTAATATAGATGAGTTATAATAATCAAGTCATTTGAATAGACACTTGACAAATCCTAAATTTGATTGAGTGTGTCATGAATGAAGAGATTTTATCTTCTCACAGATAGGTTCAGTTCACATATTTTGTGTAGCTAAACTTTACATATTGGGTTCGTCTTCCGACGGAGTCTAGGAGTTCCGTGAAGATCCTAAGCATGAAGGGTAACACTAAGTCAAATGTTCAGTCGATTGAAGGAGGTAATTAGAAGGAGATTATACCTAAATGTTCGGTTGATGACCGGGACATTAAAATGGAAAAATGGGCAAAAAATAGGACGGGACCGTTGTGCCTTGATTCAGGACCGCAGTGCCAGGAACACGTGCCAGCACCGTGGTGCCATGGCGTGGCATGACAGTCCGAATTTTTGCCCAATCTGTTTCGGTTGGGCCTGGTCCAACTAAAATCCTAAAGCTCTTATTCTCAACTATAAATAGGAGGCTTACCTCTCATTCCAAAGACACCAAAAACCTAAGAGAGGTAAATCTCTTCTAGAGCTCTGTCAGAATCTCTAGCATTCCTGACTTAGCAAATTACATCATAGTTTTAGAACTTACAAATCGAGGGACGCTTGCGTGTGCACCCTCGGACTACACAGAACACAAAGATTCAACTGCTTGGCTGATTGCTACAAAATGTAAGTTTTCTGTCGAAGTTCTACATTACTACTTTGTGTTTGTGTTTTCATTACTTATCATACTGCAGTTCGACCATCGTCGGGTTTGAAACATAAATTTTCAAATTCCGTTGTGCGTACGAACCCGACGTAAACATCTCTGTTTTTTTGGTGCAACATGGCATTAGCTAATGATACAGAAGTCAAGGTTGATTTTTTGAGTTCATCTTTCCTCTGTAAATTCTTGCCTTAAATTGGATGTTTCCCCAGAATACACTAAAATGTAGAACAGTTATGTCAGAGTGGCTTTATCAAATCATAGCTTTTCTACTCTGACATAAAGGCTCTAATTAACTTGTGCTTACTGGCAGGAAGATTTATGTCGCTCGTCGGAACCAAGCTTTCTTTTCTTTTTATAAATTTACTATTTTACATGGCCATTCCGGCAGGACCCTTCCTATTTCCGGTCACACACTGCTTCTTTCAGTGATCGTATTGGCGGTGCTGACTTACTTTCTTATGACCGTTTTGGTGGAACTGAACCTCTTTTCGTGACTGTTCTGGTGATACCACACCTCATTCCATGACTCTCCAACAGTATCATGTCTCTTCAGCAGCTATTTTGGTGGGGCCGTCCACTGATTCTTCTGGCCATTTTCCCAGCAACTTGTAGATTTTTCCAGTTTCCATGATTATCTTCTTTTCTAGATTTTAAAGTAAACTCTAGTTAGTTTGCAGGGATGAATGGGGAAAGAAATGTTCATTGCTACCTCCGATTTATCATGAAGAATGGATCTTTTCCCCGAAAGATCAGAAAAACTGAATATTGAGTTTGAAGGAAAGTATTAAAAGATTAGAAAAGTTAAGATTGTATGTTAGATATCGTCCCACATTTGACAAGTAGTATTATATGTTTATATTGTATTTCACATCAATAAATAGGTGTGCCTTGTATTTATCTAACTATCAAGTCATCAATGCTCTGTACAGCTTAACTAGTTCAAACATGTATTATATTCTCTGGTGAATGCAAATCTGCCGGTGATCTTTATTTTCCCTAGACTATTATTATATAATACCACTAAAGGATGAATTTGGTTTGTAAACTGGCATGCCATACTCTACAGGTTGCCAGGATGTTTGAAAAAAGGGAATTAATTAAGCAGACAAGTGGTGATCAGCCCATGTAACGATATCTGGGATGAACTTTTCTTGGAGAGTTTGGTATTAATATTGACAAAATGTTACCTCTCATTAACGTTGTTAGCAGCTGATCAATCAGTTTCCATCCTTTTTGGGCACTATGGTTCCTAAATCCTATGACTTGTGGGAGTCATAGGATTCGTTTTCGTTTCATTAATTTCATGCGACATCTGAACCAGCTTGATTCTAAAAGTTTTACAGTACCACGTCTGCTAAAAGATAGTTACATGTACTTATCCATAAAAGGTGGGACTGACAACCTGAAAATAAGGTAACATTAGCTGCTAGAACATACACTGATAGTGTTAAAAAAACGAATTACACTTGTGTAAGTGTTAAATTTTTATTGAATAGAAATAATATGGGAAGCGTGTCTGCTAGTACCCCTCCGGTATGCCTAAATTGAAAACTAAAATTTAAAGTCCGTTGGAAAGTTTCTGGATCAACTGCCTAGCTGCAAGGCTACAGCTCATGCCATTGAAAACTAGTATATGATGGGATTGGTTAAATAGCTCAAATTATATCAAAAACTGCTCAAGAATATTATTAAAGTTTTCTGGAGTGGTATTCCCAAGTATTTCCCTGTACGGTTGGTTTCAAGAATTCAACAAGAAATACTACACTAAATAATTCTACTAATATAATGGAGTGAACTACTAAAAGTCATGAACTATAATTATCTCTCGTTGGGTCAAATTTACTGCTTCACTTCTCTTGATCAGCAAAACAAACAGGTACATGGAAAAAAAAATAGAATAGTACTATACATTATCCTACAAATATCAATAATGATCTATGTAAACCACAAGTCAGAACTCCTCCACACTCATAATTTTTTACATATGATAGTATTTTGCTTCACAGAACCAAAGAAAGAAACTGAATTAGTATCAACATATTACATATCATGACGGAATTTTTCTTTTGAGAGAATACACAAGTTCTTTTATCATCGACTTGTAGCACCGATGATGGCCAACAAATCTCTTTCGGCTTGAAGACTATCATCAAAATCAACGGTCCTTTTGATACTTGCAATAGCAATTCGAGCGGCTTCTCTATCTCTTTGCCTCTGCGACTTGGCTTTCTCTTCTTGCAATTGCTTCTCCCACAACTCAGCCTTTTTCTTCATCTTTTCTCCATCAAACGCTTCACCAAGAATTTGTTGCTGGGATTTGATGATCACGTTAGCATACCGTTTCTTCAACATTGCGGCCCTAAGGATTTTGTTATCTTTTTCCAACTCCTTAATATCAATAAGAATATCATGATCATCCGTCGAGATCTTCCTCTTCTTGCTGCATGCCATATTTTCTGTACTGCCAAGAACTTTCGGCTGAGAATTACAAAACATCGCCATAATACGATGATCATCAGTCGAAATCTTCCTCTTCCTGTAGCAAGCCATGTTCTCGGTGCCAAATAATTTTGGCTGGGAATTACGGCAAAGCATCGCCATCGTAACTAAAATCTGGAGAGCAGAATGTAACAATGAACAACAAGTAGTAACCCTAAGCTCTACTGCTAATGAAAGAAAGGTGCTGGGTGAGAGTAGTAAAGAAAGTAACTAAGCGGCACTCTTATATATATACTAACATAAACACGTTAACCTTTTCCTATTCTGTCTAGGAAAGGGTGCAACACGGAATTAAGTTTCCTAAAATTAACAAAGTTATTAGTTACTCAACCAAATAAGGAAACTTTCGAAACTTAATTAATTTCCTCGTAGCTAAAAATCATTTTATCATATTTTGTTTTTTTTACCTATGATCATATTATTGTATAGTTTAAGTTCACTATGTCTTCGCTCTCTATTAATTGGGCATGTGGAGTTTTTAGTCTTGCTTTCCGCTAATGGGATATTTTTTAAATTGTGATTTAAATTTATTTAAAGCATATTAAATACAAAAGAATATTTCAAGAATTTATTAAAAATCTACATTTTCTTAACTTTTTTTGGTATTATGTAGATTAATTAAATACGACAACAACAACATACTCAGTGAAATCCCACAACGTGGAATTTGGAGAGGGTAGAGTGTACGCAGACCTTACCTAAGGTTATTTCCGAAAGACCCTTGGCTCGTATGTACATTAATTAAATATATATTTTAAAAGCTCTAACTTTATTTTCTTCTCAATTGTGTAAATATATTTTTGAAGGTCATCACTATTTAAAAAATTACTTATATGAGATTTACTTTATTCTTATATATTATTCGCTCATCCAACAAGAATTCGTATGTTTAAGGATTTTTTTTCTTTGACTGTTTATGCTATATATATGTCCCCTTAATAATCCTTTATTCAAAAGAAACAAGTACAATTGGAAAGAGCCAATTCCTATGTCTTTGTATGCTATATATCCCTGTGGAAAGATAAGGTCTTAAGGTTCTAGATATGCAGAGGAATCATAAATTTGTTACGAGAAATGTTATCTTCAACGAGTCCATACTTTCAAAAGGGAAAACTTGAGATCTGGGAGGAACACCTCAGAAAGCTTAAAGAATTTATATCAGGTATAAATTGCTGAATATGCAACAGAACAAATCACTACAAGGGCAAAAACATCAAATGATACATTTTGAAACTACCAAAAAAGGGCATGCCCATATTATCTACTTGCTCCAGCCAAAGTCCTATCACCCAGCAAAAGAAGTAACCACTTGTTCTGCCATTATGTGCTTTCTAGCTCCTGGATGACGACAATTTTTTCTTACTCGTGTCATGAAATTTTTTACCAGCGTCAACAGCTTCCCTGCAATCATATTAGTACCCCAACAATGAAAAAAATTTGGATCTAGAAACTACTGCATTAAAAAAAGGTTCTACGAGAAAATGATGCTAGCGAAATATCATCGGCAGTTGCTAAACACCATGCATACCTGAAAGCAGTTACGAGCTCCTTACTTTCAGGGTCGATCTGTACGCCCTCATAGAAAGCATTGGCTGCCTCTTCAAACCTCTGAAAAGGAGATATTAGAATATCAGAAAAAATAGGTATATAAGTTTGCAATATCTGACTCTGGGAGAAGAAGGGCATGCCTGCAATAAACGTAGAGCTGCACCTTCCCGATAACAAGCTTTTGCCCAATCTGGTCTAAGTTCTCTGCAGGCCTTGGCATCACTTAAGGCATGTTCAGCTTGCCCAAGGCGGAGCCAACAAAGACTTCTATTGGAAAACAGAGTGCCATCAGTTGGATCAAAATCGATTGCCTGCAGATTATCAGCAAACACAAGTGAGCCCCGTAAGTGATGCATGTATTAATCAGTCTAATCCATATATTTGCACCATGAAGAGGATAATTACTTCCATTCATCATTACTGCTTTCTTTTTTCCTTTTGCAGGTGTTTTACTGGGGCAGGGGGGGGGAGGGGGGGGGGAGGAATCCAATAAGCCTAACAGGTACCTGCGTATAAGCATCTACTGCCGTAGCAAAATCCTGCCTCTTAAATGCCTCTTCTCCCCTCACCTTTGCATCTGCAGCTTTCTTCTTTGCTTCAGGAGTCACCTACAGACCAATCAATTATGGCAAGATATTCAGCACTATTCTTTTATTTTTAGACTTATGGTATTTAGCACTATTCAGTAAACTGATTTATCCAAACAAGATTGTGTCCACACTGAGGTACTTCAAATGAAAGAGACGCATACAAGTAACAACAAAGAGTATAAAAAGATATTGATCCTCTGTGTAATTTGAAGTCAGCTGAAACGGGAGTCTGGAACCACATCACCGGTATGATTTCACTGATTCCTAGGAAGTGTTTCACTGCATCAACTACCGTAAGAAACATTGAACTGTTCCCACAACATTGTTCATTGGACTTCTTGAAAACGTTAATTTTGTGCCCCAGAAGCAGTGCTATTGTATTTTTTACTACATATACTTGCACATGCAAATTCAATTTGTTGCTTACATGTTTCACGGATGTATTGTCATATTCACGATGAGAGAATTTCCAATCTGTCTTCAAGAATGCTTCACCAGAAGAAATGCAAGAACAAAAGATAATATATACAGAAGGAAAATATATGCTCACTTTGTTCATTTCCATAAATGGTTTACTTTTCTTCCAGAACTACCCTTCATTGTAGAGGCTTATTCATTTATGTTAGGGGTCGTTTGGTAGGGTGTATAAGAATAGTGCTGAATAGGGTGTATTAGTAATGCTTGCATTACTTATGCTGGCATTAGTTATGTTGGCTTATTTCTTCTCCACTGTTTGGTTTGGTGTATTAAAGCATTGCATAATTTCTAAAAAAAATTGTTTGTTTACAAAAAATACCCTCATAATCAGTCAATCACTTTATCTTTTTAAAAGAAGCATATGCTGAGGATTGTTTTTATATGAAAAAGGTTTTAAAAAATTATTTGATTTGTCTACCTATGTAGTATTTAACTGAAAATTTATCTGTAAAAAAGGAAATATGCTAAGTATTTATTTATCTACCAGGGATATATATATGTATTTGAGAAGTTATGACCAATGGAAGAACAAAAAGAACCGACAAAGAGTTGAATAGGTTTATTGATAATTTTATTTCCCACTTTCTTGGATTATTAGACGGAAAATAATTTCTCACTACTTCAATTTACAAAATCAATATGTTCCTATTGATTCCCTGTTAATTTAATTTGTGTATAATTAGTCCAAGTTTATAGTTGTGTATAATTGGTCTAACAATCAAATGACTCCTACCACTGTAGCGATGCCACTCCCTTAAAAAAAACTCCTCTAATAAAAAACCAAAATGATTCTTGTAAAATAGTAGATCCACATATGTACTACGTGCATACATTAATATCCCAAGGTCACATACCCACATCAAACTTGCATTAATATCCCAAGGTCACATACCCACATCAAACTTGCATTAATATAATAACATATTTTAATCAAGCATAAAAATTTGAAGGGCAATTTTGTCTTTAACTAAGCTTATGCATATATTAGTAACCTTGGTATTGCTAATACCATGGTTCGCTATGTATTAGCTATACATAGAATAATACCAAATAAGGTGTATAGGTTGAAAAAGTGTACCAAACAAGGGATTAGGATTACCAAAGCTAATGCATGTATTGTTTTTTCTAATGCATCCTACCAAACGACCTCTTAATGATTATTATCACAAGGACAAAACTAGAAAAACATGTGAAAATATTCCACTTGACATTATTAAAAAAAAAGGCAAATGTGAAAAAATACAACAGAAGGAGGTAGTTAATACTTTTCGCGTACAATTTTATAATGAAATGACCCAAAATTAACGCACAAGCAGAAAACAGTGACCACTAATAACAGACCTCGGGTAAATCTTTCTTTGGAATAATATGTTCTCTTGACTTGTTTGCTTTCCTCTCAGCTTCTGTTCGTTCCTGCTATTATTTGAAAGAAAATAGTCACCGAGCTAATACCAATATTTGCAAGCAACTCTGACAGAAGACCAAAACCAGCAGGGATTTATCTTAAAGAAATACAAATTAAGTACCTGTTCTCTCCTATATTCAGATTGCATAAACTCAATGACTCCATCCACACTCCATTCTGGAACACTCTGAATCCGTTGTGTGACGGGCAATAAAGCTTCAACAGCCGCCCGACTGCCTCCTGTGGCTGCAGCATGTATTGGCTTGTTACCATCCTGTAGAGATAGAAAAAGTTATATTTCGGTAATCACTTAACAGTCCTTGTGGAAATTGCTAATTAATTTTTTTCCCAGCGACTTGTTCAGAAATTAACAAAGTTCATGATTGAAGTTCTATGTTTACCCAGAAGAAAGTTCTGAATACCAGGGAATCCATACGAGTATATGTTAAGTACAGACACCGGATCGCTAATTTAGATCAAAATGAATCACATATTACTAAGTTAAAGATACAGTAGACCAGGACAAAAAGAAGACGCCCAGGCCCCTTCAAATCACATCTGTAGTGGTATCACACGTAATCTTTCATCTATAGATGTCAGTTTTCACCATAATGAATGATGAATCCAGAAGGCACGAGACAACTGAGCATAGGCCTTCAGAAAACGGTAAGCTGTAGAAAGCTTCGCAGACGTATTACAGAATGCAGTGATCATTAATAAATCTTAGTTCGCCTAATAGGCAATGCATGGTACCATATTTGATCCAGCAAAACTAAGCACTATCTACACTTTATTCAGCTAAATGTGCTGAACCCCATATTGGACCAGTTGATCCGTCACCCCGAAAGAAACAGGTCTCAGATTACCTCAAAACCTATCAGAACCGGAAAATCCACCACTAGGACCAGAAAACCCATTGGATTGACTGGTATACAACAAAATGGCCAGGTTTACATTTTCTTATAAAAGGTCGATAAGAAGCTACAAAGAGTAAAATACCTAGACCCTAAGCTTGGTTTTATTTGTTCTCTGATTGGCATTCCCATTTTCAGCCAGATATTTATTCTTTGTCCCAGATCTCTCTCCTGCATACCTTCAACAATCTCTCTCTCTCATTCTCCGTCTCCAAATGGTGACGAACGCAACAGTAGTCTTCATCAATGCTCGGCAACGGAACAGAAAAACTTTTCACCTTTAGACACAAGAGCGACTATAGTCCATATTACAAGATTCACGTCTTTTCTCTCTCCCTTGGGGGGGGCAAGCTCACTCCTCAGTAGGTATATGGTTTTTTGGTCGTGAAAAGAGAGGTTTCATTACTACATAACAAAATGACTGCAAGGAGCATGGTGCAACTCAGACACCATATTAGTACATAAGTTTGTTATATTAGACTATGAACGATCATAACTTGTGGGTGAGTCGTCTTCTCATTACCTAATTTGAATTTGCATCTGTTAGTTCATCTACACACCTAAATTTGATGAAAGTATTGTTTTTCTAATACAACAATTTCTTTTATATATTCTTTAAAATTTATTTATTTCAGAAATACTCTGATAAAAATATTTACAATATAATTATGAAGTCAAAATAGATTTGTTTTTCTCAAAATAATTATGAACCAGTGACCCATAACCCTAAGATTATTAGTTCTCACTCTAGGTCCAGGTTTAAGAACATATCTTCAACTTCAATAATCCCCTGGAAAAGATGACTAAGGTACATAGATTCTACAAGGAATCTGGATTCGCAAACCGAACTATGCAAATCAAATCTAAAAAAGAATAGGAGGGTAGTAGACTATAAAGTGATAATAAGGAATATAATTGTTTAAACTGTTTGGAATCATCGTTCCAACAATTGAAAGAAGGATTCCTTGGAAATTTCTTCCAAAAGATGTGAAACAACAAAGAACATTATATTCTGTTAGATTTTCTTTTCAATTACCTCATCAGTGGCATTAGGATCAGCTCCAGCTTGTAGTAAACAGTTAATAATTTCTGCACTACCATTATGAGCAGCAATGATCAAAGGAGTTGCTCCACCAGCCCTAACATTGACATCAGCCCCTGCCTGTATGGTAGCACAAAAAAAGTTAAGCCTTGAGTAGACAGGTGGCACGCTTAACCAAGCAACATGACAAAATCCAAAGCAAAATGGAAAAATTGAAAAAGACAGTTCCCATAAGTGAAATAGATGTTCCCGCAAATAACAGTTCCAATCTGGTGTAGCATATGCAAAAATTGCTTTTGAGAGAGAACATGAATTTTATTTTCTTTTTTCCTTTTAGGATGAGTAGATAGAAAAGATTTATTTACCCAATACACCATTTTGACCCAGTAAAGAACAAAGAGGCAAACAAGGAGGCTTTTTTCTCTTTTATCTTTAGCAGTTTTACTTTCTAGGCGTAAATCTCCAGGCCTTGTTTTATCCTTTTAACCATGTAACTTTCAATTTATTCAAACAATGTTAAAAAAGAAAAAATAGCAGAATAAAAGCTGAGAGTTTCAGCAAAGAAAACTCTAAGGTGTAATAGAACCAAGTCTCACATAGCTCTCGTATGATCAAAGCAGTTTCTTGTGGTTTGATCTAAAACAAATTTCGCATGGTTCCAACACATAGCAAAGCACCACAAGTTTTCTGCAACACAACTTCTTGCAGATGCTCAATTTGATTCAGCAATTTAAAGTACATATAATGAAAGAGTAGAACAATCTAATTAATATATGCAGTCTTAAGGAGAAAATAGAATTTTATTGACCTTTACTAACAGCTCCACACAAGGCAATGAGTTGGCTGCTACAGCTGATACCAAAGGACTGACATTATCATCTTCTGTTTGAACATGAAGCTGCACAAAGTAAATTTTTAGGCCATATGAACAAGTAGAAATTATACCTTTTAAAAGAGTATCTTCAACCCCCCTCCCCTCTGAAACTCATCCTCAACTGTAGAGAAAAATGCATCAAAATGAAGGAAAAAAAAGTACAACCCAGAAGGACTTGGGTTTTCCATATATTATCAACATGTGCCCTCTCTAACAAGTAAGACATGCAAATCAGATGGTGTATGCAATAAAGAATGGATCTGAAAAAATTATTTTTTAAGTTAAACTTGTGAAAGAAAAATTTATCTTAAGTTGAATGAACCAATCAAAAGCTAATTTATATACTATATCTAAGCTAACTTCTTTTTTCGCAACACAAACACTAATGAACAACTATGTGAAACTGAAAAGCATGAAAGAAGATGGTGAAATCAAAAACAGAAAAAAGAAAGAGGGAAGGGGTTGAGAAATGAAGCATGGGCAGGTTGGGAGTAAACTCTATATTGTTTGGGAAAGGGAATAAAGTACATAAAACAAGAGGAGATGGTAACAGCCCAATTGGTCACTTTTTAATACAACAGTGCAAGAAAAGTGTGTAAGCATTTGTTTGGTTGTGGAACCACCTTATCTAAAAGCTTATGCTGTTACAGAGTTCTTTTATTATTTATCAGCACGCCTCCTCACACGTGTCCTGACTCTTTTTTTTCTTTTGGGGGGGAGGGGTGAAGTGTTTTCCGATAAGGGTGATGGTGATGTTTGAAAACATCTCCCAGTTACAAAACCACAATGAAATGAGTAACCAACTAGGAAGCTTTAAGTCATTAAATAGGAAACACTTGAACCATACAACTGCTTTCTACTTTGTCTAGAGAACTGTTAAACAATGGCTAGTAATTTTGATTTGAGAAAGAGGGGTTTAAACAGGTAGCAAAGCACTCACGTTAGCATGGTGTTCCAGCAAAACCTTAACAGCATCTTCCTGGGCGAGACCTGCAGCCCACAAAAGTGGTGTTCCAGCATCACTTTGTAAATCAACATCTACGCCCTTTGACAGTAAGAATTTAACCAATTCAATATGCCCTGCAAATAATAATATCACTCTATGTAACGAGAGTCACTGTACAGAAAAGCAAAACTCCTGTAAGCTTATTTCCTTAAGTAAGATGGGTCGCAACTTACAATCATTTACTTCCAAGGGAACTGTTGTCTGTCTAATCAACTATCTGGTTATCACAATATTTAATCAAGTCTACACTAGCCCTAGCATGTCATTTGCTTTCTGGCTGCTAGCTTTTTCTGATCTACCATCTCGTTTCATTCAAATCTTCTTCAATCCGTGTTATTGCAAAATGGGGTAATTTTTCCAGCCTTCTGTTTTTCTGAAGTTGCATCTTTATTACCAATTTCAAGTCTTTTTCTACTTCTACAATTGCCATGTTATTTTGAGCCTCAAAACACTTTTTACTAAAAAAATCAGATTTAGGCCTATAGATATTTCTTACTTGCTGTTCTTTCTCTTTTCAAAATTTACTGTAGTTATCAATCAGCATGTGCGACACTTCGACTAATCCACTAGATTAAGTAACGATGTCAAGTAAACCTGCCTACCCAGGGTTATTACTTTATTAGGTCATTCAATAATAATGTCAGCTTTGATAAAAAGGAAATTTGCATATTCTATAATATGATAAATTCTCAATGCAATTTTCTCTTTCATATTCCTAAAATCCAAAACAACTTCTTCTTTTTTTTGACAATGGTAAAATCCAAAACAACTTATATCCCCCAAAAAGTCCCATCACTTAATATTAAACAATCAAAAAAATTAATAATTTCTTTACTTTTTTGTCAAACATGTTATCAGAAAATGTGGAACTCCCTATATAGAAAAGTTCACTGTACAAGAGCCACAAGGTTACAGCAATTAAATACATATGAACCAAGGAGTCTTTCCCTGATACAAATAGAAGCTTCAATCACTTCTATTAATCAAGAGGAAGAACCTACCATTTCCTGCAGCATGATGCAAAGCTGTTGCCCCCGAGGCGCTGGGTATTGCAGGATCTGCACCCTGTTCTATGAGGTACTGGACTGTAGCAATGTGTCCTTGCCTAGCAGCATGAAGAACAGGAGTCTCACCTATGAAGAAACAACATATTTAAATTAATATACAGCAATATCACTTCCATCACATATCAATCAATCAATCAATAAGAGCCTCAATCTCAAAGAAGTTGGGTATCTTCATATCTACTTTAATTGAATGCGCAACATTTTCGTCTATCATATCATTCTCTGGAAGGTTGAAGGACTAAACTTAAATATTAGGCACCACAACATTGTCAAATATTTGGATGAACAAGGAAACATATAATTTGAATTGGTGCAAATCCACCATGTTTTGATGCCAAGTAGATCCAAAAATGATGTATAACTTTTCCTTCTAACATATATAAGAGAGCATCCATTGCTTTAGGATAATGGGCAAAATTTTCAAGAACAATTGGAAGAAAGGGGCCAATAATACATCTCAAGTCAACGTTGAACCAAATAAGAGGTTGCTTAAATTTTAAACTTCTCATTCCACAATAAAAGTTTAGGCTCTTGAAATATGAAGCAAGCTTATAACCAAACAGTGCCTAAGAAAATACATAGTCAACATTCAACGACATGAATGCACGGTAAATTTCATGGGTGGCAGGACCAGAGTCAGGTGGGAGCAAGGAACCCCATCGGCAAAAATTACACCGTCTTCAACTTTTGAACCCCCTTAGTAAAATTGGGTTGTACCTGAACTAATGATTCATTGCCCTGAAGTACCCTAAATCTAAAATTTGTAACTAGAATATTCTACCTTTATATAACAGAAAGTACAAACCAACATCTTCTCATATAAAAAGACTGTTTCTGATACAAAATATATACACATTATTAAAATAATCCAACTCCACCAATTATTTAAAAACTATATACTGGGCATCTTACCCTCAAACTTCAATGAGGCAAAAAGACAGAAACCCTCAAGTTTCAATCAGGGAACTCAAATTAGGTCATTGTTTGTGAATTCTATGTAATGATTTCCTTATTAATTGCTATGTCTGCTTTACTTCTGTATTTTATCT
The DNA here is from genome assembly GCA_029844215.1 of Przewalskia tangutica. Taxonomy (NCBI): domain Eukaryota; kingdom Viridiplantae; phylum Streptophyta; class Magnoliopsida; order Solanales; family Solanaceae; genus Przewalskia; species Przewalskia tangutica. Next base: position 19,700,041 of record CM056721.1, read on the forward strand.
TTTTAAAACTGCCTTGAGATGAGTTACTTGAGCCGAGGGTCTTTCGAAAACAGCCTCTCAGACTCCACAAGGTGGGTATGTTGTTGTTTTGTAAGAACCCAAATTAGGTCATGCACACATAATGATGAATGAAGACAAATTTATTGTAGTAGAAAAGTACCTTCTTCATCTTTTTCATTGACATCAATATTCAAATCTTCCACCAAGTACTTGCACAACTCAATCTTTCCTTCCATAGCAGCAAAAATCAATGCCCCTCTTTTGTTAGCATCCTTCACATCCGCCACTGTACCGGCCAACCCTTTCCCATCATCCAGTTGCTTTGCCAATTCTGTTTCACAAATCATCAATACAAAAATAAAGCAGAAAAAAGAAAGCTGTGATTTTTATAATTGAAATTAAAAAAAAAAACTTACTGTTGAAAAGATCAATATTGCCTGAACGAGCAGCATTCAAATACTGATGAACCTTTTCTCTAACTGCTCAAAAGAATATATTTAGAATAAGGAAACATGGTTGCAGTAAGGACAAGAGGTGTGAAGAAACAAAACCTGCAAGAGCATCAGTAGCATCCGGAGCCATAACTGATAACAGGGAGAAGCCGGATATTTTTTAAGAACAATGGCGATAATATTGCAGAAATGAGACCAACTGAACAAGGGTTTTGCCCAAAGGCTTTTGGGGTATTTCAAGATTCAACCAGCTTGGGGCTCTTTCTCACTTCCGAGTCAAACCTAGTAGTGTGTCTCTATAATTCTCGTCTATAACATTATTTTATTATGGGTGTGTTTGGTTTTGCGGTGGACATAATTAGACATAATTGATTTTGACAGAATTGAATTTGATAATAATTAATTTATGTTTGAATGCAATAATGTAAAAGTGATTGTTATCAAATCATGGTGTTTGAATATTTTTTATCAAAATTATTACCAAATTTAAAGTGCAATATAGTACTTAAATATTAGTAGAATATTATTACAATATTAATTTAAAGTGTAATATATTACTTAAATATTATTACAATACTAATTTTGTATGTACTAGAAATATTATTACTTAAATACTATTACAATAAATTAAAGAGGGTAATTAAGGAAAATGTAAAAGATCAAAATTGAAATAAAGGTAAATTTTAGAATTTAAAGTGCAATATAGTACTTAAATATTAGTAAAATATTATTACAATATTAATTTAAAGTGCAATATAGTACTTAAATATTAGAATATAAAGTATGTAAATTTCGATCGTTCATTTTATCCCTTTAACAATTGCACAAGCTGCAAAAATAACAAAATTTAATCAAATCATTATTTGTGTTCTAAGTTGTGGAAAAATTATTTGTGTTCTAAGTTGTGTCATAAACATTTGCTCAACATTTAAATTCATTAAAGATCTCATTAATTAAAATAAAACATGAATAGTATATTTGATTTTTTTTAGTAATTATTTTTAGATATTTAAAGAGGGTAATGAAAGTTGTATATTTGAATTTTTTTAGTAGTTATTTCTAGATATTTAAAGAGTGTAATGAAGATAGATATAGTTGTTGATGAAAATTAAAGAGGTAATAAAGTAAAAGGTAAAATTTGAGTTGAAATAAATGGCAGAATTGATTCTGGCAGAAGCTAGGAATTGTAGCTTATGCCAGAATCAATTTTGAAAAGAAGAAACCAAACAATATTTTTTCTCATTTTCACAAAAGTAGTCATCCAGAAGCGATTCTGGGTTGGCAGAAGCCAAACCAAACATGCACTAAATCCATTTTATTTTTTCTGAAATTAATTTTTCATGTTATATTTTATTTTTCTATAACATCATTTTATCTATAACAACAATGACATTCATTATAGCGGTATACTCTTTATAAAATTATCTGACTATAACAGTCAAGTCAAATATTATGTAATAATATTTATTGAAGATGTTGGTAGTGTGTCATAACTTATAGCCCGAATCTCATCTCATAACATCAATCAAGCAATGGATGCTATTATTTATACGGAGTTTGATGTAACTCTTCCGATCCTTAAAACTTACACTGATGAAGAGATTATTGAACAAGTGATTGGAATGAAAGAGTAAGAGACAACAAATACAGAAGGTGACAACGAAAGTATTGATAAAAAGCATCAACATATTGTTACTTGGGTGAGATACAAGAGTAAATTTTGAAGCTCTTAGACAGCATTCAAGGGAAAGTTATTAAATTCTTTTTTATTGAAAGTTTGGATAAAAAATTTCGTCAATTCAAGCATTTTATTATTGCTAAAAGAATGAAATTCATGAAACAAAATACATTTGTATAAATTTTGCGTCAAATTTGAAATTGTGCTTAAATTCTCAATTAATTTAAATGCACATGTTCCTTAGATTTCAATTCTTTATCGTTATGGTACAACTAGTCATGGATTTATTTATAATTTATTAATCTTTTTAATTTTTAATTTTTAATTAATGAGCTATGAAAATCAATTGATATTTTAAAATTAATAAGTATATTATTTTCGTTTATAGCATAAAAGGTATAGAAAGATAATTATTTGCGTACTTTTGTTTATAACAGCTAAATGAGATCTAAACATCAAATGCTAGTATACATATATAACAACACCTTACTATAGCGGCTATGAAATTCTCGGACAAACATTGTCATTATAAAGTGATTTAACTATACACCGTTGCATTTTACACCTAATATTAAAATTGTGTGTCATGCTTGATAGCGTGTGATGGTATATATATATATATAATTGTGGTATTTGGATTCGTTTGCGTATAACTCAATTATTTTTATAAGATACCTGCTATTTTTCATCAGCATAGATATTGACTAACACTATCCATCAAGCTTACACAAAAATATATATGATGTTCATTAATCAAAACAAAAGGTCTAGATCACAAAATATTTAGGATAAAAGGTCTAGATTTACTCATGTATTTCTAACTATGATTAAAATTTACCTTCACTCTGTATGTTAGGTTCGAGTTCCATCATAGTAGTAAATAATAAATACGAGGTAATTTGTTAACTATAAAAACATAAATGACGGTAAAGTATAAGAAAATATAAAATTAATATATACGTATTTAATAAAAGGGTATTTTGGATCCTTTATCTATTACTAAGTTAAATAGATTTGTTTTTTTATCTTTATTCAAATGATAAAGATGTTTCTCCCTTAATTATAGGTTTTGAATATTAAAAAAATATTGATAGAGATCACTTCTTTAAATGGGCCGTACACGGTAAATCCGAATATAATCGGTCTATGCTGATTGTTAAGTAGGTTTCAATTTGAAAGAAGTTTGAATAGGTTAAACACCAATTTTTTACTCCAATCGAATAGCTAACTTTGGATGTCAAGTTGAACATTAATTGGCATTTAGCCTTTTGTATGGGATGGAAAATAGGCCCAGATGACTCAAGTCGATTGAACCAGGCATGCCTTGGACCCAATTCCCGTTGATGAACATATATTTAGCTGGCGTTTGGTTATGTGTTTTCAAATAATGATTTTATAATTTGATTTTAAATCACATTTGTTTATGCATTATGAACATAACTTGAACTTAAACTTTGTGTCATGGTTTGAAATTTCAAATCATCAAAAAATGTGTGATTTGGGATTCCAAATCATGATTTCAATTTTTTTTTTAAATATAAAACTTGGCTCATAAGTTTATATTTTATAAAAAAAAGATTCATAAATTAGTAGATATATACCAATTGATCGACTTTATATTATATTGGATATAATTGTCCAATACATAATTTATATTTTATATATATACAAAGATATGTCTATGTCATGACTTAAAAGTGTACAACATAAGTTCATATTTTGTAAACAAAGATCCATAAATTAGTAGATATATACCAATTGATCGACTTTATATTGTATTAGATATAATTGTCCAATACATAATTTATATTGTATATATATATACAAAGGTATAACTATGTCATGACTTAAAAGTGTACGATTTCTAGCCGTGTATTAATTTTATTATGAACTATGACTTGCTCATTTGGTAATATTGCATAAGAATTAGAAAAAATTTAATGGTTTTCACAACTTGTGGGTTTTTATGTCAATAAAAAAAGATACAACTTAAGAAACTCAAATTACATATTCAAATAAAACTTCAACTTCAAACCATATGATTGCAACTTGCAAGTAGAAGATTTTAGTTAGTAACTGCTTCTACGTTAATCACTTTTCTTATGCGCCAAGTTACACACCAATTCCGCGTAAGTAGTCGTGACTTTCATCAATCATTCATCAATTAGGCCTTTCATCAAGTGATCATAGGGACCGATAATAGGGGAGACTCACATTAATCAACAATAATATCATACTCAGTGTAATCTCACAAATAAGATTTGAGGAGAATGAGACGTATGTAAATCTAACTTTTATTTTTGTGTGATAGAGAGATTGTTTCCAATAGATCATTTGTCTTCTGCTCAAGAAAAATAATTTTCAGAACACGTTACAAAGAATACAAGAATAAAAAAAAACTACGATGAAATTAAATAAGACAGAAAAGTACTAACATTATCAGATCGAATAAAAAACAATTACAAATAATTCTCTATACAAATATCAATTGTTAATTCTTTTAAACAAGGAAGCAATCATTGAAATATGAATTGTTATTTTTTTTATAAGGGTAGCAATCATTGATAAAGGGTCAAAATACACTGACAATGTATACAATTTACATGTGCATATAACAAATCCTTATTACCTCAATTACCTATACATTGAGAATCGACATAGTACAAATCCTTGTCACCCTCAATTACCTATACATTGAGAATCGACATAGTGGTGAAATTGCCCGCCTACAGCTATGTAGCTCTATAGAACAAACTTTTAGAAAGCAATTTCTCTAGCAACAAGCTTAAATCCTGAAAGCTGTTTCACACAGTTTCAATTGGCGCATGAATCTCACCGTCCGACATAAAAGCCATGACAATGTTTCATTGGGGACATGTGCCGGTTTGGGTCGGTCGATATGATGAACGGATTTTGAGTAAAAAACATAGTCAAAACCTGGTGTCTAATTCAAGAACAAAAGAATGTCATCGACTATAATCTCTTTAAACCAATGAAGCTACTTCTCTCATTCTCTGCTTATCTTGATACACAAATCAGACAAGCATTGATATCATCGACTCAAGACAAAAGAAGAATATTCTTTTGTTCTTGAAATTAGACACCAGATTTTGATTATGTTTTCAACTAACATAGTCCCATATATCTCAACCACTTCAATAAGACTGCTTGACGGAACAAGCCACTGCCTGCGCCCAATGCCTCAACTTTGTCTTAATTTGTTGAGGATCATCACCTGCACAACATTTATATTATCTGATAGTGAGTACAACAACAATAATAACATATCCAGTGAAATTCCACAACGTGGGGTCTGGGGAGGGTAGAGTGTACACAGACCTTACCTCCACCTTGATAGGTAGAGCGGCTGCTTCCGGGAGATCATCGGCTCAAGACAGAGCACAATCACCAAATTATAAACGGTGGGGTGAGAGAGGCTCGAACTCTCGACCTCATGATTACTCACTATTATCTGATGGTGAGTATATTCCATATATACTCACAATATATTCTGTAATTAATATTTAGTGTAATTAATATAAAATAGATATCCTAATTCTATTAGAACTAAAATTGTATACTCTATATACATTACATTAATAATAGAACTCCGGCAAGGAGATTTACACTATTCTACATGGTATCAAGGGCCAAAAATCCCTCCCTATCATAAACCCTATTTTCAGCCGCCATACCCTATATTTCCTCCCTTCTTCCGCCACATAACAATCGTATACCGGAGCTCTTCGCTGATATACAGCCAAACCGACCCTCCTCCTTACATATCTTGTCGTATATATCGAGTATACATGTGATATTAGCGATATACATCCAAATCAGACCTATTTTCTACCTATCTCGCTCGTATACATCTGGTATACAGGAGATATCCCCTCTTCCGCCACAAAATAGTCGTATACCACCGGTATACCACGGCTCCTCGCTGATATATAGCCAACTCGACCCTACTCCTTACATATCTTGCCGTATACAACTAAATCAACCCTTTTCTTTACTTATTTCGCCCGTATACATTCGGTATACAGGTGATATTTAGTGATGTACAACCAAATCAGACCTCTTTTCTACCTATCTCACCTATATACATCTGGTATACATGTGATATACACTCCACCCGTACCCCCATATCACCCGAAAAGGCATGTATACTAGTAGTATACTACTGATATACAGCTGATATATGACTGCCTCAAACCTTATGTAATATTACCAAATTTCGAATACCCTTATGGCGTCACCCGCGACCCACATATCTTCTTCCGTTTTATCTTACTTAACACCAGAAGTCACAAATCTTCCTAGTGGAATTTGGGCCAACAATACATGCAGTCCACAACAGGCCCATCAACCGCAACAGTGGACCGGCCCACTACCCTGACCATTGTCCAGTACCTGGGCCTGCCCTTCCAACAACATTCCAGAGGCCATGAACAACAATCTCAGCCGAGGCCCAACATCCTGGGAGCCCATCTAGCGGTTTGCCAAGAAGGCCCATTACACATTAGCCCAATAGGTCGATGTTGCTTGGTATATGAATATGGGTGCCACATTGTACCTTACCAAAAATTCTGATAATCTTCTTCAACTGCACAATTTAAATACTCTTCAATCTATTATGATCGACAATGGTTATCGCATTCCAATTCAAGGGCTTGGCCACACACTAACTCCATCACCACAACCTCACTACTCCCTTAAACACGTCCTATAATAGTGTGGAGGACCTCTATCTTTTCTTATCCACGTCCATTGCCCATGTCACTTCACCCACCGTTTTAGCTAAAATATCTCTACCAACGGGACATAGTAGACTTAGTCATCTGGGAGCTCATATTTTTTATTCTCTTAGAAACCACAATTTAATCCAATGTAATAAAGGGAAACTTTCACATAGTTACTCCCCTTGTCATCTAGGAAAACATGTTAGACTTTCATTTACGTCTTTTTTAAGTATTACTTTCTCTCCCTTTGATATTAGTCATGCGGATTTATGGTCGTGAGTTCAATAACTCCAAATTCCTTGAATTTCATACATTGGTTAAAACACAATTTGAAAAAGACATCAAAATGTTTCAATGTGATAATGGTCGTGAGTTCAATAACTCCATCTTTCATAAATGGTGTGCGGCTAATGACATGATTTTTCGTTTCTCATGCCCCCATACTTCCCCTCAAAATGGTAAAGCCGAAAAAATTATGTGTCATTAACAATATGATTCATACCTTTCTTTTTCATGTGTCTCCCCCCCTACATTTTGAACATATGCATTAAAAATGGTAGAACACATTCTTAACATCTTACCTACCTTACGATCTAAAATAGGACACACACCGATATTCTCTTCCGTCGGATCCCTTCCTATGATTACCTTCGAATTTTCGATTGTCTTTGTTATCCAAATCTTGCCTCAACGGTCCCTCACAAATTAGCACCTCGCTCCACTCCGTGCGTCTTCCTAAGTTTCCCGTCGAATCGTAGGGGTACTTGTGCTATGAGTTATCCACAAAAAAAATCACAGTCTCACGCCATGTCACGTTTGTTGAGTATGTTTTCCCGTTTGACAACATTCAAAAAATTCTGAGTCACTGATTATGGTTTCCTTGATGACTCAAACACCTCTCCTTTACTTTAAAATGCACTATATTGGCCAAATACCAACTCGTTACCCACTGCCCCATCTACGGGACCCACTGCCACATCCAATTACCCACTGCCCAGCCCAATTACCACACTACCCAGCCCAATGACAACACTGTCCAACCCGTCACCCACTGCCCAGCTCAATTACCATACTGCCCAGCCCAATGACAATAATGTCCAACCCAATACCCCATGACCCAGTCCCACCGCCCAGGCCAATGACCACATTGCCCAGGCCAGTGAGTAGGGATGGCACCGGATCCTACTAGATTTAAATTCATATTCGTTTTCATATCTGGATCCAGATCCTTCGGGTCCATAAAAATCAGATCCAAATCCGGATCCACGGATCGGATCTGGATCCACATATAAAAATTACATAAAGTTACTAGAGTCTTTTTGTAGCAAAAAGATCACTGAACGAGCAATCTTTACTTATAAATTATGTTCTAGACATAATCTACTCAAAACCAGTATCGCTGATGAATGTATTTGCAATGTTGAAATGCATGTCAGTCAATATGATATGAAGTTGCAAATTTGCAACAGTAAAACAGTAAAACAAAAAACAAAATAACTTTTAACATTTAGTCGACGATTGGATATATTCTCCATGTATTCAAATAATAGTATTATGATAATACTAGAAATGTTAATTGATAAAGTGGCTCTGTAAAGGAGGTCTCCATTGTTGTTGCTCTATTGCTAGCATCTTTTTTTCATTTTTTCCCTTCTTGCTCTTAAGAAAATACATGTAAAATTACATTCTATGTTACGGAGTATATTTAATAAAAAATGAATTCACGGATAGGATCTGGACCGGATACGGATCTCAAATACAAGATCCAGATCCGATCCATCAAAACGGATACGGGTTCGATCCGGATCCGTCGGGTCCAAATTTTGAGGATCCATATCCTATAAAACGGATCTGGATCCACCGAATCCGGACTGGGTCCAAGATCCACTGCCATCTCTACCAGTGACCACACTTCCCAGCCCAATACCCTATGGCATAGTACCATCACCCAGACCAGTGACGAAACTGCCCAGCCCATTACCTCTCAGTCCCGCAACCATCCAGCCCAACCCGCAGTCCACACTACACCCGATCCAGTCCCAACACACTGTATGGAAACTCATGCACAACACAAAATTTTCAAACCAAAAGTCCACTTTAATTTATCCACTCAAACTATCTTTCCGCTACCTAAAAATCCAACCTTAGCCAAACTTGACGTGAATTGGAATGCGACCATGCGTGATGAGTTTATTGCGCTTACTTCACAGCGCACTTGGGATCTTGTTCAGCGGTCTGAGGGGGTGAATGTAATTTGTTGTATGTGGCTATTTCGTCATAAGTTCAGAGATAATTGTGTCCTTGAACGTCACAAGGCCATACTTGTGACAAATGGCACAGGGCAACAAGAGGGTGTTGATTGTGATGAGACTTTCAGTCAAGTGGTTAAGCCAACTACTATCTTCACATTTTTTTCGTCTTCGTAAGTCGCTATATGGGTTAAAACAAACCCCCAGGACTTGGTATGAGCGATTTTCCACCTACATCATACAGATCGACTTCGTGTGCAGCAAAAGTGATCATTTATTGTTCATTTTTTATCGAGGTACTGACACAACTTACATATTATTATATGTGGATGATATTGTACTGACAACTTATTCAGATGACCTGAAGCACGAGATCATTGATCTACTAAAGTCCAAATTTACTATGACTGACTTGGGTAAGTCGTGATGAGTTTAATGCGCTTACTTCACAGCACACTTGGGATCTTGTTCTGCGGCCTGAGGGGTGAATATAATATGTTGTATGTGGTTATTTCGTCATTAGTTCAGAGATAATTGTGCCCTTGAACGTCACAAGGCCAGACATGTGACAAATGGCACAAGCAACAAAATGGTGTTGATTGTGATGAGATTTTCAATCCAGTGGTTAAGCCAGCTATTATCTGCACGGTTTTGATCATCGATATGGAGAAGAATTGGCCTATTCACCAGCTTAATGTAAAGAATGTTTTTTACATGGAGATTTGAAAGAAACCGTCTATATGCATCAACCACCGGATTTTGTGCATTTGAAGGCTCCTCATTATGTTTGTCGTCTTCGTAAGTCGTTATATGGGTTAAAACAATCCCCCATGACTTGGTATGAGCGGTTTGCCACCTACATCATACAGATCGGCTTCGTGTGCAGCAAGAGTGATAATTCATTGTTCATTTTCATTGAGGTACTGACACGACTTACATCTATTATATGTGGATGATATTGTACTGACAACTTATTCAAATGACCTGAATCACGAGATCATTGCTCTACTAAAGTTCGAATTTGCTATAACTGACTTGGGTAAATCGTGATAAGTTTAATACGCTTACTTCACAACACACTTGGGATCTTGTTCTGCGGCCTGAGAGGGTGAATGTAATATGTTGTATGTGGTTATTGTGTCATTAGTTCAGAGATAATTGTGCCCTTGAACGTCACAAGGCCAGACTTGTGACAAATGGCACAGGGCAACAAGAGAGTGTTGATTATGATGAGACTTTCAGTCCAGTGGTTAAGTCAGCTACTATCTGCACAGTTTTGATCATCGCTATGGGGCAAGAATTGACCTATTCACTAGCTTAATGTAAAGAATGTTTTCTTACATGAAGATTTGAAAGAAACTGTCTATATGCATCAACCACCAGGTTTTGTGCATTTGAAGGCTCCTCATTATGTTTGTCGTCTTCGTAAGTCGCTATATGGGTTAAAACAAACCCCAGGACTTGGTATGAGCGGTTTGCCACCTACATCATACAGATCAGCTTCGTGTGTAGCAAGAGTGATCATTCATTGTTCATTTTTCATCGAGGTACTGCAGCTCACATACTATTATATGTGGATGATATTGTACTAACAACTTATTCAGATGACCTGAAGCACGATATCATTGCTCTACTAAAGTCTGAATTTGCTATGACTGACTTGAGTAAGTTGAGTTATTTTTTGGAGATATTAGTGATCAGATATGCACATGCCATGTTCTTATGCCAGCATAAGTATGTAGAGGAGATCGTCTACAGGGCTAAAGTGGCAAATTGCAAGATCATGCCCACTTCCGTCGTCTCCAAGTCCAAACTCAGTGTAGATGACGTGAATTCGGTCCGCGATCCCTCTCTTTATAGGAGTCTCGCAGGTGCTCCTTTGCATCTCACCTTCACTCGATCAAATATTGCATATGCGGTTCAACATGTGTGCTTGTTCATGCACGATCTTAGGGAGCCTCACTTTAAAGCTCTTAAGTGTATCATTCGGTACGTTAAGGGCACTCTTGATTATGGACTTCATTTATATGCCTCTGCACCGACTAGATTGCTCTCTTACACAGACACAGACTAGGCAGACTGTCCGGTCACCCGTCGCTCTACGTTCGACTATAGTGTATTTTTTAGGGATAATATTATATCGTGGTCTGCCAAGCGGCAAGTCACGCTTGCCCGTTCGAGTGCAAAAAAAGAATATCGAGGCGTTGCGAACATTGTTGTCGAGCTATGTTGGCTCCAAAATCTCCTTCTTGAGCTTCATTGTCCCATACGTAAGACATCTTTGATTTATTGTGATAGCATATCTGGTGTCTACTTGTCTCATAACTCGGTTCAACATCATCGAACCAAACATATTGCGATGGATATTCACTTTGTTCGTGAAAAGGTTGCAATGGGTCACGTTAGGGTGTTGCATGTTCCTTCTTCGTATCAGTATACATATATCTTCACAAAAGGACTTTATCGGCAACTATTCCTTGACTTTAGATTCATTCTCAACGTCCGACCTCATTCCGCTCCGACTGAGGGAGTGTGATAGTGAATATATTCCACTAACCAACTAAACCAATTACATCATGGATTAATTGTACTATTTAAGCTGTGAAAGTTGACGTGGTCAGTCTTTGCAACTTTTTAATGGATTGTACTACGATTTAATTGCTCAACTTAATTATGTAGGAGCAAGATCACCTAAGTTTCATTGAATATAAGAATTCAAGTTTGTACGTATAGGAAAAGCTAACGTCTTAAGAAATGCATACATCACATATAACGTTTTTATTAAAGATATAATTAAATAAATATAACATCCTGTTTTCAGATAAGTAATCACACGATTTATAAACAAGGTATTGAAAATAATTTTGACATTCATTACATTACTCGTACAAAAAAAGACATTCATTACATTACCAATATTACTATATATAACAACCTTGCAAGCTTCTTTTTTTATTTTCTGTACTTAAATAAGAAATTGTTGCATCAATAATCACCTTGTTTTCTATCTAGCCTACATAAGCAGCATAACCAAATTAAACCTTTTTGTTTATTTTGTGTTCGTTCCCTTATTTAATTTGTCCACTTTTCATTGCTTTAGCTCTAAATAATAGTAAAAAATAAGAATCCTACTTGCGTACCTGGGCTACAAATCTTCCATGCATCAGCATGATCACTCCTAGGGCTTCCAAATGACGATGACCCGCCTCCTAGAGAACTCGACGAACCTGGAGATGACAATGAACCTTTATTGCTACCCGGTGAAGAAATAGGACTCGTCGAATATTGACGATTCACCGCGAAATAAAGATCAAGCGCCGGCAACGTGTTACATAATCTTTGCCCTTCTTCTTCATTGAATCCAAACCCTAATTCTATGCAACCTTTTAGTTCACGCAAATCCTCATCGGTCAAATCCTCAAGATCTTGATTATTTCCAATATTCCTTTTTCTCTCTTGATGGAGAAATTGACGACGCCGTTTCTCCCACGCAATGTCACGTGGAATCTCGCACATGGAACGTTGCTTCGATAACCTCTTATTAGGGTTCCTCCAAAAGGGCGGTGCGTCCTCTAAACGTTGTAATTCGTCGATTTGATCTGATAATTCACTCGAAGATGATGATAAATGCTTCTCTTGGTCCGCATGAGTATTAATAATGACCTCCATGTCGAATAATTAGATCAAGATTCGATATTTATCACACACAAAAACTTTCTAACAACAACAATAATTAGATTAAGAGTCGGCTTTATCACATACAAGCTGGAAAGTTTGAACAACAATAATAACAATGATAATACAAATTAAATTATACAATTAGGATAGGCTGCCATGGCGGTTTAGAAAAAGACCGCCTTGGCTAGCCGTTAAAAATGTGTGGGATGAACAAGATAGAGAAAGGTCGATGACTATATATGGCTTTAATTTGTTTTTAAGGAAAATGGAAATTTTGGCTTAATTTAGTTATTATTGTATTGTAAAGGAGGGAAATGGCATGCACTAAGGTTTAGGAAGAGTTTAATGGGGATTAGTAAAGGACACCCATTATTTGCGGCCCTTCCATTCATTCGTAACGGATAACGGCATTGAAGTATAAATGGTTCGTCAATCGTTACATTGAAAAAAATAATATCTTGACATGGACGAGGAATTTGTTATTTATAGTAATATAACCTTTTCTGTTGGCTTGGGGATATGATTTTGCCTTTTGTTTAGAATGGTTGTTCTAATTAACTTACATAATATTTTAGTGTTTTGTCTTTCAAAATCGCTTATAAATCAATATCTATCAATCAATCTCTCTCTTTTTTGTTGATGATGGAACCCGCAGTCGTTACTCTTCGAGTACGCAATGAGTGAACCACGAACTGACGCAATAGTCTGCAAACCACGTCAGTCAATTAACAACACTTGGCAAACCATGTATGACAGACTCAACCAAAAAGGTTTATGCACGGGATCGAACTAGTGACATTGCGGTCCCGCGCTCTACTCCTACACCAACTTGGCTACCCTTGCGGATAATCAAAATCTCTCTCTATAGATATATATAAGGAGATACATAGACCAGGTGACGTGATATGTCTCTATGATCAGAATATCTATTTATATTTTTCCTCATTTTGTTTTGACATTTTAAAATTAAAAAAAATCAATTATTCAATTAATTAGAACCCAAAAATCCTTCACATGCCTATTTATATTTTCACACTGTTTCTTCTCCAATTAGTTCTTATGTGAAAACTTCATTGTTGTTCCAACAAATCATCTTATTTAAATTTCTTAATAGCATGTCTATTGCTCACAACGCAAATTTAACTCTCTGTAAAAGAATCAATTACGTAGACAAGAGGGAGAATTGAGCAGAAAGTACCACATTCCTTCAAGATTTAAAATCTTTTATCCGTACTCTTCACATGAGATTGACCATGTAAGAAGTTTTTGAATACTAATCTTAACTTGATTTCAACTTCATATAAATATATTTCTGTGAGCGCTAACTTTTTTTACGGCACTTCTTGCTGTTTTACATAGTGTCATAGTGTGGAGTGTCCGTTGTTGTCGTCCGAGCAGAGTGCGTAGTCAAATTTTGAAACTTATGGGTTTGACATTCTACTCTTGAGTCGAGGATTTTTCGAAAACAGTCGCTCTACCTATGATGTAAGATCTGCGTACACTCTACCCTCTCCAGACCACGTTGTGAGATTTCAATGACCGGGTATATTGTTGTTGTGTTGTTGTATGGGTTCGACATTCTACTATCCTTTTAAGTTACTGATTTTAAATTAACATGCATGTTTAATGAATTTCTTATGACAAATATAAGAATCAAATCAAGTTAATAGGTTCAGCCGAACTTGTAACATGTATTTTAAAAGTCTCTAACTCCACCCCGCTGGCCAAGTGCGAGGCCGTGAGGGTGAAAGGCGTTGAACTTTGAAGAGATTCATATATCACCTTCTTCGTCTGTGATTTGCCTTTTTAGTATACTGATTTTCGTCATTCTCTTTTTTTTTTCTTTTAAATTTTACCTTGATCTGATTATGCCCATAGAGTCTATTATACTTTTATTTTTGGTAGCCAAGAATTAGTAGTATTATGTAAGAACAATATCATTTTCATTTTACATTGTAGTTCTAAACTTCTGGCCCAAGAGAGATAACATGGCATCTCTCTTAAAGCAGATTTTTTTTTGTGTTTGTGTTTTCTTTTTTATTTTTTTGGCCTTTTATTATCCGCCCAAAAAGTCTAAAAGTTTTGGTTCTTTTCTCTTTGACTAATCTTCTGATTTATAAAAACAACCTGTTGAGGATACCTAGTATATACACTAATATACACTAGTAATATACACCAGTAGTAGGCCTGTTATCTTGTTATGCTTTACGTTTGTTTCTTGGCCCACAATTGTTAGGCCCATTTATTATTTCTTCTTTGATTCTATATACTTGTAACAGCTTGCTTTCATTTTTAACGAAATAAAGATTAGAAAAGCTTGGGCGACTCTCTTTTCTTCTCTCTGCGTCTTTCTTCTAAAAACTTCCATGGCGAGCTAAGTATGCTTTGATTTCGTAGGACCTTTGTATGCGGTGTTGAAATCAAAATCAAGATCGGAGAAAGCGAAAGAAGCGGTGAGTAAGAGGCGAAGAAACGATTCAATTGCGTTTTTGATTTGTAGAAGATCACGAGCGTGATTATGGCGAGAACACTTATGGCGAAAATGATTTGAGCGAAAAATTGGAATCGTGATTTTCGTAAATCAAAATCGACAGATCGGAGAAATTGAAAATTGAAGAATGAAGTCGTGATTGCGATTTTCTTTCAGAGAATCGAATTGAAGGAGATCGATTGAAGGAGTTCAATCGATCGAAAAGTTCGAAGTTAATCGGAAGATCGAACATTTTTCTTGAAAAAGCGAAATCGAAGAGACAAAATATTGAGGTAATCACTATAGTATATCGATCGATTTTGGTTGAAGTGACATAAGAATCGATAGAGAATCAAAGTCGATTCATTCTATTTTTACTTGATTCTTTCGATTATCGCGTTTGTCGATTTAGTCGGATGGAGATATTGTCGTTTTATGCGGATACACTCCTTGGCTATCGTTGCGACGTCGAAGATCGTCGCGAATAGTCGATTTGATGGAAATTCAACTTTACTTTGTGTTGGTGAATTTGGAGAAAATATATTGATAGTCGTTATGGTGTTAAGTACGTATTTTCGTAGCTGCGTCGTTGTTGTTTGTTTGATTCTAGAATTGTTTTCTTGTTTGTATTGGTTAGTTTGCTAGAATTATATCATGTTGTTGCTTCTTGATTTTGATGCGCGATTGTTTAGTTCTTCTTTGGTGTTGTTGAAACTCGGTGTTATTGTTGTTTTGAAATATGTTGTGTTATGTGTGGCGTTATATGGAGTGATTTTATTCTTTGAATGATGGTTTGGATGAAGTAAGACTCGATCAAGGAAAAGCGTAGTTCTGTTTTATTCGATTGGAAAAAATTAGTTCCATTATTGTTATCTCTTCTTTGTTTCTAACATTAGGCGGTTGGTGAAAGAAATAATGGAGAAATATTTCACTTAGTTTTCGTGACAAATTGGGTGAGCAGAGATACTAGTTATGGATTGAGTTTAACTTTTTAAGCTGCTCTCATTGCAGCCGTAGGGGTAATTGCTGTGGTCTTTGGTTGAACAAATTCATCACAAAGCACTTAAATGTGAGAAAGGTGGTGTGTGCTGCTTGCTTTGTTATGCAGTCTTCTTTATCTTGGAAGGGAGGAAGGGCCTGCACAAACGGAAGCTGAGTTAAGGGCGGTCGCCTCACATGCGGAGGAAATATATTTTCAAATATTATATAGTTAGTGGTAAGAATCTTGTTATTGATTCCTCGGCTCTGCATTTTTCTGGCTATTTGTGTTGCTCTTGCTCGGTGTTGTTGTAGATAAAAATGCTAAGGAAAATAGAATATCAACAAACTAAAAGAGTCGTATCGTTGCCTCTCTGTTTTGAAAGCGCGATATGTCTGATCTTACATCGATTCATGAACTACCTGCGCTGGTTTTATGCATACCGCGACGGAAGGCTATTCTTTTTATACGTGGCATACCTAGTATATTATACACTAGTAATATACACAGTTAGTGGGCTGTTATCTTGTTATGCTTCGTTTGTTTCTTTGGCCCATTTATTATTTCTTCTTTGATTCTATACATTTTTAATGAAATAAAGATTAGAAAAGCTTGCTCTCTCTCTTTTCTTCTCTCTCTCGAAACTTCCATGGCAGAGCTAAGTATACAGAGCTCTGCATAGTTTTAACACAACCATCACGGAAAATGAAGGCAAGAAAAGAAGTCTGAACTCAAGAAGGGAAAGAAGGAACTCAAGAAAAAACAAACAAGTGAAATTGTGGTAATGATTCCTAATAATTGTATATTTAGGACATGTAAAAGTTGGAGATTCCGACCCACATAACTCTGAAATATATATATGAATATGTTTTCTCAACTAAATTTTATAAAATATTTTAATTAAATTTACATATATTTTTCTTACCGCGTGAAGCGCGGGTTATTTTACTAGTATAATATAAAACTGAGCATAGACAAGGTGATGTAACATCTCTCTATCACCACCATTTCTATTTATCTTTTTTGTCTTTTTTTTTGTCCTTTTACCTTATTTTTCTGATTAAAAAATAAAATTAACCAAGGATGATCTTTCTGACAAACTTTTGCAATAAATTCTAATTAACAGTTTTTCCTGAATTAGCCCACGTAGAAGCAACATAACATAATCTTAATGATTGCGTTAATGGATGGTCTAATCTTTAAAATCAATTGAGTTACCATGATTAACCTCCTTCACAGACCTGTCGGTGTGGGGCTCCTGGGGTGGGAGTTCCACCTTTTGGAAAAATGATTGCGTTAATGGAAATTCAAAAGTCACCCATTTCTGATTTAACCTTTTGCTTCTGTTTACCTTTTCATTCATTTAGAATTAACATAAAGAGCATGTCATTTCTATCTTTTCAAATATGTTGAAGGAGCTTCAGATAGAACAAGTTTGAGGAGTGAGTCATTAGCTGAAGCAGCTGCTCCTGGCAAATTAATCGCCTCTCTATTACTACGTACATGTTTTTATTATAATGGTGGTGTTTGGGCCGCGGCAATACTACTAGTCCACAACCTGCTACCTCCTACAGGTACCATGTAACTAATTCCAAATACCAAGATTTAAAACTTTTTTTTTTACTTACTGCATAACATACCTTTTGCTTGTTGATCAAAAAGCAGATGATCCATTGCAAGAAGCTCAGAATGTAAAGCTTTAGAAATCCAAATACCATAAAGAATCAAGAGTAGAAATCAAGAACTATACGGTGCATCTCAAGTTGATCAAATTGAGATTTTAATGATCTCACCAAGTAATTGTTAAGAAGGTACTACTTAAGACTAGTCAATTTCATTGAACTAACATATTATAGTTGAAAAAGTAGTCGATTCTTTTATAGATTAGTGAAACACCAATTACAAATAGTGCAGTATCTACCCGCAAGGATGATTCAGTTGGTTGAGCATGAGGTTTCCATATTGGAGGTCTCAGGTTCGAAACCCCTGGCTACGACAGCAGGAATTTACCTTTTGGGTCGAGCTCGTAGCACAGGGTTTGCCTAATGCAGGTTATCTCTCTTGTGTGATACGCGGGTTATTGCACAGGAGCGGAGTTTATCATATGCACACTCGAAGAGTAGTGCTGCGGTTCCTTGTCATAAAAACAACAGTGCAGTATCTATAATAAGAGAGTGGGCAAATTGGATCGCCCGTGGGATCAACATAAGAGATGATAAATCACTCATGACAAAAAAGAACCACAATACCTATATTCACGTCCTTCTTCCAGAAACTTAGGAGATGTTATAGTCTTTGTAATAGGAAGCAAATCAAAACCGTTACTGAAAATTATGTATTTTGCTCATGAAGTTGTAGTGAAAAACTGAACCTTAATATGGACCAACTATTAAAGGTTTCATCATTCACTCAGATATTTTAAGCCCTTACCCGGGGCTCCAAAAGTAGATGATTTGACATGGCAAAGGCCAAAAGGGAGAGCCGATGACATATTTTTCATTTTTATGGTTGGATCTGTACATCAACTCATGAAGCATAGGATATTTACTATAGGAAATATCTTTTTCTCTAACCATTCAGTTAATTGACTAACATATATATGCCAGTCCATCTGGCTGGATCAGGCGCCAGCGTATTCAAATGTGTTCACTTCGATAAGGGCATGCCAAAGAGAAAAAAAAAAATAAAGAAGAAGACAAGTGCTCACAATTGAAGGCACCAAAAAGTGATCAATAAAGTGGATAAAAATCATAGAGTCCAATTCCCAACAAGCACTGGAAAAATGCCCAATAGAGTTACCGCGTACCTGTAGGAGATAGCAGGTGATGGATCAGAGGTGCGTCCGAGCTGCCCAAAACACTATCTTAAGCTCTTTCAACATATTTGAAAAGATAACATACTCTATATTGTTCAAAAGGCAGATGTTCCATTGCCAGAAACTCAGAATGTAAAGCTTTAGAAATCCAAATACCAGAGTCTACTAGGAATTGAGCTCAGCTTGGACTTCCTAATATCAAATTTGAAAGATAATCATAATGCTTTACATTCTCAATAGCTTACCTATTAGAACCAACATCTGCCATTATCAATCTTCATCATCCAAGACTAATGGAGTCGAAACAGTAAACTAAGCAAGAGTGACAACTGACAAGCTGCATCACCCAAATCATATTAACTAATCAGAACAAAGGACCCAACAGCGAGTTTTTGTGAAGAATCAAGAATTATACCACATGGGAAATGAGCTCATAAAGTTTGAACTTGCTCATTATTGATAAGATCAATATCTCCAGCTCCATTTTCCTCTACAAATAACACACCAAGTCAATTGTGAACTTGTTGAGTTAAAAGTGAGCAATTTCCTTAAAACAATAGTACAACAACATAATACCTAGTGTAATCCCACAAGTGCAGCCTGGGAAGAGTAGGATGTACGCAGACATTAACTCTACCTTTGTGGGGTAGAGGCTGTTTTCCGGTAGACGCTCGGCTCAAAAGAAATGTAGTCAATGCAATAATTCAAGTATAAAACAATAGTACAAAACTCAAGAAAATATTTCAAAATCTAATCTTGAAATACTAACCAGTTTCATTAATCCAAAGTCTAGTAGTATAAGTACAAGATCTGACTATCTACTATAAAAATCCAAAGGATCCACAAGTCAGATCAAAATCTTGATACCCAAAATTTTCAATTTTTTTCTCCATTTCCTCATTAATCCAAAATCCACTATAACATACTCCATTACAAATTCAAGAAACAGACAAAAAAAATTACCCATCCACCAAAAATACTATATATAGCAAATTAATACCTCTAAGAGAAAAGATCATCTAAGAAACAAGATTTACGACCCGAATTGCTGACAAATCTTAGCAGATCTTTGAAGTGTTTTGGTTTTGGGTTTAGGCTTGGATGATTGAATGAAAACAGAATGTTGATACTTGTTAGGAACAGTCTTCAATCTCTTCCTTTGCTGCCTTTTAGGCAATGAAAAGAAATTGTCAAAGGTGAGAACTTTTCTTCTTCTACGTCTAGTGAGGACTCTTTTTTGAATGTAAGGAACACCAATGATGGATCCAGCAGTGACTTGATGAATGGCTTTGACAAGGAGATCAAGACCTTGGCATCTTGAAGAGGAAGAAGATGAATCTGTGGATGAGAAAGTGTATAATGAAGATGATGATGATGATGATGATGAAGATGGTGAATTGGGTATGGGTTTTCGGATCCCCATATGGAAATTTGAGATGGAATGGAGAGAGTTCTTGAACAAGACTACAAGAGTAGTAGATGGGAGGAACAGGGAATTGATTATATTGGGATTTTACAGTTTTTTCATATGGAATTACAGCCATTGTCCATTGGTCCTTTCTTTCTCTAATTTTTGTACGTCCCTCGTTAAATTAATTTGATCTAAAATACATGATCTTTTTAAATAAAAAAGAAGTTTAATGTAAGAAATTCAACAAGACATTAATTAATTATTTTTAAACTTATCTTTGCTCCAATAAATAATTTTAAAAGTCTGAGAATTAATATTAAGGAGATATAAAGAAATACGTCCGTTGCTATAAAAATTAGCAGCTTCAGAAGAGAAGCGCCTACTAATCACACTCCACACCCAACTTACACTTAATTATTTAATTGTTGTTTAGAATGCGCTATAATGACGTATTCGATTTTATTATCAGCATGTTCATACTGCTTTAGTTTCTTGTCATGTTCATACTGCTTTAATTTCTTGTCTGAGTTGACCGTTTCTCTTACTTTGCTTTGCTTACTTGTGATTATGCTTTGTCTTGAGCTGAGGGTCTCCAGAAAACAGTCGTTCTACCTACCAAGATGGAGGTAAGATATGTGTACACTTTATTCTTTTCAGACCCCACATTGTGAAATTTCACTGGGTATGTTGTTGTTGTTGACTTGTTGTTGACTTGTTGTTGCTGCTGCTTAGAATGCCTTGATTGAAAATAGAAAAGATGTGAATTTAAAGGATCAATCACCTCTTTAAATTATATTAGAGAATATATGTTCGATAACAATGAAGAGAAGTCTCCTTACAGACGAAACATGTAGAAGAAGAGGTAGTCTTTTGGCATTTCAGAGAAAATAATATAATTGAAGTGTTGGTGCATGTCATGCAGAAAATTCAATTCCATGATCTAGATTAAAGAAGTTGAGAAGTGCAAAATGCATCCTGAATTAGGATTAATTTACATAACTAGTGGTGCAACATCTCTATGTCATAGTAACAAATAATATATGTGATAGGCTTCATATTTCAGTTTATCATTATGCATTATGCATTTGCTACAAAAAGCATACACTGACTGAATTGTTCAACATAACTTCATACCATAGTTGTAATTTGGTGTAAAATGGCCTTTGGAGTGAACTTTTTGACAGTCCTATAGCCTTCTAAACAAGACCGTCTCAAATATTTTGGGGGCCCTGTTCTAATTCATAAATGTGGACTCTTAATTAAGCTAAGACCTGCGAATATGGGCATTTACAGTAAATTCTGGCTAATACTAACTTAATAAAAAAAATGAAAAAAGGGGTCCAAAAAATTTTCATTTTTCGGGGGTCCTGTGCGGTAGCACACCTCGCACGGGTCCAAAGACGGTCCTGCTTCTCAACACCCTCAAGCATAGCTTCCTTCACTTTCTCTGCCGTAACAGCTGGAATATTGTCATGATAAAGAAAATTTATTCATGAGTATGCTTAATGCCGCTACGACTCTTTTTCCCCCAGCTTTATCATGCTTTTTATAGGGCTTTTTATACTATTTGAATTGCTTGTTCTTGTGAGAGTCTCTCCCAAGGTAGGGGTAAGGTCTACGTATACTCTGTAAGTAAAGTTGGTGTATCCGAAAGATTAAACAAAATCAAACAAGGTTGAGCCGAGAGATGACTCTGTCTTTAAGATAAAATTATCCCGTATATATGTTTTTACTGTAATGGACAATAGTCTTCCAAGATAAAACATCAACAATCAACAAAGCAAAGCAAATTGTGTTGATTCAGCAAAGTAAATGAATATAGAACAGATTTTTGATTTATGTATGTGTTATGTGTACTGTTCTGCGTTTATTGTTCTATTATGAAAACAAAAAATGAATATATGGCTTTTGTGAATTGTGTTGTGTGTTCTCTGTTTTTAATTTGAACAGAAATGTTCAATTTATAAGAGTAGAAGAGAAGCAACGTTCTGTTCTATTGAATAGTCATGTTTGTTGGTCGGTGTCCTTTGGAGAAGATAGAGTCGTTGTAACGTTCTGAAAAACTTTAGCGACCAAAATATAAATAGTTAACATTTCAGGGACCAAAAAGAAGTTCTGAAAGACAGCCCAGAGGCCTGAGACCGGGGAGGCGTGTGGGACTTAGCCACGAACTCAAGCTCACTTAGGTCTTCCCTTTTCTAAACACATGGATTACCTTTGGGGTCCCAAACCCTTACTCAAAAATAGAGGCCATGCCTTCGACAGAGCCAAGCTGCGGTACAGTGTCGGGTCGACAACTGGCTTGCTGGAAGAGGCACTCAATTTGGGCTTAGTATCAACCTGAGTTGCTGACGGTTTACAGAAGGACATGCCAACACGTTCAACAATCTCTGTTGCATACTTCTTTTGGGATAAAAATAAATCACATGCATGTCGTGTCACAGTTAGCCCGATTTTCAATTGCTCACGCAAGTGTACGTATCGTTACAAGTAATATAGTCAGGTAAGACTGAATATCGTCCTCAGAGACTGGTTTCTAATTACCGAACATCTATTCTAGGTTATCTATTTGGCAAACGATAAGTTGATTTGGTTTTTATCTAATACTAGTAGAGTAATTTCAAGAATTAAACTAAATTATTGAGGTTTAATCAGTTATGAAGGAATTAAGGCTTCCAATATCCTCAATTATCCACTCTTATCAATCATTAATGCAACTAGAAAGACTTCTTCTTCTACGTTAAGATAGAGGTTAACTAGACTGTCTTATATTCCGGTTAGGATATATAATCGCTCAACCCCAGTGCAGAAACCTTCTATATTTCTATGATAGGTTTTACCACATAGGAGGATGAAGAACATAACCTATAATGCTACACAAGTATCGGGGTACATTCGTCCGCGATTTTAACCTTTGTCTATTCAATTACAGCATATCCAAATCTCTCATCTCGGTTCTTGATTCGAAATCATATAGATTATGATAATTAGTGATCAGTTAACTATCAAACATTCATACCAATATTGAATAAATCTTAATCAAGTGAAGAAGAAACCAAACTAATGCATTAATTCATGAATAAGAGTTTCAAGCGATTCAAAAGGAAAGCCCTAATAAAGTGTTTAGCTCCTAGCCATAGACATGTTAAGAACTAATTCAATATCCAACATGAACTGCAATAAATAAAAGAGAAAAGGAAAGAACTTGAACAAAGTTATCTCTAATCTTGTAGCTTGTGGCCTCCTTTTCCTCTCCAAAGTAGAATGTAGAATTATGTATAAGATCCCCTCATAAGGTCAGGGTTTTAGGGATTTTATAGTTGAGAAAAATTGCATTATGGACCCTAAAAACCGTGTCAAATTCGGCCCAGAATCAGAAGTTTTCCGCCTCGGCGCTGCTGGTTGGCGTCACGACGCCGAAAATACTGCGACAAAATCAGAGTGTGCAGGTTAATTAGCGCCGCGGCGCCTGTGACGTCTTCTGCCAGATTTTTCGATTCTGTGTCATTTTTTCGTCCGGACTTTGTCTGATTTCTTCTATACTTCTCGGGACTTCTTAGATTTCATTTCTTGGCATTTTCTTGTGCAATTACACCTCAATTAAGCTCATTTCATCTTCTTTTTGTCATTTCTCCATTTATGACCGTTGTGACTCAAAAGAAAGAAAAATGACCCTAACACGACACTAATTTCAATGAAAATGAGAAAAATACTAACTAAAAATGACTCAAAAAGTGTATATAAAATATGTCTAACAGTCACAGTATCCCTAAACAATAGTGTAGTGGTCCGACAGTAGATGAACTAAGAATGATCAGAACGACTGTTAGAAAACCCAATATGCGAAATAAAATCCGCAAACCTTTTGTACCAGGCCCGGAGGGAGGAGGTTGTTTAAGCCCATATAATAATTTCTTTAGCAAGCACACATGATTTGGATAGGTGGCGTCCCTGTATCCGAAAGGCTGGTACATGTATACTGTTTCATTAAGTTCTCCGTGGAGGAAGACATTTTTGACACCTAACTGATGAAGAGGCCACGCCTTCGACAGAGCCAAGCTAAGGATTGTTCTGATAGTTGCCAGTTTGACTACCGGACTGAACGTCTCATCGCAATCCACACGAACCTGTTGTGTCCTATCACCTACATGACGGACTTTATGCCTCTCAAAAGTGCCATCAAATTTTTCTTTGTGACTGAAAATCCACATACAACGATTACATTGGCATGAGTGGGATGAGTCATTAAGAACAGACATATGATTACGAGGCAATGGTGATTTTGAAATCTGGGTGTGTAGGCTATATTTGGTGTTGGGTTTAACAATATCGTGTTGACTATGAGTGACTGGATGTTGGGACGGGTTTTGAATCTGGCCAACGGAGGAGACTGCACTGCCTGTCAGTTGGCAGTGAACTGGGTCGTGACTCAAGCCATTGCCAGGAAGTTGGGTTTGGGTTGTCGATCTAGAGGGCATACTTGGACTCAGGAAATGAGGCCCAACTTGCTGGGCAGTGGTGTGCCGCGGCTAGGCTACTGTTTCGAGTCCCAAGTTACCAAAAATATATTGGTTGGCCGAAACAGTGGGCTCGTTTTGAGACAAAAATATTGGGACAAATACAGAGGTATGTCATCGTCTAGAAAATCATAGGTAGGGGGTCCAGACTTATGTATTTTGGTAAATGGGAAATTTGTTTCATCAAAGATAACATGATGACTCACTATTATTTTATTGTAGGAAAGGTCGTAACATTTGTAACCTCGATGATTAGATGAATATCCCAAAAATACAAAGAGTAGATCGGGGTTGAAGTTTGGTGATTGTGGTGGATGAAAATAGAGGATAGCATAGGCATCCGAATACCCATAAATGAGAATAAGATGGATCCCTTAAGTATAGGATTTTTAGAGGAGCTTGATAGGATAAGTTTTTGTGGGGAAGTATGTTCAATATATATGTAGTCATTTGTAATGCATGATGCCAAAAATATGGTGGTAGTGCGACATGGGCAAGAGATGTTCTACTTATGTTATTGATGGTTCAGATTTTTCGTTCCGCCTTCCCATTTTGAGAGGAAGTATGTGGACATGAAAGTCGAAAAGTTAAACCATTTGAATTGCAAAAATTCCAAAAATGTCCATTATCAAACTCCCTACCATTATCACATTGAATATTTTAAATATCTCGTTCAAATTGATTCCGGATGAATGCTCTAAAAGTTAGAAATGTGGAAAATACTTGTGATTTTTTAGACAAGGGAAACGCCCACAAAAAATTAGAGTAATCATCTAGCAAGAGAAAATAATATCTATGGCACGAAGAGCTCAAAACGGGTGATGTCCAAATATCACATGGATAATATCAAAAGACATAAATGTGCATGAATTAGATTAAACAAATGGCAATAGAACATGTTTTCCAAGTGGACATGAATGACACATACTTGAATTACGTGTTTTGAGTACATGAAATAAAATTATTTTATTTGAGGGAGGCTAAAACAGGTGCCCCGGATGATTCAAACGTTCATGCCATAATGAGGGTGTGAAAGCTGCAAAAGTGAATGGTAACTTGGTTCGTTGATTAGATGCAGAAATTGAATAGAGCCCCACATGACTATCACAACTCATTAGAAGCATCCTCGTCTAAAAATCCTTCACGAAAAATTCAAAAGGGTAAAAAATAACAGATACTCAATTATCAGTAGTAAACTTTCTAACTGAAACCAAATTTTTAATTAATTGTGGAGCATGAAGGACATTCTTTAAAATTAAAGGTGGATTTGGTGGAGTTAAGTTGGTAGAACCATAACCACGAATTGGAATAGATGACCATTTCCGATAATTATACCATTAGTTTTGCTCAAATTAAAAGAGGAGGAGAGATTAACTTAGGAGGACGTCATACGAGACGTCGATCCGGTGTTCATATACCAATTTGCGTCGGGCGGCTTTAGTCCAAGAGTGTGCATGACAGACTCAATATCTGTTTGGATAGCCACTGTCGAATGGGCCTCCTGCCACTGATTCAGCAGTGGCCCAATTATTGTTGAGAAACTATTGCCTCTGGCCCATAAACTAGCTGATGGCCGACAGTGGGCTGGCCAGTGTGCCTTTGATTGGGTCTGGCCCAATTTAATGTAGGAAATGGGCATGGTAGCACAGTCCAAGGCCACTGCCATGCCCACTATGGTGGTCCGCTGTCCCACACCGCTGGCGGAATTTGTCGGCTGACCGCCGCCTTTGCTACCATTTCCGTCGCCACCAAAATTTCAATGGCCCCCGCCTTTACCATTTTCGCAATTACCACCCTTATTTTGTCATCATTTCGCCTTTTTTGTCCCCTATTTTGTGGAAGTTGTTCAAAATGCGTAATAGATTTATTGGTTGAGACGAAAACCATGGCGGAATATGAGACGGTTGCAGCCTTTTATAAACCTCGCTTCTTCAAGAATAAACATGGAGCGGGCTTGATAAAAGAGTGGTAAATGATTACTTTGTCGGATGAGCGTTCTTACGCCACTATAAGCGTCGGTAAGGCCGAAAACCAATTGTAAAACCAATTGATTGAGCGGGCTTGATAAAAGAGTGGTAAATGATTACTTTTTCGGATGAGCGTTCTCACGCCACTATAAGCGTCGGTAAGGCCGAAAACCAATTGTAAAACCAATTGATTGTTTGTAACCGGTGAACCAACGTTCTTGAGTTGATCCGATAAAACTTTGAGACATTGACAATAAGCAGATGCATTTGGAAAATCCGCCATGTCCGTAGTGGAGAATTCTTGCTCCAACATGACAACACGGAAATTCTTGTTATCTTGAAAAATATCACGTAAGCGATTCCAAGTCTCTATTGTTGTGGAATCGAATTCCATTATTGTATGCAACAAATCGCTTGATATTATTGCATAAATCCATAAAAGAACTATTGATCCATAATTTTATTGTACACACATGACATGGTGATAAGGAAAAGATGATAAAATAATTTTATTGTGGAACAGAACAATTATTGGTTTACTTCAACAGCCAGTAACTATGCTCTTTGAAGAGAAATATGAGCATCTTCTCTTTCACCACCATTAACTTTTGTCCTCTTAGACAGAAGAAATTGAAGGGATAAACTCAACGAAGGTTTGCTTTAGCACATCAAAATTTTGCTATTTTTTACAAAGGAAAAGACTATCTAAAGACAAAATACTAGATAAATTGCAAACAATTACCATTATGTGCAATGACAATTGCAACAAACTGCCCACAAGGCTTCCCCAGAAGGAGACGGTTGCTTAGTTGAATGGAAGCATTATGTAAAGAAAGATGTTTAGTATAACACAAAACGTTATGCACATGAGATACTAATGATTCCGCAAGTGGGCGCATTCCATTGACCCCTATATATTTGAGAGATGAAGAAGGAAATGGAACAAAATGCGCAGGGCCTTCAAGCTCACCAACTGTACCCTGCCATTCACGAACCAAACCTCTCTTCAACCAGTCATCAACTAGCTCAGCAAACTTGGGGTTGGTCACCGTGAAGAATTGAGCTGCATGGTCAAATATTAAAGGATGATCATCAATCATTCTTGTTCCCATTCTTCCTCCCAACCCATGTATTCCCTAAAGCAATCGAACATGATTAGATACACCATAGCATTCTTCTACTGTGCAACATCATATAACTCTAACAAGAACTGTCAAACAATTATAATAAACTGGACGGCACCAAATTTAGACTTTACCAATAAGAAATTAACAACTTCCAATATCAACAAATACAATCTTCTGTTTGAGGATTAGGCCATGTTTGACAAAGTAACAAGTAAAGTTTTTAACATACATATTTAGAGAAGAAACAAATGGAGAGATAGTAATTGTTTTAATGAAAAATTGTTGAACGCAAAATGCTTGCCAGCTGTAGTTTCGCCATTTTTTCTTTAGAACTGTGGTGTATGTGCATCTCGACTAATTCCACGGGGTATTTGCTACCTCCTATAATACAAGTACTGAATAACTCTGTCCACCAAAGGCTTGGACAGATGGAAAGAGATAATCTAGTATTTTTGTCTCCGGGGATTTGAACATGAGACTTGGGACTTGAGAGAGCAACCTTATACGAGGGTGATACATATCCATGATTTGAATATTTTCTATTGTCTATTTTCTTTTTCCATTTCCAGCACTATACAAGGTGCTCAATAGTTGTTTTTCCTATTTAAAAATATTTATGCAGTAGTATTTTTTTCATATTGCTTCAAGAAGCCAGCTTTATGCCATTTTTAGATACAAAATTCATTTAAATACAATTTAAAACTTCGACTACTACCTTCATGGTCGTGACAAAACAAAATGGAACAACTAAACTGAGATTGGAGTAAGTGGTATTTGTCTGAACGGACCCAAAGGGAAGGTGAACATTCAATGTGAGATGGAGGAAATATACAAATTATTTTATCAGAACACCTTCATATTCTAAAGTAAATAGACAAAAGAATGCCAAAATAAAAAAGAAAGAAGAGGAAATGGGATAACCAACCGTGTCACAATAAATTGATATATCTGATCGTCGATAATTAGAAAAGGGAATAAACTATAAACCTTAACCTTCACCTTTGTCACTAAAGTTCAAGGTTGTTTACATGCGGTAAACATCAAGATAGTAATAAAAATGAAAATAACATCGTTTGGTTTCTTTCGAAAATGATGAGCAATACATGTATCAGCAGCTAAACAGCCACTTATGCCACTCATAATATTACAATCAGTCGAACTATATATCAGGGTACAACATATCCCTCTTCTTTGACATGTTTTATCTACCTTTTATTGCTATGCCTGTTCAGTGTGACCCTTGCAGAAGACTTCAGCGCAACGACAAACTGGTCTACCAGAGGCCTCCCATCCATTAAAACCGCGTTCCAATACCATAATATTTTTTATTCCCACATCATCTTTCGATTCAGCTAGATATTCTGCAAGCCTCCTTGCACACTTTGGTCCCCGCACCTAGAAAATAGTCATTCACAACTCAGCATACTGACTGATGTGAAAACAAGAGATACAGATAAGAGGTATATTCTCCGCTTCTCCCAAACTTGCAATCACTAGGAGAACATATGCAGACGCAACAACATAATTCAACATGTTAAATGAAATAGTTCTTCTTGAAGATGTAATACTCATTGCAAGCTTTCAATTCCGTTAACATACCGCATAAAATACTTCATTATCCTCTTGCACTATAAAAGAATTTTTTGTAGAGAAAAAATTGCTACTGAGAAGAGTATTTAGCCAATTTGTACTTATTAGCTTAATTTAAAATTTAAATTGAATCAGAAAGGAAGTGCCACTACTTGCACTATCAGATATTGTCAAGTATGAGAAATATTCATAATTACTCTTTATGGTTAGAAACTGAGTTATAAGTTATAACACAACCATTTCATTACTCTAGAAAATATTAAACACATTTTTTTGCTTGTTCGATTCTTAGAAAATAAATCTCATTTCTGTAATGTATTATTGAAATTGGAAATGTACAACATAATAATACCTTTAGGGCTCGTTTGGTACGTCGCACTGGACTGTACTAATTTCATTGGACTGGACTGAACTGTATTAATATATAATGGACGGTATTAGACTATTAATATATAATGGACTGTATTTTTTTATTTTTTTATTTTTAGTACAGTCCAGGGGAGACCCACATGTTAGATGGGTCTCAAAAATGGCAGTTGGACTGTCTGTACTATTTTTAGAAATAGTACAGTCCAGTGCGGCTGAAAACACCCACCAAACGTTGTATTATTTTTTGTCCAGTACAGTCCAGCTTAATACAGCGTACCAAACATGCCCTTAATGCAGTACACGAGTACTCTGTCTTAGCACTATCCCGTGCACTTCTCTTAGCATAGGGTCACCATGAGCAATTTCAAAGACCAAAAGCAAGAATTAACACAACATGACCCTTTAGGCTTTGAACTTTTAATGCTAATTTCACAGTTGTGAAAAAGGCAAGTCTTATTTAGTTCTGAAAAAGGCAAGTCCTTATTTTAAAAGTTCACCTCCTTCCTAGACGTATTTGCTTGTAATCACAAGTTGACCATCAGTTTATCAGTTGTCTCATTTCCAGGTTTACTCAGAGTAGCAGCCCCGCAAATTACAAGTTCAAGCTTCTAATATCACAGCATAGCCTATTTCTTTGACTTCCTCACTGTGTAGCTTACCCTTAATCTTTCTATATACTTTATTCATTAAACTTTTAGTTGTTGCTTCATCCACGAACTTGACATAAGAAGTAAAATTATGATACAGATGACATATCCACCTGCAATGCTAGCAGCACAAGGAGTTAGGAGATGCTTCAT
This sequence comes from Przewalskia tangutica, assembly GCA_029844215.1. NCBI lineage: Eukaryota > Viridiplantae > Streptophyta > Magnoliopsida > Solanales > Solanaceae > Przewalskia > Przewalskia tangutica. The sequence goes on from CM056721.1 coordinate 19,730,885, forward strand.
TTTTTCCTTTTCTTTTATCGAAATGGATATACATTCCAAAGAGACCACTAAGCAAATTTTAGTCAAATATTATTATAGTTTTACATATTGACCTAACAATATCTCCACGTAATTCTTCTGATTTTCGAATAGTATTCAAGATTGGATTGAGGAATACAGAATGTTATTGGAAGAAGAACAAAACTCGCCAACGTGTTTAAGTTATTGATTAAATGGTGCAAAGCAGAGAGTTGCATATCTTATTAGAAGTTGTACCCACCAAATGAACTTAAAACATTGTGCAGCAGAAGCATTGAAGCTTTTACAAAAAGAGAGAGTGCTGCAATTGCAACAGTCTACTTGTCCCTGAAGGTTCCAATTTCCAAACATAAAGAATTACTGTATGTATTATATAATGACTGTCTAGTGAACATCTGAAGTTGGACAACATTAGATCCTTAATTTGTTATTAACCAGAGTGAAAGCTTTTGCTGGTAGGTAAAACTCATTGACAGAAACTGTAAATCTACGCCAAAATTGTAAGTTGATTAATAGTACACAGTAATAAAAAAAATTTATTATTATTGTTAATAGTGTACAGTAACAATCTGAACAACCACTAAAAGCTTGGGCTATTCTTACTCACCCCAATGGGATGGGCTTAGCCGTAAAAGATTGGAAAAATAACTTCGGGAACCAAATTTGAATCTCAGGAAAGCCGACCGCCCAACACTAGGTGAATTCTTGAGATCTACCTAAGCCTTGGACTAATCAGGACGAGCTGGCCCGAACACCATCATTTGAAAAAAAAAGCTTGGGCTATTTATGGGGACTCCAGAATTGTTACTTTGGAGCAATTCCAAAAACAAACCAAGCTTTGAAAGTTTATACCAAGGCATAATGTCCTTTTCAGTAAAGAGAGATATCAGTGGCATGATTACTTTTAGTCTAATATTCACTTTACAACACTTAAGAATTTTACTAAAGGAGTGCAGAAAATTCTGGCATATTACATGTTAACTGGACCTGTGCTCTCCTCCAAGCGCTATAACTTTAAGGACTACACTACCTAAAATTTCAGAGAAGCTTGTAAGGTATGACCGTGTGAAAGGGACTGAAGCTTGATACTACGAAGGACACATCAGCAAGGAAGAATATCCATAGTTAGAGAGAAAAATAAGATGAAACTCCCTAATTAGTCTTTCCCCGCTTCATTATTTATCTTTACTGATCTCGATATCTCTAGTTCCAGCAATTGCAATAAATCTAAAAGTTACTGTAGAGCCTTGGAGTAACTGGTAAAGTTGTTGTCATGTGATTGTCATGGGTTCAAGCCAGAAATGCAAGGTAAGACTGCATACAACACACCCTTGTGGTCCGGCCCTTCCCCAGACCCCGCGCATAGCGGGAGCTTAGTGCACCGGGCTGCCCTTTAGTAGCAGTTGAAATACTATAACACCCTCCTTTCCATAGTTTTGTCCAATACAAAAATCAAGCCAATATCCCCTAAATATATCAATCAACTGAAAACCAATGAGCAGATATGCAGAAACTTGTAGAATTATGAAGATACAACTGACAATCCAACCAGATACAATCTTTAACCAAAAACTGAATCCAGCAAAAGAAATGTTAAAAGGATGTTGACAAATAACCACAAAAAGATACTTCTGTCTTAACTGATAAAAAAATAACCACAATATGGACAAGGAAACAAGATTAATCCAGGATAAGTTTACAATGCCATTAGCAGCTTCATAAAGAAATCAACCAACAAAAGAAAATAAACTACAACAACAACAACGTACCCGGTATAAATCCACAAAGTGGGTCTGGGGAGGGTAAGATGTATACAAACCTTACCCCTACCTTTGAGGGGTATAGAAGTTGTTTCCGATAGACCCTCAGCTCGAAAGAAAAGAAGCGTTTGGAGAAAGGTAACAAGTAAGAATATGGTAGCACAATAGCAATATACATGCAAACGAGGCAACAAATACTAATACCCATAGAGGGAAAAAAACTAAGCGATTACTAGCTAGATACTACTAACAGTGAGAACCCTCGGGTATCTACTAACCATCTAGCCTAATCCTCGACCTCCACACCTTTCTATCTAAATGAAAGAGAATAATCCCTTAATTATTTTCATTAATGAAAATGTTTATATACATGATATACAGTATGTAATTATGGAAAATAAATCTACCTTTTTCTAATACAAGATTATCCTACGGATGGAACAAAGAAGAAGATTACAACTGCATGAAAGGGAAAGATAAAAAGAAGGAAAGTTCAAAGGGGTAAAATTGTTGCAAAGAGATTGGAGTGCACTGTCAACTACGACAAAGAAGAGGGGTCAAACAGGGGCAGGTTCCACAAGGCCTTTTTCGAATGAAAGCAAAAATTATTAGCTGGAATGCCAGGGGGATTAGTGATATAAGCAAAATAAGCACCATCCATTTACTTGTTCAGAAATGGAAGCCCGATATTTTGTGTTTACAAGAAACTAAAACAGAGAGTTGCTCTGTGGCATGGGCAAGACATATTTGGGGCTCTAGATGGGTCAATTGGGTCGAATTGAAAGCAAGTGGCGTTAGGGGAGTCATAATTGTTATGTGGGACAAAAGACAATGAAAATGCTTAGACTCTTATCAGGGGCAACACACTATCACTGTCATATTGGAGGGTATACAGGTGGACTTTAAGTTTTGTTTTACTGGGGTGTATGGTCCTCACTCAAACTTGGAAAAGTTGGATTTTTGGGATGAGTTGGCTGCTATAAGAGGTTTATGGGCAGAATGTTGGGTCATAGGTGGTGACTTTAATGTATGCAAATTTGAACACGAGAGACATAATTGTACAAGAAGATCAAGGGAAATGAAGAACTTCTGTGCATTTATCCAGGACATGGGTTTGGTTGATCTACCTGGTGCTGCTTACACTTGGACTAGAGGGGAAGACTCTTTACAGGCTTCAAAAATTGATAGATTTTTTATTTTCTCTGAGTGGAATGAAATTTTTGGCCCAGTGAAGCAGGTGGCTCTACCAAGAGTCCTCTCCGACCATAGGCCCTTAGCTTTGGAGAGTGATGACTGGACTTCTAATCTTTCATACTTCAAATTTGAAAATATGTGGCTGCAACATGATGGATTTCATGATATGATCAGTCAAGGGTGGCAAGGATATATTGTTAATGGCTCTCCAGATTTCATTCTCTCACAGAAACTAAAATTCTTAAAGAAGGACCTTACTACTTGGAATAGGGAGGTATTTGGAAAGATTAATGCAAGAATCAACAAAGCGATGGATGATCTCATGTTGGCAGAACAAGCAACTGAGGGAAGGGTATTGACTCAAATTGAAAAAAATAGGATCCTGCAGCTAAAACTAGAGATCGAGAGCCTAGCAAAATCAGAGGAAACTTCATGGAGACAAAAATCTAGGTGCTTATGGCTAAAGGAAGGGGACAGAAATACTAAGTACTTCCAAAGAGTAGCCAGCTCTCACAGGAGACAGGTTGGTGATAACTTGATTGAACGGAAAGAGCAGGTGCAAGAAGTAATTCTTGATTTCTATCAAGAATTATACTCCGAAAATGAACATTGGAGGCCCACAATTTTTTTTGAAGGTATGGGTGGCCTGAGCACTGATGAAAAGAATGATCTGGAAAAAGCTTTTGAAGAAGAAGAAGAGGTTTTGAATGCTATCAACTCTTGCGCCCCGGATAAAAGTCCAGGACCAGATGATTTCTCAATGGCTTTTTATCAGAAGTGTTGGAGTATTATCAAGCTAGATATTTTGGGCACCTTCAACCACTTTCACAGTAATTGCAACATGGTAAAATCTTTCAATGCTTCTTTTATTGCACTTGTTCCAAAAAAGAAAGGTGCAATAGAACTAAAAGATTTCAGGCCTATTAGCCTTATTGGTAATGTGTACAAGATCTTGGCCAAATTACTTGCTGAAAGACTTAAGAAGGTCATTGAAGGTCTAGTCTGGTTGTCAAAATGCCTTTATTCAACGAAGGCAAATCTCGGATGCATCTCTCATTGCTCCATATCACATCTCCTATTTGCTGACGATACCTTGATCTTCTGCCAAGCTGAAAAATCGCAAGTGCAATACCTTAACCTCACTCTTATGCTTTTTGAAGCCATATCAGGACTCCACATTAACATGTCAAAAAGTGTCATTTATCCTATTAATGAGGTGCCTAACTTGGAGGAATTCGCTGACATTATGTGTTGCACAACTGGTCTTTTTCCTACTACATATTTGGGGTTACCTCTGGGTGCTAGTCACACATCAGTTGAAGCATGAAATGTTATCGTGGAAAAGCTTGAAAGAAGATTGGCTTCCTGGCAGCAACAATATTTCTCACTAGGGGGCAGGGTAACTGATCGGTGTATTTTATATACACTTTTTGAGTCGTTTTTAGTTAGTCTTTTGTCCATTTTTGTACAAATACGTGTCGTCTTAGGATAGATTTTCTTTCTTTTGAGTCAAATTGGTTAAAGTGGCTCTTTGGCGGAAAAGGAGCGAAAAGAGGGCAAAAGTGGAGGTTCCAGAGCTTGAAATGCGAGAAAGTGGCGAACTGTGCACGGACATCGCCAAGATCGCGGCCCAGCCTATCAGAACCAGCGCCGGCGCCAACATTGAGCGTCAGAAGTTCCAGCGCGCGCCCAGACAGAGAGTGCGGCACATGCGCTAATCATCGTAAAGTGCAGAACTTCCGGCCAGCGCCAAAGAGGCTGCGCGCCGACGCGAAAAAAATCGAGTTTTAGGCGAATTATGGTCAGCTGAAGGAAAACCTTAATGTCGGTTTGGAGGCTATAAAAAGAGAACCTAGCGCTTTTTAAGGGTTCCCTTCTTGCTAACAACACCACATCTTGGAGTTCAAGATTGGAGACCATTATTTAGTAATTTCTTTTCTTTCTTTTACTTTATTTTCAGTTTTATGTTGGATATTGAATTAGTTCTTGTCATGACTATGGCTAGGAACTAATTCTAATATAGGGCTTTCCATGTCAATTCACTTGAACCTTATTTTATGAATTAATGCATGTTTATGGTTGTTCTTCTTATGGTTGAGATTTATCCAATAGATGATTTGATTGCTTGGTAATTACTTGATCATTAATTATCATTATTTATATGATTTCTAACCGAAATCCGAAAGGGGAGGTTGTGACTATGCTGTAGTTGGGTAGACATAGGTCGAATTGAGGATGAAAATACCTCAATTACTTGTGTAGCATTAATAGGTTTTTTTCTTAATCCTCCTATAGAGTCATCCTTATCACCGAAAGGTAGAAAGGAGCGCTACTGGGGTTGAGTGTTTATATAGCCTTAACGGGAGTATAAAACGAATTAGTAAACCTGCTATCTCCAATAGAAGAAGAACCATAATTAATTGCATTAATAAGTAATCTAAGCGGATAGTTGAGGAGATTTGAAAGCCCTATTTCCATCATCACTGAAGTATACACATAGTTAATTAGTCTTTATAATTATTAGTTATAATCAACAACTCAAATATCGGTCACCAAATAGATAACAAAGAATAGAAGTTGGTACTTGAACACGAATCCCTGAGGACGATAACTCGGTCTTCAAAGACTATATTACTTGACTCGACAATGTGCACTTGCGTTAAAGTGTGTGCATTAAATCGCGCATCAAGTTTTTGGCGCCGTATGCCGGGGATTGGCGTAGTTCAATATCAATTTTATCTATTCTTAATTTCTAATTTGGTTTTTATTTTGTTTTATTTAATTTTTACGTTTTTTTTATTTTTGTGAGAACCAGTTGCCGTGATCCGTTTGTCTGTTTTTGATCTGTTTCAGGAAATCTGTTTATGCGAAGGAGGAGAGGAGCAGACACTCTTGTTCCCTTCAATCCAGAAATTGAGAAAACACAGAAAGCGTAATGAAGGAACCAACGAATTTCAGCTGTAATAGAGATGGAAGGCGCACAAAACAATAACGAGATGAATGAGGGGTTAGGTGATCATCAGCCTAACATGAGAATGCCTCGGAGAGTGCCTATGGATGTAGAGGAGAGAGTTCAAGTCCAGGCGGAAAGAAGTCTGGGAGACTACGTGTTGCCGAGGGTGAACGGAGCACAAACTTGTATTAGGCTCCCAGCAATAGGAGCAAATAATTTTGAGATTAAACCGGCGATTCTAAGTATGGTGCGACGCAGTAACACGGCGGTTTGGAGGATCGCGTCGGAGGATCCTCACATGCACATAGCTAATTTCTTGGAGCTGTGTGCAACATTCAGATATAATGGCGTTACTGATGACGCCGTCAGATTGAGGCTCTTTCCCTTCTCACTCAGGGATAGAGCGAAAGTATGGTTGAATTCCTTGCCAGCTGATTCGATTTTTACATGGCAAGAGTTGACACAGAAATTTCTAGCAAAGTTCTTCCCACCATGCAAAGCAGCGAAGTTGAGAGGGGAATTGAATAATTTCTATCAAGCCGATGGAGAGTCTTTATATGAAGCTTGGGAGAGATTCAAAGACTTGCAGAGGAAGTGTCCACACCACAGTATTGAGTTGTGGAACTTGGTCCACATCTTCTATAATGGGCTGAGCGGAACGACCAGAACAATTATCACGCAGTGCAGTGGAACATTTATGAGGAAAGCGACCACGAAGCTCATGACTTATTAGAAGACATGGCCACCAATAACCATGTCACAGAAGATAGGCAAGTAAGTGGTAGGAGAACAGTGGGAGTTCATGAAATAGATGCCATCACTGCCCTGAATGCCCAAGTTGCCCTGTTGACCAAGCAATGCAACAATATACGATTCAGAAATGCAGACAAATGCCAAAGAGTTGTGAAATGTGCGCGGTCCACATACCTTCGATAGATGTCCATCACCGATCCTATTAATATGCCGTCGAAAGCGAGTGCCAAGTCAGAAAACTGCAACAACCCATACTCCAACACATACAATCTAGGGGAGAATCACCCAAATTTTTCATGAGAGGCGAGCAGGGCGCAGACCGATCAGAGGCGAAGATCAAAACCAAGCAGCCATTCACCTGTGCCTCATCTTCTCAACAATTCAGCCCCGCCTAACCGAAAAGCCGACGAGCCGAGAGCGGCTTTGTTGACACTCACCACCTGCACTCGATTCACGGCAGACTAGATCTTCGCCAGAACTTGGAAACACAAGTGGGGCAACTAGCAAAGCTATCGAACAACAGGCCACAGGGTACACTGCCAAGCAACACAGAGATGAACCCTAGAGAACATTGTCAGCGATGCCAGGTGAGTTGGCAAGCAATGGAGCGACGATCTCGATCGGTAGTTGAACAAAGGGAAGAAATAGAGAAAGAGAAGGTGGTTGAAGCTCGCCCAGTATTAGAGAAAGCTCCAGAGAAGGAGTATACTGAGAAGATTCCGTTCCCAAAGAGATTGCAGAGGAAGGTAGTTGATAAACAATTCTCCAAGTTTTTGGAGACATTCAGAAAGTTACATATCAACATACCCTTCATAGAGGCGTTGGAGCAAATGTCTTCTTATTTCAAATTCATGAAGGAGATCTTGGAGAAGAAGAAGAAACTAGTAGAATATGAGATGGTGGCGCTGACTGAGGAGTGCAGTGCCATCCTGCAGAAGAAATTGCCCCCTAAACTCAAAGACCCAGGGAGCTTTACATTGTCTTGCATACTGCGCGTGATACGCAACAGGCCTCTGTGATTTGGGCAAGTATAAATTTGATGCCTTTGTCGGTGTTTAAACGGTTGGAATTAGTGAAGTGGCAAAACCAACCACGGTGAGCTTGCAACTAGCCGATAACGATGGTGCGCACCCGGGGAAGATTGAGGATGTGCTTGTTAAAGTAGGAAAATTCTTTTTTCCTGCGGATTTCCTCATTCTTGACATGGAGGAGGATGCAGAGATCCCCATCATATTGGGGAGACCATTCTTTGCGACATGGAGAGCCCTGATTTATGTAGAAAAGGGTGAGCTGACACTAAGGGTAGAGAGCGAAGAAATGGTGTTTAAAGTATTTAAACACATTATTGAGCCACCGGTCATGAGCAGGTGCTTTGCAATCAGCACCATCAGAACCTCCTGTGAGCCAGTGCAAGCCAAAACAAAGGAGATAGGCCCACCAAAGCAAGTACATGATGTTGCACCTCCGCCAAAGCAGGTATGTGCCACTGAACCTTCGCTCGAAAATAACTATAAGAAGAAGAATCGAAGAAGAAAAAGGCGAATGTTAAAAAAATGGATTGGTTGTGGGGTTAATCTACCTCACACCTCGAGTTAAGGAAGTTGCGTCCGGCTAAAAGACGTTAAAGACAGCGCTACTTGGGAGGCAACCCAAAGTATTTTAAATTATTTATTTTAATGTAGTTAGTTTTACTAAGAACAGTCTCACGGAGGTAGTGTTTGTGTTATGTTGACAGGTACAGGGGCCAACAAATTTGGAGGGCGAAAAACTGAAAAAAACAAAGGGATTCCAGGAATCAAGCAGGCCATGGCCAAAAATCGAAAATTCCAGTCTAGCCGCGCCTTTGAGCAGTGGTCGCGCAGAAAATCCAGATAGCGCAAGAAATCAGCCATGGCTAAGTCTGGGCGCGCATGAGGCGGAAACCCAGAAACTAAATAGCCCAGAAACCGATTTTTCCCCAAATTCCAAATAGAAACCTAACCCTTCCTCTCCACAAAAACCCACGAAAATCCACACCTTACCTAAACATCTTCCATAAACCAAACCCAAATACAACCAAAGCTCTTAAATTCCCTAAACCCTTAACCATCTCAACCAACAAAACTTCATCCCATAGCCTCAAATCACCATTAGAAGCAAGAAAACCTTAAAGAACACCGTAAAAAGGTAATCTTTTTCTTTTCTTGAAAGTTTTACTGTAGTTAGAGGAGGAGGTAGTAGATTGGAGGAGTGTTGTATTGTTGAAGTTGTGGGGTGTTGAAATTAGTTGTGAAATTTAGAGGAAGAGTATACAAGGTGAGTGTGGGTATTGTGCAGAAGCTTCTTAAGTGAAGTTTGGGGGTGATAGGTGTTGTAGCTGCTAGTGTTGGGTGATAGTGTTGGGTAACTTTTGTGATACTAAGGAAACGCTGCAAAAAGTGATCTAAACATGTCTGCCAGAAAGAGAAGAGCCTCCACATCCACCTCAGCCCCTCAATATGACGATACTAGGTTTGTCAGCCGAAGAGCTCAAGATAGATACCAAAAACTTAGTAGTAGGCCCTTAATCCCTGAAAGAGGAATGGATTATCAAAGGGATTCGCTTGAGGAGGGAGATGTCTATAAGCCCATTCGGGCGATGATTGAGATAATGGGGTGGAAAAGATTTGTAAACCCGGAAAAGATAGCACCAATGAACACAGTGATGGTGCGTGAATTTTATGCTAACTTTCCGGAGAAGATGGACAATGAATGTTTTGTGAGGGGAAGATATGTGCCTGTGACGGCAGAAGCGGTAAATGTGTTACTAAAAATAGCAGATGTTGAAGAAAGGGGTGATGACCGAAGCTACTTCAGAACATGGTCTAGAAGCACCAACAACATCGACTGGAATACCGTCGCAGACGCAAGCTACCCCGGTGCGTATGAATTTGCCGAATGGGGCAAGGATCGGCAGTGTCGGTCAACAAAGCGAATGGGTTGGTCGATCAGATTTCGATGCGTCGATTCCATCAACGCACTTTACGAGTGCCGTAAGACGGATCAAATTGATATATGGAATTATGTCGGAAGGCGATTGATGTGGAAAGCGAGATAGTGCAAAGTATTGAAGAGACCAAAGGCGGGTAACAACAGTGGATTGGGACACGGTTCACTTATTACAAATTTATGCGCCATAAATGGGTCCCAACCCTACCTAACGATACTTATGAGAGAAACCAACTTCCCGTGTCATACGGATAGTGCACTCCTTCCTGCACCCAATCCCTCCAAAGAAGCAGAAGAAGAGCACCATCAAGACCACCAAAGACCAAAGCAGCAGCAGAGGTCACATGGATGAAGATGAGCACAAACAGAGGCTCACTATGAGGCGAGAAGCGGCCATCACCCACCCACGAATCGTAACCTTCGCCCATGATGGAGCGATTACTCTAATCAGATAAGGATGATGCAGAATTTGGACACGGTGATACAAGGACAACAAGAAATGAGGCAGCAAATTGACGAGATGAGTTCCTTGTTCAACTAGTGGTCAATGCACTATCCACCGCCACCGCCACCGCCACCATTTTAAACCAAGTCTGTAAGTGTCTTGTTTCTTTTATTGTCTTTGAGTCTACACACATTGGGGACAATGTGTGATTTAAGTTTGGGGGGGTGTCTTATTTGTGTCTTATTGTTGTAGTATGTTTGAGTCTTTTTGATTTGTTTTGTGTATTTTTGAGTCATAATTTTTATTCTTTTTTGAGTCATAATTGTCTGTCAAAGATCATGCATGCTGTAGTTATTAGAAACACCTAGTGAAGTAAGGTGGAATAATGTAATAGAATTAGAAGCAACTATCTAAACACTTAGGTTAGATATGCCAAAAACTCATGAAATCTGTCTATTTGGAGTTTCTTGCTTGAATTGTGCATGTTAAATGATTAAAATCTATGAGTATGATTGTTTGCTATTTGAGGCGAAATAGTTAGGATATGCATGTTAGGGAGATGACTCAGGCAATTCTTTGTTAGCCAATTCTTACCACTCTTTTCTATCTCTGACATTAAAAATATCCCTAGGCAGCCCCGTTGAGCCTAAACACGAAACTTTTTCTTTGACACCCTATATTTCCACACATGTGACATAAGCAAAAATGTGAAATAGTTGGAATAAAATGTGTTAAAAAAGAGACAAAAAGAGTGAACAAGTTTGATGCACCCCAATAAAAAAGTAATAAGAAATAGGCAAAAGCCTAAGTTTGGGGGTGCTTGTTATTATAATACACTTCACTCTCCCAAAACAAAAGAGGGGAAAGATAGATATGAAGTGAAGGAAAGAATCAAAAGAAAAGGGAAAAACATTGAAAAGCTAAAGAGCTTATGGTACACAAAAATGAGCCTAAATGCTTATTTTTACCTACCCATGCCTAAGCCTACATTACAACCCTGAAAAGTCCTGAAGATCTCTTATATGTATATTCATGATTAGTGGAGAATAGCAAGTAAAAATGTCATAGGATTTTTGAAATTAACATGCATGATTCAGTATTTTGACTTCCATTAAGTATGATAAAAATGAGTTTGCGAAATATCTAGCTTAATGTGTTTAGAATGCTAAAATTTCATGCTACATGTTCCTGCATATTATTCTGCTAACCTTCATATTTTTCTAAGTAACACCAATGCAGCAAAGTGATCAATGTCATTGAGTCTTTCTATTTTCTTTTTCCTTGAGTCTTTATTTCTTTCTTTTTATCTTTGCTCGATGGCGAGCAAAGGTTAAGTTTGGGGGTATTTGATCGGTGTATTTTATATACACTTTTTGAGTCGTTTTTAGTTAGTCTTTTGTCCATTTTTGTACAAATACGTGTCGTCTTAGGATAGATTTTCTTTCTTTTGAGTCAAATTGGTTAAAGTGGCTCTTTGGCGGAAAAGGAGCGAAAAGAGGGCAAAAGTGGAGGTTCCAGAGCTTGAAATGCGAGAAAGTGGCGAACTGTGCACGACACGAGCCACACGCGCCCAAATTATCAGAACGAGCGCCGGCCGCCAACATTCGTAGGCACGAGTTTCAGCACATGGCGCCTCCAGACAAGAAGGCAGTACGCGCGCTTAATCATCGAAAGTCGCAGAACTTCCGGCCATGGCGCTGATAGGCCAGAGCGTGCGCGCTGACGCGGAAAAATCAGGTTTTAGACGAATTATGGGTCAGCTCAAGGAAAACCTTAATGTCGGTTTGGAGGCTATAAAAAGAGAACCCTAGCGCTTTTAAGGGTTCCTTCGCTAACAACAACACAACACATCTTGGAGTTCAAGATCGAGACCATTATTTAGTAATTTCTTTTCTTTCTTTTACTTTATTTTCGCTTTATGTTGGATATTGAATTAGTTCTTGTCATGACTATGGCTAGGAACTAATTCTAATATAGGGCTTTCCATGTCAATTCACTTGAACCTTATTTTATGAATTAATGCATGTTTATGGTTGTTCTTCTTATGGTTGAGATTTATTCAATAGATGATTTGATTGCTTGGTAATTACTTGATCATTAATTATCATTATTTATATGATTTCTAACAAAATCCGAAAGGAGGTCATGACTATCTTTGTAGTTGGGTAGACATAGGTCGAATTGGGGATGAAAATACCTCAATTACTTGTGTAGCATTAATAGATTTTTGTTCTTAATCCTCCTATAGAGTCATCCTTATCACCGAAAGGTAGAAAGGAGCGCTACTGGGGTTGAGTGTTTATATAGCCTTAACGGGAGTATAAAACGAATTAGTAAACCTGCTATCTCCAATAGAAGAAGAACAATAATTAATTGCATTAATAAGTAATCTAAGCGGATAGTTGAGGAGATTTGGAAGCCCTATTTCCATCATCACTGAAGTAAACACATAGTTAATTAGTCTTTATAATTATTAGTTATAATCAACAACTCAAATATCGGTCACCAAATAGATAACAAAGAATAGAAGTTGGTACTTTAACACTAATCCCTGAGGACGATAACTCGGTCTTCAAAGACTATATTACTTGACTCGACAACGTGCACTTGCGTTAAAGTGTGTGCATTAAATCGCGCATCAGTAACACTTATTAATAGTGTCTTGGATAGTATTCCCACTTATTTTATGTCCCTTTTTCTTATGTCAGATAAGGTGCGAAAGCGACTTGACAAGATTATGAGAGACTTCCTCTGAAAAGGTAATAGCGAGGACCACAAATTTCACCTTGTAAAATGGGCCAAAGTCACCATGCCAAAACAATTTGGAGGCTTAGGGATTAAAAACTTGGCATTACATAACAAGTGTATGTTAATGAAGTGGCACTGGAGGTATAATCAGGAGACTACTAGTCTATGGAAGGAGGTGATTCAAGCAAAATTCGGTAGCACTAGTCACTGGTGCTCTAATCAAGTTACAACCCCCTATGGCACAGGAGTTTGGAAAGCTATAAGGAATTTGTGGAAGGTCTTCTCCAGCAATGCTTCTCTCAAGGTGGGAAGTGGGTGCATATTCAGTTTTAGAAAGACACTTGGTTGGGAAATACCCCTTTATGAATGTTTTTCCAACCATCTTTTGAATTTCATCCAACCCTGATTCAACCATATCTCAGTGTAGGGAAGGCAATGTTTGGAATGGTGGAAGATTATATAGCTCTCATGGCCACCATACAAAGCAGCACAGTCAATGCTCAAGGCAGGGATAGGCTCGCTTGGGGAAGTCGCAAGGATGGCACCTATTCAGTCAAACAAGGCTATTTGCATCTAACCTCAAAGAAGACACTTATTGATGCGTGGCCTTGGAAACTTATCTGGAGAACTAATCTGCCTCAAAAAGTAATATGTTTCAGCTGGGTCGCTCTTAAAGGTTCTTGTTTAACTCAAGATAATTTTATGAGAAGGAAGCTCCACTTATCCAACAGATGCTATACGTGTCATTGTCTACTCGTAATTTATTAATCATCCGCTTTCTTTATCAGACGGTGGCAACTAATCTTTGGAATATGTTCTTGTCTCTCTTCGGAATTACTGGTCACGCGGACACCTTGAGAGAGGTTTTAGTGTGTTGGAGATCTTGGAAAGTTGGGAAGTCCATCAAAAAGATCTGGTCTTTGGTTCCAGCATGTATCTTGTGGTGCTTATGGTTAGAGAGGAACAAAAGGTGTTTTGATGGCATCTCAACTCCAATTCTCATTCTTAGGGGTAGATGTCTAATTTGTCTTTTTAGTTGGGTCAACCTCTCCTCTGTAGTTACTGTTGGCTCTTTCTTATAATTTATCAGTTCCATAGATCTATGTCGATAGCTCTTAGGTAGCTTTTGTACGTCTCTTGGGAGCTGACACTTTCTTTGTCTGTAATGTTGCACTTTCTTGGTGCTTTTTTTAATGATATCCTTTTTATTTCATCAAAAATATACAAGATTACTATCATAATTATACATGTACAAGAATTCTAATAATTATGGTAAGTAAATATACAAATTTACATGGGCCATATACGGCTGATATACAAGACTATCGTATAGTCTTTCACATCCCGCAGTCATAGCGGGCGGTTGTCATACGCTGAGATTGTCCCTAAAATCTTCAAACAGAACTATGGAAAGACCCTTAGTAAAGATGTCAGCAATTTGGTACCGTGAAGGGACATGCAAGACACGTATTTGTCCACGATATACCTTTTCGCGAACAAAGTGAATATCCATCTCGATATGTTTAGTGCGCTGATGTTGGACCGAATTTCCAGAGAGATAGACCGCATTAACATTATTGCAGTAGACCAAGGTAGTTTTCTGAATAGGAAAGTGAAGCTCCAATAGGAGATTACGCAGCCAACAGGACTCAGACACCACATTGGCTATCCCTCGATACTTGGTCTCCACACTGGATCGCGATAAAGTAGTCTGGCGTTTAGCCGACCAAGAGACCAAGTTATCACCAAGAAACATACAATAACCAGATGTCGAACGGCTAGTATCTGGACATCCACCCCAATCAGCATTTGTATAAGACACGAGAGCAGATACGGAGGATGGATATAAGTGCAAATCATAATCCTAATGTAACGTACAATGCGTTTAAGAGCATTCATGTGCTCGTCCCTTGGATCATGCATAAATAAAACACACATGTTGCACTGCATAAGTAATATCAGATCTCGTGAAAGTAAGATACTGAAGAGCCTGCAAGACTGCGATAGTGGGAGGGATCCTCGTAAGGTGTGCTAGAAGTAGCACTCAGCTTCGGTTTGGTCAGCCTGTTCAATAATCTTAGCTGCATACTTCCTATGGGATAGAAATAGACCACTTGCATGACGAGTTACAACTATACCCAAAAAATAACTTAACGACCCCAAGTCTTTCATAGCAAATTCGGAACTGAGAAGAGATATGATAGACTTGCGCAGTTTATCAAAAGAGGCAGTCAATATAATATCATTCACATAACAGAATGTATGTCAGAGAAGTACCACGACGATAGATGAACAGAGAATAGTCAGACCTGTGAGAAAACTCAATAGTAGACACATAATCTGCAAACCTTTTATATCAAGCCTGAGGGGCCTGTTTTAGCCCATACAAGGACTTCTTCAACAAACAGATATGGTTAGGATGATCGGGGTCTCTAAAACCCAAGGGCAGATGCATGTAAACTGTTTTCTTGAGATCACCGTGTAAGAAAGCATTTTTCACATCCAACTGATGAATGAGTCATGCTTTCGAGAGAGCCAGACTGAGAACAATGAGAATGGTTGTCGGTTTGACCACCGGACTAAATGTTTCTCCACAATTCACGTCAATCTGTTGAGTTTGACATTACCTACAAGACGGGTCTTATGCCTCTCAAAACAACCATCAGATTTTTTCTTATGAGTAAAAATCCACATAGAACGAATAACATTGACATCAGACGGACAGGACACCAACTCTCACGTCTTATTATCAATAAGAGCATTATATTAATCATCCATGGCCATTTTCCAATTCGGGTCATGAAGGGCAGACACTGGGTTACGTGGTAGGAGTGATTTAGCGACATTAGAATTGAGATTAAAATATCATTTTAGTTTAAAAATATCACGTTGGCTATGAGTAACGGGTTCTTGACTCGAAATAGACGTTGGCCGGACCTGGGTCGGTGTATGGGTGTCGAAACTGGCTTAGTTTGGGAGGTGTGGACTCGGGTCGGGTAGTGGGCCTGCTGGCCAAGATACTGGATCGGGAGGAGACATGGATGGTCAAGATCTGATGGGCTCGCTGCCGAGAAATCGACCGGAGGTTATTATACGGGCAAGAGCTCGCTGCCGAAACAGACCGACTCGATAATCGGGCCAAGAGCAGCCGAGCCTGGCCGCGATAAGTGGTCACGTGTCGCTAAGACAGATCTCGAGGCGGGGACCGGACTAAATAGTGGACCATATACGGTGAGAGTCCATCATCCAAAAATTATAAGAATTAAACACAAAATTACACAATTTAGCAAACGAAAATTGAGTTTCATCAAAAAATGACATGGCGAATTATGATTTTATTGGAGGATAAATCAAAATATTTGTAACCACAATGATTAGACGGATAACCCAAAAACACAAAAGTGGTAGAACGGGCTTGAAGTTTGTAAATTGTAGTGGACGGGAAGGGAGGATAATACAAACACTCAAACACCCGAAGATGAGAATACAAATGATTTTTATGATAAAAAAAAATTTGTGGAGATTTGTATGTTAATCCTTTGCTAGGGAGTATGTTAAGAAGGTAAGTAGTCATTTGTAATGCATGATGTCAAAAGGAAGGTGGTAATGAAGCATGAGCTAGTAAAGTCAGAATAATATTATTAATAGTACGAATTTTTCTTTCGGCTTTCCCATTTTGTGAGGACGTATGAGGACAAGAAAACCTAAAAAAATATGTCATTAGCGTTACAAAATTCCCGAAACAACCCATTATCAAATTTCCTTCCATTATCACATTAAATGTTTTAAATTACCCGTTCAAATTAGGTACAGATGAATACTCTAAACGATAAGAATGTGGAAAAAAATTGAAACTTTTTAGACAACGGAAAAGTCCACAAAAAATTAGAATAGTCATCCAAAAATAACACATAATAACGATGGCCCAAAGAGCTCAAAACGGGAGATGTCCGCAAATCACTATGAATAATATCAAATGGCATCAAAGTACTAGAATTAGAGGCTACAAACAGTAATCTAACATGTTTCCCAAGTGGACAAGAAGGACAAACATTAATACAACGCGTACGATTACAATAAATAAAAATATTATTTTTAAGAGAGGAAAGAACATACGCTCCCGGATGACCCAAACGCGCGTGCCACAAGGAAGGTGCTAAAGCGGCAAACGTTGGCGGTATGGCTAGATTAGTGGTAGTGGTAGTGGTGCTGGTAGTGATAGGATAGAGCTCGCCCCGACTATTACATCTCATTAGAGGTATCCCCGTCGTAAAATCTTTCACATAAAATCAAAAAGGATCAAAGTCAACAGAAACTCAATTATCAGTTGTAAATTTTTGAACAGACACCAAATTTTTAATTAAGTGAGGAGCATGAAGGACATTTTTCAAGGCTAAAGGTGGGTTCGGGGGAGATAAATTTGTGTGACCATAACCACGAATTGAAATTGAATTACCATTACCAATAATTATGCCACGATTTTTGCTCAAATTGAAATAAGACGAGCGATTACCTAGTGCAGACGTCATGTGAGAGGTAGTATCGGTGTCCATGTACCAATTTGCATCCGGGAGATTTAATCTAAGTGTATGCATCGCTGCCTCGATATCCGTATGGATCTGGATTGTTGTTGGGCCCGCAATGAAGGCCCGCTAAGGCCCGCGAGGCGACCATCGCCACGACCAAGTTGGTTGTCGCCGGCCAGCTATGGGCCTCTGCTGCCGACGCAAGCCGACGGCGAATCGGGCAGGGGCCGACATGGGCCACGCCGTTGCCTTGTGTACGGGCTGTACACGCCAACGCCAAGCTCGCCAAAGGTTCGCGTCTGGCCTCGCTGTCCGCCATCGCCGACGCGCCACGCTTCGCCACCGCCACGTCCACCACCGCGATTTTTTCCACGATTTTGACCCTCTTTGCCACCCCCATTATTACGGTTTTGACCATAATTTTCGGAGTATGATTGAGAGTCATTAGTTTCATAAGACGTGGCCACCATCATGGCGGAATTTGCTCCATTAGCCGCCTTTTTAGCCAATCATGTTTCTTCTAAGGTGAGCATGAAACGTGTCTGGTAGCGGTGGGAGAAAATTGCTTTGATGAAGAAGAGTGTCAACGTCATTATACGCCTCGGAGAGGCCTGCAACTATCCGAAGAACGAGACGATCATTAGTGACGGGCGCGCCAACGTTTTTGAGTTGATCCGACAACTCTTTGAGCCGTTGACAATAGGCTGAGACGTTTGGAAAATCCTCTATATTAATGTGGGAGAATTCTTGCTCGAGGGTCACGACACGGGAATTTTTGTTATCTTGGAAGATATCACGCAACCTGTTCCAAGCTTCCATTGTCGTGGCGTTGGGCTCGATAATAGTCTATAAAAGGTCCGTAGAGATATTGGAATAAATCCATTGGAGCACCATAGCATCAAGAGTTTACCACAACTCTATGTCATCATCGGTGGTAGGCACCTTCTCTTTGCCTTTTTCTGGTGTGATGATGTGATGGAGAACCCTAAATAATTCCGCCCACATCGCGTATTAGACGTTTTTCATCTCAAGAAAGATAGGGATGTTGTTCTTGATATTGGAGACTGCAAGGGCAGGATGAAAGGTGTTCTTTGAGGTAGACATAATGAAATAACAAGAGAAAAATTAGGGATTCGAAAAAAAATGTGAAGGGATGAGTGGTCGGCGGGTGGCCGAGGTTCAGAAGCCGAGAAGGCGATGGAAGAGAGGATATTTGGAGAAAAAAAAGTTTGTCCTAGACTGCTGATACCATGAAAGAGAATAATCCCTTGATTATTTTCATTAATGAAAAGATTTATATACATGATATACAATATGTAATTATGGAAAATAAATCTACCTTTTTCTAATACAAGACTACTACCTTTTCCTAATACAAGATTACGACCATAATTATACATGTACAAGAATTCTAATAATTATGGTAAGTAAATATACAAATTTACATGGGCCATATACTGCCGATATACAAGACTATCGTATAGTCTTTCACTAAAGTCATGTCAACAAAAGAAAATAAACTAAAACCCAAAGAGGGAAATGTGCAGAAAACTATAGAGTGGTCAAGATAGAACTGAAATCCAACCAAAGATAGAATCTTTAACCAAAAATAGAAATACCCAATAAAATAAATGTAAAACACATTGACAAATACCAAAAAGTGGGTAAAACGTAAACAAGATGAAACCTGGCTAAGAGCACAGTGAAAAACAAGGGTATCTTTGCCATTAACAGCTTGAATAAGACTTGGCATTTTATCAATAAAAGTATCACTAGCAAAGTGGAGTGATCCAGCTATGTGCCCATCATAGCTCCTCTCATCATCCCTGCAAATTTGAGCCCAATTTTTTTTTGCAGAAATCAAGAATCGAGATCTTGAAAAATATGGGAGTGAAGTTTGTATTACCTGACATCGACGATGGCGATGTTTGGGCGGCGTTTGAGAGAAAGAAGCTGAGAGCCAGTGATGTATGTGATGGTCCTAGCCATAGCCATGGGTTCCTCTCTCTGCCTTGTCAAGTATTTCCAAAAACAAGAAAACATGGACTAAGGAAACGAAAATAATAATCAGGAAAATTGAACATAATTTCTCCAGGAAGGAATAATAACAAAATACGCACCGACATTTGATGTTAACATCAAATTATATTAGTTTACTATAGTAAAATAATAATTTAATAAAGTATGAAAATATTAATTAATCACAATTAAATAAAGAAAAATACATGCAAACAAAAGTCATGTATTTAAACAATACTGTATAACTAGGGAATTTTTTACTTATATATTGTATATTAACTCCCTTTGATTTCTTCGCGAATTTACTTCTTTATATTTTAACATGTAAAAAAATTAGCTCTGACTGTCACGTCATTTATACCTATGTTAATAATTACTAAAACAAAAAGAATATCAATCAAATACAAGTATATGTTCAGATACTTAATACCGAAATTATTTCCAATGAAAATGTTAACTATACAACCAAGGTCAAGTTTTATGTGCTCAATTGGGATCCACTTAGAAATGCAATTTCATAAATTTAAATGTTTAATTCAGGCTTTTATTTACTACGTAAGTTCTTTTCTTACCAAATGACATTTATGTGCAGCTGCTTGAAAGGTATTTCAATACAAGTTTCTTGAAATAGTTCTTTCTTTACAACTTTAGCATTCTGAATTATTTCAATGATCCAATTCTAGCTGAATTAAATCATTTTTTTCTTATTTTCTTCTTAAAAAATACAACAACAACAACAACATACCCAGTAAAATCACACCACGTGGGTCTGAGGAGGGTAGAGTGTACACAGACCTTACCTCTATCTTGGTAGATCGACTGTTTTCGGGGACCCTCAGCTCAAGACATAGCATAATCACAATCAAAGCAAACATTGCATAGCAAGATAAACGGTCAGAAACAAGAAATTAAAGCTATATGAACTAACAAAAATCGAATACGTCATGATAGCGCATTCTGCCAAAATGAAGCAGTAGCTAACGCAAATATAATATAAACAAAGTACACTAGGGAACACATAGTCGCCGAAATCAAACTACAGGGAATATAAAGCAATAATGTGTCTATAAGTGTGATGAGCAAATCGGGTCTACATTGCTCACACTACAACTATCATTTTGTGAGCGTGAGTAGGACTACGCTCGACTATCTACTACCCTTCAACCTAATTTGTGTCCTCCACAAACCCCTATGTAAGGTCATGTCCTCAGTAAGTCGCACATGCGTCATATCCCGTTTAATCACCTCTCCTCAATACTTCTTCGGTCTACCTCTACCCCTTCTGAACTCGTCCATAACCAACCTCTCACACCTCCGCACTGGGGCATTTGTGTCTCTCCTCTGCACATGCCTGAACCATTCAACCTCGCTTCCCGCATCTTATCCTCCACCGAGGCCACTCCCACTCTGTCCCGGATATCATCATTCTAATTATATCCCTCCTTGTATGCCCACACATCCATCTCATCATCCTCATCTCCGCAACTTTCATCTTTTGGATGTGCTTAGTCTTGACTGACCAACACTCCGCCCCATAAAACATAGTCGGTCTGACGACCGTCTTATAAAACATGTCTTTAAGCTTTGGTGACATTTTATTGTCGCACAAGACTCCAAATGCGAGCCTCCATTTCAACCACCCTACCCAATACGATGTGTGACATCGTCATCAATCTCTCTATTCCCTTGAATAATAGACCTGAGGTACTTGAAGCTTCATCACAAGTCCCACTCGACACCTCCACGTCTATCTCATGGTCGCTCTCATTACTGAACTTGCACTCCAAATACTCTCTCTTGGTCATACTCAACCTGAACCCTTTAAACTTTAGAATTTGTCACTAGAAAGTACTCCGAGTCTCCTCCTATTGTCCGTACCCTGTCTTGGCCCATCAAATGAAAAGAAAACAATTTTATTCAGCTTGTCCTAGAAATTAAATTTTCTTAATTTCGTCATCCACCTGAACTAATTTGGAATTGAAGAACCATATTTGTTTTTCCTTTTCTATTCGAGACATCGGATTAAGAGAGAAACACCCTCATCCGTTGCACCACATCTTTAATAATTATACATTTGATCGTTGATAAAGGAGACCAACAAATACCATCCCTCTGCGATTTCAAGAATAAGATACTTGGAGTTCTTTATTTAAAACTCAACATAGTCGATTGCAAAATCACATTAATAATATACACAATATTGCAACTCATTCTACCCATAACGAAGACATTCACAAATAGCCCCTTGTTCAATGTAAATTTATTTTCTTATCCATTTCGGTCTTTACTTGTATTTGGGTCGTCAAAATGAATTTTATATTTCAGCAGACTAAACAGGGCCACGATTTCTTATTTTTTGTCAACTGGACAGAAGAGGGATTCTATTATTCATTTTGTCACTACAATTAACGAAGTGGCAGTACATTATGGTAGCTTTGTTGAAATCCCTCCTTGTTGCATTCATACACCATTTTAACTGTCGTCTCAGCTTCCATTATAAACTTAATTTGTAGCTATCACTTGTTGAAAAATTAATACTATGGTACTAATCAATTTGACCAGCAAAGTTAAATTGAAACGAAGGTCATTCTTATAACTCTCATCTTAAAGAGCCAACTACTACTATGTCTTAATAGGCTATATATACTTGTGGAAAGAAAAGGTTTTAAGGTTGTTGATATTTATGCAGAGAAAGCAAAAAAATTGTTACAGGAAGTACTTAACTTCAATGAGTATTGAGTCCATACTTCCATATCAGTTGTCTGCATCTTCTTATTGATCACCCCTGTGGCAAATTAGCTTAGACCTCTAGGCCCTTATAACATATATTTTTAGAAAACAGAAACTTCTAATAATGTGAGATGGCTCGAAGAAAAGATTGAATCCAACTAAAACTTGAAGTCCTTCGGAAGATTTCTGGATCAACTGCCTAGCTTCAATGCTACAACTCATATGCATAATTAATTAATTGAAAACTAGTATGATGGGATTGGTTAGATATAGCACAACTCATGTGATATGATACAACTATGAATAATTATCACCCGCAAGGAAGGGTAGCCAAGTTGGTGTAGCAGTACAGTGCGAGACCGCAAGGTCACGAGTTCAATTCTCTGCATAAACCTTCTTGGTTGAGTCACACACATCGAAGTGTGGTTAATTGACGACGTGGTTTGCGCTTATCGTCATTCCGGAGTTAATTGGCTGACGTGGTTAGAGACTCCTTTTTTTATTTTTTATTAAGTAGTATTAGCCAGTAAATGTCCATAATTCGGTTTTAGCTCAATCAAAGTAGTTGTTGATTAACTTAAAGTTGTATTGGGTTGTTATTTACAATTTAAAATAATTTCTAATTATTGAAATCGTATATTTACTTATATTAAGGATCAACTTTTACGAATTAGAACAGGACCTCAAAATGTTTAAGACATGCTCTGGTTATATCGTAATCTAAATGGTAATGTACGTAAATTTAAAGTACAGTATAAATAAAGTACTTCAGTCCTTTTATGAATGTTATTGAAATGTTATTTTTTATGATTGTTTTTCAATATTGTGTTTTGTAAATATATATACTCAAGTTTCATTATCTCTTTTATTCTCAAATTGGGCATTTAGACTTTTGCATCAAGAAAATATTTTCAAAATTATTTAAAGCTTAAATAAAGAATTTTTTAGAAATTTGTTATAAAATCTACAAATTTTATTTTGTATTAAGTACACTAATTTAATATCTATTTCATTAGTTCTAACATTCTGATATTCTTAATTGTGTAAATATATCTTTGACCTCTCATCGCTACTAATTAATTAAGTTACTTATATGAGAAAAATGTTTTTATTCTTATTTATTTATTTATTTATTTATTTATTTATTTATTCTGCTCATCCTTTCATTATTCATCGTCATCAAGTTATATGTTTGACTATTAGCTTTCACTTTTCCTACTTTAGAAATAATTTTTTTGTTCTATAGGTAAATCTATAACACATATTATAGTTTGTGACCGTCTAATTTCTTAGCTAAGAATGGAGTTTTGCATCAAACCAATTGTAGTAAACATGAACTATTAGCAGGTGGCCAAGCCCCCTATACTTCAAATTAAAACCCCTTGTGTAGTCTTTGCTATCAAGCCGTCTTATTAATTAAATTTCATCATCATATATAAAACCAGAATCTGCCAACTGCATATTCAACCTAAATGTTGTTGAAAGTTGAAAACTGTCACGACCTCTTTCAGGGATTGTGGCGGCATCTACATAATTTTACCACATAGGCGAACCACTCCTAACTCACTAAACATGATAAGATATAAGTAAAGGCGTAAAAAATACAAATACTATAAGCTGCCTCATAATATATTGCGGAAGAAAATGATAAATCTGATACATCCAAGTCAATCCCTCAGGTAATCTAGTCTAAGGATACAAGAGCACTAACAAATCCGACACAAGTCTGAGAAATGGGCACGCAGGCCAAAACCAAATACATAAGTCTCTCAAATGCAAAAAAAAAATTGTGATAAGGAAGGAGCATCCAAGGGTATGTTGAAGATAGCATCATAACCCTGAATATTGAGGATCAACTGCTCAAACTCAACCACGTGGTCTCGAGCTGGTGGTTGGATATGTGGCTGCATCAAGGAAAGATGCAACAAGTGTAGCATGAATACACAATGTATCCCCGTAGATATCATAGGCCACCGACAACGACGGAAGTACATAATTAGAGATAAATATCAAGTTGACACTAAATAATCATATACTACACAATCCACTAATCCACGTAAGTCACATAATCCACATAATAATTCACAGGGTTTACATGTTTCCTTATTTCAATAAGAGTCCATACTTACTCACGTTATTCAGTTTTCAAGGATCCTACAGTAACTCAAGTATCAAGAAGCAAGAATAATCCTTTCATTTCCAGAACTTAGTCAAGTAATCAACAATCACTTCAAATACAAGTTCATTCACAAGTAATCAATGATATGGCATATATATATACCTTTTTATCAATCGGTATACACACTTTAGAGGGGTTTGCCATATAAAAGTGACTCATGGAGGATCCGCAAAGTCCATATATCCCTCCGCTCCGGAATAACCCGTCGGATCACGGGCCCCAGCCTTTGGCTATAATAATATCATGTTACATGTGTGCAATCCCTTATTGTTTTCGAGCATTAAGCTCAGGAATACGTTTATTTGCTAATATGATGGTCGGTAATAATTCAGTAAAGATTTTAAGTGGGTTCGCTTGGACTATGTTATGTATGAATGATCTTTTATATTTCATAGGGGATCTTGGTCCTTTATTGTGGAAGATTCTAGTTTGGAATCGTCGCCGAGGTTTCATGGTGTAAGAATGGACTTAATTCACTTCAATCCCCGCATATCAATATCATCTCAGTGTTGCCATAATCTGTCACACCCCAAATTTTCCTAAGTCTTTACTTAGGGCGTGATGACACCTGAACAATTATTTTCCACCAGGAGCACCATTTAATTCTCTTTATTTAGAAATTTAAACTTATATTCAAATACGGAACTATTAATAAAAATAACAATAAAGAAATTTGTTTATGACTTTATTGAAAATATAACGCGAGCCCATACTCGTGCAAATATTGTTTCTACATAGACATACTGACAAATATTATTCTAAGTTGGAAGGGAGCCCATTCCACACGCATTTCGAGACATCGAACCGACATTCGAACTCGACGAGTACCAAGCCCAAGCAATGGACTTGGTATGACAAGAGGTCATGGACGATCGCTAGCCTCGCGCGAGCCTTTCCTCTATCACGCTTTCTGAAACATGTTAAATAAAGAGTCACCTACCATCTCAATGAGTGAGAACCTTACCTGCAATTCAAAGTAACACCACAATATTCCAAGTGCAATCACATTATAACGTAATAAGCATATTGCAAAAACATATCAGGTTACAACATCTTTAAATATGCAACAACTCCTCATAGGAAATTCTCGGTTTAACTAACACTTCATTTTATCTCATATTATACGTTAAGACATTCCCCTGCATTTCCACATGTTTATTACATTTATATATTTGTGAACGCGTATTCACTTTTCATATTTATATATAGGTGAACATGTATTCATCTTTCATATTTGTTGCGGCGTGCAACCCGATCCATTATATTTACGTATTTGTGAACGTGTATTCACTTTACGTTTTGTTGCGGCGTGCAACCCGATCCATTATATTTACGTATTTGTGAACGCGTATTCACTTTTCATATTTTTCAGAAGATCAAATAAATACTATTCTCTTTTCTAACATTCTGTCATTCATACTTGTAACGATTATAACCTTTTAACCATAACTCCAACTAAGGTGTTTCTCAAGCGGAAACTAAGGTAAGACGGGGATATTTCACTGTACCAAATTTCATTTAAAACTACTTTGGGTAACTAACACAAATTTATCCTCAAAACAGCCACATAAAATTTGTTTCGGCAGAATTTTTATTAAACAGCACCCAATCTTATAATAGTCATAACTCCTAATCTGTAAACCCGTTCAATCCCCATAAATTCTCAAAACGACGAGAACAGAGAGCTACACGTCTCCATGTGAACCATTCTTTCATATTCTGTACCATTTGGTACAGTTTTACACTTTTATTCGCTGCCCTTCCTGGATATCGATAGATCCGAGGCAGAAACTTTAAGCAGCGATAACTCTCAATCCGTAAGTCGTATAGACCCCCGTAAGGTCTCAAAATGTCCACAACAAAGATATCTAGAACTTTCATTTAGCAACAATTTTCATATTCCCCACATATTAGTACAGTTTTATGTTTCAACGTCCTGCCCTTCTGGATTCCGACGAATCCGAGGCAGCAACTTCAAACTACAATAACTCTCAACTCGTAAGTCCGTTTTAATAAATCTTTATATATATCTGTCCGTAACAGAGATATTTACAACCATGTAAATTTTCATATAATTCTAATAAGTAAAACTCAATAAAAACAGTCCGTAATTATGCCTTTCCGAATTTCGACCAAATCTAAGGCAGGAACTTTGAACTATGATAACTTTCAAACCGTATGTCTATTTTACCTCATTTTTTGTTCTATATAATTATATTAGAGAGGTGTACAATTCTTCCGAATTTCATCAAATTCTAACAATTATAACTCAGTGATAACAGTTCGTAAGTTTCATGACACAACTAGTTATCTAAACCATCAAAAGTTCAATATTTCTTTTCAACACTCAATTCTTATTCCAACATGTATTGAACTAAAAATAAAGGATGTTACCAAGAATTTCTGAGTGAGAAAACTCACCTTGTAAGTGTGAAGATTATTGTTGTGTGATTGCTAAAATTATCCTTACTCTCTAGTATTTTGCTTCTTGTTCTTCTTGTCCTCTTGGTATTTTTTCCTCTTCTTTTCACTTGTTTTTTTCTGATTTTCTAACCTTTATGTTATGTACTTTGTTTGTGTGTAAATACAATGTATAAGTGGAGAGTTTTCTATAACCTATGGGAGGTGAAATGACAAGAGTTGGAGGGGAAATGAAAAGGGGGGAGGGGGAAAGCATCACGTATGCATGCTGATTTTTTTTCGTTTTTTTTGTTTTTTTTTTGTTTTTCTTTTGTTTTTGTTTTTCTTATTTTCATTTCATCTATCTATTTATCCAACTTTAACACTAACTCTATCCCATGCAATTTATTCTTTGTTTTCTTATATATATATTTTTTTATTAACCCAACCACAACTATATATTATTATTTTTTTCCGGATTTTACATTCTCTCCTCCTTAATTAACATTCGTCCTCGAATGTGAATAAGGTCGTAACATAATCACATAGACACAATAATGTTTATTGTTATTGTAACAAATTTGGGGCTTCACATTCTCCCTTCCTTAAGAAGCATTCGTCCTCGAATGAGAATGAGGTCAGAATACACATATATGACACGCAAATGACACACATATGAAGTACTATGTAATACATTTTTTTTATTACCTTAGTCAAATAGGAATGAATATTTGACTTTCATCGCCTCTTCCGCTTCCCAGGTGGCTTCCTCTGTGGAGTGATTCCTCCATAGCACTTTCACTAAGCAATATCTTTATTTCTAAGGCGTTGGACCTTTCTATCAAGTATTTCTACCGAGCCTCTTCATATCAAGCTCTTTATTAAGAACTATCTCTGGGAAGGATGACGTGACTTGGATCGTGCAAGTATTTTCGTAACATTGACACATGAAATACCGGATTCATCGCTTCCACTTTGTGGAAGTGCTAATTGTAAGCCACATTCCCACTCTTCGCAAGATCTCATATGGCCCAATAAACCTTGGGCTCAATTTCCTTTCTTACCAAAAACGCATCACTCCCTTCATCGGGGGACACTTTTAAAAATACTTTCTCCTCTCGAATTCAAGATCTCTTTTCCGATGATCCGCATAGACTTATGACGGCTATGAGTATTTTGATCCGCTCGAATCCTCAGACTTATCATTTGTTTTTGAATGACTTGTGTCCGAACAACAGGTCTCACCCACCTCGAATCATCCAAGTGAGACCTACATTTTCGCCCATATAATGCTTCAAACGGCCATTTGTATGCTAGAGTGAAAACTATTGTCAGAGGCGAACTCAATTAGACATAGATGGTCCAACCAGCTTTCCCGAAAATATAACACAAGATCGCAAATACGCCCTCGTTGTTTGAATTGTTCGCACTTGCCCATCTGCTTCATGGGTGGAAAGTCAGCTTAACTTAACTTTTGTCCCGAGACCGCTGGAAACTTTGCCAAAAGTGTGAGATGAACTAGGAACCCCTATCTGAAATAATTTGTAAGGGAATCCCGTGTAACCGCAAAATCTCCTTCAAATAAATCTGTGTGTACTGTGGTGCGCGATACGTAGTCTTGACCGGTAAGAAATGGGATGACTTTGTAAGCCGATCAACAATCACCCAAATAGAATCATACCCTTCTCGAGTTTTCGGTAGACCAGTTACGAAATCCATATGAATCGCCTCCCATTTCGACATGGGGACTCCATTTTCCTGAAGTAATCCGCCAGGTTTTTGATGTTCAGCTTTCATCTGCTGACATATAAGACACCTCCCGACAAACTCCGCAACGTCTTTCTTCATCCCGTCCCACCAATAATTTGCCTTGAGGTCCTGATACATTTTTGTTGATCCTGGATGAATGGAATATTTGTGTTGTGACCCTCATCTAAGATCTTCCTCCTTAGATCATTTATCTTAGGAACACATAACCTACCCTTCTACCGAAGGGTTCCGTCATTATCTCTCAATGTAAACTGTGAAGGTTTTCCCTGTTGGATCCTCTCCCGAAATCCAACAAACTCCGTATCCTCAAACTGACTTTCTTTTATTTCTGAAGCTAAGGCAGACTGCGAGGTATCATGTACCACCACCCTACCTTCACCGATCTCAGTTAAGCTAACCCCGAGGTTTCCCAATCTTTGTACCTCCCGAACAATACCCCTCTTTTGTATTGCCAAATGAGCCAAACTGCCCATTGATCTCCCATCGAGCGCTACCACCACATTGGCTTTCCTGTGATGGTAAAGAATACTAAGGTCATAATCATTAAGCAACTCTAACCATCTTCTTTGCTGAGATTCAAATCCTTCGTGGTTATGCATCGCAAACTCTTATGATCTCAGAATATGTCCACACGCACACCATACAAATAATGTCTCCATATTCGTAAGGCAAACACCACCACGCTTAATTCCAAGTCATGAGTTGGGTAATTCTTCTCATGTATCTTCAATTGTCTAGATCATACGCAATAACCTTTCCAAATCGCATCAAGACATATCCTAACCCAACTCTGAGGCATCGCAATAGATCGTGAACCCTTCTTGTCCCGATAGTAAGGTTAGGATCGCGCAGAGTCAACAATTCCTTTAGTTTCAAAACTTGCTTCATGTTTCGACCATCGGTACTTAACCGCTTTTGAGTCAACCGGTCAAAGGAGCAAGAAGACTAGAAAACCTTTACGAATCTTTCTATAATACCCACCAAACCCAAGAAACTTCTAACCTCAGCCGAGTGGTCGGCTTTTGGCGATTCTTCACCGCTTCTATCTTCCTGGTCTACCATAATTCCATCCTCGACACAACATGGACCAAAAAGACTACCTTTTCCAATCAAAATTCACACTTTGAAAATTTAGCATATAGTTTCTCATGTTTCAAGACTCAAGACTACCCTCAAAAGCTCTTCATGTTCTTCAACACTCTCATCAGAGATTAGGATATCATCTATGAACACAATCACGAACAAATCTAGGAATGGTTTGAAGATTTTGTTCATTAAATCCATAAAAGCTGCTGGGGCATTTGTTAACCCAAAAGACATGACCAAGAACTCATAATGGTCGTATCGGGTTCTAAAGGTTGTTTGGATATATCATCCGATTTATTTTCACCGATGATATCCCGAACGAGATCAATCTTGGAAAAATAGCTAGCTCCTCAAGTTGGTCAAAAATCATCGATTCTTGGTAATGGGTATCGGTTCTTGATCGTGACCTTATTGAGTGCCGATAATCGATGCACATTCGAGCGATCGCCTTTTCTTTTTCACAAACAGATCGTGCACCAAGGGAAACACTAGGCCTTATAAAGCCTTTATCCGTAAGATCTTTCAATTGTTCTTTTAACTCCTCAATTCACCGGGGCCATTCGATATGGAGGAATAGAAATGGGTCTTGTACCCTAATTAACTCTATAGCAAACTCCACTTCTCGATCCGAGGAAGACTTGGAAGATCTTCAGAAAACCTCCGAAAATTTCGGACAATAGGGACATCATTCATTGGGGAATCTTTTTGGGTATCCACTATATTAGCCAGATATGCGTAATCCACTCTGTGACTTCTCAATAACTTTTGAGCCCCAAGGTAGGAAATAAACTGACCTGAGGATATTCCAATCCTACCCCTTATAACAACTTCTGGTTCTCCGGGACAAGTTAATCTCACTATCTTTCACGACAATCTAACATGGCATAACATTCGACAACCAATTCATACCCAAAATGACGTCAAGTCTACCATATCATGTAGTACTAGGTTCACCATTGTTCTCGTCATTCACTTCTAATGGGAAATTATTTACCACCCGAGAGACCCAAATTGAGGCCCCTACTGGTGTCATAACCTCAAGAGGTTCACTTAAATAAGAAGGTTCTACGTGTAAATTCTTAGCAAAGCCCATTGACACATATGAAAATATAGAGCCGGAATCGTATAATACAAATGCAGGAATACTCGAGACTAGCAAAATACATGTGACCACCGCATTAGATGCTTCTGCCTCATTCCTTTGGGGCAAAGCGTAGAGCCGATTAGAATTGTTGGGTTGTTGACCTCCCTGACTCTGGCGGGGTTGGTTTCCCTGATTTCCCCTATAGGCAACTGTGGTTGCTTCTGACCTCCCCTGAATAGATTGAGTTTGGGTCCTCTTCTTGCAATCCCTGGCATAGTGACCTGACACTCCACAATTATAACATGTCTTCGTTAAGAGCCGACATTCTCCATTGTGTTTCCTTTGACAAATCTTACAAATCGGTTTGTCACCTCCTGTGTTAGGGTTGGTGGCCTTGTCCTTGCTACCTTGGTAATTAGACCAACTGTGCCCCTTAGGCTTGAAATAAGATCGCCCACGATTGGTTCGGTCTCAAGATCCCTTACTAAACTCCTGCTTCTGATTTTGACTCTGGTTAAATGATCCTGACGTCCGAAATCTCTTCTGCGAATATTCTCTTTTTGCTTTAGCGAAACCTTCTACCCTCAAAGCCATATCGGCGATCCAAGGTATGCCCGATAATAGGCTAATGTCACTACCTTCTTCTCGCTATGTTCGGTTTAAACCTCTACAAATCGCTGACTCTATCCATTTCGTAGGGACGACATGTGTGTCAGATGCCGATAACCTCACGAATCGCGTGTCATATTCTTGTACACTACGGCCATCTTGCTTCAATTGTTCAAACTCCCGCTCGAGCGCATCTTTCGAGAGTTAGGCATGTACTTTTCACCGAACGCGCTCAACTCCCCACGCCATCGGTGGTGACGGGAAAACGATTTCTTCTAAAATTTCTCCACCACACCCGTGTGTCGCCCACTAACCACGATTACCAAATTGGCGTCACGCGTCTCCACACATCCTCGTAAACAATAGGTTTTCTATCTCATCGAGAAATACTATCGTTAGACTTGCAATCCTTCCTGTATAGATATGTTCTCTCTTCTCACAAAATTTGCCCATAGTCTATCTCGGTACCTCTCCTACCTTTTCGGTGGTGCGATCACATCCGGTTATTTTATCGTCAGACACTCCCTTCCACAATCCTTTGAAGGAGGTAGTACGAGAACCAAGTCTTTGAAAAGACTCAAGATAGTACGAGAAGAGTATGAAAGAAGTGAAACTTTAGGATGTTATTCCGTTTACTTATTACTAAGGTGCGCGCACACCGCCGCAATAAGTAACCGCTCAAACACCCAACTCAAGAAACTTCCTAGAATCTCCTAACTGGTTTAGCTTTGATACCAACTTGTCACACCCCAAATTTTCCTAAGTCTTTACTTAGGCGATGACACGAACAATTATTTTCCACCAGTGAGCACCATTTAATTCTCTTTATTTAGAAATTTAAACTTATATTCAAATACTAACTATTAATAAAAATAACAATAAAGAAATTTGTTTATGACTTTATTGAAAATATAACGCGAGCCCATACTCATGCAAATATTGTTTCTACATAGACATACTGACAAATATTATTCTAAGTTGGAAGGGAGCCCATTCCACACGGGCATTTCGAGACACCGAACCGACATTACGAACTCGACGAGTACCAAGCCCAAGCAATGGACTTGGTATGACAAGAGGTCATGGACGATCGCTAGCCTCGCGTGAGCCTTTCCTCTATCACGCTTTCAAACATGTTAAATAAAGAGTCACTCTACCATCCAATGAGTGAGAACCTTACTCGCAATTCAAAGTAACACCACAATATTCCAAGTGCAATCACATTATAACGTAATAAGCATATTGCAAAAACATATCAAAGTTACAACATCTTTAAATATGCAACAACTCCTCATAGGAAATTCTCGCTTAACTAACACTTCATTTTATCTCATATTATACGTTAAGACATTCCTGCATTTCCACATGTTTATTACATTTATATATTTGTGAACGCGTATTCACTTTTCATATTTATATATAGGTGAACATGTATTCATCTTTCATATTTTTTGCGGCGTGCAACTCGATCCATTATATTTACGTATTTGTGAACGTGTATTCACTTTACGTTTTTTTGCGCGCAACCCGATCCATTATATTTACGTATTTGTGAACGCGTATTCACTTTTCATATTTTTCGTAAGATCAAATAAATACTATTCTCTTTTCTAACATTACATCATTCATACTTGTAACGATTATAACCTTTTAACCATAACTCCAACTAAGGTGTTTCTCAAGCGGAAACTAAGGTAAGACGGGGATATTTCACTGTACCAAATTTCATTTAAAACTACTTTGGGTAACTAACACAAATTTATCCTCAAAACAGCCACATAAAATTTATTTCGGCAGAATTTTTATTAAACAGCACCCAATCTTATAATAGTCATAACTCCTAATCAGAAACCCGCTCAATCCCCATAAATTCTCAAAACGACGAGAACAGAGAGCTACACGTCTCCATGTGAACCATTCTTTCATATTCTGTACCATTTGGTACAGTTTTACACTTTTATTCGCTGCCCTTCCTGGATATCGATAGATCCGAGGCAGAAACTTTAAGCAGCGATAACTCTCAATCCGTAAGTCGTATAGACCCCCGTAAGGTCTCAAAATGTCCACAACAAAGATATCTAGAACTTTCATTTAGCAACAATTTTCATATTCCCCACAGATTAGTACAGTTTTATGTTTCAACGTCCTGCCCTTCTGGATTCCGACGAATCTGAGGCAGCAACTTCAAACTGCAATAACTCTCAACTCGTAAGTCCGTTTTAATAAATCTTTATATATATCTGTCCGTAACAGAGATATTTACAACCATGTAAATTTTCATATAATTCTAATAAGTAAAACTCAATAAAAACAGTCCGTAATTATGTCTTTCCGAATTTCGACCAAATCTAAGGCAGGAACTTTGAACTATGATAACTTTCAAACCGTATGTCTATTTTACCTCATTTTTTGTTCTATATAATTATATTAGAGAGGTGTACAATTCTTCCGAATTTCATCAAATTCTAACAATTATAACTCAGTGATAACAGTTCGTAAGTTTCATGACACAACTAGTTATCTAAACCATCAAAAGTTCAATATTTCTTTTCAACACTCAATTCTTATTCCAACATGTATTGAACTAAAAATAAAGGATGTTACCAAGAATTTCTGAGTGAGAAAACTCACCTTGTAAGTGTGAAGATTATTGTTGTGTGATTGCTAAAATTATCCTTACTCTCTAGTATTTTGCTTCTTGTTCTTCTTGTCCTCTTGGTATTTTTTCCTCTTCTTTTCACTTGTTTTTTTCTGATTTTCTAACCTTTATGTTATGTACTTTGTTTGTGTGTAAATACAATGTATAAGTGGAGAGTTTTCTATAACCTAT
The DNA here is from genome assembly GCA_029844215.1 of Przewalskia tangutica. Lineage (NCBI taxonomy): Eukaryota > Viridiplantae > Streptophyta > Magnoliopsida > Solanales > Solanaceae > Przewalskia > Przewalskia tangutica. The sequence continues at coordinate 19,764,956 of CM056721.1, forward strand.
GGGAGGTGAAATGACAAGAGTTGGAGGGGAAATGAAAAGGGGGGAGGGGGAAAGCATCACGTATGCATGCTGATTTTTTTTCGTTTTTTTTGTTTTTTTTTTGTTTTTCTTTTGTTTTTGTTTTTCTTATTTTCATTTCATCTATCTATTTATCCAACTTTAACACTAACTCTATCCCATGCAATTTATTCTTTGTTTTCTTATATATATATTTTTTTATTAACCCAACCACAACTATATATTATTATTTTTTTCCGGATTTTACATTCTCTCCTCCTTAATTAACATTCGTCCTCGAATGTGAATAATTGTTATTGTAACAAATTTGGGGCTTCACATAATCACAACAGTGTTCTTACGTTTCTTGGTCTCTTGGACCCACAACATAATTATACCACTCCAATATCAATATCACAAAGCCATGAGTGTATGAAATACAAATGACAATTTACGGCAAGATGTCATGAATCATGATACAATGGTATGGAACCAAATAAGAGATAAAATATCACATGCTTTCAAGAATTCAATACACATAACCTTTAACAAAATAAGGACGTAACCTTTAACAAAATAAGATCACAAATATCGACCCAGGGCTCACTTCACCAAGTCTCAAATTTTAATACCCCAAAATCATTAATACATACTAGATAGCCATATCCTTAAGTTAATTGAAAACTAAGCGCATATGAACCCTCAATTGAATAATAATTAAAAAAACAATTTGAAACCGTGAAATTTTTTTCCAATTGAAAATAGGTTTCTACAACCAAATTAAGACTTAATAATCTAACATAATCCAATCCTAATTCATGATATTACACAATTTGATCCATAAATCTCCATTAAAATCAATAGCATAACTCTCTTATTCTCATAGAAACTTGCAATCATTTCCCCCCAACTTAATAACACACTACATCACCATTAATGAACTTAGAATCATAAACTTAAGCTATAAAATGGAAGAATCTATTACCTCAAGGATGAAATTGCTACTAGATTTCTGAAAATACTCAATGGCGACTCTGGTTTCGAGGTTTGCTATGTTGGGGGGGGGGGATTTTGACCTAAAGAATATATAGGACACCTGAACAGTGCTTCCGCCCCAGCGGAATCGACTCCGTTGCGGCGGACAAAACCCCCGTTGAGGCATTGTCACTTGACACCTCGCCTCAGCGCCACGACGAGCTCGATTTCGTAGGAGCAGACTCGCCCCTGCGGGCAGACCCTCCGCCAAGGCGAAAATCCACAATTCCCAAGCCCTCGGTTCGGTGAGCCAACCTCCCGTCGAGGCGGACACATCGCCGAAGCGGACACCAGATACAGGGAAAATAGTCCAAACTTCCGTCGAACACCTGAAACACTCCCGAGACCCCCGGACACAAACCAAATATGTTAAATAGTGCTACGAACTCGCTCGTACCCTCATATTTCACATTTAACCGAGCTAAGACATACTTTTTAAAATAATCGTCTGAGAAAACCAAATATCCAAATTTCACAACAAGCCACAAAATACATTTAATTGCCTCGGGGAGCAAATCAATGACTCGATCAAGTCATAAATGCCCTTCCGGAACTATCGGAAGCAATAGAAACCGGAAACGAATCCATCTAACCAAAAGTCAACTTTGAGTCAAACTAACCAACTCTAAGTTTCTAAATTTTGGATTTTTCATCCGAAACTTATATAAATGGACTTCGGGATCGGTGTCTCCCATACCCGCGCATCATAAACCCCATATAAAATCTACATAAAGGGTCAAACAAGCAAATAAGTGTCTTTAGCTAAAAACGACTAGATGGGTCGTTACAAAAACGAAGGAAAATTCTTGGAAAACGTTTCACTAGCTACTGAAAGAGTAGGCAGCAAACTTGGGGAGTGCATAAAAAAATACCAAATCCTCTATTTGGAACCAAAGAAGAGATGGCAAAGGAAATGGATTTTTTTTATTTCATCTATTATTGGCAGAAAAGGAAAGAAAATGACGTGGAAATTTGTATTTCCCTCGGGCCAATGTACTTGGTTGAGGATGAGTTGTCATCCAATGTGTACATGAAAGTGATGAAGTTACTTTTTTACTATAGAACCATACAAGACAAGTTTGTCGGAGATATTGGGGCAAATGGGATAGTTGGGCCAAAACCTAAGTCATCAACGTCTTTCTGACTTGAACTAGCCTTTCCTTGTTCAGTAATACTTTCCTACCCCTTCTCTTTAGACAGAATCTTTTAGCAATTACTACACACCAAAAGTGTCAAATTTGTAAAAACTTGGAAAGGACTTGTTCAAGCAACTATATATATCTGCTTGTAAGCTAATCCTCCATCCACATGATTCAACTTATATTAAATAAGAGGTCCTGAAAGAACAACTTCCATATGATTCAAACTTTTTTCTTTTATAAGTATTCTGTGTCTTTTTTTTTGTCATATTGAAGATGGAAAACATAGGAAGAGTTCACTGTTTTATTGTTCCAGAAGGTACGGCGAAACATACTACTGCACAACAATATAAAGCTTCGCATGCAACTCTGGCATCGAAGAGGTGAAGTAAGAGAAAGCAGGTACAACTGCAATTGTGCAGGCTACTAAAGGGCTCAGGGGAGCTCATCAAAAACTGTATGCAGTTCTTATAAAGGAAAAGGAAAATCATCATCGAGAGGAAAGAGTACAGAGAGGAGCAAAAAGATGCTTAAATTACCCAGAAGCCTAATGAATACCAAAAGAACAAATTATTAACTAGGTAAACGTATCAATACAAAAGATGTTCTATGACGAGGAATTTACAGCTGGAATAAGAATTAGTTTTCATAATTCAGACCTTATATGATATTCTGACAACAAAATGTGGCACTTTCTTTGTCATTGATAGTCAAAGGTGCTACTGGTTGGTTAGTGATCCTCTCATCTGCATTATAGAGAACATAAAATATCACTGCCAGGACAGATAATTTGTTCGCATTGCAAATCAGCTGGGATCCCTGCACTTCACTCTACTCTTCATCATCTCAGCCCACCTAGCAAAGAGACTTGAGACCTCAAATTTCCCAGAAAACTTGATCCTCTTAGCCAACTCGTCCAGTATATCAGGCCTACCAGCCCGAGAAAAATCAGCTGCGAATTTGTTGTAGTCAAGTTGAGGTGCTTTCATTCCTTTGTCTATCATTTCCTCCAAGTATTTACAAGCCTCCATTGATCGCCCTTGCCTTATAAGCCCTCCAATGAAAACAGTGTAAGAATTTTCATCCGGACAGCAACCCCTCAGACTCATCTCCTCCCAAGTTGCATGACCCATGTCATAGTTCTTTGTCATGAAGAATGATTTCATCAACATATTGTAAGAGTGAAGAGTTGGTTGAATTCCATCCCGGATCATCTTTTTATATAAAATAACCGCATCATCCGGCATTCGTCGATTTACTATTAATTTGATCAGTGCATTATAAAGTCGTGCATCAGGCGGGCATCCTTTTTCCTTCATCTCCCTCAGCAATGCAAAGACTTTATCCATCTTCCTTTGATTTCCAAAGCCCGTTACCAAACAGGTAAAAGTCGCAGCATCTGCCTCACATCCGGAACTAAGCATTTCCTCAAAGTCAGCGACTGCTTCATCCATCTTACCCTGCTTACACAAATCCTGGATCAAGATCGTATAACTTCTTGTATTAGGTGAAGGACCCTTTGCTTTCATAACCTCAAAAAGCTTGATCGCATCAGACCTTTTTTTACACTTTAACAGCCCCTTCAGCATCGTGTTATGGGCGACAATATCAGGTTTAAAACCCTTGTCAATCATCTCATTCCACACTTTACCAGCATCCATCAGATTCTTTACCCTACACCAACCATTGAGCAAAACTGTATATGTTCGTAAATTTGGTGTAAATCTATGATCCAATTTTTCAAACAGTAACTGTGCTTCTTTCCCGAGCTTTGCCCTACCTAGGGCATCAAATAAACAATTGATCGTCTCCACCCCGACTTTAAACTTGGACTTCTTCATCCACTCAAACATCCCAATAGCTTTCTTCCGCTCTTTTGCTGCAGCAAATGCTTTCATGGAGATAAAAAATGTCTCCATTGTAAGCAAACCCTTCTCCACCATTTCTTCAAGAACCGAGACCATAGTCTCAAACTGCCTCGCCCTTCCAAGTATTTCCATCATTGCATTATACGTTCTTGAATCATGAGTGTACCCTGGCCTCTGAGCCGCCCAACAAAAAAATCTGAAGCTGGTTTTCTAGCATATTTGAACCTCTCCAACACATCTACTACCAAATCATGGCTTAAGTTGATACCACATTCATCCAAAACAGCCTCCATATTCCTATCTAACGAAAACAACTCATCAATAACCTTACACACCTTATCCACCTCTTTAGGATCCGCCTTCGACTCCACCACCCTCTCATCACTCTCACTTCCAACATCATTATCACTTTATAATTCACCATCTTTATCTACATCACTACAAAATCCCCTATAACTCAACTTCAAAAACTTCACCTTTGGATGAACACAAGCAAAATAAAAACACCCTTTTGACAAAAAAAGGCCAATTTTTTCTTGGATTACAAAATGCCAACTTTTCTTGAGAAAATTGTACAGTGCTAAATTGCCTAGAATTCAACTTCACATCAGGATGAATATTGGTAACATAAAAACACCCTTTTGACAAAAAAGGCCAAATCTTTCTGGGATTACTAAATGGCAACTTTTCTTGAGAAAATAGTACAGTGTTAAATTGCCTAAAATCCAACTTCAAATACTTCACATCTGGATGAATATTGGTAAAATAAGAACACCCTTTTGGCAAAAGAGGCCAATTTTTTCTGGGATTATTCATTGGCAACTTTTCTTGAAAAGTAAAGAGTGAAGTGGGGTGTGGCAAAAAAGATGAAACTTGACAATGAGAAAGATGGATACTGTAATAAGCAATAGAATGAAACAAACGAGGCAAGGGCAAAGAGCTACCAAAAAGAAGGAAGGCTTGCTCTCTTCCTCGTAGCCTTGTGGCTTGTTGGTCATCCAGAGTGGATAACTGGATGGCGGCGCTGTGGAGGAGTTGGCCATTGAAGTTGAGCAGTGGAATTGAAGGTTTAAAGATTGCAACTTTTTCAAGATTTCTCATGGAAATAGCCATTTGGAGTCCATTGAAACTTGAAAGTGAGAAAATATTTGCCCACCAAGATGTGATTTCTGTGCTGGTTTAGCAGATCAAAGCGGCCAGATTTGGCTTCTGTAGTAGGGAAGGGGCTGATTGGACCGGAACTATTACATTTTGCTTCTCTGAGAGTTGTACCTCCTGCTATGTCACAACGCTCTATTGTATCATACAATAAAAAAACATATTATTGTGTATATTTTATGTATATTATATATTAATATGTAAAAAATACATATATTATCGACTATTATTTTGAGGTGAGGCTAGGGTGACAATCTCTAATCTATTTAAGCAAATAGGACAGTTGATTTTCCGATGTACAAACAGTAGTTTCAAATTAATCAGACATATATTCCAAGAGGAAAAAGTGATTAAAAGCTTGTCTTACAACAATACTTCCTCCGAATAAAAAAAAAATGTTCACTTAGTTATTTGTACACCCCTTAAAAAATACTAACTCCTAGAAAAAAATTGACTAAATTGCCCTTAATTAAATAGGTATTGTAATTTGATCACATAACACTTAATAGAGGAAAATTTGGAAAATTAAGGTTAATTCTTTCTTAATTTGATAAGTGAACACTTTTTTTTGTTAGGAGGAAGTAACAACTAGTATGCCTAAATTTCAGGTTAATTTAATTATATGATTTATGACTAATCAAGTCTGCTTCATGCTTTGGCTGGAACACTAAGGGTGCGTTTAGTTCGGGATAATAAAATCAGGGTAAGGGATCTTTGAAATTGTTTGTTTGGCCTATTTTTCATTCCATTTACCCTCTTTTATTTTTGCATTCCCTTACATTGATTCCCCACCCCAACCCCCTAGGTATTTCCTTTCCCTTTCCCCAATTCATTACCCGGACCACCCCGGACCCCCGGACTCCGTTTCCATTCCGTTTCTGAAACAGACCCAAAGACAATCAGGGTAATTCCTTTCATTCCCTTACTGGATTCCATTCCGTTTACCTTCCTTTAGCCATTTCTTCCTGTCTATTCAAGCCTTGCATCAGTCTGAAATCTATTGGTAATTGATATTTAGGAAGAAGCCCCGTTAAAGCCTAAGTCTAATTCAAAGTAAAGGCTGAACCCGGGCCAATGGCAGTTCAACTGTTCTTTCTAGCAGGTGCAATAGCGCACTAGGATTTCCGCCAACCAACGCACCCTAATTGGATTGTACTACCCTTTAGCGCCCACCACCGAATTCTTGCTGCTTCTTCACTCTATACTCCACTTTAGATCCAAGACCACACGTTCAACATGGATACGCCTTTTTCTGATATGAAATGATTGCTAGTATTACATTTTTAACAAGTGTAAGTGATAACAGCATGTCAAAACAAGAATAATTTCAGCTGAGCAATTTGTGCCGCATATGCACCCTACATAACATTAAGTACAACGCCCTTCATGATTAGAATCGTCGTGAAATGATGATGTTTTACTTGACTATTTTTCTTCAAAGTAGTAACTATTATTACAAACCAAACAATAGTAGTAGTAACTATTTATCATGATTAAGTGATAAGATTTAACACTCGGTAAGTTGTAAGTAATAAGATCAATAATGCATATTAATTAACCATGAATATGATGAAGTGATAAAAGTTCAATTAAATACAAATATCATGCATTCATTCGTTTAATACAAACATTGCATTCATTTGTTTAGTACAAACACCGTTTTCTCCTTTGAATAAACAAGAGAGAATGGAACACAACAATTGACTTAGCGAGTGGCCCCGCGCACAAACTGTCCACCCGTCTTTTGGCAATATATAGAGTACTAGTCACTCAATAGATAGGCAGGGAACCAGTAAGACAACCCAGCCAAACTGTCTTAAAGTTATGTTTATAAACAAATTGTTCAACAAGAGTCTCTTTCTATGTAACATATGTACCAAATGAAAATTACATATACTAATATACAACACGGATTAAAAGCATCACTTCAACAAGTCATTGCTGAGAAGAAAGGAGGAGGACCAATTTTACCTTGCCTGGAACATCTCCATTGGATGATAAAAACTACAAAGAAAAAGAAAAGGGAAATGAAAAAGAAGACTACTAAATTGCTCATGATTGAGCAGCAGCATCTTCAGTCACTTGCTCTGTCATTGTATTAGAAGCTTCCTTGGTCTCTAAGACGGGAATTTCCTTTATCTCCTTGACAGAAGCTACGTTTGTCACCTTAACCGGAGCTTCCTCTGTCTCTTCCATTGGAGTTGCATTTGACTGAGCAACTGGAGTTTCCTTTATCTCCTTAATTGGAGTTTCTTTCATCTCCTTCAAAGAGGATCCTTTTTTCGCTTTCACCAACTTGGTAGGTTCTTTGGCTCTGGGAGTTGTTCCATTACTGATTCGACCACTCACACGGTCTCTGCTTTTGGGGGTGGTTGGGGTAGTAGTGCCTTGTTTGTAAACACCAATGCTGTGACGAACCTTTGTACAAGCTTTCTTTTCTTCAGGAGTTGCTGGGGCTGTATCACTACAGCTCTTCCTACGGGTCAGATTTGGTGATTTCGCACGAGTTACTGGTAGCTGCATGCAAAGCATGAACATTTTTGTTTGCTTACAAACATACAAACTCTATCTAGTCCATCAAAGAAACCAGAATTCAAGGAAATAGAAGACACATTTAGATCTAAATTACGTTAAAAGAAGTCTTTTGTAGAGTCAAGTTACCTCGTTATGCCAAACATCATCCCTTTCAAAAATAGAAAAAAAAGTGCAAATAGAACACATGAATTCCACAATTGATAGCACTAACTCCCATCTTCAAGTTTTATCTTCTTAAATCCTTTTTGAGAAGTCAGCAACTTGGAACTTTGATTTATAACATGGCATTAAAATAAAAAATTGATCATTCAAATTGCATGCTGGTCAAAGTCTTAACTTTTTCTTATACAGGGTAGAAGTAAAAACATTAACAATAGGCAACTAACTTTCAACAATAAACAAAGAGTATAAACATAGGTGAAGAGTACCTTCTTAAGTTCAGGCTTTGGAGGTGGACCTTCATGGTAAAAAATAGGAACTGGATTTGCTCTGTAGGTCATGCTCTTTCTCAGCTGCTTCATTGCTGCTTCTTCCTCTTCCTAGAATTTGTACAGAATAAGTTGTGGGTCAATTATCTTACTTCACACATGTATTTTTTTCTTCCCACCTTCCCAAAGAGGTTGGGTTAAAGTTGGGGCAATCAAAATGTTGTGAGAAACTAATACATGCATGCTATGATACCTTCATTCTCGCTGCATATTCTTGTTTCTCTGCCTCCAGAGCTTTGTGCTTTTCCTCTAACTTTGTGTAATACTAGAAAATAAAATGACAAACATTGAGATAGCAAGCAATACAAAAGCACAACTACAAGTTAATATGAACGAGGGAGGAGGAGAGGAGCTTGTAAGGAGGTTGAAACAAGAATTTCATCCAAATTTTCAGGAAAATACCTCTTTACGTCTCGCTGAGCGTTCAGAACATTTAAATGATGGAGCTACAGGAACAGTAATCTTGGACTTAACTGTCCGCACAGAAGCTGCAGTTCTATGAAAGATCAGGAAGATTTTCGCGGATGAACAAGAAACTGAAAACAGAAATTATTGCATAAAGATGAACTAGAAGTCCAATAAGAGGATACGAGGAAGCCAAGGACCAGTTATCGTCTTCATCCTGAATCCGCAGTTTCCTTGACATCATGGGAGAATTTTCCTGCAACAAGATAAAGAATTCTCAAATCAGTGTCAAGGCAGAAGAACTACATGACATCAGAGAATATACAAGTATTATATGAAGATTTATGAAAGGTGTAAAATAATAACAAAAAAAACACTGAAATATGTGTAGTATGGAAGCCTGATAAATTCAATCAAGACGCTAAATATGCATTCGTCTCAGATTGCAGCAAATTATCGTTCTTGCTTGCCACGGCCAACTTCTTTTTGTCCTCCATTCAATGACTAACTCATTTAAGTTGCAAACCAAAATTGATTCATCTACTTTTTGGCAAAACCCGAGTCATAATTGGCTGAAGGTTGCCATTTAGTGCTACTCTCACAGAATTTAAGCTTGACGAGTGCAACCCGAAATTGATCCATCTATTTTCGGCAAAAAACATGTAATTCGCTGAAGGTTCACGCTTAGAGCTACTGTGGTATCAACATCAGAATTTAAGCTTATCTGGATTTTATGCTGGGTCAAAAATACTTCAAACATTGTCAGATAATCAAAAGCAGGATTAATCAAGCAGTTATCTGGACATCTTTGAGCTGCAAATAAAATCCACGCCCCTTTTCAAATGATATCCTTTATACAGTGGCAAATAAAAAGTGTTCCAGTTTATAAGGTTTGGAACATCTTCAAGATTAGGATTGTCAGTGTTAAATGAAAGCAAACAACATCTTACATGCAATTTTTTTGAAGTCATAGGAGTGTGCAGATCGTTGGACTTTGATGAACAGTTCGAGCCAGCATCAACAGTGTGAGTGCCATTTTCATGATTTTCAGATTTATTCTCTGATGAATTCATGACCGAGGGGGCTAGAATTTCAGTTGCTGCAGCAGAATCAGATGAAGTCTTCATTGGTGAGCCCAACTTTTTCTCACTGGACTTCACAGCCTCAATCTTCGTAAGTTTTGCCTCAATCGTATCAGGTTCACAGTTGGTGCTTTTCACAGATAGTACATCCTGCTTCTCATGGGATTCCTCCACGTGTGTGCCTTTTGCAGTGCTGTGATCCTCTGCCTCATAGTCCTTTGCTTCAACCCTTTCCTTAGCAATTCTGGGGGCAACATGAACAGCGCCATGTGTGACACCATTTGGCTTAACACTAGCTCTCTTTTCAGTAGTACGTAAACCTGTAACGTCCCTCCCCATCACCTGCAAGGAGAAATAAACAGAATAAAAGCTTTAAAATACAATTCCTCAAGGGTCGATGCTCTTATAATGGTACATTTAGTGCTTCAAGTGACTCACAGATGAAAGAAAATAATTAAAGCCTAAAGCATACATTTCAAACCCCGAAAGGAAAAAGAAAAGAATTGAGGTCCAACGGAATATTCTGAAAGTTATGAAATGCAAATCAGACAAGTATTTATTCCTACAGTTCCCAGAATGATGTCCCAGTAGACAACATTTGGCACATTCTGGACTCAAATAAACCATGTTGCATATCTACAATAAACAAATAAATGCATCCTCTGTCTAATAGCTTAAGCTTTTAGTTGAGGATATCGTTCCAATTAACAAATCAAGTGATACTATCACAAGCTCAGACCTTAGTCCATAGAAAAACTTTTGAGCTTTGCAAGGACAGATAGTATTCAGGTGATCGATCAAAATATTCATTCTATATAGTAATCACAGTTAGGACAAGACAAAGAATGAGAAAACAACGGGAGTCCCCAGCGACCTGCTTTTTGTTCCCAATAGTTTATTTATTTCCTTTCAGTAAACCAGTCCGAAAATTTGACATCTACTTAGGCAAAGCAAGATTATATTTCAATAATTCAAGAAAGTCCTTTTCCCCACAAATCAGGAATTAGTAGTTATAAAATGACCAACTTTACATTTGAAAGAACAAATCCCCCTATGAAAATGACTTGGCCTGTCAAACCAAATGTTTGAGATAGAGATGAAAAGATCTAACCCATTATGCCACCTCCCAACCTCTAAAAATGGAGAGCATTAGACAGACCCCAAAATATCTTAGAATTGGAAAATTTATAGAATTAAAAGGGGAAAGAACTTGCAAGAGAGAGAGGTCAGGAGAATATCTTAAACATCTTATTAGAATCCAAACTAGCACTAGATTTTTCTAGGAAGGCAACAATATAACCCAAATCAAGAAACAGGCTCATGACATGAAAGAAAAACTTATCTCTGAATCTTGCACAAGGGAAAAAAGAAATGACAATTCACAAAGCTCTGGTGGATGAAAGAAAGAGAAATAGAAGGAATAAAGTTATAATTGGCTATCCAAATTTGCAGAACCAAACGCTCAAATCCATAAATGCATGGTAAGGCGGTGTAGAATATATCCTTGTGGTCCGACTTTACCGGACCCGCAAGTAGCTGGAGCTTAGTGCTGGTTTTTTTTAACGCTCAAATCACATCAAAAATGTGAAAAATTTGAAGTGATAATCTTCCAACCAACAGAAACATAGCTTCAACAATCCCTTTTGTAGACACACACACACACACACAAAAACACATCCCACCCTTGAAAACCAACAAAAATGAAAGAAAAATAAAGAAAAAGAACCAAGCACAATCCAGTACCCTCAATGCCTCCAACATATGCACCAAAATGCTCAAATCCATAACAGAAAACAAACTTCAAACTTTCTTGCAAAAGAAAAAAAAAGAACAAAAATAGGCATAAAGGACAATTTTTACAGCTCAAACACCCAGAAGGAACCAAATTCTCAAACCCATTAGCAAAAGTAGAGCAAAAAGGAAGACAAAATCAACCTAAACCCCTCATATGCCTATCCCACTACCATTTTCCAAGATTTTGAGCATGAAAATACAATCTTTACCACAAAAAAAATCAAACACCCACATAGCAAAATGTGTTTCAAACACTGGCCAACAACATAAAGAGAAACCAAGAACCAACAAAAAATTACCAAAGCTAAAGTCTTGTGGCCTAAGAAGCTAAGCTGAAACAACCCCACCAAAGAAAGAACAAAAAGAAAAGAATGGGGCAAAGATTTTCAAAACATGCAAGATCAGAAGAAAATAAATCCCTTACGAGGTTGTCCTTTTATGACCCTTTAGCTTCTTGATCTGAAAGAGATCTCTTCAAACAACAACACACACAGGAAACCCCACAAACGTGAACCCAACTCTCTTTCTCTTGTTCTTCCTCCTTGTTTTTTAATTGTTTTTTTGTTTCTCTCTGTAAAACAATCAAATATGTTTTGTGTTTACTTCTTTTTTTTTATATATGATGGTTATGATAATTGGTGCTCTCCTCTGTCTGTCCTTTTCTTTCTCTTTCTCTGTTTTAAGTGTCCTATTTTTTATTTTATTTTATCTCAAAAATAGTATTTATTGATATTATAAATTTAAAAAAAATATCATACATTTGTAATTAAAGATCATAAAGCTTTAAAAGTCTTTATTTATTTCTTAAACTACCTATCGAATTAAATTAAGACACTTGAGAGACGGGGAAGTGCCTTTTTATATTTATTTTATAATTTTGTTTATGATATATTTGATATGATGAAAAATGTTATCTATAAAAATATTTTTTTTTAAAGTAAGTGAGTATCTTACTAAATTTTTAATATTTGATAAGTAAATAAAAAATATTATCTTAAAAATATTTACATGTAATTTAACAAAATACTATGGAGCGAAATGAGGTGGAGAGTGGAGGTTCGGAAGGTGGGATGGTCACGGGCAGAGAGTCGGGAGCTTTTGATGGGTAAGTAGAAGACAATAAACTTGTAATCTCTCGTAGAATTTGTTTTTTCTAATGAAAAAAAAAGTCATTTTTAAGTAACTTCTTTTCGGAAAATATTTTTCAGCACATTTTGATCAATAAAACATGGAAAATTGAAAAATATTTTCGTCCATACCAGACACACCGTTAGTCTTTGCTCCATTTTTCTTTTTATTTTTATTGCCTTTGAATTTTCTCTGGTCAATCTGGAGTCTCAACACCGTTAATGTCGGGTAGTTGCCTGTACATTAATTTTGGATTTTTTTTTTGCTCCCTTAGACCATCTCGAGGGAACATTGTCCCGATAATTACATACGGCAAAAGACAATTCAAATGGCATGTTAACGTGAAAATAATTAAAAATTATTGAATATATAGGAGATAATTTTGCCACGTGGAGACAATGTCTTCTGCTGTGGAAGGTGCAGGAGACATTAGTGTCATGTGGCAGCCTGCGATTGGTAGAAATTTATTTTCCATCAGTATTTTAATTGTTATTTTTGACGAATAATTTAACCGAATTTAAAAATAAAAAAATACCAAATTTTTTAATTTTTCAAAATCTATAAAAAGAGACTAGGTTTACTTCATTTGGACACCATAATATTTTGGCTATTTTCTCCAAATTTCGATCTTCTTCCAAAGTATTTGCTATTTTTTAAATATGGATCCTAAACAAAATTTTAATCTTCCTCCAAATTTTATATTTTCTAACCAACTACAAAATTCCAATATTCACGTCCACAAAATTCTCAAAATATGTCATTCAATTTTCAAATGTCATATATAATGTACCCTTCGATAGCGTTCTTGCTCAAATTCAAAATGTTGATGCGAGAATTCATCAAACTAGGTGGTATAGTACCAGAAATATTGTTACCATCAAGATTTAATGTTGCAAGAACGTGCATATTTCCTAGAGATGGAGCAACCGAAAATTAATTTTCAATTTGTGATTTTTAATATTATCAATGTTTTAGTGTTTTTGATAAATTGTACGATTAATTTATCTTCATTAATAAAATCATGTATTGTTGTGTTTTAATATTATAATAATATTTGATAAGTTGTCAAAATTAAATGAATATAAGTAATTTATATTATTATATGTATAATAATATGAATTACAAGAATAATATCATATACAAAATAGAAAATGTGATAGAATGAATATATATGGTGGAGTATATGTATTGATGTGGAGGAAAGAAAAAATGAATTATTTTTTGAAATATCTCCTATTATAGAGTGTATGTAATAAATCGAGATAATTGATGATGTGGCAGAAAATCATCTCCTCCCGGAGATGGTCTTAATATCAATTTTGTAAGTTATTGGAGGGAAATGAAATGAAAATTTAAAACAGTAAATCCCTTCCTTTTTCATCTCTTTCTTAACTTTTCAACCAAATGGGAGTAGTTCAATAAAGCTATCCATGTTGAAATAATACTCAAAGCTAATATGTGTCTCTCACTGCCTATAATAGTTACGTGAGGCTTCCTTTTTATCTCACAAGTTTGTCGATTCAAATATTACACTTTTAAGTCCACTAACATAAGAGAGAAGCTTCACACAATTAATTTCAGTTGTATTAGACATAAAATAAAATAAAATAAAATAAATCAAATATTTTATGAGTGATGAGCGATGCTAATGAAATCGGTAGGCGAAAGAATTGAAGGTGGACACTACCTTTCACTATTCTCTGATGATGTATATGACTATATGAATGATTGGGTGCCTTTTAACTCTTAATGTGCTATTCCAAAAGTTTTCAAATATGTAGTTGTTAAAGTTGCAGGAGCAAAGCAATCGAGAAGAGTTGAGAGAAGGAGAACGAGTGAAACACTGTGATGAGCACATGAATACAGTAAGAGAACGAGATATTTTTGGGAGCAAATGAATGCTCTTTTGTATTCTATTTTTCTAACTATAATGAATTGTTATTACAACCTATTTATAATAATAACTTTGCAGAAATGTCCATTGCAGAAATAACCATTAACTAAAATTAACATTGTATATGTATACTACTAAGTATACTAATGATTATCTCAACATTCTCTCTCAAGCTAGGCACTGAAAACAACGGTTTCAGTCCTAGCTTGAAAACAATATCAAAACACTCCACTAACAAGACTTGTTGTGGTATCATGGATAACCAAACGATATTCTGGAATTGCAGTTGTATATGGAGTGGCTGCAAAGTTTGCATCATCCTCATCTTGAAGTATTTGCTCCAATTCTGGCCACAATTGTTCTCGTCGGGCAGAAGGGAAAAAACATCTTCAATGCACTGATCATCAGCATCAAGACCATCCACACCAATATAATCCTCAAAAATAATGATCCTCAGAACAGTTTGTTCTGTCTTCTTCACTCATTTTTCCTTTTACAAGAGAGGCAATTAACCCAATCATGTCTATAGTGGTACATATCTTCTGAAAAGTAATTTGGATGAAATCAATTTTGATAGGGAAAATAATTACTACAAGTTGTTACATCTGTCACTCTTAAAGGAAACCTCCATCAGTCCATTTGGACTATGATTTTCCACCATGAACATGTTTATTATTGGATGCACTTTGGACATTATCATATCCATCAATGTTAGTTGCAGTGAAATCAGTTGAACTAGCCACAACACTGGCTGCATCAGCAGCAAAATTCCAGCAGCTATCTCTGCAGGAACTAAAAATGATACACCAGCCGGAACTAATCCCAACAACATTACAGTACTAGCACACGTTTCAGATGTCATTAACAAGGTTGTATTAGTTGTATTAGCAGCCTCCATAGCACTTATCTTCTCCTCTGCAAATCATGGCACCAAAGATAAAAACGATCCTAACAACGGTAAATACCAAAGATCAACAAAGCGCTCAACACTAGAAAGCAATGACTCCTGCGTATTAATTTCGGAGTTAGCAATGACTCCAACTCTAACATTATCACCAAAACTTAGCAGTAATAGTGATCCCAGCAACTGAAACAGACACAGTGTATCCACATCCAGGTCAATGTATCATTAGCAGCTTGGTCATAGCTGCAATCTACCCCTTAGCAGAGACCGCAACCCTGCATTTCCACCAACAACATCAGCAATAACATCAGTGACCAACATTTAATCAACAGGAGATTCAACTCCCACAACAATAATGAAGAACCTCTCATTCTCTAGTGTCACTTGGACTAGAGAATCTCTCGATTCTCCTTATATAAATGTTATGAAGAACCCCTCGTTATCTAGTCTCGCTCGGACTAGAGAATCCCTCGATTCTCCTATAGCAATTTCTATAATAAGCTTGGACATGTCTTGGAGTCTCCCTCAATTTCTAGTCCATTTTCGGCTAGAAACTCCTCGATTCTCCTATCCTGAGCTACACATATGAAAATAGGCAATCTAACACTTGATCGACATGTGAATTACTCTTTCAGTCCTTGAATTGAGCTTCAACTCAATCCATATCATTTTCGACGAAGTATCCCTCAATTCTTAGTCAATTTTTCGCTAAGAACTCCTCGATCCTTTAATCGATCTATTGAATATGCAACTCTCAAATTGACAATCAGATACTTAAGTTCTGCAGTCGATAATACCAATTTTCCAATCTGCTTGAATAAAAACAGAACCACAGTGTCTTTGAACTAGAGTTCCACTGATCTTGAATGTGCAATCCATAAGTTTGACAACTACAACAGCTCGACATACAGTGACTGCTTGTGAATTTCACCAACGCAGTGCCAATTCACCAACACTTATTACTACCAACACATAACAGAGAACAACATCACAACAACAACAACAACGATCTCGACACCTTTTCTCCAATTCGTCAATTCACCAACACGAATTCAATGCTAACACTACAAAATGATTCACCAACACAGGAACCAGTACAAAAATGAAATTGAATTTTTAGAAATAATTTCGACGATCTTCGACGTCGTAATGATAGTGTTAGCGATTTTACAAATGCTCACGCAAGTGTACGTATCGTTCACAAGTAATATAGTCTGGTAAGACCGAATATCGTCCTCAGAGACTGGTTATCAAGTACCGATTATCTAAGCTTTAGTTTCTATTTGGTGAACGTTAAATTATTTGGAGTTTTTAACTAAGAGTAAACTATTATGCAGAAAATAACTAAGGTTGATAATACTTTGGGTTTTAACAGTTATGATGGAAATAGGGCTTTCAATATCCTCAACTATCCACTCTTTTCAATCCCTAATTCAACTAGAATGACTTCCTCTTCTACGTTAAGATAGTGGTTAACTAGACTGTCTTATATTCCGGTTAGAATATATAATCGCTCAACTCCAGTGCATAACCCTTCTATATTTCTATGATAGGATTTACCACATAGGAGGATTAAGAACAATAACCTATAATGCTACACAAATATCGAGGTACTTTCGTACGCGATTTTAACCTATGTCTATTCAATTACAGCATATTCAAATCTCTCATATCGGTTCTTGATTCGAAATCATATATATTATGTAATTAATGGTCAGTTAACTATCAAACATTCATATCAATTATTGAATAAATCTTAATCAAGTGAAGAAGAAATAAACTAATGCATTAAGTCATGAAATATAGTTTCAAGTGATTCAAAAGGAAAGCCATAATAAAGTGTTTAGCTCCTAGCCATAGTCACGCTAAGAACTAATACAATTCCAAACATAAACTGAATTAAAAAGAAAGAAAAGAAACTTGAAGCAAAGTTGTCTCCAATCTTGTATTGTTGCCTTCTTCATTCTCCCCAAAGTAGAATAGAAAATATGTACAAGATGATGTCATTAGGTCAGGGTTTTAGGGATTATATACTGTAAAAATAGTGTGCCCTGGACCCTTCTGCCCCTGGTCAATTTCGCCTCTGTCACGCCCCGACTTTTCCTAAGTCTTTACTTAGTGCGTGATGGCACCTGGACAATTATTTTCCACCAGGAGCACCAGTTAATTCTCTTTATTTAGAAATTTAAACTTATATTCAAATACGGAGCTATTAATAAAAATAACAATAAAGAAATTTGTTCATGACTTTATTGAAAATATAACGCGAGCCCATGCTCGTGCAAACATTGTTTCTACATAGACGTACTGACAAATATTATTCTAAGTTGGAAGGGAGATCACTCCACACGGGCATATCCCGAGACATTGGAACTGACATTCTGAACTTTGACGAGTACGAGCGAAACAATGGACTTGGTATGACAAGAGGTCGGGACGATCGCTAGCCTTGGCGTGGAGCCTTTCCTCTATCACTCTTTCACGAAAACATGTTAAATAAAGAGTCACCTACCATCCAAGTGAGTGAGAACTACCTGCAATTCAAAGTAACACAATATTCCAAGTGCGATCACATTATAACGTAATAAGCATATTGCAAAAACATATCAGGTTACAACATTTTTAAATATGCAACAACTCCTCATAGGAAATTCTCGGTTTAACTAACACTTTATTTTATCTCGTATTATACGTTAAGACATTCCCTTGCATTTTCACATGTTTATTACATTTATATATTTGTGAACGCGTATTCACTTTTCATATTTATATATAGGTGAACATGTATTCATCTTTCATTTTTTTGTTGCGGCGTGCAACGATCCATTATGTTTACGTATTTGTGAGCGTGTATTCACTTTACGTTTTGTTGCGGCGTGGCCGATCCATTATGTTCACGTATTTGTGACGGCGTATTCACTTTACGTTTTGTTGCGTGCGGCCGATCCATTATATTTACGTATTTGTGAATGTGTATTCACTTTACGTTTTGTTGCGGCGTGCAACCCGATCCATTATATTTACGTATTTGTGAACATATATTCACTTTACGTTTTGTTGCGGCGTGCAACCCGATCCATTATATTTACGTATTTGTGAACATATATTTACGTTTTGTTGCGGCGTGCAACCCGATCCATTATGTTTACGTATTTGTGAACGCGTATTCACTTTACGTTTTGTTGCGGCGTGCAACCCGATCCATTATATATTTATATATTTATGTGAACACGTATTCACTTTTCATATTTTTGTAAGATCAAATAAATACTATTCTCTTTTCTAACATTACATCATTCATACTTGTAACGATTATAACTTTTTAACCATAACTCCAACTAAGGTGTTTCTCAAGCGGAAACTAAGGTAAGACGGGGATCTTTCACTGTACCAAATTTCATTTAAAACTACTTTGGGTAACTAACACAAATTTATCCTCAAAACAGCCACATGAAATTTGTTTCGGCAGAATTTTTATTAAACAACACCCAATCTTATAATAGTCATAACTCCTAATCTGTAAATCCGTTCAATCCCCATAAATTCTCAAAACGACGAGAACAGAGAGCTACACGTCTCCATGTGAACCATTCTTTCATATTCTGTACCATTTGGTACAGTTTTACACTTTTATTCGCTGCCCTTCCTGGATATCGATAGATCCAAGGTAGAAACTTTAAACAGCGATAACTCTCAATAAGTAAGTCGGATAGACCCCCGTAAGGTCTCAAAATGTCCACAACAAAGAGATCTAGAACTTTCATTTAGAAACAATTTTTATATTCCCCACATATTAGTACAGTTTTACGTTTCAACGTCCTGCCCTTCTGGATTCCGACGAATCCGAGGCAGCAACTTCAAACTACAATAACTCTCAACTCGTAAGTCCGTTTTAATAAATCTTTATATATATCTGTCCGTAACAGAGAGATTTACAACCATGTAAATTTTCATATAATTCTAATAAGTAAAACTCAATAAAAACAGTCCGTAATTATGTCTTTCTGAATTTCGACCAAATCTAAGGCAGGAACTTTGAACTATGATAACTTTCAAACCGTATGTCCATTTTACCTCATTTTTGGTTCTATATGATCATATTAGAGAGGTGTACAATTCTTCCGAATTTCATCAAATTCTAACAATTATAACTCAGTGAGAACAGTTCGTAAAGTTCATGACGCAACTAGTTATCTAAACCATCAAAAGTTCAATATTTATTTTCAACACTCAATTCTTATTCCAACATGTATTGAACTAAAAATAAAGGACGTTACCAAGAATTTCTGAGTGAGAAAACTCACCTTGTAAGTGTGAAAAAGATTGTGGTTCGGATGCTACAAGTGGTCCTTGCTAATTAGTGTTCCCTAATTTTATTGTTCTTCTTCCTCCCTTGATATTTTCTTGATTTTTTTCCTTCTTGTTCACTTGTTTTTTTTCTGATTTTCTAACCTTTATGTTATGTCCTTTGTTTGTGTGTAAATACAATGTATAAGTGGAGAGTTTTCTATAACCTATGGGATGGGAAAAGCCAAGGGATTGAAGGGAAATGAAAAGGAGGGGGAGGGGAAGGGTAAGGAGTGTACGTGAAATGCATGCTGCATTTTTTTTTTTTGTTTTTTTTTTTGTTTTTTGTTTTGTTTTTGTTTTGTTTTTCTTTTGTTTTCTTATTTTCGTTTCATCTATCTATTTATCCAACTTTAACACTAACTCTATCTCATACAATTTATTCTTTATTTTCTTATATATATGTATTTTTATTAACTCAACCAACAACTATATATTATTATTTTTTTTTTTTCCGGATTTTACATTCTCTCCTCCTTAAGCAACATTCGTCCTCGAATGTGAATAAGGTCGTAACATAATCACATAGACACAATAATAACATAATCACATAGTCCCAATAATGTTTATTGTTATTGTAACAAATTTGGGGCTTCACATTCTCCTTCCTTAAGAAGCATTCGTCCTCGAATGAGAATAAGGTTGTAACACATGCATAAAGACACGCAAATGACACACATATGAAGTACTATGTAATGCGTTTTTTTTTTATTACCTTAGTCAAATAGGAACGGATATTTGACTTTCATCGCCTCTTCCGCTTCCCAGGTGGCTTCCTCGGTGGAGTGGTTCCTCCATAGGACCTTCACGGAAGCAATATCTTTATTCCTAAGGCGCTTAACCTTCCTATCAAGTATTTCCACCGGAACTTCTTCATATCAAGCTCCTCATTAAGAATTATCTCACGGGAAGGATGACGTGACTTGGATCGTGCAAGTATTTTCGTAACATTGACACATGAAATCTGGATGCCGCTTCAGCTCTTGTGGGAGTGCTAATTCGTAAGCCACATTCCCCACTCTTCGCAAGATCTCATATGGCCCAATAAACCTTGAGCTCAATTTCCCTTTCTTACCAAAGCGCATAACTCCCTTCATTGGGGACACTTTTAAAAATACTTTCTCCCCCTCTTGAAATTCAAGATCTCTTTTCCGATGATCCGCATAGGACTTATGACGGCTATGAGCTGTTTTGATCCTCTCCCGAATCATCTGTAAATATATCATTTTCCTAAGTCTTTACTTAGGGCGTGATGGCACCTGGACAATTATTTTCCACCAGGAGCACCATTTAATTCTCTTTATTTAGAAATTTAAACTTATATTCAAATACGGAACTATTAATAAAAATAACAATAAAGAAATTTGTTTATGACTTTATTGAAAATATAACGCGAGCCCATACTCGTGCAAATATTGTTTCTACATAGACATACTGACAAATATTATTCTAAGTTGGAAGGGAGCCCATTCCACCCGGGCATTTCCCGAGACACTGGGCCGACATTACGAACTCGACGAGTACCAAGCCCAAGCGATGGACTTGGTATGACAAGAGGCGCGGACGATCGCTAGCCTTGGCGTGGAGCCTTCTCTATCACGCTTCACGAAACATGTTAAATAAAAAGTCACCCTCCGTAAATGAGGTGGTGAAACCTACCGCAATTCAAAGTAACACCACAATATTCCAAGCAATCACATTATAACGTAATAAGCATATTGCAAAAACATATCAGGTTACAACATCTTTAAATATGCAACAACTCCTCATAGGAAATTCTCGGTTTAACTAACACTTCATTTTATCTCGTATTATACGTTAAGACATTCACCTGCATTTCCACATGTTTATTACATTTATATATTTGTGAGCAGCGTATTTACTTTTCATATTTATATATAGGTGAACATGTATTCATCTTTCATATTTGTTGCGGCGTGCCGATCCATTATATTTACGTATTTGTGAACACGTATTCACTTTACGTTTTGTTGCGGCGCAACTGATCCATTATGTTTACGTATTTGTGAACGTGTATTCACTTTACGTTTTGTTTCGGCTTGCAACCCGATCCATTATATTTACGTATTTGTGAACATATATTCACTTTACGTTTTGTTGCGGCGTGCAACCCGATCCATTATGTTTACGTATTTGTGAACGCGTATTCACTTTACGTTTTGTTGCGGCGTGCAACCCGATCCATTATATTTACGTATTTGTGAACATATATTCACTTTACATTTTGTTGCGGCGTGCAACCCGATCCATTATATTTACGTATTTGTGAACATATATTCACTTTACGTTTTGTTGCGGCGTGCAACCCGATCCATTATGTTTACGTATTTGTGAACATATATTCACTTTACGTTTTGTTGCGGCGCAACCGATCCATTATTTTTACGTATTTGTGAACATATATTCACTTTACGTTTTGTTGCGGCGTGCAACCCGATCCATTATGTTTACGTATTTGTGAACGCGTATTCACTTTACGTTTTGTTGCGGCGTGCAACCCGATCCATTATATATTTATATATTTATGTGAACACGTATTCACTTTTCATATTTTTCAGAAGATCAAATAAATATTATTCTCTTTTCTAACATTACATCATTCATACTTGTAACGATTATAACCTTTTAACCATAACTCCAACTAAGGTGTTTCTCAGCGGAAACTAAGGTAAGACGGAGATCTTTCACTGTACCAAATTTCATTTAAAACTACTTTGGGTAACTAACACAAATTTATCCTCAAAACAGCCACATGAAATTTATTTCGCAGAATATTTATTAAACAACACCCAATCTTAGAATAGTCATAACTCCTAATCGTAAACCCGTTCAAGCCCCATAAAATCTCACAACACGCGAACGGAGAGCTACACGTCTCCATGTGAACCATCCTTTCATATTCTGTACCATTTGGTACAGTTTTACACTTTTATTCGCTGCCCTCCCTGGATCTCGATAGATCCGAGGCAGAAACTTTAAACAGCGATAACTCTCAATCCGTAAGTCGGATAGACCCCCGTAAGGTCTCAAAATGTCCACAACAAAGAGATCTAGAACTTTCATTTAGAAACAATTTTCATATTCCCCACAGATTAGTACAGTTTTACGTTTCAACGTCCTGCCCTTCTGGATTCCGATGAATCCGAGACAACAACTTCAAACTACCATAAATCTCAACTCGTAAGTCCGTTTTAACAACTTTTTATCTATATCTGTCCGTAACAGAGAGATTTACAACCATGTAAATTTTCATACAATTCTAATAAGTAAAACTCAATAAAAACAGTCCGTAATTATGCCTTTCCGAATTTCGACCAAATCTAAGGCAGGAACTTTGAACTATGATAACTTTCAAACCGTATGTCCATTTTACCTCATTTTTGGTTCTATCTGATCATATTAGAGAGGTGTACCACGCCTCCGAATTTCATCAAATTATAACGATTATAACTCAGTGAGAACAGTTCGTAAAGTTCATGACGCAACTAGTCGTCTAAACAATCAAAAGTTCATTATTTCTTTTCAACACTCAATTCTTATTCTAACATGTATTGAACTAAAAATAAAGGATGTTACCAAGAATTTCTGAGTGAGAAAACTCACCTTGTAAGTGTGAAAAAGATTGTGGTTCGGTTGCTACAACCACCCTTGCTCCTTAGTGTTCCCTAATTTTCTTGTTCTCCTTCCTCCCTTGATATTTTCTTAATTTTTTTCCTTCTTGTTCACTTGTTTTTTTTTGATTTTCTAACCTTTATGTTATGTACTTTGTTTGTGTGTAAATCCAATGTATAAGTGGAGAGTTTTCTATAACCTATGGAGGTGGAATGACAAGAGTTGGAGGGGAAATGAAAAGGGGGGAAAGAGGTAAAGAGAAGGGGTTGGACGTGCTGGTGCATGCTGCATGTTACAACATCTTTTTTTTTTTTTTTTCTTATTTTCATTTCATCTATCTATTTATCCAACTTTAACACCAAATCTATTCCATGCAATTTATTCTTTGTTTTCTTATATATAGATATTTTTATTAACTCAACCACAACTATATATTATTATTATTTTTCCGAATTTTACATTCTCTCCTCCTTAAGCAACATTCGTCCTCGAATGTGAATAAGGCCGTAACATAATCACATAGACCCAATAATGTTTATTGTTATTGTAACACTAATTTGGGGCTTCACATTCTCCCTTCCTTAAGAAGCATTCGTCCTCGAATGGAATAAGGTTGTAACACATGCATATAGACACGCAAATGGAACACATATGAAGTACTATGTAACAATTTTTTTTTATTACCTTAGTAAAATAAGAATGGATATTTGACTTTCATCGTGTCCTCGGCTTCCCAGGTGGCTTCCTCGGTGGGGTGGTTCCTCCATAGGACCTTCACGGAAGCAATATCTTTATTCCTAAGGCGCTTAACCTTCCTATCAAGTATTTCCACCGGAACTTCTTCATATTGAAGCTCCTCATTAAGAATTATCTCCTGGGGAAGGATGACGTGACTTGGATCGTGCAAGTATTTTCATAACATTGACACATGAAATACCGGATGCACTGCTTCCAGCTCTTGTGGGAGTGCTAATTCGTAAGCCACATTCCCCACTCTTCGCAAGATCTCATATGGCCCAATAAACCTTGAGCTCAACGTCCTGCCCTTCTGGATTCCGATGAATCCGAGACAGCAACTTCAAACTACCATAAATCTCAACTCGTAAGTCCGTTTTAACAACTTTTTATCTATATCTGTCCGTAACAGAGAGATTTACAACCATGTAAATTTTCATACAATTCTAATAAGTAAAACTCAATAAAAATAGTCCGTAATTATGCCTTTCCGAATTTCGACCAAATCTAAGGCAGGAACTTTGAACTATGATAACTTTCAAACCGTATGTCCATTTTACCTCATTTTTGGTTCTATCTGATCATATTAGAGAGGTGTACCACGCCTCTGAATTTCATCAAATTATAACGATTATAACTCAGTGAGAACAGTTCGTAAATCTCATGACGCAACTAGTCGTCTAAACAATCAAAAGTTCATTATTTCTTTTCAACACTCAATTCTTATTCTAACATGTATTGAACTAAACATAAAGGATGTTACCAAGAATTTCTGAGTGAGAAAACTCACCTTGTAAGTGTGAAAAAGATTGTGGTTCGGTTGCTACAACCACCCTTGCTCCTTAGTGTTCCCTAATTTTCTTGTTCTCCTTCCTCCCTTGATATTTTCTTAATTTTTTTCCTTCTTGTTCACTTGTTTTTTTCTGATTTTCTAACCTTTATGTTATGTACTTTGTTTGTGTGTAAATCCAATATATAAGTGGAGAGTTTTCTATAACCTATGGGAGGTGGAATGACAAGAGTTGGAGGGGAAATGAAAAGGGGGGAAAGAGGTAAAGAGAAGGGGTTGGACGTGCTGGTGCATGCTGCATGTTACAACATCTTTTTTTTTTTTTTCTTTTCTTATTTTCATTTCATCTATCTATTTATCCAACTTTAACACCAAATCTATTCCATGCAATTTATTCTTTGTTTTCTTATATATAGATATTTTTATTAACTCAACCACAACTATATATTATTATTATTTTTCCGAATTTTACATTCTCTCCTCCTTAAGCAACATTCGTCCTCGAATGTGAATAAGATCGTAACATAATCACATAGACCCAATAATGTTTATTGTTATTGTAACACTAATTTGGGGCTTCACATTCTCCCTTCCTTAAGAAGCATTCGTCCTCGAATGGAATAAGGTTGTAACACATGCATATAGACACGCAAATGGAACACATATGAAGTACTATGTAACAATTTTTTTTTATTACCTTAGTAAAATAGGAATGGATATTTGACTTTCATCGTGTCCTCGGCTTCCCAGGTGGCTTCCTCGGTGGGGTGGTTCCTCCATAGGACCTTCACGGAAGCAATATCTTTATTCCTAAATATCTTTACTCATAAGGCGCTTAACCTTCCTATCAAGTATTTCCACCGGAACCTCTTCATATTGAAGCTCTTCATTAATAACTATCTCCTGGGGAAGGACGACGTGACTTGGATAGTGCAAGTATTTTCTTAACATTGATACATGAAACACCGGATGTACTGCTTCTAATTCTGGTGGAAGGGCTAGTTCGTAAGCCACATTCCCCACTCTTCGTAAGATTTCATATGGTCCAATAAACCTTGGACTCAACTTCTCTTTCTTTCCAAATCGCATCACTCCCTTCATTAGAGAGACTTTTAAAAATACTTTCTCTCCTTCTTGAAACTTTTGCGATTATCCGCATAAGACTTATGGCGGCTATGAGCTGTCTTGATCCGCTCCTGAATTATCTCAGACTTTATCAGTTGTTTCCTGAATGACTTCGGGTCCAAACAGTAGTGTTTCGCCCACTTCGAACCATCCAAGTGGAGATCTACACTTTCGCCCATACAATGCTTCGAACGGGGTCATCTGTATACTAGCATGAAAGTTGTTGTTGTAAGCGAACTTAATTAGACATAAATGGTCCAACCAATTGCCCTGGAAGTCCAGCACACACGACTCAACATGTCCTCAAGTGTTTGGATTGTTCGCTCAGCTTGCCCATCTGTTTGCGGGTGGAAAGCGCGCAACTTAACTTTTGTCCGAGACCTGCTGGAAACTTTGCCAAAAGTGTGAGGTGAGCGAGAACCCTGCGAAATAATTTGTAAGAGAATCCGTGTAACCGCACGATCTCCTCAAATAAATCTGTATATCTTGTGGTGCGCGATCGTAGTCTTGGCCGGTAAGAAATGGTGACTTTGTAAGCCGATCAACAATCACCCAAATAGAATCATACCCTTCTCGAGTTTTCGGTAGACCAGTTACGAAATCCATATGAATCGCCTCCCACTTCCACATGGGGACTCCAATGTCCTGAATTAATCCGCGAGTTTTGATGTTCACTTTCACTGGCGACATATAAGACACCTCCGACAAACTCATGACGTCTTTCTTCATCCCGTCCCACCAATAATTTGCCTTGAGGTCTGATACATTTTGTTGACCACGGATGAATGGAATATCTTGTGTTGTGACCCTCATCTAAGATCTTCCTCCTTAGATCCTTTACCTTAGGAACACATAACCTACCCTTATACCGAAGGGGTTCGCCATTATCTCCCATATATGGCGTGAAGGTTTTCCTGTTGGATCCTCTCCGAAATCCAACAAACTCCGTATCCTCAAACCGACTTTCTTTTATCTACGAAGCTAAGGCGATGCGAGGTATCATGTACCACCACCCTACCTTCACCGATCTTAGTTAAGCTAACCAGAGGTTTCTCGATCTTTGTACCTCCCGAACAATACCTCTTTTGTATTGCCAAATGGGCTGCTGCCCGTTGATCTCTCATCGAGTCGTCGGCCACCACGTTAGCTTTCCTGAGGATGGTAAAGAATACAAAGGTCATAATCCTTAAGCAACTCTAACCATCTTCTTTGCCGGAGATTCAAATCCTCTGCGTGGTTATATCACGCAAACTCTTATGATCTGTAAATATGTCCACATGCACACCATACAAATAATGTCTTCATATTCGTAAGGCAAACACCACATGACTAATTCCAAGTCATGAGTTGAGTAATTCTTCTCATGTATCTTCATTGTCTAGATGCATACGCAATAACCTTTCCAAATCGCATCAAGACACATCCTAACTCACAGAGGCATCGTGATAGGCGTGAACCCTTCTTGTCCCGATGGTAAGGTTAGGGGTGCGATGAGTCAACAATTCCTTTAGTTTCGAAAACTTGCTTCACATGCTTCGACCCTGGTACTTAACCGCTTTTGAGTCAAGGTCAAAGGAAGCGTGAGACTAGAAAACCTTTACGAATCTTCTATAATACCCCCAAACCAGAAACTTCTAACCTGCGCCGGAGTGGTCGGTTTGGTCGATTCTTCCTTTCTATCTTCCGGGGTCTACCATAATTCCATCCTTGACACAACATGACCCAAAAAGGCCACATTTTCCAACCAAAATTCACACTTTGAAAATTTAGCATATAGTTTCTCTGTTTCAAGATTTGAAGCACTACCTCGACGCTTCTTCATGTTCTTCAACACTCTTATCAGAGATTAGGATATCATCTATGAACACAATCACGAACAAATCTAGGAATGGTTTGAAGATTCTGTTCATTAAATCCATAAAAGTCGCTGGGGCATTGGTTAACCCAAAAGACATGACAAAGAACTCATAATGGTCGTATCGGGTTCTAAAGGCTGTTTTGGATATATCATCTAGATTTATTTTCCGCTGATGATATCCCGAACGGAGATCAATCTTGGAAAAATAGCTAGCTCCCTGAAGTTGGTCAAAAAGATCATCGATTCTTGGTAATGGGTATCGGTTCTTGATCGTGACCTTATTGAGCCGCGATAATCGATGCACATTCGGAGCGATCCGTCTTTCTTTTCACAACAGATCGTGCACCCCAAGGGGAAACACTAGGCCTTATAAAGTCTTTATCCAGAAGATCATTCAATTGTTCTTTTAACTCCCTCAATTCAGCTGGGGCCATTCGATATGGAGGAATAGAAATGGGTCTTGTACCCGGAATTAACTCTATAGCAAACTCCACTTCTCGATCCGGAGGAAGACCTGGAAGATCTTCAGGAAAAACCTCCGGAAAATTTCGGACAATAGGGACATCATTCACTGCTGGGGATTCTTTTTGGGTATCCACTATATTAGCCAGATATGCGTACTCCACTCTGTGACTTCTCAATAACTTTTGAGCCCCGAGGTAGGAAATAAACTGACCTGAGGATATTCCAACCCTATCCCTTATAACAACTTCTGGTTCTCCGGGAAAAGTTAATCTCACTATCTTTCGTCGACAATCTAACATGGCATAACATGCCGACAACCAATCCATACCCAAAATGACGTCGAAGTCTACCATATCAAGTAGTACTAGGTTCACCATTGTTCCCCTGCCATTCACCTCTATTGGGAAAATATTTACCACCCGAGAGGCCCAAATTGATGCCCCTACTGGTGTCATAACCTCAAAAGGTTCACTTAAATAAGAAGGTTCTACGTGTAAATTCTTAGCAAAGCCCATTGACACATATGAAAATGTAGAGCCGGGATCGTATAATACAAATGCAGGAATACTCGAGACTAGCAAAATATCTGTGACCACCGCATTAGATGCTTCTGCCTCATTCCTCTAGGGCAAAGCGTAGAGCCGATTAGAATTGTTGGGTTGTTGACCTCCCTGACTCTGGCGGGGTTGGTTTACCTGATTTCCAGTGGCGGTGTGGTTGCTTTTGACCTCCCGAATAGATTGAGTTTGGGTCCTCTTCTGCAATCCTCGGCATAGTGGCCCGACTTCTCACGCTTATAACATGTCTTCGTTAAGAGCCGACATTCTCCATTGTGTTTCCTTTGACAAATATTACAAATCGGTTTGTCACCTCCTGTGTTAGGGTTGGTGGCCTTATCCTTTCTACCTTGGTAATTAGACCAATTGTGCCCCTTAGGCTTGAAATAAGACTGTCCCACAGATTGATTCGGTCCTGAAGATCCCTTACTAAACTCCTGCTTCTGATTTTGACTCTGGTTAAATGATCCTGACGTCCGAAATCTCTTCAGCGAATATTCTTTTTTTGCTTTAGCGAAACCTTCTACCCTCATTGTCATACCGACGATCTGAAGGTATGCCCGATAATGGGCTAATGCCAATACCTTCTCTCCCAAGTTTGGGTTTAAACCCTTAACAACTCTTTTGACCTTCTCCCTTTCTATAGGAATAATATGTGTATTATATGCTGACAATCGGATGAATTAGGTATTGTATTCTATCACATTGCGGTCTCCTTGTTTCAACAGTTCAAACTCACATCTGAGCGCATCTTTTCGGGAGTTAGGCATGTACTTTTCACTGAAGGCGACTCTGAACTCCCCCCACGTCATCGGTGGTGACATCGGAAAATGATTTCTTCTAAAATTTCTCCACCACACCCGTGTGTCGTCCACTAACAGTGCGATTACCAAATTGACGTCATGCGTCTCCACACATCCTCGTGTAAACAGTAGGTTTTCTATCTCATCGAGAAAATACTATTGGGTTAGACTTGTAGTCCTTCCCTGTATAGATATGTTCCCTTCTTCTCACAAAATTTGCCCCATAGTCTATCTGGTACCTCTCCTACCTTTTCGGTCGGTGGTGCAGTCACATCTGGTTATTTTATCGTCAGACACTCCCTTCCACAATCCTCAAGGAGGTAGTACGAGAACCAAGTCTTTGACAAGACTCAAGATAGGCACGAGAAGAGTACGAAAGAAGGCAAACTTAAGGATGTTATTCAGTTCACTTATTACTAAGGTGGCGCGCACACCGTCGCAATAAGTAACCGTTCAAACACCCAACTCGAAGAAAACTTCCTAGAATCTCTTAACCTGGTTTAGCTTTGATACCAACTTGTCACGCCCCAAATTTTCCTAAGTCTTTACTTAGGGCGTGATGGCACCTGGACAATTATTTTCCACCATGAGCACCATTTAATTCTCTTTATTTAGAAATTTAAACTTATATTCAAATACGGAACTATTAATAAAAATAACAATAAAGAAATTTGTTTATGACTTTATTGAAAATATAACGCGAGCCCATACTCGTGCAAATATTGTTTCTACATAGACATACTGACAAATATTATTCTAAGTTGGAAGGGAGCCCATTCCACACGGGCATTTCCCGAGACACTGGAACTGACATTCGAACTCGTGAATACCAAGCCCAAGCAATGGACTTGGTATGACAAGAGGTCATGGACGATCGCTAGCCTTGGCGTGGAGCCTTTCCTCTATCACGCTTTCAAACATGTTAAATAAAGAGTCACCCTACCATCTCAATGAGTGAGAGAACCTTACCGCAATTCAAAGTAACACCACAATATTCCAAGTGCAATCACATTATAACGTAATAAGCATATTGCAAAACATATCGTTACAACATCTTTAAATATGCAACAACCTCATAGGAAATTCTCTGTTTAACTAACACTTCATTTTATCTCGTATTATACGTTAAGACATTCCCCTGCATTTCCACATGTTTATTACATTTATATATTTGTGAACGCGTATTTACTTTTCATATTTATATATAGGTGAACATGTATTCATCTTTCATATTTGTTGCGGCGTGCAACCCGATCCATTATATTTACGTATTTGTGAACACGTATTCACTTTACGTTTTGTTGCGCGCAACCCGATCCATTATGTTTACGTATTTGTGAACGTGTATTCACTTTACGTTTTGTCATGCGGCAACCCGATCCATTATATTTACGTATTTGTGAACATATATTCACTTTACGTTTTGTTGCGCGTGCAACCCGATCCATTATGTTTACGTATTTGTGAACGCGTATTCACTTTACGTTTTGTTGCGCGCAACCCGATCCATTATATTTACGTATTTGTGAACATATATTCACTTTACATTTTGTTGCGGCGCAACCCGATCCATTATATTTACGTATTTGTGAACATATATTCACTTTACGTTTTGTTGCGCGTGCAACCCGATCCATTATGTTTACGTATTTGTGAACATATATTCACTTTACGCTTTGTTGCGCGCAACCCGATCCATTATATTTACGTATTTGTGAACATATATTCACTTTACGTTTTGTTGCGCGCAACCCGATCCATTATGTTTACGTATTTGTGAACGCGTATTCACTTTACGTTTTGTTGCGGCGTGCAACCCGATCCATTATATATTTATATATTTATGTGAACACGTATTCACTTTTCATATTTTTCGTAAGATCAAATAAATATTATTCTCTTTCTAACATTCGTCATTCATACTTGTAACGATTATAACCTTTTAACCATAACTCCAACTAAGGTGTTTCTCAAGCGGAAACTAAGGTAAGACGGGATCTTTCACTGTACCAAATTTCATTTAAAACTACTTTGGGTAACTAACACAAATTTATCCTCAAAACAGCCACATGAAATTTATTTCGCAGAATATTTATTAAACAACACCCAATCTTAGAATAGTCATAACTCCTAACTGTAAACCCGTTCAAGCCCCATAAAATCTCAAAACGACGAGAACGGAGAGCTACACGTCTCCATGTGAACCATCCTTTCATATTCTGTACCATTTGGTACAGTTTTACACTTTTATTCGCTGCCCTCCCTGGATCTCGATAGATCCGAGGCAGAAACTTTAAACAGCGATAACTCTCAATCCGTAAGTCGGATAGACCCCCGTAAGGTCTCAAAATGTCCACAACAAAGAGATCTAGAACTTTCATTTAGAAACAATTTTCATATTCCCCACAGATTAGTACAGTTTTACGTTTCAACGTCCTGCCCTTCTGGATTCCGATGAATCCGAGACAGCAACTTCAAACTACCATAAATCTCAACTCGTAAGTCCGTTTTAACAACTTTTTATCTATATCTGTCCGTAACAGAGAGATGTACAACCATGTAAATTTTCATACAATTCTAATAAGTAAAACTCAATAAAAACAGTCCGTAATTATGCCTTTCCGAATTTCGATCAAATCTAAGGCAGGAACTTTGAACTATGATAACTTTCAAACCGTATGTCCATTTTACCTCATTTTTGGTTCTATCTGATCATATTAGAGAGGTGTACCACGCCTCCGAATTTCATCAAATTATAACGATTATAACTCAGTGAGAACAGTTCGTAAAGTTCATGACGCAACTAGTCGTCTAAACAATCAAAAGTTCATTATTTCTTTTCAACACTCAATTCTTATTCTAACATGTATTGAACTAAACATAAAGGATGTTACCAAGAATTTCTGAGTGAGAAAACTCACCTTGTAAGTGTGAAAAAGATTGTGGTTCGGTTGCTACAACCACCCTTGCTCCTTAGTGTTCCCTAATTTTCTTGTTCTCCTTCCTCCCTTGATATTTTCTTAATTTTTTTCCTTCTTGTTCACTTGTTTTTTTCTGATTTTCTAACCTTTATGTTATGTACTTTGTTTGTGTGTAAATCCAATGTATAAGTGGAGAGTTTTCTATAACCTATGGGAGGTGGAATGACAAGAGTTGGAGGGGAAATGAAAAGGGGGGAAAGAGGTAAAGAGAAGGGGTTGGACGTGCTGGTGCATGCTGCATGTTACAACATCTTTTTTTTTTTTTTTTTCTTATTTTCATTTCATCTATCTATTTATCCAACTTTAACACCAAATCTATTCCATGCAATTTATTCTTTGTTTTCTTATATATAGATATTTTTATTAACTCAACCACAACTATATATTATTATTATTTTTCCGAATTTTACATAGAGCTCAGAGGGAGTTCATGCGTCGTAATATGGACTCAGAAGGTGATTTTGATGAGTACATTGATGACACAATCGTACTATGTACATATTTGCTTAGGACTAGAAGGAAAAGGCGTTCATACGACCCGACCTTCTTCAACTTTCCAATTGGAGTCATACTACAGATAATAGTCAATTCCGTCCCAGAAAAGTTTCATTCCGCATTCAGAAAGGCAAGGATGCTAAGAGAAGACCAGTTACAAAATCCATATGAATCGCCTCCCATTTCCACATGGGGACTCCAATGTCCTGAAGTAATCCGCCGGGTTTCTGATGTTCAGCTTTCACCTGCTGACATATAAGACATCTCCCGACAAACTCCGCAACGTCCCTCTTCATCCCGTCCCACCAGTAATTTGCCTTGAGGTTCTGATACATTTTTGTTGACCCTGGATGAATGGAATATCTTGTGTTGTGACCCTCATCTAAGATCTTCCTCCTTAGATCCTTTACCTTAGGAACACATAACCTACCCTTATACCGGGCGGTTCCGCATTATCTCCCAATGTAACCGTGAAGGTTTTCCTGTTGGATCCTCTCCGAAATACAACAAACTCAGATCCTCAAATTGACTTTCTTTTATTTCAAGCTAAGGCATCATGAGGTATCATGTACCACCACCCTACCTTCACCGATCTCGCTTAAGCTAACCCCGAGGTTTCCCAATCTTTGTACCTCCTAACAATACCCTCTTTTGTATTGCCAAACGGGCTGTCGCCCATTGATCTCCTATCGAGCGTCACCACCACGTTGGCTTTCCCAGGATGGTAAAGAATACTAAGGTCATAATCCTTAAGCAACTCTAACCATCTTCTTTGTCGGAGATTCAAATCCTTCTGCGTGGTTATGTACTGCAAACTCTTATGATCTGTAAATATGTCCACATGCACACCATACAAATAATGTCTCCATATTCGTAAGGCAAACACCACCGCAGCTAATTCCAAGTCATGAGTTGGGTAATTCTTCTCATGTATCTTCAATTGTCTAGATGCATACGCAATAACCTTTCCAAACTGCATCAACACACATCCTAACCCAACTCTAGAGGCATCGCAATAGACTGTGAACCCTTCCTGTCCGGATGGTAAGGTTAAGACTGGTGCAGTAGTCAACAATTCCTTTAGTTTCTGAAAACTTGCCTCACATGCTTCTGACCATCGGTACTTAACCGCTTTTGAGTCAACCGGTCAAGGGAGCAGTAAGACTAGAATAACCTTTTACGAATCTTGTATAATACCCACCAAACCCAAGAAACTTCTAACCTCAGCCTGAGTGGTTTTGGCCGCTTCATCGCTTCTATCTTCTGGGGGTCTACCATAATTCCATCACTTGACACAACATGGCCCAAAAAGGCTACCTTTTCCAACCAAAATTCACACTTTGAAAATTTAGCATATAGTTTCTCCTGTTTCAAGACTCAAGACTACCTCGACGCTCTTCATGTTCTTCAACACTCTTCAGTAGATTAGGATATCATCTATGAACACAATCACGAACAAATCTAGGAATGGTTTGAAGATTCTGCTTCATTAAATCCATAAAAGCCTTTGGGGCATTGGTTAACCCAAAAGACATGACCAAGAACTCATAATGGCCGACGGGTTCTAAAGGTCGTTTGATATATCATCCGGATTTATTTTCACCGTGATATCCGAATGGAGATCAATCTTGGAAAAATAGCTAGCTCCTCAAGTTGGTCAAAAGATCATCGATTCTTGGTAATGGGTATCGGTTCTTGATCGTGACCTTATTGAGTGCCGATAATCGATGCACATTCGGAGCGATCCGTCTTTCTTTTTCACAAACAGATCGTGCACCCTGCGGGAAACACTAGGCCTTATAAAGCCTTTATCCGTAAGATCCTTCAATTGTTCTTTTAACTCCTCAATTCGGTGGGGCCATTCGATATGGAGGAATAGAAATGGGTCTTGTACCGGAATTAACTCTATAGCAAACTCCACATCTCTATCCTATAAGGCCCGAAGATCTTCAGTGAAAACCTCCTAAAATTTGAACAATAGAACATCATTCACCGGAGGATTCTTTTTCGGATCCACTATATTAGCGGATATGCATACTCCACTCTGTGACTTCTCAATAACTTTTGAGCCCCAAGGTAGGAAATAAACCGACTGAGGATATTCCAACCCTACCCTTATAACAAATTACGGTTCTCCGAAAAGTTAATCTCACTATCTTTCGTCGACAATCCAACATGGCATAACATGCCGACAACCAATCCATACCCAAAATGACGTCAAGTCTACCATATCAAGTAGTACTAGGTTCACCATTGTTCCCGCCATTCACTTCTAATGGAAAATTATTTACCACCCGAGAGGCCCAAATCGAGGCCCCCATCGTGTCATAACCTCAACAGTTCACTTAAATAAGAAAGTTCTACATGTAAATTCTTAGCAAAGCTCATTGACACATATGAAAATGTAGAGCGGGATCGTATAATACAAATGCAGAATACTCGAGACCAGCAAAATACATGTGACCACCGCATTAGATGTTTCTGCCTCATTCCTCTGGGCAAAGCGTAGATCCAGTTAGAATTGTTGGGTTGTTGACCTCCCTGATTCTGGCGGGTTGGTTTCCGATTTCCGTAGTTACCGTGGTTGCTTATGACCTCCCGAATATATTGAGTTTGGGTCCTCTTCGCAATCCTCGCATAGTGGCCGACTTCCACGCTTATAACATGTCTTCGTAAGAGCCGACATTCTCCAAAGGTGTTTTCTTTGACAAATCTTACAAATCGGTTTGTCGCCTCCCGTGTTAGGGTTGGTGGCCTTGTCCTTGCTACCTTGGTAATTAGACCAACTGCACTTCTAAGGCTTGAAATAAGATCGACCAGCATTGGTTCGGTCACGAAGATCCCTTACTAAACTCCCCGCTCGATTTTGACTCTGGTTAAATGATCCTGACGTCCGAAATCTCTTCTGCGAATATTCTCTTTTTGCTTTAGCGAAACCTTCTACCCTCAAAGCCATATCGACAATCTGAAGATAAGTTCGATCGTTGGCTAACGCCACCACCTTCTCTGCTATGTTCGGGTTTAAACCCTCTACAAATCGCTTGACTCTATCCATTTCTGTAGGGACGACATGTGTGTTGTATGCCGATAACCTCACGAATTGTGTATCATATTCTTGTACACTGCGGTCACCTTGCTTCAATTGTTCAAACTCCCGTCTGAGCTCTCATTTCCTTTTCCTGTTCCATGAGTACTTCCCTTTTTGTTGGAACTCGTCTTATAATCGCCATCTACACAAATCATATTAGTCAGTATAACGTTGTACAATCCCCTTTTCTAACCCGTGTGAAGGAGGTAGTACGAGAAATCAAGTCTTTGAAAAGACTCAAGGTAGGCACGAGAAAAGTACGAAAGAAGGGAAACTTTAGGATGTTATTCCGTTCACTTATTACTAAGGTGGCGCGCACACCGTCGCAATAAGTAACCGTTCAAACACCCAACTCGAAGGAAACTTCCTAGAATCTCTTAACCTGGTTTAGCTCTGATACCAACTTGTCACGCCCCGACTTTTCCTAAGTCTTTACTTAGGGCGTGATGGCACTGGACAATTATTTTCCACCGTGAGCACCGCTTAATTCTCTTTATTTAGAAATTTAAACTTATATTCAAATACGGAGCTATTAATAAAAATAACAATAAAGAAATTTGTTCATGACTTTATTGAAAATATAACGCGAGCCCATGCTCGTGCAAACATTGTTTCTACATAGACGCATCGACAAATATTATTCTAAGTTGGAAGGAGATCACCCACACGCATATCCCGAGACATTGAACCGACATTCGAACTCGACGAGTACCAAGCCCAAACAATGGACTTGGTATGACAAGAGGTCATGGACGATCGCTAGCCTTGACGTGAGCCTTTCCTCTATCACCCTTTCAAAACATGTTAAATAAAGAGTCACCCTACCATCCAATGAGTGGTAACCTTACTCGCAATTCAAAGTAACACCACAATATTCCAAGTGCAATCACATTATAACGTAATAAGCATATTGCAAAAACATATCAGGTTACAACATTTTTAAATATGCAACAACTCCTCATAGGAAATTCTCGGTTTAACTAACACTTTATTTTATCTCGTATTATACGTTAAGACATTCCCTTGCATTTTCACATGTTTATTACATTTATATATTTGTGAACGCGTATTCACTTTTCATATTTATATATAGGTGAACATGTATTCATCTTTCATTTTTTTGTTGCGCGCAACCCGATCCATTATGTTTACGTATTTGTGAACGTGTATTCACTTTACGCTTTGTTGCGCGCAACCCGATCCATTATGTTCACGTATTTGTGAACGTATTCACTTTACGTTTTGTTGCGCGCAACCCGATCCATTATATTTACGTATTTGTGAATGTGTATTCACTTTACGCTTTGTTGCGCGCAACCCGATCCATTATATTTACGTATTTGTGAACATATATTCACTTTACGCTTTGTTGCGCGCAACCCGATCCATTATATTTACGTATTTGTGAACATATATTTACGCTTTGTTGCGGCGTGCAACCCGATCCATTATGTTTACGATTTGTGAACGCGTATTCACTTTACGCTTTGTTGCGGCGCAACCCGATCCATTATATATTTATATATTTATGTGAACACGTATTCACTTTTCATATTTTTCAGAAGATCAAATAAATACTATTCTCTTTTCTAACATTCTGTCATTCATACTTGTAACGATTATAACTTTTTAACCATAACTCCAACTAAGGTGTTTCTCAAGCGGAAACTAAGGTAAGACGGTGATCTTTCACTGTACCAAATTTCATTTAAAACTACTTTGGGTAACTAACACAAATTTATCCTCAAAACAGCCACATGAAATTTGTTTCGGCAGAATTTTTATTAAACAACACCCAATCTTATAATAGTCATAACTCCTAATCTGTAAATCCGTTCAATCCCCATAAATTCTCAAAACGACGAGAACAGAGAGCTACACGTCTCCATGTGAACCATTCTTTCATATTCTGTACCATTTGGTACAGTTTTACACTTTTATTCGCTGCCCTTCCTGGATATCGATAGATCCAAGGCAGAAACTTTAAACAGCGATAACTCTCAATACGTAAGTCGGATAGACCCCCGTAAGGTCTCAAAATGTCCACAACAAAGAGATCTAGAACTTTCATTTAGAAACAATTTTTATATTCCCCACATATTAGTACAGTTTTACGTTTCAACGTCCTGCCCTTCTGGATTCCGACGAATCCGAGGCAGCAACTTCAAACTACAATAACTCTCAACTCGTAAGTCCGTTTTAATAAATCTTTATATATATCTGTCCGTAACAGAGAGATTTACAACCATGTAAATTTTCATATAATTCTAATAAGTAAAACTCAATAAAAACAGTCCGTAATTATGCCTTTCTGAATTTCGACCAAATCTAAGGCAGGAACTTTGAACTATGATAA
This sequence comes from Przewalskia tangutica, assembly GCA_029844215.1. NCBI lineage: Eukaryota > Viridiplantae > Streptophyta > Magnoliopsida > Solanales > Solanaceae > Przewalskia > Przewalskia tangutica. Next base: position 19,803,616 of record CM056721.1, read on the forward strand.
CTTTCAAACCGTATGTCCATTTTACCTCATTTTTGGTTCTATATGATCATATTAGAGAGGTGTACAATTCTTCCGAATTTCATCAAATTCTAACAATTATAACTCAGTGAGAACAGTTCGTAAAGTTCATGACGCAACTAGTTATCTAAACCATCAAAAGTTCAATATTTATTTTCAACACTCAATTCTTATTCCAACATGTATTGAACTAAAAATAAAGGACGTTACCAAGAATTTCTGAGTGAGAAAACTCACCTTGTAAGTGTGAAAAAGATTGTGGTTCGGATGCTACAAGTGGTCCTTGCTAATTAGTGTTCCCTAATTTTATTGTTCTTCTTCCTCCCTTGATATTTTCTTGATTTTTTTCCTTCTTGTTCACTTGTTTTTTTTTCCTGATTTTCTAACCTTTATGTTATGTCCTTTGTTTGTGTGTAAATACAATGTATAAGTGGAGAGTTTTCTATAACCTATGGGATGGGAAAAGCCAAGGGATTGAAGGGAAATGAAAAGGAGGGGGAGGGGAAGGGTAATGAGTGTACGTGAAATGCATGCTGCATTTTGTTTTTTTTGTTTTTTTTTTGTTTTTTGTTTTGTTTTTGTTTTGTTTTTCTTTTGTTTTCTTATTTTCGTTTCATCTATCTATTTATCCAACTTTAACACTAACTCTATCTCATACAATTTATTCTTTATTTTCTTATATATATGTATTTTTATTAACTTAACCAACAACTATATATTATTATTTTTTTTTTCCGGATTTTACAGCCTCGTATCTGGAAAAATGCGTCTCGGCACCGCGGTCCTGCAGAATGACACCGCGGTGCCGAAAGTACTACAGCCTCTCTGAATGTTAGTCACCGCGGTCCTGCATTACGGCACCGCGGGTGGCTTTACATTCTGGATTTTCTGATTTTTCATTATTTTCTCGTCCGGACTTCGTCTGATTTCTTCTATACTTTTCGGGACTTCTTAGGCTTCATTTCTTGGTCTCTTATTATGCAATATCATCTCAAATAAGCTCATTTCATCTTCTTTTTTACATTTCTTAATTTATCACCGTTGTGACTCAAAAGAAAGAAAAACAGTCATAATAATATACTAAGCACAAACGAAATGAGTAAAATACTAACTAAAAATGACTCAAAAAGTGTATATAAAATACACCTAACAGATAGCCAAAGGCGGAGTGTATCCGCACAAACCAATAACATCTTCATATGACTCGATCGACAAAAGCGACAATCAAAACAGTAAACAAAATTAGAATGAATCGATCTTCGATTCTCAATCGATCTTCGATTCTCTGTCGATTCTGTGACACTCGCACATAATCGATCGATATTCTACAGAGATTACCTCAATATTCTGTCTCCTTCACAATTTAAGTTTTCAGAAGAAATCGCGATTTCTAATTTTCAGAAAATTATAATTCTGGTTTTCACTATTCTGATGCGCTTCTGATTCTCACGGTTCTGATTTTTCTCATGTGAGATTGACTCATTTGGATCCTTCGATCTCGGTTGCGTCGCGATTCTGATTTTTGATAAATCGCGACTCTGATTTCTCTTTTGCTTTTGATTTTTCACCTCTCGTTCAATTCCTTCTATCTCAATCTCGATTGCGCGGTATGAAGGTCCTACGAATCAATAGGCTCTGATACCATGTTAAAGTTGCAGGAGCAAATCAATCGAGAAGAGTTGAGAGAGAAGGAGAAGGAGTGAAACACTGTGAAGAGCATATGAATGTAGTAAGAGAACGAGATATTTTTGAGAGAAAATGAAATGCTCTTTTGTACTCTATTTTTCTAACTATAATGAATTGTTATTACAACCTATTTATAATAATAACTTTGTAGAAATAACCATTGACTAAAACTAACATTGTATATGTATACTACTAAGTATGCTAATGAATATCTCAACAGTAGTAACTAAATTATACAATAACAACAATAATAACCCAGTGTAATTCCACAAGATGGTAGAGTGCACGCAGATCTTATCTCTGTTTCGTGAAGGTAGAGAGATTGTCTCCGGAAAAAACTCTACTCAAGAGCACCAAATCAAAATAGTTATGAAAAAATAGCAATGAAATAGTAACTAAATTATAAATATGAAAACCTTGTTTTAAGTTTCATCACTTACATACTTGAGTTGAGGGGTATCTGCAGAGTAGGGGTAGTGTAAGAGTGGGGTGAGTTGTAAGGTAAGTAGGAGTAATTTTTTTGCAGTGGCATAGAACTGTAGAAGTGTGTTGGTACTTGGTAGGATTATAACAAGATGAATAGGCGTTTGTCACCTTTAATTTTCGAGTTCAAATGCTGAAAATGGGGGAAAATATCTTGATAAAAAATGTTTTTTCCTTTAATAAGCATTATATAATCTAAATTCAAATTAATCGGTCTAAAGTAGGTACTAAATATTAAATGAAAAAAATATTTTTTAAAAAGTGTGTAAGGGTATGTGATAGGAATCTAGTAGTAGTATTTTAGCTTTTTTGTTGTTGACAAAGCTAGGGTACATTAGCCCTGTCATTCTGAAGTCTAAACCTCTTTTTTTTTTTTTGTGGGAGATGCTTTAGTATCCGTTTGGTTGTGCTTTTGGATTTGTCAAAAGTGCTTTTGGAAGGCCAAAAACATTTTTTGCCAAAAATTGAAATGTTTAGTTGAAAATCGAAAAAGTATTTTTAGCTTCCAAAAGCACTTCTGGCCTTTATTTCAAAAAGCTTAAATTTTGGACTTTTGGAAGTAGATGCTGATTTTGCCTATTTTTAAGCCAAAAACACTATTTTATTGACAATCAAACACCTAATAACTTTTTGATAAAAAGTTCTTCTTCTAAAAGCTCTTTTTAATAAGTTGTATCAAATTGTCACAACCCGAACCCCGGGCCCTCGAGTGGTGCCCTACCTGGACACCCTTATATCCACACATCACATATAAACAGCGGAAGCTCTAAGAAAACTCATGTTAAAAAAACAGGCAAGCCGACAAGGCCGCCACTGTATATAGATATAACCAAAACTAGTACAACTCACATATGTCCAAATACATATACAACCCACACATGTCTACAAGACCTCTAAGAGTTTGATAAAGACATGTGACGGGCTAAGGCCCCGCCGTACCTCTGAATATACATAAGCAATAATGGAAGACATGTACCAAAATGACAAGCTCCGGAGCAGTGAAGCTATCTCAAAAAGCTGGGCAAAGATCCTAAGCTCGAGGATCACCAAACTGAGTACCTACACCTGCGGGCATGAACGCAGCCCCCCGAAGGGGGTCAGTACAACAATGTACCAAGTATGTAAACAATAAGTACAGTAAATAAGATCATGACTGGCCAAAAGCTGATAGGGACAAGTATGAAAATCAAATACCAGATTCAACCGTGTCAAATAAATTAGAAGCCAATTGTACCTTTTCAAATGTGAAATCAATTGTGTCTTTTTAAAATATGAAAGTCATGTCAAAATCAGGGATACACGCCCATATAATCACTATGCAATCTTATTCATGGGAATTGAACATGTCCGAGAATCGAACCCGCATAACACACCTTATCCATGGAATCATATACTATAAGGTATAACATGTTCCGACCCATTTTAAGACTCGGTGAAAGATCGTATAAGGTATAACATGTCCCGGTCCATTCTGGAACTCGGTGTAAAGTTATATGAGGTATAACATGTCCCGACCCATTCTGGATCTCGGTGTAAAGTCGTATAAATCATATAAGGTATAACATGTCCCGGCTCATTCTGGATCTCGGTGTAAAGTCATATAGGTCATATAACATGTCCCGGCCCATTATGGGACTCAGTGTGCTCACCATCCTCACATATGTACCTATAACGTGTCCCAGCCCATTAGGGGTCTCAGTAATTATGACTATCCGTATAATCCTCATATGTGTACATGTAACGTGTCCCGGCCCATCATGAGACTCGGTGTATCAATGCAACCATGTGACATTTAAAATCATCTTTTGACTCTCCATAAAACCGTTTTAATAAACTTTCATTTTACAAAACCAAGGCACTAACACATCTTTCATTTTAGAAAAATCAAGGCACTATCACATCTTTCCTTTTAGAAAAATCAAGACACTGTCACATCTTTCCTTTTAGAAAAACCAAGGCACTATCACATCTTGCAATATTGGGGACTTGAACCCAAAAGTATTATGTACGTTCACCGTACATTCGTTTTATAAAAAGAATCATATCATGTAATATTAGGGTCTCGAACCCAAAAGTACTATGTACGTTCACCATACATCCTTTCATTTATAAAACCCAAAGACACTAGCACTTGTAGCATCAAGGTACTCTCACTTTTAAATCAAGTTACTCACATTTTTTTACAATTAAGGCACTTTCACTTTTAAATCAAGTAACTTACACTTTTTACAATCAAGTCAAGTATACTTTAAAATCAAGTCAGTACCACCTCATGTACCACATGAAATCTAGATTCATTTAAAAGACGTACGTCCACCGTACACTCATTTAATAAAGTTCATGCTCAAAGAAGAAAGGAAGAGTCACATACCGCTTGTCATCTTTATCAACTCGATAATCTAAATTTGTCTCGCTCATCTGGCTAACATCATGGAAACATTTGCATAGTGATAACCGATCCGAATTGCCAAATTAATTCATTTTATGAGCCGTTAGTAGGTTATATTAATAATAATCTTATCTAATCAGCTGTGAACCTAGAAAATGTAAAACGAACTGGTTATATCTTAGTTTCTATGCAGATGGAAGTTTAATCATTTCAATATAATTGATTGTCGATACCTTTTTCATTTAACGCTGCAATGGCTTGTTCGATACCTTTTTCATTTAACGATGCAATGGCTTGTTAGATACCTTTTTCATTAGTGTTGTAACTTAGCAAGATCAACTCGACTCCAATGCTTGCTAAAAACTCTTACCAACGTCTCCCATAAGACTTGGTAAAGACTTAGGAATAATTTAGACATGCCTTTAGCATAGAATCAACAACATGAATACTCTTTAACTTCTAAGAGTAGAATAACTTTTGAAACAACACCGCAGTTATGGTTCACACGTAGAATATGCCAAAAGAAAGAAGGAAGAGGTTCACATACCTTATCGGCGAACTAACCAACTCAACAATCTAGAATCCGCCTCAAGTAGTACTTCAACCTATAAATACAACAACATGTATATCAACTCCATGCTTACTAGTGTAGGTCAATACCAAGTAATGACTCTCTTTTCTTATAAAAAAATTTGGACGACACTTCCCCTACTTATACGTACTTTTCCACATTTCAAGAATGTCAGTTTCAAACAGTTTGCCAGGGGAGTTAGAGAGAAGTTTCTCTCACTAAGGAAAACGCTCTCAACGTTTTGCCTTAGTTGCTCCTTAGGTTGTTCTTCCCCATGTTTAACGATTACACCCAATGGTTTGAAGTTTTCAGTTCTCAATATGAAGAAATCTAAACGTTATACACGCCCAAAGAATGATTCAGGAGGCTCAGGAAGTTCAACGAAGGCTAGAACAAGGAAAAAGAAAAAGAATGGAGGCAGTCCTATTATTGACGAAGAAGTTCTCATTCCGGCAATTTCGGATCCTTCTGTGTTGGTACATGTCAAGCCAGACTCACGTATCCCTCTGGAGAATGTAGTAGATGATGCTACGCTCCAAAAGATTCATGAATGGGGCAAAAGCATTGATACAGAGAACTTGGATATTAGGATATTTGAAGGCGGGAAACTTCGTGCTACTATGGTGGTCGTACCTATCACGGGTCAACTGGTTGATTCCGGGATTACCACGAAAGAACAAGGAAGTCTTGGCAGCTCTAGTACCCCAACACTACCTGAAAATTTGCTCAGGCATGCCGGAAAAAGGATAATTTCTGGGTCGGTCAGCGTGAATGAGGCCTGAAGCGATGGCCTACTCGGGTCAGAACCGGGTATGGGCGCGGGTCAGAAGTTAAAGACGGGTCGGGTGGATGTCAATGGGTCTGAGGCTATCCAAGTTTTGCATGATTCCAAGTCAGTAGATAGCATTGATGATGCTCACATTCCCAAAGAATCAGTCGCGGGAGCCAAAGCTCCTAACATTATTGCCCCGGGAAACGATGTGACCCCTCCCATTACGGGTCAGGACGTGGGTCTTAATGCTAAGGCGGGTATGGAGGGTGTCCATACATCAGAATACACACCAAGAATGTTAATTTCTAGGTCGATCTTTGGGCTCGAGAAGTCTCCATCCTCAAGAGCCTCGCATTAATTACGCGGAGCCAAGGCGTCTCAATTAAACGCTGGTACCAACGAGCCTCTTCCAATTACGGATCTTTATGACAATCATATTACAAAGGCGGGCCAAGAGGACACCCATGGAACATTGATTACCCCCATTATTCAACGAGCCAAGTCAGTTGTGGGACAAGTGCCTCGCATTAATATTGTGGGAGCCGAGGCGTCACACTTTAAGGCTTCGGTACCAAGGAGTCTCTCAGGGCGGACTTAATGATGATCGACTACCAAGGCGGGTCAAAGTGGCACTCATGGGTCTTTTATTATTCCGTAATACAAGGATTAAAGTCGGTTGAGGAAACAAAACGAATTCTATTCCCGCGAGCTCAGAACTACATCGCTTTAATAACACGGAGCCGGGTGCATGATAAATGTTTCGATTCAATGCGCCTCTCGTAGTTAGACATCAACCCTGAATTCACTAAGTGTAACCGATGATGCCTTCCTCTTAGGCAATGCTTGCCAAGGAGCAAACATCAAGAACTTAAATAAACCGCTCGCCTTTAGCTCTTCCGAGCACGAGCATAAACTTAAACAAACACCCTCTCTCAACCAATACCCCTCACTACTACCTGATTTACTCAACACCACACCTCTTCTTCCTTCCCTTCCTTCTACCTACCAAAACCCGAGACACTTTCCCTACCCTACCAAATGGCACGCGTATTCTTTCTCCCAACGCGGGTCCAAGCACTAATCATTCTACCTCCTCCTCTGCCTTACCTCCCGAAATGCCTCCCTATGATTTACACACAAATGCTCCTTCAAAACCATATCAAACCCCACCCGGACACTACTCCTAAGAATAACCCCGAATCATGGCAAAGGTCCCACCCTCCAAAGACTTATGCAGAGTCTTCATGTACTAGGATTGAAGCAAAAGGAATGAAGTTGCAATGTAATGAACATCACGGTAAAGCAGTAGACATTGCAGTGGAGGAGGCAGTCCCATTCATAGAAACTTGGGGTTATTGCTTAATTGGTTGCTTCACTGTCCCTTCCCGGAAGAGGCGTTGAACACCATTGTGAAGGGATGGGAGTAAAATGCCGTATCATACCATATGGCAAAGGTTGGACAGTTGTTCAAGTTCATGACGGAGGAAGAGCGCACTAATGTACTTCATGGTGGCCCTTATATGGTCTACGGAAGACTATGATGCTCAAAGCTATCAATAAAGGAGTTCTCATAACGGATGAGTTGTTTATGGACATTCCTATTTGGGTCACTTTTCCTGACATTCCCTTTCCATCCGAGTGCAACGCCTTAGTAAGATTGCTTCCCGTGTTGGAATACCTCTTTACACGGATCAATTCACTAAGGAAAGATCTAAAATGAACTATGCCAGAGTTCTTGTAGAAGTGAATGTCAGCGAGCCTCAAGTGAGTTTATTGTCAATCTTCCCGATGGCGGAAGGTACACTCAAAGGGTTAACTATGAAAATTATCAGACTTTTGCTTTCATTGTGCGACTTTTGGACACAACCATATGAAGTGTAAAACTCGGGATATGATGCCAACATGGATGCCGCTCCTAAGAAGCGCACTGCGGGTTCCTCCTACAATAAGGAAGTCCCTACTTGTGCACGCCGGCAGAGGCGCGGATGGTGCCACTCCCACACCTTATCCACCAACCTCCTACATCCCACGATACCGGCAACTTGACGGATATTGAAGATAATGAACATACAACACCTCCCGGTCCCGTGCGCAGGAGGATGCCACGCATTACGCGGCCCTTCGGTTTGGGTAATCCCGAGCAGCAACGTTGCGGAAACCACATGCTTTGCCCTCAGGCCCGGCCACGGAAGGCAATGCACAAGCGATAGTGCGTTATAAGTCTATGATTACGATCCTGCGGTCCTTTGAACCCGCAACCTTCTCGACGGCGTACTAACACGTGTTAAGGGAGTGTCTCACGGCGTCTAAGAGTGTTACCTTTGAACGCGGGAGCATAGCTTGGCCGATACACACGCTATGGCTTCCGCAGAAAGATGATGGCCGGAAAGAAGTTATGCCAAAGAAGTTCATGTCAGCGGCGGTGGAAAGACTAAGGCAAAGCAAAGCGGAGAGTCTTTGGAAAAACCTCCTTTGTTTCCCAATGAAAATACTATGTGGGAATGTCCGCGGTCTTTGCGGACTAAGAGTACTCTATGATTTTATCCCTTGTTGTAATGGCACCTTCGAGTGACAACTCCTTACTCCCCCGTTTCTTCTTTAAATTACGTTGAGGACTGAGAACCCTCAATGATTGATTGTAGCCACTTTTCTTTAAGTTTCTAGTAATAATATTTGCATTTACCTAAAAAAAAGAATGTCAGTTTCATCAATAACCAAGCACCAATTAAGCGCACAAACAAACAGTTAACCAAGGTGATTTACACACTTATTTCTCACGTAAAAACAACCTCATAATCCACGTAAAACAATCCACTAAAATCAGTCCATAATCCAACAACAACGAGTGTAAAATGTGAAGCTTACAACATATTTACATACCCTTAATCCTTTAGGACCTACATTAGCTTTTACCATATTCAAATATGTATAATGGCCGCTGAATTTCCAGCATTCCAACGCCACAAAACAGTCCCTAAAACTGCACAACAATATCCCACAATTTTAATGGTATTCTCGGCCAACAACTACAATCCAAAGTCCTTTTCAATATTCCTTATAATCCAATCCAAGTTCCAATACTTCAATATAAATCATATCAACTATCAATAACAATATTTCCTTCATTGTAACATGCAAGTAGTGACGTTCATAACAACAATAATAACCAACGAAATCCGACAACCAAAACTGCCTAGATTTCGGCCAACTTGCTAAACAACCTCATGCATTTCTTATTCTTCAATTATCTTAACACAAGTTCATCCCTTAATTATAACAACATGTAATATCCAATTACTTTAAAAGAAGAAGAACTCTTACTTCAACTTTTAGCCCAAAACAATCCACAAGGATTCGGCCCACAGTTTTGTCTTAGCTCCACTTCTTCAAGTTCCAATCACACACATGTATACACTACAAGCTTGTAGCCATATTGCCTTCTTGTTTTACTTCCAAAAAGTTCATAAACAAGCCTAGGTTTCAAGATCAAGTTTCGGACAACCCATGGTTTAGGGTTCTTGGAGAGTTAACTTGGCTTAGAACTTGATTAGGGTGCTTAATCTTGGATAATAACTTAGTCTTGATCTTCACTTGACCATGGTTTTCGAAATCTTGAGGGTTAAGGGAGAGATAAGGGTTTGAAATATGAAGATATTATGTGAGACTAAGTCTTGCTACACTTGTATCTATAATATGTGCACAAGCCAAGTGGATGGGGGACCCTCTTGTCCACTTGTCCACTTGTCTTTATGAAAATATCTTTCACACTAATCCCTTCACAAAATATTAATCCAACACTTAGCCAAATCTCATTATTTTCGATGGAACACCCCCCCCCCCTCCTCCCAAATTGTGAAATTTTCAATTTGCTCATAATTTTAATCCCAAGATTTAATAATACAATCCTAAGTCCATAACTCTATTTGGAAAGAATTCAACCACTAATATTAATTCTCGTCGTCACATTTTTTGTATCCAAAATTTACATATATAAATGTAAATATATTTTCCTTCCAACCTTCCAATCTTATTTCCTTACTTGCGTTCTCACTTATATACCCTGGAACTATGGGGTGTAACATAAACGGGCCCTTAGGCTCTGTTTGGTTGGGCTTTTGGATTTGCTAAAAGTGCTTTTGGAAGGCCAAAAACACTTTTGCCAAAAATTGGAGTGTTTAGTTCAAAATCGAAAAAGTGTTTTTGGCCGCTATTTCCAAAAGCTCAAATTTTGGACTTTTGGAAGTAGATGTTTATTTTGCCCATTTTTAAGCCAAAAACACTTTTTTTTATTGACAACCAAACACATAACCACTTTTTGATAAAAAAAACTCTACTTGAAAAACTCTACTTTTAAAAGTTCTACTTCTAAAAGCTCTTTTTAATAAGTTGTACCAAACGAGCACTTAATTGCCTTGCCAATATTATTCTAGTGGACTGCTTTCAATTACATTTTAGTATTTTACCCTCCACTTGGACTTTAAAATATTAATCACATAAATAATTTACTATGGGTAAGATGGTGGAATAATTTCCCCGTAGGGATTTCTTTCATTAATCACAATATATATAGTTGTACAAAGGTGATTTCTAATACAATAAGAATCCTAAGTTACCTTAAATACATGATACTAATAAATACAATATATACTGTGAATATTTGAAGAATATTCGCTAATACTCCCCCTCAGACGGAGCGGGAGGAGGCCGAACGCTCAGGCTAGATCTGAAGTCTGTGAACAGATGTCTGGGTAGTCCCTTGGTGAAGATGTCTGCATACTGATAGGAGGAAGTCACATCACACATGTCGTATCTTGACTAGACCACCTTCTCACTGACAAAATAAATATCTATCTCAATATGTTTGGTCCGCTGATGTTGGGCCGGATTATGAGACATATAAATGACATATATGTTATCATAATAGACTATAGACGCTTTACGCAACGGATAGTTGAGCTCCAATAGAAGAATTCAGAGCCAACAGATTTCAACAACTACATTAACAACACCCTTATACTCTGTTTCAGCACTGGAGTGTGATAACGTGACTTGTCTCTTGGTAGACCAAGAAATAAAATTATCCTCTAAAAACACACATAGCCAGAAGTAGAGTGTCGCGTGTCCGGGCATCCTGCCCAATCAGCATCTATGTAAGACAACAACCTGTTCGGAGCGGAGGGGTAGAGATGCAACCCATAGTCAGGAGTACCCTTAATGTATCTGATAATACACTTAAGAGCAGCAAAATGGGGTTCCCTCGGGGCATGCATGAACATACACACCTGCGAACGGCATATGCAATGTCGGGCATGGTAAAAGTGAAGTACTGAAGAGCACCTGCAAGACTCCGATAGAGAGTATGATCAGACACTGGATCACCCTCAGAAGCACTGAACTTGAATTTCGAATCGACCGGAGTAGGCATAGTCTTGCAATTCGACATCTTAGCTCTGAACACAATTTCTTTTGCATACTTACGTTAACTCAGGAACATAGTATCTGCAGATCTAGTAAATCATATACCCAAGAAGTAACTCATCTTGCCCAAATCAGTCATAGCAAATTCAGTTTTGAGAAGAACAATAATTTCATTTTTTAATTTTTTCAGATGAGGCAGTGAGAACAATGTCATCCACATATAATAATAAGTAAGCAATTGTCACGACCCGACCTCGGGCCCGCGACTGGTGCCTTACCCCGGGCACCCTAGTGATACAACATCAGAGAAAATCAGCGGAAATAAAAACTCATGAAAGATAATCAGTGAAATAAGAAAACAGGCTAACCAAAACGGTTACCTTTCTGTATATAAATGAAAACTTGAACAGTTACATCCTTTACAAACATTGCCCACAACGGTGCTACAGACCTCTAAGAATTTTATAACAACAATGACGGGACAGGGCCCCGTCATGCCCCTGACTGTACAAAAGTCTACAACTTCACGGAACCGTACCACAAGACAAGCTTCCGGAGATATGGAGCTTTCCGAGAACTGAACAGCGATCCTAAGAGTACGGATCAGCAAGCTATGTACCTCAACCTGCGGCATGAACGCAGCCGAGGTCGACAACAGTACCAAGTATGTGAAATCAAAATATCAGAATGAAATCATAATACATATAAGACAGGAGACATGTGTGCTAGCCATACTACAGAACACCATATATATTAGCAGTCATGTCAAGTCAGGGACTCATGCCCGTAAAATCATCACTCAACTACAACCCGAGAATTTAACCCGCACAATGGCCGCATGCCCCGGCATCTCACCTCGGTATAGCATGGCCCTGGAACCGTCCTAGTGGGCCCATACCCGCGGACCATCCAACGTGTCGGTATGCCCAAAGGAGATAACAAGATGACACCCATAGTGGAAGCATACCCGTGGGCCACCCAACGTGTCAGTATGTCCAAACAAATAACAAGATAATACTCACTGTGGAAGCATACCCGTGAGCCACCCAACGTGTCAGTATGTCCAAACAAATAACAAGATAACACTCCTAGTGGAAGCATACCCGTGGGCCACCCAACGTGTCAGTATGTCCAAGAGGATCGATATAGTGGAAGCATACTCGTGGGCCACCCAACGTGTCAGTATGTCCATCAATCAAACAGATAGCCGACCCTCCATCGAGAGACTCGGTAGCACAAAATCAAACACTTGCACAACAAAGGCTATCTCAACAAGCATAGGCAAATTCAACGTACCCATAGACTTTCATTTTCTTACAACGAATCTGGGTGTTAACCCTAAGGTACCACATACTTTAACTCTTTAAAAAGATCCATTTCTTTCACAAAAAGTCACACGATACCCGTAGTATCAAAATAGAGTAACTATCTTTTTAAGTAAACCAAAACAATTTTCATACCTTCTTTTCGAATAAACCGACTTAAGACAAAATCATGACTTCCTTTTAAATAAAAACACTTCAAATTCTCAAGTCTCTCTCTTTTATAAATCAAGCTTCTTACTTTGGAATTTAAGAAAATCAAAACTTGTTATAATGATCTTATTAAAGCAGCCATGATCTAGAAAATGTAATACAATTTTGTCTTATCTTAGCTTCTATGCAGATGGAGGTTTCTACTGGTTTTAATAATAATTAATTAGTCAATACATTTTCCTTTATTAACGCTGAAGTGGTTTGTTCGATACTTATTCTCATTTTCGAAATCAATATAACTTATTCCTTTTAAAACCCAATTACCCATTTCTCAAAAATGTGGTTTCACAACCTTTTAACACAAACCAAGTCCTTAATATTTCACATCAAGTCATTTATAAGTCAAGTCTCTTATCTTTTAAAAACCACAACCCATTTCTTTACCTACATAAAGTTGTTATAACAAACTTCCCATAAAGCCGTTATAACACTTTATGTTTTAAACCAACCAATTACAGCTATAAGCATTTATGAGACCAAGAGGGCTTATTTTTTAACAACCGAGTACCCATTACTAACGAATAAGATTTTACTACTTTTCCACACAATCAAGCCCTTTACACTTCATATCAAGTCAAGGCACAAAAGGGAAATCAAACTCCTTTAACACACGTGTGTCTACCGCACTATATATTTCACAAATAATCATGCTCAAGAGGATAGGAAGAATCACATACCTCGCGACGATTATCGACAAGTAGCAAACGGTTCCAAAGTACTATACTCTTGCTAGCCTTTTCCACCCTTCAAGTAGAATATGCTACTCGTAGTACTTCACCCTATAATGGCCATAATACGTCTATTAGCTCCTAGCTTTAACGTATAATACTCTAATTGCAAAGCCCCTTATTCTATGGAAATTTGGACAACATTTCCTTTGTTTCTACATACTTTGCCACCTTTTTCAAGGCCGAATTCAGTAACCAAACACGCCACATTTAAGGCTCAACAAAGTAGTTAACAATAGGGGATTACACGCCTACAAGACGTGTAAAATTCTGCCCCACAATATCAAACTAGTCTAAACTACAATGTCAGTTCGGTACATTTGAGGGACAACAACATAAGGTCTTCTTTCCAATTTCTTTTCAATCTAAGTTGTTTAGTAAGACATGTAATTAAGCCAAAATCGACTAAAACTACTACAATCCTCTAGTAGATAACATGCGACGATTTTTGATAACGACCAAATTATACTTTAATTTCAAATGGCTCAACATGTCATTTACGGCTTTCTAGCCTTCCAAAATCCATAATACTTACCAATCTTTAATACATGATTCACGTGGTCTATATCAACTATAACAAGTATTATAACCTATTTCCAAGAGAAGAGGGAATCTTTTACCTTTTGGATTAGCCCACTAAAGCCCTTTTTCTTCAACTCCCTTCCCGTCAAACTCGTCCACGCGCGCTTCCTACAAGTTTACCAACACTTTGCCTTCTTGCCGCCGCTCCAACAATTTTTCCTTAGGCTAGGTTTTCTTCAAAAATCTAGAGAGAAAGGGAGAGGAGTTCTTAGGAGGGTTCTAAGATGAAATGACCAAGTCTTCCAAGACTTGGCCCTAAAATATGACCCTTTTCTTGGTCAAAAAGATGGGAGGGACACTTGTCACCCTCCCATAGGCTTTTCTCGAAAATATCCCCTGTTTTTCTCCCTTTACCGCGGAAAAAATCCCGCCTTGGCGCCGCGGCGCTTCCACCTCTAAGAATTTCCTGCATTCCGGCGCCGCGGCCCTGCATTCCGGCGCCGTGGTGCTGCAACCTCAGCGAACCCCAGTACAACCGGCGCCGCGGCCCTGCCTCCGGCGCCGCGATGCTGTGGCCCCTGACCGAAAATACTTATTTGTCTGTCTGCGCACCGAACTTGAAACTTCCATAACTTTTGACTCCGATGTCCTATCTACGAACGGTTTGTTGCGTTGGGAGCTAGATTTAACGGACTACACACTAGCCTTTTGAAACACCTAAAAACTCTTGATGTAACGGGGCATAAACTGCCTCAAAGTTGACTAAAATTTGTCCGAAACAGTCCATCACCCTATCTTTCTAATTTTTTTATCTTAGCTCATTTCGTACGGTCTCATAGGCTAGACCTGAAATGCGGGGTGTAACAGCAATGTCACTACCATGATTAAAAATGAACAGAGATGTGTCACACATGCTGCAAATTAACCCAATCTGCATAATATACTTGGCAAAGCGGTCATACCAAGCACGAGGTTTCTGTTTTAGGCCATAGAGTGACTTATTGAAACGATAAACATACCGAGGGACTTCAGGATGAACAAAACCTGGTGGTTGATGCATATACACAATTTCTTTTAAATCCCCATGAAGAAATGCGTTTTTGACATCCAACTGATAAATCGACCACTTTTTGCCCATAACAATACTAAGAACAGTACGGATCGTAGCCGGTTTAACAACCGGGCTAAAAGTGTCACCACAGTCAATGCCTACCTGCTGATTAGTGTCATTTGCCATAAGTTTTGCCTTGTAAATCCCCGTTGCGCAACAAGCAGCGGATGAGCGCACTAGCGCGAAAGCCGTTGCGCAACAAGCAGCGGATGAGCGCACTAGCGCGAAAGCTTATCAATATATAACCAAAAAAGCCTTCGATGTAGTGATGAAATTATGATACATAATCAATCCTATTTGTTTTGTTCATTACTAAAATGAATCGAATCCAGTGGACGATAGGTCTCGGACAGGGCTTGAGCATGCCTCATTTCTGATTCTTTTCCGGCTCTTGTTGTGAGTACCTTCTTCCCAGCCACATATAAGTATGATGCTTAGTTAAAGAATTATATTTCTCAGACATGACCATATTCCAATTAGGGTCAAGTTTAGCAAATTTGGGATTCTTTGGAAGTGGAGAAATGGTTTGGGCAAACAAGTTAAACTGGATTTTGGGTTTGAAAATCCCGTGTTTGACACGAGTTTCCATTTGGTGACTGGGGACAGTGGGTGGCTGCAGTTGCTGAGTAGCTGGATCCAAGACAGATGGTGTGATCGAAGGTGGGGAAGCTGGAAGAATTTCCGTCAGAGGCGCCGTGACCAAGAGCCGCGACGCTACCTGAGTGACAGACCTCTCTGAAGTTTAGGCACCGCGGCACATCCCCGAGAGACCGCGGCGCTGACGACGGTGAAAAATCAACTTGATCACTGGAAGACTGGCGCTGCGGCGCATCCCTAGGGGCCACAGCGCTGAAGGCGAGACAGAGGCAGAGAGCTCGTTTGAGGGTCGAAGCGGAGGGGATGTTTCGATGGTGCCATGAGTGAGTTGACTGATAATGATGGGAGATATGACGGATTCATCAAGAAAGAAGTAGTCCAGTTTTCGGTATTTATGAGGATTTGAAAACGGAAATATCGTCTCGTCGAACGTGACATGACGAGAAATGTGGATCTGACGAGTGGACAAGTCATAACACAGATAACCTCTATGGTTGGGTGGGAAACCGAGGAATACACGTGGTGTAGTTCGAGGAGCCAACTTATGAAGGGTGGTGGAGGTGAGATTGGGATAACACAGACAACCGAAGATTCATAGGTGTTCATATGATGGAGTCCTACGATATAGAATGTAGGTGGGGTCTTATTTTGTAGGGTGCTAGTAGTTAAAATATTTAGGAGGTATTCTACCATTTTGACTGCATAGACCCAGAAAGATGATGGCAGACATGCATGAAAGAGGAGAGTACGAACCATGTTATTAGTAGTACGAATAATTTGTTCAGCTTTTCCATTTTGAGGGGAGGTGTGAGGACAAGAAAAGCGGAACACCATGCCCTGTTGAAAGCGAAAATTATAGAATGCCGAATTATTAAATTCACGTTTGTTATCACACTGAAAGGACTTTATGGACTTTTTAAATTGAGTTTTAAAAAATCTATGAAACTCAAAAAAATTAGCCAAAACATCAGATTTGAATTTGAGTGGATAAATCCATAAAAGGTGTGAAAAATCATCTAATAAAACAAGATAGAATTTGTGACCTAGTGAGCTAACAACCGGAGATGTCCACAAGTCAGCATGAACAATGTCAAATGGTGAAACTGTAATACTCATTGAAGACATAAACGGAAGATGAGTATGTTTGTCAAGCGGGCAGGAAAATATAGTGTTAGACAAATTTTCCATTATTACATTCAATACACAAATTATTTCTAAGAAAAGAAAAAACATGATCTTCTGGATGGGCGAGCCTATTGTGCCAGGTGGATGGAGACAATGCATCAAGGGAGACTAGTTGTTGAGTTCTGACAGCGGAAGAGTGAGTGAAAGGGTAGAGGTTCGGGTAATTAGACCGGGTTGCCAGGTTGGATCCTTATCGATCCGGATCCTTATGTCTGGTACTTGTATCCGGACCGTTAAATTTTCGGTCCGAGTATCAGTCTAGATATTTTGGTTCGATTCTCAATCTGATAACAACCCTAGTTTGGATATTAATTGATTAGAATTGGGATGAAAAGTTAAGATTAAAAGAGAACATTTGAAAGTTTAAGTTATATTTGAACATATTTATTTCACTAATAAGGATTGTGGTGATATAAATAGTATCTCTACACCTTAATCAGAGGTTTCAGGTTCCATATGTATAGACAAAAGCCTACTAGGGAGTGTTTCCCCCTTAAATGTGGCTATTGTCCTCCTCCCACCTTAAATATTTTATTTTTTAAAAAGTAGAAGAAAAAACTATTGCTGATGATAACACTCGCAATATTTTGATTTTGAGTTACCATAAGAATAAGTTAAAAGTTAGAGGAGGTTGTTAAGAAGTGAAAATGATGAATATATTATCAACTAATTCTAGCATGGTAAAGTCATATCACAAAATTTGAATGGCATAATATGTGCGATACACGACATACAATAATTAACATCTCAAGTCAATAGATTAGTTGACATGTTACCCGTAATTATTACTAGGTTCTAATCAACATCCGAATTAGGTTCTAATTATTACTAGGTTCTAACCGCGCTAGTTAACAATTACAAAAGTCTAATAGATCTATGTTACATTATAGTATTGTAGAAATAACAAAGATTTTTTTTTTGAAAAAGGGTAGAAGGAAATACAAGAAAATAATTATGCCTTCGATTATTTCTTAATATTATCGGAAACAGTCTCTCTATCCTGCAAAGGTAGAGGTAAGATTTGTGTACATCCTACCTTCTCCAGACACAACTTGTGAGACTACACTAGTATGTTGTTATTGTTGTTGATTACTTCTTAATATTTCCCTCGTCCATCTTAAATCGTATATTTCTAATGCTTTGATTTGACTATAACCCAAATAGAACACGAACGATATACTGAAAGTTGGGGAAAACACTTGATAGAGTACGTGTATGTATTTACTTATAGTGGAGTATTATTTTATAATGTTGTCTACAAATAGTTCTTTATAATACATGAATATTTGCTTTAGTACGAAAAAAAAAACTTAATAATTCTTTCTTTTTCCCGTCGAAGTTGACAATTCGAGAGATACTTTTGCATAGACATGTAATTCTTTAGAAGTAATTATTTGAACTTAATAATTCAAGGCATTAACATGACATTCATGACCATTACTTAGCCATTTTGGAGGGTCATCATCTACACACTATAAAATGAGACACAAGACTCATTTGGAATAACACTTCACACTTCACACTTAAACAATTCTCTGAAAATTGTCTTCCTCTCTAGCAATTAAAATACACTCAAAGATCTTTCTTATCAAGCGAACACTAGAGTCCCTTTGCTCACTTGTTTGATTGTTGTTTTATCTTGAGAGATAAATTGCTAACACAACCGTTGAAAGGACATACGGGAGCAATATTATCTTAAGGAAATATTGAAACTTCAATTGACTCAGCATGATATTTTACTTATTTAATTTCCAGATTTATTATTTACTTGTTGTTGTTTTCCGTTCTACACATTAATACTCACATAGATTTCATAAGTGATGTTTTATGTTGATTGTCTCCCTCCACCCCAAACACCTCTATTGACCTCAATGTGAAAGTAGGATAAACAAGTTTCATATGTTTAGTGCACTGAGCTATTCTTTTTACCAAGTGGACAATTTAACAAATGTGCTACAATATATGTTGAATCAATTGACGTGTCATGTTCTGAGTTCCTAGCACTTTGCACCGTCATTGTATGTTTTTAATTACCTCTGTGTACATAATATTCTGAATACTTGTGATAATAGCTATATCGCATGTATGTTAGTAATTTTCTATTTTATGGATTGACATAGTAATATATTTATATATAAATATGTTATCATTAAGAAGATTATTGTATAAGGGATGAATATTGTATTATATATATATTTTGATATTAATGAGAAGACTCCCTAAGAGAGATTAATATCATCTTACTTGATATCAAGAGCCTAACATAAAAACCCTAGAATATTTTTGTGAGCAGCCGCCGCCACCACCCCCCCCCTCTCGGCAGTTCCACAGCGGTGCCGCCACTACTCCTCCCAAAATTCTTAGTTTTTTTCTTTTTTCCTCTCTTCTCTAAATGAATACTCAGGATTACTCTTTTGATTCTGACGCTTCTACCTCCACAAATCTCACCACCACGTCATCATCCTCTTTTCATCCCGCTTAACTGTTACCAACATCAAGAATTATATTTCCATTCTTCCTGATCAAGAAAACAGTCAGTATTCTCCTTGGGTTGAATTGTTTCGTAATCACGCATGTCTCTATAACGTGTTTGACCACATCGACGACACTATTTCCCGCCCTCCGGAGGTTGATGAGTCTACTTGGCGTCGTCTAGACGCCGGCGTCAAACAGTGGATTTATGGTAGTATTTCTCAGGATCTTTTTCTTACTATCATGAAATCTGGCGCCACAACCAGTGATTTATGGAACCGCTTGGAGGTAGGGATGTTAGTGGGGCGGGTAAATACGGGTACCGCCCCGCACCCGCTCCAGTTGGGACGGGTATGGGGGATGGTTTGGTGGGTGATGGGGCGGGTATGGGTATCAAAAGTGCTACCCGCCATGGGTAGTGGGGCGGGGGTGGATTTCATATAAGACCCGCACCCGTCCCGCCCCGCTACCCGCACCGTACCCACACCGACCGTACCCCCACCGCCCATATCCGTATCGTCTATTAGTTAAATTATGCTATTTATGAATTTATTTGCCCTTTGATTTAAAATATGATTTGAGCCAACCCGCACCGTGTTCTGAAAATCATGAAAGTACCTCTTTCCAATTTTTTTTTACATAAACAGTAGTGTACTGATCCTGAATGTACCTCGTCCCTTTGTTTATAAAATGGTTTTGTACTAATCATGAAAGTACCTCTTCCATTTACTTGCTGTTTAGTTTCCCCTTTGTCCACAACTGAGTTTCATGCTCCTAATTATGGAAATCCTGAAAATAATATTAGTAGGCTAATCTACTTTTATTGTCCATTTGCATCTCTGGTATATGAAAATAGTAAGTTTAATAGGATGTATGCTTAGGTTAGGCTTGCATGTGTTGATGAAACAGCTTTAACCTTGGAATGTCCATCATTTGTGTTTTAATGTTGGCCAACTTTTCAGCGAGCATTTATGCTAAGTTAAAACGTTGATCTTGCAGTGGAAAGATGGTTAACTGAGAGATTCAAAAGTCAACCCGAGAGCTCGTATAGTTGGGTTCGTCTTTTTGACAAGGCAAATCCTGGAAACTAGTTAATCATTTTTTCGGGACCGTCAGAAAAAAAGAATGAGATTAATGGGTACCCGCCGGGTAAGTGGGTACCCGCGCGGAGTAAGTGGGGCGGGGACAGGTGAAGGAATTACTACCCGTGATGGGTGGTGGGGCGGGGGTAGGGGTGTGTTTTAGGTGATGGGTACGGGTACAGGGTACCCTTACCCCGCCCCCGACCCATTGACATCCCTACTTGGAGGAAATCTTTCAAGATAACAAGCACACTCGTGCGGTATATTTGGAGGACAATTTAACAATACACGCCTTGAAAATTTCTCCAACATGACTGAATACTGCAGACAGTTTAAACTACTGGCAGATCAACTCTCCAACATCGACACGTCTGTCTCGGACACTAAGATGGTGGTGTAATTGATTGCAGGACTTCCCAAATAGACTCGACGTTCTAAGCAGGATGAGCACAATCAGAAGACGTTAACTGTCGAAACACGCCCTCAAGATCCAACGCCGCCAGAAAACTCTCAACAGCAGGACGCGCGGTCGCGCGCAGAGGTCGCGTGGTCGTGGCGGTGGTCGCGGACAGCAGACCAGCAGAACAACAGCGTGGCCAGACTTCGATTTATAATCGCGGCGCCACAACAAGGTACAAGATGCTGTCGCGGCGCGCCAGCATTCGATCAAAGAACCCTTCCACCAGTTCTCCCACCACGATGTGTTGGCCCTCGCTTGACGTCCGACGCCCAAGCATGTGCCCACTTACGGCGACCACTGGGCTGACCCTACTCCAGCATGTCACCCACTGAGTTAGGTCATGCATTCAGCAGTCTCAACATGCAACAGAGACAACAACTGATACATGAACTCCGGAGCCACTTCTCACCTCACCCGGATTGTAGGTAATATTCCCAAAATGTTTGGTTTAAAGCATCCTCAATTTGTGACAGTTGGTAGTGGTCACCGCATTCCAGTAAATGGTTTTGGTACATCATACACACCACCTCATAATCCATTCCCACTTCAAAATACCCTATATGTCCCACATGTAATTAAGAATCTAATCTTTATCCGCAAATTTACTCGTAATAATTATGTCTCTGTTGATTTTGAACATTTTAGTTTCATTGTGAAGGATATTCATACGGGAACACCTCTTACGAGATGCAATAGCACGGGGTATCTATATCCATTCACTCCCACCTACGCTGCCAGATCTAGTGTCACGACCCGAACCGACGGGTCGCGACCCGATGCCCTAATTGGACGTCATTATACTAACATGTCACATATAATCCAACTGATAACCAAAAACAATACATAAATCTCGTGAAAATAGCTGCTGACGCATGACGTCATATATATATATACCAGAGTAAACCTGCCTCCTGAGGAGTCACATCTAATCAAATATAACAAGGGAGGCAAGTCGACAAGGCTGCCACTATATACGGGAACATCCCAATATGAAGCGTAACAGTACAGTCGACCAAAATACATATACAATCCACGTAAGTCCCAAACACATCTACCACCCACAACCGTCTACAGACCTCTAAGAGTACGGT
This sequence comes from Przewalskia tangutica, assembly GCA_029844215.1. Taxonomy (NCBI): domain Eukaryota; kingdom Viridiplantae; phylum Streptophyta; class Magnoliopsida; order Solanales; family Solanaceae; genus Przewalskia; species Przewalskia tangutica. The sequence goes on from CM056721.1 coordinate 19,825,736, forward strand.
AATGAAATATGACGGAACAGGGACCCGTCGTGCCCCTAATATACATAAGCCACAAATAAAGTTCTATACCAAAATGACTAAGTTCCGAATCAATTGAGCTCTCCAAACAACTGAATAAGAATCCTAGACTAGAGGATCACCAAACTGAGTAGTTGTACATGCGGGCATGAACGCAGCCCCCCGAGGAAAGGGGGGTCAGTACAAAATAATGTAATGAGTATGTAAATCATGAAGTACTGTAAATAAGATCATAACAGTCCAAGAGATAACATGAGATAACATGAGACAAGTATAAAAATCAGAATCCAAATCCAACTATGCCGTAAATAATAAGAGTCAGTTGTGCCTTATAAAAATGAGAGTCAAGTCAAAAACCATGAATGTCTGTCCATATAGTCATCATATACATATAGACATATAACGTAATCCGACCCTCTGGTGCGGGACTCGGTGGAATCATATCATAATCCGGCCCATACTGGGACTCAGTAAAATCGTGTAAGGTATAATATCTGGTCCATTCTGGGACGCGGTAAAGTCATATAAGATATATTGCCCGACCCATTATGGGACGCGGTAAAGTCATATAAGGAATCTGCGCGCGTATCTGCCCGGCCCGGAACGCGGTGAAGTGTCATATATACATAAACTGCCCGGCCCTCTAGTGAGGGGCGCGGTGGAGTGGAATAGTAACACTTTGCACGAGTATATATCATGAGCAACCATATGCTATTTAAATCATCATTTAACTCTCGATAAAATCATTAAATGAACTTTTACTATAAAATCAAAGGCACTTCTCATAACTCATATTATTAGGAATTAGGCTGTGTAGAAATCATGTACGTCCGTCGTACGTTCATTTCATATAAATCATGCCAAAATAAAGAAGCAAGAGTTTCACATACCTTATTGTCGAACTAACCAACTCTATAATTAATATTCGTCTCGATTAGTACTTCAACATATAATAATGGTAATACGTCCGTCAATTATATGATTACTAGCATACTTTATATCGAATGACGAATCTCTTTTCTATAAAAATTCGGGTGGCACTTCCCCTATTCATATGCACATCCACAACTTATAAACAAAGCCAACAATATCAAGAATATAAAGTAACACCTTCCTACACTTTAATTTCTTTAAGATATGTATTAGTAATTAACACAATGTATATATATGTTCATAACTTAATTTTCAGCATTATAATCTTAACAAAACAACCCCTAATACATCACCACATGTCCAACAATTTCATGCAAGTTTCGGCCAACACCCACCATACCGAAGCTCTTTCCTTAACTCCTTAAAATCCAATTCATGTTTCAACACTTTCATATAACGAATTATAGCTTATATATCCAGATTTCTTCTCAATTTCAACATACAATTAGTGACAATAATATCCTTGCTCCTTTGGTTAGCATATGGAAATATCTTATTGGTGATAATAAATTCGAACTGCCTAATTAATATTTATATGAGCCGTGAGTAATTTATATTGTACTAATCTTATCTAATCAGATGTGAACTAGAAAATGTAAAACAAATCGATTATATCTTAGTTTCTATGCAGATGACATTCTAAAATCACTTTTAACATAATTTGTTTGTCGCTACTTTTTTCACTTAACACTGCAATGACTTATTTTAACATGTCTACTAAAAATATACATTCTTAATTAATAAATCAGTCTCAACACTTAATACTTATCAGTTACTTTAAATTAGCAAAGTCAAATCAGCTCCAGTGCTTACTGAAAATTCTTATCAACATCTCTCTCATATGTCTTAATAAGGACTTAGGGACAATTTAGACACGCTTTTAGCATAGAATCGATAACATGAATACTTCTTAATTTCTAATAGTAGAATAATTTATGGAGCAATACCACAGTTATATTTCGTACGAAAAACATGCCAAAAGAAAGAAAGAATTTGTCTTAACATACCTTTAACCGACCCTTCTAATATTTATTGAATCGCTGCTTTGAACAATTTTTGCAAACTGTTTTTGCTTTGCCTCTTCAATACGGATGAAACAGACGAAACATAGACATGTTTTAGATGAGGTCTCTAAGTTTACTGACTTTAACCAAAGTAATAGAAATGTCCTCTGAATAAAATTTTAAAAAGTTGTTGATTGTCTCAAATGATGCCCAAAGCTAAAATACAACTCCCAACGTGATCATGCAAAGATTTCCAATCATCATGTGGTTCCCCGATAGAGCCATCATGAGTGGCCTCCCTTTCTTTAACAATGACACTCAATTAATAACATTAGGTAGTCACTTCTTTTAAAGCCTACACGTCCAAACTCCACTTAAATTTGTCTCATCTGCTTAAATTAATTAAGTGATTAGTCTCCGTATAATTTATCAATCACACACATAAATAATTATAGATCTCACTTCATTTAAATCCTAAAAACTCATAAGACCTTTGTATACTCGATGTCATAATTCTTGTAATATGACACTAGTCCATAATCCTGTTAGAAAAATATACCACTATTATTATAAGTTCCCATCGTCACATTCATAGTAGCCAAAATTAATCCGAGATCACATCATTTGTATACTAATTTCCGAATTAGCATATATAAATATACTTTATATCCAATATTCAAATCTTACTTCCTTAATGACGTTCTTAATTATCGCCTTAAACTTATGAGGTGTAACATCTAGCTCTCCCGTCTCTCTAGCGGTCATTTCTTCTTCAACATGACATAATAAGCTTAGTCATCCAGGAGCTCCAGTTTTGTCACGCCCCGAACCCCGGACCCGTGACTGGTGCCCTACCTGGGCACCCTTCTACCTTAACAATACAAGTAAACTGCGGAAATTAAATAACACCTCATTTTTTTTCTTCTTTTAAAACAACCGTACGTGCAAGGGCAAAGCCGACAAGGCTGCCATATATACATAACCAAAAGACACTACACCGTACATGAGTCCAATCCCACATATGAATACATACCTCTAGGAGTTAAACTGAAATGTGACGGGACAAGGCCCCGCTGCATCTAAATCTGCATAAAGCCTGCATCAAGGACATATACCAAAAGATAAACTCGGATAGAGGAGCTATCCAAAACCCCGAGCAGGATCCTACACTGCCGATCACCAAACAACAGACCTAAACTCACAGATTTAACGCACTTCGAACGAGGTCAAGACGGGAATGTACCAAGTATGTGAACAATAAGCATCAGAATGAAATCATAATCTAAACAAAGCAGAGACATGTATGATAGCCAACCTACGATAAAAACACATAAGGCCATATCAAGTCGTGACGCAAGCCTCGCGTCACTACTCAGATATAACTATGGGTCTCACGCCCATAATATCAATCATGCCCGTGGAATCCTTCACCGCCATCCATGATATAACATAACATCAAGTCCCACCGGTGGTATAACATCTTGGGGTTTACCTCACTTATACTCTTACTCGGAGTATGTGGTAAAGGTGGTATAACATCTTGGGGTTTACCCTCACTTATACTCTTACCTCGGATGAGGTGGTATAACGTCTGGGCTTCGCTCATTTATACTCTTACCCTATCTCAACCTACCACAAACAACACATAAAGCGGTGGTACAATGTCTCGGGTTTACCCTCACTAATACTCTTACCCAGGAGGTGGTATAACGTCTGGGCTCCCTCATTTATACTCTTACCCTATCTCGACCGACCATCAAACAAGACATAAGCACTACCATGTCTTCTATAAAATCCGGAATTTAACCCAAGTACTACAAGTAATCTAAGCATACCTGGAATCCCACATCACCGTCAGACGTCCCAAGAATCTCATAACAAGACAAACGACCCTTCAACCGAGAGTCGCGACAACTTAATAAAACATAATACTTGCACTCAAAGGCTATTTCAAAGACATATAGCAAGTTCTCAATTAACCAAGCCAAAGTACTTATCAAGGCACACATAGGATAATTCTCATTTTATCAAGCCAAAGTACTAATCAAGGCATACATAGAATAATTCTCTTTAACAAGTCAAAGTACTTATCAAGGCACACTTAGAAAAATTCTCAATTTATCAAGCCAAAGTATTAATCAAAGCATACATAGAATAATTCTCTTTAACAAGTCAAAGTACTTATCAAGGCACACTTTAGACAAATTCTCAATTTATCAAGCCAAAGTACTAATCAAGGCATACATAGACAAATTCTCAATTTATCAAGCCAAAGTACTAATCAAGGCATACATAGAATAATTCTCTTTAACAAGTCAAAGTACTTATCAAGGCACACTTTAGACAAATTCTCAATTTATCAAGCCAAAGTACTAATCAAGGCATACATAGAATAATTCTCTTTAACAAGTCAAAGTACTTATCAAGGCACACTTAGACAAATTCTCAATTTATCAAGCCAAAGTACTAATCAAGGCATACATAGAATAATTCTCTTTAACAAGTCAAAGTACTTATCAAGGCACACTTTAGACAAATTCTCAATTTATCAAGCCGAGTACTACATACGCATTCTTTTATAAAAGACTCTTTCTATGTAAAGCTCCAAGATACTAACACCGTAGTATCAAGGCGTGTCTATTTTTCAAAGTAAGTTACTACACTTTTAGAAAACTCATTTCAAAGCTTGAAATCAAGTAACTCCAAATTTTCACAATCTAGGCAACTTATGCCGATTAATCAAAATAGACAACTTTCTAACCTTCCATAAAGTCGTTATAATCAACTTCCCATAAAGCCGTTATAACCCTTTATGGTTTTAGACATATCCATTCCTTCAATAACCAAGAGACTTATACTATTAAAACCAAGTATCACATACTTACAAATCAAGTTCTTAACTTTCAAAAATACTTCAAGTCTCTTAATAGTTAGAAAATAAGTTTTCTTCTACTTTTTTTAAACCTCAAGTAACTTCACCCTTAGCACAAGTTACTTCTCTTAAATCATGTCATTTCTCCTCTTTTAAATCAAATAAGTAAATCACTCATTTGACTCCCCTAAAGTCATTATAATGACCTTTAGGTTTTAGAACTAAGGCACTAGCCAAAAGATTTGGAAACCACTTCCTTTTCAAGTCTCTATGCACTTTAAGAAAATACCTTCACTTTTAAGAATCCAAACTTCCCTAAGGAAAGGGATTATACTACTTACAATTTAAACATCAAAGTACACTCGAGAAGTACATAGAACAAATTCTATTTTAGGCAATCCAAATACAAGCAAGGAATGGATCATTCAAGAGTAGAACTTACTTTCTTTATTCTAAGGAATCATGCTAGAAGAGAGATAGTTCACATACCTTTCTGGCTAATATCCACAAGCTAAGCCGAATACGCTGCACGTAGTTGTCAACCTATAATGGTCACAACAAGACTATCAACTTCTAGTCTCAACGTAGAATAATACTAAGTATGTGGTCTCTAATTCTACGGAAAAATCGCAACACTTCCTTTGTTTCTACTCACTTTGCCACCTTTTCAAGGTCGAATACAATAACCAACACGCCACATTTAAGGCTCCAAACAACAACCAAACAAAGGGGATTACACGCCTTACAATACGTAAAATTCCGCCCACAATTCATACGAAATAGTCTAAGGCACACTAGCCAATTCTCGGCCAACTTACATAAAGAACACTAAGTCTTTTCCAATCCTTTTCCAATTCCAAGTTCTAAGGTCTAACATGTTATATAGTCTAAACAACTTCAACAACTACACTTTCCTTCTTTATACAACATGCGACGCTTAAACTAATAATCGACTAGAATTGAAATCTTAAAGCTTAAACATGCTAGATTTGATTAGGGTTCCAATAGCCAATAAACATTTCAAACTTCATACTATATTACACATGCTTGCTAAAATCCATAGCTACAACAATAAGTAAGCCTTAACTATTAAAACGACAAAATTTATACCTTCAAAGCCCTTAAAATTTCCAAGATTCAAGTCGCGCTTAGCAATTCTTAGCTCCTTTCCTTAAGTTCCAATCCGCCCAAGCACTCAGAGGCCTATGAAGAACCCATCTTCAAGTTCCAACTTCAAAGTCAAGAACTCCCTTAGTTTCCGCCATGACTAACGTGAAAACTCCGCTTTTTCAAATCTTTCTATTGAGATAACCTTACAATACCCTTGGGAACATTGGGTTAAAGTCTTGTGAACAAAGGATCAAAACTACAAAATTTTTGTGTGGGAACATGGCAAACCCGAGAGCAACTATAAATGACAACAAGGTTTCTAATTTTTCTAAGTGTAGAAATGCCAAGTCTTGCTACTAGTAGTATACTTATAACACAATGAGGGCTTGGATAACAACACTTGTTAAAATTGGAGGAAGAGATCAAGCCAAACGGCTCTCGACTTGGTCAACAATGTCGCTATTAATTAGCAAGACTTTTCATCTACACAATGGTCAAATGACCATTTTACCCTCACCATTTCGCCCAAGACCACGTGTGGGGTGCCACGTGTCGCCTCTCATTCGCCCATAAAATTCAGAACCTCGTGGGCCCCACAAACGTAAAATTCCTGTGGGCCCCACGTGACCAAATCCAGAAAATAAATTTCCATAAAAATACTAAGTCCCATACTCTTCAAATAATGCATTTTGAGAATCCAATTCTCAATAACGAACATTTTTCCTTTCCGACGTCCTAAGATTTTCCGGAAAAACAATTCTTCCTTTCGTACTAATTTCCAAGTCTTGTTTCCTTCGCATATCTCTTTACAGTTCGACTTACTGGTGTAACAAGTTTTTTGTTTTCTTAGAGGCAATAATTTCATTACTTGTAATGAGAAGCTTGTCCAAAATTGTGTTTCTTGTTCTTTAGGCAAACATACCCGTCTTCCATTTAAATCATCTACTAGTGTTAGTTTTGCACCTTTTGATATTATACATGCCGATTTATGGACATCACCTGTTGCCAGTTCTCCCGGTCATAAATAGTATCTTATATTACTAGATGATTTTTCTCACTTTGTTTGGTTGTATCCTCTCAAATTTAAATCGGAAGTGTTTACCAAATTTCTTGAGTTTCGAACATTTATTCAAACACATTTTGAAAAAGATATAAAATCTTTTCAGTGCGATAATGGTCGTGAATTCAATAACTCCATGTTTCACCGATTTTGTACCAATAATGGCATGGTCTTTCGCTTCTCCTGCCCCCACACCTCCCCACAAAACAGTAAAGCTGAAAGAATCATCCGCACCATTAACAATATGATTCACACTCTATTGATTCATGTCTCCCAACCTCCGTCCTTCTAGATCTATGCTACTAAAATGTCAGAATATGTTCTCAATATTCTCCCAACTAGCACCCTTCACAATATGACCTCTACCGAAATCCTCTATCATAAAGTCCCCTCTTATGATCATCTCAAGATATTCGGTTGTCTATGTTATCCTAACCTTGCCTCTACTGCCCCTCACAAACTAGCCCTCCGGTCCACTCCATAAGGAATGATCCCTAAAGTCAGAATATTCTTCTTCTTTTCTTTCTCATATCTGAAAAGAACAAAAGTAACAAGAGCATTTAGATTTAGAAGACTCACTTCTCTATCAAGTTTCTCCAATGGATCAAAGTTAGTCTTGTTTGTCATTGTCTATTCATTTAACTAAGGACTGATACTACTATCTAAGACTAGTATGACGCAAGAAAAGATATGCCCAAAAGTAAAAAGAACATCCAAATATTTAGGGGTAGCAAAAGTCTCTTTAAGTAGTTTGGGGTTTGGTGGATATAATCCCAATTTTACGAAGGGCCTAATTACAAAATGTGAATACGAGGTAAACTTTTCAATTTCAATAACATAATTGGACTGGAGATATAAACTATCTTTTTTTTCTAAGAATCTGTTTGGCCAAACTTCTGAAAAAGTGTTTCTGCAGAAACTGTTTCTGAAGAATCAGTTAGGGTGTTTGACCTATAATTATAGAAATGCTTTTGAAAAACAGAAATAGTTTTCTGTTTGGCCAACATTTATACAAATTTACTAGAATATTTTGTTTTTAATAGATTTAAAACTATTTAAATATTATTTTCTATCATAGTTTCTAAAAATTAGTATATCTTTACAGTTTTTTTAATTATTTAATTGCAATATTTAATAAAAATAATAATATTATATTGTACATAAGAAATGTAACGACAATATGATAGTCAATGACTCAAATATGTTCAAACCTACCCCCCGCCCTACCCACACCTACCCCACCTCATCCTCAAATTTCTGTCATATTTTTTTACTTTTATAAAAATATGAATTTTTTCTTCACCCTTACTCCCCGCCCTACACCTAATCCCACCTCATTGCCCTACCCCATCCACACATTTCTATTTCATATTTTTTGTTACTTTTATAAAAATGATTGTAAATATGAAATTTTTTCTTACCCCCGCCCGACCTCCGACCCCCACCCCCTCCTCAAAATGTTATTTCATATTTTTTGTTACTTTTATAAAAAAATACTAAAAAATATGAATTTTTTTCTTACCCCCGCCTACCCCTACCCCTACCCCATTCCCATTTGACCTACCCATCCTCAAATTTCTATTTCATATTTTTTGTTACTTTTATAAAAAACAATATATTAAAAATATGAATTTTTTTCTTACCCCCAACCCACCCCACCCCATTGCTTTGAATTCATCTGCCTGAGATCCGACCCGACTGAAAAACCAGTGTGGCCAAACGCTGTGACCCGAGCCACCTCACCCGAAAATGCGGGGAGCCGATCACATGTAGGATCGGGCTAGGGTTAGAATTTTTGATCCTTTCGACCCGACCCGACCTCGACTCGGCCTCGACCCGCCACTGTCCGATCATAATTCATATGTATGAGTTTTTTTTACATGTTTTAAGAATATATGTGATGTAGACTTTATGTTTTAATGTAAACATTGACATAAATTATAGGGAGAGAAAAAAGTAGTTGTAAATTGGTGCAACTTTAAATGGTCATAAATCTGCGCTCGGACGTCCGTTTGACCTAATTTTTTTTTTGATTTCGCATAGTTTTTCGAAACAGGGCCGGACAAGCACAGTTTGGCGCAGCCGATTTTTCAAAAAATGTCCGTCTTGCCAATCAATTTCACTTTTTCCCCAAATCGTTACTAATTTTCCTTTTTCTTCGCTAAATATCTCGCGATATACAATAGATTTCAATGTCCAAATTTCGTGGTAATGTTTCTGAGAATGCCAATTTCTGTATTGAAAATTCAATTTAAAAAATAAAATAAAAAATAGTCGGGCCCCGACCCGACCCGACCAGTCCAAAATTCTATGTCTTTTTTTATTTTGTAGGGCGGGTCAAGGCCGACCCGAGACCCGTAGGGTACCCGAAGGATCAGGGCTAGAGTCGGATTTTTAAAAAAAAAATAGGGTCAGGGCCGGGCCAGGATCGGGCAAGTAGGAAAAAAAAGCCACCGACCCGACTCTGGCCCGACCCGAGCTTTGGACATGTCTACCATTGCCCTACCCATCCTCAAATTTCTATTTCATATTTTTTGTTACTTTTATAGAAAAAAATATGATTTTTTTTCTTACCCTCGCCCTACCCCACCTCATTTACCAATTCTCAAATTTGTATTTCACATTTTTGTATTAATTTTATAAAAATAATATGATTTTTTTTCTTACTCCTACCCCGACCTACCCCTACCCATCCCTATTTCCAAATTTTTATTTTATATGAGGATATTATATGAGATTAAAAGAAATTTTGTGAAAAGAAAATGGTAAATGAGTCAAAAAAATTAAATGAATTAACAAAAATGATTTCTCTAGAAGCACTCCTCAAGAATCACCAAATTAGTGTTTCTGCTTCTCTTTTCATCTAAAAACACTTTTTGACTTTTTCTCAAAAAGTGTTTCTATTTACGACGGAAAATGTGTTTGGCCAAATAAGTAAGTTTACCGAAGCTTGGCCAAAGAGCACCTGTCTAATTTCAAAACTCATCCCAAATTTGGCGCCATTATCAGAAAAGCTTCAAACACAATCTTCATCTCAGAAACCCTAATTTAAAAAAAAAATGGTTCTTAAGCAAATCGCTTCTCGTAAACGTCCGGCGAACTCTAAAACCGGATTCGTTACTCCGTTCGCTCCGGCAAACAAAATCCCCAAATCCACTGATACAAATGTTCCACAAATACCAAAGTTAGGGCAATCGCAAACTGTAAGTTCGGTTGAGAAAATGATTTCAGTTCTAGCGGATGCCGGATGCACACTGATCAAACCGTCGGGTCCTCCATGTCTACCATCTGATCTACATAAGGTTCGAAACCAACTGCACCGTCTCTTCTCCTCCGATTCCTCTCTAAAGTCTGAGTTCCTTCAAGGTCTCTCGTATTACGTCAACTCTCACAGTAATCTTCACCGGTAAGCATGAATATTCATACTCCCATTTTACTTTTATATTGCGTTAGTAAGTAAATGAAAAGCATCTTAGAGTGTCCGTGGAAACACTACATCATTGTATATGGTTAAGTGTGTAAATGAATTTGTGTAAATTGTGAGTTTATACAATTATTAAAAAGAAATAGGTTTATGAAAAGATTATACTTCCGTTTCAATTTGTTTATTTGATTTTGACTTGTCACAAAGTTTAAGAATTTAAAGATGACTTTCAAATCTTGTGGTCTTAAACTAAAGATACTGAGAATATATCAAAATGTCATTTAATCTTGTGCTCTTAAACATGCAACGTGGAAAGTTGTAATTAAAGAGTTGATAGAAAGAAAAGGAAGGAGACGTTCTTTCTGATATGGACTAAAAAGGAAATTAAGACAACTAAGTTAAGAAATAGGTTTATGAAAAGATTAGAATTATTTTTGGAATAAACTGGGACTTAAGTTGGGATAGAGGGATCATTAGCTTATTTTGTGGGGTGGTTGAAGGGGCTGTGTGGTGAAGACGTTTTACTTTTCAACTTTACAGATTTAGGAGAGTTAAAAAGCAATGAAGTCAAATATTTGAGCAATGAAAGAGCTTTATGTTGTTTTTTGTTTATTTTGTACTATATGTTTCCTACTGAACATTTTATTACTTGCTAAAAATACTACTAGAAAAATAACTTTTGTGTTTTATGCAATCATAGGTTATTAGTTCTTTTTATAGGGGATATCAGGAATTTAAAGATGACTCCAGCTGCTTCTGTTATATGCATCATCTTATGTACTAAATGACAAGTGTACTTTTTGATCACACCCCAAAAACTTGGTACTGCTCTAGCTTGTAACGGCCTACGAGATATCTCAAGGGTGATACATACATGGTTATTGGCAAGAGACTGAATCCTAGTATAGAAAACAGTGGAAATGATAAATGTAGAATACTATCATTCCTTACTTTGTCAGTTATCACAGATGGGGTTTTAGATTCATTCATGGGAAGTCTTTGTAGATATCATTTTTATGCTTTGCAATAAATGGATCTCAAATGGTACAAAAAGGCTTTTGTGCTTCTTGGAAACACTAGATGCTAAATACTTGTGGTACAATAATTTTTTTATTCGTTATCCAAATCAAGTAATAAATGCTTGAGAAAGCTCCTCATCAGAATGTCTAATTGTTGCAACTATTCAATCACAACAGCATTTTATCATCTTCAAAACGTGATGGACTTGGATCGGTACGAAGTGACAGTCTGGCAAGAGTACTGCTACTGGTTCCTTCAGTCCAGCCAGACATTCAAAACTTGCTGCTTGAAAAGCTTCCTGAGTATTTTGATGTGGACCCTGCTGGAAATATCGGAGGGAGATCATCCTCTTTATGTCTTAAAGAAGACATAGCAAGGCTGATTCTGAACCAATTACGGTGGCTTGATTTCCTTGTAGATTCAGAAGCATTTACAGAAAAACTGTTTCAGGTGTTATCTATTTGCCCGGTTCACTTGAAGAAGGAGATAATTGGGTCCTTGCCCGAGATTATTGGGGAGAAAAACAACAAAACTGTCGTAGATTCGCTTCAGAAGATGCTTCAAGAGGATTCTTCCATTATTGTTCCCATGCTCGATTGTTTCTCTAACCTCCATTTGGATGATATCTTGCAAGAACAGGTTATTTTGTTGAACATGTATTAAAGTCAGAGGTCAATCTGCTAAATATTGACTTTCACCTGAATAACAATTTCTTTTTCTGAAATTTGTAAAAGGTCATTACAGTGGCGTTATCTTGTATCCGAACTATTGATGCGGAGTATATGCCCTGCCAATTGAGATTCTTACTGCTTTTGGCTACGCCAACCAATACTCGTAGAATTATTTCACACATCCGAAAACAGCTCAAACTTGTTGGAGCATCAAATGTTGGACCACACAGCAGAGTAAGATAAAGGGAAAGTCAGTCGTCAACAATGCAGAAGCTTCAATACTCAGTTTCATTTCTTTATACTTGATAATTTCATTTAGTCATTTATCAGTAGGTATAAAATATTAACTTCGGTTCTGCTCTTTATACATGGAGAGTTGTTGATAGGTAATTTGCCAAGAGACACTGAATGAACTGAAAAGCCTTGAGAAGGTTCAGGATCATAAGGTGATAGACATATGGTTGCTTATGCTTATATACAAGAACAGCGATCCTTTACAAAAGAGCGTTGAGAAGTTACTGAAGAAGAAAATTTTTGAGGGCTGTATTGTGGAAACTATGTTTGATCAATGTCTTTATGGGAATAAGGATTTGGCTCAGGTATGGTTTACACTTTGGTATTCATCGCAGAGCAAAAGCTTATATTCCCATTTCCTGTCCGAGCTATATTGGTACAATTTGTTTGTGTTGACTTATTATGCTCTATACTAGGATTATCTTCCTACCCTCCTTTCCATTTCTGAGTACTTACTGTCTTGCAAAGAAGACAAAGCTCGGGAATTCGGCATCCGTATGTACACAAATCTATTCAAAGATCTTGTGGATGGTTATTCAAGACAGGAAGTAAGATTGTCTTCTTCAAGCATTAAATAAATAATTTCTCCTGATTTTGGAAGTAAATGCAAAAGATTGTCCTGTATGCTGCAATTCTAATGATATGTTTTTTATATGAAGGTCCTTGGAGCATTAATTACTCATGTGGGCTCTGGGATAAGTCATGAAGTGAGTTCTGCTATGGATGTGATGGTCCTCCTAGCCTCAAAGTACTCACAGGAGTTGATTCCACTTTCATCTCATAACTGGTGGGCTTGTTGGCGCAATATTGTTACTGACTAGAAATTTTTTCTATAGAATTTAGTTATATGCTTATTTTGGTGCTTTTTTTCAGGCATCCTAGATTACTTGGAGACATTTAGCGTTGAAAACCTGCATAAGGTTGGTGACGCGATCACCGTTCTTCTCTTGGCATCGTGACTTAAGCCATTTCCTGGCCTGTTTGTGAGAAACACCTTTTATGTTTCAGGTGTATGAAACTTCAGTCTTCTGGCATTTTCTGCTGAAGTGAGTACAGGGCCCTTTCGATCTCCTATTTCGAATGAACTACTAGTGATTGTGAGAAAGCAGGTAAATGGATAATATGACACTCTAGGATTTGTGACAACATTCTTCTCTCAATTCACAATGACAACTTATCCTCTTTAAATCTTCTGGCAGCTGAGTAATTCTAATATTATTTATAAGAAGATGGGCTTACTTGGCACTCTTAAGATAGTCTCCTACCTTGGGGATGCAAATACTACGAAACATCTTTCATCATCTCAGGTAGCCTGCTAATACTTGAGTCAAGTTAATCTTATTCCAAGTGTTCAAATTAAAAGACATGATGTTGCAGTATTTTTGAATCATGTCTTGCCTGACCTTGTTCCAATTTTTTAATGCTGAAGTTTGTATTTCTGATTTCTATTAGTAGCATTGTATATCAGTAAACGCACTAGCTAATCATTCATTTAATAGTTATATAGTGTAGTCTTCTCAATAGGAAGGGCTACTAATAGAAATCAGAAGACAAACTTCAGCATTAAATTGAAGCATGACCAAAACTCCTAATCAGCATTAAAATTAATTTGAAGCATTCCAACATATACCATTCATTATTATACAACTTAAACAACTTCTAAGAATTCAAATTCATATTATTTCAAAATTTGAATTTCGATATAATGTTTTCTATATCAAATTTACTTTTCAGCTATTACTTCAATACTTTCTTCCAATACAACAAATATAATGGACAAGTCAATTAACATTTTAAACTTCTTATCCAGTCAAATGGCATATAAAATATGAGGAGTACAAATTTTAGTGCCAATAGAAGCAATATGGACTATGAGAATTCAATAATGGTGTTCTAGTTGTAGAAAGGACTTGTAGGAAAAAGCGGAAGATATGAAAAAGGTACTGGTTACATGTGGTTCTCTACTCAGATACACTGCATTGCTACATTTTGTGCTTTGCTGACTATCTTCAATTTATCTACTAGCACTCTAGGTTTTGAGTATGTTTCAATATTGCTTATAGGGGAAGTCTTTTTATTGGTAGATCTCTTCTATGTCTGTATCATAGTTGATAATTTTTTTGTTGGTTACTGGTATACATTTTCTTGAAATGGTAAGTAATATTGATATAGCACAACTGCCTTAGTACATTCTCCAAAAACCAAACAACCAGCGACTTTACCCTGCAAATGGTAAGTAATATTGATATGTAAATTCGTAATTATTAATTTTACAAATGAACAGGCTTCATTCTGTATTCATTCTATGCTTTGATTCATCAAATGTCAGGCCTGGATGGATGTGTTATCTTTCTATAGTAGACTTCCTTAATGTGTTTTCTATGAGAAGGAACCCTGAAGTTCCTCTCCAGCGACTTTACCCTGCAATATGCATCAGCAACTGTAGATAACTATGACCACGAGTCAGTTTTTTCTCAATAAAGAATCATATGCTGTGACAACAGAACTTTATAAAGCTAACAAGGGTTTAGTAATGCAGATTTCTGGAGAGCTTGCTAAACAGTCCCCTCAAACAGTGCTCTTATTCTTTACCTGAACTCCAACCTCATCTGGAGTCCTTGTCGCTGAACCAACTTGATCATAATAGAGATCAGGAGATGAAGAATGAGAATGGTAATGTTGGTCCATCACAAAAGAAGAAGAAAGAGAAGAAGAACAGGCAATCATCACTTACTGATGGAAAACTTAGGCAGCCGACCATCATGGATGTTTTGAGGAAAGCAGGTGCAGTTCCAAGCCTGGAACCAAGCGCAGGTCCTTCTGGAACGTGTTCTAAAGGTAGCGCCCCTGATCCATCAGGGAATCAACCACTTAAATTTAAATGCCAGCAAATGTAGATGTTTCTACCTCCGTGGAACATGTGGAAGCACAAAGACACAAATTCAGGCCTCTTTTGCTGGATTGCTTTGTCATCTTAACTTTTCAGAAG
The DNA here is from genome assembly GCA_029844215.1 of Przewalskia tangutica. Taxonomy (NCBI): domain Eukaryota; kingdom Viridiplantae; phylum Streptophyta; class Magnoliopsida; order Solanales; family Solanaceae; genus Przewalskia; species Przewalskia tangutica. The sequence continues at coordinate 19,841,131 of CM056721.1, forward strand.
GTAGTATTACTGTCTCTAATGAGTTCCTTTCTTTTGCTGTCTAAATAGGTTTTGATTTGAGCAAGCTAGTGCCTGAAGCATATGGGTCTTTTCACTAGTGAGTAGTGTCACTCTTTTAAATCCCTTTTTAGCCAGTGTATAACCTTCATTTGATTTTCCTTTTCTTTCCTGGCTATTGTGTCTGGATATTGTGGACTGGGTATTTCTTGTATCTCAAAGCTTCATTTTAATGTCTCTGCTGCACTGCCCAATCTGGAGAAAACACGTTTCCACCACTGAGGTGTTACTTTTCTGGGGGGTGTCATCTTGATACTTATCCTTTGTTTGATTATTGAATTGTATCTTGCTTCTTCAATCAAGGTTTAGTCAAGTGTCTAAATAATTAAGAAGATAATTGAGAGTTCCTTACCATGAATGCATCTCTTAGGCATTTTCGTGATATTTTCCATTTCACAATTTTCTCTTGAGCACGAAATGCTTTTAGTATCATGATAGAGTATTCACATAGTGAAGTCAGCTGCATATAGAACTCTAATGATGCCTTTCCGAAAGAAAGGATTTAGTTTTGTGATGAAAGACTTGGGGATTGTGTGATTTGAATTATTTTACCTGATTTGATCAATGTTTATCACGTGATATTCATCAAATCAATTTCATTAATTGCTTAGTATTTGGTTGTCATATGAGAATGTCACCTTTTGGACTAATAGCCACCGTACTACTCTGATGAAAGTAGTTAATATTGTTATTATTGAATGAACACATCTAAATAATCAGAACTAGTTTTCCAACCAAATCTATGTAGACTATTGTTCTGATGATGAGTTGATTGATTGTCTACCAACTCAGCCCCTACTCTTGTGATCAGTTGATAGATTTCATTGCTAACTTGCATCTTTTTTTGTTTCATTTTTACCTTCCCTTGTTCTAATATGTAAAGGAAAAGTAACATATCTTTCTTAGCTCACTAGTCCTTTGAGGGACAACTCTAGTTCTATTCTGACAATTTATGCAATTATATTTCCCTTCAATTAATAGTAGTAAAAAAAGAGAGGAGATATTCTGAACTGATAGAGAGTTCTGATAAAGTTGACACTTGAAATCTTTTGCAATGTAGAAATCATATCTGGCCTGTACAGTGTTTCTAACTTGTTTAAGTATGTTTTTTCAGTGCAGACTCAGGATTCCTGCTGTGCAGATCCAGCTTCTGAGGTATTCAATGAGCTCTTTTAGTCATGCCCTCTTCACTAGGGTGTAGATGAATCTCTCACGCCTGTGTTCAGTTCCTTTTTCCCGTTTTAATTGTTTAAATTTATAATATTTGGAAATTGGTGCATATATTCTCATGTACTCATATTCAGACTTTAATCTTTGAGAATATCTAACTCCGTGGTGGTTCCAGTTGCCCCTTTGTCTGTATATTCTGAGTGTTACTCCTGCTTTTGGTGAGATGAAAGTAATAGAGTTCATAAGCAAAATTCAGCCACTATTTCCTTCCCTTAGAAGGCATTTGGACTCTGCAGTATCTGGTGTTAGAGAAGGTATTACAGCAAACTTTGTCAGATGCCACGGAAAAAAATTGCCAAATTTTAGAATATCTTACACGGATTTTATGCAGATACAGAAACATGCCCAGATCATTGGAAAACTCATTCTGCCTTTGCTGGAAATCCTGATATACCCAACATTACAAGCTTTAGACCATCAGTTTATAGATCTGTCATAAAAGAGACACTTCAATGCTTTGGCAAGGTAAAACATTTCTGTCATAATCTCCCCTCTGAAAAGCAAAACTAAAAGAAATGGAGGGGTGGGGAAGTAACTTCCTTAAAGAATTTCTTATCAAATTTGTATCTCATTGTTTTCTTTTCTTTTACCTCAATTGCAGATGTTAAACATTCCGGATGTTCAGTGAGACAGGTCACTACTTTCTAATCTTCTGGAGGCATTCCAGCCAATCAGTATAACAGACTGCTTTTTCCAAGGCATGCAATTGATTCCATCACCAGGAGACATAGGTTATTTATATGCTGGTGCATTTTCATTCGTGGGTGATATCTTTGATGCAGGTATGCTGCTCTTATGAATTTGTTCTTTTGGTTCACATATTTCTTTCATTTATCGATGAAGAAAATGTTAGCCCCTACCACTTGACTTTTTTCCTTGCAGCGTGTGCTGTCTCATTTGCTTTGGCTTCCAAAGTATTGTTAAGCTTGGAATCTGTACTTGTGTCTATCCGAACTATCCTAGATAACGATCTCAACGATATTGGAAAAGATATTCACACAGGTTTTTCAAAGGAGCTACTTTCTTTTCTGTCCAAGAAGCTGGGAACTTTTGCTTAAAAACTCTTGATGCAAAAGTGTGATGGTGTTAATGACATTGAAGATGGTCAGAAAGTCAAAGTATGTTAATCTAGTGGCTCCAGCAAACATCACCATTTTTTTTCTTTGGATGACTGCTGACTTGATTAATTTTTAATTGCAGGCAGAGGTCATTCAAAAGCTTTTACGAATTTACTTGGAAAATTGCCAGTCCACTTCCAATTCCCTAAGTGAGCTTGCCTGCTCTGTTTTGCCCCAGGTGCATATATTAGGTGGTTTTACATAGTTGCTGCTTTGACAGATCATTTGTCGTGCTTGAAGCGGAAGTGAAAACTTTAACTGTGATACACTCCTAGACAAACCCTCAACTTAATCATCTCTGTTTATGTCAGGTTTCATCACGCAGATCTGCAGTGGAGGATGGCTGTAGTTTTCCTACTCTCTGTCCTGCAACATTTTGCATTTGGTACCGGGTAATGGTAATATTTCTACTATGCACTCTATTCTTTGTGCATTATCTTTCACACAGATTATGTGTGCTTAAGAGACGGTTACTGAAGATGATTTAATGGTGCAGCATGAAGAGAACCTTGTCATGATTAACCGCTTGGTTGGTACCAAAGGTCCAAAACTACGTACTGCCATATTATTCAGAAGCTACACATCAACAGATGGACCTTCCATGATGAAAATAACTGTTATGTTCTTCTTTACCTGCTTAGGTTAAGAAAATTTCACTTCTGGAGAAAGCCAGGGGTGGTGGTGAAGTGGAAGATGTCAAATGCCTTCTGAAAAAACTACAACAATCTGTTAATGTGGTTGTATCTTTAGTCAACATGTGCAAGACTCATGATAAGGTTGTTATCTTGCTTTAAATTTCTTATTAAATTGCCATTCAGCTTTCTTATACTGATATAATTAGTGTTGACTAATAGGTCACGTCCGTGCAATTGCTGTCAAGTTTGGTGGGAAGTTTGTTGACTCTTTCCTCAAAGGTACTTACCTCTATCATGGGTCAGGGTATAAGGGCTTGTTTATTTCGGTTAAGGGAGGGTGATGTCTTCGGCCTCATCTTTGATTGTAACAAAATATGACGTATTGGAATTAACAAATGTCTTCAGCTTTTGGCTTCTTACAGGGGCAATTTGAATTGCATCGTGAGCAAATAATTCAGTTGGTAAGATGAGTGAATCACTGGTTTGAACTATAATAGATGCGAAAAACCCGACTTTACATCAAGGACCTCTCTATATTTTGTTGCTAGGTTAGAGAGCTTCAGACGGCAACGAGAACTATACAGACGCTGTGTTCAGAAGCAAAGGTTTGTACAGAAATCCCATATGTTTTTGTCAGGCTATGCTCATTCGTTGCGGCGTACACATCTTTCTGCACTCTCATTTGTGTTTTCCTTTCTTTCTGGCAGGGCATGAAACAAACAGCAATAACCAGCAAAATCCCCATCACCAAAAGATCTATGGAGCGGTTCTTATTTCGTTTTAAGGAACTTCTTCACTCAACGTCAAGTGGATGCACTTTTTGGATGGGTATTTAACCTTGCATTTACCTGATATTACTGTAATCAGATAGTTGATCGAATGATGGTTTATAATATTATTATTTGTGCTAATAAAGTTTTCTATGATTTAAAGCCAAAATCTTTCCATGTTCAATACATGCACGGATTTGATTGATCTGGTATCAATTTGATCCATTCTTGGAATGCATGCACCACATCTGTTTTTTTTAATTCCAAATGAATTGTGATGCTAGAAGAAATTCTTTTTAAAGCCGAGGGTGTGATGGTCCTTTTCCAGATTTAGAATAGTATAATGATCAAGTTTCATGCTTCTGGTGATTCTTTCTGGTGTCTCCACATATATGTGGAAGTTTGTTAACAGTTCTGTTGCATGGATAGCTAGCTCTGTCTATTTGTAGAAGTTTTTTATGCTTCAGCCTTAAATTTATGTAGGCCAAACATATCTGAATTTCGTCCTCACATGATTGATTGCTTTAACCTGTTTCTTCATTTTGGCAGGCAATCTAAAGCATAAAAACTTTATGGGGGATATAGTAAGCTCCCAAGCATATGTAGATGATCAAAATGACAATATGGATAATGTTTCTACAGAAAATATGAATATAGATGAATCCACAGATATTGCCGGTGAATGAGGCCCTAATTAATTCAAGCAACAAGAGCTGACCCAAAATGATATCTCTGACACAGCCACACCCGACTCAAGACAACTATGTGAGCTCTATTGATTTCTAACTCGTCTAGTATGTATGTGCATGGTTGGTGGGAGGGTAGATCCTTAGGAACTTGCCCATCCTGTTTTTATATACGACACTGCATTTGCTCTATATTCCATCCCTCGCACCTCATGCTTGGTTGCCCATCTGAGAAATGACGGAATAGACATAATTTCCGTGGTTTACTGCCCAATACAATGCGTGAAAGAAAGAATGTATTGTGTTCTTATATACTATTGAGCGAAAGTTATAATATTACAATTTGAGAAGTCAAGCATTTTTTTCTTTGAATGTGACATCTCAAACATGTTTTAAAATATTTAAATAATAGGATTTATTTAAATAGTACTTTTGTATAGTCCCTAAATATGTAGGAGTGAGTTTTAGTTCAAAATCAAGAATTGATATCCGAATTTAGGCATGAAATTAGACGCATTGACTCTTGTAATTTGAACCCTGCTTTTCTAGTAGGGAATATTTTACTGTTTGTGCCTCTAGATAAACAATGGAATAATCTGATGATTCTTTCATGTATTTGCTGGTTTTTGCACATCTCACAGATTAGCCATGGGAAGAACTGTTATGGTTTAGCCCTTATTGCCTTGTCGCAATCAGGGATTGTTGGCAATATTTGTTGCATGGCGACTATAAAATGGCTTCCCCTAAGTTTCAGACCAGCAGCTTGCATCTATTGTTGGAAAGCTTCTGCGCAGAGTGTCCTTCTGATACATGCTCCTATAAGGATATGGTTGTAACTTGTAAGTAGCCATCATTTCAAAGTTTTTTTTCAATACAGATGTTTGTAATTTCCTGAATGCCTTCACCATGGATAATGTGAATACACCTTTTTTCCCCAATAAAAGTTGCTGAAACAAATTAGCATGTGTTGGATTCTTGTTAACTTGGTATTGAGCTTGGGAATAATACATGCACGTAACAACCTCCTTCAACCCAGATCTTTGATCTGAGATGGTCAGAGCTGTTCTTACCAATGTACCAAACGAAGAATACGAGAAGCTCAAGCTCATATTCTCCGTATTCAACTGTAAATGTGGAAGTATTTGATGGGAAAAAAAACAATCTCTTTCTCTATGGTAACGACTAAGGTGAGTTGTAAAGAGAGCCAATTTGTTGGTTATTTAGGTTTCCTCTTCCATTTTGGGAAGGCAACGGGGCGGGGCAGTTTTGACACTTTGTGGGACGGGGTGGGTTTGGCTTTATGTGGGGGCTGGGCCACGGGCGGAGCTACAGCCTCCCAGGGGTGGTCAGATGAACACCCGTTGTCGAAAGATTATACCGTGTATTTAGGTCAAATACCACTCCATATGACGATATGTCTCAGTTTGAACACCCTTGACACAAGCAAGAGCTGCGTCCCAGTGGTCTAGGGTGTTCATATTGTGCTTGGAGGCGCGGGTTCGAATCCAAATTGTAGCGTCGTGTGCTCCTTTTTGGACTATTTTGTTTGTAGTGGAGAAACTGTCAACATTCTATTCCTCTCAATTTAACAATTAATAACCTAAAAGTTTCCTACTAAAGGAGTAACTCTTAAAACTTTAAAGTTGTTTAAAAACAACCTACTCAGTCTTTAAACTAATTTTTTTTGTTAAACAAATCTTAAAGTTTAAGGCTTCATTTGTTTGCACTTAATGGTGATTTGAATTCAACCCATTAAGTGCATTTGTTTTACAGGTCTAGCCTATTAAGTTCATTTGTTTTGTTTCCTTATGAAGCGTCTTAATAGGTCTGAATGAATCAGACCATCCAAACTCATTTACAATAATATGTCTTATTTCACAAAACCTTTCACGACTTCTCTTCTCATAAAAAATTTCACGCCTCTAGCTATCCTTTCTATACCAAATACTATTAAGAACTTTTGTTGCCGTAAATATTAATTGATTAACTACAACAACAAAATTGTTTTCTTGAATCTATCAAAAATTTAATTTGAAATCTTATGTGTAAACCCAGTTCATGATCTATTTTGTACCAGAAAAATTAAACATGGAGAATCCATCTTATCAATAAAATCCCTACCTTCACTTCTCAAGTATCATGTTCAAGAAACAACAAAGAATGCTCACAAATTGTGTCAAGCATTGAAAAGTTCTCTTTTTAATCGTATTTTAATAAAGTTTGTTACTAGAAAACAACTTGTGGGATTCAACTATAACAACTCTCTTTAAATCACTTTCGGTTGACAAAGAAAGGTTTACCATTCAATATTAAGCACAAATTCTTAAAAAAATTTATGTTACCTTGTTATAATATATTTTTATATTGATATATAACTTTTATTTGCATTTCAGATGTTCAAATTTATCTTTGTAGAAGAAAAAAATAGGAGATAGTTCAATTTTTTAAATCAAATATGAATATTCAAAATATTATTTTGTATAAAAAATAAATATGTTTTGTTGAAATGAGTTTTTTATAATATTTTATTGATATAATGATTAATTCTATATGCATATTGAAAACAAACCATCCTCATCATTCAATATTCAGATCTTAAGACAACATTTTAATATTCAGGTGTGTATTCAGATTCAGATATCTAGATCTTAATGCACATCTTAATATTCAGATGTGTAGTCAGATTCAGATATCTTAATCATAATGAAAACAAATGAGGCCTAAGAAATTTCTTTAACAAAAAGCTCTAATCTCTCTCTCCTCTTTGGTTCTAGGCTTCTAAAGTTCTACTCTTCAACCATAATTAAATTATTTAAATCATACATTTATTAGTAGAATTTTTTTGTTGTCTGTTATGTTAATTTTGATTTATAAAATTGTAGTTCATTAAAGTATTTGTATGATTTAGCTAAATATTGCATTGTTTGATTTAAATTTTTGGTGCACATTCAACGCAAAATGAAATACTTCTCTAAAGTTTGAACACCCTTGACGAGATTCCTGACTCCGCCACTGGGCTGGGCGGGTTGAAACAACTTTTTTGAAAAGTCAATTCGGGGCGGGGCAGGTCGCGTATTCCCTTTCCAGTTTTATAAAAGTTTTGCAGTTTCCTCTCCAGTTTTTTAAAAATCATTATACATAGCAATACTTCATCTTATTCTTTCTATCCGTTCACTTGGCTTTACCGTTCAAAAAAGCTTCAATACTTACATTTCAAACCTTTTGGAACTTTATTTAATTTCACTTATATTATATACTACTAATAGTTAGCAAAGGCATCGTCACTATTTCATTTTTAGCTTAGAATTCTATAGGAGCAAGAATGCAGCTTCTGCTCCAACATCACGTTCCATTTCTGTTTTTTGGCTTTGGTACATAGTGCCCTACGTGTTGCTATATTTATTAGTGCAAACTTTTAAGATCTTACGGCATACTATTATTGCAAAATCACCGGTGAAGGTCCCGCCGGGCAACTGGGGTTTACCGTTCATCGGAGAAACCACCGACTTCATGGTTTCCATAATGCCATTAATAGCAACAATGGCTTCTATGATTTTGTCCAAGTTCGAAGGCTCAAGTAAGACTAATTTACAATAATGTCATGTTCAGAGTAGGATTTTTTTTTTTTTTTTCACCCAGTTTTATAAAAGTTTTGCAGTTTCCTTAATTATAGTTGTATTTTTTAACAACTGAAAAAAACATAATATTAAATATTTGTATTTTAGTAAAAATAATAAAAATGATAAAGGAAAAATATCTGCGGGGCGGGGCGGTAACCCACATAAATGGTTATCAGTTTGTCCCATTGGCAACGAAACAGAGAATACTGATGTCTAAAATACACTGTCGCCTTAGTCTTCAGTTTGAGGCATATTGGTTGTTGGTCATAACCTTGCTTTGTGGGGGCAACTGCCATTTTAATTTAACAAACAAAACCATAATAGTGTTGTAATATGAAGAACAAAAAAAGAGGCTCAACTATTTGTTTCATTCGTGGGGAAAAAAATTAACTGTTCCATCGACCAAACTAACCATTTATGTGGTTTGTTCGTTCTCCTCAACCTGATGACCTCTTATCCGAGTTCTAAATTCTTCTTCTAATGGATGAGGGAGCTATATGTCGTTTTTGGTGATTGAAGGAAGTATCATTTTTATCCTTGAAGGTTTTTTCAGTTGTCTTGACATTGATATGTTTGATTGTGCATGGTGATATTTCACATCCCGTATTGTAATTTGATTTGTTTGAGCAAGTCAAATTTGTTGTTCTAACGTCGACCAAAATGGATATAATAACTTATTAAGAATGTATCTATCTTTTGTATACCGTTTTGTTGCTTAACCGTGATTAATCAATATGTAACCTCACATTAATTTTATCACTTAAGCATGGTATAACTAATGTGATTTAGTGTAAACATCATATTTATGTAGTTTTTTCTCACCTTCATTTAATACTTGAGCACCAATTTAGTTAATGATCAAGCTAGAGTTTAATATCTATGAATAAAAGGGCAGCCCGTGCACTAAGCTCTCGCTATGCGCGGGTCCGAAGAAGGACCGGACCACAAGGGTCTATTGTACGCAGTCTTACCTTGCATTTCTGCAAGGAACTTTACCAATTACTCCAAGGTTCCCCTTCTTAATATCTATGAATGGATGCTGTAGAAAAGATTTCCACTAACATAAAGTGAAATACATGTAACTTGATACCCTTAAGATGGTAAGTGATCTTTTACAACTGATAAACTATGGTGATAGTGTAGAAATCCATCACATTATCAATGTGTCTAAGTTTTGTCGATATTATTGGAGAAACGACAAATGTCTACTCTGATATTTCTCTTTTTGACTTAAATCCACCCGCATTCAATTGGTTTATATCAGATTATGTGAATTTATAACAAGCAAACTTCAGATTTCTCCTATTTGAATTAGTTAGTTACACCATTATTTATGGATTCTTGTCGGTTGCGATTTAATTGTAATTAAGTTGTTCATATCTCAATTTTAATGAGTTCCCACTGTTCTCCTGGGAAAAAAAGTATAGGAAGAGGTAACATCTTTCCATTTATAAAGCACTTGCACGGTCTGGTTAATTGAAAGGGAAGAAGCAGAACTAGCAATAGAAACATCAAGTTTTTAATCAGTTGGAATGTCTATGTCAAACAAACCGGCAAAGGAGCCGATTGTTTATGTTCGGAAGAAAATCCGCAAGACCAAAAGAATGGAAGAAGTATTTGGTAATGTTGTTACCTTCTCTTCTCAGCAGGTATCTTTTTTTTTCTTTGCCTTGTTTATTTGTATGTTGTTCACATTTCAGATCTCTTGCAAGCAGAAAATGAATCCCCAATTCTCACGCTCTTGTAAAAATAAAATATAAGAGATCAACTAAGCCGAGCGAAAAGGGTTTTTGCATAGGAGGAACTTTATTTCCCCCAATTTAGGCCCTCAACTATTGGGTCGTAAATGTTATGGCGATCACATTCTTAGCTCAGAACACACGACATCTAAATTCTAAATTTATTACTGCGACAAGCAGGTTTGTGCCCATGTTAGGATTTTGACATGAGTCAAGGATTGGTCTGATTAGTCTCACTTCTGAGCTGTCCAAGGTCAAGCCCACAAAGGGAGCCCTAACCCCTAGTGGGAGGCTTATCTAACTCGACTCAACTTCAAATATGAAATTTTGTTTGCATACTCAATAATTCCCCCCTCAAAATTAAGTACCATAGGGCATATCGCCAAGATTCATAGGCGTCGAAGATTGCCAATTGGGTTGTTCTGACCAAAAAAGGCATGCACCTTTTTGGCATTGAATAGACGAGTTAAGCATGTCTACCTGGTGATCTACAAGCATCCTTGTTGCACACTTTCTATAAATCTGTGTCCATCCAATCAATTGATGTTCATGCCATATAGAAATAGGCTCAACAAAAATCAGACTAAGGACCATGCTCTCTGTTTGTCTGTAGATTCGTTGAATGTCATTCACATCATTTGATGATTACTCATGGCCAACCAAAGCTCAAATGATGTCACAACCCAAGATAGTGAATCGACCCGTTCCACACCATCACACCGTTGATCACTTCATAGACCACAACAGGAATGCTACTCCCCTCCATGTTCATATTATTCTCAGAGAACTTGATAACTAGATATCACGTGGAAATTAAAACTTATTTGTTTAGAAATAATAAATCAGACTATAAAAGAAAAAATATTGAAGAACTGAAAGTTCAGTGGTTTGTTCAATTGATTTACATTGATGAGTGGAAACGAAAAATCCACTACTTCAATGAGAATATATAAAATTAATTGTCTCACAGATTCTCTCCTTAAACTAGACTATCTTACTTTCAATGTTGTCATATATTTTCAGTTTATGACACTATATGCATGTGATATATATGTGATTTTCTCTTGATTAAATGAAAAAGGTAAGCTTGCTTTTCACTATATCCTTAACCAGTTCTTATTCAAAACAACATGATGCTCATTTGACACATGAAAGTCCTGTGAGATTTAAGGATGAAGCCACAACAATTAACCAAAAGTTTCAGTTTTTGAATCCTTACGGGTTCTTGTACCCCAAGGGCCAAGACTGGTGGAGATCTGTTAATGAGGTGTTACTAGGGCTACACAAAAAATGGACCGGACCGAAAAAACCCCTGGACCGAACCGGACCGATTTTTTCGGTCCGGTCTTTGGTCCTACGTTTCTGAAAATTCGGTCCTCGGTCCGGTCCGGTCCGGGGTTTTTTTTCCGGTTTTTAATGTATATTGGACCGGACCGAACTTGGACCGGACCGGACCGAATTTTTCGGTCCGACCTTTCTGGAATTTCTGTCCTCGGTCCGGTCCGGTTCAGTCCTCGGGTTTTGTGCAGCCCTAGGTGTTACAAATGAGTACAATTATCAATTACCCATTTAACATTGTTATTTTTGGCAGGACAAAGAAATAGGTCAAAAGAGTTTTGAAGCTTTACATAAAGAACCCAACAAATACGTTGCTAAGAAGGAAGCAAAGACTAAAAGGGGAACCAAGTGTTCCAATACCTCAAAGTCGTTGAATACTAGACAATGCAAAGGTAAATGGGTTGTTTATTTGCATTTTAATCAAAATTCTCTTGTAAGAATTGATTGTGTACTTTTTGAGCCTCCTTAAATTCGTTATGTATAGGTAGAGGGGCTGCAAATACTAAAATTAGAGATAATAAAGAGGAAAGGCGCAAAACCTGGAAGCCTCAAACATCAGATTTTAGCAAATACTACAAAATTTTGACAACAGAAGAAGAGACATATCTGAATCAGTTTGCTCTTGTAAGTTACATACAGTTTCTTGTGTAAGCTTCAAAGTATTTCACTATAACATGCTTATATAGTAAGTATGTTATTATACAATTAAGAATTGGTTATGTCTAGATAGTTAATAAATACTTTTACAACCTTCTTTTTAAATTTTATACAATTTAGATTTAGTTTCTAGTATAATTTTTCCTTTTTAAAAAAAAAATATTTAAACTAAAAAAATCTTTGCGGCTTACTCTTCTACATGCCTTACGCCTGATGCCCCATGCCAAGATAGAAAAAACTCCCATTCTGATATATATTACTTACAATTTACATGTAGTTTCTTTAGAAGAATTCTTGATTGAGTTAATCTTATATATGATGACTAACACATACTTAGTACTGTAATATAATTAAAATAAACAATAAATTTGATAATCCTTTCTTTCTACTGTTATAGGTTGATGGGAACATAGACTATGTGGGTAGTCAATTGGAATTTACCAAGGACTTGGGAGAAACAGCACAAAGGCAAGCAGACACACAAGTTTGTAGCTTGAACAACTCTCTGCAATTTCCTCCTCGTAATAATACTTCTTGGAGCACCTATAATGCTAAGAGAAAAGGGAAGGAGGTTCATCAAGAGAACAACACTACTATGGATTTTGCAGATATTTATGCTCAAAGAGGAAATAAAGGTATCACTATCCGTGAAAAAAGTGTGAATTCTGGATCAGAAGAAATGGCCAAACTTTTGGTAACAAACAATAATCATTGGAACCAAGTGAGTCCTGATTATTTTCTTAGTAATAGTATGAATGAAATTAATGTATGGCCAAGACATCATAAGCCAAGAGTAATAGTTCATCCATCCAAGATTATTAGGCCATCAACATTCAGCCAAAACTCTGATCAGAACATGCAGAGAACATCAGTGTCTGCGACATCGGATTTCTCTTTTATGAAATTGCTAATGGAGGATGATGATAGCTCAACATTGACTGATGAAGAATTACTAAATGAAATAAAGTTCTTTGATACTCAAGGCTTATCATCTGAAGGACAAAGGGTGCAGCAATGGTCCTGCAGCCAAGTAGGAAATTATCAGTTTGAGAACACTTTGCAGCAGATTAACTCACAAAGTTGTCAGTATCAAGTGTTGCAGCAACCCCAGCAAATGTCCTTCATGGATTTGCTGACGAGAGAAGATATATCACTTGATTTGGATTCTGCTAGTCATGTCTTTTGATGTTCTTTCTCCTTGAATTGATTGTCAGATTTAGTTGTTGATGGTGTAGCTGACCGATTATCAAAGACGAATTAGATGGACAAAGTAGCATATGAGAAAAAAGAAATGAACTAGGAAATAGGGTTGGAGATTCTGATTTCAAAAATTTACCTGCAGGACTGATTTTTTTTTCTATGTTGCGCTATAGAAACAGTTTCAAAGATCTGTTTTAACAAGTGTTTTTCCATGCTTTAGCTAAAATTGACAGCTAGCATCCATAAAGGAAAGAGCAAAATACCAAGTAAGCAATACATGGAAGGGCATTTTTACATTGAAAATTGGCAAGAATGAACAAAAGATTTTAATCTGATTACTCCAAGGGACCAAGACATTCTAATGGCTTACTTCATATTTATGTTTACTATGATTATGCTTACTTGAATACAGTTGCATCAATACATTCCACATGTATTGCTGTCAATGCCGTCAGAAGCATATACTGGAGACTGAATAACTACCAGTATCGGCACTGTTGTAAGGTGGTGGCTACTGCTGGCCATAACTAGGTTGGGTCATGCCTATTGGCTTCAATTGGGTTACAGATCATCCGTTCAGACATGTCTTAATGTTGTTTCTCCTTGAATAGATTGCTAGCTCTCGTTTTTTGATGGTCTAGTTGACCAATTATCTAAAGTTTAACTACATGAGGAAACATTAAACTAGGAAATGCTGTTGATAATTCTTATTTCATAATCACAATAAGTTTACAAAATCTATTAAGTTTAGCATGCTTGGCTTACGAAAAGCAAATTGAGAGTCCTTTCGTCCAAGTCTTGATCCTCAGGAAGCTTTCATTTACCACAATAATTTTTTTCCAAAAAAAAGTTAATTGCAAAATTTAATTTATACATGTCCCAAACTTGAAAATTTGGAAGATTTAGGGGAAATGGGTTATTCAAACCATTACTAAACAGCTAAACAATAGAAGAAAGCTGTTACATAGTGTCATATCTAAACAGGCAAGTTAATATTCCGAACGCCAGCAAAATCCAAGTTCACATATACTTATTAACTGCAACTTGAGGCTGATTCGGCGTTCAAAGAAAACAAACATCTTTTCCTGGAGGGTTGAGGTGACTATATTTACATCAAAATCATAGCAGTGCTTCAGATGTTTCACGTCTAGTCTAAGCTAAAGGAACTTGACAACGTTCAGATATCAAGTTTACATCTATTGCGGTTCTTGAACACTGCTCTGGAATCCACTTAACGTCCAATCACTGCTCTGTGGAATCAGTTGGATGAACAGTCCTTGGCCCAGTGACCAGGCTTACCACACTTAAAACAAGTGCTTGAATTGGAATACTTTACCCCTCCATCAGCAGCAGAGCGTTGAGAAGAAGACTGGGGACAATTGTTTGCCCAGTGCCCAGCATTGCCACATTTGAAACAGGAAGAAGTGACTGGATTGTGGATTTTGTTGGTTGAGCCATCCATTTTTGGATAAGTTTGAGAGCTATTAGATGAATTTGAGAAGCTAGCATTGGTCGGGTTGTCGTTACACCATTTGAAGAACCCACAACTTCCCTAGAACAGTAAACAACAAATTAAAAGCCATAAATATAACGAATACATTGTATTTGGGCCAGTTATTTCCTTCCTTCAATACCACAGAAAAGAAAAGAGGAAAAACAAACATACAACAGCAAATTAGAAACAGGAACTCTTGCTGCAAACATCTTTTTTATAAATCTGCAGCAAATATACTTGTTGGTAACGAATGGAGTTGAAATGTAACACTTAGTTTGTTGTATGGGCCAGTGCTCCTACAACAATTCACGTCATCTTTGGATACCTGACTTTTCAGTTTTTTTTATAAGGTAAATAATTACAAATTAGACCCATGATTGTATTTGTATATACGACATGATTTCAGTTATTAAAATCACTACCGAGATTGGTCATGATCCAATGATTGTATTTGTATATACAACATGTTTGTTAGGTTGTCCCACGTAGTTGAGAGAATGGATTGTTGTCACCTTAGATAGCTGAGCAATTCTTCATGTCCTTTTAGATTAAGTTAAGCTCAAGGTCTATTTCCTTAACATAGTAATGTTTCCTAAAGTTGGGCCTCTTCTTATGTTATCCACACTTTTGGAGTGCATGGGGGGTGTTAAAAGTGACTCACATTGGTTAAGGAAATGAGTTGGAACTTCATTTTTTTGATTTGTAGGTCCATTTTCTAAAACATGTTTAAGAAATTAGAACTTCAACCAGTCATGTTGAGTTCTCAATTGCACTCTAGATGAGATCCAACTATTCTACTACGAAACGGGGCAAGAACAGTAATCCGTGCTGATAGTGAGAACTTCAACAATCAACCATTAGTCTTTTGATATAACCTCTTTCAAAGGCAAATGAAAAGACAAAAGACAACTGTGCAGAGTTCAGGTGTAATTTTTCTTTATAACCAAGAAATTTCATGAGGGCTAGAGGTAAGAGCGCAACACGTTATATGCAGTTTAGGTGCACTTCATGGGTTCAAAGCCTGCAGCAGAGATAAGCCGAACATCTAAATGGAAAATCAAAGTCAAGTTTTCGCCTAAGATACCTAGTTGTCAATCCTTGCACCAGAATCTGCTATTGAAGATTTGTGTTGCTTGACTTTACTCTAATTCATTACCACCTGAATACAAATTTGTTTACAATATTTGTCCACCTGAGTACAAGTTTGTTCCATACCTGGCAAAAACTTGTAACTAACCACTTGAGCTTTCTTCATTTTGCACTAAACACTTTTACTCCCCTTTTTCTTCAAACCAATCATCCCTCAAAAGACTTGATCAGTTTATTCACCCAGACTGATTCTAGACAGAAATGTGATCCTAGGACTACTTTCTGAATTCTGATTTTGTGTCATTATTAAGACTTTATAGAGAATGAGATCACTGCATGACTTAAAAAGCACGAATTAAGGGTAACATATCAAAAGGATGATAAAAGCTTTTCCTTTTCATCCAATTTTGTGAAATCAAATGAGCCTATGTTACCCAGGCACATAGTATGCATTGTGAAGCATTTCAAGTACTCAGACATTTAATCTCATTAAGATATGCAGCCAACTAGAAAAACAGAAAAAGAAGAAGAAATAAGTGATATCAAACCTGATTAGATGGGCATTTGTAGAACTGCTGACCAATATTTTTTCCTGTTTTGGCTGTCAGAACTAGGCATGTGCCAGAACCACATGGACATGAAAGCTCAGGGAAGGAGGAATTAACAGAGTAACTCGGGCCTCGGGTGGTCAGAGTATCGGTAACTGAAGGTTGGTCACACCACTCAAAGAATCCACAACCACCATTCTCCTGAGAAAATAACCAAATCTGAATTAGAATTACAAACTTAACACAGTATTGGAAGTCCGGATACTCAAATTTCAGCGCACACAGTAGCATACCAAGAAACTAACAGTTTGTTTGGATGGTTGTTACCTATTGTATTATATTTTTTTGTTAGTTTAAATACAATGTTTATTTTGATTGTCACTCAAATTCTATTGTATTGTACCATTATACCCACCGTTAGATAACAACGAAAAGCCCCATTTTATGTAATGACCGATTTGGTGTGATCACGTTGTTACCTTATTTCTTTTTCTCATTTTTGTCTTTACTTATTATCTAATAATCTTGTTTTATCCTTTACCCTATCTTTTTATAATAGCTTTACCGGGTATCCTACTTTTATTGTAGGTTTATTATTCAACGATTGGAATCAATACAATCTATTCAAATATTGTATTTATCAAAGTACTATACAATACAATATGATAAGATACCTTATGAAACAATATGTAACAACCATCCAAACATAGTGTTAAGTTCCGATACAAATCTAGAAGCATGAAAGTGTTGCACATTAGGTTGACGTGATTGCACCTGTCTGATAGGGCATTTGTAGAACTTACGGCCACGATTCTTCTCAGTATTGGCAGTAAGTACAAGGCAATTACCAGATCCACACGCACATATCTTCTCAGGAAAGCTAACAGAATCATTATTAGGAGGATTAACATCGCAATCGCGAGACCAGTGCCCTGATTTCCCACACTTAAAGCACGAATCAGTAGCATCGGAACTAGACAAGTGATAGCTACTATGTGATTTGTAGGCGTTGTTAATGGAAGCATTTGTGGATCCTTTTTGTTGGAATAAAACGCTTTTGTTACCTTTAAGAACCGCAATATAAGCTCCTTCTTCCACACTGATCGTGTTCTTATTGGTGGCGTCGGAGATGCGGCGGCGCTTGGCGGCGGAGGAAAGAGCTTCAGCTTCAGCTGCGGCTACCTGAGATAGGAATTCTTCGTCTTCAATTTCCGCCATTTCTCTCTCTCCGATAGAAGATTTTGGGCTCAACACTCGCTTCTACATTTCCCCGCCAACTTTTCCTTTTGTTTATTTGTTGGGTAAAGGGTCAAATTTACCCTTGAATTATGCGAAATGAAATAAATTTGGGCTATGTTAAATTTGAAATGTCAATTAGAGTCGCGGCCCTTCGGGGAGGCGCCTGATGCGCGATTTATGCACACACTAACGCAAGTGCACGTGTCGTGACAAGTAATATAGTCTAGAAGACCTAGTTATCGTCCTCAAGGATTAGTGTTCAATTCTCAAATTCTATTCTATGGTATCTATTTGGTAGCCGATGATTGATAAATTGTTTATAACTATAATTAAGAATGCTAACTAGACTACTTTGTTTTACTTCAGTTATGGTGGAAATAGGGCTTCCAAATCTCCTCAACTATCCGCTCATCTTACTTGTTAATGCAATTAATTATGGTTCTTCTTCTATTTTGAGATAGCAGGTTAACTAAGCCGTTTTATACTCCTGTTAAGGTAATATAAACACTCAACCCCAATATAGAACCCTTCTACCTTTCGGTGATAAGATTGACTATAAAAGAGGATTAAGAGCAATAACCTATTAATACTACACAAGTATCGGGGTACTTTCGTCCACGATTTAACCTATGTTTATCCAACTATAGCATATTCACAATCTCCCCTTTCGGCTTTCGATTAGAAATCATATGGATTATGATAATTAGTGATCAATTAATTACCAAACATTCAAGACAATTATTGAATAAATCTCAACAATGATAAGAAGAACCAAAAACATACATTAATTCATAAGAATAAGTTTCAAGTGATTTGACATGGAAAATCCTAGATTAAGTTAGTTCCTAGCCATAGACATGACAAGAACTAAACTAATATCCAACATAAACTATAAAGAAATAAAACAAGAAACAAGAAATTACTAAGAAGTGGTCTCGATCTTGATCTCGAGGTTGTGTGAATTGCGAGGTTTGGAACCTCTAATTCGACCTAAAGGCTGTTTTTATAGCCTCGGTCGTTTTCCGAGTTTTCCTTGTGCCTTGGCCCATTCACATTCAATTTGTGATTTCCGCCACGCGAAACTCTGCATTCTGGAAATTGGCGTCGTGGCGCTCGACTCGATGGATGGAGCGCGCGCCGCCCGATTCGTGCGGATTCACGACACCGTTTTTGAGCTCTGGAACCTCTGTTTCTGCCCTCTTTTTGCTCCTTTTCCGCCAATAAGCCACTTTAAACCAATATGACTCAAAAGACAGAAAATCTATCCTAAGACGACACGTATTTGTACAAAAATGGGCAAAAGACTAACTAAAAATGACTCAAAGGGTGTATATAAAATACACCGATCAAACACCCCCAAACTTAACCTTTGTTCGCCCTCGAGCAAAGATCTAAAGAAAGAATTAAAGACAAGAGGAAAAAGGAAATAAACTGACTCAAAGACACTGATCACTTTGCTGCATCATTGTTACTTAGAAAAGCCTGAAGGTTAGCAGAATAATATGCAGGAACATATAGCATGAATTTTTAGCATTCTAAACACATTAAGTTAGATATTTCGCAAATTCAATTTAATCATGCTTAATGGAAGTAAGAATACCTAACTATGCATGTCAATTTCAAAATCCTATGACATGTTTACTTGCTATTCTCCACTAATCATAGATACACATGTAAGAGATCTTCAGGGCTTTTCAGGGTTGTAATGTAGGTTTAGGCATGGGTAGGTAAAAATAGGCATTTAGGCTCTTTTTATGTACCACAAGCTCTTTTGCTTTTCAATTCTTCCATTTTCTTTTGATTTTCTTTCTTCACTTCATACCTATCTTTCCCCTCTTTTGTTTTGAGAGAATGAAGTGTATTATGAATAACATGCACCCCCAAACTTAGGCTTTTGCCTATTTATTATTACTTTTTCATTGGGGTGCATCAAAATTGTTCACTCTTTTTGTCTCTTTTTTAACACTTTCTGTTCCGATCACCAAAATTTTCCACTTATGGCACAAGTGTGGAATTATAGGGTGTCAAAGAAAAGTCTAATTTTTAGGCTCAAAGGGGCTGACTAGGGATATTTTGAATGTCAGGGATATGCAAAAAGTGGTAAGAAAGGGCTAACAAAGAATTGTCTGAGTCATCTCCCTAACATGCATATCCTAACTATTTCGCCTCAAATAGCAAGCAAGCATACACATAGGTTTAATCATAAACAATGCACAAGTCAAACAAGATACCCCAAATAATCTGATTTCATGAATTTTTGGCATATCTAACCTAAGTGTTTAGATGGTTGCTTCTAATTCCATTACATTATTCAACCTTACTTCACTAGGCGATTCAAGTAACTGCAGCATGCATGATCTTTAAAGAAAAAAATATGACTCAAAAATACTTAAAACAAATAAAAAAGACTCAAAAACAATAAGACAAATAAGACACCCTCCAAACTTAAATCACACATTGTCCCCAATGTGTGCAAGACTAAAAAAATAAAAGAAAAGAAAACAGGACA
Source organism: Przewalskia tangutica (assembly GCA_029844215.1). Classification (NCBI taxonomy): domain Eukaryota; kingdom Viridiplantae; phylum Streptophyta; class Magnoliopsida; order Solanales; family Solanaceae; genus Przewalskia; species Przewalskia tangutica. Next base: position 19,861,061 of record CM056721.1, read on the forward strand.
ACTTACAAACTTGGTTTAAAGTGGTGGTGGTGGCGGCGGATAATGCATGGACCATTGGTTGAACAAGGAGCTCATCACATCAAATCTCTGGTGCAACTGTTGTTGCTCCTGCCTTAATTCTTGATGTCCTTGCCTCATGTCCTGTTGACCTTGTATCATTATGTCAAAGTTCTGCATCATCCTCCTCTGGTTCATGAGCAACTGCTCCATTATAGGCACTGGAGGTTCAAATTATGGGGGTTGCTGCTGGCTGCTTCCTGCTTCATGCTGAGCCTCTGTCTCAGGCTCATCTTCATCCATGGCAGCCTCTGCTGCTGCTGGTGGTGGTGTTGGTCTCCTTCGTGTTGCTGCTGGAGGGAGTGGGTCTGGGAAGGAATGCATTATCTCATATGACATAGGGGGTTGGACTTTCTCATATGTATCAGTGGGTAGGGTTGGGACCCCATGTCTGGAGCATAAGCTGCTAATAAGTGAGTCATGTCCCAACCCACATGTCGTTACCAACCTGCTGGTTTCTCCAATATTTTGCAATATTTCCTTCCCAACGTCAATCGCCTTCCCTGACATGATTACATATATCATTTTTATTCTATCTGTTAGCACTCTGGTGAAGTGCATCGATGGAATTAAGCGGGCACTCACGAAATATAACCAACCCTTGGCTGTTTTGTTGAACTGACATCTGCTCAGTCCTCTTGATCCATTTCTTGCAATATCATACTCAGCCCCAGGGTAGCTTACTGTGCTTGCGACGACATCTCAGTCGATGTTGTTGGTGTCTCTAGATCAAGTTCTGAAATAGCTCCGATCGTCACCTCTTTCTTCAACATCGGCTGTTTTTAATAGCACGTTCACCACTTCGCGAGGCACATACCGATCCTCACAAAGCATCTATCATCCACTCCTGCGAAAAGTTAGCATAAAATTCTCTCACCATTACTGTGTTCTGCGGTGCTATTCTTTCTGGGTTAACAAATCTCTTCCACCCCATGACTTCTATCATCGCCCGAATAGGCTCATAGGCATCTTCCTCCTCAAATGACTCCCTTTGATATTACATTCCTCTTTCAGGGATCAAGGGTCTAGTACTAAGTTTTTGATATCTATCCTCAGCTTTTTGGCTGACAAATCTAGTAGTGTCATATTGAGGGACGGTGGTGGATGTGGAAGCTCTCCTCTTCTTGGCAGACATTTTTAGATAAACTTGGCAGTGTTTCCTTTGTTTCAACGATATTACCCAACACTATCAATCAATAATCAGCAGCTACAACACTCTTCACCTCACACTTCACTCAACAGCTCCGGCACAACACCCCCCGCACACTTCGTATAATCTTCCGCAAAATCTCACACCCAACTTCAACACACCACACACCTTCCACCAATAAAGCACCTCCTCACCTATTACCTCCCCTGATTGTATTGAAGATTTCAAGAAAAGTGATAAAGGTTACCTTGGACGGTGTTCTTCAAGATTTTCTTGTTCCTAATGATGTATTGAGGCAATAGAATGAGGGTTGTTGTTTAAGATGGTTAAGGGTTCAAGTAAATTAAGTACTTTGGTTGTGATTGAGTTTAGTTTGTGGAAGTTTTTTAGGAAAAAGGGTTAATTTCGTGGGTTTTGGAGAGAGGGAAGGCTTGGGTTTTGATTTGGAGTGAGGAAAATCGGATTTAGGGCTCCTTTAAAATTCAGAATTTCCGTTCTTGCGCGTGACCTATGTGTGGCGCCCCCAAACTTCTGCGACCCTCTGGACTTCCGGTAGTGGCGCCAAACTCTGCGCTTTTACGGACTTTTGGCGCGCTGCCTGCATTGGCCTTGGCCAGCCGATTTTTTTTTTATTCCCCTTTGATTTCTCCGTTTTCGTCCTGTCATCACAACATATAAACAATACCCTCCGTGAGACTGTTCTAAGTTAAAAAACTAAATTGCATCAAATTGAATAAAATAAAATAACCTTGGGTTGCCTCCCAAGTAGCGCTGTCTTTAACGTCTTTTAGCCGGACGCAAGTTCTTTACTCAAGAGGCATGGGGTTGATTAACTTGCGGCTATCCATTTCATCAACATTTTTCGCTTTCTCCTTACATTTTCTTTTCTCTTTTTTTCAAGAGAGGTTTAGCATTACTTACTGTTTGTGGGCTTATTTCCCTTGCTTTTGCTTGTCTTTGGCTCAACCGATGTCTTGTGATGCTAAATGCAAAACACTTGCTCATGACTGGAGGTTCAATGATGTGTTTGAACACTTTGAACACCATCTCTTCACTTTCCACTCTAAGTGTCAGCTCACCCTTCTCCACATCAATTAGGGCTCTCCCGGTTGCCAAGAAAGGTCTTCCCAATATGATGGAGATCTCATCATCTTTCTCCATATCAAGTATGAGGAAGTCCGCAGGAAAGAAGAATTTTCCCACCTTAACTAAGACATCTTCAATCTTTCCACAGGATGCACTGTCTGTCTATCGCTAGCTGCAGCTTACGGTGGTTGGTTTGTCTTCACCTAACTGACCTCTTAAAAGCAGACAAGGACATGAGATTTATGCTGGCCCCAAATCCAAAGGGCCCTATTACATGTTACCACACTTGTTGTGCAAGGCGGTGTGAAGCTCACTGGATCTCGAGTTTATGGGGCAATTTCTTACGAAGATGGCGCTGCATTCCTCTGTCGGTGCCACCATCTCATACTCCTCCAACTTCTTCTTCCGCATTTCCTTCATGAATTTAAAATAAGTGGGAATTTGCTCCAATGCCTCAATGAATGAAATGTTAATGTGTAGCTTTCTGAATATCTCCAAGAACTTGAAGAATTGCTTATCAACCACTTTCTTTTGTAACTTCTGCGGGAAAGGAATCCTGCCGGTGTACTTCACTGGCTGTTGGAGCTTTCTCTAATATCGGGCGGTCTTCAGTAGCCCTCTCCCTCTCTGCATCTACTCTCTGTTCAACCACAGGCTGGGTGTAAGTTGTTCTAACTGTTTTCCATTCCTCAATTTGCGCTTGACATTGTTCTCTGGGGTTCATCTGTATTGCTAGTAACGTGCCTGTGGCCTGGTTTGCCATCTTCGCTAGTTGTCCCATGCGTCTCCAAATTCACGATAGAGGATCTGGTCTCTGCCATGGCCCGGGCTGTGAGTTGGTAAGTGTCAGCAGTGCTCTCGGCTTCATCAGCCTGCTTGTTGGCGGGTGCAGATTGTTGTGAAGATGAGGCTGAGTGAATGGTTCTTGATTTTAGTCGGCCTCGAAATTGGTTATCTGCCTTGATCACCCTCCATGAAAAGTTAGGGTGATTCCTCCACCGGATTGTAGGTATTTGAGTAGGGGTTGTTACGAGGCCTTTGATAATTCCCTCGCTTGGCATTACGCGCTCGATCGCGATGTTGTTAGAATCTGGCGATGGGCACCTATCAAAGGTATGTGGACCTCGCACACATCTCACAACTCAATGACATTTGAGCTGCATTCACCGACCTTTGTGTTTTGTTGCGATTGTTTGGTCGAAGAGCAACTTGTGCATTCATCTTGTGATGGCATCAATCTCATGAACTCTAATTGCTCTTCTTCCACTCACCTCGTAAATCCGTTACATAATTATTGGTTGCCATGTCTTCTAATAAATCATGAGCTTGGTGTGCTGTCTTTCTCATGAAAGTTCCACCTGCGGCTGCGTCAATGATAGTTACGGTGGTCCCGCCCGTTGTAGAAAATATGGACCAAATTCCTGACTCAATGCTATGATGTGGACACTTCCTTTGCAAATCTTTAAATCTCTCCCAAGCCTCGTAGAGTGACTCTCATCATCTTGATAAAAATTGTTCAACTCCTGTTATACCCTCGTATTTCGGTATATGCGTAGGCGTGCGTATTATAATTTGAGCCTTAAAGTTGGCAAGATTCGAAAATTTAGGCACAAGTGCGAAAGAGTCGTTTTCGGCGAAACGTTTTACTAAACTTGCGAAGGAAAATTCGGCTATGTCATTTATTATTTTTGCGGATTTTTAGAGAGGCGAAACATTTTGGACCAACGAGAGGCGACACTTGTCACCCTCTAATTGGAAGTTGTGGGCGGCAAAGGGTCGAGGAGTTGGTAGGATATTTGTGCAAGTTGGTGTGGTAGATGGATAAGGTGCACGTGACTTAATCCTAGCCTATACTTGCCTAACACTTGGATGAATCTTGGCCATTGGTTGGCCATTTCTTGACCTATAAATACCTCCTTTGGAAGACTTCTTCATCCAAATTTTCCTAAGCCTTGAAAGCTCTCTTCCTCCCTTAGTGTTGCATTTCGTCCAAGAGTCCCCCTCCTTTGTTGAGGCCTTTTGGCGAGAAATACCACTAGCCTTGTTGTCTCGTATAAATACCCCCTTTTTTTTGGTATAGAAATACTCTCCAAGTATTGTTATAATGCCCAAATACCTTGGCCCAAATACCTTGTAGTATTCCCAAAGTTACACTTATACAAAAGCCCAAATACTATTATACTTCCTTTAGCCACTAAACTAACCCTAAGGAAAACCTTCATAGTCGGTTGAAGTGTTAAGTAGAAGTTGTGTAGAACTTCTAAGGGTTGTTTGGGCGGATTGGAGCACTCGGAGTAGGAGCTAGCGTTGCTCGGGGCGACATTAAACTCGGATAATTTTGGGCTTATCGAGGTAAATACTACTGTCCTTCTATTGTAATTGGGAATTACATATCGTAGTTGAATAGAAATGAATATAAGATTCATAGAAGAGAATTGAACTGTAATAGAAGGATATTACAGAATAGACTTGAACTGAAATCACATCAGAAGAATAAGTAGAAGTTAAACTGTACTTACATAGGACTGTATATACAGTAGACTGATAACCTTTATTGGTTGAATGTTCTGCAAGTAGCATGGGCTACTTAGAAGGTGGACCAGGCTAGCCGGGTTATAGCCGTGGAGCGTTTTGCTTATAGTCGATAATCGTCGCGAGGTATGTGATTCTTCCTATACTCTTGAGCATGATATTTTAAAGGAAGATGTATATAATACGGCAATGTCTTTTGACTTAAGCTTTGAATAATATATAGTCACGATAGGCGTCGTGTGCTAATTGAACATAGTTATCTGGCGATGTCTTACGACTTAAGCTGAATAATATATAGTACGGTAGGCGTCGTGTGCTAATTGAACATAGTTATCTGGCGATGTCTTACGACTTAAGCTTTGAATAATAAGAACCTTGAATGTATGTCAAATGTTAAGAAACCATTTTTGAAAGAAGAGTAACACTTGGTTTTAAAGGTTTTAAAAAAAAAGAGTTATACTAGCTTTATGGTGAGTTAGGTATAACGTCTTAAGAGAGGTAAAGAAAATGGTTTACTGATGTTAGAAGTTAAGAGACTTGATCTTATAAGATAAGAGACTTAACTTAAATGAATTAATATGAGTTTTGTGAAACCTCATTCGTGAGTAATGAGTGCGTGGTTTTAAAAGAAATAATGTTTCTTGATTTGGAAATCGAGAATGTGTATCGACAAACCATTTGCAGCGTAACAAAGGAAAATGTTTTGAATAATGAAGTATTAAAACCGGTAGAAACCTCCATCTGCATAGAAGCTAAGATAAGACAAAATGATATTACATTTCTAGATCATGGCCGCTTAATAAGATTGATTATGAACAAGAATAACCTACTTTATGGCATATGTTACTCAATTGTTTTAAAAGAGATTAAGACATTGAGCTATGAAACTTTTCTAAAAAGAAACTTGCGTAATTGAAATTAGGCAAACTGGAACTTTAGGGAAAAGAAAGGCATTGTGTTGTCTTCTATTGGTTTAAAACATAAAGTGTTATAACAGCTTTATGGGAAGTTGGTTATAACGACTTTATGAAAACAAAAGAAGGGTTTTATCATTTGTTTTAATGTGGTAACTTGACTTTTAAAAGAGAAGTATTTTGGTCCAAAAAGAAGGCATGGTATTACCTTAGTTTGGTCTTAAAAAGGAAAGTATGAAAGTTGTTTTGGTTTACTTAAAAGATATAAGTCACACATTTTTATATACTATGGGTATCGGGTGACTTTTATAAAAGGAATGAATCTCTTAAAAGGAATTTAACGTACGTAGTACTTTAGGGTTAAAATCCGGACTTTGACATAAAATGAGAGTACGCTTGAGTTGTGTATAACTTGCTATGCTTGTTGTTGTGAAACTTGACCATGTTACGTGTGATAGCCTTGTTGTGCAAGTAATGTATTTCACTCGACTCACGGTCATCCGAATGTATTTCACTCGACTCTGGGTTCATCAGGAATGTATTTCACTCGACTCTGGTTCATCCGGAATGTATTTCACTCGACTCTAGGTTCATCCGGAATGTATTTCACTCGACTAGGTTCATCCGAATGTATTTCACTCGACTCCGGTTCATCCAGAATGTATTTCACTCGACTAGGTTCATCCGAATGTATTTCACTCGACCAGGTTCATCCGGAATGTATCCCACACGTTTCTATCGGGTCCATGAAATGGGCCGAGACATGTTATACGTATCACATGATTTGTACCTAGGCCGCGGTGAGGAAGAAGTTCCACGGGCGTGAGGATGACTTTGAGGCGTGAGTCACGACTTGACATAATCGCTTTTATGTTGTGAGCGTAGTTTGGTTATCATACATGTCTCTGCTTTATATAGACTATTATGATTTCGTTTTGATATTTCTGATTTCACATACTTGGTACTTGTTGTCTTGACCTCGCCTTGAAGTGCGTTCATCGCCGCAGTAGAAGTACCATTTGTCGATTCCGCGTTTAGGATCTCATTTCAGCGTCTTGGGAAGCTCAGTCCGCCGGAGGCTTATCTTTGGTATGTTACCACGAGTCTGTAGGTCCTTGTACATTCGGGGTATGGCGGGGCCACTGTCCGTCATAGTTGTTGTATAAATCTTAGAGTGCATGCTTGTTGTGGCGGGGTTGTAAGGATTATGCTTGTTCAAATGTTTATATATAAATATATGTTGAAAGGCAACCGTTTTGGTTGGCCTATTTTCTTTCATCTTAACCCATGTCTATTTACATGTTTAAGTTTTATTTCCGCTGGTTTTCTCTGATATTGTATCACTAGGGTGCCCGGGGTAAGGCACCAGTCACGGGCCCGGGTTCGGGTTGTGACAAAGTGGTATCAGAGCAGTTAGTCCTCGGAAAGTGTCTACAGACCGTGTCTAGTAGAGTCTTGATTATCGGTGTGTTGTGCACCACATCTATAATCAGGAGGCTATGAGACATTTAGGATTGGTTTCCATTCTTCTCATTCTGAGATCGTGCCTTAGAGTTGTGTGATAAGTTGGACCCCTCTGACGTATTCCTTTCCTTTACCAGTTATGCCTCGCGTAAAACAGCGAGCGGATGGGCAAGCGATCGAGGAGCGTGGTAGAGATACATAGGATGCGAGCGCGAGCCCGGTCGATGCACGAGGCAGTGCTTGGCCCGGGTTTCGCGGCGCCCGGACCAACGAGTTTAGAGCGCGGCGATGGCTGCGAGAACTCTGATACTGAGCCTCGGTCCACATCCCGGAGCGAGATGAGATGGGTACAAAGATGGCGATTCTGGCGAGTCGTGGCGGATATGAGATAAATGGATCTGGCGATTCGATCCAGTAGCACCGTAGTTCACCGAGCGCACGGTTTGAGACTACGGGATTTTACGAGTGTAACGCGAGTTTTATGGGTCGAGGCACGAGGATGATCGCGAGGAGTTCATCCGGCGATTCTGGTCGTGAGTGATCGAGGCATCGGATCCGAGTCGGTGGTCCTAGTTCGCATCGGTGCGTGATCCGCGATCGATTGGTTTGATCGTGGGAGCTGTCGGGAGAGAATGCACTTAGGCTTTATGGGACGAGTTCTCAAAGGAATTTCTTGCACACTTCTTGCCGCCACAGATGAGGAGGGCTCGGGCCGACAGATTTTTGGTGTTGCGGCAGAACGGACGGACGGTTAGAGAGTACAATGTGGAGTTCGACTCGTTAGCTCGGTATGTCCCCGTAGTAATGGCGATATGGAGGGCCAGTACACCGCTACATCACCGGGCTAGATAATTACTTAGCGAGGCTTATGCGGGTGTAGCTCTTGTAGGGCATGGACATTGCCGCGTCTGGCTCATGCACTAGGATGTGAGGCACGGAGAGGTCGACGAAATGGCCGAGATCGGCGAAGAGGCCGAGACAGCAGGTCCTTTGGTAACTTTCGAGGCGGACCGCCTCGGTGAGTTAGTTATGTACCTCCGCCAAGATGCAGTGGTCCTCCGCGATCTTGGGGCGTTCGGGGTATTCGGGGCTGGTCGAGCTCGAGCTTCGCCAGCGGTATACGTGAGTGCTAGCCCAGGATTCATGTCCCTCGGTGTGCGCGATGTGGCAAACATCATCCGGGAATGTCGTCTTTTTGCGGTGCTTGCTTCACTGCGGCCGTCGGGGCCATGTGGCGAAGGCGTGCTTATAGGAGAGGTGCGGCGGCAGCGCGGCTCTGCGGATCGATGGCGAGTTCATCGCCTTCTGACTATGCGCCTGCGGCGGGCCTATGATTAGAGTGGAAGCGGTAGGTTCGGTATATCCTTAACCTCAGAGTTTTGTATGTATTGATGTTGTGATGATGTGTTTAGTGTTATGTTCGGATAGCTTTGTGCTAAAATGTGATGTAGAACTGGTTAGTGAGAAGGGTAAGCTTGAGGTGAAAATGATGAACCTTAGAATATTACGATTGAGACCTTAGATGTAAGGCCGTCTTGAGTACCAGATTTTGCAAGTGATCCTTGTCGGAGTGCATTTTATGCCTAGAGCGTTTTGTGTGATAAGGTCCCCGGGTAGTGTCTGATGGAAGTGGTAGCTTTCATGACTGTAGAGGTAAGATTGTTCGGTCGGGAACAAGGCGTGATGCGTTAAGTGGGTCGGGTTGGGGCCGTGTTGAGGGCCAACCGCGGCTGTTTCGAGGTGGGGTCAGCTCTGGGTGGTCCCGCCAGGTGGTAGGGTCACGAGGGTGTTAGGCCCAGGTTTAGATGACCATCGTATGGGTTCGTGGATATGTTCGACCAGAATCGGTTCGTGAAGGTCGGGGATGGCATTAGAGGAAAGTGGAGCTAGTAAGATGACCAAGGTTGGAGGTGGTGACTCCAAAGTTTCGGGAACTAAAGCGATGACTGAGGTGTGGTACGCACACTGGAAGAATTCAAGTGTTCGAGAAGGGTACGACGAGTAAGGAAGGAAGAGAAGTGTATTATTTTGTGGCCAAGTGTGGCGTTGACAACTTGTTAAAGGAACTTCTTCGTTATCCGTCTTGAGAAGGAACATTCGGGACGAATGTTTCTAAGGAGGGGAGAATGTTATACCCCGTATTTCCGCAGTATGCGTAATGGCGTCGTATTATAATTTGAGCCTTAAAGTTGGCAAGATTCGAAAATTTAGGCACAGTGCGAAAAGAGTCATTTTTAAACGAAGCGTTTTACTAAACTTGCGAAGGAAAATTCGGCTATGTCATTTATTATTTTTGCGGATTTTTAGAGAGGCGAAACATTTTGGACCAACGAGAGGGCGACACTTGTCACCCTCTAATTGGAAGTTGTGGACGGCAAAGGGGTCAAGGGGAGTTGGTAGGATATTTGTGCAAGTTGGTGTGGTAGATGGATAAGGTGCACATGGCTTAATCCTAGCCCTACACTTGCCTAACACTTGGATGAATCTTGGCCATTGGTTGGCCATTTCTTGACCTATAAATACCCCCTCCTTTGGAAGACTTCTTCATCCTAAAATTTTCCTAAGCCTTGAAAGCTCTCTTCCTCCCCCCCCTTAGTGTTGCATTTCGTCCAAGAGTCCCCCCTCCCCCTTTGTTGAGGCCTTTTGGCCGAGAGAAATACCCCCCCCCCCCTAGCCTAGTTGTCTCGTATAAATACCCCCCTTTTATGGTATAGAAATACTCTCCAAGTATTGTTATAATGCCCAAATACCTTGGTCCAAATACCTTGTAGTATTCCCAAGGTTACACTTATACAAAAGCCCAAATACTATTATACTTCCTTTAGCCACTAAACGAAACCCTAAGGAAAACCTTCATAGTCGGTTGAAGTGTTAAGTAGAAGTTGTGTAGAACCTCTAAGGGTTGTTTGGAGCGGATTGGAGCACTCGGAGTAGGAGCTAAGCATTGCTCAGGAGCGACATTAAACTCGGATAATTTTGGGCTTATCGAGGTAAATACTACTGTCCTTCTATTGCAATTGGGAATTACATATCGTAGTTGAATAGAAATGAATATAAGATTCATAGAAGAGAATTGAACGTAATGAAGGATATTACGAATAGACTTGAATGAAATCACATCGAAGAATAAGTAGAAGTTAAATCGTACTTACATAGATTGTATATCTGATGATCGATAACCTTTATTGGTTGAATGTTCTGCAAGTAGCATGGGCTACTTAGAAGGTGGACCGAGCTAGCGTTATAGCCGTGAGCGTTTTGCTTATAGTCGATAATCGTCGCGAGGTATGTGATTCTTCCTATACTTGAGCATGATATTTTAAAGGAAGATGTATATAATACGCAATGTCTTTTGACTTAAGCCCGAATAATATATAGTACACGATAGACGACGTGTGCTAATTGAACATAGTTATACGGCGATGTCTTCCGACTTAAGCACGAATAATATATAGTGCAGAGCGACGTGTGCTAATTGAACATAGTTATACGGCGATGTCTTCTGACTTAAGCCTGAATAATAAGAACCTTGAATGTATTTCAAATGTTAAGAAACCATTTTTGAAAGAAGAGTAACACTTGGTTTTAAAGGTTTTAAAAAGAGTTATACTAGCTTTATGGGGAGTTAGGTATAACGTCTTAAGAGAGGTAAAGAAAATGGTTTACTGATGTTAGAAGTTAAGAGACTTGATCTTATAAGATAAGAGACTTAACTTAAATGAATTAATATGAGTTTTGTGAAACCTCATTCGTGAGTAATGAGTACGTGGTTTTTAAAAGAAATAATGTTTTACTGATTTCGGAAATCAGAATGTGTATCGACAAACCACTGCAGCGTAACAAAGGAAAATGTTTTGAATAATGAAGTATTAAAACCAGTAGAAACCTCCATCTGCATAGAAGCTAAGATAAGACAAAATGATATTACATTTCCTAGATCATGGCTGCTTAATAAGATTGATTATGAACAAGAATAACCTACTACTTTATGGCATATGTTACTCAATTGTTTTAAAAGAGATTAAGACATTGAGCTATGAAACTTTTCTAAAAAGAAACTTGCGTAATTGAAATTAGGCAAACTGGAACTTTAGGGAAAAGAAAGGCATTGTGTTGTCTTCTATTGGTTTAAAACATAAAGTGTTATAACAGCTTTATGGGAAGTTGGTTATAACGACTTTATGAAAACAAAAGAAGGGTTTTATCATTTGTTTTAATGTGGTAACTTGACTTTTAAAAGAGAAGTATTTTGGTCCAAAAAGAAGGCATGGTATTACCTTAGTTTGGTCTTAAAAAGGAAAGTATGAAAGTTGTTTTGGTTTACTTAAAAGATATAAGTCACACATTTTTATATACTATGGGTATCGGGTGACTTTTATAAAAGGAATGAATCTCTTAAAAGGAATTTAACGTACGTAGTACTTTAGGGTTAAAATCCGGACTTTGACATAAAATGAGAGTACCTTGAGTTGTGTATAACTTGCCTATGCTTGTTGTTGTGAAACTTGACCATGTTACGTGTGATAGCCTTGTTGTGCAAGTAATGTATTTCACTCGACTCTGGGTTCATCAGGAATGTATTTCACTCGACTCTGGGTTCATCAGGAATGTATTTCACTCGACTCTGGGTTCATCCGAATGTATTTCACTCGACTAGGTTTTATCAGAATGTATTTCACTCGACTCACAGGTTCATCCGGAATGTATTTCACTCGACTACGGTTCATCCGGTAATGTATTTCACTCGACTCGGTTCATCAGGAATGTATTTCACTCGACTCTGGTTCATCCGAATGTATCCCACACGTTTCTATCTTGGGTCCATGAAATGGGCGAGACATGTTATACGTATCACATGATTTGTACCTAGGCTGGCGGTGAGGAAGAAGTTCCACGGGCGTGAGGATGACTTTGAGGCGTGAGTCACGACTTGACATAATGCTTTTATGTTGTGAGCGTAGTTTGGTTATCATACATGTCTCTGCTTTATATAGACTATTATGATTTCGTTTGATATTTCTGATTTCACATACTTGGTACTTGTTATCGACCTCCTTGGGGTGCGTTCACGCCGCAGTAGAAGACACCTACCGTCGATTCCGCGTTTAGGATCTCATTTCAGCGTCTTGGGAAGCTCCGCCTTCGGAGGCTTATCTTTGGTATGTTACCACGAGGTGTAGGTCCTTGTACATTCGTGGTATGGCGGGGCCTGTCCGTCATAGTTGTTGTATAAATCTTAAGTGCATAACCTTTGTTGTGGCGGGGTTGTAAGGATTGTAACTGTTCAAATGTTTATATATAAATATATGTTGAAAGGCAACCGTTTTGGTTGGCCTATTTTCTTTCATCTTAACCCATGTCTATTTACATGTTTAAGTTTTATTTCCGCTGGTTTTCTCTGATGTTGTATCACTAGGGTGCCCGGGGTAAGGCACCAGTCACGGGCCCGGGTTCGGGTCGTGACATCCCCTCTCAGCTTAGCGGCTTTAGACGGTGGAAAGAACTTTGCTAAAAACTTCTGTGTCAGCTCCTGCCATGTGAATATCGAATCTGTGGGCAAGGAATTTAACCAAACTTTCGCTCTATCCCTGAGTGAGAAGGGAAAGAGCCTCAATTGGATGGTGTCGTCAGTAACACCATTGTACTTGAAAGTTGCACACAACTCCAAGAAGTTCGCTATGTGCATGTGAGGATCTTCCAATGGCAACCCTCCGAACTGAACAATATTCTGCACCATACTCAGGATCGCAGGCTTGATTTCAAAATTATTTGCTCCTATTACTGGGAGCCTGATGCAAGTTTGTGCTCCATTCACCCTTGGCAGCACATAATCTCCCAAGCTTCTCTCAGCTTGGACTTGGACCCTCTCTTCTACATCCATTGGCAATCTCCGGGGCATCATTTGGTTAGGTTGATGATCACCTAACCCTTCGTTCATCTCATTGTTATTCTGCAAGCCCCCCATCGCTATTAAGGCCAAAACTCGTTGGTTTCTCCTGTTATGTTTGAAAGTTTTTTCAATTTCCGGGTTGAAGGGAACAAGTGTGTCTGCTCCTCTTCTCCTTCGCATAAACTAGATGCCTGCAACAGATCAAAATCAACAAACGGATCACGGCACACTGGTTTTCACGAATAAAAGAAAAAAAATATAGTAAAAAAAAAAAAACAAACCAAATTAGAAATTAAGAATAGATAAAATTGATATTGAACTACGCCAATCCCCGGCAACGGCGCCAAAAACTTGATGCGCGATTTATGCACACACTAACGCAAGTGCACGTGTCGTGACAAGTAATATAGTCTAGAAGACCGAGTTATCGTCGTCAGGGATTAGTGTTCAATTCTCAAATTCTATTCTATGGTATCTATTTGGTAGCCGATGATTGATAAATTATTTATAACTATAATTAAGAATGCTAACTAGACTACTTTGTTTTACTTCAGTTATGGTGGAAATAGGGCTTCCAAATCTCCTCAACTATCCGCTCATCTTACTTGTTAATGCAATTAATTATGGTTCTTCTTTTATTTTGAGATAGCAGGTTAACTAAGCCGTTTTATACTCCTGTTAAGGTAATATAAACACTCAACCCCAATATAGAACCCTTCTACCTTTCGGTGATAAGATTGACTATAAATGAGGATTAAGAGCAATAACCTATTAATACTACACAAGTATCGGGGTACTTTCGTCCACGATTTAACCTATGTTTATTCAACTATAGCATATTCACAATCTCCCCTTTCGGCTTTCGATTAGAAATCATATGGATTATGATAATTAGTGATCAATTAATTACCAAACATTCAAGACAATTATTGAATAAATCTCAACAATGATAAGAAGAACAAAAAACATGCATTAATTCATAAGAATATGTTTCAAGTGATTTGACATGAAAAGCCCTAGATTAAGTTAGTTCCTAGCCATAGACATGACAAGAACTAAATTAATATCCAACATAAACTATAAAGAAATTACTAAGAAGTGGTCTCCAATCTTGATCTCCAAGGTTGTGTGAATTAGCAAGGGTTTGGAACCTCTAATTCTGACCTAAAGGCTGCTTTTTATAGCCTCCAATTCGTTTTCCAGGTTTTCCTTCGGCTCGCCCATTCCATTCGAATGACGGTTTTCCGCCTCGGTGCAGCGGCCAGAATCAGCCGCGCTGAAAACTCATGCACTGAAATTGGGTGTCGTGGCGCTCTGACTCTGCTGGCTGGAGGCGCCGCGCCGCCGCCCTGTTTCGTGCCCGGTTCGACAACTTTCTCGCTTTTTGAGCTCTGTAACCTCTGTTTCTGCCCTCTTTTTGCTCCCTTTCCGCCAATAAGCCACTTTAAACCAATATGACTCAAAAGACAGAAAATTTATCCTAAGACGACACGTATTTGTACAAAAATGGGCAAAAGACTAACTAAAAATGACTCAAAAGGTGTATATAAAATACACCGATCAGCGCCGCAACCCTTCAAGCGTCGCGACCCTAACATGGAGCAGTCGCGACCCTTCTCGGTTTCATGGTGATTTATGATTCACTTCATCTTTACACATTATACACTTCTTCCTTCATTTACCAACGTGAAATCATTCGTCATTTGGCCAATAACCGTCTATTACCTTACGTCTCAAACAATTAGTATACAGACCAATATCTCTTCCATTAAGGAAATTTTGATCCTTGGAACTACGTGTGCACGTGTGTGGAAACAAAGTTTCCTACGTGCGGGGCCCCAATTGTTCGATTCATAATTAATAGGATTTACTTTATTTCACGTTTAATAAATATTTTCAACAATTCCCTCTTAGAAGAGATTTTAGTGCACGCACATGGTGCCTTTCTAACAATCACTTGGCGGAATGATGTTGCATCCGGAGAGGTAGCCGGAGCTTTGAACCTTCCATAGTAGAATACCATCGGACATATTTACTGCGCGGCGAACGTGATGTCTTGAACCGTCAGTGTTTACTATATGCCAAGATAATGGTACCAACACAACACCTTTCCTACTCAATCTTTCTAGTGTTTTGTCCATTGTGGGTCGTGGGCACCCTTGGATTCTTAAGTGGGTTCATTTGAGGCGGCCTGTCCTCGCACTTAGATAGTTGGTCTCCTACAAAGTATCCTGTAATACCCTGCTACACAAGCGTTAGGAATCATTAAAAATTTCACCAACCTAACCTCAACTTTTGAGGATCATTAAAGGTTTGGAAACTTATCCTTTTACCCCTCTTACAGGTAGCACTTTTTGTCTATCACAGGAACGACCTTTGGATTATGTTTCTTAAGAAAGACACATTATTCGAAGTGCTCTTGCTTCCACCGAAGCGCTCACGGAACCTTTACAGTTTAGTTTTCCCATCGAACCTTATTCCTGGGATCTCCAGTCTGTAAGGTTGGGTGTCCACTATATCGGTTCTTATTGTTTGGGTTTTAAGCCCATTCCCCTAGATAGGCAGAACAACTGATCTTTGGGTATTCCCTTCGTCAAGGGATCTGCGGTATTTTTCTTAGATTTTTATGTAATCAATGGAAATAATACACGACGTGATCAACTGGATAACAGACTCATGTCTCCATCGAATATGACGAGACTTACCGTTGTATATTGAACTTCGTGCCCTTCCTAGAGCCTACTGACTGTCGCAGTGGATCATTACAGAAGACACGGGTTTATTCCAACATGGGACATCCTCTAAGAAACCATGAAGCCATTCAACTTCTTCTCCCACTTTGTCCAAAGTGATAAATTCCGACTCCCTCGTGGATCGGGGAATAAGGGTTTTCTTAGAGGATTTTCAAGACACAGCTCCACCACCAATTGTAAGATTGTATCCACTGATGGACTTGATGTCTTTGCTATCGGATATCCTGTTTGTACTGCTGTACCCAGCTAGTACATTTAGACATTTCATGTCGTGTATCCCGAACTTTAGCGTGAGTTTCAGAAATCAACGCTTTCAAGTGATCAACTAGTTGTCTTCATAGAGGCATATCATGACGAGATTCCATGTAAACACACTTGTTACACCCGTTAATGGCGAAATTTTTCAACAGTACAGTACTATCTAATTTCTAGTGCCATTGTTTGGGCCTTATTTCAGTTCGTACTACGTTTTGACAAGCCGGTAGTTTTTGTATCTTATTTTGGAACCACATACCCCTTGGGTTGGTCTATGTATATTTCTACTTCCAAATCACCATTTAGAAAGGCTATCTTGACATTCATTTGATGTATTTCAAGATCCCGCAAGACGACGATAGTTATGAACATACGTATGAATATCTTCGATTTATACTTGTCTATAGACCCATTGACATTGTTGGTTCTCAACCTTTGATTTGTGGCGCTTAGATGCTTTAGAAGCTTCGTCTTTACTTTTAAGTAAGTAAAGGTAGCACAACCTTGTGCCATCATCTAAGCAAGTCACAAAGTACTTGTTCCACCTCTAGCTTGAGCGAACTTCAAGACACATATGTTGATATATGTGTGAGTCCTAGAGGAGCAGTTTCCCTTTAGATGGATCTAAGAGAAGCTTTTTGGAGATTCTTTGCCTCCATGCCTACCTCATACTTATGTTGAGGGTTTATGTTGATAAACGACAATGATTCCAACTTTACCAATTTCAGTATAAATTGATAGTTAACACATCTAATATATGGTGCATAAATTAGAGGATTCCAACATGTAATGAAGACTCAGTTTTATTGATAGTTAAAAGAAAGGAATTGCAAGTTCATTATTCGCCTAAGGAGGTCTTCACATGCGAAGCCTCTCTCTAAGTAGAAGGCATTACAGGTTTAGCATTAACTTTAAAGAGGCACTCACAGACGAATCCCTACCTACAAAAGTTCCATTTTTCGTGATTACAAATTTGTTAGCCTCGAATACTAACCTAAAATCAGCATTGACCAACACATGTCCGGAGATTAATTTTCTTCGAATTTTTGGGACATGCATCACTTCTTTTAGAGTCGGATCCTTTCCAGACGTCATATTGAGGACTACCTTTCCTACCCCCAGTACATCAGAAGAAGAATTATTGCCCATGAACAACTTCTTATCTGTGACTGGTGTATATGTGGAGAAGGCATCTTTGTTGGAACAAATGTGGCGTGTAGCACATGTGTCTAGCAACCATTGCGTTGGATTCTCAACGAGGTTGGCCTCTAGCACAACAGCTGAGAACTCTTCAATCATATCGTATAAGAACGTGTCCTCGACGATGTTTACCTTATCATTTCCTTTGGCATTGTCATACTTTTTATTGCGGCAGTCTTTGGCCATATGACCAACTTTACCACAATAGTTGCATGTTCCCTTAAACTTTTCAGTTGTGTGGGATTGGCCATCCTTCTGGAACTTACGCTTTTTGCTTGGGTTCCCTTTAACCTCCGTCAGATTTGCCTTAGCCTCGGCGGGTGTCGCGCCCTTTTTCGACCGCGACATTTTATTTTCTAAACTCCTGCTTCTCCAATTAAAAAACAAAAGGTTAGAAAAATAAAAATAAAAGCTAAATAAAGTTTAAGAAGTATTCAAAGTATTTAAATTGCTTAAATAGATTGCTAAAATTGCAAAAGGTGCTAAAAGTGCAAAAGAGGCTAAAATGCTAAAGATGCTAAAGATGTTTGAAAGCTTAAAAGGTGCTAAAGGTGCAAAAAGGGCTAAAGTTTAAAAGGGTGCTAAGAAAAAGAAAAATGTTAAAGGGTTGCTAGAATGCTAAGGGTTCGCGGAGTCGCCACCTAATTAGTTTGGGTGAATTAGGACACCTAAATGTTTAACTAGTTTTAAAGTAAAACATTAACTCCATTTTAATGGTCTGCTAAACTTAATGAGATTCTGGGTAAGGGTTCTTTATTAATCTAGAGGGAAGGGGTTAGGCACCCTCTAAGATCCGCTAACTCATGGTTGTCTTCCGCCAAACCTAGGGTAATTATTGTATTTAAAAAATGCAAAGTAAAAGATCTTCCCGCTTAATAAAATGCTAAAATAATGTTAAAATGTTTAAAGGTGCTTAAGTCTAGAAAGGGGCAAAAGGTGTTATAAATAAATAAAAGAGCCAAATGCTAAATGTTTAAAGTGCTTAAAATACTAAAGGTTGCTAAAAGGCATTAAATGATAGAAGGGTGCTAAAAGTGCTAAGAGGTGCTTAAAAGTGTTAAATGCTAAAGTGCTGAATGTTAGGAAATAGATGCTAGCATGTTGAAATGTTTAAAAGGTGCTTAAAATGTAAAAGGGCAAAAGGTGCTATATGCGAAAGAATCCTAAGAGGTGCTAAAATATTAAAGGTTAAAGACGCTTAACAAAAGTGCTAGCAATTTAAAAGTGCTAAGTGTAAACAAAGTAGTGCTAGGGTGCCTAAATATTAAGAGGGTGCTAAGGGATTAACTTTAAAAGTAAAGGGTGCTAAAAATAAAGGGTGTTAAAAGTGCAAAAATGCTAAAAGAGGTGCTAAAAATGCAAGAAGTGTTAAATGTGAAGGGGTGCTTTTAAAAAGATGCTAGGGTACTAAAGGTATTTATATTATTTGTAAAGAGATGGTATGAAGTTTGGTTTATGGGCCATAGATTTATTTGTGAAATTAAAGTGAAGCGTTAGTTTTAGATACGCAATTTTAATAATTCAGCAAAGGTTAGAAATAAATGACAAGCCTAAGATAAATAATTTAAAGTGCATTTCCAATTTTAAAACTACCCACTTTGATTCATGTATTCAAGGATTAATTGTTCTAGACAGTGTATTTATTAAAAATTAAATTATTATGCAACAATTTAAACAATTAAGATTTAGGTTGATATGATCGCGGCTTCCAAGACGGCGTGGCGACATCGTCTCATCCTATTTGGTCTTAGGAATTTCAAGCGGGAATGGAATGCAAATGCGTGCGGGTTGCCATTTGAAATGACTTGCGATGAGTCTCGTAGTGAGACTCTTTATTTTGCTCCTGCATGCCATGTAAAAACAAGAAAGATAAGGAATTAGAACTTATTCGGACTCATAAAAATAATTATAAGAAACCAAAAATGAAATAGATTCAGAATGCACAACTCGAATTTGATTATAGCAATACCAAGATAAATCATCATTTCACCAATAGAATTTTACATTTTGTTCAATCCAAACACTAGGCATTCTCGAAAGTGGTGATAAATCGACTAGTAATATTTAATACATAAAATGTCAAACTTTGTTACACTGAGTCCAGTTCCCATATCCTTGAACATGCAAACAGGGGGGGGGGCGGGGTTATCAAAATAAGAACAAAACTCATACCTTATTTGCATATAAACTATAGAGAAAAACAAGTGCAGACTTATTATTTAGACTGACGTGAAGGGGCATGCTGTAAATCAGGGTAAGGAAAGAGGTGTCCAGTGTTTTCTTTCAAATTTGCACACATCCAATAAGGTAAGAGGATAACCTGCACGGTTTGGCACCTCGAATAAATACCAGGTACTACCGACATAAAAGCTAAGATCATTCTCAAACATATTCACTAAATACATTTGCTAAGTAGGCATGCTTTATATGAACTTGCTCACAGGCTATGTTAGGACAACATGTATTCATAAATAAAATAACTTGCACGATTCACAATTTTAATAAGAGGCAAAGGCATTTGTTCACGAAGAACTTATTCAAGTCATTTCTATTTAATATTAAGCATTTGCAAGACTCATTACACAGTACGTACCACTACATGACCAGATTATACCAGGATAGCATACAAGCAGGGGCTATGGCTTAACATGACTCAAAACTAGCCCAACTAAAAATGCAAGATGCCATATTCGACAATTGTTCCCAACTTAACGCGACGTTGATTAACTTAGGAGGTTTCACATGGCGATATGGACGCGACTAACACTTAAACAGAAAAGGAAAGTAATTAGTCAATTCAAGAGACATGGGAGACAGGGAGACAGGGAGGAGAACACCTAGTCTTTTACAGAGAAACCTCTCAAAGGTACATAATCACCTAAGCTAGGCTAGACATACAGAATCCTGCTCATGTTATATACTATGCATACTGATATTTAGATATGTAGGCCAGCAGGTGGTCAATTAAAACAAAATAGAAAGACTTAGGAGGGGACAGATAACCACTTAAAGAAAAACACTTCAAATTTGCAGGATCACTTAGTCCCAAACCATGTATCATGTTTCATCACGGCATATCGCCACTTTAATCAAACAAGTTCCAAATCGTTATACTAACACTATATCAAACACCAGCAGACTATCTATCAACTAATATAGATTTCGACTAACACATTCGACCACTTTTCCTGCTTGAGCAGTCCATAATCAAATCCCTAATGAAATAACATATTAAAACTTTATTTGATTTCTCGTACTTATATCACACGACACAAATGCGGACAAAGATTCGGAGAAGTCATTTAATAACTCAAAACGGTGATTAATCGTGCGTCGACATAATTCGTTTGCAGAATGAACGCGCTTTCGTTCAAACATGTTCAAACTAAGTCAAACATTCGAAATAGGTGTGGACATACTAAGTGAATCTATAGCACACAAAACCTTACGAAGCGAAAATAATCGAGAAGGGATTGAGTTTACCTTCTCCAATGACAGAAGCGGCGTATCAAGTCGTCGATCCACTCGGAAGATTTATTGCGAGGCGATTGAAAAGCGAGATGGTTTGCTGATTTCTTGACTGAAATTGAAAGAGAAGGCTTCGAATTTTCGTTCTTGCTTTTAGACTGCTAAATTTCGGATTGTCAGGAGGTATCCTTGAAGGTAAAAGGGGTGTTCGACCTCTGTTTACTTTGTGCGAGAAAGATTTTTAAATTTGTCTTTCCCAGTGAGCTCTGTGTTTCCCTGTTGCTCCTCTGCCTGCATGCCTAACTTGTTATGTATATATAGTTCCAAATTCGGGCTTTGATTTGGTAAGGTTTTCAAAGCTGATTCGAGTGATTGTTTACAAAAATAGGTGCTGATTTTGCTCGATTTCGAAAAGATTATGGTAAGAAATTGGTTCGATTTCTATGGTAGGGACAGGGTGTCGATATGGTAGCTGATTTGTCGGATTCTCCGGCGAGAATCCCGGCATGGGTGTTGGGACGAGGTGCGGCGGATTTTCTTTCTAGGTTTAGGTTTTAAGGGCTGCCTTTGTTCTTCTCTTCTTTTTGTTTGGACGATGGGGGTTAAGGTGAAAATGAGGTTGGGTCGTGGGTAGTGGGCTGATAAGGGTAGAGGGGCGAGTGGGCTTGCGGGTTTGGGGCGACGTGGGCTGCGGGTTGGGTATTAGTGGGTGAGTTAACTGCGGTTGGGCTAAGAGTGGAAGAGGTGTGTTGCTAATTAGGTATTTATTTATTAGTTAGTGATAGATTAATTAGTTAGTTAAATTAAGTATTAATTTTAAGTGGGTCATTAGTTAGGTAGTTTTAATTAGGCTTAATTCTAGGAGTTAATTAATTAGCTAATTAATTCTAGGCAAGTGTATTAATTAATTAGTGATAACTTAATTTAACAAATGTGATTAAAATAATTAGGTGCTTCATTAATCTAATTGTTATGATAAATAAATGCGGGCGTGCTATTTAATTAATGCTTAATACTTTAGAATGCGACGCTATTATTTAAAATTTTATTGTTATGCATTATTGCGAAGTTAAATTAAAATTGCATTGAGTTTATATTAAATTACTTAAATGCTGAATGCAAGTACGATATTTAAGAATCGTTTAAAGCTTTATAAATGCGGTGCTATTAAAAGCGTATATCAGATTAAAATTGATTTTAAATTACAAATGATTACTAATAAATGCGGCTATGCTACCTGACACGACGTTATCGCTAAATTATTTATTTTATGCATTTATTAATTATTTAAGAATTACGACAAAGCTTAAAGTTAATTAATGCGGGCGAGGGACTCTAAATGCTTAAGACTCTACGTAAGACGCGACGCCATTATTAAATTAATTATTTATGCCTGTATTTATGTTTTATTGTTGTATTTTATTATAAAAATCCTAAAAAATTATTTTACAAAATTAGTGTAATTTTATGGTTAATGGCTGGACGGGAGGGTCAAAATTGGGTGTCAGCGGATGTCCTCTTTGTATGGAGATGATGGAAGAATCTTGGACAAAGCGTTGACTCATGCCAATTTTGTCTCGATCTTAGTGCGAAATCTTTGGCGGTAGACAAGGTGACCAAAAATCAAAAAGCGTCCCGATGTCGAGTTATGGCGACCTTTGGGTTACCATCGTCTAAACACCAAGGCGGGCTAACGCGGACTGAAGGCATCGGTGTCGAGTTATGGCGACAGGCTACCATGGTCAAAACACCAGGCGGGCTAATGCGGGCTTAAAGATGTCGGTGTCGAGTTATGATGACGCGGTATGGTGTAAAAAGTAAAAGAAAATAAGCGGCTTGAACACAGGGTGTCTGCTATGGCTTAGTGCGAGTGGACCGGCGCTTGGCGCTTACGCGATGTTGGGAAGGTTGGCCCCGACAGATTGCCGGTTGTTGTAGAGAAAATCCACGTTGTCTTCGCCTCCTGCGTGCTTAGACTTGAACAAGCGGTTAGTGCATGCTTTAAGGCAAAATGATGATGCGTAATTTTAAAGTAATGCAGCTGTGAGTAGAAAAGGTTATCTGCAAAAATATGATGTCTGCGTGTTGATGCGATCTGCAAATGTTGTGATTTTGCCGCTTGCGCGACGTGTTGCGATTGTGAATGCGGATCGTTGTCGCGCTGCGATTACCGCACGGGCGTGTTGCGATTGTGAGCAGCGGATATGTCGTCGCTGCTTTGCAAATGTACTGTAGAATAAAGCTCAAGAAAGAGTTAGCGCATAAGCGCTAAAACGAGAATAAAGCATGAATGAGAGAAATGCAATTTTGAGAAGCAGAGAAAAATCGTCCTGTGCGGATGTGATATCGCGATGATGGCGTCGTTTTGGACTTCTTTGTCTTGATAACGCGTCGTTACTGGGCGTCTTCTTCTTTGGCGTCGTTGCGTAGACGCAATCTTGATGGTGTCGTTACTGGACCTGATGTTGATAACGTCGTTACTGGGCGTGTTGTTGTTGGCGTCGTTGCGTAAGCGCAATCGCGATGATGTCGTTGCTGGACATAATCGCGATGGCGTCGTTGCACGGGCGTGTTCTTCTTTGGCGTCGTTGCGTGACGCAATCTTGATGGTGTCGTTGCACGAACCTGATGTTCTTTGGCGTCGTTGCGTGAACGCAATCTTGATGATGTCGTTGCCTTGACATAATCGCGATGCGTCGTTACTGGGCGATGTTCTTCTTTGGCGTCGTTGCGTAGACGCAATGCTGATGATGTCGTTGCCTGGACATAATGTTGCTGGCGTCGTTGTGTAGACGCAATCGCGATGGCGTCGTTACTGGGCGTGTTCTTTGTTGGCGTCGTTGCGTGACGCAATCGCGATGATGTCGTTGCCTTGACATAATCGATCGCGTCGTTGCACGGGCGTGTTCTTCTTTGGCGTCGTTGCGTAGGCCAATCGCGATGATGTCGTTACTGGACATAATGTTCTTTGGCGTCGTTGTGTAGGCAATCTTGATGGCGTCGTTACTGGGCGTGTTCTTTGTTGGCGTCGTTGCGTGAGCGATCTTGATGATGTCGTTGCCTTGACATAATCGCGATAACGTCGTTGCCTGGACGTATTGCTGCTGCTCCTGTAGAATAAATGCTCCTGCGAACTAAGCTTGAGAAAACGTTAGGGTATACCTGTTTAAACAAAATGATAAATATATATGAGAAATGCGATTATGTGAATAAGGATGTCCTCACTTGTATGATATGTGGGGTGTTGTGAATCTTTGAGATGTTGTCCTTGGCGGACGCTAGATCTTGCCAGCGAATTGTCATGATGCCTTTGTTGTGATCGTTCGTGAACCATGTGGATTGTCGTGATGTCTTTGTTGTGCGTTTGTGCCTTTGCGTGAGTTACAATTTGACTCTAGGCAGGCGATGCGCTATAATTTGTTGCGGACTTTTGAATTATTATTGATTATCGGTGCCTCTATCTCTCGGCGTATGGAATCATATTTGTCGGTGTCCTTTCGTGGCGAAGTCCTTAAAGATGTCGATTTTGGTGTGGCCCGAGTCGGATATATGTCGTCGCTGGACATAATCGCGATAACGTCGTTGCTGGGCGTGTTCTTTCTGCTCCCGTAGGATAGATGCTCGCAAGCTTGAGAAAACATTAGTGTATACTGTTTAAATGAAATGGTAAACACATACTGAGAAGTGCAATTTTATGGGTAGAGATGTTGTCCTCGCTACGCGGATGAATGCTTTGAGATGTCGTCCTTGCGTGGACATGCTAAATCTTTGTTGACGAATTGCCATGATGCCTCTGTTGGGTGTGATGCATTGGTTGCCAATTTGACTTTGTGCCACTAGTTGATGCGCTAGGTTTTGTTGCGGAACTACGAACTTTGATTGCCGATTGTTGATGCCGCTACTCTGCTGCTTTGCCGATCACGGACTTTGGATTGTTGTCATCCTCTGCGCTTTGTTGCTTTTCTTTACGCTATCTGAAGAAACCTTTTCGCGTGTTTTCCATTTCGGCTATTGCACTTTCTGCTTTTGTTAATATGAAAAGACTGCGCTCGAAAAGAAAATTTGTGAGTTTTGGGGTCGATTCGTATCGACTTGCGCTTGTTCCTTGATATCTGCGTGCGGGCCTGTTTGGATTTGCGGCCCGTCAGGTTTCCTACATTGTCGATTTTGAGAAGGTGTCATGCTTTCTTCTTTTACGAGACCCTGCCGCTATAGGAACCAAAGCAGTTCAGGCTCGTTCGCTCGAGATGCACTTGAATCGGTCATGTCATTTGGACCGTGCCTTTGATCTTGTGAAATATTGATGCTCTGCCATTGCTAAGTCAAATACAAATCGACCTTTGGGGGGAGATGATAAATCTTTCTAAAAATGCAACAAACGGTGTTAGCATAAAGCACATAATTTGCGGGTATGTAGCAGATATATATTGCATATAGCACATTCAAACGTTTCCTAACATGCGGGGGGACCTCTTTATGCCAGAGGGAAGCCTAAACGTTACTTATGCGAGATTATGACGGATTTGTCCAAGTCGTCCAACTATAATGCCTTTGTTGGAAATGGCGACCAAATGACGGTGCACTTTTTCCCAATTTCGGCATGTCATGATTGGGTTTGGATTTGTCTGTCATTGCCACGCTACACATAATATGCTGGTCGGTCGTTGTGTTGAGAAACCCGTCGACAAGTTTGGTGTCTTCCTAATTGTGGTGTCGATGCCAAGGACCGACCTACCTAAGGTAAATGCGTCGTGCTAAAATAAGGGTGGTATAGCTCTATCTTAAGTTTGCTAAGATTTGGCTTTTACGGGTTGAGTTCCCAGCGGACAACTCGAGTGAGAAGGCTACGCGACCACGGTTAGGCCGGGCACTCCACGTATATCACCAACTCTCCTAAATTTGGATTTTGAAGAAAGAATTTTCTTTGATGCACCAGCGCACCTCGTATGTAGTGTGTGTTTGTGTGAATTTTCAGTGGAAGAAATATGGCGGGATGCGGTTTAAGGAAAGCGATAAAGCGGTAGCAATCAAAATAAATAAAACAAAATACAACACACAAAAATTAAATGCAA
This sequence comes from Przewalskia tangutica, assembly GCA_029844215.1. Taxonomy (NCBI): domain Eukaryota; kingdom Viridiplantae; phylum Streptophyta; class Magnoliopsida; order Solanales; family Solanaceae; genus Przewalskia; species Przewalskia tangutica. The sequence continues at coordinate 19,886,902 of CM056721.1, forward strand.
AATAATTGCCAAATAATTATCCTAGGTGCATTTGTGGTTAAGAACCTAAAGTCCCGATGAAATCGCCATTTACTGCATACTTTTTATCAGCGACATTTTATTTTCTAAACTCCTGCTTCTCCAATTAAAAAACAAAAGGTTAGAAAAATAAAAATAAAAGCTAAATAAAGTTTAAGAAGTATTCAAAGCATTTAAATTGCTTAAATAGATTGCTAAAATTGCAAAAGGTGCTAAAAGTGCAAAAGAGGCTAAAATGCTAAAGATGCTAAAGATGTTTGAAAGCTTAAAAGGTGCTAAAGGTGCAAAAAGGGCTAAAGTTTAAAAGGGTGCTAAGAAAAAGAAAAATGTTAAAGGGTTGCTAGAATGCTAAGGGTTCGCGGAGTCGCCACCTAATTAGTTTGGGTGAATTAGGACACCTAAATGTTTAACTAGTTTTAAAGTAAAACATTAACTCCATTTTAATGGTCTGCTAAACTTAATGAGATTCTGGGTAAGGGTTCTTTATTAATCTAGAGGGAAGGGGTTAGGCACCCTCTAAGATCCGCTAACTTGCGGTTGTCCTGCCAAACCTAGGGTAATTATTGTATTTAAAAAATGCAAAGTAAAAGATCTTCCCGCTTAATAAAATGCTAAAATAATGTTAAAATGTTTAAAGGTGCTTAAGTCTAGAAAGGGGCAAAAGGTGTTATAAATAAATAAAAGAGCCAAATGCTAAATGTTTAAAGTGCTTAAAATACTAAAGGTTGCTAAAAGGCATTAAATGATAGAAGGGTGCTAAAAGTGCTAAGAGGTGCTTAAAAGTGTTAAATGCTAAAGTGCTGAATGTTAGGAAATAGATGCTAGCATGTTGAAATGTTTAAAAGGTGCTTAAAATGTAAAAGGGCAAAAGGTGCTATATGCGAAAGAATCCTAAGAGGTGCTAAAATATTAAAGGTTAAAGACGCTTAACAAAAGTGCTAGCAATTTAAAAGTGCTAAGTGTAAACAAAGTAGTGCTAGGGTGCCTAAATATTAAGAGGGTGCTAAGGGATTAACTTTAAAAGTAAAGGGTGCTAAAAATAAAGGGTGTTAAAAGTGCAAAAATGCTAAAAGAGGTGCTAAAAATGCAAGAAGTGTTAAATGTGAAGGGGTGCTTTTAAAAAAAAGATGCTAGGGTACTAAAGGTATTTATATTATTTGTAAAGAGATGGTATGAAGTTTGGTTTATGGGCCATAGATTTATTTGTGAAATTAAAGAAGTGAAGCGTTAGTTTTAGATACGCAATTTTAATAATTCAGGCAAAGGTTAGAAATAAATGACAAGCCTAAGATAAATAATTTAAAGTGCATTTCCAAATTTAAAACTACCACTTTGATTCATGTATTCAAGGATTAATTGTTCTAGACAGCCTATTAATTACAAATTAAATAATTAGGCAACAATTTAAACAAATAAGATAAAGGTGGATATGATCGCGGCTTCCAAGACGCGTGGCGACATCGTCTCATCCTATTTGGTCTTAGGAATTTCTGAAGCGGGAATGCAAATGCGGGTGCGGGTTGCCATTTGAAATGACTTGCGATGAGTCTCGCCGTGAGACTCTTTATTTTGCTCCGGTGCATGCCATGTAAAAAACAAGAAAGATAAGGAATTAGAACTTATTCAGACTCATAAAAATAATTATAAGAAACCAAAAAATGAAATAGATTCAGCAATGCACAACTCGAATTTGATTATAGCAATACCAAGATAAATCATCAGCCCCAGCTCAATAGAATTTTACATTTTTGTTCAATCCAAACACTAGGCATTCTCGAAAGTGGCTGATAAATCTGACTAGTAATATTTAATACATAAAATGTCATACTTTGTTACACTGAGTCCAGTTCCCATATCCTTGAACATGCAAACAGGGGGGGTTATGAAAATAAGAACCAAACTCATACCTTGACTGCATATAAACTATAGAGAAAAACAAGTGCAGACTTATTATTTAGGTAGCGTGAAGGCACGTCAGAATCGTAAAGGAAAGAGGTGTCCAGTGTTTTCTTTCAAATTTGCACACATCCAATAAGGTAAGAGGATAACCCAGACAGGTTTGGCACCTCAAATAAATACCAGGTACTACCGACATAAAAGCTAAGATCATTCTCAAACATATTCACTAAATACATTTGCTAAGTAGGCATGCTTTATATGAACTTGCTCACAGGCTATGTTAGGACAACATGTATTCATAAATAAAATAACTTGCACATGCATTCACAATTTTAATAAGAGGCAAAGGCATTTGTTCACGAAGAACTTATTCAAGTCATTTCTATTTAATATTAAGCATTTGCAAGACTCTGTTACCTGGTACATGCCACTACATGACCCCGATTATACCAGGATAGCATACAAACAGGGGCTATGGCTTAACATGACTCAAAACTAGCCCAACTAAAAATGCAAGATGCCATATTCAGACAACTGTTCCCCAACTTAACAGTACATTGATTAACTTAGGAGGTTTCACATGGCGATATGGACGCGACTAACACTTAAACAGAAAAGGCAAGTAATTAGTCAATTCAAGAGACATGGGAGACAGGGAGGAGAACACCTAGTCTTTTACAGAGAAACCTCTCAAAGGTACATAATCACCTAAGCTAGGCTAGACATACAGAATCCTGCTCATGTTATATACTATGCATACTGATATTTAGATATGTAGGCCAGCAGGTGGTCAATTAAAACAAAATAGAAAGATTTAGGAGGGGACAGATAACCACTTAAAGAAAAACACTTCAAATTTGCAGGATCACTTAGTCCCAAACCATGTATCATGTTTCATCCTGGCATATCAGTCACTTTAATCAAACAAGTTCCAAATCGTTATACTAACACTATATCAAACACCAGCAGACTATCTATCAACTAATATAGATTTCGACTAACACATTCGACCCTTTTCCCTGCTTCGAACAGTCCATAATCAAATCCCTAATGAAATAACATATTAAAACTTTATTTGATTTCTCGTACTTATATCACACAGTACACAAATTCTGGACAAAGATTCAGAGAAGTCATTTAATAACTCAAAACCAGGCTGATTAATCGTACGTCGACATAATTCGTTTGCAAGCGAATGCGTTTAACTCGTTCAAACATGTTCAAACTAAGTCAAACATTCGAAATAGGTGTGGACATACTAAGTGAATCTATAGCACACAAAACCTTACAGAAACGAAAATAATCGAGAAGGGATTGAGTTTACCTTCTCCGGACAGCGAACCGAGGCAGCATATCAAGTCGTCGATCCACTCGGAAGATTTATTGCGAGGCGATTGAAAAGGCAGAGATGGTTTGCTGATTTCTTGACTGAAATTGAAAGAGAAGGCTTCGAATTTTCGTTCTTGCTTTTAGACTGCTAAATTTCGGATTGTCAGGAGGTATCCTTGAAGGTAAAAGGGGTGTTCGACCTCTGTTTCTGCCTGTGCGAGAGAAAGATTTTTTAGACTGTCTTTCCCCGACTGAGCTCTGTGTTTCCCCTGTTGCTCTTCTGCTCTGCATGCCTAACTTGTTATGTATATATAGTTCCAAATTCGGGCTTTGATTTGGTAAGGTTTTCAAAGCTGATTCGAGTGATTGTTTACAAAAATAGGTGCTGATTTGGCTCGATTTCGAAAAGATTATGGTAAGAAATTGGTTCGATTTCTATGGTAGGGACAGGGTGTCGATATGGTAGCTGATTTGCCGGATTCTCCGGCGAGAATCCCGGCATGGGTGTTGGGACGAGGTGCGGCGGATTTTCTTCTTAGGTTTAGGTTTAAGAATTTGCTTTGTTCTTCTGTTCTTTTTGTTTGGACGATGGGGGTTAAGGTGAAAATGAGGTTGGGTCGTGGGTAGTGGGCTGATAAGGGTAGAGGGGCGAGTGGGCTTGCGGGTTTGGGGCGACGTGGGCTGCGGGTTGGGTATTAGTGGAGCTGGGCTGCTGCGGATTGGGCTAAGAGTGGAAGAGGTGTGTTGCTAATTAGGTATTTATTTATTAGTTAGTGATAGATTAATTAGTTAGTTAAATTAAGTATTAATTTTAAGTGGGTCATTAGTTAGGTAGTTTTAATTAGGCTTAATTCTAGGAGTTAATTAATTAGCTAATTAATTCTAGGCAAGTGTATTAATTAATTAGTGATAACTTAATTTAACAAATGTGATTAAAATAATTAGGTGCTTCATTAATCTAATTGTTATGATAAATAAACGCGTGCTATTAAATTAATGCTTAATACTTTAGAATGCGACGCTATTATTTAAAATTTTATTGTTATGCATTATTGCGAAGTTAAATTAAAATTGCATTGAGTTTATATTAAATTACTTAAATGCTGAATGCAAGTACGATATTTAAGAATCGTTTAAAGCTTTATAAATGCGGTGCTATTAAAAGCGTATATCAGATTAAAATTGATTTTAAATTACAAATGATTACTAATAAATGCGGCTATGCTACCTGACACGACGTTATCGCTAAATTATTTATTTTATGCATTTATTAATTATTTAAGAATTACGACAAAGCTTAAAGTTAATTAATGCGGGCGAGGGACTCTAAATGCTTAAGACTCTACGTAAGACGCGACGCCATTATTAAATTAATTATTTATGCCTGTATTTATGTTTTATTGTTGTATTTTATTATAAAAATCCTAAAAAATTATTTTACAAAATTAGTGTAATTTTATGGTTAATGGCTGGACGGGAGGGTCAAAATTGGGTGTCAACAGCGGGTTGTTTCCCCTTTGACATGGCCTTCTTATTGTCCTCCTGAATTTGGAGTTTGACAATAAGTTCGTCTAACGTCATCTCCTTCGTCTTGAGTTTTAAGTAGTTCATAAACTCAGACCATGAGGGAGGCAGTTTCTCGATCAATGCCCCAACCAAGAATTGCTCGTTGGACTTCAAACCTTCCAAGTCTAGGTGATGTATTTTCATTTGAAATTCCTGGACTTGGGATGATACACTTTTGTTGTCCACCATTTAAAATTTCAGAAATTTTCCAATGACAAACTTTTTGGCACCCGCATCTTGGGTGTTGTATTTCTTTTGCAATTTGTCCCACAATTTCTTGGCTATCCCAACGGTGCAATATACAGTGTACAAAGGATCGGACAAACTATTCAGAATATAGTTCCTGCACATGAAGTCACTATGATTCCATGCATCTTGAACCATCTTCATGTCATTAATGACATAGATACCTTGGCCCCCTCCCGCCATTTCAGTTGGCTGAGGGTCCGTATCTTCCCCAACTTGTGGAGGGTCTTCGGTTAGGAAACGTGACATTCCAATAACCGTAAAAAAAAACAACATCTTTTGCTGCCATCGCTTAAAGTGAGAACCCATGAACTTTTTAGGACGTTCATTGTGAAAATCAACCGGAGTTGAAGCAGTGGTGTTTCTTTGAGCAGGAGCAAAGACGTTTGGAACGCCTTGAGTAGCAGTGTTAGCACTTTTGTTGCCAAGAACAGTGGTGTTACCTTGAGTGGTAGGATTGACACTAGTAGTGCCAAAATCAGTGGAGTTGAAAGCATTAGGACTGCCTTGAGTGGTGTTCGAATTTTCAGCATTGATTTGATCTTGTCCAGTCATGTTGTCGTTGAAATAACAAATATTATCTTAAGCTTGTGAGTACAAATGTGTAGAACAGTAAAATAACAACAACAAGTAAATAATAAATTTGAAAATTAAATAAGTAAAAGGTCTTGCTGAGTCGATTGAAGTTTCAATCTTTCATTAAGATAATATTGCCCCCGTATGTACTTTCAATGGTTGTGTTAGCAATTTGTCTCCCAAGATAAAACAACAATCAAACAAGTGAGCAAAGAGACTCAAGTGTTCGCTTGATAAGAAAGATCTTTGAGTGTATTTTGATTGCTAGAGATGAAGACAGTTTTCAGAGAATTGTTTACGTGTGAAGTGTTAAGTGTTATTCCAAATGAGTCTTGTGTCTCATTTTATAGTGTGTAGATGATGACCCTCCAAAATGGCTAAGTAATGACCATGAATGTCATGTTAATGCCTTGAATTTGGAGTTACAATTCAGCCAAGTAATGACTGAATTCATGTGCAAAATAATGGAGAGTCAATACTCCAAAGTCAGCCCAAGAATCAGTTTTTAATTCACCTCCAACGGATTGAAACAGTCGAGGAGTCGCGGCCCTTCGGAGAGGAATCGCGACCCTTTAGTTCCATTAACTCACTGGAACTGGAATGTCAATTAGAGTCGCGACCCTTCAATTCCAGTGAGTTACTGGAATTGAAATGTCAATTAGAGCCGCGACCCTTACATGGAGGAGCCGCAGCTCTTCTCGGTTTCGTGGTGATTTCTGATTTACTTCATCTTTACACATTATACACTTCTTCCTTCATTTACCAACGTAAAATCATTCGTCATTTGGCCAATAACCGTCTATTACCTTACGTCTCAAACAATTTGTATACGTACCAATATCTCTTTCATTAAGAAAATTTTTATCCTTGGCACTACGTGTGCACGTGTGTGGAAACAAGGTTCCATACGTGCGGGGCCCAATTGTTCGATTCATAATTAATAAGATTTACTTTATTTCACGTTTAATAAATATTTCCAACAACACATGTATTAAAAAAGTATTCTATATTGCACGTTAGGATATTCACTCCTAGTGGTGTAGGTGGTGATGGAGTGATGGGGGAGAAAAAGAAAAAGAGAAGGAGAAGAGAATGTGGTGGTGGAGGTGATGATGATAGTGATTGTGGGGAGAGACATGGGGGAATTAGGAAGAAAAAAGTGATTTGTGATAGAGATAAGGTGGGAAGAGAGAAAGGAGGAATAAAAAAGTTAAAAAAACTCAAATTTAGTTGTTAGTTGCATTTTTTGACGCATAGGCCTTGGACATATTATGGCATGCAAGATGAGAAATGGAAGAAAAATATAATATTAATGGATCAAATTCAAGAAAACCATCTTTGCAATTTCAATTGCATATCCCTTATGGGCTGTCATTGAGAAGCAAAAGAGAAGAGATAGGGTTCAAGGAGCAATGTCCGAAGAGATTGATCATGTTAGGATTTTCTTACCTCATTTAAATTTTCTATTTTCTCGAAGGAAGGAACAAAATATTTTCCATGATTGTTTTTTAGTTTTCTCTTTTTGTTGAGAAAAGTGTTTTGAACTTCTATAAATTGACGATCTTTACTTTTCACTTTATAACAACATCCACAATACACTTCTTTATGGTTGGAGAATTATGCTTAATGAATGTACTTCAATGTAATAGATCAAATCGCGGTATAATATTATCTTTTTGATATATTTCTCTTTTATTTCTGATTTACAATCATTTAAGATTTTTTTGCTAATTTCTACACGACATATGATTGTTTCGATCTCAACACATCGACGACCTTGATGCATTTCATGAGATAAAAAGTAAGTCACCATTAATAAGGATTAAAAGAAAGAAGAAGAAAAAGAGACCGGAATATGAAGATGATCAATGGACGAATTCAAAACTCCCAAATAAAATTATTTAAATTGAGTGTCATCTTATTATACGTGTATATTTTACATTTTTTGTTACATGTGTATCGATAATTTGAGCCGTAAATCAATGAGTTCAATTGAATTACCAAATTCTTACTAAATCCGCAAATGCTGATGTTGATTTCTAATCAAAATTCATTCGTTGTAACTATTCGCAGATGATGATGTTGATGTTAAGTTTGCAAAATGAGAAGAAACAACAACAACACAACATATCCAGTGAAATCTCACAATGTGAGGTCTAGGGTAGGTGTACGCATATATTACAGAGTAATATGTACCACTTACTCCATCAATAATTTTTAATTAACCAATGGTTATTCAACTTACGATTCTTTTTTTAATTACACCAATCTTTTCGAGTAAAAATTCTTTTAATTACACTAATTTTTCCACGTGTCTTGTTCCTCAAAGTGGTGTTTTCCCCATATTAAACAGAGTAATATATACAACACGACCTAAATAAGCCTCAATTTTTTTTTAGAACTAAGATTGTTTTGGATGATAAATTAATAATCTTAAACAGTCCCGAAGTAGAAGCAAAACCAGAGAGTAGGTCTAGTAACATGCATACCCATTGTTATTTCTTTTCAATGCTTTAACAACCAACCATTAGTACTTGCTTGTCCTAACTGCCAATGGATGTTTACTTGGTCAAAAGACACGTACAGTATGCAATTGTTTCCTATTGAATCGGGCCTCTGTATTCCTATCTTTATTTAACTATCTCTTATACTAGTTTTCTAAGCTAGATTATAATAATTAAAAGATAAAACGGTGACTAATTAAGGGATAAATAGAAAGTTTCATTAAGAGGACTAATGACGATTGAAACAATGGTACCAGTAGTAGCACCAACACCAACACCAGAAGCTGCAACAGCAGCACCAGCATCAGCACCAGCAGCTGTACTAGCAACCAACAACAACGTCAATGAGGCTCAGAAGAAGAGTAACCGAATTCAAGTGTCTAACACCAAGAAACCCCTCTTCTTTTATGTCAATCTTGCTAAGGTATATATATATATATGATCAGAGATCGATCCAGTATTTAAATTTGATGAGTTCAATTATTATTACACGTTCAATATCTATCGGAAACAAACTCTCTATCCCACAAAGGTAGGGGTAAGGTCTGTGTATATTCTACCCTCCCCCGACACTACTTGTGAAATTACATTGAGTATGTTGTTGTTGTTGTCAATGTTTATGTTTTCACCATTGCATCTATTCTGCTTTTGCAATTATGGGTTCAGAAATCAGTATCTATTGAAATGTTAGTATTTTTCATTATATATTTTTGTATGCGATTTTAAAGAATAATGAGTTACTCCATCCGTTCCATAATAAGTGTCACCTTAGCCAAAATAAATTGTCTCATAATAAGTGTCAGCTTAGAAAACCAAGACATAAATTGGCTAGTTTTTTCAATTCTACCCTTAAACAAAAAATGAAAAGTTAAAGTAACATCTAAATGATTGATTGAAAAAGCCACATAGTAATTTGTATTGTTGGATTCCCTATGTCAAAAGATTTACTACTAGTGCATGCTCTTTGGGACTACATTGCATCCTCTCCTCTCTACACACCTCATTGTATTATTCTGTTTATATAATGAAAAGTGGCGGATCTAGAGTAGACATTGCGAGTCCCCTGCGTTTAGCTAGGACTATATGTATGCGTGGTTGAATAAATATAATTGGCACATTATATAACGAAGAGAATTCACTGACTCTAAATTTTGGATTCGTCAATGATAATGTTGCATGTAATTTTTGAAGCTATACCGGTTGGTTCTTTTGTTGCTTTGCTCACCTTTGACACACAGATGGATGATGATTAAAGCGGATTCAAGAGCTCATCCAATTTTAACATAGTAATCAATTGACTTGATCCACAATTTTCTAAAGATGAATTTTCTAACATGTTATGATCTTCTTTTTTTTAAAAAAACATCTCAATCTCTTTCTAGTGTATGCATTTTTTGAAATCTATAGTGAAGGGATGCTAGAGATTATATAACAAATTGTGTTTACCAACTTCTGCAGAGGTACATGCAGCAGCATAATGAGGTTGAACTTTCTGCTTTGGGCATGGGTAACAATCTTGATCTCTGTTTTGATTTATTTTTACTTTTCTTTTTTCCTTTTTTGTTTGTTTAAAACTTGATATATCTCGATCATAAATCATTTTTTAAAAATTGTTTTTGCTAATTTATTTATACTAAATTATCAACAGCGATTACTACGGTTGTCACAGTTGCTGAGATTTTGAAGAATGGTGGATTTGCCACAGAGAAGAGTAAGTAATTGTGATCCCTATAGGTATCTTATGCTTGAGAGAAAAAATCCATGTTGCTTGTGATTTCGTAGATCATAATATTAATACGTCTTTATCATTCAATGAAAGATGAAAAGAAAACGGAAATTCCCTTTCTTTTTATGCGAGTAAAGCGTGTTAACTTAAAAAACTTACCAGCTCTCAGTGTTTACGTCAAAGTAAACAATGCAATACATCTGTCTTACACACACTAATATAGTTCTCATGAATTTTGATGTAGAGGTCTTAACATCCACAGTTGGAATGAAAGATGAGGCCAAAGGCCGCATGGTTCAGAAAGCAAGAGTAAGCAATTCTTGTTTTCCTCTTAATTGCCTCGTCTTGTTTTTCTTTCTTTTTGTTTTCCCTGTACAAAATATATGTACTAACAATCTTCATCTTGATTTAACTTCACTTTCTTCATGATATTACAATTATCGTTATTAAAAGCTTCACAATTCTGTAGTTTTGTTATTATTTCTTGGATTCTTTTCTATCATCAGGTCATGGGTTCAAGCCGTGTAAACAGCCTCTTGCAGAAATGTGGGGTAAGGCTGCGTACAATAGACCCTTATGATCCGACCCTTCCCCGGACCCCGCACATAGCGGGAGCTTAGTGCACCGGGCTGCCCTTTTAATTCTTTTCTATCATCTTTATAAAAGAAGATCATCTTATAACAATTTTCTTCCTTTATTATTTTTATGATCAATGTTGCTCGAATCCTTCAAAATGTGGTTGTACCTGTATCGGATCCTCCAAAATGCATAATTTTTGGAGAATTGGACACGAAAGCGGAACATTTTGGAGAATCCGAGCAACATAGGTTATGATAGATGCAACACGGTTCGACCCTTTCCTAACTTTGCACATAGTGGGAACTTAGTGCACTAAGGTGCCCTTCGTGATAACGAGAAATTTGTGAATTTTCAGATTGAGATTGTGTTGACGAAGAGCGAGAAGTTTGACAAGCTGATGACATCAAACAACAATAATAGTGATCGTGCAGTAGCACAAGATGGTGCAGCAACCAACAAGAATACCACTAATGACAATAAGGAGTAAACCAAGAAGTAGAATTACTTCTTGTGTGTCAAAGTCTCATTCTTACTGTATCTCAGTCTAGATATGAGGATGCTACATATCATATTATTCTGCTATTATTTCTTATTACATTTATTATTATTACTATTATCTTAAGTGAGAGAGGCCAAATACAGCACATATATTTGCCTCCAGGATAACTTATAGAGTGTCACATTTTGCAGTTCCCTTTTTCAAACTTGTATCTTCCAAAGATGCAGCACATATATAATATGATTGCTGTTTTGTTTTGTGTGTTTGTTGCTGTCTTTACACGTTGCTTTCTGTCATTCTGCTTGGATAATTTCTCCATTCTTTAGTTTTTTCAGTTTACAATTATGCTGCTCAAACTTTCCAAAAATGTTGTTGTATCTGTGTTGGATCTTCCAAAAATTCAAAACTTTTGGAAGATCAGACGTGCACGTATCGGCATTTTCGAAAAGTCCGCTCAGCACTGGTTATTAGTAGGGGATTTTATTTTATTTGTAGTTTAATTAAAAGGAAAACCATCATGACTGAACGAAATCTAAAAAACCAAGAATATGAGACAAGAAAAACTAGCAGACTAGTTAGAAACATAACCAAAGCAAATTTTATCACAACAATTTCATTAATCCACTAAATTAAAATCATGATCCAAGCCAACTAGTAGAACTTTACATCAAATTATAGGGCTATTGAGTTTCAACTTTACACACAATCTTTACTCAAACCAATGTAGTAACTAGTAATGAATCAAAAAGGGGGAAAAGGAAGGATGAATAAGCAAGAAATTAATGAGAAAACCATATCACACAAAGCTAAATTGCTGTTTGTAGCCTTCTACTAATGGGAGAAACCATGTTCACAGTTCTCACCCAAAAACTGTACACTTCATGCTCTAGGTGAAACAACCATCTTTAACTTAATCTGCAAAGAATTCAAAACAAATATGTCAAATAAATATATTTTGCAGCACCTAAAGCAGGGAAAATTAATACAGAGTAAAAGCATAAACACAGAAATGGTGCACAAAACTAACAGAGAATTGAACTGATATCCAAAGTGAATTTTGACTTCAAACAGATATAGTTTCACTTCAAAATTCTGTTTATGACTGCATTTGCCAAGTCAGAGTCTTTATGAAATATCAACATGCAAAATCACTGGCTGAAGAGGACAGTGGCATATCAGTTGAATTCCTGTTAGTTTTGTGCTAAACTTCGCATCATGGAGAGACTCTCAAAAGTCTAACTCTTTCCACACATTCAAAATATTCATCAAAAAGGCACAACTCAAATTGGTTCAATAACAGAGGTAGTAACACCAAGGAAGTGTGGTAGGAGACTAGGAGTACGTCATGAATTCGAGGCCTGGCAGGTGAAACAAGTATGATATTCAAGTGGAGAATGGTAGGTGAAGCAAGTATGATATCCACCGATTTTCAAAGCTGAAAACAGCACAGTTCTCAGTTATGAATTAAAAGTACTATGTCCTGGATTTTGAATTATATATGGAAAAAGATTAATTCATTCGAAATGCAGTACTCAAGAAGATGCAGCAATTGTAGTTTCACTATATAATTTGCAAGAATCATTGGGTTACTAATTGAGAAGCTTAAGTTGGTGATGCCATTTGCAAAAATACTACTTCTCTATCTTGTCTCGTCGATTTTTCTGAAATTTTAAGCCTCCAAACCATTTCTTCTAGCATATTTAATCCTTCATTAGTCTCCTAGCCTAGCATACTAACATATCAAAGCTATGAGCGCTTCGTTGCAGACGATTGAACACCTAAAAACCCAAATATCTCCTGCTGTTGGTGCCAGATGTCTATGATTAGCACAAATTCTTGTTGTTACTTCACCAAATGATAGAATTCATCGCCTCTTTATTGGTCTCTTAAGCTAATCAAACTAAACCAAGAAACCAAAGGAAAACATATGGACTAGGCAGAACATGCCATGCATAAGACGTTGTAATAAATTTTCACCTACATTAATTTACGATTTTCTAAAAGAACAGAAAAAAGGAAAGACAAACCACAAGGAAAATAAGGTGTTGCCAACTGAAAGTCACATACCCTAAATGAAAATACTGCACAGCTAATTACCACTCATCAGAAAATAAATTTTCCATAAGCCTACGGTAAACCAACTTCCAAGTAGGAATTAGATAAATGCACTGAGGAGAGATAACATTCATAAGGTGATCACCTTTATTTACGTGCAAGTTCACCTCTTGATCTATCAAAAATAAAATGCAACTGCTGCAAGTGACCAGCTATCTCCTCAATGAATCGATGTCCCTCATCTCCATTCCTCAGTGAGTTGATGGAATGCTCAAGAAAGCTATGTTCTATCCCATGTACTTTCAGTCTGCAGCTCAAAACTGATAACTCATTTTTCAGAGTCTCTAACTCAGAATCCCTTTGTTTCTCTAATGTTTCTGGAAGCTTGCAAGTAGATCCTTGCTCACCAGAAGGGCTTGTGTCTGCAATTGGCTCTACATGCACATTTTCCTCTATTTTGCCATTATTTCTAGAAGACTCCCTATGGTCCAGTTCTTTCGGATTACCCACTTCAACCCATTCTTCTGTTGAAAACTCGCAGTTCACATTACCAAAGTCTTGACTAGCCTCATGCTTAGAGACCAAATGGAGCCTTTCTTCCAATTTGTTCAAACAAATCATAATTTGCTCTCTTTCACTTTAAAAATCAAGCAAGGGGCTCCTCTTATCTATGTTATCCACTCCAGATGATGTCACCACCTCAGCATTTATGTCACCGGGAACAGTTGAACTGCCATCACTGCAAATGGTATCAGTTTGTTTAGCTTTATTCGAATTATAACTTGCCTCAATCGCATCGTCAAAGACGGCCATGTTCATAAGTTTCTTCTTGTAAAGTTCAAGTTGAGCTTCTAAATCTTGAATCTCTTTCTCCTTCTGTGCAAGAAGATCATTTGCTTTCTCCAGTGCTTCATTGTCATATTCAGCTTGTTCTTCCATCATTCTTAGGCACTGCAAAGCTTCCATGTGTAGTGCTGCCTTCTCCTCTTGCAATCTTGTAATCATTGCCATTGCCTGATTTGCAGCAACCGAGGACGCGTTTCTCTCTTCCTCCAACTCCTTATAGAGAGAAGCCATTAATTTTCTATCGTACTCCACCTGTCGTTTTAAACGATCAGACACACTTTCACCTTTGATTTCACTCACCGCACTTCCTTCCAGAGATAAATCAGATTCATTTCTCTCAAGCGAGATCCTTTTCTGAAATAGCTGCATTCCAATAATTTCCTCACCATTTACAGACACCCTCGGGCTCATCTCACTCAATATAGAATTGGTACCACGTGCAGCAGACAGTTGTCTAAGGAGGACTTTTAAATATTCACTCATTCGTGTAGAGTCCTTGAATGACCTCTGCTCCAAAAACTTCCCAGACAATTGCCTTCCTCTATTGCCGACAGCCAGCTTATAAGCATCACCTAGATCAAAAGAACCAGCTGTTTGTAAGCCAATCTCATTTGGTTCTGGTTTAGAATCCAATTCAGTCTCACTATTTGGGATCTCATCACTTCTTGCCCTGGGGACTTCCTCACAATCTTTGACAACTTGGTTGCCCGTCTCACCTGCTGCTGTAGAAAACATAGCAAGATTAATAAATACGAAAATTGTGAGGTAAATTATTATAAAGGTGAAAAATACGCTTAATAAACCACCCTCAATTGTACCTAAAGATATTCAACAGCTCTTTTGATGCTACATGAAAACCTATATATTGGAAGAAATTGAATGATTACAGTTAATTGAAAAAAGTAATTGAATGATTCCACATAATTGTGTTGCGGCTATATTTTCCAAGTAGGAAGTCAATTAACAAATGTATAGTAGTTTAAACTTTAAAGATCAAAACTTAAAAAAAATGCAAATTCAATTAGTAATTTACTTTTCTTAATTTTCTACCTATGTGGAAGTTCAAAAGAGAGCTCAAGCGTAAGTTTAGGACAGCAAAAATTCAAGAAATTACTCACTTTAATGCGTTTTGATCTTGGAGAAAAAACAAAGAAATATAAAGCACTCACTTAAATGGATAAAAAAGGAGAAAAGTGTAACGATAAGGAAACAGAACTTACAGGTCTCTCTTGCTACATCAACAAGATTTTCGTTGACATTGGACAAGGTGTTGACTTCATCAAAAGTTATAAGATCAGATGGGGCAGATGCATCAGTCTTCTCTGTTCAGCTTGCCGCCATTCAATTTCCTCTAATCCCAGCCCAACAGCTGCAGCCGAGGTTACAATAGACGAAAAACCTCTAGCCTTTGAGTCTATTTCTGGATCAAGAAGTGATGGCTCAGGCACTGAAGTCAAATGTATTAGTTTCTCAGTAGCAAAGTCATCACTGACAGTAAAAATATGAGGTTCCGGATGCAAACTTCTATCAGAAGTATCATCTATAGAAAAGTCCCTTGCACGGATTAGAGGCCTAGCACTATCACTATCCGAGTGTGCAGCTTCTGATTCAGAATCGGAGCTAACCTTGACCTTTTTGTACTCCAAATGAGTCAAAGGAACAAGGACTGATGTCGATGTCTCGTTTTCGATCACCTTGGTATCACCCCTCTCTTGTCCATTAGCCACAGATAGAGGTGCATCGAGTTCAACTGCATCAGCGCACGAAGATGTAATCTTGAACAATTTTTGGGCATATCCTCTGGAAACACATTCCTCTTTACAACAATAGCATTTTCTTACTCCTGACGAACTCCTTGTTTTTTCCTCGAGTAAAGGATCCTCGTCAGTGAGGTGAGGATCTGCCCCCATTTTCCCGACCAGTAACCTATAGGTTTCAGCATTCGACTTATTTACTGTGGCAAACGAGAAAAGGCAACTCTCACACATCCCGTGAACATCAACAAGGTTATTGTGACTATGACAAAGAACTAATGAAGATATCTTATACTTATGACTGGGGCAGATTAGTTCCCAGTAAAATCCAGCTCTTTCCTTGCCAAGAACATGATTGAGCCTCGAGCAAAGCAAACATGGAACTTGGAATTGGCAATATTGGGAAAACTTTGTGACTAAGAAGGCGAAACCACCATCAATAAACAGAAAAATCATGAGCAACCATTCAAGAAATGCTGAAGTTAAAGCTGATGTTATACTAATAGGACCTTTAATTTTTCCTTTACCAAAGGTCCCCTTTACATCCATTTTCAAGTGATTTGTGCAATGGTAGAATGAAATCTGCGATGCACCCTGCAATGAAACAGTGAAAAGATATGTTAAGAAAACACAAACAGACTTCAAATGCATGTGATTCAATCCAACTACACAAAAGAAAAGTTGCCATTTTTTCAAGCATTCAATTACAGGAACATTATAACAATTTTCATCTGTCACCCAAATTCTGTTAAACCGTGAATCACTAGATGTGCAAGTTATTATCATGATTCATACAACTGCAGCATGAACTCAAAGCTTCTGCTACCAAATATCATACTATTCCAATAGTTATTCAATCCAAAATCACCAAAAGTGTAACTTTTACTCCTATATTTACTTGTATTCCAAACCCAAAAGGAAAAGGATCAGGGAAGAGCTAAACTAAAAACTTCTACCGAGGTTTATTGTTAGTAGCAAAATAATCAAACCACAGACTTTAAAGTCTAATATATCCCCTAAATAGCAACTTAAACTGATCAAATCAATCCAAGTAAAAAAAACCAGCTCTCAAACAAGATACAAAACCCCAAAAACAAAAACAGAATTTGCTACAGACATCAAAAGAAACTCAAATAAACAGTCCAAGAAAATCCTATAAAATAAAATAAAAACATTCTTTTAAAAAAAATATTAATCACTACTCCCTCCGTCCCAAAATACTTATCATGTTTTTCTTTTTAAAAGTCAATTTGACTAAATTTCAAAGCTAAATTAGATTAGATTAATTTAAAATTCTAAAATTAAAATTTATATATTTAAAAACTATACGAAAAATACTATAAGTTGCAATTCTTCTCATATTAACATGATGAAAAAATATAGCTTAAAATGTTGGTCAAAATTAATATAGTTTTACTCTTAAAAAAACGTAATGTAATAAGTATTTTGGGACGGAGGGAGTAATATAAGAAACCATAAAAAGAAGAGTTTTAGCAATTAGCACATATATACAGCTGCAACTGAAGGTAAAAAGAAAAGGAAAGAAAGCTGCAGATGATGATTACCAAATGAAAATGTGTTCAATTTTGTGGATACAAGAAACTGAAAAATATACCTTAGAGAACAGTCCTTTTTACTTTAAAGAAAGGGGGATTGTTATTTGCACCGTGGTATTTACAGTCACATCACTTACTCTTACCGTAGGGACAAAGTATTTTGTCTCATGATCAGCAGATAAAACAAAATTTACCCTTTCTAAGCGCATGCTAGTGTCCCTTAATAATAAAGAAATTGATTAAGAGTTAAATATGAAGATTAGGTAATTCTATTAAGAACTTCCTGTCTCTTAATTATTTTGTCTGGTTCCATAAATACAAAAATAAAAAAATTGTCACGTCCCTACCGTTTCTAGTACAGCAGAAAAAGTTGGTTCCATAAATACAAAAATAAAAAAATTGTCACGGTCAAATAAATTTAGTTAGTGACTCGTGATGTATATTTGTATTTTTTTTGATACGTTGAAATGTAATTTTTTTTTTATTGAATACAATAAGTTTAGTGCAATTTTATTTTATTTTGTTATTTTTTAATTTAATAATAAAAAAGAGTAAGTGAGTAAGTGATAAAAAATGGTTTCCAATATTTAAGAGATTTTTTATATTACTAATTATCATTGATTATAATAGTTATTGTTTTTTCCGTCTTATTATTTAATATACTAAATTAATATTATCTTAGATAATATATCTTTAAAAAAAACGAAATCAGAAAAAAAAAAAAAAAAGGAAAAAAAAAGAAAAGCAAAAGGGATTATGGGAAGATTCAGGGGGTAGGGGCAGGGCGTTGGGGGGCAGGGGTAGGGGCAGGGGGCAGTGATGATGGGACTGTTTGGGGGTATTTGCAGTGAGGGGACAGCAAATACCACGGTGTATCCCTAAAGAAAATTCCAATAGTCTCAAATGGAGGGATCAGAGTCTATCAGACACAGAATATATACATATGGGGGTACATGTGTCAGATATGCACGTTGTTTTCAACATTCAATTAAATGAACTAAAAGTTACATAGACCGTCCCACAACTATTGAATAGTTCAATTTTAGCATACTCATCTTTGGCTATTTTGAGTCTTTTCTGGCCTATTTCGCACTCACTTTAGTCAAATACGGGATTTTGGAAGTCATCTCTTTCTTTCTTGATAATTGAAACGTAAATAAGCATTGGGCAGTTATTTTCTTGGTATATTTTGGAAGTCAAATCTTGTTTTTCTTGATCATTGAAACGAAAATAAGCATTGGTCAGTCATTGCCTTGGTAATTTAAAAGTCATATATCCTCCTTTCTTGATAATTGAAAGCTTAAAACGTAAATAAATTTTGTATTGTCTTAGTATTTTAAGAGTCATATCTTCTGCAAAATAAATACTCAACTTCTGAAAGTGTGATAGAATAGTTAACCAAATTTTGAGAAGATAAAGGGCATGAGTGCAATATATAAATAGAAAAGAGGTGTAATTATAATTTGGATAAGGAGCCGACTGTGACAGAAAGTCGTCTTTCCAATTCCAAATATTACAATTGGGCGGCTACCGAAAGGTGGCCAACATATCCACCGTGACCAATAGGGATGTTAGCGATCCGGATACTCCCGATAATTATTTGAGAATTAGATCGATAAATTTGGACTTAAAATATCCGGTAACACCTCATCCTCCGCCAGACGTCCCAGTCAGACCCCCTCCCCAGCAAGCCTTAATTATATTTAGTTGCAATATTCCTTAATGTTCGACTATTTTACATGTTTTAAATATATGTGATGTAGACTTTATGTTTTAATTTGAAGCATTGACATATAAATTAGTGAAACTTTAAATGGTCATAACTTTGCGCTCGGCTGTTCGTTTCACCTAATTTTTTTTTTAATTTCGCTCATTTTTTCGAGACAGGGACGGACAGTCGATTTCTCCAAAAAACGTCCATCTTGCCAATTAATTTGACTTTTTCCCCAAATCGTTACGTTTTTCCCCTTTTCAAATCTAAATATATCGCGATATACAAATTTCGTGGTAATGTGTCCGAGAATATCAATTTTAATATTGAAAATTCAATTTAAAAAAAAATTGGGCTTCGAACCCGAAATCGGATCGAGAATCTGACCGATAAGATTTCGGTCCGATTCCGAATCTGGACTCTGAACCGAAGCCTTATCGGTCCAGTTCTAGGTCCGGACCCTACCGATAACACCCCCTAGTGACCAATATGTCTTGCACCAAAAACAAAAAGTAATGGCTTTACAACAAATAAGATCAAAGATTCTTCAATAAATTTGCCCTTTTCCCTCTTTTTTGTTTTATTGTAAAAGGAAGAATTATTGGTTTTGGTTATCATATTTTTTTTCCCAAACAGAATCACGATTTTATAGCCACAGTAAAAAAGAGTCTGTAAAAAAAGGGTCGAGTCTGACTTTTACTACAAAATTTGAGCTTGTGAAGACCAGGAGGGGCAGATGTACGTAGGTCCGAGAGGTGTCACATGACATTACTTCGTTGAATTTTTTAACGTGACACTGTTTCTACACAATGATGTCCACGTTTTGTTGGTTAGTCGCTTCTGATTTGAGGAAGAGATCGTGAATTCGAACCTAAACTGTAAAATGAGTGGGCCTAAATTCAAAATTAAGTAAAATTAATAAAATATTTGACCCATAATTTAAATAAAATAATAATAATTAGTGAGTATAATGTTTTGGCCTTAAAGTTAAAACCCTAAATCAATTCATAAGTCATAGCCTTAAAAGTTCTTTTCAATTAGAATATAGTTAATGGTTGCCCACTTTTCAAATAAGAATATAAGTTCTTCTTGTTCTTTATTCCGATTGACGCATCAGGTTGGCAATTTTTTTACTATAATATTTTATTAAGTTCTATTAATTAGTTCATGACAATAATAATTTTATTTCTTCCTACTGTCTACAATAAAATTATTTAACATCTCCAAGAAGTACTAGTCTTGAAATAATGTTGAACAAGAGAACAAATAAGTCAATAGATGTAATAGACTTAGAAAGTCAAGATGCTATCACTATTTTCAAAAATGGTAAGAGGTGTCGCTTTAATCCTAAATAGTTTGATGAGTATGATTGGTTGGGGTATAGTGCAAGAAAAGATGCGGCTTTTTGCTTCTACTGCTATTTGTTTCAAGATGAAAACATCAATCAAGGGGAGGAGCTAGAGGTATTTTCAAGTATAGATTTTACAAGTTGGAATAAGAAGAAAAGTTTTAATGAGCATATCGGTGGACCAAACAGTGTTCATAATCAGTCAAGAAGAAATGCTGAAGATTTGATGAGACAAAAACAATTCATTCAAATTGTACTTGTTAAACAATCCGATCAACAAAAGTTAGAATACCGAACTCGTTTAAAAGCTGCAACTGATATGATAAGATATCTTTTGAACCAAGGATTGTCATTGGGTTGGGGGGGGGGGATCGTTCAGCATCCTTCATATCCGTAACTTTTATTTTTTGGATGTGCGAAGTCTTGGCCAACACTCCGCCTCATACAACATAGTCGGTCTAACCACCATCCTATAGAACTTACCTTTAAGTTTTGGTGACACATTTTTATCGCATATGACTCTAGATGCGAGCCCCCATTTCATCCACCCTGCCCCAATACGATGTGTGAAATCGTCATTGATCTCTCAATCCCCTTGAATAATAGACCTGAGATGCTTGAATCTTTCTTTCTTTGGAATGACCTGAGTACCAAGCCTCACCTCCACGCCTGTTTCGAGGTCGCTCCCATTACTGAACTTGCACTCCAAGTATTCTGTCTTGATCCTACTCAGCCTGAACCCTTTAGATTCCAGAGTCTATCTCCAAACCTCCAACTTAGCATTTACTTTGCTGCGAGTTTCATCAATCAGGACTATATCGTCTGCGAATAACATACACCATGACACATCCCTTTGGATTTATCGCGTCAGTCCATCCATCACCAAGGCAAATAAGAATAGGCTAAGAGCTGATCTCTGGTGCAGCCCCATCATCACTGAAAAGTGCTCAGAGTCTTCACTTCCTGCCCGTACCATGGTCATGGCTCCAAATATATATTCTTGATCGCCCTAGTATACGTCACTGGTACACCTCTAACCGCCAAACATCTCCATAGAACCTCACTAGGAACTTTGTCGTATGTCTTGTCGAGGTCGATGTAAATAATATGTAAGTCTCTCTTTCTCTCCCTATACTGCTCCACCAACCTCCTAATAAGATGAATGACTTATGTGGTCGAACCCCCCGGCATGAATCCAGGCTGGTTCTCGGAAATAGACACACTCTTCTCAGTTCTCACCCTCATCTCCACGATCCTTTTCTAAACTTTTATAGTGTGGCTTAGCAGCTTGATACCCATATAGTTATTGAAACTCTGGATATCACTTTGATTCTTGTAGAAATGGATCATTGTACTCCACCTAATAGATTACCCATGTAAAATGCCAAATTAAATTAGTAGTAATTTTTATTTTCATAGTCGGACTCTTGAGCACTTAATGAAAATGTTGGACAAACACAAACTACTACTCCATTTGTTCAAATTTATATGAGAGTTGACCGGTTTGGAGGGTCAAACAGTTCGTTATTGGACTACGATGTTCTCCAACTCTTTTCATATATTATAAATTATTAATTATGCAAACTTATAATACTTTTTATATAATTTTCAAATATGTAAATTTTATTATAAAATAAAAAATTATGACTTCCAAAATTGATTCTTATATAAATTGGGACGGATGAAGTAATAAAATAATTCTCACTTTCACAGTCAAACAAAAACCGTTATTCTCTCAAAATACTCTATTATAAAAGAAATTACTTCTCAAAATAAATTGATTTCGGCAACTTGCTAATAATCTCATTCTTTCTTAGTGATATATCACTAAACATTGGACAAAAAAAGTGTAAAAGGAAATAAAATGTTTAAAAAACCAATGAATAATGTGGTTTTTAAGTGTGTAGGGACAAAAAGAAGAAAATAGGGAAAACATAAAAAAGAAAAAGGGGGTAGTATGGTAAGTACGAAACAGAAAAGTAGAAGAGGGGTAACCCATTATGACCTAAATACCCATCGTTCTCAACGTTAGCCCTAAGTGGCAACTGGCAACCCTCAATTCTCTTTGCCCCTCAATTTCTTCAGCCTCCTTCCTTCCCTTCCTTGCCCTTCTCCTCTTTTCCGATTTTCCCCTTTCTCTCCTTCTTATTCTCTCTCTCCTTTTTACCCGCCATATTCAAAATTTTCAATACCCTTTTCTTGGGTTTCCAATTTGGGACCCGTTTTCTTGACCCTTGGGTCAATTTCGGGTGATTTCTGAGATGGGTTTTGTGTTTTCTTGATGTTTTGATTGGAAAAGGTGGAATCTTGGAGTTTTAGTTCACTTGGGTCTACTCGATCTTTACTATTTTTTCGACCAATTTCGGGTGAATCTGAGATGGGTTTTCTGTTTTCTTGGTGTTTTCATTGAAAAAGGTGGAATCTTGGAGTTTTAGTTCATTTGGGTTTAGGGCTGTTCGAAACCCGCCATATTCAAAAATTTCTGCACCCTTTTATTGGGTTCCAATTTGGGACCCTGTGTCTTGACCTTTGGTCAATTTTCGGGTTATTTGTGAGATGGGTTTTGTGTTTTTTTCGTGTTTTGATTGAAAAAGGTGGAATCTTGGAGTTTTAGTTTAGTTGGGTATACTCGATCTTGATTTTTTAAGAGCTAGTGTTTTGACTTCTGGCCCTCTCTTAATTAATGGTGAGTTTGGTGTTTTATTGGGTTTCTGTTACTGTACTATTTTGGTTTGTGGCTTATGTCGTTGTGATAAGTAGAATGCTGGGGTGTCTTACTATAATATTGTTTGTTTTGTACAGTTTATTGTATTGAGACTTGTTGGTTTTAATTCACTGTTGTAGCTCGAAGGAGCTGCTAATTCATTGAGTTTGATCAGTTCGTTGGACTAAT
Source organism: Przewalskia tangutica (assembly GCA_029844215.1). Classification (NCBI taxonomy): domain Eukaryota; kingdom Viridiplantae; phylum Streptophyta; class Magnoliopsida; order Solanales; family Solanaceae; genus Przewalskia; species Przewalskia tangutica. The sequence goes on from CM056721.1 coordinate 19,910,007, forward strand.
ATAGTGCTTGGAGCAGGTCAGACTGATTTATCCAGTCTTTTTTTTCGTGTTTTGATTTTGAATATTGATAATTGGTTTAGGTTATTGTGCTTGCTTCTCCTTGCATACTCTCTGGTCCAATTTGCTAAATCATGAATTATGTGCACTTTTGAAGCAGGCCTTAGTGAAGTCACTTGAAGCAAAAAGTAGTTTTGATTTTTGTTAGTTGTTAGCTGATTCTTTGTGCTCGGAGTTGGTACTTTGTCAAGTGAGAGAAGAATTTGATCATTCCTTGGTACATTTGCAAAGTTTGGTGTCCACATAGTTCTCAGATTGATTGAAATAACTACTTTTGCAAAGACGAATGGCGAACCATGAGTTGATCCTTGGCCAAAATAACGATTTGGCTGTTGGTAGTGACAACCAGGAAATAGTGTTTGACCCCACTCATGATATGGGCATAAGCCAGGACCACGGACTGGAACTAGAGCAGAATCATAACCATGAGCATGAGATGGGTATAGGGCAGGCCCAAGATCATGACGGGAATCACGAGCAAGAGTATGAACATGAGAATGGTTTACCTATGGAGCAGAAGCCTGAGCATGAAAACCAGGAGTTGCCTAATGAAAACAATGAGTTAGATATTTCTGAACAAGACGAGCTATGCATCGAGGAAAACCAAGAACTTGATGGTAACATGGAATTAGCTGTGGTTGAGAATAATGATATGGGTGTTGAACCTGCACATGAATTTGAACTCCACCACGGCCAGATGGTTCTTGCTTCGTCAGCCCATGTCCTTCAGGCTCGACAACTTTCATTAACACCTGATTATGAGTTACATGTGGGACAAGAATTCCCTGATGTCAAAAGCTGCAGAAGGGCTTTACGTGACACAGCCATTGCTCTTCACTTTGAGATTCAGACCATAAAATCTGATAAAACTCGTTTTACTGCTAAATGTGCCAGTGAGGGCTGCCCTTGGCGCATTCATGCTGCAAAACTTCCAGGTGTACCCACGTTCACAATCAGAACAATTCATGACAACCATACATGTGGAGGAATCGCACATCTAGGCCATCAGCAAGCCTCAGTTCAGTGGGTGGCCAATTCTGTGGAGCAACGGCTCCGGGAAAACCCAAATTGCAAGCCAAAAGAGATCCTTGAAGAAATTCACCGGACTCATGGAATCACCCTGTCGTATAAGCAAGCTTGGCGTGGAAAGGAACGAATTATGGCTGCTATGCGCGGTTCCTTTGAAGAAGGTTATCGCCTTCTTCCTCAGTACTGTGAACAAGTTAAAAGAACCAATCCTGGGAGTATAGCATCAGTTTATGCAAACCCTGCTGATAATTGCTTTCAGCGGCTTTTTATATCATTTCAGGCTTCTATTTTTGGTTTTTTAAATGCTTGTCGCCCTCTTCTTGGGCTTGACCGTACATTCTTGAAAAGTAAATACCTTGGTACTTTACTTTTAGCTACTGGCTTTGATGGTGATGGCGGCCTCTTTCCTCTAGCATTTGGTGTTGTTGACGAGGAGAATGATGATAACTGGATGTGGTTTCTCTCTGAACTTCATACCTTGCTAGAGGTCAATACAGAAAACATGCCAAGACTTACCATCTTGTCTGACAGGCAGAAGGGCATTGTAGATGGTGTTGAAGCAAATTTCCCCACTGCTTTCCATGGTTTTTGCATGCGTCATTTGAGTGAAAGCTTCCGTAAGGAGTTCAACAATACAATGCTTGTTAACCTGTTGTGGGAAGCCGCACATGCTCTTACGGTCATTGAGTTCGAGGCAAAAATTCTCGAGATTGAGGAAATATCACAAGATGCTGCGTATTGGATTCGACGGATTCCTCCACGATTGTGGGCCACAGCTTATTTTGAGGGAACAAGGTTTGGTCATTTGACTGCTAACATAGTGGAACAATTGAATAATTGGATTCTAGAGGCCTCTGGACTTCCAATAATTCAGATGATGGAATGCATCAGGAGGCAGCTTATGACTTGGTTCAATGAACGACGAGAGACCAGTATGCAGTGGACATCAATCCTGGTGCCTACAGCGGAGATGCGAGTTGCAGATGCTCTTGAGCGTGCCCGGACTTATCAGGTTCTCCGTGCTAATGAAGCCGAGTTTGAAGTGATATCTCATGAGGGTACCAATATTGTTGATATTCGGAATCGTTGCTGCCTTTGTCGGGGCTGGCAACTCTATGGTTTGCCATGTGCACATGCTGTGGCAGCACTACTTTCTTGCCGGCAAAATGTCCACCGGTTTACTGAGAGTTGTTTTACTGTTGCGACGTACCGGAAGACATATTCCCAAACCATACATCCTATTCCAGATAAATCATTATGGAAGGAGTTGACAGAGGGAGATCCAAATGCTGCCCAGGATGTTGAGATTACTATAAACCCTCCTAAGTCCCTTCGGCCTCCTGGCAGGCCAAGGAAGAAGCGAGTTAGGGCAGAAGACCGTGGTAGGGTGAAGCGAGTTGTGCATTGTAGCCGCTGCAATCAGACTGGCCACTTCAGGACGACATGTGCAGCTCCAATTTAAGTTGTTTCTGCAGACAATTCATCGGGGTGCGAAAGAAGTCTGTGATATACCCTTTTCCTGTGCAGGATCTTTCTTATCTTCTGTTGAAGGATATTTATAGTTAGCTTCTCAGTCCATAGTGATAACTTTTCATCTTCTAGTCTAGTAAGCTTATTGCCTCTTTTGGATTTGTTTAATAATAGATTGCAACAGAGGATAGATTTGGTGATTATAACCATATGATATGATGAAAATTGGTTTTCTTAGGTTGTGGGTGCCACATGCAATTTACAGTCTTTGCACTGCCCTGCTCCCACTCAATTGACTCTTGACCTGGTATCTTATTAATACCAATGAAAATATGCCGAGTGCAGGTGCAGCAGTGTCTATTGTTATGTTCCAAACAAACTTTTGGTTAATGCTGAGGTCTAGTATCAAATGATAGTGCCTCCAGTTTTGTAGTTGGTTAGTATAATCTTGTGTATGCACAGAGACAAGCATTATGGTCGATGCTAATTACTCCTTGTATTACCGTATTCGTCTAAGCTGGTTGTTTATATTCTTTGGCTTTGTTTTTCTTCTTTCCTTTTTATTGGTTAAAACTGTGTTGTCATCCACACAGCTTCCATTAAATTCAAAAGAATTTTGTTGCACGTTAGTTTTTTGTCTTCATTCAATACCTGAATTTTTAACTAAGGTTCAAGTTACAAGTTTTATGTTGCACTAAGAGTGGTTTAAATCATAGGAGACCAAGGTTTAAATCTCGGTAAAGACGAGTAATTTTTTCATATTTACCTGTGTTGGTAGAGGTAGAAGGATTAGATAAATTAGTTGAAATACACGTCACAAGTCATTGATAGATTCATCAAGATATGCGTAACAACTACCCAATAAATTAGTCGAGGCACATGATAAGATGGGTCACATATGTAAATAAAGATGGATCACATATGTAAATACTTATCTACATTGGATGTTTGCATCAAATTAATTTAATTTATCATGATTAAGCGATTGCTAAAAGGTATTGGAAGATACTACATACGAGTGTCATACATATCCATTGGCAAATGCGAACAGATAGAGTACCCGTTCTTCATATATCATTCAGATTGCCCTGACTATATAGAATTACGGTCATGAAACAATTAAGTGTTTCATTTCAGATATTCTTTTGCTACAATTATTTCGATTTACCCTTTCGATAAAAAAAGTATAATATGCCTTGAGAAACTCGTACCGATAAAACTTGTCTAATACTCAAGAAAGCACTTGCTTTTCTTAGGTGGACTTAAATCATTTGAATAGAAGAGAAGTTAACCTAACCGTCATTTAATTTCAATATTGTCATTTTAGCTTAACAACACTCGTTTATAAAAATAATGCGTATGAGTTTACAAGAGTTTCCTGAGAGAAGCCGCCAACATGTAATCTCTATCTGTCTGTTGGACTTGCTAATCGTTATTCACCATTGAGTTTTTTTATATCCTAGAACCCACCTCGGTCCAGAAAGAGTAAAGGGTTTGGGGTGTGTTGTGTATTTTGAGGGATCTCTACATCCATGTGTTGTGTTGACATCATCAACATCTAGAAGAAACCAAGAGCACATGTAACCTGGTAGAAAGAATGGTGCTGCCAAGGTAAATTGTGTCCTTATTTGCAGTTCATTTCCGTTCACGTAAGTCTACATAGGGTCTGGACTGCAGGCAGAGCCCTAAAATATTTACCCTGTAGAAGGTGATTTATTGGGTGATCGGTATTTCATCTGGTTGGTTGCTTGTCTTACAGTGTAGAAAACGGCAGTGGGGTAAATGGGCTTAGAATTTTTTTTGATTCATAGACTGGGGTTAAGGCTAAATATGAGCTACTCAAGCTATGCTCACCTCATGCTCGAATGATCTAGCTTTGCTCCACATTTGGCATGAAACAGGTATTCCTAGTTTTATATTCCTGAATATTCAAATTTTACTTCAACTTGCTTTGCACTAGTGGGAGGGAAGTGAAAGATGTATGTTTTTGTCTATATATCCAATTTAAAAGGGGACGAAAGAGCTGTCCAACTCCCTCCGATTTTATTCTAATGTTGAAATTTTACTTCCTTTCCTCTTTACGTATGTTTTCACCTCAACTATATTGTTATTGAATCCAGATTGAGCTCTTCATAAAAAAAGAATCTAGATTGAGCTTGAGCTGGTTCGAGTAGCTTTTGAGCTGAACTTTAGCTTATATTTGTTGAGATGAGTCGAATTGGGATCTTATATAAGCCTAGGTCATAGAAATATCAATAACATTTCTTGTTAATGCATGTATGACGTGTCTCACCTTATTTTGAAACAAGTACCTATCTCTCTTACTTGCATATAATATAGAGCTAAGAGAAAAGCTATTAAAAGAGATGCCCAATCTCCATTGCTGAACCAAGTACCTATTTGCTAATCTATGAAACTAGTAGGCCATAGGATAAAGGGGGAAAGTCTTAAGAAGAAGAAGCTAAAGTTTCAGTAGGGTTATGAGAAAGTTCCCATTTTTGTTTCATCTCCATATGTGCATTTCCTCTGTTCACTTGTTTTGGAATACCCTCTCCCCACAAGCCAAAACCATTTCTTTTTTCTGGTTCAATCTTGAGCTATACCTGATCATGCTGGACTTCTTTCTGCTGCTACTTTTCGTTGTTTCTGACAATTCTACTATTATGCCACCTATTTCTTACTACTGCCACCGTTTCGTTCTTTGGTACTCTTTAATCAACAGTCAACATCTTCTTAGCCCACAGATAAGTGATGGTGAGTTCCTCAGTTCTCCACTTTCTTTCAGCAGAATCTTTCAATATGTTGGTTTTTGCAGCCCTGTGAGACTGTCCAACAGTACCTTACCAAAAAAAAAATTGTCCAACAATAACTGCTGTGTCGGAGATGTAAAGCATGAATTAAGATGCGCCCATGGGTTATATTTAGGGTTATATTCAGTGTCTTCTTTTATTCTAGTAAAATCACAACAACTTAGTCATACTGGGAAAAACAAAATGGAGAAGCAAGCAACGCAGTTTATGAGCTGTAAGCCTGTAACTACTTGGATACTGATCTCTGTTAAAGCTGCAGCCTATAGTTGGAGATATGTCTTACTTATAACTATTGAAGCGCTGTGGCTTATGGAGAAGACACAGATGAAGCCTGAAAATGTACTTTGAAAAAGGAGTACAGGAATTTGTCATGGAGCAAGTATATGTATTTAGGAGATGGAAAAATGTGAGGTGCGTATCTATCTTCCTCCTCTCCCCGGGTGGTGGGGAGAGTAGGTGCTTAACTGAATGAAGCTGAGCTGCTGAAATGACCTGTTATTTTGGATGCTGTCTTTTTGGGGGTATTCTGAAAGAAGGCCTATTCCAAGAGATAAAATTGAAAAGGCAATTTTTAGGTCTTTGTTTCATTGTTGAGGACTGTATAAACTAGTGGCAAGTTCCTTCTCTCAGTTGAAATCTCAAGTGGGCAAAAGATAAACATATGTCGCTGCTTTCTGTCAAAGAATTATGTGTCAGCAAGTATCGATTTAGACAGATAAACGAGTAACATATTGTGCTTTCTTTTGCTGCAATATTTCTATTCTCTCTTCTTTTTTTGGTTGCTAATAAGTTCTCTAAGCAAGAAATTTGCATTTCGGTGGTTGATTTCTCACATGTTACTGTAAAGGTGGAATTGATAGTTTGATGTCCTCTTCATTTGATGTATTTTAGCCAAAGGTTAACTTGCAGGATCCATTCCTTAAGCCAGAACGGAAGCTGGAGAAGGCACCTTCAACCAAGTAAAAATATTAGATGTGTGAGAACCTCTGGTTTGAGGTTTTCCGCTTGTAGGTCTGTCATTACATTTTGGCCCAATAAAGTGAATATTTGGGCCATCAGCTTGAATGTAGGTTTTCGTTGGTTGTTTATCTTGGCTTTCTTTCTGAACTCGTTCAAGTCTGTTCATAAAATATGAAACTATGCCTTTAAACAGAAGTTCGGTTGGAACTTGGCGTCTCCTGTTTTGTGATGCTTTATTCAGGTTATGAATAGAATAAGAATCTGGAGATGGTGCCAGATATATTTGGTATTATTTAACTTTATCATGATGTTTATCTTCTTGGGGGGTTGCTTTTTGGTTTCTGTTTGTTTGCTTTCGATGATGCAATGTGCTTAACTTGGACCATGGTGTTTTGCTTTCTGCTAGCTCTGTCAACTATCAAGGGCTTGGTCCAGCCAAATTAGCATAAGCAAGTGTAAGTTGGCTCAAAACGAAAGAGCCTTGTGAAAAGTGCATAAGCAAGTGTAAGTTGGCTCAAAACGAAAGAGCCTTGTGAAAAGTTAGAAGGGCTTCATTGTTCTATATGGCCACTATTTAGAAGTATAGCCAATGAGAGAAAAATAGGAAAAAGGAGAAGTCAGCCCCCCTTGAGTTGTAGAACGGTAAGCAAACACCTCATCATTCCGTACTTAACCATGTAGATCTTTGCTCCCTCATACTCTTTCTTTGTGGGTGGAAAGAAGCCTAGAACATACTTCCCCGAAAAAGTCGACACCTTGAAGTTTGGATTAGAGAAGTATTTGCGTAAAGTATGACGAAAACGTTTTTGTTAGTACAGCTCGTTTTAAAAAAAATGTTTTAAGTATTACCCAGGTTTATTTGGAAATTTATAACAGTTCACAGGTAGATTTTCATGAAAATTAACACATTTTCACAAAAACGTGAACAGAAATTAATGTCTGCACCATATTAATGTTTAATTGAATGTTCCTAAAAGGTCTTTGATCCAATGTGGTATTGAGAATAATAAGAAAGAACCATATTGGTTCGCGCAGGCAGGGTAAACGGAATGGAATTGAAAGGAATTACCTGATTGTCCCTGGTTCTGGGTGGTCCGGGGTAAGGGTGGTCCGGGTTGGGGAAAAAAATTCAAATACCTAGCGGGGTGGGGGGAATCAAGGAAAGGGAATGAAAGTGAAAAAGGGAATAAAAAATAAGGTCAAACAAACAACAAAGGAATTTCATTCGTCCATTCCGTTTCTCTTTCCTGTTTACCCCGAACCAAACGCACCCTTATAGTTATCCCGTATATAAATACACTTTATTCCTTTCAAAGAAGGTAAGCAATTTAGGCAATACAAATATGATGTTAGTCTTTTTCAGACAAACTAAATAGAAAAAAGTTTATAAAATGTGGATAAAATGAAACTTAACTTTTCTGCTTCCTTTTACCAGAAATCAGATCCTTGATCTAGAGAACACCTAAATAACTACGGCTTGAGAATCAAATAGGCCAAAAAGAAAGTCTAGACGAATCAACATATTTGTTGCTTTCACCATCACCACAGATTTGAACATAATATTAAGTATTTCATAGCTAACTGAGCAAATATGAGATTATTCCAGTGTATTAGTATATTAGCCGTGGGAAGGTGCAGATAGATAGAAAAGAAACAGGACGACAATACAATAAGCACTTTGTAGATCAAAGGTTGTAACGAGCCTAATGCGTATCAACACACTATCTATAGGAATTCCATGTCACTAGGCCTAAATGAAGAGTACAACAACACAAAACACCCTCGCTAAAGGATTATTAGTTCTGTTCACCAAATTAAATGCAGATAGATCCAGTTCAATAGCCATAATTGTTACCATAAACTGAACCGTAGCCCCCAGATTGACCTGAAATGCCTGCATTTGAAGTGGCAGATGAATACATAGAAGGAGCAGGAGCTCCATAGGGGTTGTAGCCTTGGTCAGCTGGTGGACCTGTCTGTGCCGGAGGTGCCCCTGCATCTGCCATGAAATTCTGCAACACACAAATAAAGTTTAAGATAGGACAGGACAAGCATGAATATCGGCTAAACCAAGAAATCAGGTTACAAATTTAACAGGGCAAAAGCCTCAAAGTCAAATGGAAAACTCATGCATATGCACACTTCAGAGGGAGAACATAATAAGTAGTTTATCTTAATAACTGAAAAAGAAGATGCTTTCTGTCTAAATTTATAGGTAATATTACCATTTGAGAAGTCATACTATTTTTCATTGAATACGACATTTTCAAATATTTTTAATTATAAAATGTGGAGAGACTTGTACCATCTTCATGTAGGTCTCAAATATGTAAAAAATTAATTCCAACAAACAAGAAGAACCAATGACCAAATTCCCAGAAAGAACTAAGTAGTGCGACCCGTATCCATGCCATCACTTTTTTTGACAGACTTAGTTATCGTCAATTGCAACCTTGGCTAGCAAGACATGGATGCAAATCAACCTTAGCAAGAAAGTGTGAACACCCTCATTTGAAAGAAAAAAGGCATCTTATTATATGTACACAATCAACTACCCCTTGATCCCGAATTAGTTAGGATCAGTTATATAAACCCCTGCATTCTGCTAAATTCCAGCCCATTTACTGCCTCAGACCAAGTCCTTGCTCCTTGAACACTATCTTTATGCGCAATTCCCCTCATTTATCCAAGCTAGGGAGGAGAGTGTGTTGACCTATTTTACCAACCTGATAAAATTCTTGGGTTTTGGAGTGTGTGTGACCTAACATTGAATGATGTTTCCTTGTGAGCAAGAGGCTTGAGATCTATGGAATCCATCAACAAGGTCTTTTACATCTGATACCCTATCAATGTTTATATAACACGTTTGAACTACCACGGTGATTCTGGCAGAAGCAAAACCCAAAAAATTGTAGCATGTACCACATTATTTTGCAATCGGTTCAATAAAAAATTCAGAAGATAAATCAGAAAATATAAATGATTGATAAAAAGCCAAGCAAGAATTTTACCTGTATCAATTGTTGTGCTGTTTGGACTTGAGAAGCAGTTCCATTGATCTCAACAGTCATCTCCCCAGGAACTCCTTTTGTTTCCTGTATGGTAACAGTAGCACCACTAACCCGTCGGATGTAGCTTATGCTTGCACCATTAGTTCCAATCACAGCATCAGCGAAGGCCAGTGGTATCTGCATCTGCTGAATAACCTGTAAAATTACACCCTCAGATAAAGCAAAAATCAGCACATGAATATCTTTCTTTTTCCCATTTTTGTTTACCAGCACTTCATCAATACCATATTAGGTTTGCTTAGGATGTCTTACATTTAAATTGCCATAGTTTTTGCAAGCTAAAAAATATTTCTCAAGAGCCATTTCATAATTCTCCACTAAGTATTCAATTTAGTAAAGTATTAGTGTAAGGCTTGTGGATAATGCAGTAATTCAGTTCAGCACCAATCAAATCAACAAGGATATGACAAGGCCTTACATCTGTAAAAGTGCTAAAAGAAAAACCAGAAAATATCAACAATTCAGGTTTGCTTAACCAGCTAAGTACCGATAAAGGTCGCAACAGAAGCTCAAAGAAACAAGAATCAAAGAATACAAAAGAGCAGGCAAAAAAGAAGGCTAGAAAATCAAGTAACTGATTGAGTAGCAGTCTTCGTGAAAAAAGTACGAAGAAATGAGTCCGCAAATTTATTCTCCCCATGTCACATCTTAACACAATTACTGTTTAGAAAGTCAAAAATTTCCTATTCAAAAAATTGAAAAAAAAATACAATATTGCGACTTGGAGTGCAGAACATAATTCCAACCATGCAAAATTTCTTATTACAAAATTAAAAGATTTATGACCGAACTCATACAAAATCAGATATGTTGATCTTCTAACTCCAAAAACCTGCCAGGGAGTACTTCTCAAGAAATCTAGGAGTTGTCCCACTAATCATGGTTAGCAGAACTACCTGGGAATAAAATCACCAAAAAAGCTTTGCCTACCATTTAAGCATTTCTTCCTACGCCAGATAATCTGCATTATAGTACACTTGCATCCAGACTGCATTAAGGTACACACTAAAATTTCATACCTGTTACTGACGTGCATATTATTTAACAATTTCCCTCTATTTTTGGTAATTCCCACCCGTCTCTATAGCACACAACTGACAGCCTTTTGGTTTCTTTCAACAGAAAGTTGGGAAAGAGAGATGGAGGGGGGAGGGGATTTTGTTGACGTGTAATATTGAACATTTAGCTTGTTAAAAAAACTGATGAATTATTTTCATGTAAAACAGAAACGAGAAATTTAACCAATTCCATTAACACAAAGTCCCACCTCATTTCTCTTTAAATACCAACTCAGTGTGTTTACTGTAACAAAACATACCTGAGTAACAAGAGACGGTGCTGCTGGGTTGTTGGAGGATGAATGCATTGACATTGGAGCTTCTCTTCCATACGCAGAAATGCCTTGATGAGGTTGTTTTTCCATAGGTGGCGGCATGTCAGCTGGTGGGTAATAGCTATCATGTTGCCTGGATGGTGGCATGAAATGAGGACTATATCCATATCCCGGACCTCCAGCAGCACTTTGTGGGAAAGCTTGGGGAGGAGGACCCCAAGACTGGGGAGGTGGCATATGTTCCACGGGTGGATTTGGCATTTGCATCTAAGCAACAAAGAAGTTCCATTAAAAGATGCTAAGTTTCTGTCCTAAAATATCTAACTAAAAGGAGGCTTACTTGCATCTCAAATACTGGGATTATGCCACGATCGACCAAAAATTTCCTCAGGTGAGAAGCAATTAACTCAACTGCCTTGTGTACACCAGCAGGTTCCCCTACTACTTCAACTATCCTATCATCTTGAAGTGCGAAAACAGGAAGGTCCTCTGCAATAATATGTAAGCATCACAAGAAAGGAGTAAGACCCATGAACTAGCGATTAAGTCGCAGTAGAAAATGCAAATTAAACAAAACAGTCCTGAAAAATAGTTCATCATGAAAGTAGAGAGGCTATAGCACCAATTAAGGACCTCGCAATCTCCAAATCCAGCTGAACAATTTAACCATGGGAATTACCGTAGTTAACTCCACTAGTATTTAATTAGAGATAAATACTCTATCGGTTCCAATTTGTTTGTCTTAGTTACTATTTGGACAGTCAAAGGATATTTCCTAACCATGTTTTTTCAAATATTTTCTAAATGTTTTGAATTGTTAACTATTGTGACTTATAGTACTTTTTATGTAGTTTTAAATATGTAAATTTTATTTCATAACAATTGAAGATTCTATGTCCAAATCACACCGAACATTAGTTAGTTTGACCCTCGTACTCTGAATCAAGCCAAACAAATTGAAACAGAGGGAGTATAAACATACACAACAGGTATGTGAGTTTTCCACATTCTAGTTTATTTCATGTTTTAGTTTTTCGCTAACGTGTTACTTTCATGTTTTACCTTGATATCAATATGTGAAAAAGTTTTAGTTTAATCTCAGGTTTAAGGTTTCCAAAGAAGGATGAAACCAAATTCAATTGGCAAAAGTAAGTTCTAAGTTTTGAAAAAACTTCTAAGTTTGGCGAATTTTAATTTAGTGTGCTCAAGCCTACCCATACAAACAGTACACATACCTAGAGTACAAAAAGATTAGATGCCTCCTTGAGCTAGGAGGATCACCACGTGCTCTTGAGCCAAAGTGTGGAAGAACATAGTCCTACACGCAATGAGATGTAAGAGGTCCTGACTATAAATCCAAAATTAGACCAGAATGACCACAGAGCAAGACCACGCCCTTGGCATCAAATTCATTCGGGGATGCTTCAGTAATGTTTTCATATTGTTTTTTTTTTTCATTTGCAAGGAAGCGAAAGCGAAGATTAAGTATGAAAACGTTGGTGAAGCATCTACGAATGAATTCGATGTCAAACATCCCCAAGTATTTCACTTCCTTGTTCTTATATGTTTTGATTATCCTCTTCTAGCATTAGTTTTGGAGGGTTAGGGAAGGTCAGGACATACTGTGTAAGTAGCATAGCAAAATATTTGAAACTACATCTTCAAAAACATCCATATGATAATAACTTTTTGGTCAGGATAGAATTTCAGAGCTGTGAATGATTTTTGAAGCAACCACATAGAGAATTTTCACACTTGCTCTTTTTACAAGTACATGGTCAAAATCCTAGATAACCAAAATTGGAAATCACCGTCCACAGCAATTCAACTGAAGTAGTGTCAAAGATGAGATTTAATCGTGAAAAATCGACCATCAAAATTTTATATAAGCAAGTTACAAAATCAAGGCTTGAGTAAGGAAAAAGTGCACGGAGAATACTTGAAAGAGTAAGAAGAAGAGCATACCGACTGACCTAGGAAATCTACCAAAAGGAGTTGTGATATAGTAGGTATCATATCTCATTACCAAATCAGAAGAGACCCAAATTCCAAAACCAAAAATTTACAAGCAGAAAGAAAATCAGCTTGTTGTGTCCCTACTGTTGACCTCTAAGCATATTTGTCTTATTCCCACTCATTTATATATGTAACTATCCCTAGCCCTTGTTGTTCCCATTTTCTATCAATTTTGCACCTTTCACGTGCTCTTCCTTAAGAAGAAGAAGAAGAAGAAAAAAGGAGAACGTCAGGAGAGAAGCCTAAGGGGAAGGCGAAGGGAAAACCAACAGGAAAAAGGGGATGGGAGAATGGTGAAGGGGTTGGGCATGGGGTTAGAAGAACATGGAAGATGACATTTTATATTTCTTCTTTATTTATGTATTTTTTAAATATAATTGGAGGGGACTTATTTCAATTTTCATTTTAATTCATTTTTACCCCTTTTTAGATACGACGTGTAGCCAAATTATTGTCCCAGTTAAACACGTCAGCACGTTTGTAATTCACACATAAAATCTGTCAGAGTTGGTGTTTATGAAGCACAATTTAAGGACTAGAGGTGTCTAGTTGGTCATTGGATCAGTTGAGGTGTCTATCTGGTCGTTGTGGACAACTTAAAGGGGCCATTTATGTATTTCACCAAAAAAATTATTAAAAAAAGTATATAGTCAACTCCAACTAGTTCGGATCAAATTGAGGCTCAATTTGTAGTAGCAAATTCTAACTTTGATGCAGAAAATTTCCTGAACTTCTGCTATTGGTTTACTACTTCATAAAGATTCACAGCATCTGGACACAACATTAATATTTACATGAGAATTTATTTTATAAACCTGATTCAATTCATGCGAAACAAACTACGGCGTACTAAACACGCTGTTTCTAGTAGAATGAAATCTATAACATTTGATACAAATTTCCATCTTAAAAAAAATGATTTGATACAAATATATTGAAGGTCAGTTTGACCAATACTCATCTATTACCTTTAGTTCTCTTCTTTAGGTGTTTGAAAGACTAGCATCAATAGAACTTCAAACTCTTGCATTATTGTTTTGAATAAATACTTAAAACGCTTGTTATTTTCATCCTTACATGATTACCAATTCGATTCCTTATTCTATGAAATTTTAAAGCAACTTCTGTTACACAAAGAAGCACACTAAACACACATAGTTTTCAAGGAAAATTGCAGGGATTACTAGTCAATAGTCACGGCTCAGATCACCTGTTGAAAGTGACTGTCAACACAAGACCCTGGAAAGTTGATGTTAATTATTCTAAGTTGAAATTTTGCCTGCAATAAACGCCATGTTTCCCCTGAGCAAGAAAATCACCCCCTCCCCTCCCTGACACTTAAAATGAAGCTAGACGACACTAGCAAATTCATATATTTATTCAAATAGATCCCAGGGTGTAAGCAATACATTTAGTAAGCTATACATAGAAAAGATAATTGATTACAGAAGTGGTAAGACGTTGATATCAGATTTCCAGAACAAAGAAAAGAACTGACAGGCAAAAGGAACGTCCCTCATACATGAGCTAGAATGGTAAATTTTTGTTAATAAGTTGAATAACAGAGATATCTTAAAACGAGGGAAAAACCTGATCCAAGAACTCTAACAATACAACTGGATGCTTCTTGAATGGACTTGACGGTTGTCCCTTGTTTTCCAATAAGACTTCCAGCTTGTGCAGCTGGCACAAGCAGCTTTGTCGAGACCTTTCCAGCTACAGGTGGAGGAGGATGAGAAGAATCACTCTCCAGCCCATCCACAACACGTCTATGAACCCTCAGAAGACCATCTATAGCAGGTGGAAGAGAGGCACCAGGCTCCTCCTTGGCAGATACCATTACCTTTCAGCATAGCAGCAAACAAATACAATTAATAATAACTTAACCGTATTTAACCAAAAAAGTTTTAACTTAACTGCAGCAGTAGAAGCTTCCACATCACACATCATGAATTTGAAGAATGTATGGTCTCTTCCATTAGTGATATATATACATCTATTTAAAGAGAGAGTATATCTATGTAGGGTGGAACTTGATTTTGTAGAGATGCCTGGTCTCTAGTTTCTTTTTGGTGTACTTAAAAGGTCCCAACTTGTATATAGGATTGGATCTCTTTTGTTGAGAATCATATTTGGTGTAGGTTCTCTTCTTTTAGTATATGGCTTGTATATGAGGTTCCCCCATTTGTTAATAAAATTATTTACCTTATCAAAAAAAAGAAGAAGAGTATATTCTCTTTTCATTAGCATAGATCATACACTAAGAATTGTAAAAAGACAAATATTTTAGAATTCTTGTTAATAGAAGATGCACAGAGTTAAAACGTGTTTTTGAAGAGAGGAATATATTTGGCGCCCCTTGTCCATCATGGAGGCCTTTGGGTCTAGAAGAAAGTTGATGTATACTATATGCTTTTATGTTGAATACTCCTGTGCCAAATCATCTGCCTTACTTCTATGTTGGGTCGTCCCAGATTGTCTGCTTTTTCAGACAATAGAAACTTTTTTTCTATTATTCTTGATACTTCTGATTATTATTATAAAATGCACTTCCATATGTGTTTCTAACATTCCGGAGAATCTGTAAATGTTTACTTATTTATCAACATTCAATTTCGGAGCTGTCTCAACAAAAACATACCCTCTGGGGAGGGTAGGGAGTACGTGACCCCTACCTTGAAGGTAGGGAGGTTGTTTCCGATAGACCCTCGGCTCAAGAAAGGATGCAAATTTCGAAGCTGTCTCATGACCTCAAATTCAGTGTTAGTTGCTACTAAAGGATAGCTTCATAGCAGCAATCTCAAGACCTTTATCCTAGTGATTGCTTGAAACAAACATTATAACCTTCTCGTTTCACTTTCCATCAATTACCAAATGTCCCCATTTCACTCTCAAACCCAATAGCGGTCGCCTATTTTACAACTCAACTTATAAATATACTAACTTTGACCAACGACGCAAGCAGTATTAATGGGGAAATATTAGTTAGAGGTCCACATCCATCAAAAGATAATTTCACCAGGAAGTATCATACCTAGACAACCGCAAGAGAGGAAGAGAACAAGATGGAAGGAAGACAAAAAACAGCAAGAGAGAACTATCCAGAACCCTTTGACCCAGTTTTTTCTCTGTTCTGAAAGTATATATTTCCCAATCTATTGTAATTTCTTTTTTGGGTGGGTGGGGCTGGGGCTGGGGGAAGATGATGTAAAGTTTTTTAAAGGTAGAAAAGGATAAAAACATGGATTATAGGCAAGGGGCAACAAGTCACAGAAGAAAACGCAGTGAAATTTGAGAAGCATCTTTTTTTTTTTTGAAAATGGTAACACTAATTTGAGAAGTATCTTGTCTACAAGAACATATAAATACACAGTAAAATAGCTGGGACTTACTGCTCTCACAGAAGTCCCTGGAGGACCATCGAGAACCTTAATACGAGCTTTTGATTCTTCAACCATTTTTTTGATGAACTCTCCTTTGCGTCCAATAAGGCCACCTACTTTTTGTGAAGGGACCAGTATGCGGAACACACTTTCTCCAGGCCACCCTGGCCACCTTTCGCCACCACCTCCAGTAGCAGCAACATCTTCTTGTCCTTGTTCTTGTTCCTGTTCCTGCACTTGTTCCTGTTCTTGTTCTTGCTTCACCTCAAGGAGTGATGGTTCTTCTTTCACCTCAAGGAGTGAGTTCTCTGGTACTCCCTCATTCTCATGTTGATTAAGGCTTTGCTCAAGTTCCTCCATAGTCTCTTGTTTGATAAGATCAAGTTCCTCCATAGTCTCTTGTAGATCAAGTTCCTCCATAATCTCTTTACTGTAAAAATAGAGATAATATTGTCAATTAGTGAGTGCACGGGTATATAAGGAAGGTTCCACTTTAAAAAGTTCAATACTTAACAATCTTTTTTCTTAATAAGTTCATTAGTTAACGATTTTAGTCACAGCACCATCAAAACTGACGTTTGTCTTACTTTTGCTAACCATTGCCACCCAAAAAAGCTCATAAAGTTAGCTTCTTGATACAATAGCAGCAACTAAACTAGCAAACAAAAATAGGAATTTGTTTGAACAGCAACAACTAAACAAGGAATTCATTTTTAAACTAAAAGATGTAAGGGAAAAATGGTTCCTCTTAAGCTTGTGCTTAATCTGTAAAAGAAATTCCATAGGGTTCACAGGGTGAGAGCAAATAAGGATTGTCTTGAAAAAAAAATCCTCAGATACTTGGAGTGAGCCATCCTCATCACAGAAACAAATCAAATTCCTTAAATGCCCCATGTTTACATAACAAAAGTTATGACGCATTGGCGCATTATTAGAGAGCACAACAAAAATCAAATCTTGGAAAAGGAGCTATGAAGTTACAACGAACTCTGTTGGAACTGTACATCATTCATTAACCACTGGTCTTTGAAGTATACATAATTCACACTCTAGAGAACAATGCATGTCCCTTTCTAGTCTACCAGAACATGATGCCCATTTCTCCCAATCAGATGTTTAAGCATACTACTTAATGCAAATATTACATCGGACCCAATTCCTTACTTTCAATGAAAATTATTCTCTTTTCTAGTTCACGCTATAAATAATGAAGGTATCCCACTTGTTCCCCCACATAACATTCACAAACAAGATATCTCTGACTCAAGATAGTTGACTCTAGGCAGTGTTGTCTTTGCATCTTATTTTCTTTTTCTTCTTAATTTTTATATATGTTCTGCACATGCATCTTTAACGATATATAGTTTGGCATAGGCTTATCGAAAGCTACAACAATTTGCCCATTTTTCTTCGAAGGAACTATAACACAAAAGGTAAAACAGAATTACATCTCAGATCAAGACCCCAGCTATCCTATCGGCTCTACCAAAGCTCTCTTCAGTTGTACTTCTCCTCATCTATAACTCTTAAACATTAATTTAGTCTGACCTAATCTTATCTGAAACATTATTAGACTAACCTAATCTAAATAATGAAACAATTAGTTGTTACGTAAGTTACAAGGATTAAGAATGTCATTAAGGTTAATGTTCGGATAATGGAAACGAGATATAATTATACAAGCTACGGGCCCGTCGGTGAGAGTCTAAAATAATAAGTTATATATAGGTTTATTGAGGATTATTATTTATTATAAGAAATATGACATGGGGAAGCCGAGACTTTATGAAAATTTCCGGGAATTAAAGGAAACGGGATTTAAGATTAAAGGAGTGGAATTTAAGCTTTATTTACTACTTGGGGGAATTAATCTAGTTAGTAGACACTTAGAGGGGCAAAGTGTAATTTGTAAGGGGACTAAAGTGTAGTGTTTAAAAATCTGAAAAATGGAAATTTAAATTGCCCTATTAAGCTCATTTTCACTTGAAACAAATCAGATTTTCCCCTCCCTTCTCTCCCTTACCTTGCTCGAATTCTCCCCCTTCCCTAGCAAGAAAAGTTAAGTTCTTACTCCATCTTAGTAGACTAAATCATCCCACACAAAATTTCCAAACCAAAAGCACACAAATAGGGGGGAAATCTGGCAAAACAGTGGGCAATTAACGCCACTGCTGACGATTTCCAACCCCAATTTTTCGAACAATTGGGGATAAATTTTGAAGGAAAACATGCATAAATGATGGGTTAACATTGTGGGGTTCATGCATGTTGGATTGGAGTTGAAACGACGTTCATTTGGCGAAGAAAAGCCGACGAAACCGCGGGTATCGCGGGCTGGGCAGTGATCAGATTTTAGGGACTGTTTTGGACGAATTCAAGGTATAAAATTCTTCTTTTTATAGTTTAAATGAAATTGCATGTGTTGTAAGTGAAGATATGAATTTGTGTTAAGATGGAATTGGAAATATGAAAATGTATGTAACTATATTGAGATGCATACGCCGATTGGGACTGTTTTGTATACATTAAGTTTGATTGTTGTATTGTAATATGGTTACTAATTGCATGATGAACTCGAAAGGAAATCTTGATAGTTTAAAGTTGTAAATGTTATATGGAATTAGTGAAGTACGAATTGGGTGTTAAAGAGTTAAAAGAAGAGCTAAGGTAATGTGTTTTTGGACCATAACATTTAAGGAATTGTCGGACCTCGTCGTCGCGACTTAAGGACTGTTTAGGGGCTGATTTGGTAGTGTAATAATGCTGGAAATTTCATTAAGAATATGCATGAACAATGTGGTAATTGCTTACGTAAGTCCTAAAGGAATTAAAGTATAAGAAAGTGTAGAAAAGCTTCACATTTCCCTCTCATTGATAACTAAAGTGTGAGCTGTTCTCATGGACTATTCCTTAATACAGCCAATGACATGAAATAAGTATATAAATTCCCTTGGTTATTGGAGTTGATTAATGGAATGTTTAGAGAAATTTCGACTACATATGGAAATGATAGCGATTATTGGTTTAATCTGAATTATTGGGTTGATTTGGATTGTTGGTTTGATTTGGATTGTTGGTTGGATTTGAATTGTTGGTTGATTTGGATATTGGTAAATTGTGGATACGCACATAAACAAAGGAAATGCTGCCCAAATTTTTATAGGAATAAGGGAGCCATTATTCATATAACTTACATTAGAAATCATAGAATTGACGAGCGTATCATTCCTTATTATAGGTTGAAGTACTAGACGAGGCATACCTTAATATTGAGTTGAGTATTCGCCTAAGAGGTATGTGAAACTCTTCCTTCTTTCTTTTGGCATGATTTTTAATGAAAGTACGACGGACGTACGAGATTCCTATGAGTTCAGTTTTAAAAGATAATTGTTGATTAGTGTCTATGATTTTCAGTAAAAGAGTTTATTATGATGATATTATCGAGAGTCAAAGATGATTTTTAATTGCATATGGTTGCTCATGATATCTACTCGTGCTAAGTATTATTGTTTCACTCCACCGAGTCCCGGGCCGGATCATGTTCGTATGACTTTACAGAATTCATCGAGTCCTCACTGTAGGCGAGACACGTTATATACATATATACAGATTTTATCGAGTCCTCCATGAGGCCAAGACATGATATGCGCACATATACAGACTTCCATCGAGTCCCTCACTAGAGGGCCGAGACATGTTATACAGATTGATATACAGACATAGACATAATGACAGTATGAGCCAGCATTCATGATTTCTGATATGACTCTCATTTTTGTTAAGCTTGATGACTCTCTATCTTTACTTGACACGGTTGTAATTTCATTTTCAGTATTTCATGTTTTATATACTCAGTACATTATTTCGTAATGACCCCCCTTTCCTCGGGGGGCTGCGTTCATGCCCGCAGGTTCAGGTGTTCAGATAGGTGACCCTCCGCCTAAGATTTGCATGCGGTTGGAGAACTCCTTTGTTCCAGAGCCAGCTATTTTGGTACAGACCTTTATCTTTCAGACTTATGCATATTTTGGGCACGACGGGGCCCTGTCCCGTCATATGTCAGTATTGCACTCTTAGAGGTATGTAGACAATTGTGGGTTGGACTGGACGTTTGTACCTTGTTTTGGGTTTTTGATGTTGTTATCTAGTGGCAGCCTTGCCGGCTTGCTTATTTTGATTATGTCTTTGTGCACGTGATGTTGGTTGGTGGCAGCCTAGTCGGCTAGCCTATTATGATTGTTTTGTTGTTGTTTTGGCAGCTTTGTCGGCTCGCCCATTTTAGGGATATGTTGTAAAAGCAGCGTTGTGCTGCCGAAATTTCTATAGATCTCTGTATTAGATAAATTAAGAGTGACAGGTCAGTAAGGACGTCTAATTAGGACGTTTAGTCGCGGCCCGTCGGGTCGGGTCGTGACATTAGTATTGCAAACTTGCTTTGTTTACCAGCAAATTTACTATAACAGAACTACGTGCTGATTCTTTCGAATACGTAGCTCCAATATCATCATAAACAAAGTCAGTCCAATGAAAGATTTTGATTCAAGTAGCTTTTCACCCACACATGTCCTGAATGGAAACCTACCACTCTCGCATATCCCTTCTCTTTTTATAAGGTCTCGCATATCCCTTCTTCTTGATGAGTTATGGCCAAGGGGACAGATGGATATTTCCTAATCACTGTTACCCTTATTACTCTTACCTGATTTCTTTCAGCATAGAGCCCATAAACCAAACTGACCTTGAAAAAGTTAAACTATAACGAACTCCCACCATGAATCTAGTATAAAGAGATGCGCACCTTGACCCTGCTCAAAAGAGATTGACCAATCGCCGTTTCTCTCTTTACTCCACTTTCTCTAGTGTCCTTTTACCGGGGAAGTCAGAAACCATTTAGACTAGGAACTTAGAGTACAGGAAAATCCCATCAGAAAACTAGTACGAAAAAGACAGGCACCTTAACACATTTTCAGCAATATCAAAAATCAAACTGAGCATAAACGACAATTAGAAAACCATTTTTCACAATGCAATAGTAATTCAAAACAGATAGAACTTCAACATCGACACAACAAAACTCAATCACAAATTTCATACAAGTAGACCAGAGAAACAAGCTAGTTCAGAAATTACCAAAACTAAACCTAGCAAAAATCAGAATTACAACACTAACATATAAAGCAACACTATTTCAAAAAGAATTATAATCACTGCCATAAAATTCCAATACCGAAAAGAGCTTAAAACTTATAACAAACCTCTTGCGAATCACCCCAACCTGTTCAACAACTACCAAAATCATAACAGACAACATGAAAATTAGAACATTAACACATAATGCAATAGCAATTAGAGAGAAAAAAGGGCAAAAAATCTCAAGAAAATAGTGACCCATCATTAATTAAGCAACAATTTCTCGAATTACCAAGTGGGGCAACATTATAAACAAAGAATTGAGTGTGTACACATGAACAACTATAAGACATGGGAGCCAAAAAGGAGATACGTACAAACCCTAGAAACCTAATTGTGAATATATACATATACATATATAGCAGTGTAATGTTTATTTACATGGAGTACAGTGACGACTTCAGAGAGCGAAGAACAAGAACTAGTTGTTGAAGAAGAGAAGACTGTTTGTTTCGCTTCGACCAAATTTAGGTTTTGCCCAGCTTTATTATCAACTTTATGTTTATGTATTTTCGGTTCTTATATATATATATATATTTATAGGTCTTTTGTTTGTTTATTGTATTTTTCAAAAGGAGGTGGATAAATGAAATAATAAACTGAAAAATAAATAAGTAGTAGTGAAAAATAACTTCAATATAAAATTCTCTGGTACTATTATTATAATCTTTATATAATTGTAGTGATTTGATTATTATATTCTTTACAATGTTTGATTTTGATATTAAACTCCTCATTCTATTATTAGCATAACTTAAATAAAAACCATATACATTATTTTATTTAAGATAAAATAATACTTTTGTGATAATGTTTAATTTTATTTAATAGTATGTAACTTTAATAACAATATTTAATAATAAAAATATATTTAAGTTGCAATTCTTGCATAATAATTTTTACATTATTATTTTACCCCATAGTAATCCTATATTATTATTATCATTTTTTTATAATCAACTAATTATATTACCAAGTATAAGAATTACGATGAGAAAAAATAAAACTCAGGAAACTGATTGTATTATTATCATTATTTACACAAAAAACATGAAAAACTAATATGTGAACCATCATTTGAAGTACTAGAACCTCATACAACGAGAATTGATCATTTAATTTTTAATATAAATTTCGACATTACCCTCAGAATATTTTAAATATGTTTTACTATCTAGAAACTATATTAAAATAGATAAATTATATACATTTTTATTTAAAATATTTGAAATTATTGTAATTAAAGAAAATACTATAATAATAATAATATCATTCTTTTTGGAATGAAATACTATATTCAACGTCATGCAATTTTTCACTGCAAATATATTTTTAAAATATTTTTTATGCATGTTCTTTATTCTTCAAATACTTTGATATGACATTTTAAAGGGTAATACAATCCCAAAGTGTAGACTTCAAAATTGTAGAAGTCTCATATTATTCCTTTAGGGGTAAAGCACTGCTTTACGTCTCAACGTGGGACTTTCCGATGCAAATCGAGTTTCAATTGGATCCCAATGTAAGTAGGGCTGCACAAAATTCGGTCCGGACCGAACCGGACCGAGAAATTCGGTCCGGTCTTCGGTCCCTGTATTTTCATAAATCGGTTTTCGGTCCGGTCCAGGGTCGGTCCGGTCCGAACCGATTTTTATTATTTTTATTTTTTATAATATATATAATATATATAATTTCTAATATATATAATATATATAATTCCTAATATATATAATATATATAATTCCTAATTTTCTAAATTCCTAATATATAATATATATATAATTTCGTCGGGTTCGGGCGTTTTTTTAAATTGAATTACCAATACCGAAATTGACATTCTCGGACGCGGTGCCATGAAATTTTTACATTGAAATCTATTGTACATCGCGAGATATTTAGATTTGAAAATGGGAAAAACGTAACGATTTGGGGGAAAAGAGAAATTGAGGGGCAAGATAGACGTTTTTGGAGAAATCCGATGAAGTAAACGGACTTTAGTCGGTTTGGGATTATTCGTCTCGAAAAAATACGCGAAATCAAAAAAAAATTAGATCAAACGGACGTCCGAGCGCAAAGTTATGACCATTTAAAGTTTCACTAATTTACGACTTATATTTGATATGTCAATACGTCTGAAATTTGGTGAAATTTGGTGGCGAGGTGGTGGTGAAATTTGAGTGGGTGGGCCGAAGTGGGGTGGCTGAGGTGAGAAATTTGGTGGTAGTGGGGCCGGGGATGGGGATCGGTCCATTGGTCGATGGGATCGGCCGGCCGGGACGACTGAAAATGACTCGGACCGGGACCGGATGAAATTCGGTCGGTCTTGGTCCGAGAATCAATTTCGGTCCTCGGTCGGCCGGTTTGACCTTTTGCAACCCTAAATGTAAGTACTCAAAAAAACATCTTTAGAAACGAAAGAGTATTACAAGCAAAATCATAACAGGAAGTTAAAAGAAAAAAACGTCTCCAATTGGGTGTGTTTGGACTTTGGATTAGCTTCTGGCGGAATTGATTCTGCGGAATTGATTATGGCAGAAGTAATTTATGTTTGGATGCAACAATGTAAAAGTTATTCTTATAATTGATTTATATTTGGATAGTTTTGATCAAAATTGCTTTTGAATGTAGAATTACCAAAATAGACATACATATAAATAAAAATATACATATAAATAGATGGAAGTATGTAAATAAAAATTACAAATAGATAATAGAATTTAAAGTGCAATATAGTACTTAAATATTAGTAGAATATTATTACAATACTAATTTAAAGTGCAAATAGTATTTAAATATTATTACAATACTAATTTTGCATGTACTCTATAATACATTATAGAAAAAGGAATAATATTATACTTCATAGTTATTTTAAAAAGTACCTTGAAATCAGTTTTCAGTTAAAATTGTAGAACACATTTTGTCGCATTCTCGGGACTAGCTTCATTTAAATTCTCGGACTAGCTTCATTTGTATTAATAATACATTATAGAAAAAAGAATAATATTATACTTAATAGTTATTTTAAAAAGTACTTTGAAATCGATTTTCAGTTAAAATTGCAGAGCACATTTTGCCACATTTAAAATATTAATAATATTCGGAGTATTTGAAAGAAGACAATAGAAAAAGGAGAAGGATAATCCAAATGAGTTGCACTATTCTCATTCCTAAGTACGAGAAATGTCCTAAAATTAACAATAGCATACTCAAAACAGAACATGAGTATTATATTTGATTTTTTTTAGTAATTATTTCTAGATATTTAAAGAGGGTAATGAAAGTTGTATATTTGAATGTTTTTTTAGTAGTTATTTCTAGATATTTAAAGAGGATAATGAAAGTTGTATATTTGAATTTTTTTATTAATTATTTCTAGATATTTAAATAGAGTAATAGAAGTGAATAGAGTTGTTGATGCAAATTAAAGAGTGTAATAAAGGAAGGGGTAAAATTCAAATTGAAATAATGTCAAAATTGATTCTGCCAGAATCAATTCTGGAGAATTGATTTTGACCAGCCAAACATATCAATTTTTTTTATTTTCACGAAAATAGATACCCAAAATTGATTCTTGATACCTAAAAGCTAATCCAAACATGGACTTGAGTCCTTTTGTTGGTAGAGCCAAAACCTCTTTCCTTGCTTTACAAACAAAACCCAAGTGGCAAGTGCTGAGTATTTTTGTTGCTATATAGATCTCTATTTAATCATAACTAACTATTCTTCTCCTTTTCATGAACACATAATTCTGCATGCTTAAGAGTTAAGACAGTGAGAAATGTTAGGTCTTTCTACTACAAGTCTACAACATAGCTACTAAACAAATGTTAAAGTCTTTCTAATCGTTCTACTTCTATCAATTTAATAGAATGCTCTGGATATACAAACCTATAATTACAGAAACCATAATCCCAAGAACACATGGCCTTCCAGCAGCACCTGCCGATACAGACCTGTGCAAGAGGCAACCAATTAGAATTACTATCCACAAAGAAATTCTAAAAGAATTTTGTTAAAGATCACATAATGCATGTGATTAATTCATGTGTGATCAATTGATGAAGAGAGTGAGGAGGAAGAAAGATTCGAATATGGAGAAGTGAGGAGAAAATATTTTTGCGAGCAAAACTGCTCTTATGTGTATTCGATTATTTCTCTGTTTTTTATATCACCAAATGAATACAAAATGTCCCACATATATAGTGAGGACTAAGGGCTAAAGTGTAAAGAAAGAAAATTTGTAAGGGTAAACTAAACAAGCAAATAACTATTAATCATAATATCTCAACACCCCCTCAAGCTAGGCACCGAAAACAACGATTTGCTTGGAAACAATGGCAAAAAAACACTTTACTAACAAGCTGCATCAGTTTGGCAAACCAACTGTTCCATAGTGTGAACGATGGAACCAGATCTTAACAGGTCATTTTTGTAAGCTGGGACATAATCTCCACCATTGCACAATGTCTAAAGTCTTCAGAAAGGAATTCTGTCTTGTTCATTCTAACTACATCTTCAAGAAAGCAGCTCACTTGGTTTTCTGACCTTGCACATTATTTCTCTGCTGATGTGCAGTCATTATGCCAACCTCATTCTGCATCTGCAATGCTAGCTCTAGCATCCATTCTGTCTCTCGAAGCTGGCTGCATAGTTGAAACTGTCATTCTTGACATAATTGTGCCAATGATCCCTTTATGTGCTTTGATAAAAGCTTGAAAACATTGAGCTCTTTTTCCTGAGCTCCTTTTCCCCAATACTACCAGTGTCGGTTTGCACAAAAACACGTCTCCTACCAGTAGATTTCCCTTCCATCCTACTGCTTCCATGAAATGATCATCAATCAGAAAAAAGAACCAAAACCAACACAAACATCGAGAATGCTACTGCTCATTCTCCAAGTTAATATTCTCCAAGTTAATATTCTCCAAGTTCATCAAATAGTAATGAACATTCCTTCAATTATGAGAAACAACACCAACACACCAGTAACATCACCAGTGAGCAGCTAGCAAAATTCCAGCAACTGGAGCAGCAATACCTGCAGACACAGCACCAACAGACACTGCACTGCTGCAGCATGTTCTTTTTAGTTCATATTTCATTACTTCAATAGAGCCTTTCTTAGCAACACTAGTCCAATCCTTAGCACCAACGCCAGTAACTCCAGCAACCTCATTTTATTCTACTAATGCTTCAGCAGAAACACATGCCTCTGAATTTTCAGCAACCAAAACAGACGCATTTTCAGCACCAGCATAGAAACCTACTGGTTTATCAACCTCAACATCAAATTTCATGAGTTCCTGTTTTCATTGGGTTGTTTGTCTCCAAAAATCATAAGCAGTGATTGTACAGAGTTGTAACAACAACAGTCAAGTTCGCCTCAATGGACGAATTCTTCCAGAACATCAACATACCAAGCTCCTCCTACTTTGTCATCGAATTATTCTCAGAAGGACCTTTCTCAGCAGCAGCAGTTTTAACAACAGCAGTTGCAGCAAAATCAGCTCGACTGCTCTAGGCAGTGAGCTGCGTTAATTGTATTTGTTGCTATTCCATCTTCTTGATTCTTCAAGTTTTCAACATCTGCTACTTCAGCACCATCCGCAGCAATCACATCTGCAGAAGGACCAGCAAAGACAGCAACACCAGTTGTTGCTGCTCTTGAAACGGCAGCATCAATAGTTTTAGCAGCATCAGCCACACCATCCAAATCACCAACACCAAACAACATCAGCAAGCAGCTTCAGCTACATCAAAGCAACAACAAAGTATAAGCCTAGCAGCAGTACTGGCATCAGCAGTGCCACCATTAACATGTAACAGCAGGAGCCACAACTCAAATTGGTCCTAGCAGATAACTATGATTTTTCAAACAAGACAATATATGTAGTGTTGACACCCAATTTTGACCCTCCCGTCCAGTCATTAACTATAAAATAACACTAAATTTTTTTCAAAATAATTTTAACAATTTTATAATAACAAAATGCAACAATAAAACATTAATACATGCATAAATAAACAATTTAATAATGGCACCGCATTTTATGTAGAGTACTAAGCGCACTTTGAGTCTCGCGCCCGCATTTATCAATTTTAAGTCCTATCATAATTCTATTAATTTTAATAAATTCAATAATAATAAATACTTAAATAATAAATAATTTAATAATGACGTCTCTTCAAGCATTCCTTAAAATTATATCCACATTTATTAATACTCAAAGCAATTTCATAATTATTATTTACGATTTAAACCCCCTATTAATTCAATTTTATTTAACATCACAAAGCATACATAATAAATAAGATTTTAAATAACGGCATCGCATTATAAAATATTAAGCACTATTTAAATAGCACGCCCGAATTTATTATTATAATAATTGAAACTCAAGCTAAAATTAATGAAGCACCTAAAGTCATATTAAGATAATTTAACTTTAACTTAAATAATGATAAATATTGCACAATAAATAAGATTTTAAATAATAGCGTTGCATTTATAAAAGTATTAAGCAACCCTTAAATATCATATCCGCATTTAGCATTTAAATAATTTAATCTAAACCCCATTCAATTTTAATTTAACATCGCAAAATACACATAATAAATAAGATTCTAACGGCATCGCATTATAAAATACTAAGCACTAATTAAATAGCACGCCCGTCTTTATTTTTTATAATAATTTAAACTCAAGCACCTAAATAATTTAATCACAATTTAAATAATTTAATTCACCACTAATTAAATAATACACCTAAAACTAATAACACACCTAAAACTAATACCTAATTAAATAATTACCAGCCCACTCCCTACCCAATAAATCGCCCAGCCCATTACCCAGCCCACACCCGCGGCCCAGCACCCCACTCCTTTATTTCCCCTCATCGTCCATAACCCTAAAAGAGAGGAAAACCTAAAAAAGGGCAGCCAACGTCTTCCTCCCTAAAACCCTAATCACCGCACCTTCCACCCACGAGTCTCGCCGAATTTTCCGGTCGGAAAATCCGGCCAAACTCATTACCTGCAACCCACAGCCCACCATAACCCAAAAATGGTACCTAAATCGGAGAAAAATCGTCCAAAACTTACCCTAACCAAATCACAAAGACCTCGCCCAAATCTCTCCAAAATCAAACGAATCTACCCAAATCAAAAACTTACCATAAGAAACCTGTCGAATCAGTACCAAATATTACACCAAATCAACCTTAAAATCCTACCAAAATCAGAACTCCTAATGGCGACTATATAAAAGGAACCAATCTACACGTGCAAGGGCATCGAAGGGAAGAGGGGAGAAGGAAAAAAAAACTTGGTGAAAAAGCATCACAAAACAGGAGGAAAACAGAGGAGTCCAGCATCCAAAAAATCGAACTTGAGGAGAGAAATCAGTAAGCATTCATCGAAAATCAGTAGAGAAGAATCAAGCCAGCCTAAGAGTCAATTCTTTGACGTTAGAAGCCATTCAACCTTTATCGCTTTAATCGCATCACAGTACAATCCGAGTGGATCGACGACTTGACTCGCTGCCCTCGGTTCGCTGTGTGAAGTCCCAAATTTGTTACAATAACAATAAACATTATTGTGTCTATGTGATTATGTTACGACCTTATTCACATTCGAGGACGAATGTTGCTTAAGGAGGAGAGAATGTAAAATCCGGAAAAAAATAATAATAATATATAGTTGTGGTTGAGTTAATAAATAAATAAATAAATATAAGAAAACAATGAATAAATTGCATGAGATAGATTAGTGTTAAAGTTGGATAAATAGATAGATAAAATGAAAATAAGAAAACAAAAAAAAAAAAAAAAAAAAAAAAAAAAAAAAAAATGCAGAATTATGCACGTTTTTCCCTTCCCTTTACCCCTCCCCTTCCCCCCTTTTCACCTCCCTCCACTCTTGGCTTTCCCCCTCCCATAAGTTATACAAACACTCTTACTTATACATTATACTTGGCACAAACAAAGGACTAGCACAAAGAATAGAAAATCAGAAAAAATAAGTGAACAAGAAGAAAACAAATCTGAAAATTTTCAAGAAGGCAAGAAGAATAATAAAAAAAAAATACTAGGGAGCAAGGGTGGTTGTAGCAACCGAACCACAATCTTTTTCACACTTACAAGGTGAGTTTTCTCACTCAGAAATTCTTGGTAACATCCTTTATTTTTAGTTCAATACATGTTAGAATAAGAATTGAGTGTTGAAAAGAAATATTGAACTTTTGATTGTTTAGACAACTAGTTGTGTCATGAACTTTATGAACTGTTCTCACTGAGTTATAATTGTTAGAATTTGATGAAATTCGGAGGAATTGTACACCTCTCTAATATGATCATATAGAACCAAAAATGAGGTAAAATGGACGTACGGTTTGAAAGTTATCATAGTTCAAAGTTCCTGCCTTAGATTTGGTCGAAATTCGGAAAGACATAATTACGGACTGTTTTTATTGAGTTTTACTTATTAGAATTATATGAAAATTTACATGGTTGTAAATCTCTCTGTTACGGACAGATATATATAAATATTTATTAAAACGGACTTACGAGTTGAGAGTTATTGTAGTTTGAAGTTGCTGCCTCGGATTCGTCGGAATCCAGAAGGGCAGGACGTTGAAACGTAAAACTGTACTAATCTGTGGGTAATATGAAAATTGTTGCTAAATGAAAGTTCTAGATCTCTTTGTTGTGGACATTTTGAGACCTTACGGGGGTCTATCCGACTTACGGATTGAGAGTTATCGCTGTTTAAAGTTTCTGCCTCGGATCTATCGAGATCCAGGAAGGGCAGCGAATAAAAGTGTAAAACTGTACCAAATGGTACAGAATATGAAAGGATGGTTCACATGGAGACGTGTAGCTCTCTGTTCTCGTCGTTTTGAGATTTTATGGGGCTTGAACGGGTTTACAGATTAGGAGTTATGACTATTATAAGATTGGGTGTTGTTTAATAAATATTCTGCCGAAATAAATTTCATGTGGCTGTTTTGAGGATAAATTTGTGTTAGTTACCCAAAGTAGTTTTAAATGAAATTTGGTACAATGAAAGATCCCCGTCTTACCTTAGTTTCCGCTTGAGAAGCACCTTAGTTGGAGTTATGGTTAAAAAGTTATAATCGTTACAAGTATGAATGATGTAATGTTAGAAAAGAGAATAGTATTTATTTGATCTTCTGAAAAATATGAAAAGTGAATACGTGTTCACATAAATATATAAATATATAATGGATCGGGTTGCACGCCGCAACAAAACGTAAAGTGAATACGCGTTCACAAATACGTAAATATAATGGATCGGGTTGCACGCCGCAACAAAACGTAAAGTGAATACGCGTTCACAAATACGTAAACATAATGGATCGGGTTGCGCGCAACAAAACGTAAAGTGAATATATGTTCACAAATACGTAAATATAATGGATCGGGTTGCACGCAACAAAACGTAAAGTGAATACACATTCACAAATACGTAAACATAATGGATCGGGTTGCGCGCAACAAAGCGTAAAGTGAATACGTGTTCACAAATACGTAAATATAATGGATCGGGTTGCACGCGCAACAAATATGAAAGATGAATACGTGTTCACCTATATATAAATATGAAAAGTGAATACGCGTTCACAAATATATAAATGTAATAAACATGTGGAAATGCAGGAATGTCTTAACGTATAATACGAGATAAAATGAAGTGTTAGTTAAGCGAGAATTTCCTATGAGGAGTTGTTGCATATTTAAAGATGTTGTAACTTTGATATGTTTTGCAATATGCTTATTACGTTATAATGTGATTGCACTTGGAATATTGTGGTGTTACTTTGAATTGCAGGGTAAGGTTCTCACTCATTGGATGGTAGGTGACTCTTTATTTAACATGTTTGAGAAAGCGTGATAGAGAAAGGCTCCACGCCAAGGCTAGCGATCGTCCGCGACCTCTTGTCATACCAAGTCCATTGCTTGGGCTTGGTACTCGTCAGTTCGAATGTCGGTTCGATGTCTCGAAATGCCCGTGTGGAATGGTCTCCCTTCCAACTTAGAATAATATTTGTCAGTATGTCTTTGTAGAAACAATATTTGCACGAGTATGGGCTCGCGTTATATTTTCAATAAAGTCATAAACAAATTTCTTTATTGTTATTTTTATTAATAGCTCCGTATTTGAATATAAGTTTAAATTTCTAAATAAAGAGAATTAAATGGTGCTCCTGGTGGAAAATAATTGTCCAGGTGCCATCACGCCCTAAGTAAAGACTTAGGAAAATTTGGGGCGTGACACGCTGCCCGGAGAAGGTAAACCCATCGCCCTTTCTGTCTTGGATTCCATTCACTGTTTGTGTTTTTTTTTTATGACCGATTAAGTATGTGTTAAGCAATGTTAATGGCTATTTGTGTGCGCTGAATTGACTGTCTGAACCTGTTAGATTAATATGTGACATAATTAAGTTGGTTCAATAAAATTGAAAGTCGAACATGTTTAATCGAGAGCTGATATTTGTTTGGACTTATTAAGCCAATACTCTGTTTTGCTGGGTTAAACTTTGCATTCGATGGTTTCTACAATGGCCTTTCGTGCATTATGGTCCTTCATTTGCCAAAACTGGATTTGCTCATGTGATTATCGTTAGCATGTTCTTTAGTTTATGGAAAGCATATGAAGATTCCTTATAGATTGGGTTTAGATAATATATACTTTATTACATTCTTGCAGGCTCTAACATTAATTTGAAGCTAAAAATGAATTGAAACATGTCTGTAACTGGATTAGTAACTTATTTCCTGTCTCTAAAGGTGGATATATTGTGTTTGGTCCTCTACCGTGACTGTCCAAATCTGAAACTGAGCCTCCCTGTATACATCATATATAATACGAACATCCTGTGTGTACTCATTGCAATGTATATCTAAGTGTGCATCAGATAGGTTCTAAGCATTTTAAAGGGCAAGGATATGTTTGGATATACATGTAGGGATGTCAGGCTTTGCCTCTTACTCGACCATGGCCAGTTGGTGTGTTTAAAATCCCTCTTCAGTGGGTTGTTCTGTATTGGGCCACCATGTTCCTGATTTGTTTGTTGGGTCGTTGTGTGGGTTTACCATCCTTTCTTTAAAATTTGAAAGCTACGAGCTGGACTTGCATCTTTACTCTCGACTGCTACGACTGAATAATAACTGGATTATCCATATGTTTAGTGTATTAGCACGTATATCATATTATATGTCTTTGGCCTGTTTTGTTTCTTGTTTCTGTCTCTGAATTGTCATATGGTTCATTACCTCTACATAATTAAATCTGCCCTCATGTTTCTTTTAAAACAGTCTAAAAACTTCATGTTGGGCCTGTTGCCTTTCTTATCCGAGCCTGTTTCATACTATGTGTGTTGTTTATTTCCATTTATTCTCTCCTCTATAACGAGAGAAAGGAATTGAATGGCAGTTGCTTGGGCCTGAATTGATTTTCCTAAAACTCAACCCGTTAATTAATTCGTTTGAGTGTTATGGGTCGAATGACATTTTTTAGGCTTCCCATTGGATCTGTTATCTTGTTGGCTGTAGTAATTAAATCGCAAGCATGTTTGACTATGTGATTATCTTAACTATTTATTTAGTTGGACATATGCTAATCTTTATCTTCTCTTATTTTTACATGAAACGCATCGGAGCAACAAAGAGTCTCATGGCGAGACTCGTCGTAGCAAACGTGAAGACCCACATCTATGTGCATTTATCTTTGCTCCAGAAATTCCAAGCCGCAGACGAAATTACATCGCCATCCTTCGAGTCACCTTTATTGTTTTCCTATCCCGCCTCATTTATGTGTTGTAAATTAATTGCTTAGCATTGCACTACTAACATTACACTTAGAATATCTGAATCTTAAATCTATAGATTAGAAAACAATCTGACGCTAGAATTTATTTTCCTTAAAGATTAATTACCTTAGGCTTGTCATGCTTAGCTATATTAAACCATTTAATAATCTTCGTTGGCATAACGATTCCCGTAGTTATAATATCACTATTTTATAAAGCCCGCTGTTTGCATTCATATTTTTTCATACTTCTAATAGCGTTTGCAAAAATAGATAGTAGTCATATTTTATAAATGCATCACAATTGATTTTTTTTAATATCATATATACTTCATTTAACGAAATATTCTAATAAGGATGCATACTTTTCATATGAAATTAACTTATCTTTTACATACGGATCTTATGACTTTCTTTAACCAAGGATACACTTCCTTTCCTACAAAGATCTTTTCTCAAATACTTTTCAAAACATGTATTCTTAGCAATGATAATTCCCTAGGTTTGAACGGACAACCGCAAGTTAGTGGATCCTTTAGGGTGCCTAACTCCTTCCCTTTAGGATAATTGTCACGACCCGACCTCGGGCCCGCGACTGGTGCCTTACCCCGGGCACCCTAGTGATAATACATCAGAGAAAATCAGCGGAAATAAAAACTCAACCAAGGAATAAATAAATAATAGGTTAGCCTATCAGACTACCTCCATATATGTATAAAATATCTAACCAACGGCAGTTACCTCATTTGTTTTACAAACCGACCCACAATAGTATGACTACATACCTCTAAGAGTTTTTGATATTACCACTGTGACGGGACAGGGCTCCGCCATACCCCTGAATGTACAACAAGCTACAATACCAGGGATCTGAACCAAGGACAAGCCTCCGAAATAATTGAGCTTCCTTACCAGCTGAACAGTGATCTTAAAAGTGAGGATCAATCAAGCTATATACATCAACCTGCGGCATGAACGCAGCCCCCCGAAGAGGGTCAGTACAACAGGTACCAAGTATGTGAAACTGTAAGTACTGTAAAGAAATCACATAATCAAATAAACCAGAGACATAATGAATAACCAATCAACAACACACAGCACCACAATACATACGAAAATAACATAAGGTCACTTGGCCGGTCTGAGTAGGGAGCCAATGATCAAACTAGGGCCACTCGCCAATAGTATCATTGGTCAACTCCTATCCTGGACTCTCATGAGCCCGCATAGGTCGCGTCGACCCGCATGAGGTACTCCTCGCATCGGGGTTTGCGAACCCGCGGTATTTCATAGGATCTTATCCCGCATAAGCCTCTTAGGCCCGCATGAGTCCCTTGGACCCGCATAGGGATGTTCCCCGCATAGGACCTCGTCCCGCATAAGCCTCTTGGGCCCGCATGAGGTACTCCTCGCATCGGGGGTCGCGAACCAGCGGAGATAACAATGTAACATGGCCAGGGGATTCACCCCACAATATAACACCACACAACCGGCCATCGAACGCAACATAAACAAGTTAAGGGACACTCATAACTTCTTATACCACATGTACACACAATTAGTAACCTCAAGTTACTACACCCTCATAAAACCATTACAAGTTCTTCAACACAGTTAGTAAACCATTCTTTTATCTTTTACAAGTCGTTATAACTAACTTCCCATAAAGCTATTATAACACTTATGTTTCAAAAAATCCAACAATCACATTTTTTGGAAATCAAGAGGACTTATACTTTCAACTAAAGTTTCACAACTTTCAAAAATACTTTAAGTCTCTTGTCTTTAAAATCAAGTCTCTTTAAAACCACTTAATCCATACTTTCAAGTCTCATAACTCCTTAGAAATTCATTTCAAGACTTTGAAAACAAGTGTCAATTTCTTTCCAAATAACAATTCACCGCTTCTTTTTTAAATAGCCAAGGCTCTTAAGATTTTGAAGTCAAGTCAAGGACACATAAGATGAAACCAAACTCTTTTAACACACGTACGTCTACCGTACTATATATTTCATATAATCATGCTAAAGAGAATAGGAAGTGTTCATAATACCTCTTCGGCTTAATCCACTCTCCAAGTTGAATACGTCGCGCGTAGAATGTCAACCTATAATGACCACAATACGCCTATCAACTCCTAGATTCCATCGTAGAATATTTCTAAGTATAAGGACTCTTATTCTACGGAAAACCGGACAACACTTCCTTTGTTTCTACATACTTTTTCACCTTTTCCAAGGTCCGAATTCAGTAATCAAACGCCACGTTTAAGGCTCAACAATTCAGTTAACCAAAGGGGATTACATGCCTTAACATGACATGTAAAATTCTGCCCCACAATTTTATACAAAATAGTCCAACAACTTAAGCCTCATTCTCGACAACTATCAATATCGACCACAATATCAATTTCCTTTCAATTCCTTTTTAATCCGAGTTGTTAAGTCAAACATGCTATATAGTTGTAAACAATTTTAACAACTAAATACCCTTTCTTGTATACCATGTGATGATTATAACTAACAAAAAAATTGATTAACGTCTTCAATGGCTAACATGCCATTTCTCGGCTTTTAACCTTCCCATGAATCTTAACACTTGTTAAACTTCATTCCTTATATCACAAGTTCATTAATCAAATTACTACAACATGAAATCTTCAATTTCATAGGAGGACAAAGATCATTACCTCAATAGCCCCAAAATATTCCAAGTATCTCTCCCGCTTAAGCTCCTTTTCCGCAACTCCTTTTCTTGTCAAAATCATCCACACGAACCCTCTATGAGCTTGCCAACGTATATTTCCTTCTTGTTGCCTTTCCAAACATTCTCCTAGGCCTTGGCTTTCCTTGAATTTTTAGAGAGAAGGGAGAGGAAATTTTAGAGTGATTCCATGAAAAATGACCAAGTCTTCAAGACTTGGTCAATAAATAAGACCTCATCTAGGTCAAAAGGATGGGAGGGACACTTGTCACCCTCCCATAAGCCTTTTTACAAATATCTTCTAATTTTCCCCCCTTTTTTGTGAAAAAACCGCCTGCATCAGCCATGGCGCAACTTCGTGAAGGTTACGGTCTTACGCATCCGCGCCTGCCTCAGATCCGCGGCCGCGTACTGCTCGATCGAACATTTTCCTATTTCTCTGTCAGCTGATCTTGCAACGTCCATAACTTTCTACTCCGATGTCCAATCGACGAGCGGTTTGTTGCGTTGGAAGCTATGCTCAACGAACCTCATATTAGGTTTTTGAAACACCTATAAACTCCTAAAGAACTAGGAGATATACCACTCCAAAGTTAACTGAAAGTATGCCTACAACACTTGTCAACTTAATTTTCCAAATTTCAAACCTTATTTCCTTTTGGACGCTCTTACATTATCCTCTTGAATTTATGGGGTGTAACAATAATAAAGAACCCTTACCCAGAATCTTATTAAGTTCAGCAAACCATTTAAATGGAGTTAGTGTTGACTTTAACTTAGTTGATATTTAGGTGTCCTAATTCACCCAAATAATTAAGTGGCGACTCCGCGAACCCTAACACTACGCTTAGCACCTTTCGCACTATTTTAGCATTTTAGCATTTATTTTATTTTTCTAACATTTATAAGCAGGAGTGAATTAATGTCGCGGTCGAAAAAGGGCGTGACATGTAGAACTTGACATACGGTCATCAACTCGATTCGGCTTTGATTTCATTTTCGAAGAACAACAACGGCAATTTCGCAGCAAATATCGCAGTAACACTGCTGCACCTAAGGATGCAGTGGTTGCATCAAATACAACAACACCTGCAGTCCAAACAATCTCATCCAACTTAACAGAAAACCTCATGCTCTGTCACCACAGCAAAATTCCAGCAGCTGCAACATTAACATTTTCAAGCAGGAGCTTCAACTCCCACAACAATAATGAAAGTGG
This sequence comes from Przewalskia tangutica, assembly GCA_029844215.1. NCBI lineage: Eukaryota > Viridiplantae > Streptophyta > Magnoliopsida > Solanales > Solanaceae > Przewalskia > Przewalskia tangutica. The sequence continues at coordinate 19,947,083 of CM056721.1, forward strand.
CAAAGAACACAATGCGGACCAATATTAGCAATAATAGCTGAGCAAAGAACACACCGCAAAGACCAATATCAATAATAATAAAGGCGCAATCGCAACATCGACAACATCAGGTGCAACAGTAATAATGAAGAACCCCGCGTTCTCTAGTCTCACTCGGACTAGTGAATCTTTCGATTCTCCTTATGTAAAAATGACAGCAAAAACCCCTCGTTCTCTAGTCTCATTCGGACTAGAGAATCCCTCGATTCTCATCACGCAATATGTAAAAATGACAGCAAAAACCCTTCGTTCTCTAGTCTCACTCGGACTAGAGAATCCCTCGATTCTCATCACGCAAGCTATTATAATAAGCTTGGATATGCAGCGGAGTCTCCTTTAATTTCTAATCCAATTCCGGCTAAAAATTCCTCGATTTTCCTATCCTGAGCTACACATATAAAAAACAGGCAATCTAGCACTTGATCGACCTGTGAATAACTATTTGAATCGAGCTTCAACTCAATCCATATTGTTTTCGACGAAGTATCCCTCAGTTCTCAGTCAATTTGTCGCTGAAAACTCTTCGATCCTTCAATCGATCTATTGTTCCAGTCTTTTTCTTAGCCGACAAGGCAATTAAAACATTTTTCGTAAAGCAACAACAACAACTATCAAATGACGAAGGCATAACACTCAATCCCACATCTTTCTCAATTATTTCCTTCACTATTATTTCTGCTATCTGTAGACTCGTGTACAACTTCCACCCGAGCCTCCCTTGCAGTATACTAAGCCAGAACTACCATATGTATAAAAAAGGCTAAGTAATTGTGGAAGCATTAGCAGCAAAACTACATCATCAGCCTCTACACTTAGTCACAATGATCACAGTAAAAACAACAGCAGTATTTTCAGTAACTGACCAACACAGAATAGAAACCAACACAACAACAACGAGCAATCTTCGCCGCCGCAAAATCCCTTCAATCATACAGTAAAGTAGATTTACTACCCATTCAAAAATCCCTTCAATCAGTTGCGGCTCAACTAAAACGGCTGAAAAATTACAACACATGCATTAGGAAGGAATTTTCTTTATTTGGAAGACCATGCAAGTAAGTTTGTTAGAAAAACAATACTCACATGAAGAGTTCCACCCATTTGGGAAAAGATATGAAGAAGGTTAATGGATTTGTTCGGTCTTGATTAAAATAAAGCGGGTCAACCAACCCCGGTCATAATCATCCTCCACATTGATGAGGCTGTGGATTCTCCGGGGTACAAATGGATAATTTCACCTCGTAAAACCCTTGGGTAATAGAGGAGGAGAAGGTGGTCGATAGTAAACGGAACATCGACAGTGTTGGCTAACATCTGAATGCAGAAGACTAATCTCTAAATTCGCGGAGCGACTTGGCCTAAGCAAATCCTATACCGGCGGCAGAAATCTTCGATAATCTTTGGGATGGGGTGTTTGAAACCAATGCTAAATGGATAGGTGTATGTCATAGAAAATCCTTCAACATGGCAATGTACTCAATCGACGGGATCGACAGTTCTGACAACTATATCAGAGGAAAACCATAGTCTTTTACGATGTCAGGGAGGATTTTGGCTATTATTTTGGATTCAAAATTCTCGACATGTTCGAAGTTGTTTTGAACACAGAGATCTCCTGAGAAGTCAAAGCCCGACCTTAATCATGTCTATACCATCTGAAATGCTTAATCCTCGACCGGACAGGTCTTGTCCGTCTGCACCAAATGTAGAGAGGGAAAATACATGAATCTTTGCTAATTTTAAGCGTTCATGAGAAAGTTTTGCCAAGAATATCAACAACAGATTCGATAAATGATGGTTAAATACCTAAAATCTGCATAAATAAAGCTCTGGAAGGTTTCTTTGGATGAACCCTTGAAAGGCTTAGTATATTTCATGATTCTGTCTCAAGGTCCAACACTGATGAATCCTTAGTCACTATCACTAAGATATTCTTGTCGAATCCATGCAAACTACACGAGTTGAACTGCATAGAGATGACACAAGCACAGAGTTCACTGGCAATATATGTTTGATACAGTATGGTTTTGCTGTCGGAATCAATTAATACCACATGAATGGAGGATTTCGATAGCAGTAAAGTGTAAGTCAATTTTTTGAGTTGTAGGAGAAATAGGTTCCTTCCCATGACGGTGGCTTGAAGGGTTATCATTTCCCTCAGGAGTGAGAAGGAGAAGATTTGGTGGAAGATATTGTACCATCATTGTTGCAGTTCATCAGAGAGATGGTTCAGTTGTTGCCGTTTCAGAAGTATTAAATGGATGTGACATTTGACAGGTTATGTAATCATTACGGTTTAAATTTCCTACCAAAGAACGGAGCGTGATTGGTTAATTATGTCAAATTCACTTTCCGGTTGCACAAGAGTCATGACCGAAAAGTACGGGGACTATCTGTATAGGATAAAATTCGTGTATAACAGATGTACGAATTATAAGGCGACACATGACAACCAATGTTAAGTCGAGACCGAGTCAGCTTGGGGTATTACCGGTAGTATTCAAGTGGTACTCGAATTGACACAAGCGTAGTACGGTGATACAAAAGGCTGGAAGCCATTTGAATTGTAACGGAAAGTTGTTACCAAATCGGTCACACGTCTTTCAATGGAGCTTTAATGACATTTATTGAAATATTGATTACTCAATTATTACAACATTCATTCTATTATATTATGAGAGCACATTTCATGGGTTGTGTACACGTGTAGCTCATGTATAAATAGGACATGTCATTTCATTGTAACCCATGAGATTCCAGCTATTTTAAATATACATACTGTTATTCTCTTGACTTCTGTGCTTTCATACAAGTTCTCGTCACTTTGCTTAGACGCTATCACAAGGTTTAGGCTAATCATTGCTTACTTTGTCTTGTTATTATTTATTTTTAGTATAATTCATCTAGAGTTCATATCTACGTGTCACTTGAGATCCACGTGTCCTTGACCACGTATATAAATTTAAATGTACCATTTTACGGGTAAACAAGTTGTAATATTAGCTGATGTTCTGTGTCGGCTTCATTAATCTGTTTACCGCAGACAGTCGCCAACACAAAAGCAAGTAAACTCACTTTTCCTGGAGTTGGAATTGATATAAAATTCAAACTCTATAAATTGTTCATGGAGTTCGAACTGTACACTAATTTCAAAAACATATCATGGAGTTTTAATTAATAAATAAATGTTCAAACTCTAGTAGTCGTTCCTGGAATTCTTTTTGTATTAAGTAGTGTTATTTTTTCGTGTCAAAATAATGGCTATATCTTAATTGCATTTCAAACACTAATAAGCGTCGAAAGAGTGGCCATCCAACCTAATTTTCTCTGAAAAAGAGTAGAGTATAGCACAAAAAAAGAAGCTTTACCTTGTCCAGTTGAACAAACCTCAAACAAAACGTTGAAGCAATGAAATTGGAATAAACAAATAAAACCAAACATGCAATTCTCAAAGTCTTCGATGCAAACACACACATATAAAATGGAACATATTGTAATCCACAAAATATTCATCAAAGCTTTCAAAGTCTCAAAACATTGCCAAGAAAAAAACCAAGATAATTTAATAAAAATTTGCACTTGCTTCTGTCAATTAGAATTGAAATGGCAATGAGGTGGACCTAATAATCACCCTAATCAGGCGCCCCGACCCGGAGTTCGCCCAGTTTATGAAAACTTCAGGCGGCATCAAGAGGAAGAAGCTGAAAAGCTACTTATTTTTCTTCCTGGTGTATTGATCTCTTTGTTTTCCCTTGAGCATCAATCCTTGCTATGAATATTAAAGTGTTTTCTTTTAATATTTGAAGTCGTTAGATTTTCATGTAACTTAATAGTAATTAATGATAAAAAATGATGTATATCATTTGTTCTGTGTAGCATACGTGGAATCGTAAAAATATAAAATTTTCATTATCGTACAGACAACACATATATATTTAAACAGAACTTTAAATTGGCTTGATACTGTGTGCAGGTTTCATGAAAGAGAGAGAGCATAGAAGTAAGTACAGAAGGAAAGAACACATTGAGGGTACGTGGAGAACGGTTTGTAGGAGGCAACAAATGGAATCGCTTCCAAGAAGATTATCAAGCACCTGATGACTGTAACATGAGAGGTATCCATGCCAAGTTTGAGAAGGGAATCCTCATTATCATTATGCCTTGGAAAATGTCCAAGCAATTATTAGATGAATCCACAAAACAACCCCCTCATAAGGATGATAATATTCCTTCCAGAACTACTTATCCAACTGTTGAAACCCCAAGAAAACCAACCCCTCTAAAACCCACAGCCCAATTGCCAACAATTCCTCCACCGCCTCAGAAGGATACTGATTTTCCAAGACTACTTATCCAACTATTGAAGCCCCAAGAAACCCAACCCCTTTAAAACAGCTCAATTGCCAAAGCCTCAAAATGCTGACAAATATCAAGATTCTAGAGTAAAGGAAAAACAAAAGAGGAGAAGAGAATCTTTGATGACCCATTCAGGAGTGCTGAATCATCAAAGACTCATGAAGATGTAGATTTTTCAGCTCTTAGAACAACTCCATTAGGAAAAACTAGTGGTGAGAAGAAAAAATCAAAGGATGAGAAGAAAATCTTGGAAGGTCTAGTAGGGAGTATTGAGCCAAAGATTCAAAAGAGTAAAGAACAAAACTTGGATCAGAACAGAACACAATTGGTCAAAAGTGGCATGGAAGTTGAAAAGAAGGAGAGCCGTGAAGCAGGAGGAAAGAAGGTTGCTGAAAAGATTAAAGAATTAAGAGAAGAGTTTCAAGAAAAGGTTGAGCAGAAAGGATCAAAAGAAAAGGAAAGTACAAGTACTGTAGCTGCTGGTACCTCTTCTTACCCTGGTGGTGAATTCAGTATTGGCAACTGGAAGAAAGGCCTTCTAGAGCTAAATGAAGAGAGACAACTGGTTGTTAATGCTGAAGCTGCTGTGCTGGTGATTATGACACTAGCGGCTTATGGTTACCACTCCATCAGATTAGGGAGAGCTGAATAAATAACAACACTAAGATTATGTTAAAATGTACAAATGCACTTGGATTGTAATGCTTTTAATTTGTGCAAATAAAAGTAAATGGGGTTGACAAGTGCATATGTGAAAAACGTAGGAACAAATCATTCTTTCAATTCTTAAGTTAATCAAATATTTGAATGGCTCAGTTACATGGAGACTTGGTGCATTTCCCTCCCAGCCACTACCACTGGTGAAATCCCAATCACCGTCTAAACTTGCAGTCAACATTTCCGTTACATGTCGTATATACAAGCAGTCAACAAATTCTACAACAGATAGCAGCAATCCAGTTCTTCAGACGCTGTCCCTTCAACTGTTGTTTCTGTCAGCAGGGGATAAATCTAATGCACTGTTCTAATGTCAGTTCATGCTAACCGTTACTCGTCCCTCTAAGAGTCTGGATCAAATGCTACCACTCTGCTAAAAAAAATTGTTCAAGGGTGCAAGTCTGGACAACTTCAGAAGCAGCATCGAATGCGCTCCACAACCCATTTATAGATGGAATCACTAGCTCGTTTACACTTAATTCGCAGCTTACTGTTGTAAATTGACGTGACCTCCAGTGAAGCAATCTCTTAATCTGCTTCGCCTAAATCAGATATTAGCCTGCAAAATGTCACGATATGCAGTAAAATCTTAGAAACATAATCGAAGAGGTTCATCATAATATGGAATTATTCAAAATAACAAGGTATTCTCAGAGATGAGATAAGTATCAGCGCAAGGAAAAAATAAAAAGAGAAAAATGAAGAGGAAACAGGATACACTTGAACAACTTTCACGTCCCAGATCCTCCCGCCACCTCAGGACAGATATAATTGAATACTCAACTCCAAATACTCGTAACAATGAATAGAATCAATCTCGTAAGTTATTTTAGGGCACCCAAAGAAAATAATATTAGTTATATGCGAAAAACTTTATAGACGAAAATTGCCTTGTAAATGTTTCTAACACGGACATAGTCGCCGCGTCCCTGATCAACACGTGCACCCTTATTTAACCACGCTTGCCCTGCCTGCAGAGGTGAATCCATGATTTCAAGAGGATGGGTGCATCATTGCTTTTAAAGGCTGTTTTAGAATTATTTTTAAAAAAAACGCATAAGTGCAACAAGTTGGGTTCGATCCCTCGACCTCAAGGAATTAAACCCAACGCTTAACCAATGCACCACTCAATCTTGTTTGACCATGGGTTCCTTCAGTTAATATTAGATATATTTTAAGAATCAAACACATAATATACTGAGTTTAGTCATGTGACCATGGGTTCACGTGACCATTTTTTTCTACATAAATTCGCCACTGCCTGCCTAGATCATGAAAGGGGCATATCATCTGTCATATGACCCCATCCCTTCTCAATTATGAATTTTCTACTAAGAGAAATCTCTAACAGAATACAATTAAGATACCACTACATGTGCCTCTGCTTTGTAAAGATAAAATGTACTGAGCAAAAGCATTTGATTGCACTTTTGAGTGGGAAAAGATATATAAAAGAGAACCATAATGAACTTACAAGAGCTATAGTTTCAGTACGGAGGAAGAAACTATTGCATAAAAGTTTCAAAGGTTAAAAGCAGGTGGATCTATAAATGGTTTAAAGAATGTTATGACTCATTTTCAGAAGCAATTTTTGTTATCGCCAAGACACACGAGAGACGAGACCCCAACAACAACTACTACGCCTTAGCCTCAAACAAGATGGGGTCGGCTATATGAATTCCCATTTCTTCATTTAAGCACATATCCCCAATTCATGATGAATCCTCATAATACAGACGAGACCAAACTAGAAAATCTAAATGTTAACATTCATCCTCTTAATAATTGCTACCCAGACACTTAAAATGACAAAATAAATCATGACAAATAACACTTGACTAGGTAACAGAGTTGCAGTATAAACAGCGCAAAGAACAAACGAAATGCGCTTGCATTTCAAACTTCTCCAATTGCATGTCCTCTGGCTTAGTAATTGAAAATATAATATAAAATATTGTAAACTACCTGAAAATATTACTAAGTTAAACCTCCCATCAACTTCTGAGAGAATGGTCAATTGTCTAAATTCTATTGAGACATTTACATCCTCACATGTTTACTTAACTGGCTGACTTACAAGTGTTCCAATCTAGAGTTCTGGTTTGTGCAAAACAATGTTGTTTTCCCTTTCACAATAGCTTTTTATGCTAGAATTCCTTCCATTATTGCTCACCTACCGTGGATTTGACTAGCCAACAAGTCTTCCCATAAAATCTGGTGGAGCATGAAGGAAATGATGCACCATTCCCTTGGAAAGACAATGAACCTTTGAAGGTGGCTTATCTTTGGTTGCATTTTGTGCCAGGAAGCAATCTTAAACATGCAAAATCTAAAGAAGAAAGACAGGTATGTGCAATAGCTACTATGTGCGTTAGAAAGAGGGAAAACAGTTAACCTCCTCTTTTTACACTTTGATATTGCCAGTAAGGTATTGGATATGCTTTTAGCTCTGGTCAATATCAAGTCGATGATGCTAAGAACAATTGCAGAGACATGTTTGACATAGAAAAGCCATACTCAAAAATGGGAATATAGCAAGAGTGCAAGACAGATGTAGAAGGTGTTTGACGGGCAGACCATTTCCACTTAAAAGATGAAAAGTAGTTGTCTATGGAATGGCTTCATGGTGCAACCAAGCTGATGTACAATATATAGATGATTATCTAGAGTTTTTGGCTAACTAGACGGCTAGACCATAAATTTGTAAAAAGAAAATGAAGCATCAACCTGTGGCTTCAAAAATGTGAATAAACACAATGCTTTTAGCAACACCAGAAATGTGAATAAACACAACACTTTTAGCAACAACAGATATTAAAAAAAGATCTGATCATATCGCATACTGCTTAAGTTCTCTACATAGGCACGGACAGATTATCTTTCAATTTGCTCAAGATAATATACTTCTGTTATACTCCCTTCTTTCCATCTGATATGACAAACTTCCCTTTTTGGTCCGTCCAAAATAGACTGACACCTTTTTCTATTTGGTATTTTTTTAATCTTAGCATTCTCATTTTGCCTTAATAAAATGCCTAGATACTAAAGGATACATTTGGTATTGTTACATATATATTTAGGTTGTGTCAGAAGTCCTCTTTTTATCTTTCTTAAACTCAACGTTCAGTCAAACACTGTCACCGTGAAATAAATCAAACATTATTCTTTACATTCTTAATCAAAACCATATATATTTACTATTTCGAAGTTAACTTTTTAACCTTATTTTGTGAAGTGAGATCGATATTCTTTTGTTAAATATTGTTTTGTTTCCTTAAAATATTAATCCCAATCTATTCATTCAAGAACCTATAACTAATTTCCTTAAATTAGTAAAACCAAATCATTCAAATATCTGTACGTTATTTGCCTTTAGTTTTTAGGAAACCAATTTATTTTATTTACTCTAGAATTAATTTGTTTTCTTATTTGGTACATAAGATCGATACATACACCTATACCTCAACATAATTTGAAAGGGTAATAATTCACCTATTCCTCAACACAATTAGTCACTTACTAATAAAGATATTTCTTCTGTATGACACTCAATAATCAATTTGATAAGTTAAGATATTTACTATTAGTATCTATAATTAACATTCATTTACTTAATACACATACATTTAATTCTGCATGTATTTGTATGTGGCAATCTGGTTAATAATTATTCTTACCAATTACGGTCAATTTAAATAAGTTCATTTCCTTATTTTTGGATTATACATTTCCTTAATTCAATAAAGTAAATCATTTAGATTTCCATAAATTGATTTGTGAAGTGTTTAGTTTAGTTTTTTACCAGAACAGGACTGATTCATTTGTGTATAGTTCCTTGTATAATTACTCCAGTTAGTTCAAGCTTTATTTTCCGTTTATAGTCAATTCCAGTCAAATTAGTTTGTATACTTATTTTAGGTACAACTAATTCATACATTATCAACTTAGTAAGTTAATAATATCGACATCCAAGTCATTTTGTCCTTTAGTTTTTACAAAATCAATTGTTTTAATTGTGTTGTTTCCTTCTTCTATACATGTTGTTCGGATCCTACAATAATGTTGCCACATCAGTGTAGGGTCCTTCAAATATGCAAGTTGTATCCCAACACCCACCAATGAAGCTTAGTAGTAACTAGTGAAACCATGAATATTTAATTAATCAATGTAAAAGGTCATAATTACAAATGATCATTGGCCATTTATTTAACTTAATTAAATAGAAATCGAGTTAACATACATTCTTGACTAATGATCTAACTTATTTTTCAACAATCTTAATAACAAATTTTTTATATTTATTGTGAAGGTGACATGTTGTATATATAAAATCTTAATAACTAATATTCATATATATTATTCTTATCTTAATCAAAAGAAGTATATTAATTCTTTCTTTTTTTTATAAGTAAAGAAGTATATTAATTCTTATATATATTTATTAGTTGTACCCCAGCACTTTTACAGTTGTACCCCTGTTCCAGTCGAAACTGCAAATCCTAAAATTTATATGATAACGAATCCAAACTCTAAATCCGCACCCGTGTTGGATACTTGCACCTGTATCCGGAAAACAAATATAAGATTGACTTATATTTATGATTCTCTACAATAACAACATCCCAGTGTAATCTCACAAAGTGGGGTCAAGGATAGGATGTACGCAAACCTACCTTTGTGAGGCAGAGAGGTTGTTTCCGGTAGACCCTCGGCTCATAAAGAATGTAGTCAATGCAAGATACAAGAAAATATCCAGATAAAGAATAAATACAATAATACACACATAAGAATAATACGAAATACTACTAAGACAAATGGAATAATACACACGTAAGAGTAATACCGAAATACTACTACTAAGCCAAGGAGAAGATGAGATGGCGAGGCTAGCCCTCCACCTCTCTCACACATCAGGACAAAACTCAACTACTCACTAACCTTCTATCCTAATCCTCGACCTCCAAATCTTCCTATCTGCGGCCACGTCCTCAGCCAGCTGAAGTTGTGTCATATCCTGTCTAATCACCTCCCCAATTCTTTTTCGGTCTACCTCTACCTCTCCTAGCTCCTCTCCTAGCTCCTGCAACCGCCAATCTCTCGCATCTCCTAACTGACGCATCCTCACACCTCCCCTTCACATGCCCAAACCATATTTATGATTCTCTAGAAAACATATTTTTATAGGTGAAATGTCTATATAAGAATTCAATCATCTGACTCATAAAATTATTTTATTTCCTTTTATACAATAATATTAACATATATTTACAGTTCTCTATGTAACTTACATTTTACAGGTAAAATACTCCATAACTTCAACAATTTACTAAATCAAGTTTTTTTAAAACAAAAAAAATTGAAAACTATTTACAAAATCAACTTTTATTCCCTCGACTGATCTGGTAGAGTTGCTACAAAAACTTCCCCTAGGGCTTTGCTTCAATGGCAAAGGTAGTAAAGTGTAGGATGTATGCTATGGGCAAGTCTAATAATTAAACGGAGAAAGGTAAAGAGGGGCACACATTATCCACCAAGTTCTGAAGCTGAGAAACAAAGAATTTCTCGTTTATAAAAAAGACAGGGGTTGAAAAACTAGAGATGTCGTTTTACCTTTTGGGGTGTGGTTTGTGGAGGAATATCATGAAGGGATGGGATTATTTCGTGGAAAATATCCATTCAAAGTAGGAGACGGGGTAGAATATATATTTGGGGACATAATTGGGGTGGGAATATTTTCTTGAAAGATGAATTCCAAAGTTTTTATAGAATATCTTGCCAAAGAGATTTGACAATTCAACAAATTAGGGGGACACACGGTGGACAGACGTTTTTGGATTTGAGATTCAGAAGGGATTTTCAAGATTGGGAAGTGAGTGAGTTTCAAAGATTGATAGGCTTTCTTCATAGGCAAGTCAATCCGGCGATTAATCCCGATGTGTGGTGGTGGGGCCCGGGAAATAATGGAGTGTTCTATGTGAAATCTTTCTATGAGAAACTTTTGGTTAGGGAAGAGGTTGATTTCTCATGTAATGCAATATGGGTTCCAAGTGTGCCGAGAAAAGTGTGTTTTTTCACTTGGATAGCCTCTAGAGAGGTGGTTTTGACAACGGAAAATCTTAGAAGGTGGAAGGTTGTCTGCGTCAGTTGGTGTTACATGTGCAAGCAGGGGGCGAGGATGTGGATCACCTTCTTCTACATTGCGGTCTTACTATGAGATTATGGTGGGATATGTTTAGGTGGTTTCACACACATTGGATAATGCCGAGAGCTGTGTTCAGTTGGAAGAGCGGGAGGATGAGAAGACGAAAGGCTTGTAACATGATACCGCTGGAGTTAATGTGGGTGGTGTGGAGAGAGAAAAATAGGAGAGCTTTTGAAGGAGTAAAGTCGAGTTTCTCTCAGTTGAGGTGTAGCCTCCGCTCTTTTATTTTCTTTCGGAGTAAACAGAAAGTTCCTTGTTGTATAGAAGATTGGATGGAGTTTGTAGAGAATCATATTGTGTAGATTCTTTATACCCTTTGTATACGGCCATTGTGGCAATGTTAATGAATGAAAATACTTTTTACTTTTATCAAAAAAATAAAATAAAAAAATAAAAAAGACGACAAACCCATTATCCATCAAGTTTTTCTTTGAACAGGAAACATTATCCGTTTCGGAGCTGAAAACAGCAAATATCTCATTTAAAAAAATAAAGAGCAGTTGTAAGGTTTATTTCTTATTATGCCCTTCCCTTCACTCAAAATAGTTCCATTTCTATATCCATGAAACATCAATTTAACTCACATCACATCAATAACACGAAACTTTTTCCTCTTCACGTGAAAGAGAAAGAGAGATAGAGTGAGGAGGGGGAAGTTTTCATATCAGCAAAAGGAGTTGCACCAAGAACTAACTAAAAACAACATCCATTAGAACTCAAGTTTATAGGAACATCTCAAGAAATGCTCATCGTCATTCCAGTCTTAAAGACGGTACTCTAATGACCATGTTTGAGTCCTTTTTAAGCTGTTTATGGCCAAAATCCCGAGAGTCCTCTGGACTATAAAGGTTTGAGTGATATATCACACATTCTAACAGCAAAGGTGACCACATGAGGCCTTTTAACAACAAAAAAGGAAATAGAATGGAAGCTTCATCAAAACTTAAATGTTTTGCAGGTATTCTTTTAGTTTTGATGATTACCAGATGGTTTTGCCTTCTGTGAGGGTTTCTTAACCTTCTCAGCTTGCAATTCCAATACCTTCTCTGAAGGTTTTCGTTTCCTTTTCAAGCATGTTGTGCCTGTGTCATCTGCAGCAGAATTATCAATGGCTGCATTATGATAATCACAAAATAGCAGAGGAGATTAACTATGACTTACCTAATTATCCTAAAATAGAAGACAACTTTGTAAATGTAGTTTCAGAACTGGTGCATGATACAAAGAACAGAACAAATGCATGGGATCGACTATTATCGTACACTCCAAAAAAAGTAGAATAAAGAACATATCAGCAGCAGCTTCATAAGCACGTAGAATATTTTAGTCTACAAATTCGCAGAGGAAATGAGGAGAAACAAAGATTTTGCCGCTAAACTAGAGATGCAATAGAGAAAGAACATTGGCCTTTTTATTACTCTTTTATGTCCCAAAGGAAACTTCTTTTTTGTCACAAGATATAGATAAATGTACCTATTTGGATATTGTGACGCAAAGAAAAAATGTATTAAGGATTCCTAGCAGAACTAATGTGTAAATTGAACTCATAACTGTTCTGCTTCACTGTACATAGTAACTTCCCTCACATCTTCAGAGACCAAGCTGGTGTTTTACAATTGATCTGTAAGAGCAACTTCACTTGTTCAAATAGCATGACAGGATTTGATAGCTTATCTTAGAGATTCTCAAGACAGATTTTTTTGATAAGGTAGAGTTTCTCAAGATAGATAGTGGGAAGGGTCCGTCAACAATGGAAAATTCTACGCCTGACAACAATAAAGAATATATATATTTGTTACATAAGAAGCTAAAACTCCTTGTTCATTTAGAGTCTTATCAAAATTGAACGGCAGATGTCCATTTTACGTGCACAAAAAAAAAGTTTGCTGCATATGTTTTCTAACACGTCTACCTTCAATTCTCTCTCCTGTGGAATGTAACTTATTGGGCCTCTGCCATACAAGCAAAGACAAATTACTGCTCTCTATTTTGAGTTAAATTTGTTATTTGTGTAATATTTGACGACAGTGTCTTTCAGGCACAATAAAACATACAGAAAAGGAATATAGGGAAGGATAGAATACTCTCAAAAAGAACAAACAAATCAAAAACAGCACAAAGGCATATTCCAAGCCAGTATAGACCCTTGCACCACCTAAAGCAATTCAGCAAACATACACTCTCCCAGAATATCATAACACAACAATATTAATTTCACCATCCAAGAAAAAGTTCTTGAGATTGGAATCGAGGTGAAGTTGATTGATATCCAAGAAAAGGCAAATTCTGAATATTGAAATTTAAGCATTAAACTTTGAGCTAGTAACCTTAGGAGGCTGTCATTTAGGACTGTCAACTGAATATAGATTTAATCAACGTTTTCTTTCATCAAGGATATAATTTTTTTTATGAAAAGGGTATAATATAACTCACCCAGGATATAATACTTGAATCACAGAATCCATAGTAGTTTGATTGATTTAAAATATAAAAGGAAATGGCTTACCACCTTCAAATGGACTGGACTCATGATTCACTTGCCCATTTTGTCCAGCCTCTTCTGAAAGAGGGGATCCAGATTGGTTGCTCTCTCCTAGCTTTGAGGAACTACCAACACACTTGTCCTGCTGCTCTGGAGCATCAGGAATTGGATCAGCAGGCAAAAAGCAAATTTCATCTCCTGACATATCTGAATCACTGAAAGTTGAATCTTTCTCGACACCGACGATATCAACATCTTCCTCCTCGTTGACATCTGACTCTTTAACCTGCAGCAGCATGTTCATATCAAAAACAGAAAAAGAGAAAATAGGAAGGACACTTATCTACACTTCTTTCTTTTTCAAGAAGTCCAACAAGTAATAATGTCACCTTTTCCACATCAGGATTGAGATCAAATTCGTCTTCCCTTTCAACATACTCCTCGTTTTCTTCAAGTTCCTTGAAATCGGGAGCAAATGCACTCCAATTCTCCGTGTAGTCTTTTGCCCAAATATAGACTAAACCAGCTAGCGAAACAGAGACTACAATAGGGTGGACAGGATGCCAAGCTAGATCTATTATCGCTTCCTTTGGTCCTTCAAGAATTTTCACAAGATGACCGGCCCGATCCCAGATGTAGATCTTGTGCTCTCCTTTGTTGGCTGAACCACCAACAACCCACTCACCGTCACCACTAAAACATGGAGCTTTCCAGTGCACTCTGGTGACAGAATCCTGAAACTCACGAAACAGGGATAAACATTGCGCTCCAACAGCTTTCAGCTTCTCTACTCCTTCAAGATCATTCAGGTCATTGGTTGCTTCATCTAGACCCATAAGAGCACCTTTTACTGGAAGAAGGTTCTCGTATATCCTTATTGTACGGTCATTTGAATTTGTTAAGAGATACTGTCCATTTCTGCTAAACACGATATTCTTTACAACAGCGCTGCCTGGAACAAGAACTATACCACGCACTTGAACACTTTTATGATCGATTATTAGTATTTCCCCTTTGGAGTTCCCCACATAAACCAGATCTCCGTACTTGTTAAAACAAGCTGCAGTAGGAGTAAATGGGGCAGATCCATCTGAAAATTTATTTTTTGAAGTAGGAGCAAGTCCATTCCCTCCTTCAGTAGGCGAGACAGGGAGCACAGTCACGCTTTCTGTGTCCAAGTCAACAATCATTGGAGCAGATGAAAGGGGGCACACCAAGCAAATAGATGGAGTAGAGGACCCAGGATGTAGGCGTGCTTGTATAGGGGTTTGCTGTAGATTGATCCGAGTTATCTTCTCTCCTTTGACAACATCCCAGACTGTCAAGGACTTATCAGCAGCGGAGACAAGTATGCGGTGACCATACTTTGACCAACAAACACTTGTAATTGAGGAAACGCAGTCATTGTCCTTGAACTCTTTGGCAATGCCTCTGGTCTCAAAATCCCAGATAAGGCAACTTCCATCAGCGCATCCAGCTGAAAAGTTGAAGGCATTTCAGGTTTTTATAAAGCAAGCACACCTTTCCTAAAATTTATTAATCTAAGAAACACCAAAAAGTTTTAACCTTTTTCGCAACTAGATATCGAGTGGCTTTGAGAAATCAATAGACTATCGTTATCTCATTCAGCACGGTGCTTCAAGAAACTAAAAAACTGAATGAAAGGGATGAACAGAATAATAGGAAAGAACATTAAGCAGGATACAGTGGAAGAGTGATTGGTTAAACCGAAGCCTTTGATTAGAGGAAGCACCAAAATTGGTCTTTCGCAATGCCAAAAAGAGCAACACTACGCTTGTATACAATTCTTCTCTTTAAAGTTTTTTTCAGCTATCAGTTTGTACCCTCTACCTGACTGCCTCTGAATATTCTAACCCTCATCAAGCAAATGAAATTCATAATTATGAGAAAAGAAGTATTTTTTAACAGAACCACTATCAAATAAATAACCCCAAGCCTTCATAGTTCATGTTAATTGTGTCAAAAAGCACAATCAAAGGGGGATAAGATTTCAGTTGAGACTTATTTACAGTACCTGCAAGAAGGGATCCACGACGATTAAAGGCTATGCATTTCATGATCCCATACTCCAAATACTCTTCTATAACTTCAGGGAAATCCCCCTGCAATGGATCTTAGTCCCAGCAAAGCACCCAAAAAAACAAAGGCAAATAGTAAGCAGGTGGTGATCAGACTTAAGCTCATCGCAGCAGAAATTAATCAGAAGAAAAGAATTCAAATTTTGATCATTCTTAATCAAAATTCGACAAAAGAAACTTAAAAGATGATAAGAAGAGAAAAGACAAACGGAGTATTTGTTCATGGAATAAAATTAGTTGAAGCTAACATTGCTGAAGCTGCTCTAAGATAATGAAGGGGTTTTCCTTCCTTTGTTTTTTTAAGAAAGAAATTTAGCTTTTTGGCTAGCATAAACCCAGAAGCATGATATATACATCTACATCAGAACCCAAAATAAAAGGCTACAACATTATATAGGAGCAACAACAACAACAACATACCTAGTGTAATTCCAAAAGTGGGGTATGAGGAGGGTCGAGACGAGAGGCTATTTCCGATAGACACTCGGCTCAAAGAAAGCAATTCACAACACATATAGGAGCGTTGTGTAAAAATAAGAGGTACAAAATGCTGAAACTACACCAAATATTAATGGGTCTCTTGTTTTATTTCTGAGGGAAAAATCCACCCTTTAGTCTAACAAAAAGTTCATTAAAAGCATGTGCATTTCAGTGAACCTACATTAACTCTATTCAGTACTATCGTGACTAAAAATTTCACAATTTCAAGAACAGAAATAGTAAAAAGGAACAATATTTGTAGATGGGGGTCTCAAGAAGCAGAA
This sequence comes from Przewalskia tangutica, assembly GCA_029844215.1. Lineage (NCBI taxonomy): Eukaryota > Viridiplantae > Streptophyta > Magnoliopsida > Solanales > Solanaceae > Przewalskia > Przewalskia tangutica. The sequence continues at coordinate 19,963,742 of CM056721.1, forward strand.
TATTACCAATTATAGGAGCATTCATTGTGCAATACACAAGCTAAATTGCGCTAGATGTTGATGGATTTCTTTATTTCCAGAGAAAAATTCAGGCTTTCGGCTAAAAGGGTTAATGCATCAAATGTTTGTACACTGAGCTTCTCAAGTTGTACGGTAGCGGTGAGAAATAGAGGTGGCAGATGGCGGATGAGAAAGAGAGGGAAGTGGAAGTGGGGCTCTCAAAACTATGACAAGAGTTTTAAAAACAATTCTTTTTTCTTTTTTTCTTTTTTTTACCCCTTACGAGCTAAAATCTGAAGGGGTAATGTATATACAGATATTACTCCTAACTTAGTTAGAGAAGTTGTTTTCGAAAGACTCTCGAGTGATATGTTATAGTACAATCATCAATTTTCATTGATTTTAAGAATTTAGAGATATTAACCATCAAAATTTAATAGGATTAAATCACACAATCAATTAGATTAAGGGTTTATTTACTTTCAAATTATAAGACGAAACTAAAAATTAGAATGATAGGTCTTAAATATTAAAATAATAATTAAAAAAAGGAAACTAAAAGCCTATTATGAAAAGAAAAAAAAGTATGAGGCACTGGCACCATATTAGGACAGAATCACCACTGAGATCAATAACAAATGTAGTAAAGTTTAACGGGTTCAATCGAATTTAATAACTTTTAACACAAAATATATATACAAAAATTACGTGTATATATATGAGTCCGGTTCACTACTTGAGTGCCTAGATGGGAATAGAAGAGCTATGAGACAATGGTGTTGACAAATGCTGTCTGATGATGGTTGACAGGTGGAGGTGGGAATGAAGCTGAAAATAAAAGAAAGATCATTTCATTTTTTTTGTTTAAACATTGGTGTAAGACATTGAAATCACATTTATCTCCTGCCATATCAGATTATTCATCTCTCATATTATTAAATATCTTTATTTATCACATACATTTCACAGTAGGAGATATTTCATAAAATAATTCATTTTTTCTTTCCTCTACATCAATACATATACCCCACCATATATATTCATTTTATCTCATTTTCTATTTTGTATATGATATTATTCTTGTAATTCATATTATTACACATATAATAATAAATTATAATAATTTTGACACTTATCAAATTTATTATAATATTAAAACACAACAATACATGATTTTATTAATGAAGATAAATTAATCGTACAATTTATCAAAAACACACTAAAACATTGATAATATTAAAATCACAAATTGAAAATTAATTTTCGATTGTTCCAAACTTTTGCCAAATTCAAACTTTCGATTATACATATATTGCATACCAAAATTAATTGGCATCATATATGTCATTTGAAAATTAAATGACATATTTTGAGAATTTTGTGGACGTTAAATATTGAAAATTTGTAGTTGGTTAGGAAATATAAAATTTGGAGTAAGATTAAAATTTGATTAGGAAGACGATAGAAATTTGGAGAAAATAGCCAAAATATTTCGATGTCCAAATGAAGTAAACTTAGTCTCTTTTTATAGATCTTGAAAAATAAAAAAATGGTATTTTTTTCTTTTTTTAATTCTGTCAAATTATTGGTAAAAATAACAATTAAAGTAGTGGTGAAAAATGAATTTCTGACAGTCAATCGCAGACTGTCACATGGTGTTGCAGAAAACATTGTCTCCTTCTCCTTCTCCAGCAGGAGATATTGTCTTCACGTGACAAAATTATCTCATATATATTCAATAATTTCTAATTATTTTCACGTCAACATGTCATTCAAATTATTTTATGATGTGTGTAATTATCGGGGACAATGTCCCCTGGTGAAGATGGTCTAAGTTATAGTAGCAGTATTTGACTATTTGTTACTCTCTCCATTTTATTTGATTAGACACAAAGTTTTTTTAAAAATATAATCATATATTTTTAAATTGAAAATATGTGTAATGTATCAAAATGTTATTTGAATTTTATAGTATTAAACATGGCATGTTAAAAGTTAAAATTAAAGTGTTACCAAATATAGAAAGTGACGTTTTCTTAAATAAATTAAAAAATAAGACACAAAAATTAAAACAAGAGAGTAACAACAATAATAATATACTCAGTGTAATCTCAGACATCCATCAATATCATCATCTCCGCCATCTTCATGTTATGGACGTGAAACTTCTTGACTGACCAACACTCAATCTCATACAACATTATAAATCTAACCATCACTCTGTAGAACATGTCTTTAAATTTTGATGGAACTTCTTATCAAACATGAGAGTACTTCATAAGATTTTTTTTGTTTGTTAAAGTTTTAAATTATGAAGAAAATCACTTCAATTGTTCACAACAAGTTAATTTAAAATAATTTTAAAATTATATCCAAGGTCATTAATATCTATGTACGGGATTAAGTGAAGAACAATAGGAAACGACTTACATTTTTGTGTATAAGTATTCGAAATTCAGAGAATCTCTAAATTAAAGAAAATAAATTATCTAAATTAAAGAAAATAAATTATCAAACTGAAGCATGTGAGATGAATTAAAATCTACAATCTATTTTAGCCCTCTCAAATTTAATCAAACTTGTCTATTTGATATTCCTAAATCTTACTACTTTATTTATTGATGGTAGAAAACAAAGGGAAACTTCATGAACAAATACAAGTGATATTAGCCAAATCTAAAAATAACAACGTAACTAAAATCACTTACCTTGATAGAGAAATCGAGTCATTAACGACAATCTTGATAGAAAGAAACTTGTTATGCAGTTCGCAAGAATATAAAAAGATCTCGATTTATGTCAATCAATTGTATCCAGTGACAATCTCAGTGAAATTCACTTCTTAAAAAGCTTTGAGCTTGAACTGACATTAAAATCAAGTATTGAAACTGAGTAATACATACTCATAAAAAATAACTTGAAAACAAGAGATTGAAATTAAATAGCTATAAACTCAACGTCTTAGAAACTAAGCTTTTAGTCTCTTGAATTCATCCCTAAAAGATTGATTCTTACGAGAAGATAGATAGAAATGATAAGTTGAATCCTTCGTTGCATCCTCGTTTATATAGAAAAAGCAGTGCAGTTGGAGTAAGTTACTCTATTTCCGATGTGGGACAATAAAGTTAATTGTCCGAAAGGCTCAATATTTTTTTACTTTAAATTTTAGCGCGTAAGTAATTATTGCATTGATCTATTTTTTTTTAAAGAAAATTAGTTTTTAAGTATATACGTTGCACATGTATCACATGCCAAGTAATGCAAACGACATTAAGTTATATTCCATGATTTGTCCAAAATTTACAATCCATCTCGGCCTTATCAAACTGAAGCAGATGAGATGAATTAATATCTATTAATCAACTTATCAATCAATTTTAGCCCTCTCAAATTTAATCAAACTTGTCTACTTGATATTCCTAAATCTTACTACTTTATTTATTTGATAGTAGAAAACAAACGGAGACTTCATAAATGCATATCGATCAAATTTAAAAATAATAACGTAACTAAAATAACTTACCTTGACGGAGAAATCGAACCATTGACGGCAATCTTGATAGAAAAAAACTTCCTATGTAGTTCGCAAGAATAAAAAAAGATTACAATTTCAGTCAATCGATTGTATCTAGTGACAATTTCAGTGAAATCCACTTCTTGAAAAGTTTTGAGTTTGAACGGTCATTAAAATCAATATTGAAACTGATTAATATAGAAGAACTGTTGCATCCTCGTTTTTATCATGATATTATATAAAAGAACCAATACAGTTGGAGTGAGTTACTCTACTTTCTACTTTCGACGTGGGAGAATAAAGTTAATTACCTGAGAGGCTCCACTTTTTTTTTTTTACTTTAGATTTTAGCACTTAAGTAATTATTATATTGATCTATTTTAAAAAAAATATATTAACTTTTACGCACGTGTGTTGCACATGTATTTCATGTCAATTAATACAAACGAGATTTAGTTATATTTCACGACTCGTACAAAATTTACTAATCCATCTTGGACTTATCAAATTGAAACAGATGAGATTATCAAATTGAAACATGTGAGATGAATTGAAATCTATTCATCAATTGATCAAAATCTATTTTAACCCTCTCAAATTTAATCAAACTTGCCTATTTGATGTCCCTAAAATTTATTACTTAATTTTTATCGTAGAAAACAATACGAGACTTCATAAACAAATACAAGCGGTCTCAACCAAATTAAAAAATAATAACGTGGCTAAAATCACTTATCTTGATAAAAAAAAAAGTTATTAACAACAATCTTGATAGAAATAAATTTTCTATGCAGTTCGCAAGAATAGAAAAAGATTACGATTTCAGTCAATCAATTGTATCTAGTGACAATTTTAATGAAATCCACTTCTTGAAAAGCTTTGATCTTGAACTACCATTAAAATCAATATTGAAACTGATTAATGCATACTCGTAAAAGATTAACCTGGAAAACAAAAGAATATAATTAAATACTACAAATGCAACACCCTAAAAATTGAGCTTTTTGTCCCTTGACTTCATCAATAATTCAAAAGCCCCGAAAGATCGATCCTTATAATAAGATAAAAGTGACAAATTAAATCATTTGTTGCACTCTCGTTTATCATGGTATTATATTGAAGAAGCAGTGCAATTGGAGTGAGTTACTCTATGGGATAATAAAGTTAATTATCCGAGAGGTCCAATTTTTTTTTTACTTTAGATCTTAGTGCTTAAGTAATTATTGTATTGACCTATTTTTTTAAAACTAGTTTTTACGCACGTGTATTGCACATGTATCCCATGTCAATTAATACAGACGATATTTAGTTATATTTCACGACTTGTACAAAATTTACTAATCCATCTTGAACTTATCAAACTGAAGCAGGTGAGATGAATTGAAATATATGGGGGCTACTTTTAGTTGACTTCAAATATTATCTCTTGTCTATGTGATTTTCCCCCTTATGGGACTTAGAATTGTTTTCTGCAGTCAAAGTTCGTCAGCAAGAATTTTCTTGGATATGTTGTCAAGAGTCCATTTGTTGATTCTTGGATCCACTTGAGCTAGCCCAGATTTAAATATATTGGGTTTTACCCTGCTGGGATGGGCCAAACAAAATTTCCATCAGAGGCATCACTTTGTTGGTTGAGTAAAGGGCCCAACAAAGTGATTATATTTAGTCCAATAATTCTATTTTTATTCTTGCTAATACCGTTTATTGTACTAAATTTTACATATTAAATTTTCATACTTTGTATTCATTAGTTCTTGGTCTATTTTGGTTGACGAAGGAATCCGACATTGCTCTTTTCGAAAGTCTTGAGGATAAATCCGGTTCGATGATAGTCTGCAAACCATGTCAGCCAGTTAAACCACACTTAACAAGTCAGGTGTGACAGGCTCCCCCAAGAGGCGAAGGCAGGCCAGGCGTTACCCTGAGATTTCGAATTTGTGACCAAGCTCTCCCACACCACCCAATGAGGATACCCCCTGCCTTCAAAACTAATTGGTCTAAGGCTTCGGATAGTTCTTGGTCTATTGAAATATCTTTTCTTTATTATTTTTCATTTTGAATAATCTTTGTTCTAAATCTGTTTTCTATTACTGATATCCCTAGACTCATTGTATGACTAATTTCTCTATTCTTTCAATTATTTATTGTAAGAACCTCTTTTTAAGTAACATAATTTGATCTCTACTAGTCTACTAGGGTACCATTATCTCATGTAATACCTCTTGTTTTTATATTTCCCAAAAGGAACGCATCGCGACAACCCAAAACAATTCTATTCCCTCCCAATAATAGAATTATATTATATTTATATTGTATTGTTGATTTTCATTTGAAAATCTTGAATGGACGGCTAAAAATTAATGTGTCTTATACTAGTAGAATATTATAGTGAAAATATATTTATGTTCTAGAGACAATATGTATTAGAACAAATGTAGTTTATACACATTCTTATTTATATTAATGGAGATTAATATTCTGACATTTGCAATTATTGAATTATTAGTTGATTGTTTATAATATTCTATAATATGCATCCCTGGAGATTACGTGATTATTAATAGTGTGAGATATTAATATTATAACGTAACTCTTAAAACAACCTCGATTAACGATCATCGAAAATGGGATATCGATGATATGTGATAAGTCGACGTGTGGTCTGCATCATATCCTTAGAGGGTGTAGTGTGTCCCACCTGCTACGAGTTATGGTAACTCGTGATAGACACATTGATACTTTGGAAGTATTGATATACCCTGCTAATATACTATTTGTCATACATGTCTAAAGTATGATCAACGTGTGAGAGATAGAAGTCCTTAGACTTGAGGTTGATACGCACCTTGTCTACATAGTAATGTACTTTGATCTTGTCCTAAGCTCAAATGCCTTATAGGTTAAGATACGACTTGTATTGGATACATTGCGATGTGGATTAAAGGTGGTAGTTGATCCAAAATTAGGATGTGTTGGCCAAGATTATGATTCATTCCTCGAATGTATATTCGAGAGAGCACTCAACTTCTCAGTGATATTAGGTTGACTAAGTCGTTGGCTAGACATATCTATGATATGGTCTTGTTGTCAACTAATATAGATGATAGATAGTGATCAAGTCATTTATATAAACAATTGACAATTCCTAAGCTTGATCGAGTGTGTCGTGAATGGAAGAATTTTATCTTACCACATAGAGGTTCAGTTTACCAGATTCGAGTGACTATACTTCACATATTGAGTTCGTCTTCCGGCGCCGTCTAGGAGTTTCGTGTAGACTCTAATATGATTAGTGTCGATATATAAAGGTTTGTAGGGTAACACTAAGTCAATTGTTCCGTCGATTATAAATGTTCGATTTATGATCGAGTCATTTGAATGAATAATGATTATTTAAATTAAATCGAGATTGGATTTCAGATTTAATTAAAATGAAAACAAGCAAAATTAAACCTGGGTCATGCGGCATGGACCTGTAGCGACGCCATAGCGCCTCGGCGCCACCCATTTAGTCGCGCGCGCGATCCGATGGCGATTCGTGACCCACTTCGCCTCGGTTTTTGGGTCTGGCCCACGGGAAACCCTAGACTGCGTTTTAACCCTAAAATGCAGCTATAAATAGGGGCTTCATTTCATTATTCATTTACACCAATACTTGATTCCAAAATCATTCTAAGTCTTTGAGATTTAGTCTTACAATATTCTCTCGAACCTCTGTCAGATTTCCTAGCTGTCTGAGGAAGGAATTACATTGGAGTTCTTGAAACTTGAAATCGAGGAACAATTGTGTGCTCACCCTCGGAAGGAATACTAAAAGATTACAGATTTATACAAACCGTAAGTTTTCGATCGATGTATTACGGTTATATTATACATGTATGTTTATTATGTTTTATCATTGCATAATTACAGTTCGTCGTTTGTTGGGTTTGAAACTAAAATTTACAAATTCCGATGCATACACGAACCCAACAAAACCCTACATATACTAGGGTTCTCACTTGTCACTGATATTCACAACTCACAAGCACATCCGTGACTACTCTGATGTAATATTGTGTCTGATACAGAGTCTCTAGCTTCTTCAACAGAGAGAAAAAAGACAACTTTGATACTGCTCTCTATTTATCAAAATGCACCTCTGCAGTGACCAAATGGGTACTTTTTTTTCTTCCTTTCTGTCACATGTGACACTGCTTTGGACATTATCACATTATTGGTCTCTGCCTTGTTATTTGGTTCAATTAAACCAACGCCGGCAGACATGTGAACGGTTTAATACTTCGTCAAAATTATAGATATCATTTAACTCATCAAAGTAGTGTCTCAAAGTATCAAGGATGTGATTTTTTTTATTTCGTATATATGGCGTCTAGAATTGATGGTCTAGTTTCAGATTAGTTTTTGGGAAAAACAGTGTGTAAATGCTAAAATCCAGATAGGGTTGGGTCCCTTCATTCTTAATCAGATGTCTCTCACACGGTGGAAATTTGAATTAGCCACACACCAAGTGAAAAACAAAAAAAAATGGAATTGATGAACAAAAAGTAAATAGAGAGAAAGAGAGATTGTGTGATTTTATTGATAGTTCGTGTTCGCCATCGTTTCAAAGTTTTCTTGAAAAGAAAAGTATAGTGCGAGTGTTCTACGTAATTAGACAACCTTTAAAATTAGTAAACACTAATAAAAAGTATAGATATCGAGCAATGTGGCCTTGAGAGGCCGACTTCCTTAAAGAAGACCTGTCTCCTTGAGCATCTAGTGATGAAGATATATGTTACTTGTATTAAGAGTCTCACATCGAATATAAAATGGAAGCATGAATTTCTTATATGGACTTATCATCGTTCTACAAGCTAGCTTTTGGAGTTGAGTTAGACCGAAAATCAATTCTTGACAACTTGCACAAGACATGAATAAATTGAAAAATGATTTACATTCATTAGTGTAAACGTGTATAGTTGTCAATATTATATCCCTACCCATAATTATAATATATTTCATATATTGTGTAAATATAATTATGGCAAGACTAGGATTCCTCTTGTAATTAGGGACTAGGATTCCTCTTGTATAAGAGATGAATATTGTACACTATATATATTGATATTAATGAGAAAGACTCTTCAAGGGAGATTAATATCATCTCACATGGTATCAAGAGCCTAAAACAAAAACCCTATAATTTTCTTCTTCAAGCCGCCCGCATAAGGCATCTCATGGCGCACATCCCCTCCCAAAATTCTTGATTTTTCTCTCCATTCATCCCTTCTCTAAATGGATACTCAGGATTCTTCCACTTCTTCTGACGCTTCCACCTCCAAAATTCTCACCACCATGTCATCATCTTCTTTTCATCCCGCTCTAACTGTTACCAACATCAAGAACTATATTTTCATTCTTCTTGATCAAGTAAATAGTCAGTATTCTCCTTGGGTTGATTGTTTCGCAATCATGCATGTCTCTATAACGTGCTTGATTATATCGATGACATTATTCCGCGCCCTCCGGAGGTTGATGATTCTACTTGGCGTCGTCTAGACGTCGTCGTCAAACAGTGAATATATGGTAGTATTTCTCAGGATCTACTTCTTACTATCATGAAATCTGGCGCCACATCTTGTGATTTGTGGAATCGCTTGGAGGAAATCTTTCAAGATAACAAACACACTCGTGTTGTGTATTTGGAGGAATAATTTAACAATACACGTCTTGAAAATTTCTCCAACATGACTGAGTACTGCAGACAGTTGAAACTACTGGCGGATCAACTTTAAGCCAGAAAGAGAAAGAAATCCCCTCTTCTGCTTAAGGCGCCAAGTCGCCCCATGTCCAAAGAAGAGCCACATGAGGTACCGCTTAAGCTGCAAGCGCTTCGCTCCTGCGACCGAACCGAATCTGTGTAATAAAGTTTCCAACGTCGACACACCTGTCTCAGACACTAAAACGGTGTTGCAATTGATTGCAGGCCTTACCAAAGGCGACTATGATACATTAGCCACCATGATTAAACAGACAGATCTGTTACCCAGTTTTAACAAAGCTAGCTCGCAGTTGTTACTTAAAGAGACTCGACGTGCTAAGGTGACGAGCACAATCGTAAGCGTTAGTCAAACGCCGCCCCAAGATCCAACGCCGTAAAACTCTCAACCGCAGCAGACGCAGCCGCGGCCGCGACGACAGCGGAGGCCGTGGTCGTGGACAATGTAAACAATAGCAAAGAACAACAGGCCCGCAGAACAGCCTGGCGTCGCGACGCCCCAACAGCACTATAAGACCGCGGCCGCCGCAATTTCGATGACGCACTCTTCAACTAGTATTCTCACCACGGGGTGTTGGCCCCGCCTGTGCCCTCGCCACCCAAGACCGCAAAGATGTCCACTTACGCACGCCGCCCAGCAGCCTCGCCCAAAGATGACACCCACTGAGTCAGCCTTCAAAGAACCTCAATCTAGTAGTGGCCACCGCATTCCAATAAAGGGTTATGGTACATCCTACACACCACCTCCTCATCAATTCTCCCTAAAACCACATATAATTAAGAACCTAATCTCTATCCGCAAATTTACTCGTAATAATTCTGTCTCTGTTGATTTTGATCCTTTTGGTTTCACTATGAAGGATCTTCATACGGGGACACCTCTTACGAGATGCAATAACACGGGGGATCTCTATCCATTCACTCCCACCTCCGCTGTCAGATCTTGCTCTCCCGTCTCTCTAGCGGTCATTCTTATTCAACATGACATAATAGGCTTGGTCATCCAGGAGCACCAATTTTCAATTTTCTTAGAGGCAATATTTCCATTACTTGTAATAATAGGAAACTTGCCCAAAACTGTGTTTCTTGTTCTTTAGGCAAACATACTCGTCTTCCGTTTAAATCATCTACTAGTGTTACTTTTGCATCATTTGATATTATACATGCCGATTTATGGACATCACCTGTTGCTAGTTCTCTCGGTCATAAATATTATCTTGTCTTATTAGATGATTTTTCTCACTTTGTCTGGTTATATCCTCTCAAATTTAAATCAGAAGTGTTTGTCAAATTTCTTGAGTTTCGAACATTCATTCAAACACAGTTTGAAAAATGTATAAAATTATTCAGTGCGATAATGGTCATGAATTCAATAACTCTATATTTCACCATTTTTGTACTAATAATGACATAGTTTTTTGTTTCTCCTGCCCTCACACCTCCCCACAAAACGGTAAAATTGAAAAATCATCCGCATTATAAATAACATGACTCACACTCTATTGATTCATGTCTCCCTCCCTCCGTCCTTCTGTGTATATGCTGCTAAAATATCATAATACATTCTAAATATTCTCCCCACTAGCACCTTTCACAATATGATCCCTACCGAAATTCTCTAACATAGAGTCTCATCCTATGATCACATGCGGATATTCGGTTGTCTATGTTATCCTAACCTGGCCTCTACTGCCTCTCACAAGCTAGCTCCTCGGTCCACTCCATGTGTCTACCTAGGCTTTCCGTCGAACCATATGGGCTATCTATGCTATGACTTGTCCACTCGTCAAATTCACATATCTCGTCATGTCACATTCGACGAGACCACATTTCCGTTTTTGAATCTTAAAAAGTTCCAAAAACTGAATTACTCTTTTCTTGACGAACCTATCATCTCTCCCATCATTCTCAGTCAACAAGATCATAGCACTGTCGCAGAATCACCTTCTCTGCCCAGGGGTTCTTCTTCAGCGTCAGCACCGTAGCCCCAAGGGTTAGCGTCGCAGTGATAAAACTCCTGCGAGCAGAGTCCTGAGTTATCGTCGACAGTGCAGTTGCTGTAGTTGGTAGTAGCGAGAAAGACTCCTATATTTATTAAAGATAAAGAAAGACTTAATGAAGCGGCTCTGTGATGAGGCGCCGCTGTGCCAAAACTTCAGAGAGGACTGTCAGTCGACAGCGCCACGACCTTGTGAATTTGGCGCCATGGCGCCAAAACTCATACGAGCAGATTTCCTCCAGCGCCGCGGCCCTTGATCACGGCGCCGCGGTGCCTCCGACGGCGTCACCACCTCCTTCTCTATATCCAACAAATCCCTCAGTCTCGGCTCTTTCCACTCAGCCGACACAACCTCCAACTGTCCCCACTCACCAAATGAAAACTCGTGTCAAGCATGGATCTTCAAACCCAAAGTCCAATTTAACTTGTCTGCCCAAACCATTTCTTCAATTTCCAAGAACCCCTAAATTGGCTAAACAACACCCTAATTGGAATGCGGCTATGTGTCACGCCCTTTTTCGGCCGCGGCATTCTAAACTCCTGCTTAAAAATGCAAATGTTAGAAAATAAATAATAAAATGCTAAAAGGTTTAAGAGGCTTAAAGGTTTTAAAAATGCTAAAAGGATGCTAAAATTGCCAAAGATGCTAAAGTTTAAAAGAGTGCTAAAATGCTAAAGGTTTGCTAGAATGCTGAGGGTTCGCGGAGTCGCCACCTAATTAATTTGGGTGAATTAGGACACCTAAATGTTTTACTAGTTTGAAGTAAAACATTAACTCCATTTTAATGGTCTGCTAAACTTAATGAGATTCTGGTAAGGGTTCTTTATTAATCTAGAGGGAAGGGGTTAGGCACCCTCTAAGATCCGCTAACTTGCGGTTGTCCTGCCAAACCTAGGGTAATTATTATATTTTAAAAATGCAAAGTAAAAGATCTATAAAAAGTGCAATGTTAGAAAATAAAGTGCTAAATGTTAAAATAATGCTAAGTAGTTAAAAAAGGTTTTAAAATGTTGGAAGATGTTTAAAGGTGCTAAGAGGTTAATTTTAAAAGTAAAGGGGTGTTAAATATTAACGTGGTGCTTAAAATGCTAAAAAAGGTGTTAGAAAATAAAGGTGCTAAAAGGTATGAAAGGGTGCTAGAATATAAAAGTGCTAAAAAGATACTAAAAGTGCAAAAGGTGCTAAAATGCTAAGGTTTTTTAAAGGGCTAGAAATAGGCTAAAGAATGCTAAGGTGCTTTATGGACTAATTATGTATACTGCTAATTAAAGAAGTGAGACGTTAGTTTTAGATACGCGATTTTAATAATTCAGGCAAAGGATTAGATATGAAGTGACAAACCTAAAATAGATAATTAGAAGTGCCTTGCCGATTTTAAACTAACCCGCCCAATTTATTTATTTCGACAATAATTGTTCTATGTCTCTTATTATTACAAAATAAATAGAATTGCGAATAAACAAATAAAGGCATAATTAGACAATTAATTTTAGAGAGTAAGAGGAGTCGAGACGGATGACCACGACATCTTGTCCTATTTGTTTTTTCCTAAGAGTTGCTGAAGATGGAACTCGATGGATGCAGGTGCGGGTTGCCATTTGAAGTGGCTCATGATGAGTCTCGCCATGAGACTCTTCATTTTTGCTCCGTCGTTTCATGTAAGAAAAAGAAAATGATAAGGATTAGTACATGCCCAAATTCATTAAACAAAGCAGGCACTTGACACGTAGTTTGCATTTAAGCCAACACATGTATATAAATACCAAACAAAAGCGATATCAGATAAGGATGCAACCAGCAAGTAGTATTGCACATAGCCCCTGACAATTCCAAGTAAGGCAGTATGCAAGCAAGAAGTAAACAGTAGGCAAAGACACTAAGTAGTATGCAAACAGAGACAGTGGCAGGGGCAGTGGCAGTAAAACAAGCAGGGCTGCTGGACCAAGTAAATGATCAGTTGTGCCTTTAGTCAAATAAATGACCTCAGGGAAATAACTTGCCCAAAATCAATGTAGAGTTTCATTTTACTTAACTATTCCAGTCAATCATAAAGTACACAACAGACAGGAAAGGAGAAAAAGCAGTCAATATGGTCACTCGCAAACCAAAAGGGAAACAAGGCTTCGTTTTGTTAGGTAGTTTTTAGCATAAATCAGCTCAACATGTGTAGTTATTCCCTGGACTGATTGACCTGGCCACGACATCTATTGCGATTTGCTAAACATTTACGAAGATGGGATAAATGAACTTTTATTCTAGATGCCATATATTCAATTCATTTATAAGTCAATTATAGGCTTGCTTGACGATGTCTAAGGTCGGATCACCAGCTGTAGATATAGACTCATATACTAACATAGGAAAGAAACAATATATGGCCAGTTATGTCATGTTTCAACCATTGGCCTCAAGATCTAACGGGCATAACATTGATCAACTAACAAGTATGCAAGGGGGCAGAAAGGATACAGGAATGGATAAGCCGGATCTGACGCAACATTATCGAGATAGAGAGATCCATTTAGCTGGACTAAACATGCGATTATGATATGACGTTTATAAACAACATTCAGGAATCCAGCAGGCAAGCACACACATCACAATAGGCAATTTAGACATGAAGATCCAATTCAAGCAATGAATAAGAAACACTTAGCAATAGACAATAGATATTTCAAACAGAGCTAAGAGGTAGATTCCTCTATAACCAAACATGAAGCAGGCATGGACATTCTCCACAGGGGGCAAACACAATAGCACAATACTCCGTATTTATTTATACACAACTAATTCGGCAGATTCATGGACATATTAGCGATCAAATCTTTTGATTAGAGGCATTTGAATAGGTTTATATGGCAAGCCTTCAATTATCGCGGACTGTAGAGGCGGATGTTAGATAAGTTTAACGATCAAGTAATGATGGCGACATTAAACCAAAGAATTTCGACCATAACAATGGCGATTAAAAGCATTAGCATTATCCATGAGCAAATTACTCAAACAAGTTATAAAGCGTAAATCGTCTAAGAAATGCGAAGAGAACGGGTTTACCTTAGGACGGCGACAGGCGTATCAAGTCGTCTGAGCCACTCGACGGGTTTTGGGCTTTGCGATGCGAAGCAGAGGAAGGTTTTGCTTACGATTCCTTGGTTGTATTTACATCGTGCTCGCCTATGTTCGACCGCCTCTAATTGCATGTGATTCCTTCTGCGCTAAGATGCCGATCTTATGGGTATGCCCTATTGTGCTCGCTCTGCCTTGCTTCTCTATGCCCTAGCGCCCGCTAAAAACCATCGCCTTTGCGTGCGTATAAACCTGTATTTATAGCCCTAACTCGTGTTCTGAATTTGGTAAGCTATTGACGCGATTTTGTGGACTGATTCGCGGATGATTTGGTGCGATATTTGGGTGCTGGTTTATGGTAAGAAATGATTTTAAGGGATTTGTGGAAGATTCGTTTGGTTATGGAAGGAAGGGCTGGCTAGGGTGCGTGGGTAAGGGGAAAGCCCCGGATTCTCAGGCGAGAAATCCGGGCTGAAGTGCTGGTGCCTTGGCGGCGACGGGGTGTGATGGCAAGGGAGAGATGGGTGTGTCGGCTGCGTTTAGGGTTCTGAAGTTTCTCTTCTGGACGAAGTGAGGCGCGGGGGTAATGGTAAAGGGCTGAGAGAAGATGGGACGTGGGCTGGGTAAAGTAAAAGGCAGGGGTATTGGGCTGGGTAGGTAATGTGGGTTGCGGTAGTGGGCTGGGGTAAAATTAAAAGGTGGGCTGATTAGGTTTTAGTTTAGGTTAGTTTTAATTATTAGGTTTAGGCTTTTAATTAGTGGTAAATTAATTAATTAATTATGATTAAATTATCTAAAATAAATGCGGGCGTGCTATTTAATTAGTGCTTAATATTTTAAAATGCGGCGCTATTATTTAAAATCTTATTATTGTGCATTATTGCGAAGTTAAATTAAACTTGAATTGAGTTTAGATTAAATTATTTAAATGCTAAATGCAAGTGTGATATTTAAAAAATTGTTTAAAGTTTTTCTAAATGCGACGCTATTAGATGCATGTATTAGGTTAAAATGATTTTAAAATTACAAATGATTATGAAATTCTCTTGAGTATTAATAAATGCGGCTATGCTACTTGACACGACGTTGTTGCTAAATTATTTATTTTATGTATTTATTATTTATTATTAGGGATTATGACGAGACTCTAAGTGCGTAACTTTCTAAATAAGACGCGGTGCCGTTATTAAATTGTTTATTTATGCCTGTATTTATGTTTTATCGCTGCATTTTATTATAAAAATCATAAAAATTATTTTACAAAATTAGTCTAATTTTATGGTTAATGGCTGGACGGGAGGGTCAAAATTGGGTGTCAACACTATGTATGAGGAATTCAATGCTTTAACTAAACAACACACATGAGATCTAGTACCTAGACCTGAGGGGGTGAATTTGATCCGTTGCATGTGACTATTTCGTTACAAATTTAGAGACAGTGGAGATCTTGAAAGGTATAAGGAACGACTTGTGGCTAATGGCATAAATCAGCAGGAGGACATTGATTGTGGTGACACCTTCAGCGCGGTTGTCAAACTGGCTACCATTCGCACAGTTTTGAGCATTGTCATGGGCAAACACTGGTTGATCCATCAGCTTGATGTGAAAAATGCATTTTATATGGGAATCTGAGAGAAACAGTCTACATGCATCAACCGCATGAGTTCACCCATCCAGCAGTACTCACTATGTGTGCCGTCTCCGTAAGTCACTATATGGCCTGAAACAGGCCCCCGTGCGTGATATGATTGTTTTGTCAGGTATATCTTGAAGATTGAGTTTGTATGCAGCAAGAGTGATATATCACTCTTCATCATCTATTTTCATCGAGGTAGTAGCACTGCTT
Source organism: Przewalskia tangutica (assembly GCA_029844215.1). Taxonomy (NCBI): domain Eukaryota; kingdom Viridiplantae; phylum Streptophyta; class Magnoliopsida; order Solanales; family Solanaceae; genus Przewalskia; species Przewalskia tangutica. Next base: position 19,979,929 of record CM056721.1, read on the forward strand.
ACTTATTAATTTACGTAGATGATATTGTTCTTATTACTTTCTCCGACGGGTTGAAAAATGAGATTATTGTCTTGTTTAAGTCTGAATTTGCAATGATTTATCGGGAAAACTGAGTTATTTTTTGGGGATATGAGTGACCAGGTCTGCCGACCACATGTTCTTGTGTCAACGTAAGTATGCAGAGGAGATTGTGTATAGAGCTAAGATGGCGAATTGCAAAGTTTCACATACCCTAGTTGATTCAAAATCTAAGCTCTGTGCTATGGATAGTGCTCCAGTCTCCGATCCTACTCTGTATAGGAGCCTTGCAGGAGCATTTCAGTATCTCACATTTACAAGACCAGACATTGCTTATGATGTTGAGCAGATATGCCTATTTATGCATGCCCTCAGAGAGTCTCATTTCACTGCTCTTAAGCGTATCATCTGATACATTAAGGGCAAACTTGATTATGGTTTGCACCTATACCCCTCTTCACCAAACAAGTTGCTCTCATATACGGATGCAGATTGGGTAGGATGTCCGGACACGCGACGCTCCACCTCCGACTTTTGTGTTTTTTTAGGGGATAATCTGATTTCTTGGTCTGCCAAGCGACATGCTTCCCTATCTCGTTCTAGTGTCGAGGTTGAGCACAAATGTGTTTCAAATGTGGTAGCTGAGATTTGTTGGCTAAAAAATTTACTGTTAGAACTTCAGTGTCATTTGCGTCAGACATCTATTGTGTATTGTGATAACATCTATGTCATCTATATTTCTCACAATCCGGTTCAACATCAGCGAACCAAGCGCATTGAGATAGACTTGCACTTCGTTCGTGAGAACCATGTCAGAGTGTTACATGTTCCCTCATCCTATCAGTATGCAGATATATTTATCAAAGGACTTCCCAGACAGTTATTTCTTGACTTCAGATCCAGTCTCAGCGTCCGACCTCCTCCCGCTCCGACTGAGGAGATGTGTAAACGTGTATAGTTGTCAATATTATATCCCTACCCATAATTAGAATATATTCCATATATTGTGTAAATATAATTATGATAATATTAGGATTTCTCTTGTAATTAGGACTAGGATTCTTCTTGTATAAAATATAAATATTGTACACTATATATATTGATATTAATAAGAAAAATTCCTTAAGGTGATTAATATCATCTCACACTCCCAAACTTATACTTTTGGATGCGATTAAGAATCACATTTGCGGGATGGACCTTCAGAGCGCCTAGGGATCTATATGTCAAGTTTCCCGTGAGTAACAATGTGTGGTTCAAGATTATATAATTCGTCAATGAAGCATTAGGTAGCTTGTGTAAACAGATTAAAAGCGACAAAAATTCTCTATACTGAAATCTGTTAAAAATATGGTTTTTAAGAAAACAAAAAATTGCAGTATAAGGATAAAAGAGAGGTCCCTCTGTTTTGTGGGGAAAAAAAGCTTATATTGTATTAAAAAAAAGGATAGTCTAGCACGAGGTTAAGTCAAGTGGCGGAATATGAACAAGCTACTTGACAATAAATTCTATTTGTATTAGTTTAATAAATAAATAATTAATTAAAGTTCAAATGTTACCAAATAAGAAATAATGTCATATAATTTTAAAATGTTCATATAATATTATTTCTTATATGGACAAAGAATATACATATGGTATTATTTAATTTAAAATAAATTTAAAAAAGAAAGAAAGACTTTTAAAATTTGTTCTCTAAAACAAATCTTGATCATTTGTATCGCTATAAATCATTTCATTAAGGATAAAAAGAAAAGTTTAAAGTTAGGTTATTTCTAATTATAGAAACGTGACATTCTTTTCCGGACAGATTAAAAACAAAAGAGTGCAAAATTTAAAAAAGAATGAAAGACTTTTAAAATATGTGCTCTAAAACAAATCTTGATCATTTTGTGTCGCTATAAATCATTTCATTAAGATTTAAAAGGAAAATTTTAAAGTTAAGTTTTTTTATTACTAGGAAACCATGGCATTACTCTTTCGAGTGCAAGACAGTAAACCCCGTGATCGACACAATAGCTTGCAAGCGTCGGTACCGATTAACCACACTTGACAGACTCAACCAAGAAGGTTTATGCAGGAGATCGAACTCGTGACCTTGCGGTCCCGCGTTCTACTGCTACACCAACTTAGCTATCCCGAAAGGTAAGTTAAGTTCTTTCTAATTATAGAAACATGACATTCTTTTCTAGATAAATTAAAACTAAAGGGTGCGACACAATTGAAACATAGGGGTTCTTATCTCGGATGGACGAAAAAGGTTAATGCCCACTTTTTATAATGCTAATTACTAAGTTTTATCTAGCGTTTTAGAATTGTTAAGTGTTTATTCACTTTGTAGTACAAAATTATCCTCATTTAAAACACAAAACTTCAAGAATCGTTTTTGTGGTTTAAATTTATAAAGGTTTGAACTCCATGAATCGTTCATGAGTTTGAAACTTTATTAAGTTTTCATACTTAGATTGTGATAGTAGGAGTTCTCTGTGAATCGTTTTTGGGTTTGAATTTATAAAAATTTGAACTCCATGAATCATTTATGAGTTTGAACTTATAAAATTTGAACTCCATAAATCGTTCCTAGAGTCCATATGTGTTTTAGTTAGGAGTAAGTTTGTCTATATTTTATTTTCGCATTAAAATTGACTACTTTCTTGCTACATTTGAAATAATGCCTAAACTTTGATTGTGGACTCGAGAAAGTAATTGGCTATTTCACCTATTTTTTTTCTTGAAACAACACTTTTCTTTCTTTTGAGGCCTTGAAAATATTTTTAGAGAACTTTTTAAACGAATTAAAAAGGAACACCCACACGTTAATTCGAAGTTATTGGAGCCAAAATGAAGATGACAAATTTCCATTTAACTAAAAATAAATACTTGGTCCAAACCCACTTTACTCGCTTAACATAGAGTTGCGAAACGATATGTGAGTACAAATGTATAGAACGGAAAATTAACAACAATAACAAGTAAATAATAAATTTGAAAATTAAATAAGTAAAAGATCTTGATGAGTCGATTGAAGTTTCAAACTTTCCTTAAGATAATATTGTCTCCGTATCTCCTTTCAACGATTGTGTTAGCAATTTATCTCTCAAGATAAAACAACAATCAAACAAGTGAGCAAAGAGACTCAAGTGTTCCCTTGATAAGAAAGATCTTTGAGTGTATTTTGATTGCTAGAGAGGAAGACAATTTTCAGAGAATTGTTTAAGTGTGAAGTGTCAAATGTGTTTCCAAATGAGCCCTATATCTCATTTTATAGTGTGTAGATGATGACCCTCCAAATGACTAAGTAATGGTCATGGATGCCATGTTAATGCATTGAATTTGGATTTACAATTCAGCCAAGTAATGACTGAATTCATGAGCAAAATAATGGAGAGTAAATACTCCAAAGCCAGACCAAGAATCAGTTTTTAATTCACCTCCAACCAGTTGAAGCGATCGAGTCGCGGCCGCGAGAGAGAGTCGCGGCCGCCCGGTTCGAGAACTCACCGAACCGAACGCCAATCGTCGTGGCCGCCCGGGGCGTCGCGACCGCGGTCGAGTGAGCATCGAATTGAAACGTCAATTAGAGTCGCGACCCTTCAGAGGAGGAGCCACGACTCTTCAAGTGACCGCGGAGGAGGAGCCACGACCAGCGTCGCGACCGCACTTGGAGAGTCGCGACTTTCCGATTTCGTGGTGATTTCTGATTCATTTCATATTTACACATTATACACTTCTTCCTTCATATACCAACGTGAAATCATTCGTCATTTGACCAATAACCGTCTATTACCTTATGTCTCAAACAATTCGTATACATACCAATATCTCTTCCATTAAGAAAATTTTGATCCTTGGCACTACGTGTGCACGTGTGTAGAAACAAGATTTCCTACGTGCGGGGCCCAAATTGTTCAATTCATAATTAATAAAATTTACTTTATTTCACGTTTAATAAATATTTCCAACCCAATATCCCATCCACATATTAAAAGAGAATGATAACTACCTTATGTCATTTTTTGAGTGTTTTTCTTTAATAAAGATCTTTTCTCTTTTTCTTCCCTAGTAACTGTTGCCAAAAAAAGAAGTAAAAAGTAAGAATACGTTATTTTTTTTAGAGGGAATGTTAACTATGCTTATACATTACAAAAAAAAATTAAGAACATAAAAACATGCTAAATTAGACTAAACAAGTCCAGAAAACATATTGTACATTTTAATATTTTCTTTTCTCATACTATATGCTTTATACATTAACTAGTCTTGAGTTGTGTGCATAGGCTGAAGATACCCACTTGATTCTTTTAGTTATAAGTGCAACTTCTGAGTATTTCTGGATTAATTACTGTCTGATTATTCCCTTTTAACTAACCTAATCCTTGGTCTTTGCGTAGATAAACTATTGAACTGACATTTTCAATGTACTCAGAACCGGCTTCTACTGCAGTAGAAGACGTTCTTTCTTTATTGCTTTCATTTCAGAGACTTAACTTTTTCGTGTAAATAACAATCAATAATATATAATTTTAAAGAGGAATATAGAAGCTCTTAAAGAATTTTAAAATAATTTTGCTTCTGTTTTATATAGGAGACTCATGTATATTGGGAGGTAAAACTGTAAGATTCAGGATAATGGACATTTTTTTTTTTGTGAAGGCATGCGTATTCTTCTTCGAGTGCAGGTAAATCCCGATCGACGTAATACCGCGCAAAATCACGCCACCGATTAACCACATTTGACAAGCCATGTGTAAGACTTCAAAAGAAGGTTTATGCGAGGATCGAACTCGTGGCGACTTGCGGTCCCGTATTCTCTTCTTCTGGATTAACCCTCGCGGGTTTAAAAAACTTGTGAAGTTAATTTTGGTTAAGTTTTGTCACAATTTTGTTTTGCCGTTTGTCTTGGAAATGGTGCTCTACGTTGCCTGCGCTTTACGAGGTCAACTATATGAAGTTAATTGATTTTAAAAAATTATTTATAGTATTATATTAACATGTACCACAAAAAATATTGCAATGGTAACCGGACTTTTCATTTGAGAAATTAGCTACATTAACGTATTCTTTACCTCCAAAAATGCATGGTCGACTTTTCATACGTTGATTATTTTCTTAAATTTTAAAACTTTTATATTTATAGATTCAATAAATAATAATATAAACTGTTGGAATATATTGGTAATAACAAGGAACAGAAAAGTCACAACAACAACCAATGTGAACAAGGAAACTTGTCTTGCTGAGTCGATTGATGATCAATCTTTCTTTAAGATAATATTGTCTCGTATATTCCTTTCAACGGAGTAATGACAACTTATCTCCAAGATAAAACAACAACCAAACTAATGAGCAAAGGAGACTCAAGAGTTCGATATAGGAAGGAAGATCTTAGAGTGTTTGATTGCTAAAGAGGAAGAACAATTTCAGGAAATTGTCTAGAGAATGTGTTAAGTGTGTTTTCCAAATGAGCAAAAGACCTCATTTTATAGTGTTGAGAAGATGACTTTTCAATTGCCATGTAATGACCTTAAATGACTATGTAATGACCTTAAATGACCATGTAATGACCTTGATTATGGAGTGTTAATTCAGTCAAATAATGATTGAATTTATTTGGGATGTAATGGAGGTTTAATGCCTCAAAACCAGCCAAAGAGTCATGTCTTTTCGTCTCCGCCTCGTCAGCCTACGGACTACGGCGTCGCGCCCAACTTCAGCGAGTTGGCGCGCGACCTGCGAGAAGCCGCGCCACAACTCGAGAGTTGGCGCAGCTGCTGATTTAACCGTATTTCGTTTCATCTTTAAACACATTGTACACTTCTTCCTTCATTTACTAACGTGAAATCAACGTCATTTGACCAATAACTGTCTATTAACTTACGTTTCAAACAATTCATATTTGTACCAATATCTCTTCCATTGAGGAAATATGATATTTGACATTACGTGTGCACGTGTGTGGAAACAAGATTTCCCACGTGCGGAATCCCAATTGTTCGAGTCATAATTAAATAGGATTAACTTTATTTCACGTTTAATAAATATTTCCAACATAAACTTGAGTATGTTACGATTATTAGTACCCAAGAATTACTTTAATTCGAATGAATAAATAATATTAACTTCTTAAATATCAATATTGTCTTATAAAGTAATACGATAAAATTTTAAACATGACAATTAACTTAAACGGGTGTAGTAGGACATAAAGATTTATGTACACTCATTATTTACATCAAATCAATAATTACGATAAGTTTCTATTTACATTTTTAGTACTTTATTGTAACTAATTCATGCATATTTCCACTTTAGTTTCATTGCTTAATCATAGTAGATTAATGTGGACGGCTACAAACATAACGAAACCTAAACTCTGGTCTATGCACCTAACAAAATTTCTATTTATACATAAGTCACACAAATTCATCAATTTAACCATTTAGGTCACGTTTGGTACGCTAGAGTACATTGAACAAAAAAATAATACAGCGCCGGAACGGACAAAGTGAAAAAAAAGAGCTTTGGATTTAATAAACATTTAACTTGGTACTAAATATCGTTCATGAATGTTGCTTAGTTCCTAATAGGCTAGGGGTAAGCTGTATTTGGTCCTATCCTAGAAAGTATAAACAAAAACTTAGGAAAGACACAGAAAACCATATTTAACTAACACAAAAACGTGCATACAAAGCTGGTTTCTTTCATAGGTATCCTAAATTAATTATCAAGAAATGTACCACTCTACTTTGTAGTGACTGTAATCTTTAAAAATGCACGCAGCTTCTTCAATCCCAAGCATTTCTTGAAGTTTACAACTTTAATTCCTGAAAAAAATCACCAAAGAAAATTGCATTTGCCATGAGAATTGCGAATACAGTGCAGAGTTCATGGTGGCTTCTTGTATTCATGGTGTTTCTTCAGTTCAACTACTCAGATGAGTTCTTAGAATCTTCACAGTATGAAGCTATAGTGAAGATCAAACAGCTTTTGAACTTCCCTGAAGATTTGAGTAGCTGGAGTGACAACACAGAATTTTGCAACAGTGAGCCAAACACTGCCTTAACACTCATGTGTTATGAAGATAACATAACACAGCTTCATATTTCTGGTTACAACTGGTTTCCTAATTTGCCTCAGGGCTTTTCAACATATACCCTTTTCTCTAATCTTGCTCTTTTGCCTAATTTAAAGGTTCTTTCTTTAGTTTCTTTGGGTTTGAGAGGTACTTTACCTACAAATATTGGCTTTTTATCTTCTTTGGAAATTGTCAATATTAGTTCAAACTTCTTTTATGGTGAGATTCCAGGAGAGATTTCATATTTGAAGGGACTTCAGACACTTATATTGGATGATAATAAGTTCACAGGTCAAGTTCCTGAAGGGGTAGGTTCACTTCTTTCTTTGTCTGTTTTGAGTTTCAAGAACAATTCATTTTCTGGTTCATTGCCTAATTCTTTGTCCAATTTACAAACCCTAAGAATCCTTTCTCTTTCTGGTAATAATTTTTCTGGGGTTGTTCCAAACCTTCAAAATCTGTCAAATCTACAAGTTCTTGATTTGGAAAGTAACAATCTTGGACCTAATTTCCCTAATATTCCAACAAAGTTGGTGTCTTTGGTACTTAGGAAGAACAAGTTCAGTTTAGGGGTACCAAAAGAACTGAGTTCTTGTTATCAGTTGAAGAAACTGGACATTTCTTCCAATGAGCTTGTTGGGCCCTTTTCACCAACAATTTTATCACTTCCATCACTCTACTATTTGGATATTTCTGGAAATAAACTAACTGGAAAACTTCTAAAGAATGTGACATGTAGTCAAGACCTTTCTTTTGTGAATTTATCATCAAATTACTTGACAGGGGAGTTGCCTGAGTGCTTGCACAGTGATTCTGGTTCAAAGATTGTTTTGTTTTCTGGGAATTGTCTGTCGAATAGAGAGCAATGGCAGCATCCTTATTCATTTTGCCATAATGAAGCTTTGGCTGTTAGTATTGAGCCTCATAACAAGGAAAAGGTTAAAGGGGGAAATGGTAAAGCTGTTCTTGCATCAAGTATGGTAGGAGGTTTTGTTGGAGTAGTAGCGATTATCGGTTTGGCTTTCGTGGTTGTTAGAAAAGTGTATGCCAGGAAGAAAGCTAACAGAACCCCTCAAACAGCGCTGATTTTTGAAAAGGTGTCTCCTGCTCACACTCTTAAGCTGCTTAATGATGCAAGTAAGCGCTTTTTCTCTGTCTCACAGACACACATATTATGTTAATGGTTTCGACTTGTGAAGGTTTTTAGATCCTGAAAATTGTAAATCTAATGCTCTGTCATTGTACTTGAAAAGTCTATATATAAACATTTGAATTTATACATTATTCCCCAAAAGGAGTTTCTTTGTACAGTCAAACCTCTCTATAACAACATCATTTGTTTTGATATTTTTTGGCCGCTATAGTGAAATATTGTTATAGAGAACATATAATATAACATAATATAAAAGATCAGTTCCACAAAAAACATGGTTGTTGTAGTAAAATGTTGTTATAGAGAGGTCTGACTGTATATGGATTGAACATATCAATTTGCTTCAGGAAATTGTCCAATACCGTGTTATTGGAAGAAACTCGTTCTTGCCTAAATTTTAAGATGGTATCTTGATTTTTGATTCTTGACAGGGTATATTTCTGAAACGAGGAAGTTGGGTCTGCTTGGGGCCCCTCCGTATCGTACGTTTGTCTTGGATGAGCTTCGAGAGGCCACTAGTAACTTTGATATATCAAATCTAATCGGTGCAAGTTCCAGTGGGCAGGTATGCATTTCCTTACTAATACTGTAAGGCCACTTGAACAATATTTAGTGCACATTCCTTGATTCTCTTGCATCTATGTTGAATGTGTTGGAACTTGTAGAAGAAGAAGAGTAAAGTGATCAAAAATGATTTCGGCAAAAATTGGAAAAATTGGTCGAAGGGCCGAGGCGCTTGGTGGAAGGGCATAGGCTCTTAATTTCCAGTAAGTCACTGGAATTACCAAAGCGAATTAGGGCCGGGGAACTTGGACGAAGGGCCGAGGCTCTTAATTTCCAGTAAGTCACTGGAACTTAAAAATGAATTAGGGTCGGGGCGCTTGGACGAAGGGCCGAGGCACTTCCAACGGGAATTTCCAGATTTGAACCAAAAGTCGTGTCTCTTCACATAAGGTCACAACCTTTAGGTGAAAGACTGCTTATGGTCGAATTTTATGCTTTATAAAGCATGTTGATCACTTGTTAGAAGATACACAACACAATACACATAACAATCAATCATTAAAACACAATTAATGATCTAAGATTGTTGCTTGATTCTTCATCTTCTTCCTCAAGAACATTTCTGGAAAACACATAAAGTAAATTCGCCAGAAGTGAAGTTCTTGTGCTGGAACTCTCACTTAGATAGTTGTATCCTCAAGGCAGACGTCCGTAGAACTACAACACAAGTGGAGACGAATTTTTGTCTTAGGACACTGCATCAAGAAGGCCTCTATCTACACCAAGTTAGTATGTATTTAAATATTTGTTGTACTTATTGTTGTTGATTTAAAGTTATCTTGAATTACTTGAATTTATTGTGCTTATTCATTGATGAGTCTAGATTGACACTAACAATCTAAGACAAATTTCTGAGAAAATTTATTTTTCTGATTTGTTGAGTTTGCAAAATTTTCAGAGAATACTATTTCATGATTTGCAAATATGGATCATCAATGGTGAAAAATCATGTGGAGAAACCCGAGAAATTCAAGGGTTCTGATTTCAAACGCTGGCAACAAAAGATGCTGTCATGTGGCAAATGTATTGACTGCTGATGCTCCAACGGCATTGCCGAAAGGAGAAGGGAGAATGCTCCTACTGATGCAGAGAGAGCCGAAAGGCTGAAGGCTATTGAGACTTGGTGGAGCCAAGAGTTTCTTTGTAAGAACTACATTCTCAACGCCTTGGACGATACTTTCTATGATATATACTCCACGTTCGGATCAGCACGAGAGTTATGGCAGTCATTGGAGAACAAGTACAAAACTGAGGTTGCTTGTTCTAAGAAGTTCGTCATCGGCAAGTTTCTAAACTTCAAGATGAGCGATGCAAAGACAGTTGTCAAGCAAGTGGAGGAACTCCAAGTCATTGTTCATGAACTAGAGGTTGAAGGTAGTGGCCTTAACCAATATTTCCTTGTTGGTGCTATTATTGAAAAATTACCTTCTTCTTGGAAGGATTTTAAGATTTATTTGAAGCATCTAACGGAGGAAATGAGTTTTGAGCAACTGGTTCTGAAAATTCGTGTTGAAGAGGACAACCGGAAGAATGAAATGGTTGATGCTGTTTCATTGGAGCCTAATGCCAACATGGTAGAAGGCAATGCTTCCAAGACCAAGTTTCAGAAAGGCAAGGGCAAATTTGTTGGTGCCAAACCATCTTTTGTACCCGGAAGGAATGCACTAGCCCCACAAAGGACCAATGCATTCAAGAAACCACAACCGGGACTATGTTGGGTATGTGGAAAACCTGGGCACAAGGCAAAAGATTGTCGCCTTTGCAAGAGCCAAGATGGTGGCGTTGGAGGTTCGAGTAATGTCAACCAATTCAACCGGGCTGAAACTAAAAACCAATTCATTGGGGTTGTGGCTGCTCAAGCAAATTTGGTTACCAATTCAACCGATTGGTGGATGGACACAGGTGCTACAATGCACGTATGTTCCGAAAAGGACATGTTTTCATCTTACCAAGCCATCAAGGATGGAGAACCACTGTTCGTGGGAAATGTCGCTGTTGTGAAGGTAGAAGAGAAAGGGAAGGTGACTTTGAGGCTCACTTCCAGGAATGATCTTGTGCTCACAAATGTGTTGCACGTGCCTGAATTTGTAAGAATATGATTTCTGGGCCTGTTCTTAGTAACAAAGGCTTCAAAATTGTAATAGAATCTGACAAATTTGTACTCACCAAAGGTGGGATGTATGTAGGAAAGGGTTACCTCAGTGAGGAGCTCTTCAAACTAAGTATTGTACCTACTCAGACAGTTGCCATTATTAATGAAAATGCAGGCGCTAGCTCTGCTTCTATGTATATGGTTGATTCCCCTTCTTTATGACATTCTCGATTAGGTCATGTTAATTATCGTTCCTTACAAAGAATGGTAAAGATAGACATGTTGCCAAAATGTTCTATGAATAAAATGACTAAATGTGGGGTTTGCATAGAGTCAAAATATGCAAGTCATCCTCATAAATCTGTTGTGAAATCAAATGAAGTACTTGGTTTAATTTATAGTGATTTGTGTGATTACCAAGCAACCCCATCGCGTGGAGGAAAGAATTATTACATATCTTCTATAGATGATTGCAGTAAATTTTGCTATGTATACTTAATACATACCAAAGATGAGACTTTGAACATGTTTTAAACATACAAAACAGAAGTGAAAAACCAACTTGACAAAAGAATTAAGATTCTAAGGTCAGACAGATGAGAGGTGGTGAATATCAATCCAATGAGTTCAAAGAACTCTGTTCTACTCATGGTATAGTTCATCAAACCACTGCGCCATACACTCCAAAACAAAATGGAGTTGCCGAACGTAAGAATAGAACATTGAATAATATGATAAATTCTATGTTGATTAGTTCGGGGGCATCCCGTCTATGGGGTGAGGCATTAATTACTGCAAATATGATATTAAACAAAATTTCTCAAAAGAAAAATGATCAATCTCCTTATGAATTGTGGAAAGGAAGATTGCCTACTTTCAAAAGGATGAAAGTGTGGGGTTGCCTAGCGAAAGTTCAAGTTCCCTTACCAAAGAGAACTAAACTTGGACAAAAAACGGTGGATTGCATATATATTGGTCATGTCAATAATAGTGCAACATATAAGTTTTTGGTGTTTCACTCCGAGGTGGAAGGTATTCACAAAAATACACTTTTGGAATCTGTAGAAGCAGAATTCTTTGAGGAGATTTTTCCTTACAAAGACAAGGATAAAAGTGTTCCTAATAATAATAAAAAGAGGACAAGATGAGTCCAACCAAAATGATGATAATCTTACTTCATCGGTTCAAGAAGGAAATTCTGAACCAAGGAGAAGTAAACGTGGAAAAGTCGCCAAAGATTTTGGACTGGACTTTATGACATTTTCCGTTGAAGGAGAACCTCAAACATATAGGGCTGTTATGGAATCATCCGAAGCACCTTATTGGAAGGAGGCTATCCAAAGTGAGGTAGAATCCATCGTACAAAACAATACATGAAAATTGATTGATCTCCCTCCGGGACAAAAACCAATAGGCCATAAATGAATTTTCAAACGGAAACTAAGGCCTGATGGTACTATAGAAAAATACAAAGCTCGTATAGTAGCCAAAGGGTTTAGACAAAAAGAATGTGTAGATTTCTTTGATCTACTCATCAGTATCTAGAATTACGTCTATAAGGACGTTAATTGCTATAGCAGCGATTCACAATTTGGAAATACACCAAATGGATGTGAAGACTGCATTCCTAAATGGTGAACTAGACGAAGAAATTTATATGGAACAACCTGAAGGGTTTGTTGTGAAAGGTCAAGAGAAGAAAGTCTGTAAATTGATTAAGTCTTTATATGGACTTAAACAGGCTCCAAAACTAAGAAGATGTTGCATGTCACTTTCGATATAAAAGATATGAGAATAGCGGATGTCATTCTTGGTATTAGAATCAAAGGAATTCTGAGGGTTATATATTAACTCAATCCCATTATGTTGAGAAGGTCCTTAGAAAATTTGGACACTATGATGATAGACCGGTTGCTACCCCCATTGATTCCGCTAGTCACCTTAAGAAGAATGAAGGTGATAGTGTGTCTCAATTGGAGTATACGCAAGTTCGTGGAAGCTTGATGTACATAATGAATTGTACGATACCGGATTTGGCATATACAGTGAGTCGACTTAGTCGATACTCACACAATCCTGGAAGTGATCATTGGGTAACGCTAATAAGGGCACTACGATATCTAAAGCATACAATGAACTATGAGTTGCATTATACAAAATATCCCCCGTGTTAGAAGGATATTGTGATGCTAATTGGATTTCCAACCATTCAGAAAGTAAGTCCACAAGTGAGTATGTATTTACACTTGGTGGAGCGTCGGTATCTTGGAAATCATCAAAGCAAACGGTAAATACGCGATCAACTATGGAAGCAGAGTTTGTAGCCTTAGATAAAGCTGTCGAAGAGGCAGAATGGCTAAGAAACTTCCTAGAAGGTATTCCGTTGTGGACAAAGCCTGTGACATCCATTTGCATACATTGTGATAGTATGGCTGCCCTGACGAGGGCAAATAATCAAATATACAATGGCAATTCAAGACATATAAGGCGACGTCATAATATAATACGAAGCTTGCTGAAGAATGAAATTATTTCCATTGATTATGTAAAGTCAAAGGACAATATAACAGATCTTTGACAAAAGACCTTACAAGAGAGCAAGTCGTATTTACATCGAGGGGAATGAGCTTAAAGCCAATACAATGAGTCGTTAACTGGTGGAAACCTAACCTATCATAATTGGAGATCTCATGGTTTAGGTTCAATAGAAAAACTAGCTAGGGAAGACTCAAGGAGCATAAAATACACATGTTCAATCCTATGGTGTACTAAGTATGTTAATCCGTTGATGTTTTAAGGGATGAATATATTATTCTTAATAATACTCAAAAGCCTTTATGGTGGGATAGTACATACTATTCTTGTTTGGTGTTACCTATATGAGATTGATGTGGGGTCGTATCTGGGAGAACCAATATGGCTACGTTCTCTAGAAATTCTCATGAAGGAGTTGTTCATGACCGAAAAGAACACAACCGTAAGAATTGAAATATGTTGATATGATGTGTGTGATACTTGTTGTCTTGGTTTACTACAAAACGTGAATAGTTCAAGACATTTCGTTCACTATTTCACAAGTAGATCCGATAGGTATTCACTACGAACGGGTCAAGTCCAAAAGACACTGTTTCCGATGCATGTCATAACGCGTTTGACAGAAATGACGATAAGTTCCTCTTTATCTTATTTTCTATCTACATGTGGGGTATTGTTAGATGTGTGAATAGAAAATGTGAGTATTGTTGGAACTTGTAGAAGAAGAAGAGTAAAGTGATCAAAAATGATTTCGGCAAAAATTGGAAAAATTGGTGGAAGGGCCGAGGCGCTTGGTGGAAGGGCCTAGGCTCTTAATTTCCAGTAAGTCACTGGAATTACCAAAGCGAATTAGGGCCAGGGCGCTTGGACGAATGGTCGAGGCTCTTAATTTCCAGTGACTACTGGAACTTAAAAATGAATTTGGGCCGGGGCGCTTGGACGAAGTGCCGAGGCGCTTCCAATGGGAATTTCCATATTTGAACCAAAAGTTGTGTCTCTTCACATAAGGTCACAACCTTTAGGTGAAAGGCTGCTTATGGTCGAATTTTATGCTTTATAAAGCATGTTGATCGTTAGAAGATACACAACACAATACACATAACAATCAATCATTAAAACACAATTAATGATCTAAGATTGTTGCTTGATCTTCATCTTCTTCCTCAAGAACATTTCTGAAAAACACATAAAGTAAATTCGCCAGAAGTGATGTTCTTGTGCTAGAAATCTCACTTATAGTTGTATCCTTAAGGCAGACGTCCGTAGAACTATAGCACAAGTGGGGACGAATTTTTGTCTTAGGACACTGCATCAAGCAGGCCTCTATCTACACCAAGTTAGTATGTATTTAAGTATTTGTTGTACTTATTGTTGTTAATTTAAAGTTATCTTGAATTACTTGAATTTATTGTGCTTATTCATTGATGAGTCTAGATTGACACTAACAGAATGCTGATTGTGCTTTTCTGTATTCTGAATAATAGATTTACAAAGGACGGCTCACGGATGGAACTGCAGTTGCTATAAGAAGCATAAAAATGAGGAAGAGGCACAATGTCCAGTCATACACTCATCAACTAGGGCGTATTTCAAAGATCAGATACTGCCATTTAGTTAGTACTATTGGACACTGCTTTGAATGCTATCAAGAGGACTCAAGTGTTAGCCGAATATGTTTAGTCTTTGAATTTGTGCCAAATGGGACGCTGCGGGGGGTCATATCAGGTATATACTCTTGAAAGTTCATCTGATTCGCGAGTTATCCTTTGGAATAACAACTGCAACAATTAACAATTGAGCAGTAGCTATTTGAATTTTCTACCATATTACATAAATCATACTAAGCCGGTAACTCCAAGTAAATGACTTCTGGTACATTAAAGCCTAAGACAGACGTTATAACCAACAGGCATCTTTGAAATTTTGCAACAACCCATTCCATATTGTTTTGATACATGTAACTAGGTTGTCCTCAATCATGACAACTACCTACTACATTTTACTGCTTCTTAAAAGTGCTGATGAATTTTTAGGGGACACGAAATGCTTTTAATTCATTCTCCTAGATTAGGCAAGTCGCCATTGTATTGTCTTTAAGACAGTTGTGCTGAGTTCTTATTCTGGACTTCTTTGCAACGGTTTTGTAGAAGCAAATTCAGCTCAAAAGTTTACATGGACACAAAGGATGGGAGCTGCAATAGGGATAGCAAAGGGGATTCAGTTCCTTCATACTGGAATAGTACCAGGGATATTCTCCAATGGGTTGAAGATATCAGATGTCTTACTGGATCAGAATCTCCATGTAAAGATTAGCAAATACAATCTGCCTTTGTTAGTTGAAAATAAGAAAATGGTATGCAAACCTATCCTCTACTATATTCTCTCTTAATCACTCATTTCATTCTTGAACGTTCATAATTTCGTTATTGCAACTGTTCTTAGGATACTGGACCGTCTTCTAGTGGATCAAAGGGAAATGACGGGCAAAGGTAAATGATCTGATCATTCTCAGCTGCTAATACTACATTTTAGGAGCTTCTTGATCTTCTCTTTTATGGTTCGATTTCGGAAGCACTTATTGGAAACTAATCTGTGTTATACTTCTAAATGCAAATTAGAGTAAAAAGGTTTTAGGGAGTCCAAGTGTATGAACCAGACTATGGTCTAGACTTGGACTGTCTTAAGAGATACCAAGATAGTGCTCTTCCGTTTTCAGAATGTCTTCCTATGCCTGACACTTTGATTTGTTTTTTCATTCGATTTCTACTACTGGCACTAACTGTTTAAAGTTTGTTTTTCCTTCTGCTGTTGAAAGAGCAATACCTTTATTGTTATAATGTTATCCTACTCTACTAACCTCAAAAACAAACAAAAAATTGGAGTTTTCGTCTTATTAATGAATTCCTTATCCTATTAATATCTTCCTGAATGCAGGTTAAAATACGGGGAGAAAGACGATGTGTATGACTTCGGAGTAATCTTACTTGAAATCATATCGGGAAGGACAATCAATACACAAAATGATATAGACGTCTCTAAAGACATTGTAAGAGTTACTTGTGACGTTTCTCATTTATGAGAAATTCTTCGTGAAAAGATTCATGTCATCAAGTTGAAGCATTAATTTCTAAAACCTTTTCTTGTTGTTCTTATTGCAGCAAATAGTTAGCTTAACAGCTGACGAAATAGCTCGGAGGAACATCATTGATCCTGCTGTTCGAAAGGAATGTTCAGATAGTTCGCTTAGGACGTTAATGGAGCTATGCATAAGATGTCTTTCAGACGAGTCATCGGAACGTCCTTCTGTGGAAGACTTGATATGGAACTTGCAGTTTGCAGCTCAGGTCCAAGACCCTTGGAATAGAGACACCTATGGCAACCAGGAGTCCCTTGGTCATGTGTAAGAGTTTATGCAAATATCCAATGATTCATGAACATTTTCTTGTACAAAATGTAACATTATACTAGGATAATTAGTTTCATATGTTTAATGGCCTCTGTATTGCAGCACTTCTCATCATTGTTGGTCATGAGGTTTCAGTGTCTTTTGAGGATTACTCGTACATTTCTGCCAAAATGTGATGTTTTTTTTACTTTTTGCAAAAAGATATTGTGGATCATTTTTTAAGGGACAACTGTCTCTTTACTACTACTAGAAAATGTTTTCCAACATGTTTGGTTGATCAAAGTTTTTGGGGACATTTTCTCTGGGAAAATTAATTCTATAACTTCCCAAAAAACAAGAGGAAAATCAAGTTTGTGACATCCTACAATGATTTGTGAAGCGTTCCACATCGGAAATAGAATGAGAACATGGACTCCTTATATGACTTTGATACCATTTAAAGAATGAATATTGGGTCTAACTCAACTCCAAAAGCTAGCTTGTAGGGTGAGAATTGTCTAAATCCATATAAGGAGTCCATGTTCTCATTCCATTTTTGATGTGGGACTCTTAACATGATTGTCTCCTCACCGCCCTTCAACACACTCCACCCCATCCTCACCTCCAATTCCCATAGTATTTGCCTAGATTATAGCTAATGCGCTTGAGACAATATTTTTTGCTTACGCCTAGATTATAGCTAATGCGCTTGAGAAAATATTTTTTGCTTACATACCAAAGACAAAAAAATAAGTATGAAAATCATGAGAAAAAACATTTTAATAATACCAAACATATCCAAATCCATGCAATAATATAATAAATTTTATATTATCTGTGTCTAAAATAACAACTCTTAACAACTAATCTTACAGGGTTTTGGGGTTAAGTGTTGGGGATGTTTATCAGCTTTTCTTTTCTTTATATCCCGATCTCATTTTTTATCAAACCCAACTAAGTACGTAACCAGTAATGGGCTTGTTTGCTAATCCATTGTGAAATTCTTGGGCTAGTCTTACTGATACAGACATGGCCCAAGTTTCATTGATTCAACGACCAAATAAAAAAAAGGCAGTCCGGTGCACTAAGCTCCCGCTATGCGCGGGGTTCGCGTAATCTAAAAAAATGTAGTTTGTTAAGTATATTTCTCAATGAGATCACATCACAAGCAGCAATATCAACTTCTAAGCTAGTCTAAGTTGTGGCAAATGAATACTTGATTTATTACTCAAAATGACATAATCAAATAATTGTTTTGCCGGTGATGGATTTCGCGCCACAGAATGAATCGAGGAACTAAGGACGTTTTCAATATCGATAGCAGCGACTTGAAAGCTGCTTTTCGGATTCTGCGATTGCTGGAAAGGCTCTCTCTTTGCTGCCTCGTTGCTAAGGCGGAGGGTGGGCTTTAAGGAATTAATTTGACATATATGCCTTACTAGTAATCGTGAAAGAAACTATGGAAGTATTAAGTTTGAAAAGTTAATTTATTAGACTAATCATCACATCAAAAATTAAATTTGAATAATCTCATAATATGATTTTAAGTTACAGAACTCGAGTGATGTCAAACTATTTTTAAAATTTACAAGATAAAAAATGTGATTGTGTTTTTTCTTTTCTATTTGGACTAGATATATAATCTAAAAGATATTACAGAGAAATAGAAATAAGATCCTGAATAATCCATCATTTTCAGAACCTTCGCTTGCAAATTGTGAAATATAAGAAACTATTATAGGGCAAAGAGAGAGGTGTTAATTTTTATAATTATGATGTTCAAACCATTTTACTCATACCTCGACTAATTTTATGAAGTTCATGTTATCTCTTACAAGCAGAGATACCGAATAACTATATCCACCAAAACTTGAAAGCAAATGGCCTACTAATATTTTTGCCTCGTTGGGAAATAGGAAAATGTTTTAATGGAAACTTCTAAATAAAATAATATGAGACAAGTCGAAAAACTCGTCCAACCATAATTTCTTTTGACAAGATAGCATGTTACGTTTCAAAAGGGACATACATGTGTCTTAGTAATTATGGGTATATCCCATAATTATTTCTCATTTATTATAATTAATATGTAATATATAGTAATTATTATAATTATAATTAATATCTCATAATTTAGGTATGGTAGATTAGTCTTTCATTAGTTAAGCATAGAATGATTGTATATATATTGTTCTTTAGAATAATATTGATGAAGAAATTACATTCCCATATGGTATCAAGAGTCTAAAGATCCTTTGCCCTAATTCTCTTCTCCCCTCCACCGAAATATTCCCCCTTTTCTCCATATTTTTGGCCAACACACTACTTTTAGGTTTACTAAACATAAAACTTCCAAAACCCTAAACCTAAAATACTCTCTAGCCGTCACCCCTACCCCTTCGGCTAGACATATTTTATTTCAAATTTTAGGGTTCTTTCATCCTCTTCCATTAAAACACCACCAACCGCTCTTTTTATTTTAATACGAGCGGTAATAAAAATAGTTGTCGTCAATGGGCAGGAAATTTTAATTCGTGGTATTGGTCAGGTAACACTACCCTCTCCCCACCCATCTTTATACTTGAAAAATGTCTTACATGCACCAAAACTGATTAAAAATTTGATCTCTGTTAGACGTTTTACAATTGAAAACAATGTGTCTGAATTTGATCCGTTTGGTTTTTTTATGAAGAATTTTCAGAAGAGAATGCCGCTCATGAGATGTAATAGAGCGGTAGACTTATATCTCATCACATATGTTTCCACAAATCACAGGGTCAAACCTTCCAGCTTTGCGGCCATCTCTCCTAGTATATGACACAATAGGTTGGGACACCCAGGAGCATCGATTTTTAATCAATTTAGGAAGAATAATTTGTTTTCTAGTAATACAACTTTAGACTCTTCTGTTTGTCAAACCTGTGTGTTTGGTAAACATGTTAAGCTTCAATTTTTTGCATCTACTAATAACATTGTTATGTCATTTGATATTTTGCATTGTGATTTGTGGACCCGTTTTAAGTGTTGTATGTCATAAATACTATTTGCTCATTCTTGATGATTTTTTGAATTTTTTGTAAACCTTTCCCCTAGGACAAAAATCTCAAACCTATAACATTTTGAAACAATTTAGTGTGTCTATCAAAACTCAGTTTGGCAAAATCATTAAATGTTTTCAATGTGATAATGTGGGGGAATTTATAAATGCCAAATTTAAGGATTTTTGTCACCAAAATAGGATGTCCTTACGTATTTCATGTCATCATACATCTTCTCAAAATGGAAAAGCTAAAAGAAAGATTCGAACAATCAACAATATGACTCACTCTATCCTTGAGCATTCGTCCACGCCACCAAACTTTTGGCACCATGCCCTTCAAATGGCTACATATCTCTTTAATATTCTTTCTAGTAAACTAATCTTCAATGTGTCACCTTTCGGTGTATTGTACAGTCTCCTTTCCAGATTTACGTTCGCGAATTTTTAATTATGCATGTTATCCGCTTGTTTAGTCCATCACAATTCATACTTCAAGCTCGATCTACTCCTTGCGTATTTTTGGGATACCCACAAAATTATAGGGGATATAAATGCTTTGATATGTCCACAGGAAAAATCATTATTTCTCGTCATGTCATCGTTGATGAATTGACCTTTCCGTTTGCATCATCTCGAGCGGCATCCTCATATGATTTTCTGGACGACGTAATTCATCCAACTTTGAGGTATCATCTAAACTCTCAAATTAATAGTATAGTGCCATCACCAAACCCGCAACTAGGGGTGTTATCGGTCCGGTCTGGGTATCCACTTACCGGTCCCAGACCGATAAGGTTTCGGTCCTGGAACGAGATCCGGTCCCGGACCGAAACCTTATCGATCCGGTTCTCGATCCGGATCGGTAAGAATTTTCCGGGTCGGACCAATTTTTTTTTTTTAAATTGAATTTCCAATACTAAAATTGACATTCTCGGACACATTACCACGAAATTTTTACGTTGAAATATATTGTATAGCGCGAGATATTTAGATTTGAAAATGGACAATTGGTAACAATTTGGGGTAAAAGTGAAATTGATTGGCAAGACGGATGTTTTTGAGAAATGCTGCTCAGCTTTAGCTGTTTGTCCGACCCTATCTCGAAAAAATACACGAAATCAAAAAAATATTAGGTCAAACGGACATCCGAGCGCAAAGTTATGACCATTTAAAGTTTCATTAATTTACAACTAATTAGAGATGGCATGAGGGGGACTAGCTGGGGGGGCTGGCTGGAGGGGGACTGGGGTTGGGGTGGGGGGGAGGGTTGGGGGGTGTTACCGGGTATTTTACCGGGTTATCGGTCCGGGTATTTTTTTGGTACTCGTATCCGGACCGTTAAGGTTTCGGTCCGAGTATCGGTCCGGATTTACCGGTCCGGTTCTCGGGTAATTACCGGGAGTATCCGGACGTGCGACCACCCGCGACTACCAATCGACCCAATCCACGTTTGGGGTGGGCCGACCAACAGAGATAACCTACACCTCTACCGTCGCTGACCTCCTACTCGTGACACTAGCCCGATCCGGTAGCCATACGAGGCATCTGACCTCGGCCAAGCAAAGCGACCCGACCGCATTTCATTGAAAATCCCAAAAACACCCAACTATCCAATAGCACAACAATTCCACCACTGACCATGGAAACCATGCAATGCATGATATTTTTCGCCCTAAACACTATTTTAACATAACCACCTCAGTTCTACCATCACCAATATCAAAAAATCTCAAAGTTGCCTTATTAGACCGTAATTTGAAGGATGTCATGTTAGATGAATTTACTGTTCTTATTAAAAATAAGACGTGAAATTTGGTACAACGATCATCTAATGTAAACATAATTCGGTCTATGTGGGGGTTTTGCCATAAAAAAAATTCTGACGGTTCTTTTGCGAGATACAAAGCTCGTCTTGTTGGTGATGACATGTCTCAACAGGTTGGAGTTGATTGGGTGAAATATTCAGTCCGGTAGTCAAGCCTGCTACTATCGGGTATCGTTCTTACGACATTTGTCGAATCATGAATACGTTCGTAGTTGGATGTCAAGAATGCATTTTTACATGGTCACTTGCAGGAAACATTATACATGCATCAGCCGTTGGGGTTTCGAGATCCTACCCGTCCAGATCATGTGTGCATGTTGAAGAAATCCTTATATGGTCTGAAACAAGCTCCTAGGGCATAGTATAACAGGTTTGCAGTATTTATTTCCAAATTGGGTTTCTCTCACAGCAACTCCGACCCGTCTCTCTTTATTTATAGGAATGACACTGATATGGCATATATACTTCTGTATGTTGATGACATTATTCTCACTGCATCCTCAACATCACTTCGTCAGTCTATTATGTCCCTTCTTGCAGCTGAATATGTGATGAAGGACTTAGGCCCGTTGAATTATTTTCTTAGCATTGTTGTCACTCACTATGCAGGTGGTCTGTTTCTCAGTCAAAAGAAATATGCCGAGGAGATAATTGACAAAGCAGGGATGTCTTCCTGCAAACCTTCACATACTCCAGTTGACACGAAGGCGAAGTTGAGTAACACGTCAGGTACTCCATACATCGGCCCCACACATTACCGCGACCTTGCCGGTGCATTGCAGTATCTCACTTTTACGAGACCTGATATTGCATATGCGGTACAACAAGTTTGTTTACACATGCATGATCCGAAAGAAGAACATATGAGGGCTCTCAAGAGGATTCTGCGGTATGTTAAGGGTACTCTTCATTTCAGACTTCATATGTATAAGTCCTTCATCTCGACTTTGTGCGCTTTCTGTTGATGCGGATTCGGCGTTTGCCGGACACAGCGTCGTTCCAACGCTATTGTGTATTCTTGGGTGACAATTTCATATCATGGTCATTCCAACGTCAGTCCACACTATCTCGGTTGAGTGCGAGCGAGAATCTGGGGGTGACGATGTTATTCTTTGAATCTGTTGCTGTCTGCACTCTTTGGAGCTTAACATCAGATTGAAAGGGCAATCGTGGTATATAGTGACAATGTAAGTGTGATATACTTGTCTGGCGATCTTGTTCAGCATCAACGCACGAAACACATTGAAATGTATATTTTATTTGTCCGAGAAAAAGTTGTCCGTGGTCAAGTCTGTGTTCTCCACGTCCCTTCCCGTTATCAGATAGCTGACATATTCACAAAGGTCCTCCGCGCGTAGTTTTTGATGATTTCAGGGACAATTTCAGCATCCGAGAACCTCCAGCTAAGACTGTGGGGGACTCATAGAGTAATTGTGGAGATATCCCATAATTACCTCCCATTTATGATAATTGATATGTAATTATTATGATTGTAATTAATATCTCATAATTTAAATAAGATAGATTAGTCTTTCATTAGTTAAGCATAGGATGATTATATATATATATTGTATCTTTGGAATAATAGTGATCAAAGAATTATCTTCCTACCATACATGTGGTGGGGGGATTCTTTATTTCATGACATTAAGTTACAAATTTCAAACTCGACTTTTTGAACGCATTCATTTCTAGGCCATTTTACACATTTCTTGGTAGACGTCATGACCTTTATCATTCAACAGAGGTGAATCTAAGATGGGTTTTATAAATTTAACTTAATCAATGAATTTTTACTCGAACTATGTATAGATGTACAACTTATTTTTGAAAAGTATACGTATGATAAAATCACTTTCTGAACTTACTGATTTGGATTATGACTTCACCTCTTCTCTACCACATAACATACTCTTCCAAACACATAATTCATGATTTTTATTTTGAACCATCTTTAGCCTGAACGTGTTGACCAAACTCTCACCAATGAATGTGGTTGACTATGAAGCCTGCCATACATGATTCTTGGTTTTGTAAACAAATTAGATAGAATAGGATTAAAATAGTAGTCAAGCATAACACATGCAAGTTGATCAATAATTCATTAGATAAAGTTGAATTAAAAGAAATTCATGAATTTTACTCACTTGGAGGGATTGGGGGTTGTTTGGGGCAAATCCTGAATTTTTAACCATATAGACTCATATGAAGAAACCTAGAAAACAAAAACTTCTCTTATCAATGTAAACCTAGAACCAATGCACCACTCAATCTCATTTGACTACAAGTTCCTTCGGTTAATATTAGACATATTTTAAAAATTATACACATAATATACCGAGTTTAGTCGGATGACCATGGATTCACGCGACTCATTTTTTCTACCTAAATTCTCCCCTGCGTTAGAAGGATATCAATGATCCTTAAATACAATGAACAAATGTAGAATTCATTGGCCTGGTAACACCATGCAAGGAGTAGCATAAATTGAAGAGACGTGCGACAAAAATGCAATAATCTTGACGAAGACAGGGAAGTAACATTTAGCAAAAATTTGAGTGTGTATGATCTTTCTATTGATGAAAATTGGAGTTACATAAGGGTATATAACCAGTATTGTACAATTAGCTAATGTACAATTAATGTGCATGAATAGCAAAGAATGGACCTGAATACTAACTACTCTATCATTTGGATAGCAAACAAACAAAATCTGGGAACAAGGAGGTAATCTCCAAAGTAACCAAAAGAAATATAAAACCTTTTTACAAGCAGAAGTGATAGAAAAGAGCCAGAAGGGCACCGAACAAAAAGCTCAATCATCTTCGAGGAGGGTCAACAATTGGATTCATTTCTAATTCTGCAGTCTGAGGGTCTCTTACAATTCTGAACTTCTCCGCTTCTCTTGCAATCTGAATATCACAAGGTCTAGAATGCTGAATGAAAGCTTTGACGATAAAATGAGGAGCAAGTGCAGCTATTGTTATGGAAAGCAAGCACAACCAGAATTTAGCTTCTCCGGCTGCATGGACAATGGCCCTGCAAAAATGATTTTACATGCAAGTCAGTCTCTACTTAGTTCCCTGACTCAATAAATTGGTCAGCATAAATCAAGAGAATCCTAAAAACTTCTTACTTTGTTTCCCATTTGAGCTGGTAAGATATAAAGAAAAATCAAAACCAAAAAAGTTTCTTGATTGATTTACTCTAGCATAAATACAAATGGTCATCGTATTCACTTTTAGCAAGTGCAGCTTCTGTATGGGTTCCAATTCTTGTCTTGCAGATTTAGTAAATTTTGGAAAGGACAGGACTCTGAAGACTGCATCTAAACATACATTACCATATGGGACATCTATTATGCATGAGATATTAACAAAAGCACAGCAGGTATTATTTGAAGTTAGTTGAATATGAATGATGAAGAATTATCTCCTTCCAGCCTGTCTATTTATTTATTTTGCTCTCTTTCTATTGTAGTTGTATCAAAGGACTCAAAATACAGGCCAAGTGTGCAGAGGTCTCCAGACCTATAGACAGATTAACTGTAAGAATGGAATTGAAGTTTTAGCTTCCATCAACTAAACAGCAGCTCTAACTCAAAGACACTAATTAAAGTGGCAGATTGTAGAAAACTGCTGATCTGAAAAAAAATTGCGTGATGGAATGAATTATTTCTAGGGATTTTCTGTAGGACTGCATCTCAAACTAAAAGGTCGCCTAGCTTTTAAAGAAAACGAAAGAAACCATCTTCAGAAACTAAAATTTTAAATTTGGGTTTCTTCAGATCTTAAAGGTTTCAGCAATTTGCTCCGCTGACTAACAAGTTGTGTGAAAGAGTCTTTGAAAGTGCCTAAAACTGTATTCTCTGAAGTGGATAGACCTGGGACTCTCCAAAGCAAGAACAAAGCGGAAGAAAAGAACTGGCCCAAAAAAAGGAAAGCAGAGTGGATTCACCATGCATTTAAATATAAATACCAGTATAAGCACATGATGTGGAGTGTCCACACACAACAATAGATACATTATCTAGAGGCAAAACAGCAGAGTGATCTTACCAGTATCCAGGTAGAAACGTCAGCGAATCAATGACCATGAGACAAATAAAAGTGGCTACTATAGATCCCCAAATGGCAGCATGAGTAATCCAAGACCAACGGATCACATCCATTGCTAGATGTACATTGACCAAAATAACAACAGCAAGTGTCCATAGGTCTCCAATGCTTGAGATATCAACGTCACTTTCCCAGTATGCCAGAACAGGTACAAAGAAGGCCACTACACTTTGCCATAAGGTATCAATCATGGTTACCCAAAATGATTTCTTATTATAGCCCTCTTGCCTTTGTCCGGCACCGTAGAGTTGCGGATACTTCATAAGAGTCACTCTACTTAGATCCTTATCGAGAATCCCAACAACTATTGTGGGCACCGCAGTATAGATTATGGAGTATAACATGCTGCTCCAGTCAGTTAGAGCAGTGGTCAAAGTGAAAGCTGTAAAGAGAGCATACCTGAGCAGAATAAATAAAAAGGATCAGCTGGTGTTGAAAGGAAAATTCACAAAATTATTTCACAACTCCATACTTCGGTATTCTCCATTATGGACCACTAACATTTTACATGCAACTTTAGTCAGACATTACCAAATAATCTGGCTAATGTCCCAACATATATTACTCATTTACTACTTAACTCTTAATAACTATAGTCCAACTTGACACCCGTCATTGAGCGAGTATTTTAAGCTATGTTTCTTTTTTAAACTTAGAAAGGTTTAGTGCTAATGCCTAAGCCTATTTTCCACTGAATTGTGTCCAAATTACCGAGTCCTAGAAATAGTGAGAAGCACGAGAGAGAATTGTACTCTTGCTACAAGTACACTTACCAGAATAAGACAAAAACAAGGATAGCATTTCTGTAGAAGTTGTATAATATCATGTAGCCCATTCGTTGATAATTCCAATGCCCGTGAACCAACAGAAGAGGGACCAAGAATCGGAACTGTCCCATTGCAAAATCAGATGCCATCACAGCTTGACGTCCCTCTTGGCCACTGATGCCAATGCCCACATCAGCCATTTGGATCATTGACACATCATTTGCACCTGAAATCATAACCATGAATAGTAGATCAGTATTGCTTCCATAATTTTTTTCTTTTGTCACTTGTCAAGTTGCCATGTAGTTTTATTTCAGACAGTACAACTCCTAATGCCCATCAAAAAGAGTAATAACACTTACCATCCCCAATTGCAAGTGTCATGTCATCTGTGCGGTTCTTTATGAGAGCAACAATTCCGGCCTTTTGTAATGGGGCCACCCGACAACAAAGTACAACAGAACAATAACTGGCCAACTGGAATAGCTGCATTCAAATGATGAACAGTTTTAAGCAAAGGGCATATGCAAAAGTATCGATGTATTTATGTATTATATACTAACACAGAGAGATAGAGAGTTTAAGATCTACAAGCATTACCAGTTCTTCAAGTTCGCCGTCAAGGACAAAAACAAGGCTATTTCCATCAATGATTAAAGCAACTGGACTTGCTCCAGCTCCAGTATTTTCCTCAGTATTATGTGGCATTAGACTCTTACACCTAGTCAGGGCAGCTTCTAAAGACTTTTTACATGACTCCTTAGATTTGTTATTTATCACAATCTGAGTCATATTGCTCGTTAAAAGTTTCGAGGAATAGCCAATTGAAATTGCAGTTTCTTGCTTGTCTCCAGTCAAAACCCACACTTTAATGCCTGCAACTCTTAAGGACTCAATTGCTTCTGGAACACCTTCCTGCAATTTATCTTCAATACCAGAGGCACCTAATACAGTGAGGTTCTTTTCTACATTGCCAGCTACTTTCCGAAGTAGAGCTGCCCTACCGATCACAGCAGAGTTTGCTGCCTCATAAGAAGACTGCCATTCCTCAAATTCAGAAGCACTCATTTCCCTCATTCCCACTACAAGAGTTCTGAGACCCGTTGAGGAATAAGAGTGTAGATGCAGTTCTGTTGCTCGTACTACATTCAAGCTTAATGATTTATCTATGACGCCAAACATGGTTGTATCAGCACCTTTTACAAAGACTTTTACTGTGTTGTCGGGGCAGCCTAATATTACTGACATCCTCTTCCGATCACTGTCAAATTCATGTAAGCCCAGTACATTGAACCTGCAATTACCATGAAAGGGGATTAGCGTCATTAGACTCTGTCATAGCCTCATAGGCAACTAAAACGACATCGCATCAGGGACAGTATATGAGAGTTGTATGATAGATAATTAGATACAGCTGAATCCATCTGTTTATGCTAGAAAGTTCTTTCCAATATTTAAAGGTTCAAATTTCCATAAGTCAAATGAAAAGAAAGTCGCTTAATTCAAAGCTAAAATATAGAATTTCGATTGAAGGTGTGTGTGCACGCTCACAAATTTATATTTGATAAGCATGATTTAACTAGCTTTTCATGAACTTAAAGCTTCAAACATCCACAAGTTTCCGTTGAATTTCCTTGTAATCAGTAATTCTAGTTGCTGAGCATTTAAAGTAACACATACCTAATTACCATAAGGTTGGAAAAGTAAACGAGCCCAAAAGTGAGGAAAGGCGAAAAACTAAGTTATACATTACCTTTGTCTTTCTCCTTGAACATCTATTACTATATGGCCTGATGTTCTCTCAATGAGCATAAACCCATAAGCAGCAGCAGCATAAACCAATGCCTGCTCATCCGGAGACTCTCCTTGGTAATCTACCAACTTCACAGCCGGATCAGATGTTTCCACAGCAAGAGGGACAATTGTGTTGCAAGCAGCTAATGCAAGGAAAAAATCATGAACATGTTTCCCTTCATCTGAATGCTTCCCATTTTTTGATATATTCAAAAGCACTGGATCAACCTTCACCTTCATTTTCGGTCTTAAAACCTGTCCGTCCACTAGCCAAATAAGAAAGAAACTATAAGTTCCACTGTGTTATAAAGCATTGCCAACAAACAAAAAGTTAGTTTTCTTTATCTAGTTAGGGGTGGGGGAGGGGAGGGGGTGAAAGATGATAAAAACTGTAGTACCTTGAACAGAGTATCCAGCTACTTCTTGAAAATCTGATTTTCCACTACCATAATCTACACTCCAAATGCTTGCACATTGAAATTCCATCTTGTTCTCAGTTAAGGTACCAGTTTTGTCAGAGAAAACATATTTTATTTGGCCCAGATCCTCATTTATGTTAAGAGCCCTACACTGGAATCTCGAGTTTGAACTTTCATCATACATTCGAGTATCTTGGATCATAAAGTAAGCCTGACCAACACGAACAAGCTCCATAGATATGTACAGTGATATAGGGATCATAATCTGGTAGACGATAATACACATCAGAAAAGTAAACACTATTTCCAGTCCCCAGCCATAATAATTGTAGTCTTCAACTTTTTCTTCTGAGAAGTCCAATTTCCTGTAGAAGGGGATGGTATTTAACTCATCCTTGTGGTGCCTCAACCAAACACCGGCACAAATGGAGACAAGAGTACATAAAGCAATAAGGAAGAAAGAGAGGATAATGATCTCCTTGTTCATGCGGGTCTCAAGACGGCTCCTCTTTGATGGAGCTCCAGAGTTGTTGAGCATAGCTTTAGTTTCTCTTCCAGCATAAACTGCAACTCCAATAGCCCAATTAGTGTTCTTGAGCTCACATCCACGGAGGATTATATTTGAAGGTCCAAGAGAAACACGCTTTCCATCTATTTCCATATTAGCATGAAAACCGTAAATGTTCCTATTCGGTTTCTCACATTTGATCATCCCACTAATTCCGTCCTTTTCTAGCATCTTCATTTGTGTTTCCTGCTTTGCATACCGTGTCTTCAGATTTGACTCCCCATCTAAATTAATAGTCTGGATATAAGCAACCCCAGTGGGGTCACTCGTAGAGAGCAATACCATATCACAAGGAATTGTACCACTTGATGAAATTTTGATGATTTCACCCACCTTTATGTCCTTCCATTTTTTCTCTTGAAACTGACCGTCCAACAACACCAATGCCAACCGGTTATTCTCAATCCTGTCAGAACGGTGGCGCCTATAATCCTCATAGGCATCCTTAACCGCTGTAACTAACAGCACAAAAGCCAACGGAAGAATCGAAGCTCCCCGACCAAAGACAGCCAACATAGGAAGCTGATTAAGGATAGCAATCACCAGAAAGTAGATATATGCAACTCTATGGAACTGCTCGAATATGTTTCGAGGCAAGAAGGTCACAAAAGAGTATTTCGCAGTCCTAATTGAATTCCCCGAAAATTCAAACGTCTCATTTGTCCTTTCAGGATCACTTAAATAAATAAGTCTAGAATCCTCATCACTGATCTCTTTTTGAGAGGTTCCATACCCCTCAGAGTCAGCACCCCGCGACCCATATCTCACGGCTTTCGATCCTAAATCACCTAAATTCACCTCTCTAACAGAGCCCATACCAGAAGCCCTTGACCTGTTTGATGAAATGCTTCTTAGAGAGGATGAATTCATCATAATGGAATCACCACCAGTGAGATTCTCCATATTAGTTGAACCCAACACAGATAACAATCTAAGGTTATAAAGGGGCTAATGGTTTTATTCAGATCAGCAACAACAACCCATCAAGCAGCTCAGAAGTAATATATATCAGATTCATCTAAACCCCAGATTACTAAATCACCAAACCAAACAAAAAACAATCCAAAAATTTGATCTTTATAATCTCACAATATACCTAAAAAGTGAACTATCAAGAATCAATAATCACTTAAAAACACAATCTTTACAGCAAAAAGAATACAATATCTGAATAAAAATACAAAAGGGTGTTCAGCTATAGATTTACTAATCAGGACTTAGTTGTATGTGTGTAATAGAGAAGTGTATATGGAAATGAAGCTGAGATTCTTAGGGTATTTGTGTGAGGTGGAATGAGAATAATAATTTGTAAAATAGGGATATAATAAGTGAAGAAGAAATTCAAAGGTCAAATGCATTGTTGTAGAAGCTGTTCTTGTTTGAAAAAATGGGGTGTGCCAAGAGGGGGGGGGGGGGGTTGAAATTTACAAGAAGATGGGAAAAGGATTAAACAAAGAAATTGGAGTCGTAATGGTAGGCTACAAATAGCAAAAAAAACAAAGAAAAATAGAGGGAAATGGATTATAAAATTGTTTGCACGTTGTCTGCATATATTGAAGTTGTGTTCTAGAAGAAAAGGCTGCAAATATATTTATTACAGATGTTTGTCACTGTTCTTATGATTACTATTCTTTTGGAGTGGGGTGGTGGGGGGGGGGTTAGTCCATATAAGTTTGAAATTCATAAAATTTCTGTTTTATTTGGGTTGGAAATAAAAAAAAAAAGAGAAAATGTAGAGGGTAAGTTGTAGGCTTTTATTTGTTGAAATATTGCAGAAACATTTTCATGAACATCTCTGATTAGGTCTTTTCATGCACAAACTTTTTTATGTTGAGATACTTTGTTTGTGACTAATTTTGAAATTGGTGATAATCTGTGATAATACAAGAATTTAAAATATTGTAATAACCCAAATACTTAATATATTCATAGCTGTAGGTGTCAAATACTTAATATCAAACTCTAGACATCTTATATTTTTATATCAATAACATTATTCAATAGTGCCAATAAACGGAGATATAGTAAAATCCAATGTGTAAGAGTTTATCTAATGGCCAAATTAAGTATAGTAAGAACATTAACTAGAATCTAATTGTAATGTCTGATTAAGAAAGAGTTTAAAAGAGCTGTCTCATGATAATTTGTTATTAGTAGATTTGTTTATAATTTTACATCTTATTATTTTTCGCTTGGTTTAAATCTAAAATTTTATTTCTCTAAGGTATCGTCGGATTTTTAAGATGGAGCCAAAAAAAAATATGAAGTATAATCTTTTGAGGAAAAAAAAACAGTTTCTAGCTTTTGTGTCACTAAAATGGTATAATCTTTAATTGTACCATGGACACTAGTAGGGGGTGTTTAGAGTTGTTACAAGAATTTAACTAAATTAGAGAATTTTTGTTACAGTATTTGCTATGTGATGAATGTTAATGTAACTGAAAAGCAAATTTTAGTGTCAAAATTTCTATAAACTTTACTTAAAAAATCTTATACCTAATTGTAGAATTACGAATTGAGAAAGAGGAAGTTGGGAATTTTCTGCAAGTGTTGTTGGCCAACCCAAAGCAATCATTCATGTCTAAACGACACACCCGTGAGTGTCTCTTACCACAATTGTTGCAAGTAGGATGGTGGAAACCCTTATGGCAACCGTTGACCTACGACTGTGAGCTTGGTGCTCTGAAGTTCTGCCTCTTATTCTTATTTCTGAACTTTGGTGCTGGGGCCTGAAGATGGAGCAGGTCCTGATGACATGTTTTTGAAGAACGGCCTGCCTTTACCTCCCCATGGTTGAAGTGATATGAGGACTTAACTATTTTGTTAAACTCCATGTCCTTCTCTTTTTGCAAAGCTTCCTCTTCCTTTAACATGTTTTCATTATCTTGTACGAACGCAACCATCTTCATAATAGTTATCTCCCTGTTCTGAGTTGTAATGTTAGCTGAATCATACAAATGGGGATCAAGTCTATACACAAAATGCCTAACTCCGGCCCTCATGTCCGGGATCATGTGTGGAGCATACTTTGCCAAAGCAAAAAATTGAAGATATTACTCCTACACACTCATGTCATTTTGCTTAAGCTTTTCGAATTCAACAACTTTTGCCTCTCTGATCTCAACTGGCAGAAAGTGCTCAATAAAAGTATCAACAAACTCATTCCAAGTTGTTTAAGGTGCATCTTCCCCGCGAGATTGTTTCCATGACTCGTACCAGATATTTGCATCATCCTGCAACTGGTAAGCTCCCAACTTTGCTGCCTCTATCTCAGTAACATGCATAACTCAAAAGATTTTTTGAAGTCCATCAATGAAATTATGTGGATATTATTTCGTACAAGACCATGTGAACACTTGAGGGTCCATTTGTAGAAACTCACGAGTCCTGGAACTGAATGACTCTTCATTCATCCCTGCACTTGGAGTTGTTCCCTGATATTGGGCTTGAGCAGCCACAAACTGGGTGAGAAGCTGAATAACTCCCCTAACATCATAGTTAGTAGTGTTGGGCGGCGGGATATGGATCTTCGCATGCCTGTGGTACCGAGTGGAGGTGTTGTACCCGAATTGGCTTCTTGAGTCTGAGCATTTTCCTTACAAACAATATTATTCGCGGCTCTCTGATTATTAGTTGAAGTCCTCTTGGTGTACTTTCTTTTCACTCCTGAAGGTATAACTCTAACTGCACGATCTAGAGTACAAAGAAATGAGACAATCCTATATGTCTTTGCGGTCAACTATTTACATGTGTGGAGCCCTCACACACATAAAAGTGATCCTACTGGACATTGTTTCATAGACTCCCTAAGACACTTAAACCTAGTGTTATGATACCAAGCATTGTCACACCCCGAACCATTGTCTAAGCGAGATAAGACACTTGGTTTCTGGCTGTATGTGACCGAGCAAACCACATGGCTGTTGAATCAACATGAGCATCAAAACATACTATAGTAATGATTTAAAATATGCAAAATATAATATTGAGTTATAATCTGAAATAATCATAGCTAAAGAAGTCTGAAAATATCATAAGTCTGAAATTAGTAAATACTGACATGTCTGACATACTGAACTAGTCTAGTCTATGAAACCTCTGACATGATGATGACTGAAAATTGCCTACCAGGACAAGACCCTGACCTACCTCTGCTATAATATATAATACTAAAATAATAAACTGACATCCCGAAGGAGATGGGCCTCACCAAATCGTTGTTACTGAAGCAATACTACTGAGCAGATGCGTCGTCCTGCAACTCGGCACCTACACCGTGAAGTGCAAGCCCCGTGCAAAGGAATGTTAGTACATTTGAATTGTACTATATGTAAATCAACTTAAAGAAATAACATAATTGTGGGTGCTCGGAAAAATGGCAACCCAAATCAATAAATAAAAACTATACTGAATATGAAACTGATAACTAATAACTGAAAAAGGAAGCAAATAATAAGAATACTGCCTGTACTGAAATGGAGAGTCATCTATTTAATTGAAATAATAAACAATAATAGTTGTGGCCTTAGGCCCAATATGTGTGCACAAAACTATGACCTCGGGCTCAAGTATACGTATACATAAACGGTGGTCTTGGGCCTAAAAATACAGGTGCTCGTCATGAATACTGAAATATACTGATATAAAATACTGAACATGAATTCATGAACTGATTATGAGTACTGAAGCTTTAACTTATTTATGAACATGTTGATTATTCTAAATTGAGACTCATGGATATCAAACACAAATCTATATTGATTATGCGATGAGTTCACAATAATCAAAGTGATAATTATGAACAACTATAAATTTATAACCTTGAGGATAGACGGTCTAGTCTTTTCATGCACTAGGGCATAAATATCAAATTCTGAAGTAATTTACAGTAATCTCAATGAACGAGGCATGAGGATGATTAAAGACGTTCCCACACGTAGATAGAAGCTCTACATACCTTAATCGCTCCAATACGTGTCTTAAAATCTGAACTTTGGAGTAGAACCCCAAAGTTTGAACCACGAGCCTTAAGTTGGGTTTATCCTGAAAAACCCTAGGTTAAGAATATTGGATTCTACTTAGAATTCATTAGGATTACGTTAGAATAACATAGAATCGCGTAAAAATGATTACCTTAGTGTAGGACATGGTTGGGAAGAGCAAGCCTTCGCTCTAGGGTTTGATAATATGAAAAATTGATTTTTTTAATCAAGTCATATTTATAATGTTGTTGTCGGAAAAATTGACGGTCCGTCGAATGTCTGACGGTCCGTATAATCGAACCATCATTTTCTGAAAATTTCAAGAGAGTGGTGAAATCCGGAATTTAAGAGACGGAGAAGATTGACGGGTTATCGAACGTTTGATGGTCCGTAAAATTGACCAACACGTCGTCAACTTCAAAAGTGAAATTGATGGTTTACTTTGACAGGTCGTAGAACAATCGACGGTTCATACCTTCTACCGTCAAATCTCCTATGTAGAGCTGAACCTGATTTTCCGGTTTTAGTTTCTTACCTTGTGGATCATGAACAAGGCTTAATTTGAAGGTATGCGATGTTACAATCTTCCCAAACCAGATGCGCATTTGAGGTGTACACTATTCCACTTAGTAAATTCTCTGATACAATATTCATAATCCATGATAGAATAATAGTGTTGACTGTCTCCCATTGTTCATGAAGAGATGCATCAAATGATGCCTTGGTGCATGTACCAGTAACAAAACCTATTTTTTTCTTAGCTAGAAGAGAAGTTCGCATAGCTCGGCTCCAAATTCCATAATTCTCTGATCCGGTGAGTTTCACCGGCGCTAATACACATCTCGATGTGTCCGATGAATGCATATATAAAGGATGATTATGATCTATCGTTACTACTCCACTCGATACTTTCAATTACAAATTATCGGTAACTCTATTTTGATTGTCATTCATTGTTCTTCGAAAATCTTCAATCTCTGACGATTTCTAAGATTTCGTAACCCGCTCTAATACCATGTAGAATTACGAATTGAGAGAGAGGAAGTTAGGAATTTTCTGATCGTCTTATTTCAATTGAGGAAGAAAGCAATGAGTACAAGAATAAATACACTATGCTAACAAACTAACCGTCTAGTTAATTAGATTGAGGTCATTCTTCTAGCCACCCTATCTAACTAATTCATTAAACACACATGGCCATCAATACTAATGCACTTCGATCTTAATATTTTCCTTCTTTTTCGCAATGATAACTACTCTAACACTATAAATTACCATATTCTGCAAAGGAAAATAGACTTAAAAAGAAATATTATCGTAAATATACATAACTGAATTCCTAGAATGGAAATATTAATTTATGACACGATAGATCACGGTGAAATAATAACTTTAGTTAACTGAAAATAGTTGACATGAATGAGACACCTAGGCTATAATGCTACTTCTACTTTAATCTAGGTCACTTTCATGCATTAATTCTTAACTTAAGTCTCATTTTTTAATTTCTCTTTCCCTTTATTAATCCCCTTTTTTAGCCTCTTAACATTAATTGTAGAGTAGGTTTTGGTATAGAGCCAAACAATTTGGTCCATCCGAATTTAACTTTTTGTTGATATTTGGTACCATAGAATGGGAGTCTGGCTAAAGATAAAAGTTATTGTCATGTGATCAGGGTCATTTGATTTGAAGACAAGTCATGCTAGTTGGAATTAGTTATATTGAGATAATTATGTTGGGATTAATTATTCTGGTATTGTTTGGTTTGTTTGTGTTAAAAGTAACATGCATTGTAAAATTTCTAAAAAAAAGTTGTTTGTTTATAAAAAAAAATACCCCCATCTTATTTAGTAGAAAAAAGGTTTGAGGAACCTAGGGCTATTTTTGTCATTTTAATTAATTTATTCTGGGATTGTTAGGAATAACTTATCTTGATACTATTTCTAATCCCTTTGTTAACTTATCTCAAGATTAGTAACCAAACAAGTGATAAGGTGATACTAAATTTTTATCCCGGGACTATTTTTTCTTATTCATCATACCAAACGATTACGAGCTCAGTGAAAATAACATATTGTGGAAATACAAGATAAGAATGCGTACAATAAACACAACTTGGCTCGGCCCTTTCTCAAAATATTATAGTATTAATTAACATGGTTCTTACTTCTTAGTACTTATTTCAGTTCTCATTTTGTTTTTTTAAGTAAGGACAAAGAAACATTAGGTGATGGCACTATGGCAGGCCACAAAGTAAAGAAGGGAAGTTGAAAGTAAAGAAACAATTATCATCTGAATAATAAAGCTTGATATTGAAGGTTCATACAAAACCACCTTTTAAAAGAGAAAGAATACATTTTCTTTTTGTACAAAAATTATAATAGAATTATATCATATTATAATAAACAAAGTGACATGTTTGCCACTTATACCTTATATTATATTCATATTTAGTTAGATGGCGAACCTATCACTAGTTACTTACGTACTAATAATAGAAGAGAAATATATATATATATAAGCTTCTAGGTTTTACACGTTATGAAAGTCGCACTATGAAAGGCTATATCCTGGAAGAAAAAAGAAACCCACTTTGACCGTTGTTGCAAGAATTTCTACTCTAAAATTCAAACATTTTTTTTACATATTTCTATGGTCCCCTAAACAACTTGGATGTTACACCCAATCATAAACAGAATGTTCCACTTCGACAGATGTGAATATTTGTCAACCTAATGAAAGTTGATTTTACCATATTATTAAACATAGGAACTCATGAACTTACATCTGATTATGTGTCGCCGTGTTTTAGGGTTACAACGAGCTCCAATTTAATTTGAATTACTCATAGCGTTTATTGTTTCAATTGGAAATTGCTCGGTGGATCCATTTGATAACAGTGACAATATTCCAAATTTGAACCATGTATACAATGATTAATTGATGTTGGCCTAAATTGAAATTAGATATAATTAAGAAAACTTATTCGAAAATATAATATTTATTGTTCAAAGATTTATATAAGACATTTAATATTATCGAATCAACGCGAGAAAAATGAGTAATAATCTCAAGTCCTCTTTATTGACTAGACAAGAAGAATCCTCTAGTTGACTACTATATATATATATATATAAT
Source organism: Przewalskia tangutica (assembly GCA_029844215.1). NCBI lineage: Eukaryota > Viridiplantae > Streptophyta > Magnoliopsida > Solanales > Solanaceae > Przewalskia > Przewalskia tangutica. The sequence continues at coordinate 20,017,402 of CM056721.1, forward strand.
TCTCTGTTATCAATTACGTACCCTAATTTGGCCTTTTCTTTGATCTTTCCAAGGGGAATTGACGTGTTGAATTCGAAAAGAGAGAATATAATAATGCAATTTTGTAAAGCTGGACCAGCCTAATGCCACCATTTTCTCAATTGGGACTCCTTTTGGTATTGTGTTGTTAATAATAAATAAATATTCTTTATTTTCCCACATGCCATAATCGAAGACACTAATTGCATCAAATAGTGAATGTGATTGGCAAGATAATCTGAACGTGCCTGCATGGAAACAAAATAAGAAATTACAGACAACTCCTTCTACAAAGATTTTAAGTTAACGTGAGGATTATGTCTTGCCTCCATTGATTTGGTGTATAAAGTTTTTACGATATCACAATAAAAAAAATTAAATTTTAAATGTCAGCTAGCAAAACATATACAATAAACAGTGACAGAGATACAGGCTGTTTGTCTAATCAGTGATTTGTTCCTCATCCTCCTGAGGCTCTTCACCTTCACTGTTACCATTTGCTTGTAACTGCTTCTGTAAATTGAGCAATATTATCTTCATCGTCATTGTCGCTGTCATCTGATGATTTTTCAATGGCTGTATCTATAGCATCATATATTTCTTCAGCAGCTTCAATTTCTTTCCCTGTTTCTTTAAGTAACACTTGAGGAAACATAAAGGGTTTCTCCGGACAATCTTTAAAGAAAGAATTCATGGTCATGAACCTAAAGACCTGCAATAGGCGGCGTTTATCTCTTCGAATATCTGAACTCAATAGTTTCTGTCGTAGTGTTGGTTCTCTTGCATTTTTTGTAACCTGAGTTGCAGAATCACGGTTCACATTCATTTTTCCTGCGGGAAAACCCTTTTGATCACAAGTATTTGATGAATCAGAGTTTCCAAATCTCCGTTTCTTGGAGAAACGATCATTTCTATTGAACTTTTCTCTTTTATTATTGAACCTTTTTTGGTACTTATCTTTTCTACTCAGTGGCCTTTTTTGCTCCCTCCCATCAACTTGTTTCTCGGAATCCGACAGATAAGATGGTGGTATTTCTGCAACTTCACAGCCTAACTCAGCTTGCTTGGCTAGAATTTCCTTAAGTTGCTGCAGAAAGTTCAACTACTTAAACCAACATGAATAGTAAAAGAACACCAGAAAATACAGACAATGAAACTGATGAAGATAGGGCCTTTTTGAACTTGCTAAGAAGTAAATGCAAGTATTTGAACAAACACCAAATAATAGTTCCATGGACGATTTACATAAGCCATGCAGAACGAACACAGATCTACAGGAAGTAAAATAGAATCATAAATTTAGTGCAATCAGAGTTGTGTAAAGATGAGTAGCATTCTAGTGTTATTGAGGGGCAAGGATTTGGCAGCTATTCTAGGACACGTGAACAGATATCTCATTGAGCAGACAAGAAGAACCATAGATTCCTTTACTTCGCCCAATATGGAAATTCTTTAAAATTAGACATGTCCAAAGCTCGGGCCAGGGTCGGGTGGCTTTTTCCCTACTTGCCCGACCCTGACCTATTTTTTTTAAATTTCCCGACCCTGGCCCTGACCCTTCAGGGACCCTACGGGTCGGCCCTGACCCGCTCTACAAAAAACGAAGGGATTTGGCCGGATCGGGTCGCGGGACCCGTCGATTTTTTTTGTTATTTCTAAAATTGAATTTCCAAAACTGAAATTGACATTCACCTACATTACCACGAAATTCGTAGGTTAAAATCTATTGTATATCGCGAGATCTATAGTGAAGAAAAGGGAAATTAGAAACCGATTTGGGGAAAATGTCAAATCGATCAGGAAAACATACGTTTTTTCAGAAATTGGCTACGCCAAACTGCGGCAGTTTGCAAGGCCCCGTCTCGAAAAAGAAGTGGTTTGGACAAAGTAGTTTAGCTTCATTAACTTCAGCCTATGTGCACTTTTACAGGATATATTTTCATGTACAACATAATGCAAGCAGTGAAGAAATAAAAGTATGGACCCTGGGCTGCAGATACGTGCTCTTCTTAAAACTAGTTGTCTCCATTAACAGCGGAAAATGTATAAAAAGTAAAAAAAATTGAACTTTGAGGATGCAATGATGTTGCAAACCTCATGCCAAAGACAGCTACAGAGTTCAAAAGACAAATAAGTAAATAAAAACATCAGCACTTTCATGTCACAGTACAAGAAGTGCACCAAAGAAAATATTAATCTACACATAAATACACGTGCACACAGATATAACAGGTATTTTTCATAAAAACAAATTACACGATTTGCATCTTCAGCAACTTCTACTGATATGGGATACTATTATTTGAGAGAAACGATGATTATCGACATACCTGACGGCGCAACTTGGCAGCACATGAACTATCCTCGGACTCTGCCGTTTTCTCTGTCAGCTGCTGCGGCAAAGCATATTTATTCTTAAGATATGCCACGTTCCGATATAATCAAGTACAAACATCATTTCAAGTAGAGGTAACCAACCTTCTCAATGTTTGCTTTTGAAGGGTAATTCTTACGGCGTTCTTCCCGCCATCGTCTGATTTCTTGCGCCGAATAAGTCACCAAGAGAGATCTTTGCATCAAAGAGTAATATCCAGAGAAAATAATTAAAAAATAAAACAAAAGGTGAAAATAAAAATAAAATACAAGAAAACATAGGTGATTTAAATGGAGAAGAGTTGATAGGTAGCAGTTCCGAAAACACTAAAGATCTGCCAAAAGAACGACAAAATCTAAAGATCAGCTTCTGAAAGAATGACAAAAGATACTAGGAGTTGACTATGCTGCTATTCTTTTCAGAGCAAAATTGCTTCATAAACAGAAATCGTCAAGGAACCATCATGCTATGCAATCCTTCAGTTTTTTCTTTTAGGTGTGTGGGCTAACTTGAGCGCACCTCGACCACTCCACTGGGTACCTGCTACTTTCCAACAGCACGGGTACCAGATATATCAGAGCATTCAGTTTTACGAGGGCTGTCCGTTCTCCCATATGACATGCAGAAAAACATTTGATTGTTGAAGGGTGTTGTTATAATTGAACTATGAGTTGGTAATAAAATAGATCACCTTCGACTTTATTGCTAGAGAATCTAAAGAAAATCCCTATTATCCACATCGAACATTTGAAGTTTTTGCTGATCAACTGCTTGAAAACAAACTAATGGTGTCCAATGTCTCAAAAAATAAAAAAGCTGATCATCAAGAACAGACAAGAGAAGCCCCCCCCACACACACACAAAAAAAAGTTTTTGCGCAAAATTACAGTCAACTAAATTCTCAAAAACTGGCCAAATAAATGTTAATAAGACTTTTCTTTCTGCTGCATATATTGCAACATAAGAATCCACCAAACCCGAGAAGTACCTCTTTTTCTCCATCTCAGGTTTCACTGAATTAGCAAGAATATTTTTTTTCTCCCCATTTCCGTGATGACCTGAGAAAAAGGTGAGAGTGAAAGTAGTTACTAGAAAAAATTCAAGAGCATTAACACACAAAGATACAAATAGAACTGCTGATCTTACAAACAGCTTATATGCAGAAACAAATTAGATATACATATAATGAGAAATATAAGTATACACGACGAGTGGCGTTTTCTTTACAAAGTTCTGCTTTTCTAGCCAGAATTCAAACCTACAAATTCAGTGCTGGCCATTGCATCTGCCAACTACTACAATGGTCAGAACACACCATGAAGCTTATTAAAGAAATATTTTTTTATGAAGGAAAAGTAAGAATATTTTATCTGCATAACATTGACATGCAAAGATTCAGCCATTCATCATAAGTCGAAACATGGACAAACAAAAGCGGATGTTTAACTTGTTATCTTTTTGTTCTCTTCTAGAAAATGCCTCCCACCCAACATAATAACGAGAGAGAGAAAGAGAGAGAGAGAGAGAGAGGGAGAGGGAACGAGAGAGAGAGAGAGAGAGGGAGAGGGAGAGGGAGAGGGGGAGAGGGAGGGGGAGGGAGAGGGGCAAAACCATACTTACAAAAGGTGATGTTTAACTTGTTATCTTTTTGTTCTCTTCTAGAAAATGCCTCCCACCCAACATAACAACGAGAGAGAGAGAGAGAGAGAGAGAGAGAGAGAGAGAGAGAGAGAGGGAGAGGGAGAGGGAGAGGGAGAGGGAGAGTGAGAGGGAGGGGGGGAGGGGGGGAGGGGGAGATGGAGAGGGAGAGAGAGAGAGAGAGAGAGGAGAGAGAGAGAGAACACTAAATTTCTCTAATTTTATTTTGCCAATGATATTGATATGTGCAGTACTCTTTGTTACTGTAAGTGAGATGCGGCTAAAGTTGAATAAACCACCGATAGTGAATAACCATATACTATTACTTCCACCTCTTTCATCAGAATTTCTTACTGCAATTATTCATTGTTATACAGGGGACAAGATAATGCATGTGGAGATTGTATTCACCATTTAAAACTAAACATCAACTTCATGCCTGTGGAGCAATCAAATAGCCGAACATGTAGGAATTGACAAATCATATAGATAGGTACGAAGTAAAATGAGCAAAAAACAAGACAACTTTGTATTCACCATTTAAAACTAAACATCAACTTCATGCCTGTGGGGCAATCAAATAGCCGAACATGTAGGAATTGACAAATCATATAGATAGGTACGAAGTAAAATGAGCAAAAACAAGACAACTCTCACCTTTTTCATCGCTTTTATTATGATTTGAGAACTTCCCTTTATCAAACTTTGACTTCCTAGATATGCAGAAAATGGAGATCAGCAAAGGAATACGATGGATAAAGGCTATATATAGAACTACGAAGCAGAAATGAACGGCAAGGATAAGACATACGTATCGCCATGCTTTTGATTCTTAGAGAAGTTACTATTGTAAGAATTTTGCTGGTTGCCTTTTGATTGGTTAAGCCCAACAACACGTCCAGGATTTGCCTGCAAAATAGTTACACAACTCACATGATACAAAACACATCATAGGAAGAAACATCAAATGTAGAAGAATGATATAAGCTACAGATAGCATCCATTAACAAGTACAGAGTTACAAACGCTTTTCTTAGTCCTTCACTTTACATCTTTCCCTAGTAAGCTACTAATTGAAAAGGCTTTTTTTTAAGATGACTAATTGAAAAGGCTTTTCACAACGCATTTATGCTTCATCGTGTGAAGTGAAGGCAAACTGTGTGATTTTCCAGTAAGCTCTTGAACAAGCAGTTCCATTTCTTTAATCTAATAGGTAAGGCATGCTGTGCATGATAGATTAAGAAGGTCTAACAGAAGATAATCAAAGAAACTATTTAGTAAAAGAGCTCAAACCATTTCAAACACACGACACAGCTGACGTACAGCAAAACAGACATACAGGAACCAAGTGAATTCACCTGTGTATTAGTAGAAGCAAGAGCATTGAAGTTCTGAGTTTGTGGCTGCTGAACAAAACCAAAAGGATTCATCATAGCTGGTAACTGGCCTAGCAACTGCTGATTCGCATTAGGCATTTGCTGGACAGCTCCATTGGCATTCAAGAGACCCAAATGTGCATTAATGGCAAAGTTGGAAATTTGAGGCCCCATACCCTGACACACCTAGTTTGAACAATACGCAGAGACGAGCTTTAACAACTTTTTCTGGCCAAAACAAGAATCATTATACGAGCACATAGAGGAATATTTAAAAAAAAAAAAAAATTGGTACTATTGTATTCCTCAACATTAAGGCTATGCTGGAGACCTCCAAAAAAAAGGAAAACGGAATTAAAAGAGCACATAGAGGAATATTTTTCCTCCATAATTCAGCTTAGCTCCAATTCACATTAATAATAATTATGTTATATAGAAAGTGTTAGATGAGTGTTACCAATGACCTAGCTATAAGAATAATGTGTCTCCATACAGCAAGGCTACAACTTAAGACAGCATCCTTTACTAGTATAGAGTAAGATTACATTTTCTTAGTTCTTCATTTTACATCTTTCCCCAGCAGGCTACTAACTCAGGAGGCTCATCACTATCTAAGTATCATCATTAATTCGTTTTGATTCTTAAGCAAAAGGCAGGGTACAATATATGGGATTTTCCAGTAGTACATACTGCAATCAATAGAATAAGACGGTCTACGAGAAGATGATCAAGAACTACTAAGTGAAAAGTAAACCACCTCAGACACATTACAGGGTTAAAGTACAGAATGCAGAAACCAGATGAACGCACCTGTGTATTAGCAGGAGCATTGAAGTTTTGAGTTTGTGGCTGCTGAACAAAGCCGAAAGGATTCATCAGAGGCAACATGCCCTGCAATTGCTGAGTCGCATTAGGCATTTGCTTAGACAAGTCATTCTGAGACTGTTGGACAGCTACATTGCCATTCACAAGACCCAAATGTCCATTCATTCCAAAGTTGGAACTTTGAGGGCCCATTCCCTGAGAAACCTGGTTTGAACAATAAGCAGAAACAAACATTAGCAGACTTTGCAGGCTAAAACAAGCATCACATATGAGCACATCCAGAAACAGGAATAGTGTTCCTCTATAACACAGCTTACTCCAATTCACATTAACAATAATTATGTTCTGTAGAACGTGTCAGACAAGAGAGAGGGCTATGAGAAATGATGTAGCCATTCATCAAGGCCGTAACTTAAGACATCATCCTTTAATAGTACAGAGTAAGATGATAGTTCCATGTTACATCTTTCCTAGCATGCTAATAGCTAAGGAGGCTCATCACAATCTACCAATGTATCATCATATATTGGATTCACCAGTAAAACATACTGCAGTCCTATATTAAGACTGTCTGAGATAAGACAGCCAAACCACAATTTACTAAGAAATTAAACCACCTTAAGCACAATATACCTTGGAAGTACAGCAAAACAGAATGCAGGAACCAATTGTATTCACTTCACCTGTGAATTAGCAGATGCATGAACATTGAAGTTCTGAGTTTGTGGCTGCTGAACAACGCCAAAAGAGCTCATCAGTGGCGACTGCCCTTGCGATTGCCGAGTCATATTAGCCATTTGCTTAGACATATTCCCATTCATAGACTGCTGGACAGGTCCCCCAGCATTCGGACAACCCAAATGCCCATTCATAGGAATATTAGAATTTTGAACTCCCATACCTTGAGATACCTGGTTTGGATACATCCCAGGAACAACCTGAGCATAACTTGCCATTTGCATAGCCATTTGCATTTGAATAAGCTGATTAATATTTTGCATTGGATTGCTCAAACCACCAAAACCAACATTCTGATTCAGTAATTGAGGTGGGGTAGCACCATTTTGGCCAAAGAATTGACCTTTTTGTTGAGAGTTAGCATTATTCATCTGGTTCATCTGGAATGCCAGAAGCTGGCCAGGGGCAAATTGGGTATGTAAGTTATTGTTTGGAATTACCATCTGAGGCTGAATTTGCATATGGTTTGGCATAAAGCTTCCTGGGTTACCCATCATCTAATGAAATTTAATTCAAGAAAACCAATATCAAACATAAAAAATACAATCAAATAAAAGATAGAAGAGTAACATAAGACACAAGAAAAGGGATAGAGGGGAACCTGTAAGGGAGCAGTTCCGTTAGTTTGAAACTGGGAAGGATGCTGAGGCCGTGAATTTTGATTAGGTAACATGCTTCTTTGAAGAGCAAAAGTTAGTGTGATGGAGACAGGGTTTAAGGACAGTTGAAGGTTCCAGTTTTCTAGGGTTTTGAAGTAAAAGTGAACTTATGACTTGGTTGTCGTGACGGTGTGAACCGGACCATCCAAAAGTGAACCGTAAACCAGAACGGTCCAATAACGGGTGCAGGCTAGTTTTTCTATTTTCGGAAAATGGTCAAATTTGCCCTTGTACTAATTAAATTGGTGATCAGATTTAATAGAGTGAATTGCCAAAGTATACTCTAAGAAAAAATTATTCTCACAATACTACTATTCTAAAATTAATTCTCATTTTGGCAGATATATTGTCAAGTGGATTGTCATCCCACATATGTAATTTTATTTGTCTTTCTTTTATTTTTTTAAGTCATAAACATCAATAACTCTTTTTATTTTTCATTCAAATTACTTTTTTTTTTTTTTTTAAAACTTAATCAAACAGTTATTAAGTATTTTACTTTTTTTTTATCAATTTTAACTTTTTATATTTAGCAAATTAATAATTCAAATATTTTACATGAAAAATTATAAATACAAAATAAATAAATTAAAAAAAAAAGATTCTCCTTATTTATAAAATATTTAAATACACCACATACACCACTTAGAAAATTTGAAGAGACTATCTGCCCAATTCGTTTATGTTAAGAATGGAAATGAATTCTCAAAATTTCTGCTTATAAAAGATAAAGATTGACCGACTTAACTTTGGAAATGAAAATCTAAAATTAATTTATTTAAAAAAAATATTTTTTGAAAAAAAATACTTTTAAAAAAAGTAATTTTGATAAAAAGTAAAAAAAGTTGTTGGTGTTTATGACTTAAAAAAATAAAAGAAAGACATAAGATTGCATATGTTGCATGGCAATCCATGTGAAAAAATGAGTAGTAAAATGAGAATTAATTTTGGGAGAGTAGTATTCTAGAAATAATTTTTCATGAGAGTACTACTTTGACAATTCACTCGATTTAATATGTCACGCAGGCGCCAAATAGGAAAATTAAGGAAGGAAAATCGAAACACCGAATCAAATCGAAAATCAAACCAAACCGAGGAAAAAATCTACAATTTTTGGTTTGGTTTTTAAAGTTGATTTGATTTTGGTTTTAAACAAACAATAACCGAAAAAATTTGAATCAAACCGACTATATAAAATTATAAATACCTATCAAAAGTTTATAATTGCACATATATACATGTATATTTTATGTAAGATATTAATTTTAGAAATAATTACGATGTATGAAATTTAGGACAACAATGCTACCAAAATCAACCAACCTTTTTGAATCTTACAAAAAATGGCCCATTTTTTTTCTCTCACTCACTCACTATCACTCTCTCTCACTCACTATCACTCTCTCTCACTCTCACTCTTTCTCTCAAAACCATCGCTTGAGTGTCGTGGCGCCAGACGGCGAGTGAATGCGCTCTCTCTCCACATCTCTCGTGCTATTTCTCTCTTGACCTCCTATGTCTCTCTCAGATCTTGTGCTCTCTCGCTTTTCTCTCAGATCTGGAGGTGATGAGTCGGAGCTCCGCGTGATCTCCGGCGATGATTGGTTACGGATGTATATGGAGCTAAAGATTTGAGTTTTGGTGATGTATATGGGAGTTGGTGGTATTGAAGTTTTTTTTTTTTTTTTATAATAGTGTATATAGAAGTATATGGTGGTATATGGGTGTATAAGGATGTTTATGTATATAGGTGTATAAATATGTATACACCTTCAAACACCTATATACATAATGTATTTGTCTTTTGTATATAAATGCATAACATTGTATAAAAGTGTTTTTGGGCTACTTTTTTGCAATGTAAGTGAGCAAATTGTATATTTTTAAAAAAAAATCTTAAATTTTATGGTTCATATTAATCTTTTGCACTCTTTTGTGGTAAGTTCCAGATCATTTGAAGTTGCCGGATCTATTTTTTGGTATGTTTATATATCATGGGTAGGTCGGGGTCCTATTCTGGTCATGATACAATTATGACTCGTTAGAAGTTTGTAGACATATTTATATATATTGTAGTGTCAGTATGTGGCCTCGACGACCCTTGTGTATAGTTTGTTTTGTTTGTTGCTGCGTGCAGGGACTAGGGTAGGCCTTGTCAGCCACCCAGCTAAATATATATATATTCCAATATACGATTTTATCAGTCCAAGTTGAGATTTCTTTTACAATACGACCTCAATGACCTAGTCCGCCTTTAAGGCTTATATATATATATATATATATATATATATATATATATATATATATTGTTGACACCCAATTTTGACCCTCCCGTCCAGTCATTAACTATAAAATTACACTAATTTTGTAAAATAATTTTTTATGATTTTTTATAATAAAATGCAGCGATAAAACACTAAATACAGACATAAATAAGCAATTTAATAATGGTACCGCGTCTTACGTAGAGTATTAAGCACTTAGAGTCTCGCGCCCGCATTTAGTAATTGTAAGCTCTGTCGTAATTCTTAAATAATTAATTAATAAATACATAAAATAAATAATTTAGCAATGACGTCGTGTCAAATAGCATAGCCGCATTTATTAATACGCAAAAAAACAATTTCATAACTTATTTTAAATAATAGTGCACAATAAATAAGATTTTAAATAATAGCGTCGCATTCTAAAATATTAAGCACTAATTAAATAGCACGCCCGCATTTATTATTATAACAATTAGATTAATAGAGCACCTAGATAACTTAATCACATTTGTTAATTTGTCACTAATTAATTAATAATACACTAACCTAAAACTAATACCCATTTAACTAATTTAAACTACCAGCCCACTCCCCATTACCCACCTTTTAATAACCCGCAGCCCACTCGTCAGGCCACTACCCGCGAGGCCCATTTCTTCACAAATTTCTTATCTCGACCCATTTCATTACCCTTTATTTTTCCTCACCCTTCCTCGTCTCCTAAAAACGGCGAAACCCTAATAGTTTCACCCGTCGCCGCCATGCCCGGATTTCTCGCCGGAGAATCCGGGCTTTCCTTTACCCACGTACACACAGCCAACGATTTCTTACCATAAACCCATTATCTACTTTCCTTCCTATTGCCAAATCTTCCATAAATCGTCAAATCAAGTCTTACCATAAGAATTAAGAAAGACAAAATCTCGCCCATAATCGGCCTAAGGTTTACCTAATAGGGAACCCAAACCATGGCTATATAAGCACATGCAATAGGCATTTATAGCAAATGAACACACGGCGAGACGGATCATCGCATGCAGGCGAGCTCGGTGGGAAAAGAATCAGCTTCGAAGCAGGCGAGCATAGCGATAATACGACAGAGCGCAAAGATAGCAAAGCAGAATCGGGGAAGGAGCAAGGGCTCAGCACCCAGACCACTAGCATAGCACGAATAGGTAGTTCGAATCCCCTTACTTCAATTCCAGTCAAAAATCAGCAAACAAACTTTGTCCTTCTATTCGCATCGCAAACCCAAAACCCGTCGAGTGGACCGGCGACTTGATACGCTGCCTCGGTTCGCTGCCTGGAGAAGGTAAACCCATTCCCTTTCAGATTTTCTCATGTGATTTACACTTTATAACCTGTTTGATTGATATGCTCTGTTGGTAATGTTTAGCATTTTAGTCGCTGTTGTGTATGGTCGAAATTACTGGTTTAGTGTCGATACCATTTTACTTGACAGTCAACTTGTCTATTTTTACTGTTAATACTCATCTGTTGTAGTTAATCTGGTTTGTTTCGTCTCTGATTTGCAATAGTTGAAGGCTTGCCTGTTAACCCATTCAGATGCCTCCCTGATCGAATGGTCAATATACTTATAAATCCGTTAGAATAGTCAGTGTGTATAAGGAGCTAAGGGAGTATTGTGCTATTATGTTTGCTCCCTGTGGAAAGTGTCAACCTGTTTCTGATTCTGTTTATGTGACTGCCTGAAAACCGAGTATCAACAGCAGACTGTTACATGTAGATTAACTTATGACTCTTAATAAATAGTCTTAAGTTGGATGAGGATCATCGATAATAATTTTGCTTAGACTAATTCATTAGAGTCCCTATAGCTTAATTTAGGATCATGAATAGAGTGGGAAATCTGGAAACATGGCCACTACCCGGGACCAGTCGGGAGTAATCCATGAGCATGAGTAGACGTCGCAAGCGTTGTGAGAGTTTTTGCCTGATTAACCGATCCATTGTGTTTCTGAATGCATCAAGTTATTATCATAAATACCTAGAAGCCATTGTAGGACATTTCCTATCATATCTCGTCACTATATATATAGTTTATTCATTCAAAGACTAATACATGTTTAGGAAAGAACATGAAAGGGATTTAATTCTCTATGCATACTCCTAGAGGTCAACTTAGTTGCAATGGTAAATGAAACCCAAATCCAGTAGTTTGAACTACTGTATGCGTCTATGCCCTACCCTCTGCTGCTTCTTATTTCTATGTTTGGGATTAAAACCCACATAACAGGTACCCTGAATACCACCGAATCGCTTTCAGTCGTTTCGATCACTACGCCCCCAACAATACCTATGTGCTTAGTTGCAAATCATGTGTTTAAGCCAAATGCTTACTCTTTACTTTTTGATAAATTTGGGCATGTACTAATCCTTATCTTTCTTTATTCGCTTTATTAATCCCTGTTATGTGGCTTCTACTTTGTCCTCCTTTAAAAGAGTAAAGAGAAGACCGAGAGTTACACATTCGGTTGTCTAAACATATTGGCATTATGTCTCTATTTGTATTCTGTTGCCTCTTTAAGAACACGTGTCTGCGAGTCGTTTTCATTCTATGCAAGCATATAGGAATGTAGGTTGAGCATCCTCTATAGGTGGTAATGGGTATTTGCCTGAGCCTTTCTATTATCCCTTTCTTTTTACCATCTGCTAACTGCCTATCCTTATCTTGTCCCCATCTGATTATGCCCTCTGTTGGTCTTGATATGTGCGTTTGCTTAAATATAATTATATGTCAAGTGCTTGTTTGTTGAACAAATTTGGGGCATGTACTAATCCTTATCTTTCTTTATTTTTTACATGAAACGCATCGGAGGCGAATGAAGAGTTTCGTTGCGAGACTCATCACGAGCTACTTCAAATGGCAACCCGCGTCTATGTGCATCCGCATTCGCATTCCCGCTTCAGAAATTCCTAAGACAAAATAGGATAAGATGCTGTCGCCACACATCTTGAAAGCCGCGATCATATCCACCTTTTATCTTATTTGTTTAAATTGTTGCCTAATTATTTAATTTGTAATTAATAGGCTGTCTAGAACAATTAATCCTTGAATACATGAACTGGGGTGGGTAGTTTTAAAATTAAATGCATTTCTAATCATTTATCTTGGGCTTGTCATTTTATATCTAATCTTTTGCCTAATCATTAAATTGCACAGCTAAAACTAACGTATCACCTCTTTGATTTCGCAGATAAATGCATATCCATAGTCCACAAATCAACTCTGCATCGCTTACACCGTAAAGAATACAAACGCACACTTTAACACTTTATATATTTTTATAGTATTAGTCTTACAAACTTTATAGCATGCCTCTTTCTACAAAATATTTCAAAGCATCCTTTATATTTCAAAACATGCATTCTTAACATAATAATTACCCTAGGTTTGGCAGGATAACCGCAAGTTAGCGGATCTTAAAGGGTGCCTAACCCCTTCCCTCTAGATTAATAAAGAACCCTTGCCTGGAATCTCATTAAGTTTAGCAGACCATTAAAATGGAGTTAATGTTTTACTTTAAACTAGTTAAACATTTAGGTGTCCTAATTCACCCAAACTAATTAGGTGGCGACTCCGCGAACCCTTAGCACCCCTTTAGCATTATAGCACTCCCTAACAACCTTTTGCACTTTTAGCACCTTTTAAGCACCACTTTAATATTTAGCACCCTTTACTTTTAAAATTAATCCCTTAGCACCTTTTTAAACTTTTAACATCTTTTTTAACAGTTTAAGCATTTTTAACTATTTAGCATTTTATTTCATTGTCTAACACTTTTCTAAGCAGGGTTCGCCAAAGAAAAATATCGCGGTCGAAAAGGGGCGTGACATATATATATATATATATATATATTCCAATATATGATCTCATCGGTCCAAGTTGAGATTTCTTTTACAATACGACCTCAATGACCTAGTCCGCCTTTAAGGCTCATATTATGAGTTCATAATAGTACGCTCGTACCTAGCTAGGTATCGGGTGCCAGCCACGCCTCACCTAGGTTGGGGTGTAAATGAATGACGGAGGAACCATGTGGCACCGGATAACAAACAGACCTGGTAACATCGGATGGAAGAGCGAAAGAGCTCAGCGCCTACCCATTTCAGATATGGCGCTAGTCGTTACTATTTGTTAATTAAGTGGCTGTTACTAATTAGAGAATGATTCTCGGACATAAATGCCTTATATTGATAGCTATAAAAGGAGTTCAATCTTCATGTTGGAAGGGCATCTCATTCTGATTACTGATATTTGCACGATTCCATTGTTATCACAATTGTTAAGCTCTCACATGTGGCTCGGACCCAAAGCAAATCAACTAAGGAACGAATCAAATTCATTGGCCAGTTTCAGTCAAGATCATATTATCTCGGGCTAATTTACTTGCTTATTATTTTTATTTGTTTACTTATTGTTAATTGCTTATCACAATTATTTACAAATCGACTCATGTATCCTTAAAATCACTTACAAATTCAATTATATCTTTCCGGAGTAAACAAATTAAATTAGTGGTACTAATTTATTGATCCACGATAATATTAGACAAATAAAAAAAAAACTCGACTCATTCATATTTATTTGTTCGAAATTGTTACAGCTGAAGTTTTAAGAATCCACGTTTGTTAAAAGATGAAGAAGTTAAAGTTGAATTTAGATCTGGAATCAATTGGAGTTTGTTTGTATCGACTTTGAACCAAAATTCACAACTTGAAACAAAGAAGAACATTCTTGTCTTTTGAGCCCATCCGGTCGTAAATAGTTAAGCATCAAAGAATTTAGGTACGAAAAAGTGATTTCTAATTGTTGTTTGATTAACTTGTGTAGTTTAGTTATTTGTGGTTGTGAATCAATAAATGAGTATCACATATTTAATTTATATAAGTCTAACATATGTCATCTCGTCATCATTCCATTCAAAAGAGAGACACTTTTAACTTGAAAATAAACATTAAGCACAATGGACAAGTCTAGTACGTTGTATTACGCTGAATTGCACTAGACAAAAAAATAATACATCATTTGGTGGGCGTTTTCAGCCCGACTTAGAATGTACTATCACTGCCATTTTTGAGACTCGTCTTAAATGGGTCTCCCCTGGACTGTACTAAAAATAAAAAATACAGTCTATTATGTTGACACTCAATTTTGACTCTCTCCTCCGATTATTATTCGTAAAATTAGACAATTTTCCAATTCTTAATTTAAAGTCGCAAAACAATTTTTATAATTTTTATAACATTAACAACGTGCATAAATAAGCGATTTAATAATGTCATCGTGTTTTACGTAGAGTATTAAGCACTTTGAGTCTCACGACCGCATTCGTTTTTCATAAATATTATTCATAATTTAAGCCCTATTCTATTTCCATTAATTCTTAATAATTTTAATACTACTAAATACATAAATAAATAAACAATTTAATAATGGCGTCGCATCAAGCATTCCTTAAAATTATATCCACATTTATTAATACCCAAAGCAATTTCATAATTATTATTTGCAATTTAAACCCCTCATTAATTTAATTTTAATTTAACATCGCAAAGTATGCATAATAAATAAGATTTTAATAACGACATCGCTTTATAAAGCAATAAACACTAATTAAATAGCACGTCCGTATTTATTATTGTAATAATTTAAACTCAAGCTAAAACTAATAAAACACCTAAAGTCATATTAAAATAATTTAATAATAACTTAAATCCATTTAATAAACAATTAAAATTAATACCTAAAATCTACCCAACATACACAACCCAACTTTATTTTTCGTCCAAAGTCCATTAATTCGCAGTCCAACCCGCACGACCCAAATCGCCCAACCCTCTTCAACAAAGCCTACAACCCTTTAGGTATTATTATCCCTTCCAAAACAAAAACGCAGACAAAAGAACCCTAAGCCTAACACCCAAAACCGCCGCACGTACACCCGCCCCAAGATTTTCGCCGGAAAGTCTGGGTGTAAATCGTCCTAATAATAACACCAAATCAACCTTAAGAACAATACCGAAAATCGCAACAAATCAACCTCAAATCTTACCTAAACGAACACCTAAAATTTTACCCAAATCACACTAAAATTGTAACAAATCATACCATAAAAGCTTACCAAAATCAGAACCCCACAAGGAGGACTATAAATTAATCAATCTACACATGTAAGAGGGAGGGGCAAAAATCCGAAATTAGCATTGGAGAGCATCAGGAGGCATTTAATTCCATAGAGCATTCAGGAAAAAACAATAGAAACCCAATAGCAACCCTTCAACATCGAAACCTCGTCCCTTTCAATAACATCGCAATAAATCTCCCGAGTGGATCGACGACTTCATACGCTGCCTCGGTTCGCTGCCCGGAGAAGGTAAACTTATCGCCATTGAATTTTTCTGTTTGATTTATACTTTGTGACCCGTTGATGATGATGTGCTTGTTAAATGTGTGTAGTTTAATTTAATTGCCATTCATACCCGTTAAATCGCTTTAAAGCATTTTTTTGCGAATGGCATTTGCTGTTTGAACCTGTTAGATTAATATATATAACACGATTAAGTTAGTTTATGGCTGGCAAAGATAAGTGTTAAACATGTTAAAGATGTTTTAATGCCACTTAATTCGTCACTGCTGAATAATCGGAAGTGCATTTGTCTGGTTTGAATTTTAATTTATATTTGCAATTGCGATTGTTGAGGTGTTTAGGCCTATCTTGGCATTTTTTGTGTATTCGGACATAATAGTTGTTGTTTGGATTTATGGGATGGAGCGAGTCGTGTTATTTATATCCATCTAGTCTATGTCATTGTAAGTACTATAATTGTGCTCATCATGTTATTAAAATAGCCCAAAATAGGAATAAATTCTTGAACTTAAAGCTGGTCTAATGTTTAGTTGATATATCAATAATCGCACTAAATCTGTTGTTGGAACAACCTCAGTTTGAATATCTCTGTCCATCAAATTATTCGTGCATATATCCTTACCGTTTAAATGTTTAGATAACTCCACACTATCTTGTAAAGTATTTGGGTATCACCTGCATTAAGCATGCTGCATGACTTGAACCAGTCTAGGCTATATTAATCCATAATTATATTCTACACTCGACTTACAACCATGTTTCATATAGTCTCAGCATATACAAGTGTAATCTAATGTTGAAATTGTTTAATTGAATGAGAAGTGTCTTCAATTCTTACCTAGTTGTATACATGTCTAAACTGCTTGTTAGGAGTATGTATTATCCTATTTTGCTTAATGTACCTCTCCCCTTATTTTTCATATTTTTAGATATGTCACAAACAGTATGGAAGCTTCGATATGTATCAAATGTATATCATACGTGTCCTGTGTGTCCTCAAAGCATGCTAGGAATCCTTGAACCATCTATGTATATTCCCTGTGTCCCGATGTGCATTAATTGCGGGCTTGATGTTTTTTTTTTTTAATCTATGGAATTCGTGACTTTTTTCCCTTTATACAAATGCACGTCTTAAGGCTCTCTGGAATGAAAACTGGTTGTTTGCTGCTTTAGGCTCGTGTGTTTGAATTGAGGAGTCACATTGTTTTACTTATATTTCTATCTCTGCGGTGATAAAGATTTGGGCATGTACTAATCCTTTTTTTTTATCGCATTTCTGCCTCAGCACTCCTAAGACAAAATAGGACAAGATGACGTCGTCATCCATCTCAACTCCTTTTACTCTCTTAATCTTCTCGCATCATTAATGTCTTTTATTCTATTATTTGTAATTCTATTATCTAACTTTGTAATTAATAGGAGACATAGAAGCATTAGCCTTTGAATAAATAAATTGGGCAGGTAATTTTAAAATCAGAAATGCACTTCTAAATACTTATTTTAGAGTTTGACATGCATGTCTAAACTTTTCCCTAACAATTAAATTTACATATCTAATCATGAAATTTAGGCATAGTTTCTTCTCAATTGTGAAATTAAGTATTTTTATGCATCGCGCCATACTTATGTTAATTAAGATTAAGTTAGCAAGTAATATGTGCATTTAGTCAACAAATCAGCTTTGCATCATTTTATAAATGCATGTATATTTTGTAGCATTAGTCTTATAAATCTTTTATGAAAAAATGCATTCTTTATAAAACACTTGCAGCATCTTTTAAAACATGCATTTTCTCTAACATAATAATCAACCTAGGTTTGGCAGAACAACCGTAAGTTAGCGGATCTTAGAGGGTGCCTAATTCATTCCCTCTAGATTAATAAAGAACCCTTACCCAGAATCTCACACTAGTTTTGCAGACCATTAAAATGGAGTTAATGTTGACTTTGACCTAGTTGACATTTAGGTGTCCTAATTCACCCAAACTAATTAGGTGACGACTCTCCGAACCCTTTTAGCACTTTAGCAGCCTTTTAGCATTTTTAGTAACACCCTTTAGCATTATATTTTATTTTCTAACATTTTAAAGCAGGAGTTGAATGTCGCGGTCGAAAAAGGGCGTGACAAAAATGGCGACTCCGCTGGGGATTAAACAAGTTCTTGACCATAACAGACATAGGGTTATTATGTGTCATTACTTTTTGCATTTAATTTTCTTGTGTGTTGTAAATTACTTTTATTTGTAACTGCTGTAATTGCTATTTGTTACCGCTTTCCTTAAACTGACATTCCGCTCATACTTCTTCCATTCTGAAAAATTCACACAATCACACACTACACGTGAGGTGTGCTTTACACACCCGCAAATTTCTTTCAAATACCCAAATTTAGGAGAGTTGGCGTTTTAAGCGGAGAATCCGGTGGCCGCGTAGCCTTCTCACTCGAGTTGTCCGCTCGGGAACCTTGCGTCTAGTAAAGTCAAATCTTAGTAAACTTAAGATAGAGCTATATCACCTTTATTTTAAGGCATGCATGCATTTACCTTAGGTGGGTCGGCCCTTGGTATCGACGCCACAATTAGGAAAACACCAAATTTGTCGACGGGTTTCTCAACCCAACGACCAAACATCATACTATGTGTAGCGTGACAATGATAGACAAATCCAAGCCTAATCATGACATGCTGAAATTGGGAATAGTGCACCGTCATTTGGTCGCCATTTCCAACAAAAGCGTTACAGTTTGACGGCTTGGACAAATCTATCATAACCTCGCATATTTGACGCTTAGGCCTACCTCTGGCAAAAGAGGTCCCCCTGCATATTAGGAACCGCTTTGATATTTTGTGTGCAACATATCTGCTATATATTACCTACAAATTATATGTTCCATACTAACTTGGTTGCTGCATCTTAAAGGATTTATCATCTTCTCCGAAGGTCGATTTGTATTTGACTAAGCAATGACAGAGCATCGATACTTCACAAGATCAAAGGCACGATCCAGTGACATGACTGATTCAAGGGCATTTGAGCAGAATGAGTCGGAACCAATCATGATTCCTATAAACAAAGCAGAGGTCTCAGAAAAGAAAAGTAGTGTAGATCCAGTCGAACACCTCGCTCAATTACCGCAGCAAATGGCAACCCTACATGCCGAAATTAAAAGACTCTGAAATCCACCAAACTACTCGTCAGTTCAAGTAACCAAAATCCCCCAAAATATTACCAGTACCCCCTTACTTCATATCCCGTTTACTACACTCAGCCAATACACAATGCACCCGTATATTCCACACAAAACCAAATGCCTACCATACCCCAGCCAAACACAAACCACGATAAACAGCCATCACAAACCTATTTCGTGATACATATGATAACCCATTGCGGTACCCACCCGTATATACGCCACATCCAAAGGCTCGTCCACTAAATACATTCACACCACACCTAAATGCCAAAGAAAGGCCAACCAAAATATACATCCATTTAGCCGAGCCTTTGCCGCAGCTGTACGAGTGGTTGAGAGTTGCAGAGATACTCCAACAATTCCAAGGAATATTCCCAATCCCAAGTCCAAAGCGCATGATGAAAATAAAAGTTGTGCATACCACTCTGGAGCTATCTGAAACGACATGGGAAGATGTTATACACTCAGAGACAAAATAAAGGACCTGATCAAAGAGGGAGTCATTCAGCTGAGGTAGGCCTCCCCCGATAAGTACAATGACCCCCAAAGGAAGAGAGGTGCTCCCTGGCCAGAACCCGCTCCGTCTGAATCAGTCATTTATCCAAGCATGCACCACGCAGAAGTCAAAAGAAGAAGATACTGATAGCAGAGCATGAAGACCCAGCCAGCCATGATGCAGAGCAAAGATGCATATTGGTAGATTGAATTTGCATTCCTGTTCTAGTCCGCCTAGAGTCTAGATAAGAAGAGCAATTTTGTCATGACCCGATCCCGGGCCCGCGACTGGTGCCCTACCTGGGCACCCCTTTCGGTATACATCAGAGAATAGCAGCGGAACATACACAACTGATAAAATGCTTGAACATAAAAATAGCAACAGGCTAGCCGATAAGGCCACCTTCCGTACAATATACGCAATAAAACAGTACACCTCTTTTTTTTCTTTACAACCCAATCCACAAATGTGACTACAGACCTCTAAGAATAACAACTTTGGCGGGACAGGGCCCCGCCATACCCCTGAATGTACAACAATCGACAATACCAGGGATAAGCCTCCGGAATAAAGGAGCTTCTCAACAGCTGAACAGTGATCCTAAGAGCGAGGATCGACAGTACTCTACTGCGGCGTGACGCAACCCGAAGGAGGTCGATCTAACATGTACCAAATATGTGGCGAAATCTTGTAATGAAATCATAAGTCTAAATAAAACTGGAGACATGTATGATGACTCAATTAACAGTACACTGTGCCTTACTAACAATGAGAGTAAATAGGAGTATACTTACAATATAAAGTAGGAAAGCTCACGATCAAAGCAGGACCACCCGCCCGCAGTGTCATTAAGCAATCCTATTCCTGGGACTATTTCACCCGCATAGATCCAGTGGACCCGCGTGAGGTATTCCTCGCATGGGACTATTTCACCGCGATAAGCCCTTACGGACTCGCATGAGGTATTCCTCGCATAGGTGGACGCCCGCGTGGGACTATTTCACCGCGTAAGCCTACGGACTCGCGTGAGGTATTCCTCGCATAAATTTGGACCGCCGCGTGGGACTATTTCACCGCGTAAGCCCTTACGGACTCGCGTGAGGTATTCCTCGATCGTGGGTAGCAAATCCACGAAATATACAATGCCACAAACCCGGGAATGACTTCATGACAAATAATATATCACTAGCACAAATCGCATTACTACATAACATAAGCACTACCGCTTATCATACAATACATAAGCAAGTTAAGAAATCCCTAACTTCTTATTATTCTTGTTTATATACACTCTCATTTTAGTTTACCTAAGGCACTATCATGTCTTTTATAAAAATCCGAATTTAACCCAAAGTACTACGTCTTCTATTCTTTTAAAATGACTCATTTCATTATACCACTTCCAAGATACTAATAACCGTAGTATCAAGTTACAATAACTTTTCAAGACAAGTCACAATAATTTTTAGAAATAAAATTAGGCTTAAATCAAGTGACTTCTTTTCTTGTAAAACCTTAGGCAATTGATGCCTTTAAAACAAATTGCCTTTCAAATAAATCAAGCCATTTATCTTTCCATAAAGCCAATATAACCAACTCCCCATAAAGTCGTTATATTCACTTTATACCTTAGTCAAGTACAATTTCCTTTCCAAGGGACTTATACGTTTAAAAATGAAACAAGTATCACATTCTTTAAAACTCTTCAAGTCCCTTAACCTACTTAATTTACTTAGAGTAAACCACTCGTTAAACTTTCCATAAAGCTATTATAACCAACTTCCCATAAAGCCGTTATACTAGCCTTATACATTAGCAAATTTCATTCTTTCCTTATAACCAAGAGACTTAAACTTTCCCACAAAACAAGTATTAAAATACTTTCAACATACTTAAAGTCTCTTAACTTTTGAAAACCAAGATATCCTTAATATTTAAACAAGTGAGTTAATTCCCTAACTCAAACAACTTGGACAATCTTTAAAATAAGCCAAGGATATCAAATAGACTAGATTGTCAAAATCTTGTACGTCTACCGTACTATACATTTACAACTTAATCATGCTCAAGAGATAAGAAAGTTCCACATACCTCTTCGGTTTAATCCACTTGCTAAGTCCAATCGCGATGCGTAGTATGTCAACCTATAATGGCCATAAGACGCCTATTAATTTCTAGTTTCAAACGTAGAATATTCCAAGTGCAAGTCACTAAATTCTACGGAA
This sequence comes from Przewalskia tangutica, assembly GCA_029844215.1. Taxonomy (NCBI): domain Eukaryota; kingdom Viridiplantae; phylum Streptophyta; class Magnoliopsida; order Solanales; family Solanaceae; genus Przewalskia; species Przewalskia tangutica. Next base: position 20,039,603 of record CM056721.1, read on the forward strand.
AATCGGACAAGACTTCCTTTGTTTTTACTAACTTTGCCACCTTTTTAAGGCGAATACAATAACCAAACAGCCCCGATTGGCTCACCACAATTTATAAGGTAGTTCAATACAAATGAATAACCAAGCGACCCGATTGGCTCACGCAAATGATAACAAACTAGTCTAAACTATAATGTCCATTCGTGATTAGCAACAATACAAATCGTTTCCACTTTCTTTTTAATCCAAGTGGTTTAGTATAACATGATATCAAGCCGCGATCGATTACAACTACTACAATCCTCAAGTAGGTAAACATGTGTCGATTCTAATTAACGACCAAAATTGTATTTCAATTTCATAAGGCTAATCATGTCATTTTCGGTTCTAGGCTTCTACAATCCATGTCACTTATCAAACTTCATAACACAAATCACATGATCACTTATAACTTATCATAACATGAAATCTTCAATTACAAAAGTAAAACGAAGATTATACCTCAAATAGCCCAATTATGATCCAAGATCACAAGTCGCTCATAGCAACTTTAGCTCCTCCTTTCGACGTTCCAATCCACTCCAAGCAACCCTTAGAAGCTTAAGAATAACTCATCTTCAAGTTCCAACTTCAAAGTTGAATAACCCTTTAGGTTTTCGCCTTGCGACTAATACGAAAACATCATTTTTCCGGGATCTTTCTATTGAGAAACACTTACAATACCCTTAGGTACCTTGGTTTAAAGTGGGGGAATTATTGGACAACAATTGAAGTTTTTCTCTTCTTGAACCCTCAAATGAGAGCTCATGAGTTTCTTCAAACATTTCTTGAAAAAATGACTAAGTGTGGGAACTAGTCATCCTACTAGTAAGCTTATATAACACAAGGAAGGGTTATGATTAAAACAAATGGGTGGCTTGGATGCATTTCACATGGATCAAGCCCAAATGGCCTTTGACTTAGTCAACTTTGTCAAGCTTCAAGACTAGCAAGACTTGGTCATTTAATTTATGGTCAAATGACCATTCTAACCATGACAATTTCGTCCATGACCAAAAGGGGGGGTGACCCGTGTCGCCCTCCCGTTCGTCGCAATATTTCATTTTCCGACAAATTCCAAAATTCCGATAAATTTTTACTCGTCTCAAATCTTACCATTTGAGTTCTTACGTACGTTCTTAGAAACGTATCCTGGAACTTCCGGGGTGTAACAAATTTAGTTTAGCAGAATAATTTAAGACTCATATTTAAGTTTTAATAATATTTTGCTTAAGTTTTCATGTAATTGGAACTACGTGTGACCTGATTCCCTTGGCGGGATACGTAGGCGGCCATATCGGCTTCGGTCCCACTTTTAGAAAAATCTTAATCCTCTTTTGCTTGTAATTGGAACTACGTTTGACCTGATTCCCTTGGCGGGATACGTAGGCGGCCATATCGGCTTCAGTCTACCTTTAAAAATTCCAGCTTTACCCAATTTCGCTTGCAATGAACTACGTCATGACCTGATGCCCTCGTGGGATACGTAAGCGGCCTAAATCGGCTTCGGTCACACAATTAAAAAAAATTCCTTTCATTTTGGAAATCTCCAAAATACACATTTTCGGCATGATAGACAAGCAATCCCATTGAGACCCGCTTTAGGCCAAACGCCTTTGCATATTCAAAACTAGGACCATTAGTAGCTAACTATGACAGAAAACCAGACAGGGGTTGCAGGTCCAAACAGACCAGGCACGCAAATGTCAAGGATCAAAGCTGCAAAGTCAATACGAATCGACCACCCCCAAACTCACAAGTTTTCTTTGAGCACATGTTTTTCACATAGCATAAGCAGAGAAGACAACATTCGCATCATTCAGCAAGTCCGCGCAGAGACGACATCAGCGCTCGCAGCATTCAACAAACATTCACAACATCCAGCAAGTCCGTGCAGACACTACATCAGCATTCGCAGCATTCACAACATCCAGCAAGTCCATGCAGAGACTACATCAACACTAGCAACATTCAGCAAGCATTCACAACATCCAACAAGTCCATGCAGAGGATACATCAGCATTCGCAGCATTCAGCAAGCACTCGCAACATCCAGCAAATCCGTGCAGAGATGACATCAGCATTTACAACATTCATTATTCACAACATTCAGCACGTCTGGGCATGAACGACATCATCATTCGCATCATTCACCACATCTCAACATTTACAACATCACATCAACAACGTCGACATTGCATTACACAAGACAATATTCTTACCCACCTGATCACATTTTTATATCCATGCTTTATTACTTTTTCTTAGCAGTTATGCACTAACTTCTCTTGAGTTTTAGCCTACATGATCCTCAATTTACAGGAGCAGTTGCAACACGTCTATGCAAAGACGACATATCCGCATTCGCAATGTCAACATGTCCACACAAAGATGACATCTCAGCATTGACAACACCACACCATCAACAACACACAACCCAAGATAACATCTCTACTCTCAGAATTATATTGCTTATATATTCATGATTTATCATTTTTTTGCCTTGACAATTATGCACTAACCTTTTCTTGAGCTTTAGCATGCAGGAGCAGGAGCGCATATTGGATTTTCTCTTCAATGACGGGACAATTTGTTGAAATGGTCGATCTTTCCAACAAAGCGGCGGCCTCGAGCGTCGATCTACTCTCCAATAACCCAGTGTCATCGTAATTCAACACTGGGACAATTTTTAAATCCGCATCAGCCCGCCTTTAGTGTTTTACCACGGTAGCCCAGTGTCGTCATAACTCGACACTGAGATAAATTTTGAGCTCGCGATAGCCCAGTGTCGTCATAACTCGACACTGGGACAAATGTTGAGCCCGCGATAGCCCAGTGTCGTCATAACTCAACACTGGGACAAATGTTGAGCCCGCGGTAGCCCAGTGTCGTCATAATTCGACACTAGGACAATTTTTGAATTCGCGTCAGCCTTGTCTCAATTGTCCAGCATTTTTAATTCTGAGGATCGAGGCAAAATTGTATATAAGTCAACGTCTTTGTCCGAAAACTCTTTCATCGTCTTCGGTAAAAGAGAGACAAGTTGTTGACACTCAATTTTGACACTATCTTCCGATTATTATTCGTAAAATTAGACAATTTTCCAATTCTTAATTTAATGCCGCAAAAACCATTTTTTATAATTTTTATAACATTAACAACGTGCATAAATAAGCGATTTAATAATGACATCGTGTTTACGTAGAGTATTAAGCACTTTGAGTCTCACGTCCGCATTCGTTTTTCATAAATATTATTCATAATTTAAGCCCTATTCTATTTTCATTAATTCTTAATAATTTTAATAATACTAAATACATAAATAAATAAACAATTTAATAATGGCGTCGCATCAAGCATTCCATAAAATTATATTTACATTTATTAATACCCAAAGCAATTTCATAATTATTATTTGCAATTTAAACCCCTCATTAATTTAATTTTAATTTAACATCGCAAAGTATGCATAATAAATAAGATTTTAATAACGACATCGCTTTATAAAGCATTGAACACTAATTAAATAGCACGCCCGCATTTATTATTGTAATAATTTAAATCCAAGCTAAAACTAATAAAGCACCTAAAGTCATATTAAAATAATTTAATAATAACTTAAACCCCATTTAATAAATAATTAAAATTAATACCTAAAATCTACCCAACATACACATCCCAACTTTATTTTTCGTCCAAAGCCCATTAATTCGCAGCCCAACCCGCACGGCCCAACACCCATAAGCCCGAATCGCTCAACCTTCTTCAACAAAGCCTACAACCCTTTAGGTATTATTATCCCTTCCAAAACAAAAACGCAGACAAAAGAACCCTAAGCCTAACACCCAAAGCCGCCGCACGTATACCCGCCCCAAGATTTTGTCTGGTTTGAATTTTAGTTTATATTTGCAACTGCGATTGTTGAGGTGTTTAGGCCTATCTTGGCATTTCTTGTGTATTCAGACATAATAGTTGTTGTTTGGATTTATGGGATGGAGCGAGTCGTGTTATTTATATCCATTTAGTCTATGGTCATTGTAAGTACTATAGTTGTGCTCATCATGTTAAAATAGCCCAAAATATAAATAAATTCTTGAAGTTAAAGCTGGTCTAATGTTTAGTTGAGATATGAATAATTGCACTAAATCTGTTGTTGGAACAACCTCAGTTTGAATATCTCTGTCCACCAAGTTGTTCACGCATATATTCTTCCCGTTTAAATGTTTAGATAACTCCACACTATCTTGTAAAGTATTTGGGTATCACTTGCATTAAGCATGTTGCATGACTTGAACCAGTCTAGGCTATATTAATCTATAATTATATTCTACACTCGACTTACAACCATGTTTCATATAGTCAGCATATACAAGTGTAATCTAATGTTGAAATTGTTTAATTGAATGAGAAGTGTCTTCAATTCTTACCTAGTTGTATACATGTCTTTTTTTTTGTTGACGAAGGAATCGCAGCCGCTACTCTTTCGAGTGCGCACAGGGTAAACCCCGGGCTGACGCAATAACCTGCAAACCACGTCAGTCGATTAACCACACTTGGCGAGCCATGCGTGACAGGCTCAACCAAGATGGTTTATGCAGGAGATCGAACTCGTGACCTTGCGGTCCCGCGCTCTACTGCTACACCAACTTGGCTACCCTTGCGGGTCAGTTGTATACATGTCTAAACTGCTTGTTAGGAGTATGTATTATCCTATTTTGCTTAATGTACCTCTCCCCTGATTTTCCATATTTTTAGATATGTCACAAACAATATGAAAGCTTCGATATGTATCAAATGTATATCATACGTGTCCTGTGTGTCCTGTGTGTCCTGTGTGTCCTCAAAGCATGCTAGGAATCCTTGAACCATTTATGTATATTCCCTTTGTCCCGATGTGCATTAATTGGGGGCTTAGTGTGCACTAAAGATTTGAGCATATACTAATTCTTATCTTTTTTTTTTTACATGAAATATATTGGATCAAAAAATGAAGAGTCTCATGGCGAGACTCATCACGAGCCACACTGCATGAATGCCCGTATATGTGCATCCGCATTCGCATTCCTGCCTCAACACTCCTAAGACAAAATAGGACAAGATGACGTCGTCATCCATCTCAACTCCTTTTACTCTCTTAATCTTCTCGCCTCATTCATGTCTTTTATTATATTGTTTGTAATTCTATTATTTAACTTTGTAATTAATAGGAGACATAGAACCATTAACCTTTGAATAAATAAATTGAGCAGGTAGTTTTAAAATCAGAAATGCACTTCTAAATTACTTATTTTAGGGCTTGACATGCATGTCTAAACTTTTGCCTAACAATTAAATTTACATATCTAATCATGAAATTTAGGCATAGTTTCTTCTCAATTGTGAAATTAAGTATTTTTATGCATCGCGCCATACTTACGTTAATCAAGATTAAGTTAGCAAGTAATATATGCATTTAGTCAACACATCAACTTTGCATTATTTTATAAATGCATGTATATTTTTGTAGCATTAGTCTTATAATTCTTTTATGAAAAAATGCATTCTTTATAAAACATTTGCAGCATCTTTTAAAACATGCATTTTTCTCTAACATAATAATCAACCTAGGTTTGACAGAACAACCGTAAGTTAGCGGATCTTAGAGGGTGCCTAATTCATTCCCTCTAGATTAATAAAGAACCCTACTTACTCAGAAACTCACACTAGTTTTGCAGACCATTAAAATGAAGTTAATGTTGACTTTGAACTAGTTGACATTTAGGTGTCCTAATTCACCAAAACTAATTAGGTGGCGACTCCGCGAACCCTTTTAGCACTTTAACAGCCTTTTAGCATTTTTAGCAACTCCTTTAGCATTATATTTTATTTTCTAACATTTTAAAGTCGCGATCGAAAAAAAGCGTGACATATTATATATTAATACTCTAATACCATCCATTATATATTAATACAGTCCAATATAAAAATTAGCTGGAAGAGAATATTTTTAGCTAAAAAATTGATGCAATAGATGAAATGAGAGCTAATATAAATATAGTAATTTTCAAATACATCAAGGCATTTAAAACTTTTCCCCGTAATTCTAAGCCCTGATTAGAGAAATTGCAACCTTTCTAACGAGGGAATTGACTACCGCCGGCACAGCTCACCGGAAGTGGTCGACCTGTATTTCAACAAGGTGAAGTAGAGTGCAGTCTTCTCTCATATTTTCTGAAGAAAACCCAAGTTTCACTCACCTTAAATCCGGCCTAATCATACTCACAACTCACCGTCTTATATGGGCTCAAGAATCCACCACATCCCCCCCCACCCCCCCACCCTATTGCCATTTTCATCCATCACACACATCGTTTCTGTCAAGAAATCGACAAAGTCAATGTTTGCAAGTCCAAGATTTCGATTTCAGGCATCATTAGGCGAAAAGGGTACGAAAGGGATGGTGGTGATTACTTTGATACTTAGGGGGAAGGGGATATAGATTCTTTCTTGGAGAAAGAGGGGTTGTGAAGATGGGGTGAAATCTGGGGGTGAGGGTTCGGGTGGTGATGGAGGGTTGGCGGTGAGGATGCCGGTTGTTGGGGTATCTGGGATATTGAGGAAAGAGCAGGAAATGTGGGAGAATACTGATAAGAGCTTGCAGGATGCTTTTCAGGATTTGAATGCTCTCATGGTATGGTTAAAGTTTGTATCTTTTATCTATTTGGTTATTTTATGTGAAGACTTGGGTATTGGTGAATATGTTACAATTGGGTGCAATAAGCTTTAAAATGTGATTGTCTCTGCACGGAAAGAACTCTTTTTTTTTTTGGTTGATAGGTATAAATGGAAAGAACCTCTAGTGTTACATGTTCGAACATAAGCAATATCGTCTGTGTAAAATTTGGTTTTCAATTATAACAATGTAGCAAGTAGTGACTAAGATTTCTTTGGAAGTGGGAACATATAGTGGAATTTAACCATAAAAAAGAAAGAAAGAATAAGATACAGTGGATGTTCATGAATTCATGTCAGAGTGTACTTCATGTTAAGTAATTGACATTGATGTCAAAATAGAGGAGGAAGAAAGTCTGAGAGTACTTGTCAGTCTAGTGATTGAATGGACTAAGTTCTTATAGTAACACCCAGATATTAGGGTTACACGTATAATTGACTATACTACATTTCTAACTTAACAGTCGGCTTATCGATTTTATACTATATTTAGGGGCTTCTCTTTTTCAGCTGCATTGCACTGCCGCATAAACAATGGATCCGCTGGGCTGGATGAGCAACCTTCTATCTGGCCTCTATACTATATTTACTTTGTTTTGGCTAAGTGAATATTCTAGGAGTTCTAGTAACTCTATGTATGCAAATCGATCTTTTTGGTAGATAACTTTAGTTTGTTACCTGCACCTGTCTCTGCTATCGATTGATATAATAGTCATATATTAATACAGGGTAAGGCTAAAGAAATGGTGATGCTAGCGGAGAAAATGAGTGCAAAGCTTCTCTCTGGCTCAACAAGTCAGGCCACTGGCACAAATGATGAGGAGATTGGAACCAAAGAAGAGATGCAAGAATTGCTATTAAGCGTTGGTATTGTGTCTCCTGTTACTAAAGAATCTGCTGGTGCGTTGTATCATCAACAATTATCTCGGCAGGTATTTTATCCTGGTATCTATGTTAGTAAGTCAGGTTTCTTGTCACTTTTTCGTTCTTTCAACCTTTTTGACACTGTAGTCCAACCTTTTGTGGGGCCAGTGGTGAGGCATGTGTAGAAGAAAGCTGATTTATAAGTTCTTTTTCTTTGTTATTCTTGTTTAGGAAATAAATATTTATTTAAGGCTTTATAGCTTGTATACGAGCAAGCTTTTGCCCTTTTTTAAATGAAATTTATTGTACTTTACAAAAAAAGGAAATAAAATATTTTTAATTGCCGTGTGATCTTGCAAACGTTTTCATTTCAGTAAATATGCAAACATAACAATTTTGTACTTAGTTGGCAGATTTTGCGAAAATTCCACTGGAGAGAGCTGGAGGAATGATTAATCTCATTGACATCTATTGCCCTTTCAACCGGGCTCGTGGAACAGGTCATCTTGTTAATTTTTTCCTTTTCCTTTTCTTATTGACTGTTAAATCTTCAAATCAAAAGTCCGTCACTTTAGTTTCTTGATAGTTTCTTCTTCATTCTTTTGGCAGTGTCATTACAGGCTGTTATAACTTTTTTATTGCGATTTTACAGAATTGATCTCACCTGACGATTTGCTTTGTGCGTGTTCTCTCTGGGAGAAATTTGACCTGTATGCTCCCTTTTTTCCCTACATGCACACACACATATACATATCTGCATCTACATTCATCCTTGAACTAGTTCTCAACTATAATGTATATGTAACTTGGGAATCGTTTCGACCACTTCCTTGCCTCAAAGAAAAAGGAAATAACACTTCACTTTTACAGACCAGTTATGCTTCGGAAGTTTGATAGTGGTGTCATGGTCATCCAGAGCAATAATCACAGTGATGATGAGGTAAAACATTTATATTGGCTTTACTGTTTGAGCATCTCCATTTTCCAATAGAATTCTTGCTTTTTTTGGGTCTTCTCTATTCTCCCTTATTACTTCCTATATTGTGTTTCTTGAACTTATTGCAAGGGTCTGTAATCTTCTAAGTAATTCTTCGCCTTGATATTGTTCTCCCTCTTTTTATTGGGGTCAAACCAAGTTCTTGTGGTTATATCTGTCATCAATTATTCTCCCAAGTAGCAGATGCCTGGTTGTAGTCAATATGTCAATATACAACTTATAAGACATTCAATCCATAGGCAAAGTAGAATTCCTGTAAAAGTATTATTGATGAAGACAATAACTGAATAGGTAAAGTCAAACCAAGTTCTTGTGTTTATATCTGTCATCAATTATTCTCTCATGTAGGAGATGTCTGGTTGTAGTCAAGACTCAAGATACAACTTATTCGATATTTAATCCATAGGAAAAGTAGAATTCCTATAAAAGTTATTGCTGAAGAAGACCATAACTGAATGGATAAACAAGTCTAGTTTACTGTATTAGACTGAGTCGTTGTTGAGAGTGTTGCGTTATATAATATCAAACACGAGGGTCTAATGGCATTTTGAGAGGTATTTATAGGTCTTGGGCCACTCTATGATTGCTTTAAGATTATAGGTTTGATACTTAGAGTTTGGATTTTTTCACATGGTATCAAAGACAACAATCTTGATAGAGATATAAGTTTGCTTCTTCCTACAGATGGGCGGCTTATGCTGCCTATCAAAGGCTATCTTCCAAGCAAAATCTTTCCTTCTCTTCATAAGTTAACAACTTTTGTCCTTCTTGGTAACCACATCAGCAGCACCACTTGAATTTTTCAGTATCCGATCCGCGATGATGCCTTCTTCCCTGACTGTTCCGCTGCACCAACCTTTTCTCAGTCATCATTCTCATGGCACCATTTCATCAGGCCACTATGCTGGCCGTTTTGGAAACTTGTCCGCAGAACTTCTTCTCTTCTTTCTCTGTGGTATCATAGTCAACCTTATAAAAGGGTAGTCTCACACCTGTAACTCCGCATCCAATCGCATGGGTGAACCCCAAAAACTGGAGGATGTTAATGTCCAGCGGCATCTAAAGGGGTATGTAAAGGCCATAGAACATTCTACATTGACTTAGAGTAGAGAGACAGATAGCATGCGGACAGTCTTAAGGAAATAATTGTGCAACCAGGAGAAAGCAAGTTTCATTGAAGTTCTCTTGGCTAAAGGAGCCACCGCTTTGGAATCACTTTCTAAACAGCAATCTCAAGAGTCAGTAACTTATTTACGTGAGCACACTCTAAATAAAAAGAATTAGTAACTTATTCATAATGTAGGATGTAATCGCGACATCACTATATGATCACTTGTGTCATACTGAGATCATAGGTGATGACGGCTTGTTCATACTAAAAAAGATTCCTCAATGAATTCCAAGAGTACCTTTCCTTAACATAACCAAGAGTGCAGCTAACTTTGAGTTAAAAAGAGACTTTTCAATGGTTAATTGAAGTTTGAAATCTGTCCTTTTTTTATTCCTGTTAAATAAATCTGGTGTATAATATAGTTTCCATATCCTTAATGCCCACAATTCTGCTATCAATGCAGATATTTACTAGAATTAGATCTATGGTTACTACACTGGATGCTTTACGAGCAGGGATCACTGCTAGTGATGCTGCAATGACTCTGGGAATTGCTCCAACTATGGCCAAAGAGCACCTTCTCGCAGCTGAGGGCAAAGGTAGATTCTGCAGATTTTAGTTCTTAACTCATAGAAAGTGGTGCTCAAGTTGTGATCATATTTTGCAGGACTTCTATGCAGAGATGTTAGTCCAGACGGATTCCGCTTTTTCGTCAACTTGTTGCAAGAAGTTGATGCTGATAATATATTCTTGTAAGTGACTTGCAGATGCAAACTCTTCTAGTCGACACATATAATGCCGGTCGTATTTCTGTTAGGGATGTAGTTAGTCCTTTGTTTTTGTTTAGGCTTTGATTGAACTATCCTTAATTTCTGATGTTCTGAAACTAGAATTTGAAAATGGGACTAGAGTTGCTTCCAGTAAAGCTAGATTTGAGTTGTTCCCAAACACTGCCTTATGGCACGAAATTGGGAAAATTTAGATTTTAGGTAATTGTGCTTCTGCTGCCAGAGGGACCTTAAGGTTTCCAGTTCTGTTATTGTTCTTGCTATGTTATTAAAAGTTCCTTGACATGGGTACCTGTTGCTTATTGTTATTAGAAGTTCCTTGACATGGGTACCTGTTGTTCATTGTTATTAGAAGTTCCTTGACATGGATACCTGTTATTCAGTGTGTTGTATAATCTGGAAATAGTTGAGAAACTTGTGATAATCCTAGATTGATATGCTGCAGAGTGAAAGATTATGGAATCTTTCATACATGGGTCAAAGCTGTGTCTGCTGCCAGGTTTTCTTCTTGTAACTTCTGCGTTTGCTTTTCAAATTTGTAATGAGAACAGCAATAGAATGATGTTTTTAGCTTGTCACATTTTTAAATTATGATAATTTCCCAGGTGAAATAGAAGAAGCATGATAAAGAACTTCATGCATCAGGATGCTCTTTTAGGGCTAATTTGTTGCTTTAGGTGCCTTGTGGAAATTCATTTACGTCAAAGCTTGAATAGAAATAGGATGAACAGGGGAAAAGATAAGTGCCCTTCCTGCCCCCACTTGAAGAGCCTCAAGGGGATATCAGAAGGTTGGAGGTTTTGCATGTTTGGGTACTCGCGGAACAGGAATTGAGTTGAAATTACATAATTCAGCAATCAGCATGATAAGGACAGTGAAGTCCACATTAGGTGCAGGTACTACAAGGTAAGGCAATATATGGTGGCACCTGATTATAGTTCCTTTACAAAGATATAAATAGTTGATCTACTCTGCATTATGGTTTTATCAGCACAGCAGAATTCCTTCGAGTTGTTAAAGTTTTGCATACAAGGCACGATGATTCTTTACTTGTACATTTGGTAATTGAATCACAAGGAGTTCATTGCAACCTACTAGATCTGTTTAATTGCTTTACCGGGACCCCTTTAGTGTATAATAAATCATCTACTCTTGGATTTGAAGTGTACGATATCTTCTAATAATGTTTGAGGTAGTCACGGATGATAAAAGGCCGAATGATACATGGAGGTATCTGTTAATTTGAGGATGGCAATGGCCAATGGGTTAAGTTTTGCAGGTAACTGCATCGTGTACCTGCCGCTAGGCATAAGACAGTGGCATACCTAATTATACAGATATGATACTGTTGCAACAAGTGAAGCATCTCATGCGTTAAATTGTTATGTGAGAGCACTGAAACCGTTTGGCCTATGGGCATCTGAAACACTTGAATAAAAATACGGCATCTGAAACACTCGTATAAAAACATTCATTGAAAGCAGAAGAGAGGCAAAATCCTAGAAATCATTTGCTTGAATGTTTAATTTGAGAGGTCAGATACATAACAGAAGTGCACTTTGCTGGCCCTCAGACAGATGCACATTCTGTCATTTGATGAATATAGCAGTTGGAATGATGGTGTTTCGACTACATCGAGTCTCAAACAACCTCACAGGAAAGCATGACTCTGGTAGTTACGGATATTTGTAAGGGGTGCTGTTTAAGTTAGAATATTATTTGTTCATGATTGAAAATCAGAGCTAGGGCTCATTCTTTTTTCAAAATGAAACAAGAATTAAAAGAGAATTTCAAGTGTGTATCAAATTCCATCTCAAAAATATTCAATACCTAAAATGACATGATTGTTACAAAAAACGTTTATATTATGGGGAAAAGCTTCCCAAAACCTCTGACAAAACTAGATTTGAAGGGAAAATCTGTTGATAACTAAGAACATACAATCCTATATCTTTGAAGTGTATAAGCGGCAGAAAACTAGAGACTAGAACAATTGGCATGTAAGATAAGATACTCCCTATCAGGTTTAAAATGATAGTTCTCCCCAGAAACCGTCAAAGAGGGATATTTAGATAAGTAAATAAGTGCATTTACAAGATTACATCATCAGCTGTACAAAATGGTATCCATCATCCCACAGCTACTCATGCTGCAAATAACCTGCGCAATATTTTGGTCAAAATGCAGGGATACTATGCTTCTACTGCTGCTGCATCTTCATCTTCAGGATCCACTTCTGCTGCTGAGATCAATGAGGCTGACTGAATCTTCCCAGCATGCTCAAGTCGCATCAGAATTACTCCTCTGGAGAATGGGAAGAATATATTAGATACCAAGTAACATCTGAGATATTGATCAGAAGCCAAAAGTACTTAGTGTACTGTGTTGTTTCTCCATAACACTCATTTTTATGAAGTTAATCAACATAATTCAATCGCAACTGAATTTAAGTGCAACTAAGCTATTTAAGGAGATCTATATGATTTCCATTTGTGAAATAGAGAACATAGAGTGCATCTTGTTTCTCTTCCAGTAGATAAGAGGCGGTACCACAGAGCTAATGTCTAGTTGCTTGAGACTCATGCCAGTTTAGATGATGAAATATTTAATATCTCCAGTTATTTGGATAGGAACTATGGATAGGTAAGGCTGCGTACAATAGACCTTTGTGGTCCGGCCCATGCCCGGACCCCGTGCATAGCGGGAGCTTAGCGAGCTGCCCTTTAACTATAGAATATCAATATCATTATATTTTTTGAGCCAAATTGGTGAAAGGGTGAGATGCCATGGGCCTTTTCCCTCTTGAAGTTCGTTTAAGATATTATTAGTAGTTATTCTCTCTTTTCCATGAAGTAGCTGAGATTTTCTCCTCTTATCATTTTCTAGTTGCGCGATTTACTTCAGTTCTCTATCCCCCATGTTTTCCCACGATCTTGATCTCTATATCTATTCCGCTCCAAATTTGCATTATAATCTATCTCCTTTTTCACATTTCTTATGGGCCGCGTATTCTCATTGGAAAGAAAAAGAGAAAAACATGGTCCTATTCCTCCTAGTCAATTGAGTAACTTCTTAGTTTCCAGCATTATTGGTCTCCTATGCGCAAACCTCTTTTCCGTTTTCTCATGAACTTTTCTGGAGTCTTTTGTTGGCTGAGGTTAAATCAATCAAGTTTTAGCTTTCGAGCAAGCCAACTGACCCAAGCTTTTAGCCTTCTTGAGTTTGAGTTTTGGCAGCGCTCGAGATGGTATCAAGATATAGTCAAATTACATCCCTATGAAAGAACTAAGAACAATAAGACTCCTGGCAGCAGCAACAACAAATAGATCTTTTAGCCTAAGGGCACTAATAAAAAGGTAATCAGCATTCCAAGAATGTACTAATGCAGAAATTGTATACTTGAAAATCAAACTATACCACTACAAGACCAAAGAAGAAGCAATACTTTAAGGCAATGACATACCTCGCATACCGGGACTGTATAGAGATGTCCCGAACTTTTATGCGATTCACAGTTCCACTCTGGCTCACAAGAACAACTTGCTCGTCACTCTCACCATCTTCTGCTTAAAGCATTTCAATTATTTATTGTTACCAAAATATTTGAAGTCCATGTTAGATTTTAAAATATTCAAACTATGCAGAAGAATACAAAGGTACGGTACCTCCAAAGGAGAATCCAACTACGAATACTGCTGCCAGGCGATCTTCAGATGAAAACTGAATAAATGCATCAGAAGTATTATTTGACTAAGCTGGACAAAGAATATAAGAGTTAACCTCCCTCCTTTTCTATGAAGAGAGGATGAGCAGTGATAAGAATTTTTATCTTTGTTTCTACTTTGGCTTATAGCATTATGTTGTACCTTGTAACCAATTAAACCGACTCTATTCAAAGGTGATGTGCGGAATCTGCTCACTGGAACTCGCTTCCCACAACCACTTTCCGACACAAACAGCAGCCATGGGCCATTCATGCTCCTACTTCTGGTACACAGTATATTGGAGATACAGAGTGTTACAAACAAATCTCAGAGTACAACAAAATAAGCCAGCTTTTCAAAATTATTTATGCAAGACATATTGGTATATGAAAAATCATATTTGGGGACCCGATGGTGTTGAAGAAGCATCATAGGGGACAAAATCATTAACAATGAGGGTCTCTCAAGCTAGCATAAAAGGTTACAAGGTGTTGTAATCTAAGTTGAGACGTGCAAAAAGCATAGAAAAGTACCCGTTGGTGCTAATACAGCAAGTAAAGCGTGAACTTAGCAAACAAAGGCACTAATGATGAAAAATAAAAACATATAATGCAAAATAAAAAACTATTAACACACTAATTACTTGGAGAAATGAATTGATTTTTTAAAGTGAAGTATGTGAAGTAAAAACCAAGTTAAAACAGCCTTCAGTTTCTGACTAAAACGTAAAAATGTAGTTTAATTTCTATAAGATTAGTTTTTAAACGAAATTTATAATTATTTATACGTAATCACGAAAGATCATTTCTAACGTTTTATTAATGATTGATATATCATTTGCCAACTAGATTTATTGTCTGGTGTCGTCATCTTAAAGATGAGAGGTTTTATTTGATGTGAGACACAACCGACAATACTTGAGCGAGGATTTCTTCTAGTTAGACGCGTGGTATAGTGGATCCCAATAGTCACTTTACTTATCTATCTGTTCACTCTCGTGCACACTTAAAACATTCTTTCCTTTTTCTGATGAAGAGAAATTCATTAAAAGGCATCAAGAAGATGCAATACTAGCACGTACCCAATTCTTTCCTTCCTTCTTTCTCATATTTTATCAGAGGACAACCCTTTTCCATTTTCTAGAATAAGAATATTAGCGTACCTACACTAAAGTGTAACCTAAGCAAGGGGCTTCACCCGACCTGGTTTTCATTTAACTTCAGGCTTAACCAGAACTCAAGCAAGCCTTAAATAACAATCAAGACAACTAAGATATAGAGAGAGACGAAAGATTACTTTCTTTGATGAACTTCCAAGGTCATGTCCAGCTCCTTCTGCAAAGCATCTGGTATAATGTCCATGCTAGCCACTTTATCCCCCTCTTTTAGTCTCATGGCAACACAGCCTCTAGTATTTCTCCCAACTGCTCTTATCTGAGCAGAAATTAACAGTAAATGAAGGAAAGTAAATTATCAGAAGTCAAGAATAACTCCAGTAACATATTTAGATGTAGAAAAGTATTACCAACGTTCTACCTACTTTATTATGGGAATAAGTCCACAGGAAAATTGGAGTTAGAAAGTGTACACATGTAAGTATGTACCAAAGTAGCAAAACATATAATTTTTCCAAATGAAAGAAAAACGGAAAAGGAAAAGGGGAACCAGATCTCTGAAGACAACTGCAAAACAAATTCCAAACTATACAATGCCTCTTTGTCAGACATTGAAGTTCCATTTTCCCTGAGAAAACAAACTTTCTACACTCTTTGAAACCCGTAAGAGGGCACAGACAAAGCAAGCTGCTAAGTGGTCGATGCTTTATCTGGTAGAGTTGAATAATCTCACTTCAAATTATCTATGTATCGTACAAAAGCTGCAGACATGTAAGACAGGTAGGCGACTCTCTCTCTCCCCTTCTCCCTCTCTCTGCAGTTTCTCAGATTAAGTAATACCCAGTTTGCTGATTAGCATAAGTACAAAAATTACTTGATTCAGATCCTATAATCAATGGCGGATCCAGGATTTCCACACGGGGTTAAAAAGTAATAAAAGCTAAATATAAAAATTAATGTTGTCATTGAGAATCAAACCTAGGATGCTAGAGACAATTTTGAACACCCTAAACCATTTGAGCAAACCTTTGGCATTTGTTTAGGGTGTTCAAAAGTTAATATATTTACATTTTTTGCCGAGGGTGTTCGGGTGAACACTCTGGGCCCCCATTAAATCCGCCCCTGCCTGTAATAGAATCTTATGCCAAGAACAAACTTTTTTTCTGCATGGAGCCAAGTACCAATTAATTTTGTAAGAATCATGAATGAAAACTGAAAACAATGTACCCATGAAATAAAAGAATAAGAGAGTTTACATTTGCACAAGGCGTCAAAATCACCATTCCATTTTGCGACGCCATTGCAACAAAATCATTATTTGAGCAACATTTCACCCATTTTAATTCATCACCTGTGACCTGTCAAATCGAAGTATCAGTCTGAGCTTGCTTAGGAACCAAGAATCCAAATTCAAGGGAAAGAAAACAGCAGACTAACCAATTGAATCGCAATTATTCCTGTACACCTGATAGAGGCAAAGTAGTTCAATGATACTTTTTTGATATATCCATTCACAGTAAGCATCACAAGATACTGATCTCCCGCGAATTCGCTC
Source organism: Przewalskia tangutica (assembly GCA_029844215.1). Classification (NCBI taxonomy): domain Eukaryota; kingdom Viridiplantae; phylum Streptophyta; class Magnoliopsida; order Solanales; family Solanaceae; genus Przewalskia; species Przewalskia tangutica. The sequence goes on from CM056721.1 coordinate 20,056,465, forward strand.
ACAGGAATAATTGAAGTTATTCTCTCGCCATCAGACAAGGACAATATCTGGATCAAGGGAAGAACGAGTAATTAAGAATAAAGGCAACGAGTCAAGCTTTCTCTAGATGGTAAATATAGTACCTGAACTAGAGGAGTGCCGGCAGCAGTGCGGCTGCATTCCGGGATCTTGTAAGCTGGAGCAGAGTACACGGTACCTTTATCGCTGCCAATTAAAATCAACACAAACACTGAAATAAGAACATCCGCATGCCAATCATTGGTAAAATCACTCCCTAACACAGGATTGAAAAATATTTATTGCGGGCTTACAATGATGTAAATAATGAGATAAATGTCGCTCAAACGGTCAAACCAACTCCTCTTTCATAAAATATAAGTTGGGAAAACAAAATTTGTGGGAAAAACTTTATAGATTTTCTCAGTTTCCCAGCATACGGCAGTATGTTGAAAAATCTGAGAAAACGTAGGAAAAAAGTGAACGCAAGATTACCTAAAATAGAGAACTTTGTCATGGGCCCGGCAAACAAGGAAATCAGACATAGCATCATTTACTCGCAATTTACCAACTGATTTACCAATAGTCCCACGATTTTGTAGATTAAATGTGTCAGGTTTCATCCGTTTAACATAGCCCTTCTCGCTAATTGCCTGGACAAATAAGGGCAACAAAAATAAAAACAAAGAGGAGAGAAAAGAAGAGAAACAAAACATTGAAACCTAGACAGCGCGCAGGTTTTACCAGCAGCATTTCTTCATTCGGGATTACATCTATATCTTCAAGCTCACCGCTGTCTGTATCCTCCAACTGTGAACGCCTCGGAGTGAAAAACTTGTTCTTTATTTCAAGTGCTTCTTCTTCAATCAACTGGTTTATATTGCAAAAATCGAAAAGCAAGGAGAAAAATGTCAACTGGCAAGGTAATAGAGTATCACTACATTATATCAGAATGGTATTGTCAAAGGAGGTGAACAATCAGAATATCACTAATACTACCTAACAGAAGCAGCCCCCCCCCCCCTTCCAACCCCTTAAATTGCTGACAAACGAGAATGGAGAAAAGAAGCAATATCCAAGATGAATTAACAGTAAGAGGTAGCTTCTTCAGTTTATTTTATAACCTGGGTATTTCTATTAGATTATTACAAAATTTATGTATGAGTAAAAGGAAAATAAAGTTGATTTCTTGACAAATAACGGTACAATAGACAAACATCAGGCATCTTGATTCTTCAAAGAAAAGAAAAGTTAGAGATCTGATGATTTATACCAAAATGGTAGAACATTAAGCCGGATCTAAGATTGATCAGAAGAAGAAAAACCAGATAAAATAGTTCTCATGAGGATACCTGGAGTATGTGCTTCTTACTAGACAAAAGTTCATCTAACTTGGAAATTTGTGCTCTCAAAGATTTCCCCTCATCGACAAATTTATTTCTCTGCATTATCCATACAGAAACGCAGAATGTCGGATAGTGTTCAATAGCAACTAGCACCCACTAAATTTTAAAATGAGCCTTCATGCCATACCTCGAGTGCTGTAAGCCTTCTCAGGCTTATATCTAATATAGCTTCAGCTTGTTTTTCAGTCAATTCAAATTCTGCAAGAGCAAGTTGATAAGAAATTTTGGCAGCGATTTTCCTGCTGTTTAAAAATTAAAAAAGAAAGGCTAATACAATTTCCAACACACCTGTCCAACACAAGTACACAACTATGAGCAGGTGATAGTGAAAATCAAGCAACATAAGGTATGTGTCAGTGATAGTGTTACCTTTTCTCAAGCTGGAAGTTGCGAGTGCATGGCTTGATGCTTTTCTGATTGTATTGATGACCTCATCCAAGTTATCAAGTCCAATTATAATACCCTTAAATCGCAACAAAGAGGGAGAGAGAGAGAGAGAGAGAGGATGTCAGCAGCTTTATTCATAAATTCAGCAAAGTTTAACTTGAGAGTTGAGCTATGCCCGAAACTTCTAAAGATAAAAGAGATCCTAATTACTAATATGCCTTATGGAGGTACAAAACAAATCATTAGACGTATAAAATACTCTAGATGACTTGATGGAAACAAGATACACCTATTTGCACGTGCCAAAGACATACTGCTTTTTTGAGAGAAATGTAATTGAAACTACTCATATGTGTCCAATTAATGACAATTCTAACCTAAAATCCTTAAGCCCTTCTAAGTTCTAATATTGTGATCCTAGCATTCTAAAGTGTTATAAACATGCTCTCCCAAAGTCAGGGTGCAAACCAACTTGAGTTTATTTATTTAAAGCATGAAAAAGAGAAGTAAATAGTCAGAGGAAAGGTTGCTTGAAAACCTGTCAGAAGATCGCCTAAATGTCCTTGAGACAGAGAATAAAAGGGCAGCACGGTGCACAAAACTCCCGCTATGCGCGGGGTCCGGGGAAGGGCCAGACCACAAGGGTCTATAGTACGCAGCCTTACCCTGCATTTCTGCAAGAGGCCTTACCCTTGCGACAGAGAATCTCAACAAAAAATTTCAATGCCAAACTTTCACAGGAAAATTTGCTGCCAGAACAGTGGTCGGCAAGAGGCAGACGGCAGTATCGTCTAAACTGTCACAGGTAAGGAGGTATGGCACTGCCAGAACAGTGATCAGATATACGCGACCCATCAAACGGTTACTGGAAAAAGAGACTGTCACAGGGAAGGAAATTATGGGATAGAAAAGAACTTTTGCCTGGTAACTGGTGTAAGCCTGCCTGCTAGTTGGCAGAACCTATTTAGGTCTCTTTTAAGATAGTAGAGGCTCAGATACCATGTAGAGAAATAAGAAAAGCGAATTACCATAAAGATAAAATGGAGAATACTTGACACACCTATTCATAGGTGTCAAACACAATACTCATATGATATTTTCCAATCTGAGACAATATCTAATTTAAGAACTTCACTCTTCTAGTATTTTAATTTTAACATTGTAAGACTTCTGGGTAAAAAAGGACAAACTAAAACTAACGACTTATTTCTAACATACCTCAACAATATGGTTTCTTTCTTGTGCCTGTGAAAGTTTAAACTTAGCCCGCCTTTCAACAACAGAACATCTAAACTCCAAAAACGCCTGCAAGATACAAAAAGGTATAACAATTAATGCATGATGATACAAGTCAAAGATAAACCTTAACTGAAACTATCAAGGGACATCAAATAAATAATAGAATATTCAGATACCAGCGACATGATTTATGTGAAATATATCAATTTTAAAAAGAAAGAAGGAAACAAAAGGAGAAAAACAAAAATGATTACAGAAAAAGCAATACTTACATATTTTCATACTAAGCATAGTTTTAAATGGAAACTGAAATTATATGCATACAGAGCATTTGTCATATAGAAAAAATTGGTCACCTGGAGCAATTCCTTTAACCCCATCAGCTTTGGTTGACCATTGAGAATACTGAAGAAATGTTGAGTGATAACTAGTTAAGTAGAGCTATGAAACAAGTATCGATGGCAGTGAGCGAAGTAGAGTTCAATACAGTCGAGCAACATATGGGGAGAACTAAAATAGACATCAAGGACTTTTTAACCTCGTAAGCTGAAAAAGCAGCAGTAGACATATACTATTTAATAATGTCAAATTTTGAGAACTCAGCTGCAACCGACTTCATTTCATGTGCCAAAGAGGCATAATATGCAATAAGTATCAGCTTAATTATTAAAAGGGGCATCTTCAGCCAACTCTTGCTATAGAGGACAAATAAATATAAGTACAGTCGATACTTGATGAGTCAAATACCATGACCAATCCACATGAACTCAAGTTGCAACATTAGATGATTACATTATGGTTCAGAACACCAATAGATTTACTGCATTATAATTGTTTCCAGTTGAAAGAATCATCATATCATATAGTTAAAAAGGGCAAATACAACTTCTAAATCAAGTTCTCGTTTTTTCATGGATAGAAATTTTCATTCATGCAAATATGTCCAGAGAAAAAAGATAAATCTACTTCTGCTCGAAGAAAAATATGTCCAAACACCATTACTTGTGTTGATAAAAGTGATAAAAGATAGAAAGAGACAGGAAGACTTTTGCTTTTTGGATGTAACTTTCTCAGCACCATCTAAGTGCTGAAGACATCAGCAAAATTGGCCATTATCATTTCCAAAAAAATATATATATAAGGCAATGAAAACAGAAATCAAGAGGCGGAAAGCTATTATTACACTTCTTGAAGAACAACTTTCAACACCTCTGATATAGATATCATAGGACTTTGGGGCAGTCTATCGGAAAAACGCCTCTAGCATGCAATTGGTTGCTGCAGGGGGCACTACAGGGGCTAGCTTTTGGGGTTGAGTTGGGCCCAAGATCCATTCTTTACACAAACAAAGTATATAGCTTCTTAAAGTGGGTGATAGTCACTTACCCGACCATGTTGCAACTAAAACTGGATTGCAGAGCAGTAAGACGGTAAAGATTGTTCAACACGATGGCTGGATCTGACCCTCTTTTAAGCTGGAAAGCAATTGGAAAAGCTAAAAGATCAATCAGTGCTAAACTTTAATACATATAAAAGCACATATTCAATCATTACCAATGAGCCATTGAATATGATGATGACATGGACAAATTGGGGAAATGGGGAATATTAGTTTTTTCACTACCTCAATGACTACACGCATTCCTGATCGATCACTCTCATCACGGATATCACTTACTCCTTCCAAAGTCTGGCAAGAAAGGTAACCAAAACATCAGGTGCTGTGGTTCAACTATTGACCAAATCAAGATATCAGAGAAACTTCAGAATATAAGAACATGTACCAGTAAAGCTGCATGTATTACTAATTAAGATTACGAACTTGAAGGAAGCTGCTGAAACTACATATTTAGGCACTATGGAAAGAAGGGAGCTCATGTTTATAGAACGTTACAATTACAATAAGATCTCAAAATTTTGAGTGGTGTCAGAGTTTTAGAACCAACGCAACAACACTCCAAAATCAGTATATATCAAGTGGAGATGGTCTGAATTTGATATACATCAGTGAAGGAGCTCCTTTACACCGGATGGAAAAAATTAGCAGACAACAAAAACATGAAAAGCAACACCAACTACTATATACAACAACTACTACTACTACGCCTCATCCCAAACAAGTTGGGGTTGGCTATTTGAACCCCCATTGACCATGTTTCCTTGTTTAAGCAAACACCAGCTACTACATAGCTTATTAATTTATGTAGACTGTCCACAGTAATAACCATACGAAAATGTAACCATTAGGCGCTTTGGAAATCTAAAAAGCCTTCAATGGAATTTATGTTCCATCACATTTCTGCATGAGACTGCTAAAACATTTACCTTGAACTTTCTGTTGGCTGTTTTCTCCCTTACATTTTCAAGTATCCCTTCGCCGAAGGCAAAAGTTGTTGTATACAGAACAGACAGTAAATTTCCAATTTCCTAGTCCTATTTGCCCCCTTAATCCTAGAGTTCAAAACACGCTGTCTGCATTTTCCGGACCACATCATCAACAGAACAATTTCATACATAAATTTGTACAAGGAAGTGGCATACAGAGGATGGACAGAGACCAGATAAGCACAATAAGTGACATCTAGGTGACCATGTAGGCCCACTGCATGGTATCGTTGTGACCACGGCAGCAAGCATCTCAGCAGACCTAGATGTTGGGGTTAGAGAGAGTTGTTTGAGGCTTTGTGACTTTGTCTATAGGAAAAGTCTTCCATATCCATTTAGAAAAACCAAAAATCTCTACTTAGCGTTGAATTATTATGTGCACAGATAAAACAGGCAATATCATTTTGTTCAAATCAAATAGCAAGACATGTCAGAGAGGAAAAGGATATCAAGACAATAAGGGTGCATAAGAAAAACACAACATTTCTTTTTCTTCTAAAAGAAGGGATCAGACACTTAATAATATAAGTTTCTCATCAGAGTAAAGTATATCAGTAAGTGTGCCTTTCCTTCTTACACAAAGAGACAGGTAATAAGTGGAGAGGGCCAACAATAATAGAAGCCACTAACCAAAGTAACATATTGAGTATTTGTTCCCTTCTTTCAGAAGGAGCTTGGTATTTAAGTGGGAGAAGGGTAGAGAGGCAGGCTCATTTGTCCCAAGTTTCGAGCATGTGAGCCAACTGCGGTTGCACAAACTAATAGCCTATTTGGGAAGCCAAAAGTGTATTTTTTTAAGTAGGTGCCTATTTTAGAAAGTTGAGGTGTTCGGCAAAGCTTATAGGAAAAAATAAGTGCTTTTGAGTAGTAGCAAAAGATGTTTTTCAGAAGTTGAAAAAGTAGTTTTCCCCAAAAAGCACTTTTGAAATCTTGGCCAAGCGCAAATTGTTGCTCTAATACTGGCAAAAAAAGTGTTTTCCCATGATTAGTCAAACACAAACTACTATTCTCCGAAAGTATGTTTTCACTTTTTGCAAAGCACTTCTAGCAAACAACACTTTCCAAAATAAGCTGATTTTGGAAGCTTGGCCAAACATGCGATTACTCACAGGAAAAGTCTAGTTTAAAAACAAAAATACACGTTACTCTTCAGAAAGGTACCTTATTTTCCACAAGATCAGCAATTTTCTCAACAAGGGACGCTTTGTTTGTTTGATAAGGAATCTGTTTCATTTATAAGAAGCAAACATTAACCCAGATTAATATTTCAAACAAAATCCACTTCTAACGTAAATATACTGAAAAATCAGAGATAAGAACCTCTTGGATAATTATTGCAGCACGTTTTGTCTTGGAATCGAGTTCAATATCAGTCTTCCCTCGAATTACTACTCGTCCTCTTCCAGTCCTATATGCTTCCAAAATTCTTAACAGAAAGAATACAATTGGTCACACTGTTCAATCTTGCATAAATCAAAGACCAAATACTTTATTTTTCCAGGGGTCTAAATCTTCCTAATGGAAGGAGACAAAAGAAAATCTCTAGGAAGACGGACTCCCGCAAAACAAGAAAAAACACAGTGGCGTGGAAATGCACCTCAAACTCTTACGACCCAAGAGGAGAGAACAATCAGGTCATCAAATTTTATCACTAGCTCAGAAAAGGATGATATTTCAAGAAGTATATCGCTATCAAAACATTGAAAAATCAGCAGAAGCGCCATGGACAAAGCAACTGATATAAACTAAGGGTGTGTTCAGTATGGAGGAAAACATTTCTGGGGGTGGTGGAGGGGGTGGGGTGGTGGAGGGGGTGAGGTGGTGGGGGTGGGCTGATATTTTCCGAAAAAATGTTTTCGACTAACCAACAGATACCGAACGCACCCCAAGAGTTTCTAACAAAAGGACTACCAAACCAAATGACCTTTTTTTACAAGTACATCTAGGCTCATTCCTTTCCACTGGCTAGCCACACAATTACCAAACATCTGTGGATAAATTTATTTTTTAACACTTCCAAATAAAGGGCATAGGGAACGATCAAAGCGATTTTCTAGCTGAGTAGATGCTTTAAACACTATCACATCCTAGCCAATCATAAATTGTTAAAAGAAACATAAAAGCTAGATGGTAAAACTGACTATATTTGGCAGGGCATGCCACATATTTATCATGTTAAACTACATAAACAACTACCACAAGAACCTATTCCCAAATATGACAAACTAAAGACCAGGGACTGGATACATCTAAGACCCATTTATGCATTACACAGACATGCATCAATGTTCACAATTGTGCTATCCGCCAAAACAGCAGTCACATGTCTGAAGGCTTAGAGAGGATCTTCTAAGAAACTGCCACAATAAGGGGATTTTAAGTAGTAGTAAGCTCATCCGCAAGTACAAAAACCAACACTTCACCTGCTTATGTACAGTGATTGTGCGCAGCATTTAAGACTCTATGTTATGTTCTCTTCCATATGAGTGAGTGGCAAGTGGGAAAGAGAAAGACGTAGGAGATGAGAACACCTACCCAATGTTGCCCATAATTATTCCGCCAGTTGGGAAGTCAGGACCAGGCATGTACTCCAACAGTTCTTGTAGCTAGATAAGGGATACAAGAAGACAATCATCACAAACTTTTTACAATTAAGTATATGAAAGCTCTGATGTATAAACAATGATCTAAAACTCGGAGATGATTCCAATTTCAACAGTCAACCAAACCACCAAAAAGGAATGGCACACAAAATAGATAACTTAGAAACAATTTGGATAAAGACGGTTTGCATATCACAAAATTCAGTTATAAATATTAAAATTGCAACACATAAAAGCTCCTAGTATGTGAATCGACTACAAGATAGATAATGAATATATACAGAATCCTCAAGGCAATAATTTCACTCATGAACTACATGGAAAAACAACAAATCAAGATGTATAAAATCAGAACCTTTGTTGGAAGTCGTACAAATGTAGCATTTGGCACCCAAAAACATTGCCAACAAACTGTGCTTTTTGTTTCAAAAGGTAATGGTTGTGAAGTTAATGACAACGGTAATAACACAATAACCAAACATGGGAACTAATATAAAATTGGTATAAGAAATTAAGAATAGGAAACAAACATTTGGAACACTTGTATACTCTTTTTTTTGCATTACAAAGAAAAGTAAAACATGATTTCACATAAAAAAGTAAGGAGAAGGCAAGAGGATATATCCATAATCCATGAGCATGTCTCAAGAGGTATATGTCTACCGTGGCTTCTGGATTACGAATCAGTGCAGATAGCGCATCCACGAGCTCCCCAAGATTATGAGGGGGAATATTGGTAGCCATACCAACCTGAAAACAGCAGAGTACAAATAAAACTTATCGCATTCAGAAACACTTCGGAAATTCAGTTGCCCACTGCAAAAAGGACATTAGAACATGGGGCATAAAAGATACTTTTTTAAAAACTAAACAAGTAAACAAAGAAGGACATAAATGATACTAAATAGCTAACAAGAGAGTCAATGGTTCACCGCAATCCCAGAAGCACCATTTAACAACAAGTTTGGAATACGAGCAGGAAGTAGCGATGGTTCTTTCTGAGAGTTGTCGAAATTTGGGACATAATCTACCTGCAACACATCAACCATAGTGTAAAGAAACCTAATACATAGCATCCATCCATTGTAACTTATTACACATTTTAAAGGAGGGAAACTGACTGTGTTCTGCTCCAGGTCTGCTAATAGCATGGCCTCCGTGAGTGCCTGAGAAAGAAAATGATGAGCTTAATACATATTTTTTTAGCTAAAGGTAACTGTATATTCACACAAACTCATCATTCAAAAATGATGAGGTGGGCAATTGTTATCTTCCACACAAATAATTTACAGTTGTCCTATGAAATCAACTAAAGCTTCTACTTCCCCCACCAAATCTTGTTTACACCAAAAATAAAGTAAGCTAAGACATTTCATCTAGGTCTGATGAGCCTAATATATTTCTAAAAGAATGTTAAAGAAATTGTAACGACAAGACAATTCATGCGCTATTATTTTCCACAAGGAAGTAATATCAATAATTTAAAAGAATAACCCGGAAAAGAAAACATAAGCCAAAAAACTAATTACTAATGTGATGTGCATTTATTAAGATTCTTCAGACGTAAAAAATATGCAGGTTCCGAACATCAGTTTCACTATGACATAAAGAAAACTGCAACTCTTTTGAGAAGGAAAACTGCAACTTCCTTAGGGAAAACAGAATAAAGAGAGCAAATAAGATATCAATGTTATGATAACACTTGCATCTGAACTATATGCTCATATAGCTGAATTTATCAAAATTTATGGCTATTCTGAACGGCGATAGAACCTATACATCTGACTAGATTCAAGAAAGGATAGGAGATCCTAGTTTTTATTGTCCACCGCTATCAAATACGGTCTATGCATTAGTCTCATTTGTAAATACGAGTTGCCTTTAGGATTTGAATCTTAGAAGCAACAATTTTCAGTAGGCTAACGCAACCAAATATTCAGAAACCACATAAAAGCTGAGTTAAACCTACTTCCAGTCGGCATTCAGTGTACCGCATGGCTGCAGGAGGATCTGCATCAATTGAACCAAAGTTTCCATGCCCTCGAATGAGTGGAGACCGCAAGGAAAAATCCTGGAAAACATTATACTATAAAAACTTACAACAGAACTAAATAATACCCAGTAGCCAAGCACACTGCAAAACGTAGAGCAGAAAGAATACAGACCAATTTTTATATACGGTAAATAATTTTATTAATGAAAGGGAAATCCCCATATACAAGCAGTATACCAAAAAGTAGAGAAACCTAAACCAAAATATGGTTCTCTACAAAGGTCACCCAATCATCTATACAAACAGGGGCCTCATGGGTACACCCAAAAGAAACTAGAGCCAAGAGGATACTCCTCACATGTACAAAATCATTTTCCTCTCCCTCCAAACTAACCACATAACTGCTAGTGGAATTACATCACATGCCTTGTGTCTTCTTCTCCTTCTGAAAGCCCAGCTATACATTACCTCCTTTAATGTTCTCGGTATAACCCGCTGTATTCCAAATAGTTCAGGACCTCCACCACAGAAACGTAGCTATTTGACAATGTAATAGTAAGTGGTCCACGTCTTCTACCGAACATTTACACATATAACATGTTACACCCCGTAAGTTAAGACGATAGTTAAGAACGTCATTAAGGAAATTAATATGTTTAAGGATGTGATTTCGGAAAATTTTGGTTACAACGAGCGGGACAATGTAAATTGAAAATGATAGTTATATATATATATATATATATATATTCCCGTTATGGATTAGTAACGTATTATATAAGTTACAACAACGAGGATACGGGGTCTTGTAGAATTTTGGGATTTAAAAAGAAATGGGATATAAGTTTAGTTAATTATGGGAAATGGGACCCAACTGCAAATAAGTTTCCAGGTTTTAAATTAGACCTTGCAAGCTTTCATCTCCCATTTTTTTTCTTTTGTCTAAATCAAGTAACCCATGTCATTTCTCTCTTCTCCCTTCCCTTCTCCCACAGATTCTTACTTGATTTCCATAGCCAAGGATTGAAGTTTTTTTATCCCCATTCTTCCTAGATTAATTCCTCCATAATTCTAAGCCAAGTTTTTAACACCCAAAACAGTGGCAAAACTGCCCACTGTTACCGTGAGTTTAGCCCAGAAAATTCAAAAAAATTGGACGAAGTTTTGGCAAGAAAAACATGTTAGAATGATGGGTTAACATTGTAGAAGGATTGCATGTCAATTTGGAGTGGAAAGAGGTGAGAAATTGGGGCAAAAATCAACGAAACAATGGAGAAAAATCGGCTGGGCAGTGAGAAATTCGTGGGGACTGTTTTGGCTCAAAAACTAGGTAAAAATTCTTGCTTTCATTAAGTAAGTAGAGGATTTAATGATATGGTAGTTTAAGGATAAACTCTTGATGGAAAGAACTTGCGATTTGAGACTGCATGTGATTATTATGATGTTGTAATTACTAATTCTTGGGGACTGATTTTATGTAAGAAGAATTCGATTATGTTATGGCTATTAACGTCACTAATTACATGTTGGGAATTGAAGAATAAATCTTGATGTTTAAAGTTATAGTTGCTATATGAAGTTGTTGAAAATTTAATTGAAGATTAAGAAATCTTGACATTTAAGTTGTAATTAGTTATATGGAAGTTGAAATATGGAATTGGATTCTAAGAATTAAGAAAAAGTTTTGGAATTGAAATGTGTTGTTGGCCGAAAGTTGATGGAAATTATTGAACATTATTGTGATGTATTAAGGGCTGATTTAGTGCTTAAAATATAAGTTATAAACATTCATATGTATTGAGGTAGTTACCTATACATATATTGGAAGAATTAAAGAGTAGGAAAGTGTTAATTTCACATTCTTGAATTGACGATGTTGCCAGAAGATTGGATTGCTCCCATGAATAATTCTAACGTAACTAAATGATTGACTAACATGAGAAATAAATGTAGTAGTTGTCTTGGTTATTGAAGTTGTTAAATAGAATAATTACAAAAGGGAAGGTATGCGCACTAACGGCGTAAACAGAATATTTGAGATAATTTTGATTGCATATTGGAATGATAGTGATTATTGGTTTGATTTGACTTGTTGGTTAACTGTGGATACTCACATAAACAGAGGAATTGTTGCCCAAATTTTTATAGAAATAGAAAACCGATATTCAAAATAACTTACGTTAGAAGTCCTAGAATTAATGATCGTATTACTATTATTATAGGTTGATATACTAGACGAGACATATCCTAGTATTGCACTGGTTGAGCGACTAAGAGGTATGTGAGACCTTTCCTTCTTTCTTTTGGCATGATTTTTTATGAAAGTACGGCGGACGTACTTAACTCCTACCAGTTCAGTTTTAAAAATGATTATTTACTAGTGATTATGATTTGAATGAGTTTATGGTAATAATTTTATTGAGAGTCACATAATGATTTTAATTGCATACAGTTGCTCATGATATCTACTCGTGCTAAGTGTTACTATTTCACTACACTGAGTCTCGGGCAGTCATGTTAAATGCGTGACCATGCATCATTCATCGAGTCTCTTACTAGAAGTGAGACACGTTATATATATATATATATATATATATATATATATCAGATTACATCGAGTCCCTCCTTAGGTCGAGACACATTACGCACAGACAGATTCCATCGAGTCCTCCATAGAGGGCCGAGACATGTTATCTGATTTTATATCTGACATGGCATGATGATTTATGATTCAAATACATGATATGATTTTGACAAGATTCTCGATTTTATGAAATTTGATGACTCTGTTTTACTTGTACGATTGTTATTGATTTTGATATTTTATGTTTTACATGCTCGAGACATTATTTAAATCGACCCGCTCCTCGAGTGCGTTAAATGCCGCGAGTTCAGTGTTGAATAGGTGACCTCCGGTCTAGGATTTACAACATGATTGGAGACTCCTTTGTTAAGTCGGCTATTTTGAGTACAGACCTTTATCTTTCGGACTTATGCATATTTTGGGCATGGCGGTCATGTCGTCATATGTCGATATTACACTCTTAAGTGCATGAAGCGATTGTGGGTTGGGCGTTTGTACCTTGTTTTGGGTTTTGATGTTATTATCTCGTGGCGGCCTTAAACGCTTATTTTGATTATGCCTTTGTGCACATGATGTTGGTTGGTGGCAGCCTATTCGGCTAGCCTATTATGACTGTTGTTTTGTTGTTGTTTTGGCAGCCTTGTCGGCTAGCCCATTTTAGGAAAATGTTGTAAAAGCAGCGTTGTGCTGCCGAAATTTCTATAGATCTCTCTATTAGATGGATTAAGAGTGACAGGTCAGTAATGACGTCCAATTAGGACGTTAGTCGCGGCCCGTCGGGTTGGGTCGTGACATAACACCAGCTGACATGTAGGGTTCTCCTCTTCCTCAAATTCAAACAGTCAATATTGCTTCCCTAGCAGACAACCACGCAGAAAAATAACTTTTCAGGGCGCCCTCGGAATAATTGGAGAATGCAGGACATCTACTTCAATGATCTAGCCCAAACATTTAATGACAAGTTCTACAGTAAACTCATGATTCTCACCACCTCAGAGGAACTCGTGATTTTAATTAAAGAGATACTTTTGGATTTACAACAGGCAGAGGTTGAGCTTTGATTCTCACAAAATATAAGTTCATTCAGAGATGTAGATCAGCAGAACAGTCTGCTTTACGACAAAAAACTACTTAGCCTACCTTTTTCTCCTTTAATCTTTTCTTCGTCCTAGTCTCCCTACTCATCATTTATGCGGCTCTAGTGTTTAGGGGAAATTGAATTTAGGACATAATAATGTATAATGTGGGGCTCATTTTATGGGAAAACGGAAGGTGGCGTGTCTCTGCAAAAAGCATTTATCAAAGTCAAAAGAGCCAAACAACTAATCAACCAATCAACTGAGCTGCAATACCAAGCTAGTTGGGGAAGGCATTATGAATTATCTGTATCCATTATGCTCTATTTAGATCTACTTTTCTTTCTCAAAAAATGTCTCTTTAGTACCAACACTAAATAATTTGTCTTCAAGAAAATTAAAGGTTTCCCTCAACACTAATACTTGCAAGCAGTCCAATAAAATGCCATCATGAATCTATTATACAACTATTGGACATTGAACATTACCTGGGCCATTCGGACCAAGGAATCGTAGACTGCATTGTCTCCATGGGGATGAAACTTACCAAGCACCTGAGATAGGAGAAAAACACAATAAGATACTTGGCAATAGGGATGGCACAAAAGTACTTCCAACAGATATAATCATGAATGTCTAGGAGAAAGCAGAGATGGGTTACAACCTCTCCAACAACTCTTGCACATTTCTTATACGGTTTCTTGGAAGAAAGCCCTAACTCATGCATTGCATACCTGTAGCCAAAATAACGATAACTTATAAATCCAATACAGATCCAAAGGATAAGTAGGCAGATATTACAGACGCATCCAATATAAGCAAAGAAAGCTCTACCAAACAAAACTCTAGTCCACATTTTCAAATTAGTTCTACACACTTGGCAGTGATCAACATGAATCAGATGGAATACTAGGCTTGCTTATGGCTATTTATATTCTCTTAGAGTAAAAGGTTATTGACAGCAAAAGTGGGATAAGGTGTATACCAGAAAATGTATTACTCGTATAAGATTTCAGAATTAAGCAAGTTCTTTTTTTTTAATAGTTGTGGTGTCCGGGTAACTTGCTCACACCCCGACTAATTCCACGAGATACATGTCACCTCCCACAAGCACATGTACCAGGTAACTCAATCCACAAAAGAAATCACCTAGTATTTTTTGCTAGCCTCTATGTTGTGCTTGCGATTTAGTAACATTCAGATTTATGATTTGAAGACTAACCAAATGAATAGCACCTAAGGGTGTGAGCTATACCTGCCAATAAAGTGGGATAAACCCATTGGAGACCACAGTCCAAATTACAACGTAGGCAAAAAAATAGGTTTTATTTAAAAGGGAGAAGAAGATTAACCAAATGGAACATCACATGAAGAAGCTTCCTTGGCACTTCCCTAATACACTTGCAAATGTTTAACCATCAATAGTATTTTCTTAATTTTAGTTGCAATATTCTTTATATGAAGTAACACATTTATGTTTATTTGAATAAAAACAGTCTAAGTTCAGCTATATTCTTCAATGCTAATTCAAAAAAAAATCTCATAAAAAGTCTAATTTAATTGATTATGCGGTTTAAAGATTAATTTTTTCCTCTAATATCATATTGCTCCCTCTATCCTACTACAACAATTTCCCCCTTCCAAATTCCAATTAGTATTTTTGCTTTAGGAGTATATTTCGGCATAGCTTCAAGATATCTCTACAATTTCGTCCACAAATAAAGTAACATGTGTTCGATTTATCTCCGAGAATCACCAACAATAAGCAACAAATACTATCAAAAATAATGTTATTTTTTCCATTCCTCCAAAAATTGAGCTTTAATACCAATATCCAAAACTCACAGTATTCGTCGGTGCACAGGCTTCAACCCGTCCCTAACATCAGGCAAGGCGCGACCGAGCAACACTGACATTGCATACGACATGTACGCCTCGGTAGCTTCCTTGTGAAGCTCCGTAAGTACAATTCTCTCGCCACCTCCGCCCTCATTTCCTTCTTTCTCTCTCAATACAACACTTCCATTGACTTCACTCCCAACCTCCTCTTCCTTCCGCCGGGCACTCACCGGTCGGACGTGCTTCCTCGACGTAGTTGCAGATGAAAGGAACCTGAGCTCCGACGAGGCTTTTCGGAGCCCCGAGAAACGGAAAGGTGTTGCTGAGAAAGTGCAGTGGTGGTAGCAGCGTAGTAGGCGGATACTAGTGGATAAGGCGGCCATAGGATTGGATTGTACAAGTGAGGTTTGAGGGTTCATGCCATAGAAGCTACAAAGCAGAGGTGTCGGGGTGCTAAAACCCTAGGGGGTTTTGGTGAAGCCGTTCAGTGGCACGTGGGAGGGCGTATCCTATCTTATGTGGGTTTTCCCCGAAATACGCCAATTAAATATTTAAGTTTTTTTATATATATTTGTTGTCATTATTTTCTTTTCAATTTTAATTTCATGTCTTTTGAACTGGAGTTTATCGAAAAAATCTCTTTAACTCATAAATATTGTAAGTTCTGGGTATATCCTATCCGTCTCGAATCTCTTTTATGAGATTATACTGAGTATATAGTCATGTCCAAGTACAATCAAAAATCAAATAGAAAGAATTAAAAAAAAAGTAACTCCAGAAATAGACATTAGTCGTAATAAAACAAATAATATTAAAAAATAGAATCGACAAGCTCGAAAGGGAAAATAGCATTTTTCTACTTGATAAAGCAAGGGGGAATATTGGTCAAGAGTCGAGTCATGGATTAATTGTGGATCCAAGACAACAATAGAAATATTTGAGTCTTAGATTTTTTATTTTTTTAATATTTTTTATTGTTTTCAATTGAAATTTATTTTGTTTTTTTCCAAATAATTTTCAACTATTATTTTTAAATGTCAAATGGTTCGATAAAAGTATAAATATTGAGGAGCGAAGAGGGTGATTTACCGTGGTTATATCGAATTTAGCTTCATTAATTGTATGCTTAAAAAGTTTTATATTATTTTAATGGAAAAACTTTGAAAAGTCTTAAAAAATTATGTTCTTTAACGATTTTTCGTTGGTTTGTCAACAATGGATGGTCGACAACTATTATTGGAGATTTCGAGGAACTCTTTTAGAAATTTAGCAGTTGTGGTCATTGATACATTGTGAAATAAACTGATATTAGTCACAATTTTTTGGGAAAGGCAACCGGAAGTTATAGAAAATTACTTATTGTCTGTTTGTATTGGCTTCTGGCGTATACATTTTCGTAAAAATGACAAAATTAACATGTTTGATTTGACTTTTCAGAGCCAGAATCACTTCTACCCTTTATTTCAATTTGAATTTTACCATTTTCTTTATTAACCTCTTTAATTTTCAACAACTCTATCCATCTCCATTACTCTTTTTAAATGTCTAGAAATAATTACTAAAAATATTTCAAATATACAACTTTCATGTCACGACCCGACCCGACTCCTTAATTGGACGGCATTACACTAACCTGCCACATAATCAACTGACACTTGAGGATAATAGAAAATTCGACAGCATAACATTGCATCTATAACATATGCCCAAAGTAGGCGAGCCGACAAGGCTGTCTTACACAACTAACCAACATGTCATAACAGGCTAGCCGACTAGCCTGCCACCCAATAATATCACATAGACACGGAAACAATCAAAATAGGCAAGCCGGCAAGGCTACTACAATATACGGGGACATCCTCAAAACGAGTACAACAATACAGCTGGCCAAAACGCATATACAATCTACATAAGTCCAAAACACATCTACCACCCACAATTGTCATGCACTTAAGAGTACGATAATGACATATGATTTTATGGGGCCCCGTCGTGCCTGAATATATACATAACCGAAAGAGGTTACGTACCAAATGATAAGCTCAATCGGAGCTTTCCAATCACCGTTGTGTGAGTCCTAAGCCCGAGGATCACCATCACGAGAACTCGTATACGCGGGCATGACGCAATTCGAGGAAAGGGTCGACTGAAATAATGTACTGAGTATGTAAAACATGTAATACTGTAAGGAAGATCATAAGTGACCAATAGATAACAAGAAGCAAGTATAATAATCAATTATCAAAACAATTGTGCCTTATGAAATGAGAGTCAACTATGCCTTATATAAAAAAAATGATGAGTCATATCAAAATCAGGGTGTCTGTCCATAGAATCCTCTTGTCTATATACATTGTCGGCCCTCTAGTGAGGGACTCGGTGAAATCATCATATCTATATACATTGTCGGCCCTTTACTGAGGGACTCGATGGAATCATCATATCTATATACATTGTCGGCCCTTTACTGAGGGACTCGATGGAATCATCATATCTATATACATTGTCCGCCCTTTACTGAGGGACTCGATGGAATCATCATATCTATATACATTGTCGGCCCTTTACTGAGGGACTCGGTGGAATCATCATATCTATATACAGCACGAATAGAATATTATGAGTAACTCTCTACATATTTAATCATCACTTGACTCTCAGTGAAATAATTGAAAGATTATCATTTAAATCATCTTTTGAAAAATCAAGACGTTTATCGTATCATATATCAATTTAAAACATCTTTTGGAAAATCAAGGTGCTTATCGTATCATATATCAATTTAAAACATATTTTGGAAAATCAAGGCGCTTATCATATCATGAATCATTATAATAAACTCTTTACTGAAAAATTATAGGCATTTCTCATGACTAACATCTTTAGGAAATAAACTGTGTAGAAATCATGTACGCTCACCGTACCTTCATAAAATCATGCCAAAAAGAAAGAAGGAAGAGTTTCACATACCTCTTAGTCGAACTAGCCAACTCATTATTTAGGATATGTCTCGTCTCTCGTCTAGTAATTCAACCTATAATAATGGTAACACGTTCGTCAGTTCTTAGGATTACTAGCGTACTTTATATCAAATGACGACTTCCTATTTTACAAAAATTCGGGCAGCACTTCCCCTGTTTATATGCGCATCCACAATTTACCAACAAGCCAATCAAACCAATAATCAACTATCATTCCAAGATATAATCAAGTTAGGCTCCATATACTACATATTTACGCAATCATACAACCTCCTTTCTCTTTATATTTATGAACGACAACAACTTCAACAGTCAAGGTGATTAACACATCTATTTACCATGTTCATTCAATCTTCTTAATCATGTTAAAACATTCCATAAACTTAATCCACACACGATTCATATTCTAGCAACAACAAGCATGTCGTGTAAGGCTTTTCTACACATCACATACCTTTAATTCTTTAGGACATGTAATAGTATTTACCATATCATATATATAAGTTCTCAACTTATTTTTTTTACAGTATTATAATCTTATCAAATCAGCCCCTAAAGTACAACACAACCTCTCCCATGATTTCATGCAAGTTTCGACCATAACATGTCACAATCTTCTAATTCTTTTATTAATTCTTAATCAAATTCACCTTTCAACAATTCCACACAACCAACACATCTTTAGCATTAAGATTTCTTTCATTTTTAACATGCAATTAGTGATGAAATTAACGTCACAACACACGAATTCCACGTATGCCAAAACAGTCAAATTTCGGCTCAACTCCCACAATTGTCACATGCATTGTCTAAATTCAAAGTTTCTTTCTAACACAAGTCCATTACTTCAATTACAACAACATGCAACTTCAGTTATATCTTAGGGAAAAGAATTATTACCTTAATTTAAGCCCAAACAACCCCTATTTCGATCCATGCCCATTTGTCCGAATATCCATTGTTTTATCAATTTTTCTTGCCCAATTCTTCACATCTTCAACTCCAATTGAACATGCATGTGTTCTATAATGTTACTCCATCATTCTAACATATTTTTCTTCCACAAATTCGTCTCAAAAATCCGAAAATTGAGGCTCAAATCGCGGGCAGCAGTGGCGAAATGTCCACTGTTCTGACTGTTCTGTCAGTTGAACTTGTAACGTCCATAACTCTCTACTCCGATGTCATATTGACGAGAGGTTTGTTGCGTTGGAAACTAGACTCGACGAAATTCATTTTAGGCTTTTGAAACACCCAAAAACTCCTAATATACTAGGAGATATACCCCTCCAACGTCAATCCAAACAGTCCCTTAAAGTACTACTAATAGAGAAATGGTTAATGATATATACATGTTATGAAATAATAATAAATCTAAAACAAGGATATTGTTGAGAAATAGAGAAGAGAATATGGTTTTTATTTCTCTTGAGTGATGAAATACAATGAGGAACATCTTTATTTACAAGAGAAAATTAACTTGGTCCCAAAGTTATTACCCCTAATATTTTTTTCAAATATGATAATATTTATAACACTCTCATTGGATATCTATTTTGATAGATACTATGTTTCATTAAAACCTTACTAGAAAAAATCTAGTGAAAAAATTATAGCGAAGGAAAAAGAGTACACATTTTGTTGCCTCAGTAAAAATCTTACTAGGAAAATCCAGTGGGACAAAGCATTATACGGAAAAAGAGTACAAGATGTATTAACTCCCCTGATGAAAACTTTAATTCAAATGTTTGAGTCTTCGCATTTCAATCTTGTGCACCATCTTTCGAAAGTTGCAGTTGATAGAGACTCGGTGAACAAATCAGTCATATTATCACTTAAATGTATTGTTGCATTATGATATCACCATTTGTTTGGAGCTCGTGTGTGACGAACAACTTTGGTGAAAAGTGTTTTGTCCCATCTCCTTTCAAAAAATCTCATGCATGTGATTTTAATTTTCGTTGTTTTTGTCCTCTTCTCATACTAGATGGAATATGAGGGATTCCAATTTCAGTTTCAGCCTGAAACTCAATCTGATCCTGAGGTGAAGGTGCACTAGTGAGTGTGTTATCTAAATCATTTTCTAAATCAAAGTCTGGTTCATATGCATAATATATCTCATGATCTAATGATATATTAATATTAACATTAAAAAGATAAGTTTCATCTACATGAGTGAAATCATCGTAATTAGGATTACTAGAAGATTCACCCTTACCCCTGTTACCCATAATACCTCTACCAGAAAAACGTCCAACTCATTCAATTATAATTATGCAAATAAATAATTAAAGTTAATGAAATTAAGTACGATAATTAAAATTAAGTAACAATAATAATTTAAATAAAAGAAGGAACGAATGTATCAAACGCCAACATAACGTCGACGTGTAATCAAGATTGAAAATTGAAACTTTGTTCGATGATCCTCAAACTAGTTGTCAACTTCACTCCAAATTTTTTAACTTTGTTAGAAATTAGCAAATGAAATATAATATTTAGGGTGTGTTTGGTTCGGGGTAAACAAGAAAGGGAAAGAGAATGAAGGAATGAAATTCTCTTTGTTGTTGTTTGTTTGACCTTATTTTTTCATTACCTTTACCCCTTTTCCACTTTCATTCCCCTTTCTTGATTCCCCCACCCCACTAGGTATTGGATTCCCTTTCCCCAACCCGGACTCCAAACCCCGAACCCCGGACCACCCAGAACCAAACATGTAGGGACAATCATGTAATTCCTTTCATTTTCATTTCATTCTCTTACTGGATTCCATTCCGTTTACCCTGCGCGAATCAAACACACCTTTAGTGTGCAATTTAGACTTGTATAGATATTAGAGAGATGGTAGGAAGATTTGTGAGAAAAATGAAGAGGAGAATAATGTATTTATAGTTGAGAAATAGAGTTAATGTGTAAATATACTAACTTAGGGGTTAAAAATAAATATTAAGGGGCTATGGGTTGGGTGGGGGGCAAAATGATCGTTACTAGCCATTGTCAACGGCTAAAATTGAAAGTGACCATTTGTGCAACGACTAGTTTCTGCAAAGAGGGTGGACGGGATGAAGCTGAACGAGCCCTAGTCTCATCCCGAGTTCGAACCCCACTACCGATATTTTTTATCCCGTATTTTAAAAGGGGGGGGGGGGGGGTCAGGGCGGCCACTGGACAGCCTTACTTTATTTTAATGGGCAGTATAAATAAATTAAGCTGCTTCAACTCACTAACTTACAATGGGATAAGTCTTTAGTACTATTCAGATTTTATAAAAGACTAATCACAGTCAAGTCGTAAAAGCTAGATGTAGTAAAGATCCACAACAGTTGATCAGATTCAGCCAATTAGCTGAGAGAAATGAGTTTTACACCAAGTATGCACAAAAAATGGAATTAAACTTTCCTATGTCTCAAAACACCAAAAATAAATGAATAGAAATTTGCTGCTTGATCAGATTCAGCCAATCAGCTACAATTTTATGTTTTCTGTGCTTTACTAGCAAAATTGAGTTTACAACATGACTACTGTAGCAAGGGGCAGACTTCCCCATCCTGCATTCTTGCAGATCTTGAAAGTGTAATTAAATCTCAAAACTAAAACGAAAAATTTCTATTGAAATGCAATTTAGCATGAATCACCATGGACAGCAGAAGAAATTACAGAAGCTGCTAATAAGATTTGGCAAATATTGCAATTTCATCTGCTGAATTGCCCGTCATCAAGCACTTCTTTGGTCCCTGAGGCTGCTCAAAAGGGAAACATCTAATGGTTGCCCCTGCTTCTTCTTTCACCTTCAATTCTTCCTCGTCACTGTTTTTTGAGTATGGCATCAACACGTCAGTCCCAGATCACCGATAAAATATACAAGGAATGAACCATAGACACCAGATACAAAAGAAAAGTACAAGAGGTTTACCCAGCTGACCAAGGCCCCCTTGCCCATTTTCCTTGAGCTATTGCCTCCTTGAGCTCATCATATGAATACACGTCCACAATGTTACTGGAATGATATGATTGGGCAACAGAAAATCAGAAAGAAACTCAATACCAACTGTCATCGGCTCGAAGCACACTTTCGCAGACTGCGGCGTGCCTATCGCCCCGGCACGGCACTATAAATGTTGGATTGAGCAAGAATACTGCGACTAGGGAAACAAAGAATGGAATTGAAGGCATAGTCTCAATAAAAAGAATTGAACACCAACCAACGAGTGGCGGATTTTGATGGAGTCTCGCATAAGAAGAGCCTTACTCTATAGGGGCGCTAGCGCGCTACAACTAGCAGCCCCTTTCTTATTATTAGTAAGATAGGTTTGGAACCCCTGCGCGATACGGCTGAAAAGCCTTATCTTGCTTGCTCTTCTTTTTAAAGAAATTGCTTGAGCGGCTTTAAAATCTTACCTTTAGCAACGGCAGGAGTCTTTCTTAGTGCAATACCATCAACAGCCAAGCGTGCGAGCGGCCCTAGCTAATAAAGTAGCGAGATTGAAAGGTCCGAAGGACTAAGCTTCACCCAGTACGCATCAACACAAAGAGCCACATGAAACACAGGCAATGCATAAATCTTTGATAAAACTGTACAATACACCTTTTTTTTTTTGATAGATAACTGTATATTACACTTTTTAAATTCCGCAGACCTGTTATCATTTGATAACTAGCAAAAATCTTTGTGAAGGTTGAATTTCACTTAAACAGCTGACATGCTCAAAAGTTTGTTAAGGTGCGCATAACTTGCATTTATAATCGGTACAGATACAAAAGACAGAATTGAATCTAATGGGTGTGATTCTTTTACATTGCTCAAGTGTCCAAATTTCAGCTTGTAAAATTTAGCTTAGTCACAGTGCATTGATCTTCGATATTTTTAGAGGCAGAATAGATGTTAATCTTACATGAAGCAACCAGGTCCTATAGCTATTACACAGGAATTTTCACTCATCTTTGTTGGCATACTTTTAGGACAGGTGTGCGCTTCATTGGAGCAAGTTTTCTTGTTTTCGCCCATGACATTTCTAGTAATTTAGGTCAAATTTTTTCGCCCATGACATTTCTAGTAATTAGGTCGAATTTTCTTTCCTTGAAGCTTGACATTTTTTTTCTTTGATAAAGAATGAAATACAACCCTAGCCCTCTTGCTCAGGAAGTCTCTAAAACTAGAAGTTCTACAAACATCACTTGCTCCTACAAGGACATACGGAGTCTAACCAAAATAAAGAGACTTAGGCAAACACAAGACCTAATGTATGTGTACAACTGTGTCCTAACTCCAGTTGGTATCATCTCATTTGCTATTTTTAGTTAAGCCACGCTAACTATGGGAGACTGTAGGTCTTCTGAGACAATTTCCATCAATGTAAGACAGTCATCATAGTGTGTCACACTCACCTGCAAAGTGGTGCATATAGAGGTTTATCTAGTCAGGACTTTTCAAATGACCACCTCTCATTTTTACCTCTACGTGTGCTACTTACACAGTTACAAAATGTTATATGTTCTCGCTTCTAATCGCGTCTAGTTTTGCTTAACATCCGCGCTTCTATGACTTATATCTTATGGATATGCTTGGGTTAGAAGTCTAACATAACATTACTTCCATGTTGCTCGTCTTACAACCATTTTATAGAACTTGCCTTTCCTGTCACATAACACTGCCATAGCACTTCCATCTTAGCCATCCTTATTTTTCAAAGAAAAAGTTCATACATCCTATTATAATTCCAAGAGATACATCTATTTTATCAGAAAATTGAGCTTAAATATTTGAATTGGTTGTGTTTAGGCAGCACATCACCGTCTAATCTCACCTCGCGTGCATATATTTTGTCTTACTTTTACTTATCCTAAAACCCAATACATTAATTTCTATAGTTCCAACTTTCATGATTGACTCTCCCCTGTAAATGATGTCATCCCCCTTTTAGATTTGATCAGCTCCCTCTCAGGGGCTTAGCAGCCTTGAGTTTTTGCTTCTGGTTCTTAACTCCCGACTCATACTTGTTTTTTGCAGTACTGGAGTTATAACCATATGATTTGTAATGGTTTATGCATCTGCTTGATGCCTTTTTAATACAACAACTTACTTCATAAAAAATTTCATGATTGATTCTCTTGTTAGTTTCGCTAATCAACACAATATCATCTATACTATTGGTTAGCGCATCTATAACGAAGACAACTATGTATGAATTTAAATCTCAGGTATAATCCCATCGTTACGGGAAATTACTCTATATCCTTTTTCAACTGTCCTCACAGTTGGAACAACTCCTACATGCATATCTTTAATGGCATTTCCATATTTCTTTTCAAGACCCCACAAAATTAGAAATCCTACAAGGTGATGTCTCACACCTCGAGACATCCACCTTGCTCCAACATTGCCAAACATCTTGTCGTGTGCCAACATAACACAACTTGGACAAGTCATCCAATTAAAGTTACAAGTTTCTAAAGGAAATGTAGTGGGGGGGAAAACACAGCTTGTATAAGGTCGTCCAATTAATGGTACAATGCTCTAAAGGAAATTTTGTGATGAGAATAAATTGCAACTCGTAGAAGGTCATTCAACTAACAGTACAAGTTCTAGAGGAAATGTGTACACTACAAGTTATCATCAAATGAAAGAGGGATGGAAGAAAAAGTGTACGGCAGAAAACGCAGTTCATTGTATTGACAGCAAAATACCAAAATGGTTAGAACTTACCTATCACGAAAAGTTGTTGCCCGTTCCAAAAGCGATGATTGGACCTCATCCAACTTGTCTTTGACGTAAGCCACCAGGGCTGAAGGCTCCATGGATATTCCAAAAACTTTCCCTTGCTTTCCAGGAACATCTCTTCTAGAGATTACCACAGTTCCACTTGAAACATCCCGCGGGCCAATTTCAATCCTCAAAGGGACTCCCTACATAGGAGCAAGGTGTATTACAGGGTATTATCAAACAAACACTTCATATGTGGCCCTAGTCATGGTGTCTGATATAGCCTAAAACCATGTACACCAACCTTCAGCACAGATTATATCATCACTCCATCAAAGGAAGAGAAATGTCATCAGAAACTAAGGCCTACAACCGCGCAAGCATATTTAAAACTGTCCACCTAGCTATTACTTGATGAAATACTAAAATGCATGTTCTCTCAGTTTTATTTTGGTAGTCATTTACTCTGAACTTTAGGTCCTTATCTTGTAACTTCTGAATTTTCTATAGAAGTCAATACACACCTTCATTTCATAGAAATTGAATTTCCATCCAGGTGTTCTCTGATCAGAGTCATCAATCTTCACTTTTATCCCTGCAGCTTGTAAAATTTCTTTCACAGATGATGAAGCAGTCAAAACTCCTGTCTTTTCATTGTCCTTCTTCCATATTGGAATAACAACGACCTGGGAGCATTCAACAAGAAAATATTCAATCACCATGACCCACTAGCCGAAATTGCTATCTAAAGAATGACTTTATATGCATTAGTACACAAGCTAAAGGAAGAAATAAGCAGCTAGCAATCCAAAATAGAACACAGAGCAGGGTATACAGCAGACCAACTCAACTTTTGTCCACCCAATTATTCGGAAATTCCTATTATTATCATACTACTTGAGTATGGTGATTCACAATCAAAACCTTTAATGCCGTCACCCAACAAGTAGACCAAGAGGTCACAGAACTATAGACGATTACTCAAAACTTGTTAGATATGAAAATTAACAAGTTAAAAAGAAGTTTTAGGAACCTGCATAGGTGCCAGCCTAGGGGGCAGCAGTAAGCCAGTGTCATCCCCATGTGTCATGATGACACCTCCCACAAATCGAGTGCTAATTGCCCATGATGTCTGCCAGACATGTTGTCGTTGCCCATTTTCATCTGTGAACTGTTTAAACATTAAAACTGTTATACTTTTAGCAAAATAATTATAGGACCAGAACAGAAATTTCAGTATTTCACAACATTTCCTATAAATGAATTGTCGAATGGTAAGAGTGATGTCATGGGTTAGTCACAGAAAATTCTCACACAAATTTTGAGCTCCTATAGGCAGTTGAAATTTAGCAAAAGTCACCCTATCCACCCAAACTATGAGGAAGATGAAGTGGTTAGATCCCAAAGGAGTCGAAAAGGAGCAATATCACCAAATAGCTTGTAAGGAAAACTGTACACAAGGGTGTGGCCTAGTCATCAATGGAGTGGATTGAGAACCATGAAATCTCAGGTTCAAATCCTAGCGGAGGCAAAAACACTAGGTGATTTCTTCGCATTTGTCCCAACTTCGGTTGACAGAGTTGCCCGGTACCAGTGTTGGTGGGAGGTAGCATCTACACCATGATATTAGTCAAGGTGTGCGTTGGCGCAGACACCACTATTATAAAAAAATTAAAAGGAAAATTGGACTCTTAAAGGAATCACAGGAAATCACACAGATGAATAAACACAAATCCTGCAGAGTGTCACCAAGAGAAAAAGGGCGGGCCAGGGTTTTGCTAGTCATCAATAAGGAATATCACGAGTGAATATCTCTAAGTTACATCATTTCCTAGTCACTATAGCTTGCAGCAAACAGTATTGCGATGTTGACATTAATGCTTAGAAGTGAAAAATGGAGACTTGAGCATAAGGGTTGGTAATTTAGACCCTTGTATGATTTGTGATTAGAAAAATTCTGTTATCTTAGAGGAGACAAGCCATAAAATTTGAAGGAAAGAGGAGTTGTAACAGGTGAATCATAAGTGAAAGCCAAAGACAAGGAACATGACTGTATTGGCTACATACTCTTTCATTAGAGTAGGTTGTCTACATCACACCCCTTAGGGTGCATCCCTTCCCACGACCCAACTAACATGGGATGCTTTGTGCACGGGCTGCCCTTTTACTCTTTGATAACTGACTTTTTTTAAGAAAATTTTGACTTTAATGGATATTAGATCTCTTGGCCTAGTCGTTTACTACTGACTCATCCTATGTTAAAGATCACGACCCTTGGCCAACCCACTGATCTTGAAGCATGTTGAACAGCAACACGAAACAATTCACTCCATACAAAAAACTGATGGTACTTAAAACATGAGAATTCACTACAAAGTGTCATTTATACTTCGATTGAAGGCAATTATCAACATATTCATATGTTACATTCCAACTTTACCTGTGTTCCAAATGCACGGGAAAAATTCTGACCAAGGTTGTGGCTTGTGCCCGCTTGTAAAGCCTTCCTATCTCCCATCATTGCTTCAATTGTATAGGTCGTTGAAGCACCGGCAAACGTCTCCACCCTCGATTTCCTACCTGCAATAACAGGTATTGCAGCTTGCTCATAAGCAAATTTTGTATATACATCGATCATCTGCATTGCCTGAAGTGCAGCAAGTCGCATTGTGTTATATAAAAACACTAACTGGAGAATACTCTGACTATAAAAAAAAGATAAAAACCTCTTTTTCTGCTTCTTCTGCAGTGGCATGGGCAGTATGGCCTTCCTGCCAAAGAAATTCAAGTGTCCTAATAAATGGTTTGGTTCGCATCTCCCATCTTGTGACATTTGCCCACTGAAATACATTAAACGAGATAATATGAGAATCAGAACAATCTCACTTCTTAGAGGTAACACAGTAAAAATGAAGGATGTGATTAAGAGAACCTGATTGATCATGAGAGGAAGGTCACGGTGACTATGAATCCATTGAGTAAACATATGATTCACAATTGTTTCACTAGTAGGTCTGACCTGCCAGAACCTCAAAAAGGTAAAAGATTATACCCTTACTCAGATCATAATGTTGAAATACAACCAGCATTAAAGATGCAATATCTTAAATTATGTTTTCTTTATTTCTAAAAAAATAGTAGCATGCCATGCATAAGAATCTTTCGAAATGCTGCCATCTGAAGTGAGAAGGTTTCCCATGATTCAAGAATGGAGGAATTTATTTTCGGAGAAATTTATTGTTTTTTTTCTTGGTTGGGATGGACCAAATCAGCTACATATTTGCAATTTTTCCTTAACTAAGTAAGGGTCGTATTTGCAATTTACCAGCACATATTTTTTCCTTTCCCACTCTCCTCCATTCCCTTTTACTGTGTTACAACATGGATAAAATGATCCCTAATAGTGCACACATCATTTTACTAGTACACTATACAAGGCATGTCAACAAGGAGCAGAAAAGTAATTTAACATGATAAAGGGCATTGAACTTACCACAAGCTTTTCTTCAAGTTCTTTTCCTCCTCCAACAGTAACAAGAGCTAATTCTGGACTGAAACCCTCAACATGACTAGCTTCTTTCTCAATGAAGGAATATGGTATAAACTGAAATAATAATTAGCATGAACAACACATGATTAGACTAAAACAGCAATCAGAGAAATCCAATAAAACCGCAATATTTAATAAATTTGAACTCGGGCAATCAAAAGAAAAATTGAGAAGTCATCTTGAACTGCCATAATACTCTCCTTTGACAAAGTTGTACAACAAGTCACCGTAAGGAAAAATCAATTTTAAACTTTTTATTACAATATTTGACCGACCTAGAAAAATTATCAAATTTGTGCAACAACTGATTGAAAAAGATAACCCTCGCACAGAGCAACATGTAAGAGAAAAAAATGATAATATGTTTGGCAGCACAAAGGGGAGCATCTCTTGGTGCCACAATAATATTATCATATATTCTTTTTATATGTAATATCATCGTCTACTTTTCTCAACTCTAGTGTCACCACTTTTAACCAGGAAGTGCAGAAAACCTTTCGCTAATATGTAATGGCACTGTCAACACACCAACAAAAAAAAAGTTAAAAGAAAAAGAAACTCAGGTTTGTGGCAGTGTTATCAACATGATGATCAAATCATGAGCTGATTTCGTCTTTGCCATTCCATTATTTTTTTTATAACTGTGGTGTCCAAGTCGGCTTGCGCTCACCTCCACTAATTTCACGGGATACCTACTACCTCCCACCAGCAACAGTAACCATGTAACTCTGTCCACCGAGGCTAGGACAAGCCAGATGGAAAGAAATCACCAGTGTTTTTGTCATTCGAACCTGAGACCTCATGTCATAACTTTATGATTACATGTACGGGCTAATCCCAAAAAAGAATCTACCTTGAAAACATGCAAATATTTTTTCAAAGCAGATCAATTTGCAAGAGAAAAAAACATAAGTTTCATCTTTTACAACAAGATACATAAAACTCATACATCAACGACAACTCCTTACCCACCGGGTAACAAAACTTCAATCTCAAGTCACACTCATAGTTGCTAGTTTATGAAATTCTAATTCACAAGGAAAACAAATGCCAAAAGATGAAGACTCCATAAGTCGAAAGAGTAACTCCACCTGAGGGAAATACATGTTACTGTGTCCAGTTTCTTTAAACTTCATATTCATGTACTCCTGCACCAATCAACAATTACAAACCCAATCAAATCAAAACTCTTAGATTACATTCAACCAAAAAAAACAGAGAGAAAAGAAAGAAGTTCCAAAACGAATAATGGGCCTTCCATAATAAGATCGAACCATCTACTTTTCAATTCATGTTGGACATTAGTTCCTTATTTTCTAAAAAGGCAATCTTTACATACTCAAAAACTATTTTTTTAAAGGGAAACCAAATGATGTTGCGCAGATTCGAACTCGCCCGCTCATCTTAAAAGATAGCTCCCGACCAGTTGAGCTAACCAAACTTATGTTACTCAAAAACTATAAAAGTTACATAGGCCACAATTTTCAAAATTATAAATATTCTAGAAAATTGAAAACTGGGAATTGAAGCAAATGCAAGAATGCCCTGACTGATCCTGTTGGCAAGAAAAGAAAAAAAAATGCTTGGGGTACTCTAAATTTGTTAAAATACAAACATATTGAGGAAACTCCTTTTCGTTTTTCTTGCAAATGAATAATAGGCTTCCAATAATAAGGTCAAATCCCTATCACCCTCTAAGTTTGAATTCATCTCGGGCATTAATACCTTATATTCTTAAAAATAACATTTTTACATACCCAAAAAAAAAAAATAGAAGCACTAAAAACCCACAATTTCAAAAATTGAAAACTACTAAAAAATTGTTTGTTTCTTTACCTCATTTACATTATTATATTGTTGCTATTACTGTCAATTCTTCTCTTGCTTTGCTTATGCTTTGTCTTGAGCCGACTCTCGGAAACATCCGCTCTACCACCAAACCACCAAGGTAGAGGTACTCTCTCTAGACCCCACTTTGTGTGATTTCACTAGGTATGTTGTTGTTGCTATTACTGTCCATTATTATTGTTGTCTTTGCATCTTTTCTTTAGTCGGTGTCTATCAAACACAGCCTCCCGAGGTAAAGTCTGTGTACACTTTAACCCCTTCCCATAGCCCACCTGGTGGGATTATACTGGGTATGTTATTGTTGTTGTTGTTGAAAACTACTAAAGAATGCTCTTAATGATAAAGAAACAGACTTAATTAGCATTCAAACAGTAATATTACCATGTTCAAGTAAACAGGGATTGAGTGATAATTATTTATATGGTACCTGTATAGATTCCCATATAGCATAACCATAAGGTCGAATAACCATAGTTCCACGAACCGGACCATAGTCAGCAAGCTCAGCATTAGCAATAACATCCAAATACCAAGCATTAAAGTCCTGAGAACGAGGAGTAATCGCTCTATCTTTTTCTTTATCTATAACTTTACCCTTTCCATCTCCGAGTTCTTGAACTACCACTTTATCGGCGGCGGAGAAAGGTCGCCGGAGAGGTAACCGGAGCCGGTGTTTCAACGGAAATATCGCCGGCGGCGACCTGATAGAGGAGGAGGAAGAGGAAGTGAAAATTGAAGTGAGAGCGGGTAGCCTTAGTGCCCCCATTGGATTTCTCTGTGGGTGGACTCTATGGACAAAGGATTATAGGCCTTTAGATGAGGAAATTTGGAGAAATAGTTATTTTAAGGTCAAATCTCATCAACAACCCCTCCGGGTCATCAATATTTTTTACTTAAATATCTCGAATTAAATCTTATTTCACTTACACGTTTGAGGTAGGATTCGACTGTGTTATTTAAGTTGTGTTTGGATTAGCTTCTCGCATAATTGATTTTGGCAAAAATAATTTATGTTTGGATGAAACAATGTAAAAGTGATTCTTATTGATTTATGTTTGGATAGTTTTCATCAAAATTGTTTTTGAATGTGGAATTACCAAAATGGTCATACATATAAATAAAAATATACATATAAATAAATGAAAGTCTGTAAATACAAATTACAAATAGATAATAGAATTTAAAGTGCAATATAGTACTTAAATATTAGTAGAATATTATTACAATACTAATTTAAAGTGCAAATAGTATTTAAATATTATTACAATACTAATTTAAAATGCAAATAGTATTTAAATATTATTACAATACTAATTTTTCATGTACTCTATAATTTGATTGTGAACTAAGTCTCGAACGTGATCCATCTTTGATGAAGAAGCTACGTTAAAAACTTGTGATTGATCCAAGTTAGATGATCTATGATAATCATCATAGTAAATGATTGTGCTTTCATCTTCATAAAGATCAAAATCAATATCCATTTCTACATTCCTTCTTATAAAGTTGTGTGTAGCCATTGTTGGGACGACTATTTGAATCTGTGTTTCAAAATTGAACCTGGGCATGCGACGTAAAATTGCAAATCTGTTCTTCCATACTCCAAAAGTTCTTTATATTGTGGACCTTGAGTGGTAATAATTGAATACTTCATTATGATTTGCAAACCCGTTAGAACACCTAAAATCAGGAAGGTGATAGCGTTCACATCTGTAGGGACTAATGTACCCAATTGATGTTGGATAACCATAAATCATAAATCATGTGCTTAGAAAATTAGATATTAGACACGTTATGAGGATAAAAGAAAAAAGTCATTATGAAGGATACATCAATCACATTTTTGCAAAAAAAAACACATTATGAAGGATACATCAATCACATTTTTCATTTTTGCAATAAACACATTATGAAGGATAAAAAAAAGTTTAGATATTGACCTTTTGAAGATGAACTGGTGAAGGAGGAAATGTGTAAATTGTGCTTCAAATTGGTGAGAGAAAAGAATGGGGTGTAAATGTAAGAGTAGAGGAAATGTTGGTGCACCAACCGCATTGAATTGCTCCTATTAATTACGGAAGGAGTATATTTGAACAATTATTCTAAACTGTAATTATACATGAACAAATGTCAACTTTAGTAGTATACTTTATTTTTTTAATTAAAACAGAACATGAGTAGTATATTTGATTTTTTAGTAACTATTTCTAGATATTTATTTAAGGAGGGTAATGAAAGTTGTATATATGAATTTTTTTTAGTAATTATTTCTATATATTTAAAGAGGGTAATCAAAGTTGTATATTTAATTTTTTTTTTTATTAATTATTTCTAGATATTTAAAGAGAGTAATGAAAGTGGATAGAGTTGTTGATGAAAATTAAAGAGGATAATAAAGGAAAGAGTAAAATTCAAAACCAGCCAAACATGTCAATTTTCCGATTTTCACAAACGTAGATACCCAATAGTTAATAATAAACTAAGAGAAAAAGAAAAGAAATTTTATTTTCAGCAAAAATTTAAAAAATATTTTCCAAAAAAAATCCACATACTTTCGCCGAAAAATGAATAGCTTTTGTCGGAAAACATTTTCGGGAACCTTTTTAAATTTCAGATATGTTTTTTTAGGATGAATTTTTTGGATTAATTTTGTTTTTTTAGGCTGAAATTTTCAAATATATTTATCCTTTTTAGGCTGGAATTTTTAAAAGGGGGAGGACTTGGGAAAGAAGATGGGGTGGGAGTAGCCGGAGAAGAACACGAAGTAGGGGTGTCGTTGGAGAAGAAGACGATCAGGGGGGTGTGATCTTTTTTTTTTTTGGCTGATTTTTTTAACCAAAAAATCATTTTTGATTTTATACAATGTTCTTGGAGAATGGTGACGGTCTTCATTTTTCGGGTGGAATAAAATAGCAATGGTGGAAGGTTTGTTAATGGTAGAATAAGGATAATGCCTAAAATACACCTTAACCTTTGCCCGAATTTGTTGTAACACACCTAACATTTACGGTGGTTCTATTACCCCTGAATATATTTTTAAAGTATTTCTTTGATATTTATCTGAAAAAATCAAACCAAAATCAAATGTAACACAAGCCAAAACTGAATTATAAAAGAATATACTGATTCACAAGGTCAAATTTTAAGAGAATCAATTACTTTTTTCATAAAAAAATTAAGAGTGTATGAGAGAATTTTAATTTTTTAATTTTGGTTGAAGAGTGAAATGACCAGACTTCTATGTTTTTTGGTTTTTTGTTCAGCACGTGTTTGAATTATTATTCAGTTCACTCATAAATGCCAAAAAAATCCTTAAAAGTATATACATTGGGTGATAGAACTCCCGTAAAGATTAGGTGTGTTACCGCAAATTTAAATAAATAATTTTAATCCTATAAATTTATCAAAAGTTGATAGTAATAGACTAATCGAATATGTATCGAATTTTATTTGGTAGATAAAGGAATTTTGGAAACAATTCTCATTGTAAAATTGCCAATTTTTGGGGTTTTTTCTTTCTCTGTTTTTTTCAAGTATAGTAGATTTTTTGGTTAATAGCATTTTTAGTTCACTCGTTATTGATAAATTTCTATTTTAGTTCTTATAATATATAATTAAGGCTATTTAACCTTTAATTATTTAAATGTATGTATTTTAATCCATTTATGTAGAAAATATGTTATATTTGGACTACTTTAAAAACTATACTACCGAAAAATAGGGATGTTAGCGGTCCGGATACTCCCGGTAATTACACGTGAATCGACCGGTAAATCCGGACCGAAAAGTTAACGGTCCGGATACGAGTACCAAAAAATTACCCGGACCGATAAGGAGCTGGACCGATAACACGGTAAAATACCCGATAACACTCCCAGCCAGCCCCCTCCCCCAGCTAGCCCCCAGCAAGCCCTAATTATATTTAATTGCAATATTTCCTAATGTTTGACCATTTTACATGTTTTAGATATATGTGATGTAGACTTTATGTTTTAACTTGAAGCATTGACATATAAAATATAAGTAGGGAGAGAAAAAAGTAAAGTAGTTGTAAATTAGTGAAACTTTAAATGGTCATAACTCTGCGCTCGGACGTCCGTTTGACCTATTTTTTTTTATTTCGCGTATTTTTTCGAGACGGAGCCGGACAAACTCCCATAAGGCAGTTTGAAGCAGCCGATTTCTCAAATAACGTCTTTTTTGGCAATCAATTTCAATTTTCCCCCAAATTGTTACGTTTTTTCCCTTTTCAAAGCTAAAAATCTCGCGATATACAATATATTTCAACGTTCAAATTTCATGGTAATGTATACGAGAATGTCAATTTCAATATTGGAAATTTAATTTTTAAAAAAATTATAAAAAAAAACGGGCCCCGGACCCGACCAGGAAAAATATTACCGGTCCGGACCGATAAGATTTCGGTCCGGTCCCGAATCTCGTTCGAGGACCGAAACTTTATCGGTCCGATCTCGGTCCGGGATCGATAACAGCCCTACCGGCAAATATGGAGTAACGATTCAAGATTGATATAATACATGGTAATTAAGGGGAGAAATAATTGATAATCATGATAAATTTGTGACTATTCACAAGCTAAGGGATTAAAAGTCCTCATTATTGAAGATTAAATTTACTTAATTAGACATCACAAGAACTAAATTAAAATTTCTCAATAATTGAGGGATCAAATGTGCTATTAATCCTTAACATAAACGAAATAAACTAATCAAATACTAAAAAAAATTAATTTTATCGGATGCCCCCGAAGAAACATAAAAAGAGTTAAGACAATGCATTTCATAATGTGGATATGAAAATTAGATTCGTATGAGGCTTCTCAGTGAGGTAATTATTTGATTTTTTTAATTATTTGGACGAAAGCAATTGAAAAAGAGCTTATTTAATGCAAGTATAAATAAGAAAATTAAGATCGGATAATGGCCTAGCTCACCTATCATGCTCGCCTTGCGAGCAGCTTGACGAGCCAAAAAGTTTAGTCATCACACAAAACAACGAAGCAAAGGAATGGCAAGAAAATTGACGAGCCAAGCCAAAAACATGCCTAAGAGGGCTCGTCAACATCCTCGCCATGCGAGCCCATAGACGAGCCAAGAAACAAGAGAAATTTTAGAGGTGGCCGGGCTCGCCTGTGATCCTCGCGAAGCGAGAGTTCAGACGAGCCAAGAAAAGTTTTTCAAATGAGTTCCAATTTATTTATTTTATTTCCTACACAATCCAGGCCATATCGTAAGACATATTATTTGAGGGGAATTAATTTTGCAACAAGGAGAAAATTTCGGCAACGAGTTTTTCCTTTCTTTTTCCTATTTTTCATTGTTGGTTATGATTTTTAGTATCATGTTTTCACATACTTTTATGAGTAACTAATTCTTTATATAGGGTTTTGATGGAACCTTTTGTAGGATGAATTCTTGTTACATTTTTATATAATTGAGTCGTTGGATTTTTTCTATTTGTTCAATTACATGCTCATTTTAAGTTGATTGAATGGTCATCGATTGATTGTGCCTATTTATTATGTGTTGCTTGAGAAAGCATATTTAGGTTGTTGTTGAACAACGTCACTCCTTATTTATATGAGAGATAAATATTATACGTTTAAAAATGGATTTAGAGATAACGAAGATTTATTTAGCGTGGTCATAGTGAGAGGTGAAAATTTATTAGCTAGAGTTAGTTCGAGAGAATAACTCTAGAAAATTACTATAATTGATCGAGAGATAATTGCGATAAGTTAAGTGCTCATGATCCGTAGAGAATATCGGTGAGATTATAGATAATGTAGCCAGAGGGATTCTGATAATTGGGGAAATCATAACTCTAGGCCTCTTAATTTTGAATTCAACCCATCCATTAGTTAGTTAATACTTTTTGCTGCTTTATTATTATTTTAGTTAATTAGTTAGAAAGAAAAATCTTAATTTTTATAATCTCAACTATTGTTCGAACTTATTTTCTTAGTAATATTGAACAGTTATAGTTAACACTATGTTACACCCCGTAATTCAGGTCATGCTATGAGAACGTACGACAGGAGTTAAGATTTAAAATTTTAGAAAGATAGGTTGACGGATTGTTCCGGACGGGTTTTAGTCAACTTTGGGACAACTTTTGTCCAGTGGCATTAAGAGTTCCTAGGTGTTTCAAAGGCCTGATATGTAGTTCGTTGAGTCTAGTTTCCAACGCAACCAACCGTTCGTCGATAGGACATCGGAGTAGAAAGTTATGGGAGTTACAAGTTCAGTGCGCAGTCGAGCGGAAAAGTGTTTTCGGTCAGGGCCACAGCGCCGCGGCGCCGGATAGTCTGGAAGTCGCTGAAGTTGCAGCGCCGCGGTGCCGGAAAGCAGGGCCGCGGCGCCGGAAGTTCTGGAGGGTTGCAGAGGTTTCAGCGCCGCGGCGCCGGCTGCAGGGCCGCGGCACCGAGGCGGAATTTTTGGCTGAAAAATTGAGGAAAATCAGATATTTTCTTTTAAAAAGGCCATGGGAGGGTGACAAGTGTCCCCCCATCTGATTTTGCGTGTCCTATTTATTGATCAAGTTTTGAAGACTTGGTCATTCTTCAAGCTCTTCTCTCTCTCTAAAAATTAAAAGCTCTCCCTTCTCTCTAAAAAATCAAGAAGAAAGCAAGGCTTGAGAAAAATCTGAAAAGGTGGCAAGAAGGAAACTTGTTGGCAAGCTTGTAGGAGTTTTTGTGGAGGTGATTGTGGGAAGAAGACAAGTGGATTTTGTTGGACTAATTTGGGGTAAGCTCCAAGGTAACAATCCTTTCTCTTTTGCTAGTAAATTGGATTGCATGTGTGGAAGAAAAGACTTATAGTTGTCAATATTGCCTTTAGAAGTATTGCATGTAGGAATTGGATAAGAAATTGGATTAAAAAGGAATTGGATTAAAAAGGAATTGGATAAAAAGACGTGTTGTTATACCTCAAAGATTGCCAAATTGGACTTTGTAGTTTGTATTAGTTGTTGTATATTGTGGGGCAGAATTTTACACGTCCAAGTTAGGCGTGTAATCCCCTTTGTGTTGATTGGATTGTTAAGCCTTAAAGGTGGCGTGTTTGGTTATTGAATTCGGCCTTGAAAAGGGTGGCAAAGTATGTAGAAACAAAGGAAATGCTGTCCGATTTTTCGTAGGAAATAAGGAACTTTACATTAGAATAGTCTACGTTGGAGCTTGGAGCTAATAGACATATTATGGTCATTATAGGTTGACATCTACGGACGGCATATTGGACTTGGCGAGTGGGTTTGTCGCGCCCATTTTCGACCGCGACATTTATTTTCTAAACTCCTGCTCAAATAAAAGGTTAGAAAATAAAAATAAAAGCTAAAATGTTTTAAAAGAATGCTAAAATTGCAAAAGGTGCTAAAGTTTAAAAGGGTGCTAAAATGCTAAAGGGTTGCTAGAATGCTAAGGGTTCGCGGAGTCGCCACCTAATTAATTTGGGTGAATTAGGACACCTAAATGTTTAACTAGTTTAAAGTAAACATTAACTCCATTTTAGTGGTCTGCTAACTTAATGAGATTCCGGGCAAGGGTTCTTTATTAATCTAGAGGGAAGGGGTTAGGCACCCTCTAAGATCCGCTAACTTGCGGTTGTCCTGCCAAACCTAGGGTTAATTATTGCAAAATAAAGCTCTTCTTGCTTAGTAAAATGTTGGGAAATGCTAAAATGTTAAAATGTTTAAAGGTGCTCAAGTTTAAAAGGGCAAAAGGTGCTATATGCGAAAGAATGCTAAGAGGTGCTAAAATATTAAATGTTAAAGACGCTTAACAAAAGTGCTAGCAATTTAAAAGTGCTAAGTGTAAACAAAGTAGTGCTAGGGTGCTTAAATATTAAGAGGGTGCTAAGGGATTAACTTTAAAAGTAAAGGATGCTAAAAATAAAGGGTGTTAAAAGTGCAAAATGCTAAAAGAGGTGCTAAAAATGCAAGAAGTGTTAAATGTGAAGGGGTGCTTTAAAAAGGTGCTAGAAGGATGCTAAAATGCTAAAGAATGCTAGGAAGGTGCTTTATGGACTAATTATGTATTTATGCAAAGGTTATTTAGTTAGGTATGCTACTAGCTAAATTAATCTTGCTTAACCTGCGCGTAATATTATATAAAATGTT
This sequence comes from Przewalskia tangutica, assembly GCA_029844215.1. Lineage (NCBI taxonomy): Eukaryota > Viridiplantae > Streptophyta > Magnoliopsida > Solanales > Solanaceae > Przewalskia > Przewalskia tangutica. Next base: position 20,095,186 of record CM056721.1, read on the forward strand.
AAGATGCTATTTTGAGAGTTTAAGAGAAAATCTGTTTATGGATTTTAACAAATTGTTGGTTTTATGATGCAAGTTAGATTACTATTTTTTGCAGATTTTAAACATGCTTAATAGTCCTAAAAGGCAAATAAAGAAGAATGCGTTTCTAAAATGTAATTACTTCCCGTCTCATATATTTAAAGACCTAATTGCTAGAAGTTCTCCTATTAATTACAAAATTAGATAATCAAATTACAATAAACAAGTAAAGGCATAAAATAAGATAAGAAAGTCAAGAGAGTGAAGGGATTGGAGCGGATGACTCCGTCTTATTTGTTTTTCTAGGAGTTTCTGAAGCGGGAATGCGAACGCGGATACGAGTGCCATTTGAAATGGCTTGCGATGAGTCTCGTAGTGAGACTCTTTATTTTTGCTCGGTCGTGCCATGTAAAAACAAGAAAGATAAGGATTAGTACGAACCCAAATAATAATTGATAGAAATAATTAAGGCGAGCACATAAGCGTGTCACGTGACTCAAGAAAATTAAGGAAAACTTGTCCACCCCAAAGAAATACGAGCGGCGGTCAAATGGACATCTGCTATGCTGCGCCAAACAAGGCATCAAAACAAATATCGGTGATCTTGGGTCATACTTTGGACTCGCGCATAATATGCAGATATCTGAGGCATACGAAGATGAGTACGAATCGCGTTGAACATATGATTATTAGACGAAGAGGCGAGCCGCGATGCAAGATATAATTAAAATATTTCTGTCATTTGTCGTAGATGTCTTAAACCTATAATGTGTAACAAAGATCATGTTTCAGTTCTTGCAAAGAGTAAATGGGCATGCTACTAGCATTATCAATTATAAGTCTGTCGTACAAAGCGTTAGCAAGTGTCAAACCTCTAAGACTTCATTCCATTAATAAAACATGAGTAAACAAACATTTATGGCTTCTGGATGTTCGAATATCTTAGTTGATCTAGATGTAAACAACCACGTTCTGAAGGTAAACAAGCGGGGTTATTAGGCTTAGTGACGTTGAGAAATCCATGGTTCTATATGGATCGATTCCACGAACTAGCATCTGAAATCGTTTATTAAATATGTCATGATCCGAATTCTTCATTCTGCCCAAATATGTGTTTTAGGTGATTAGACTTGCTAATGAGCAATGGTACGTGAACACGTAGACAAATACAAATGGTCATTTATTAGATACTCACGACACGGCTTATCTGACACCTAAGGAAAGAAACTAGATGCAGTGAGTGTATTTAAGCACGGTGTAAATGTCATGACTTGAATTTTAAACCTACAAACCAGGCAAGATAATCACAACACGTGCGAGTGGATATGGCTCTATAAGGAATACACACAAATCATGTACTTGAACATCATTTGTCACCCACAACGGTGTGCTGGTCATGAGCTTTGGACCCTTGGATTGTCCACACTATTTTGAATTTCTACGGAAACACATTAGTCTCATTGTTTAGGTCAAAATGTTAGCCTATTCGATCCATTTGATCGAGACTAGTATTGAATCATCATCAGGAAATGAAACCTTTAAGACATGCTTCTTAAGATATAACCACTCTCAAAGTTCAATCACATAACAAATGCTAGTAAAATGCATTAACAATCACAGTCGAGAGCACTAATGACAGTTAATATCAACTAAATAGATTCATCAATCAAATTAATACACCTAAGTCGTCGCACGACACACAGATTTCACACATACTATCACAAAATATCAATCGAAGGAGAAAATAAGAAAGGAGGCGAGATTACCTATAGGACGCGACGAGGCGTATCAAGTCGTCGTCGGTCATTTCGGCGGGCTTTGGGTTTGCGATCACGAATGAAAGAAGCGAGTTCGTTCTTGATTTACGTTGGAATTGAAAGGAAAGGATTAATTTCTATTTTATGCGAAGCTAATTCTCTGATCTTTGAGTCCACAATTCCGATGCTGTCGAGTCTCCGATTGAGCTCGTCCTCTGCTCTCTTGGGTACTTTCGTTCTTTGTTCTCGAATGTTTCGATGCTATCTCGCGCCTCTTTCGATGCTGTGCATGTTCTTATATAGCCTAACCACAGGTTCTAATATTAGTAAGCAATAAAGTGATTTGTCTTTGAGACTTCGTCTTAAATCGTGAGATTTGGGTCTTGATTTTAGAAACGATTTTGGAAGATTCGTTTGGTTAGGTGCACAGGTAAGGAAAGGCGGCCGTGCATGGGTGAGAAAGGAAAGTCGCCGGATTCTCGGCGAGAATCGCGGCGGCAGCGTGAGGTGAAGGCGGCGATTGCTAGGTTTAGGGTTCGTTGATTTTCTTAGGGTGCTGTCGAGGGTTTTGTTGAGGGAGATGCAAGGGAATGGATAGGGCTGATAAGTTAAAGGGTGTTGGTGTGGGTTTGGGCGCGGGTTTGGTGGGTAGAAAATTATTGGGCTTGTGAAATTTGCGAATTTAAGGGTATTAGTATTAAGTATTAGTTTTAGGCTCTTAATTAGTGACAAAGTAATTAATTAATTGTGATTAAATTATCTAATTGTTATAAAATAAATGCGGGTGTGTTATTTAATTAATGCTTAATGCTCTAGAATGCGGCGCTATTAAAATCTTGTTATTGCATTATTGCGAAGTTAAATTAAAATTAAAATTGGGTCTAGATTAAATTACTTAAATGCTAAATGCGAGTATGATATTTAAGAATCGTTTAAAGCTTTATAAATGCGGTGCTATTAAATGCATATATCAGATTAAAATTGATTTTTAAATTACAAATGATTACATAATAAATGCGGCTATGCTACCTGACACGACGTTATCGCTAAATTATTTATTTTATGCATTTATTAATTATTTAAGAATTACGACAAAGCTTAAAGTTAATTAATGCGGGCGCGAGACTCTAAGTGCTTAAAACTCTACGTAAGAGCGATGTCATTATTAAATTGATTATTTATGCACTGTATTTAATGTTTTATTCTTTGCATTTTATTATAAAAATCCTAAAAATTATTTTACAAAATTAGTGTAATTTTATAGTTAATGGTGGGCGGGAGGGTCAAAATTGGGTGTCAGCGAGATGTCCTCTTTGTATGGAGATGATGGAAGAATCTTGGACAAAAGCGTTGACTCATGCTTGATTTTGTCTCGATCTTGAGTGCAAAATGTTGACGGTAGACAAGGTGTATGAAAATCAAAAAGCGTCGATGTCGAGTTATGGCGACCTTTGGGATACAAATCAAAACACTAAGCGGGCTAATCACGGACTCAGCGTCGATGTCGAGTTATGGCGACATTTGAGCTACCGTAGTCAAACACACGGCGGGCTAAAGCGGACTGAAGTTGTCGGTGTCGAGTTATGGCGACAACTGGTCACATCGTCAAACACGAAGCGGGCTACTTAGCGGACTTAAAAGCATCCCGATGTCGAGTTATGATGACCTTTGGGTTATGGTCAAAAAGTAAAGAAAATAAGCGGCGAACACGGGTGTCTGCATGGCTTGTGGTCTTTGGGTTCTGCGGTGATGCGGGCGAGTGGGCCAAGCGGCAGTAGCTACGCGTCGTTGGGAAGGTTGGCCCGACGGTTGCCGGTTATTTGTAAGAAAATCCACGTTGTGCTCGCTGTTCTGCGTCTAAGACTTAAACAAGCGGTTAGTGCATAAGCTATTAAGGCAAAAAATGATGATGTATAATTTTAAAAGTAATGCATCTGTGAGTAGAAAATGTTATCCTGCAACATGTGATGCTGCTTTGTGTTGATGCGATCTTTGCGAATCTTTGTGATTTCGCCACTTGCGGGCGTGTTGCGATTGTGAATGCGGATCGTTGTCCTTGCTGCGGTGTCCTGTAGACTAAAGCTCGAAAGAGTTAGTGCATAAGCTGCTAAGGCGGAATAATATATGAGAGAAAAAAAATGCAATTTTGAGAGCGAGAAATCGTCCTGCGTAGATGTGATATCTTGACTTGTCGTCGTTTTGGACTTGTAAATCGTCGTTTCGGACTCGTCGTCGTTTCGGACTTATCGTCGTTTCGGACTTGGCGTCGTTTTGGACTTGGCGTCGTTTTGGACTGGCGTCGTTTCGGACTTGTCGTCGTTTTGGACTTGGCGTCGTTTCGGACTTGGCGTCGTTTCGGACTTATCGTCGTTTTGGACTTGGCGTCGTTTTGGACTTAGCGTCGTTTTGGACTTGGCGTCGTTTTGGACTTGGCGTCGTTTTGGACTTGGCGTCGTTTTGGACTTGGCGTCGTTTTGGACTTAGCGTCGTTTTGGACTTGGCGTCGTTTTGGACTTATTCTTCTTTGCTCTCGCATAGACTAAAGCTCGAGAAGAGTTAGTGCATGCTTCTTAAACGAATAATAAAGCATGAATGATAAAAAATGCAATTTTGAAACGAGAGAAAATCTTCGCGTGTTGATGTAATATCGCGATGATGGCGTCGTTTTGGACTTCTTTGTCTTGATAGCGTCGTTACTGGGCGATGTTCTTCTTTGGCGTCGTTGCGTAGACTTGTTGTCTTGTCGCGTCATTGCACTGGGCGTATTCTTCTTTGGCGTCGTTCGTGGACTTGTTGATTACGTCGTTATGCGGGCGTGTTCTTCTTTGGCGTCGTTGCGTAGACTTCTTTGTCTTGATCGCGTCGTTACTGGGCGTGTTCTTCTTTGGCGTCGTTGCGTAGACTTCTTTGTCTTGATCGCGTCGTTATGCGGGCGTATTCTTCTTGGCGTCGTTGCGTGGACTTCTTGATCCGTCGTTATGCGGGCGTGTTGTTCTTTGGCGTCGTTGCGTGGACTTCTTTGTCTTGATAACGTCGTTACTGGGCGTGTTCTTCTTTGGCGTCGTTGCGTAGACTTCTTTGTCTTGTCGCGTCGTTATGCGGGCGTATTCTTCTTTGGCGTCGTTGCGTGGACTTCTTTGTCTTGATAACGTCGTTACTGGGCGTGTTCTTCTTTGGCGTCGTTGCGTAAACTTCTTTGTCTTGTCGCGTCGTTATGCGGGCGTATTCTTCTTTGGCGTCGTTGCGTGGACTTCGATCGCGTCGTTATGCGGGCGTGTTGTTGTTGGCGTCGTTGCGTGGACTTGTTGTCTTGATCGCGTCGTTGCACGGGCGTATTCTTTGTTGGCGTCGTTGCGTAGACTTCTTTGTCTTTGATAACGTCGTTACTGGGCGTGTTCTTTGCTCATAGAATAAATGCTCCTGGTAGCTAAGCGAAAGCGTTAGTGTATACTGTTTAAACAAAATGATAAATATATATGAGAAGTGCAATTTTATGGATAGAGATGTCGTCACGATATGCGTAGCGAATCGAGATGTTGCCACTTGCTGCGGAATTGTTATGATGCCTTTGTTGTGTGCGATCTGGTTCTGAGTTTGACTTTATGCAGAGTTGGCGCGCTAGGTTTTGTTGCGGAACTACGAACTTTGATTGCGATTGTTGATGCCGCTTCTGCTGCTTCTTTGCCGATCACGGACTTTGAATTTTGAGATTTTTGTCATATCTTACGCCTCTGCTTGTTTCTTGCGAAGAAACTTCTTGCCGTATTTTTCTGCTTGGCTATTGCATTTCTTTATACATTAATATGAAAAGACTGCGCTCAAGAAAATTTTGTGAGTTTTGGAAGTCGATTTGTATTTGACCAGCGCTTGTCCGACATCTGCGTGCAGTGCGCTTGGATTTGCGGCCGCATGCAGTTTCTACATTGTCGATTTTGAGAAGGTGTCATGTTGCTCTTAACTTACGAGACCCGCCTTTATAGGAACGAGCGAGTTAGGCTCGTTCGCTCGGATGTCGTGCCTTTGATCTTGTGAAGTATTGATGCTCTGCCGTTGCTAAGTCAAATACAAATCGACCTTTGGGGAAGATGCTAAATCTTTCTAAAAATGCAACAAGCGGTGTTAGCATAAAGCACGTAATTTGCGGGTATGTAGCGGATATATTGCCGCATGCGTTGACGTTTCCTAACATGCGGGGACTCTCGTGCAGGTAAGCTAAGCGTCAACATGCGAGATTATGACGGATTTGTCAGTCGTCGACTATAATGCCTTTGTTGGAAATGGCGACCAAATGACGGTGCACTTTTTCCAATTTGACGTATCGTGATTGGGCTTGGATTTATGCATCATTGTCACGCTACACGTAATATCTTTGGTTGGTCGTTGGGTTGAGAAACGTCGACAAGTTTAGTGTCTTCCTAATTGTGGTGTCGATGCGAGACCAACCCAGCAAGGTAAATCGTGTATGCCACTAAAATAAAGGTGGTATAGCTCTATCTTAAGTTTCTAAGATTTGGCTTTTACGGGCCTTGAGTTCCGAGCGGACAACTTCAGTGAGAAGGCTACGCGGTGATCGAACGAACCGATCTAACTCGCATGCGGCGACTCTCCTAAAATTTGGATATTTTTGAAAGAAATTTGCGGGTGCGCGAGCACACCGGTAGCGTGAGTGTGTGATTTGTGTGAATTTTCAGTGGAAGAAATATGGCGGAATGCGGTTTAGGGAAAGCGGTAAAGCAAGTAGCAAAAAATAAACAAAATCTGATACACAAAAATTAAATGCAAAATAATTGCCAAATAATAGCCCTAGATGCATTGTGGTTAAGAACCTAAAATCCCAGTGAGTCGCCATTTAGCGCCCATTTTTGGCCATGACATTTATTTTCTAAACTCTGCTCGAATAAAGGTTAGAAAATAAAAATAAAAGCTAAAATGTTTTAAAAGAATGCTAAAATTGCAAAAGGTGCTAAAGTTTAAAAGGGTGCTAAAATGCTAAAGGGTTGCTAGAATGCTAAGGGTTCGCGGAGTCGCCACCTAATTAATTTGGGTGAATTAGGACACCTAAATGTTTAACTAGTTTAAAGTAAACATTAACTCCATTTTAGTGGTCTGCTAACTTAATGAGATTCCGGGCAAGGGTTCTTTATTAATCTAGAGGGAAGGGGTTAGGCACCCTCTAAGATCCGCTAACTTGCGGTTGTCCTGCCAAACCTAGGGTTAATTATTGCAAAATAAAGCTCTTCTTGCTTAGTAAAATGTTGGGAAATGCTAAAATGTTAAAATGTTTAAAGGTGCTCAAGTTTAAAAGGGCAAAAGGTGCTATATGCGAAAGAATGCTAAGAGGTGCTAAAATATTAAATGTTAAAGACGCTTAACAAAAGTGCTAGCAATTTAAAAGTGCTAAGTGTAAACAAAGTAGTGCTAGGGTGCTTAAATATTAAGAGGGTGCTAAGGGATTAACTTTAAAAGTAAAGGATGCTAAAAATAAAGGGTGTTAAAAGTGCAAAATGCTAAAAGAGGTGCTAAAAATGCAAGAAGTGTTAAATGTGAAGGGGTGCTTTAAAAAGGTGCTAGAAGGATGCTAAAATGCTAAAGAATGCTAGGAAGGTGCTTTATGGACTAATTATGTATTTATGCAAAGGTTATTTAGTTAGGTATGCTACTAGCTAAATTAATCTTGCTTAACACATGCGTAATATTATATAAAATGTTAAGATGCTATTTTGAGAGTTTAAGAGAAAATCATTTATGGATTTTAACAAATTGTTAGTTTTATGATGCAAGTTAGATTACTATTTTTTGCAGATTTTAAACATGCTTAATAGTCCTAAAAGGCAAATAAAGAAGAATGCGTTTCTAAAATGTAATTACTTCAGTCATATATTTAAAGACCTAATTGCTAGAAGTTCTCTATTAATTACAAAATTAGATAATCAAATTACAATAAACAAGTAAAGGCATAAAATAAGATAAGAAAGTCAAGAGAGTGAAGGGATTGGGCGGATGACTCGTCTTATTTGTTTTCTAGGAGTTTACGGCGGGAATGCGAGCGGATCACGAGTGCCATTTGAAATGGCTTGCGATGAGTCTCGTAGTGAGACTCTTTATTTTTGCTCGGTGCGTGCCGTAAAAACAAGAAAGATAAGGATTAGTACGAACCCAAATAATAATTGATAGAAATAATTAAGGCGAGCACATAAGCATGTCGCGGTGACTCGAAAATTAAGGAAAACTTGTCCACCACTTTCAAAGAAATACGAGGCGGCGATCCAAACTGGACATGCTACTGCTGCGCCAAACAAGGCATCAAAACAAATATCAGTGATCTTGGGTCATACTTTGGACTCGCACATAATATGCAGATATCTGAGACATACGAAGATGAGTACGAATCGCATTGAACATATGATTATTAGACGAAGGCGGTAGCGATGGCAAGATATAATTAAAATATTTACGTCATTTATCGTAGATGTCTTAAACCTATAATGTGTAATGAAAGATCATGTTTCAGTTCGCAAAGAGTAAATGGGCATGCTACCTAGCATTATCAATTATAAGTCTGTAGTCATACAAAGCGTTAGCAAGTGTCAAACCTCTAAGACTTCGTTCCATTAATAAAACATGAGTAAACAAACATTTATGGCTTCCTGGATGTTCCAATATCTTAGTTGATCAAGATGTAAACAACCACATTTACGAAGGTAAACAAGCGGGGTTATTAGGCTTAGTGGCGTTCGAAATCGATGGTTCTATATGGATCAATTCACGAACTAAGCATCTGAAATCGTTTATTAAATATGTCAACGATCGAGAATTCTTCATTCTCTACCCAAATATGTGTTTTAGGTGATTAGACTTGCTAGTGAGCAATGGTACATGCGTGAACACGTAGACAAATACAAATGGTCATTTATTAGATACTCCGACACGGCTTATCTGACACTGGGAGAAATAGACTAGATGCAGTGAGTGTATTTAAGCGCGGTGTAAATGTCGTGACTTGAATTTTAAACCTACAAACCAGGCAAGATAATCACAACATGCAGTGGATATGGCTCTATAAGGAATACACACAAATCGTACTTGAAACATCATTTGTCACCCCCAACGGTGTCTGCGGTCATGAGCTTTGGACGCTTGGATTGTCCACACTATTTTGAATTTCTACGGAAACCACATTAGTCTCATTGTTTAGGTCAAAATGTTAGCCTATTCGATCCATTTCGATCGAGACTAGTATTGAATCATTTATCTGGAAATGAAACCTTTAAGACACGCTTCTTAAGATATAACCACGCTCGAAGTTCAATCACATAACAAATGCTAGTAAAATGCATTAACAATCACGATCGAGGCATTAATAACGATTAATATCAACTAAATAGATTAATGATCAAATTAATACACCTAAGTCGTCGCACGAAACACAGTTTCACACATACTATCACAAAATATCAATCGAAGGAGAAAATAAGAAAGGAGGCGAGATTACCTTCTCCTGACGACCGGCGGCGTATCAAGTCGTCGGTCATTCGACGGGCTTTGGGTTTGCGATGCGAATGAAAGAGCGAGTTCGTTCTTGATTTACGTTTGGAATTGAAAGGAAAGGATTAATTTCCTATTTTATGCGAAGCTAATTCTCTGGATCTTTGAGTCCACAATTCAGATGCTGTCGAGTCTCCCGATTGAGCTCATCTCTGCTCTCTTTGGTTGCTTCGTTCTTTGTTCTCGAATGTTTGATGCTATCTCCGCCTCTTTCGATGCCTATTGCATGTTCTTATATAGCCTAACCACAGGTTCTAATATTGGTAAGCAATAAAGGTGATTTGTCTTGAGACTTCGTGCTTAAATCGTGAGATTTGGGTCTTGATTTTAGAAACGATTTTGCGGAAGATTCGTTTGGTTAGGTGCACAGGTAAGGAAAGGCGCCGTGCATGGGTGAGGAAAGGAAAGTCGCCGGATTCTCAGGCGAGAATCGCGGCGACGAAGGCGTGAGGTGAAGGCGGCGATTGCTAGGTTTAGGGTTCGTTGATTTTCTTAGGAGTCTTTGTCGAGGTTTTGTTGAGGAGATCTGAGGAATGGATAGGGTGATAAGTTAAAGGGTGTTGGTGTGGGTTTGGGCGGATTTGGGTGGGTAGAAAATTATTGGGCTTGTGGAAATTTGAATTTAAGGGTATTAGTATTAAGTATTAGTTTTAGGCTCTTAATTAGTGACAAAGTAATTAATTAATTGTGATTAAATTATCTAATTGTTATAAAATAAATGCGGGTGTGTTATTTAATTAATGCTTAATGCTCTAGAATGCGCATTATTAAAATCTTGTTATTGCATTATTGCGAAGTTAAATTAAAATTAAAATTGAGTCTAGATTAAATTACTTAAATGCTAAATGCGAGTATGATATTTAAGAATCGTTTAAAGCTTTATAAATGCGGTGCTATTAAATGCATATATCAGATTAAAATTGATTTTAAATTACAAATGATTACTAATAAATGCGGCTATGCTACCTGACACGACGTTATCGCTAAATTATTTATTTTATGCATTTATTAATTATTTAAGAATTACGACAAAGCTTAAAGTTAATTAATGCGGGCGCGAGACTCTAAGTGCTTAAAACTCTACGTAAGACGCGATGTCATTATTAAATTGATTATTTATGCCTGTATTTAATGTTTTATTGCTGCATTTTATTATAAAAATCCTAAAAAATTATTTTACAAAATTAGTGTAATTTTATAGTTAATGGCTGGACGGGAGGGTCAAAATTGGGTGTCAACAGGGTTAACCGGAGAGGTATGTGGAAACTTTCTTATCTCTTGAGCATGAGTAGTTATAACTATATAGTACGGTAGACGTATGTGATTTAAATGAAGTAAATCCATTTGATAAACTTGACTTGTTTTAAAAATGTCTAAGTTGGTTGAGTTAGAGAGTTAACTCACTTGTTTTGGGGAGTGGTTTATTCTAAATAAGGTAGACAAGGATTTCTTGACATGAAAACGTATAGAAAAATCGGTGTGGAAGTATTGAGTATTGAATTATTCTAAAGATAAGAGACCTGATTTTAAGTTACGGAACTTGTTTTCAAAGTTAAGGGACTTGAAGTGTTTTAAGTATATAATACTTGTTTCGTTTTAAAAGTATAAGTCCCTTGGATTTAGGGAAATGTATTTGACTAAAGTATAAAGTTAATATAACGACTTTATGGGAAGTTGGTTATATTAGCTTTATGGAAGGTTAACAAAAGAAAGACTTACTCTAGGTAAAATAAGTACGGATAAATGATTTGAATTTGTGAAAGACAAATTGATTTGAAGGCATAAATTGCCTAGAGTTTCGTATAAAAAAGAGTCATTCTTAAAAGGTTAGAGGTACGTGGTACTTGAGTTGAATTCCCGGATTTTTCTCTTAAATGACATGTTAGTGCCTTAAGTAAACTAACATGAGAGGATAGATTAATAATGTTAATAAGAAGTTAGGGGATTTCTTAACTTGCTTATGTTATGATAAGCCGGTAGCGCTTATGTTATGTATGATAGCCGGTTGTGCTAGGTTATGTATTCTTACGGGGTAGACCCCGGGTAATTCTTGTTGTTTCCTTTGGACGTACCGACAGTGATGGGAGATTCCACGGGTATGCTTCCATTGTTTTAGTATGAGCTTACTTGGGCGTGCAAGCGGTGGCGGGATTCCACGGTATGCGCTTGGACGTCTTACGATGAGGATTACGAGGCATGCGGTATGAGTTTACTGGCGTCTGAAGCGGTGATGTGGGATTCCACGGGTATCTTCCATTGTGGTTGATCCTTGGACCCGGGTTGTGGTATTTGCATATTAGTTGATTTGCTACCCGCGTCGAGGAATACCTCATGCGGTCAGTATGGCTCGTGCGGGTGAAATAGTCCCGTGCGGTAGTACAACTATCACGAGGAATACCTGCATGCGGGCCCATGCGACCGTGCGGGTGAAATAGTCCCAGGAGTAGGATTGCTTAATGATACTGCGGGTGGGTGACCTTGTTTTGATCATGAGCTTCCTATTTTCACGCAGTATAGTATATGCTTGATATTCTCATTATTAGTAAGGCACAATGTACTGTAATTGATTATTATACATGTCTCCAGTTATTTGGACTTTTGAGGTATTTTGGTATTTTCGGTTTCACATACTTAGTGCATATTGTGTCGCGACCCCCTTCCTGGGCTGCGTTAAATGCCACGGTAGGGGTAGCGGTGGTGGAACCTCGTTCTTGGATCATTTGATGCAGTGTCATGAGCTCCATTTCTCCGGAGGCTGTTTTGTTGGTACGAGTTTTCCCTGATGTTGTAAATATTAGGTACATTCAGGGGTATGGCGGGGCCTGTCCATACGATTATTATTCTAAGTGCAGTAGTCACGTTTGTGGTTTGGGTGTAAGAACAAAGTTATGCGGTTTTACTTTTAGTTAAGTATATTACATGGAAGCGACGCTGCCGGCTAGCGATGATGTTTACTATCTACAGATTTATGTGTTATGTATGTTCATTCTATTCTCGATGTATACAGGCAGGGTGCCGGTAGAATACGATCCCGACCAGTCGGTGGTCGTGACACACTAGTTCTCAGTGGGATTCGATTTCAAACTTTTAGACCGAATTATATTTACAGCGACCGCTTACTAAAAATACTGTCGTTTTATTTAACTAAAATAAAAATAGGTAGTGTTTTCTCATTTACCCTTGTATTAGTTACAAGTTATTATCATTGATGAAGTAATATTTATTGGGGAGAGATTAAGTGATGAGATATGTTAAGAGGGTAAAATAGTCAAAATACTACTCTTATAAATATTTTCTTAAATGATATGTAAATGAAATACGTGACAAATATATTGGGACGAACGAGTATTAGTTTTCACGTTTACCCTTACTCAATAAATGTAAAGAGAGATTAACGTGGTAAAAAAAGTAATATTAATTGAGATAAAAAAGTAAATAAGAATAATTTAATCAAATTACTCTTTTAGTTAATATTTTTTTTTAGAGGGCGTGAAAAAAACATACCGGATGGAGTAATAGAGGTGAAATTAAAGTTACTCTTGGACTTAAGGGATCATTTGGATTATAATTTCCTCAAAGTTTGCAATATTATTTTTCCTTATGAGAATTAAAAAAATAAAAAAGTCCCCTTCTTCTCATCTTTTTTCATGGCTTATTCTTTATTTTCCTTTTAATGTTACAATTAATTTGCATGGATACAGCTATGAAACTGAACACTTGTAAGCCCTTTTCACACTGCCAAAGTGAATCCAGACAAATGCTTCTTCGTCGCCATTCTTACTAGGTTTACCGTTTACTACACCACAGTGGTTTGTTCGTAATTAATTACAAAAATCAATGTCATTTTTATAACCTTCCACCATTAAAACCACCCCCTCCCTCTGTCCCCTTCACACGCGTCCATCCCCTTCTCTAAATGTAGAAGAAGACACAATTCTTTACTGACAACCCCACAAGTTTAAACTCTAAGTAAAAAAAGTAAAAATTAAATTAAATACATTTTGTATTTTTCTTTCAAACAAAATTTTTTGACACAATTCTTCAATGTTTATTAGTACTAATTTATTGCTGCATTTATGTTGTTATCTTGCTAATTTATTGTTTTATTTTATTTTGAGCAGATATATGAGAAACAACCTCTTTATTTCATTAAGACAGATATAAGATCTGCATATATTCTATCTTCTGTAAATTTCATATGTGAAATTATACTAAATATGTTATTGTTGGAATTTTTTAGGAAAAACAGAAACTCAATTTTTTTTTAAAAATATATTAAATTTTGTGTTTTTTTTTCTTAAAAAGATTCCCATTGAGAAAGTAGTGAACGAAAGGCCAATTGGTATAATAACATCATGGCTTCTGAACTGACATTTGACCAAGTGTTAAAAACGATTAATTAACTCAAGTTTAAACTAACCCAAGTCTTACCCCACCCCCTTAGTCATAGTGGGTGGGTGGGTGTTGGTCATCTTATAAACTCCATTCTAACCCAAATGCAATTCTTGTATTCCTACCGTCACTTCTTAATTTGGTAAACCACTTTGGTTTACCACAAAAGTGATACAAAGACCCCCTTTTTAATTTTCTTGACTATACACACCAACCCAATCTATATACCAAGAAATTGAATACCAACAACACCCACATTGCCATTTTTGAGGAAACCCATACGGAAAAAAGGTTGGATATTTATTTTAATTGGGCAAAAAATTATGAAGAAATCTCCATCTTCTTGTTTTTCATGCTCCTCTTCATCTTCTTCATCTTCATGCATTGAACAAATCCATGAAGAAACAGAGAAGCAAAAGCTGAAGCCCAATTCAAATTCAACAAAGCCCAGGCCCAAACGTGCTGCTAGAGCAAAGAAATTTCTCAATGCTGATTCACCAAGTAATAATTCATCTACAGCTAGACGAAGCTCAATTTACAGAGGTGTAACAAGGTATGTTTTTTAATTATTAAAATTTGCTTAATTTACACACATTCAAGGTGTTGTGTGTGAAACCCAAAAATCAAAATTGATTTTTTTTTACTGGGTTTTGATTTTTAGTTGCATGCATGAAGAAATGAGTAATAAAAAAATTAATTATTTTTTGTTAATTAAAGTTGTGTTTTTTTCTTAGACATAGATGGACAGGGAGATATGAAGCTCACCTATGGGACAAGAGTACTCGGAATGGCATTCAGAACAAGAAAGGACGACAAAGTGAATGCTCTTTTTTTTTTAATTTTTAATTATTTTATGAATTAAAAAAATTGAAATCAGGGAGATCTACAGTAATAGTATTTAATTACTTTTAATCAATTTTTTACTATCCTTAATCTGACTTTGTTCTTTGTTGGTTCTTGTGATGATCCCTCTCTGTCACTTGCAACGTGCTCAGTTTATTTGGGTAAGCACTTAAACCTCTTGCAGATAATTAGTGTGGCTTAATGTACAAGTTTTTATTGCACGATGTACAACATCCTTTATGCATAAAATTTGTTTTGACTGTTTTGTTAAAATGAATAAATAAAAAGATTATTAAATGTCATTTTCAAATTGCTATTGAATGTAGGGGCTTATGATAGTGAAGAAGCTGCTGCCAGAACTTATGATCTTGCAGCTCTTAAGTACTGGGGACCCACAACTATACTTAATTTTCCGGTACTTAAATTCTTTTTCCATTTTTGGTACAATTTAAATAACTTTTTAAAACTATTTTTTATGTAAAACAAAAAAAAAAAGAAGAGGAAGAGTACTTGATAAATAAAACTAATGTACAATTATGTGAAACGTGATGTACAACAAAACAATGCAGTTGGAAACATATATGAAAGAGCTTGAAGAAATGAAGAGGCTATCAAAGGAAGAGTACTTGGCTTCATTACGGCGAATGAG
This sequence comes from Przewalskia tangutica, assembly GCA_029844215.1. NCBI lineage: Eukaryota > Viridiplantae > Streptophyta > Magnoliopsida > Solanales > Solanaceae > Przewalskia > Przewalskia tangutica. Next base: position 20,110,390 of record CM056721.1, read on the forward strand.
TAGTGGATTTTCTAGGGGTGTTTCCAAATATCGTGGGGTCGCAAGGTATATTTATGGTTAAGAATTTTATATCGTAAATGAAATGAGAACATGAATTCCTTATAAAGACTTTGACAATCCTCACCCTACAAGCTAGCTTTTGGGGTTGAGTTAGACCCAACATTCATTCCTTACATTGTATATGAGCCAGACTCATTCCAACTCTTTGTTCGTCGATGTTGGCTCCCAAATTATATTGTTGACGCTCCAGGTCTGGGAGTGTTAAGAGTTTCACATGGAAAATGAAATAAGAACATGAACTCCTTATATGGATTTGAACAATCTTCACTCTACAAGCTAGTTTTTGAGCTTGAGTTAGACCCAAGATTCATTTCTTACATTTATTAATTTAAAGTTACTACTAAATTAAATTATAATTAAAACACATTTAATTAGGAAAAAGGGACAAAAGACATGCAAAATTAATTTTTATCAATGCAAGACCGGTACATTTTAGTGGAAGTCAACAACTATTGTGGATTTTCATGCATTTTGATTTTTGCTACTGGTTCAGTGTGGGACCCATTTGGATTCACTGTCTATTTGTGGGCTGTGAGTTTATGTGCATATTTAGGAATTTTAAAAAATGTGATAAAGTGATTATGGATTCAAAAAATTGACCATTCTACTACGGGCCGTGCATATTTTGCGAAAATAACCCCTTAGTTTTCGGATAAAATGCGAATTTGACCCGTTATATTTGGAATTTTGATTTTGACAGGCACCATCATAATGGTCGATGGGAAGCACGAATTGGACGGGTCTTTGGAAATAAGTATCTCTATTTGGGAACTTTCAGTATGTCTATCTCTTTCATTTTGCACCTTATTAAGTGGTATGTTTATTTTGAGTACTAATTTCTTGGTCGATGTGAATTTTTTTTAGACGATTATAAAAACGAGAAAAGAAAATAAAGTTTTGTTTTATAAGATTATCAAAAGAAAATACGATTTCTATTATTTTTGGTTTAACCATCCCGTATCAGGTCACTTGGTCCATGGTAGAGACGGCAAAATGGGTAAAAAATATGGATGACCCAACTCATTTTAATGGGTTGAATATCCAATACATTTAAAATGAGTCTAATATGGGCCGACTCATATTATTCACTTAAAATATGAATAACTTAATGGGTAAAATAAATAAAATCCACAATTTTAATAAAACAAGTTTCTTAAAAATAATGAAAAATTGCTTCCTTAATAACATTAGTGAAAACAACTTCCACAAGTGACATTTCACCAACCATCCAACTCACCCCCACCCATTCCCTCCATTTTATTTAAGTTTTTAATATTTTTTTGGTTTTCTACCCCGCTCCCTCCCCCCCCCCCCCCTCTTTAAAATTTTTATTTGATTTTTAGACCTCCCCCGCACCCCTCTAAAAAAATTAATCTTTCTTTAAAAAAAATTATTTTGGTTTTCTACACCATCCACCCACGGGGTATCCCTACCCCTCCCGAATTTTTTACTTCATATATTTTATTACTTTTATAAAAACTTATAAAGAATGAGAAAAATTTGCGTGGTTAAATTTGGTGTGGTTTGGGTGGTGGGTTGTGATTTGGGAGGGAGGGGGGGGGGACAAGGGGGCGGAGTGGAGTAAGAAAAAAAATTATTTCTTATAAAAGTAAAATAAAATATATGAAAGTAGAAAATTTGAGAGAGGATGGGCAGGAGGGGGTTGAGTGGGGTGGTGATGTGGGATAGGGTTGAGTGAAGATGAAGTGCATTAAGGGGTGGTGGTTGGGGAGTAGTGGGGTGTGAATGGTGGGGCTGGAGTGAGTATTTTTCGAAAATTGTTTCTAGGAGGTTGTGTCATCGCAAATGTTGAGGTGCAACTATGTACTAGAGATAGAATTTGTGGACAAGAAGGTAGATTAATTTTCTCCATATATGAAGCCAACCTTTTTAAAGTAACTTTAGATAATATGAATATCCATATTATTTATCGGGTTAACTAATCTTTTATTCGTGTTAAATATGGGTGGGTCAGGTAATTGATCCATTTTTGTTTAACCTATTTTTACCCGTCCATATTTTATCTGGCACAAGCAAGACTGAAATAACTTACTGATTCTTGTTAGTCATAACAACCAGAACGCCCCAGTTTCACTATCTCTTTCAGTGCCTTCTTCGATTCCCCTTGAAGTAGAGGGTTTCAGTGGGAACGAGACTATCTCATCAATAGTTATAATGTTTGATTGACGAATTTAATTTTTTTAAATTTTGGATTCGCCTCTACGATATATCTATAGAGAGTTAAAGAGCTCTTTATAAATAAAATTTTCATTCAAAGAGCTCAAACCCGATAATTCTGATCCCAACCTCCCACCATAGGTGTTCGATTCGTTTTCATTGTTGGAGATTCAGTAGTTAGGAAAGATTTAACAATTTCATGTCCAACATAAATCTAAAAGATTCAGGATTAAAGCTGACATGGCACATGATCATTGGTGTTTTATATTATTTACTGAGATCAAAGTTGAAAGGCTGAGGTGGTCCAAAAATTAAATATTTGATGCAGATCTTTGTGGACCGTACAAAAGTTAGACTTTCTGTTCCAACTTTATAAAAAATGAAAATATTTCCCTATTTTTGTTAGTAGGTTTAGTCCTTACCCATTTTTGTTTTGTGGTTTATGTTTGACTAAACTAGAAAAACAAACAATAATCGCTACTACAATATGATCCTAGTTTTATGAAATTACCAGAATGTACTAGATGCTATGTACTTGGTTTAAGGTTCCACATTAATTAGTTGTAAGAGATTTGAATAGTTATTAAGATAAGTATCTTGATTTTCTTTAATGTGACTGTATTAGATCTTGGCTCGTGACACTGTCAGACCCTTGTTTCATGCTTAATGGAATGAATAATTTAAAATCTCATTAGACAATTATGCCTTTGGATTAATGCATACTGTCCCATCATCCTCATCTCCAACTATTACACTCCAAAAAACTACTAACCCTCATCAGTAAATTGAACAAGGCTGCAAAAACACACATCCTCCTTTATCATTTATGACTATGCTCTTTCACTTAGAATTTTGTTTTAGTATAATCATTCGATATCCGGAACTTAATTACCGGCCCGACTAGTCTGAATTCGCGTGGCGTAACCCATTAAAAGGGAAAGCGCTCCTTACTAGGATTTTTTTCCATTACCTCTAGTTAAGTGTGGAGAAATCTCATCCTATGTAAATGACATGTATTTCTTCACCACCAAGTAGTAAAATAATAATTCAGACAAGAGTTTTAAGTTTGCCATTACTTGTGCTGTTTTCGGACCACATCGTAATACAATCCTAATTTGCTTGTTATTGAGGCATAATTTGTTGCTTTTTACGGGTGAGTAAGTGCAATCTAGAGTGTATCTTTACTAACCTAAGTGAGCGAGTAAGTGCAATCTAGAACATTTATACTTCCGATTTCACTTAGGTTAGTAAAGATTCATCAATTTCCTTGTTACTATTGTTTTCACTTGCTAATGGCATTGGCGATTGGCGATTGGATAATGCAAAATACGGCATTGTGTATTTGCCAATTGTTTGCAATACAATATGTCTTTGTTTAGATCTGATGTCTTCTATTCGAAGGACTCAGCTGGTGCATTTTGTGATCTTATAAACTAGTTCAAACCTATGTTGTTCGGACTCTAATAAAATGTTGAGTGCATTAACATTATATGGAATGAACTTTGTGATCAAACATATGTTTGAAAACACTAGTTAATTACTAACCTCCTTGCTGAAGGCACTCAAGAGGAAGCAGCTGCAGCATATGATATGGCAGCAATTGAGTACAGAGGGCCTAATGCAGTCACCAACTTCGACATCAGCAGATATGCAGACAAGTTGAAGAAACTTCGCGAACAGGATCTGATACCAAAGGAGGAAAACACAGAGTCCTCTGCTGAAGTGCAATCAGATGAGGTAATCGAACAACATCAACCAGTTCCTCAACAAGAAGAAAACCAACTCAATTTTCAGCAAGAAGAATTTGCTGCAGAACCAATAGTATTACCAAAGTTAGAGTTTACGCCTGCACTTGGTTCTGATGAAGTGACTCAACCCAAAGTTCTGAAGTTGGAGTTTGCTCCTTCAGTGGAGTATGTTGATAAAATAAAGGCAAGGGACCATGAGGAGCAAGATGATAACCCGTGGAACATGTACTTGGACGATACATTTGACTCATTCCCGGTTTCCGACTTCTCTCTTGACAAACCATCCGACTTGATAGATTTTTTCAACAACACTAGCTTTGACTTCAATTTCTATGAGCAATCGAGTGATAATGAGTTCAACCTGGATGTATTCTCCGACAGCATGATCATCGACGTGATGGAAGCTAATAAGGAGGAAGTAAAGAAGAACCCGTCGAATTCACCTACTTCATCATCGTCCGTGTCAAGTACGCCATCCATTTCTAGCGACATGAAAGATGTTGGAGGTTTGGCATCTCCGACGATGTAAGATGTTTTGACTAAGAGCTCAGCTTGGTGTTGAAATGAATTATAAGTTCGATAGGAACTAGTTTTAGATGCCTTTTTAATCTTTCCTAGATATAGGGACACAAGCAGAAGGCCGTGTGACTGTTTTAATTAGTTTCTTCACCAAATATAAACTCCTGCAGGTTAGCTGAAATGTTGTTTAGAAACTTTTATGGTTTCATTTTGCCCGTCCGCACTTGCTATATTGTTTAGACTTTCCAAAAATGTTGTTGCATCCGTGTTGGATCCTCAAAAAATGCATTATTTTCAAAAATCTTGTTGCATCCGATTTGGATCCTAAAAAATGCACTACTTTTGGAGAATCTGACACTCACCCGGTGTCCGAGCAACATAACTTTTTTCGTGCATTCGTAATGTTCTTTGTTAGTCATCATATTGCATTATTTATAATAGGCTAGCCTTGATAATATTCTTATTAGTTGTATTGGATTATTCATGAATGTAGAGTTGAGAGTCGTCAAGGAAAAATCAAATAATTTCTTTTAGATGAGTAGAGGAATTTCTTATTTGCTTGTTGAGTTTTACAGATGATGACTCAAATAATAGGCAGTTGATATCGAACATGACTTTCATGCATATGGGAAATGTTGGGTTTTGATATTGGTGAATGAAAAATGATGGGATGTAAATTAAAGGGAATGCAAAAGGTCATTTGTCCCACATCGGAAAAAGAGAAGGAAAGAGAGGTATATATATTACATTACACCTTCTCTAGTTGCTAAAAGGATTGAGGGGGCAAGGACTCCTCGTGTCGTCGTCGTCGCTCGCTCGGATTGATTGACAAACTTTTCTTTAATTATTTAATTAAAATATTCAATACGGATCGACCGACCCTGACCCGGTTCGGATTTTTCCCTTTCCCTCCAAAATTTTGGTGACTCTTCTGAATGGTTGCAAACATTCAGAAATGGTACCTCCAAAACCTATATTTTAATATCGTGAATGAATTCTTGGAACAAACAAGAATTTATTCACGATATTAAAACATAATACAAATTTCTCTACATTTCGAAAATTCATTCTTATTCATTCTGTGTGATATAATGTCGTTGAGTGATTCGCTGCTACCAGAATTTGGAGTACTACTATTCTGGTAAGATAATCGTTCTATCCTGGGAGGCGATATTCCATTAACCTCGAGTACTGTGAGAGAAATAATTTCCTTAAGGATACACTTTGAACTAAGTGAGCTCGATTACATTCTGAAATTATTTTTCAAAATAGATTCTGTTTTCGTTTACTGTTTCATGATCAATTTATAAGTAATGTTTATACCGTGTAATCTGTTTTACTAAGTGTTTAACAGATTGTGTTGAAACGTTATTTAACCGAATACAGATTATTATGACAACAATCTTAAGGAAATTATGTTTATTTTATTTTAATCTGTATTCTGATTTGGAGATTAAAGCCTGTGTGATTTTCTACTCCGTATGAAATTTCATATTCTAACTTGAAGACATAAAACTTCGTTGGAATATTAAAGTCCAGGAAAAAGTGTTTTCCAAAAGAAAAAATATATATTTTTCTTGTATGTTGTTTGGAGACTAAAATCTTCGGATTTTCTACTCCGGTTGAGATTAAAGTTTTCATAACTTTCTACTCATTTGTGTACTTGATTTGAAGATATAAAAACTTCATCAAGTACACAACATACAATCTACTGCACTTCGTTTCAAGCATAATTGATTAGGTTTGAAGAAATAAAATCTTCACCGTTGTGTATTATATTTGTTGCATGAAATACGTGAAGATTATTTTCAAGGTAGTAAGAATGAATTTGACTTACTCATGTGATACTTGTACAACGATTTGAAGAACATAAAATCGTCGTCGTTATGTTTAAGGAGATTAAAACTTGTGTAGTTTTCTACTCCATATGAATATTAGTAATCTGACTCGAAGATATAAAAACTTCGTTGAAATACTAAAGTTTCATAATTATACTACGATTTGAAGAAATAAAATCTTCATCGTTGAAGTCTGTGAATTAATTGCTATTTTGGTTTTATTAACTAAAACAGTTTGTCGATTTGACAGTGACAAACAATGACAATTGAGACCGAACTACCTGCAAATATCGCACCAATACATTACTACAACCTGCATCAAGTACCACCTACGAGAAACATGTGAAGTTCACCGGTGCCAACTTTAAAGGATGGCAGCAAAGAATGTTCTTTTGACTTACCACCATTGGTTTGCAAAAGTTCACTAGTGAGGACCCTCCCGTGCCTGCCGCCGACATGCCTGACAACCAGCAGTTCATGGTTACTGAGGCGTGCAAAGGCTACATTTTAAGTGTCTTAGAAGATGACTTGTACAATGTCTACAGTGTAGTAGAGACTTCCAAAGAACTATGGAGTGCACATGAAAAGAAGTACAAGACAGAAGATGCTTGCTTGAAGAAGTTTGTGGTTGCCAAATTCCTAAACTACAAAATGGTTGATGAAAAAACCGATGGAACCCAAGTTCAAGAGCTTCAACTTATCTTCCATGATCTTATTGCTGAAGGTATGGTAGTGAATGAAGCATTCCAAGTGGCTGCAATGATTGAGAAGTTGTCGTCCTCGTGGAAAGATTTTAAGAATTATCTTAAACACAAAAGAAAGGAAATGAAGTTGGAGGATCTTGTGATTCGTCTCAAGATCGAGGAAGATAACAAAACCGTTGAGAAGAGGAATTGTAAGAGTTCACCAATTGAAGGGGCCAACATCGTTGAAGATGCTGCTCCAAAAAAGAACAAGAAAAAGAAGAGGCCTTCTGGAAAAGAGAAGGACTCTAACAAGAAAAAGTTCAAAGGCAGCTGCTATAATTGTAGGAAAGCTGGCCACAAAAGCCCAGATTGTCGTTTCCCGAAAAAGGACAAGGGAAAAGGACAAGCCAATATGGTGGAAATGAATGATGATATAAATGATATGTGTGCAATGCTGTCAGATTGCAATTTGGTTGAAAACCCAAAGGAGTGGTGGCTTGATTCTGGTGCCACTCGACATGTTTGCGCTGCAAAAGAAGCATTTGCAACCTATGCTCCCGCTGTACCCGAAGAGGTACTATTTATGGAAAATACTGCAACAGCCAAGGTTGAAGGATATGGGAAGATACTTCTGAAGATGACATCCGGCAAAGTCCTGACTCTCAACAATGTTCTGCACGTTCCAACAATTCGGAAGAATTTAGTTTCAGCCGGACTACTCGTCAAAAACGGGTTTAAGTATGTGTTGGTTAGTGGGAAAATTGTAATAAGTAAGAATGATATGTTCATAGGAAAGGGCTACCTCACCGAGGGCCTTTTCAAACTCAATGTAATGGTTGTTGACATTATTAATGAAAATTCAGCTTCATCTTACTTATTGGAGTCAAATGATTTATTGCATGTTCGTTTAGGACATGTCAATTACAAAACCTTGCGAAAATTGATTCATTTAGAAGTATTGCCTAAATTCGAGTGTAACAAATCAAAATGTAAAATCTGTGTTGAATCTAAGTTTGTTAAACATTCATATAAGTCTATTGATATGAATTCAAATCCTTTAGACTTAATTCACACAGATATATGTGATATGAAGTCAATACCATCTCGTGGTGGGAAAATATATTTTATAACTTTTATTGACGATTGCACTCGATACTGTTATGTGTATTTGCTTAATAGTAAGGATGAAACAATTGATGCATTTAAGCAATACAAGAACGAAGTGAAAAATTAATTGAATAAAAAAATCAAAATGATTAGAAGTGATAGGGGTGGAGAGTACGAATCTCCTTTTGCAGAGACATGTTTGAAATATGGAATTATTCATCAAACTACTGCCCCTTACACACCACAATCAAATGAAATTGCGGAAAGGAAAAACCGAACACTAAAGGAAGTGATGAATGTGTTATTAAAAAGTTTTGGTTTACCGCAGAGCTTGTGGGGGAAAGTTATCCTTACAGCTAACCGAATACTGAACAGGGTGCCCCACAACAAAACACAATCCATTCCATATGAACTTTGGAAAGGAAGAAAACCCAACTTGAAATATTTCAAAGTGTGGGGGTGTTTAGCAAAGGTCCAAGTTCCTTTGCCCAAAAAGATAAAAATAGCACCAAAAACTGTGGATTGTATTTTTATTGGCTATGCTACAAACAGCAAAGCTTGTCGGTTTTTGGTTCACAAATCGGACAATCCCGAAATTCATGTTAATACGGTAATTGAATCAGATAATGCTGAATTCTTTGAAAACATTTATCCGTATAAAACTGAATGTGAGTCGTCAAGTGAAAGATCTAAACGACCGCGGGAAGAACCAAAGAAAAGTACACCAAGCAAAGAGGATCCAAGGCATAACAAACGTCAAAAGACATCTACTTCCTTTGGACCAGATTTTGTGACATTCTTGTTTGAAAATGAGCCTCAAACATTTAAAGCAGCAATGTCATCTTCTGATTCAACATTTTGGAAAGAAGCAGTCAATAGTGAGATTGAATCAATCTTGAATAACCATACATGAGAATTGATTGATCTTCCTCCTGGAAATAAACCTTTAGGATCAAAATGAATATTTAAAAGGAAAATGAAAGCTGATAGCACTATTGACAAATATAAGGCAAGACTTGTGGTCAAAGGTTATAGATAAAAAGAAGGTCTTGATTACTTTGACACATACTCGACGGTAACAAGAATAACATCTATTCGGGTGTTAGTGGCACTGACGGCCGTATATGGTCTTGAAATCCATCAAATGGATGTCAAGACGGCTTTCTTAAATGGAGAATTGGAGGAAGAAATTTACATGAAACAACCTGAGGGTTTTGTGGTTCCTGGTAAAGAAAGAAAAGTGTGGAGACTTGTTAAGTCACTTTATGGACTTAAACAAGCACCCAAACAATGACATGCGAAATTTGACCAAACAATATTGGCAAATGGATTTAAGATTAATGAGTGTGACAAATGTGTTTACATTAAAAATACTCCAAATCATGAAGTCATTGTTTGTTTGTATGTTGATGACATGTTGATAATGAGTAGAGATATTGCCGATGTAAAAGCAACGAAGCGTATGCTCGCTAGCTAATTTGATATGAAGGACTTAGGAGTTGCTGATTTGATCTTAGGCATTAGGATCCATAAAACTCCACAAGGTCTAACATTATCACAGTCACATTATATTGAAAAGGTATTTGACAAGTTCAAGTATTTAAATATCAATGTTGCAAAGATGCCAATTGATGTAAGTTTTGCACTTCAAAAGAATGAATGTGAAAGTGACTCACAATTGGACTATGCACGAGTTTTGGGAAGTTTGATGTATATTATGAATTGTACACGATCAGATATAGCATGTGCTATAAGCAAGTTGAGTCGATTCATGAGTAATCACAATCAAACTCATTGGATGACTATGAAACGAGTCTTGGGGTATTTAAAACACACCCAAAACTATGCTTTGCATTATAATAAATATCCTGCAGTACTTGAGGGATATAGTGATGCAAACCGGATCACCAGATCATCTGAAGTTAAATCTACTTGGTGGAGGAGCAGTGTCTTGGAAATCATCAAAACAGACATGTATCGCCCGCTCTACAATGGAATCTGAATTTATAGCTTTAGACAAAGCCGGTGAAGAAGCTGAATGACTCCAGAATTTCTTAGAAGACATTTCATTCTGGCCCAAACCTTTGACTCCTATATGTATACATTGTGACAGTCAAACAACAATAGGTAGGGCAGAGAGCGTAATGTATAACGAAAAATCTTGTCACATACGACGGAGACACAATACCGTTAGACAACTCCTCTCTAGTGGCGTTATCACAATTGACTATGTAAAGTCAAGAGATAACGTGGAGGATCCGCTTACAAAAGGCTTATCTAGAGAGGGAGTTAATAGATCATCAATGGAAATGGGGTTAAGGCCGAGGACAAGTCATCATGGCGGTAACTCTACCTAGCAGACTGGAGATCCCAAGAGCTAGGTTCAAGGAGATCAAACAAAGTTGTGACTGACGGTTCAACATTGTCAAATAACTCAACCCATTCTCGGATGAAGACAATGTTCAGAAATAAGGACAAAACTTTATGGCTTGTTAATGAGTTAATAACGCATTAAGGTTTTTAATGATTATCTAAATCTGGCGATGTATGACCAGATAATGTGGCTATATGACCACATGTTTAGAAATCACCTATGTGAGTGTTAAGTGTAAGCCGCTTTAAAGGGGAATGACAGTGAATGCCCATTCTCTATGCACTCATGAGACCAGTCGGTGTTCATGGCTGAAACGAACACAACCGTGAGAACCATAAACGGTTGAGGGCTGATTGTGTGACTTATGTTGTCTAGGTATACAACAAAGTTCGACGGTTCAAAAGATATCAAATCTACCGATTGATCGAGTATATCCGATATAAGTTCACTACGGAAAGTTCAAAGGAAAACCTACTTATCCAGATGCAGTCAATCCTCGCTTGTATGTCACACTTGTCCGCACATTCTTTTATCTTATTGACATTCCCCATTCACGTGGGGGATTGTTAGGGTTTTGATATTGGTGAATGAGAAATGATGGGATGTAAATTAAAGGGAATGCAAAAGGTCTTGTGTCCCACATCGAAAAAGAGAAGGAAATAGAGGTGTATATATTACATTACACCTTCTCTAGTTGCTAAAAGGGTTGAGGGGGCAAGGACACCTCGCGCCGTCGTCGTCGTTCGCTCGGCTCGGATTCAGATTTGTCAAAGATCGATTGATTGGTAATCCTTTTGGACAAACTTTTCTTTAATTATTTAATTAATTAGTTCTTTAATTAATTAATTATTTAATTAAAATATCCAATACGGATCGACCACGACTACTTGCATGACCAGGCCGTAATTTTTCCTTTTCCTTTTCGAATTTCCCTCCAAAATTTTAGTGACTATTCTGAATGGTTGCAAACATTCAGAAATGGTACCTCCAAAACCTATATTTTAATATCGTGAATAAATTCTTGGAACAAACAAGAATTTATTCACGATATTAAAACATAATACAAATTTCTCTACATTTCAAAAATTCATTCTTATTCATTCTGTGTGATATAATGTCGTTGAGTGGTTCGCTGCTACCGAAATTTGGAGTACTACTATTCTGGTAAGATAATCGTTCTATCCTGGGAGGCGATATTCCATTAACCTCGAGTACTGTGAGGGAAATAATTTCCTTAAAGACACACTTTGAACTAAGTGAGCTCGATTACATTCTGAAATTATTTTTCCAAAACAGATTATGTTTTCGTTTACTGTTTCATGATCAATTTACTGTTAAGTAATGTTTATACCGTGTAATCTGTTTTACTAAGTGTTTAACAGATTGTGTTGAAACGTTATTTAACCGAATACAGATTATTATGACAACAGGAAATGGCACAACCTAAGAATATACATTCAAATAAGAGAAAATACAAAACATTCCCCAAAATAGTCCACTTTAATTCGTTACGACTTTTAATTATGCGCAATCCTATTACCCGTTAAACATTAAACCCAGCACGCCCGCGCGGGGGAGCTTGGAAGCAGTACCAGGGGAGTCTATCAAGAAGCTACTTACTGTTGGAATCTAGAACTAAATTTCAGGTTTATATTATCTGTAAGATTTGTTGGAAATGTTACCTAGTGGGATTGAGTTATCCCGTCCTTAATGACTTGAATACAAGGGGCCCCGCATGTCGGAAATACGATTTCCACACACATGCATACGTCGTACAACGTTTAGCTAAATTTTACGTAGTGAAAGAGATGTTGGTACACATGTTAAAATGTTCTTAAGTTAGGTAAGGATTGACGATTAATTGACCAAATTAATGTATCTTCCATGATGGTATAAGAAAAGAAGAAATGTGCAAAATATAGAAAAAGGGGAAGAGCCGCGGGGCCTCGAGAAAAAGGACCGCGGTACCGAGCCAAAAAGGAGGCAAAGATCGCGGTGCCACCGCCGAGGACCGCGGTGCCTCGCGAGGACCGCGGCTTCTGTCCAAAGAGCTCGAAGTTTCGCCGGTTGATTTTCAGTCGGTGCCTACGGTCGATGAACGAAAATACCTGCAATCTTCGATTCATGGACAGAATTAAAGGGCTAAGGATCATCCAACTTTTGGCATGATCTAAGTGCCTTTTGAAAAGATCAAGATGCATCTTGGCAAGATCTATGCACCCTATTTAAGAAATTCACATGTCTTGTGATCCACAATCTTGCACCTATAAATAGAGGCTTCAAAATAAGATTTTATACACTTCAAACAACACAAAATCTGGAAATTGTTGAGAGCCTTTATTCTTCTTCTAGCAATATTTTGTTCTTGTTTCTTCTACAAGGGTTCTCAAGTATTTGGCTTATGTTTGAGAAAGTACTATCGTTTTATCTTGGAAGACTATTATTCATCTACCGTAAGTCAATATATACGGGAATAATTTTATCTTAAGGAGAGATTGTCAAACAATCGACTCGACTTCAGTTCTTCGTTCCCGTTCACACCCACAAATTTTACAACAGTTAAGATAAAATTCTTATTACGAAGAACTAAAGATGGTCAAAGGAAAGGAACAAGTCTCTACTTCCAATAATGTCACATCATATGACACTGCTACTGCTGCTGCTGGTATCACTTTTGGTACCATTGGGAATACTATGATTCCACCAAACTTCCAAGCAGAAAGACCCGAAGAGTTTGCGGGCACCAACTTCAAAAGGTGGCAGCAAAATATGCTGTTTTATCTCATCGTGCTAGGTATGACAAAATACTTATATGAAGATCCTCCAACTGTTGGAGATGGCATGGACGTCCAAACCAATAACACCATTCAGACGGACCATGATACCCAGGCTACTGGTAGCCTGATGATGAACTTTGACTCTTGGAGTCAAAACGACTATATGTGCAGGAACTACATCGTGAATTGCATGTGCGACCCACTCTACACGGTATATTGTACTACAAATACCGCAAAGGAGTTATGTGAGTTGTTGCAGAAGAAATACAACACTCATGATGCGGGTGCTAAGAAGTTCATAGTCGGAAAGTTTCTGAAGTACCAAATGGTGAATGACAAAGCAGTCATGTCACAGGTACATGAATTCTAGATGATTATCCATGATCTGTATCTAGAGGGGATGAATCCCAATGAGTCATTCTTGGTCGCTTCACTGATTGAGAAACTGCCTCCATCGTGAGGTGAGTTCACTAGTTATCTAAAACTCAAATTCAAGGAGATGAGTTTAGAAGAGCTTGTCATCAAGCTTCACATCTATGAGGATAACAAAAAGTCATTGTTTAAAGGCAAGGCAACATAAGTGAAGGCTAACTTGGTGGAGACCAAAAGGCAAGGCAACATAAGTGAAGGCTAACTTGGTGGAGAACAAAGGAAATCCAAGTAAGAAACGCAAGTTTCTGAAAGAAGATAAAACTCAGGCCGTTGAGAAGTTCAAGGGCAGCTGTCACCATTGTGGCAAAGCTGGCCATATGGTCAAAGACTATCGCCAGTTGAAGCACGAACAGGTGGAGAAGACCAAAGGTAAGAAAAAGGCCAAAGCCAACATGGTTGAAGACAAGATCCTGGATGATCTCTGTGAAGACTTCTCGGCCGTTGTGCTAGAAGCAAATCTGGTGGAGAATCCAAAACATAGACGGTATCAAACCACGGGACAGGGAAAAAAGAGCTGCTTTCTAGGTTCTGCCATTGTAGGGTCAAAAATAATAATAAAAAATGAAATAGAAGCGACGCCTGATTCGCCAAAGGCTATAACAACATACTTACACTTACCCACTCGTTTTTATCATGAAAAAGAAAAGCTCATCTTCAGTGACTTGATCCTATGATTTAGCTACTTCTGGTCCTAGCGATGGTTGGATACGGGTGCAACCCGTCATATATGCTCCGACCGAAATACTTTCTCTACCCATGCAATTGTTGAAGGTAAGAAGTTGTACATGGAGAACAATGCTACCTCAGATGTGCTGGAGGAAGGTGTTGTGGTACTCAAGCTGTCGTCTGGCAAAGACCTCAAACTGAAGAATGTCATGCATGTTCCGGACATTCGGAAGAATTTGATTTCAGTTAATGTTTTAGTGCATGCCGGATTTCGAGTTGTGTTCGAATCCGGTAAGTTTGTTGTTACTAAAAATGGTGTGTTTGTTGGAAGGGGATTCCCCTGTGAAGGCATCTTCAAGTTAAACACCATAACTGTAATTCGCAATATCAATGAAAATGCATCTTCTTATTTGCTTGAGTCGTCCAGTCTATGACATCGTAGACTGGGACACGTAAACTATCAGTCAATTAAACGATTGGTAAAGTTGGCGTTATTGTCGTCTGACGCTGTAAACCCTCAATCTAAGTGTGAGGTATGTGTAGAGGCAAAACATACCAAGCTGGATTTCCGCCCAGTAGAGCAGATACCGCCTCATAGAACTTATACACACTGATATATGTAATTTAAAGTTCGCTCAAACTAGAGGGGGGAATAAGTACTTTGTGACTTTCATAGATGACAGTACAAGATACATCTACCTTTACTTACTCAAAAGTAAGGACGAAGCGTTCGACGCCTTTAAGCGCTATAAAACCGAGGTTGAAAACCAACTAAGCCTACGAATTAAAGCAATTCGCAGCGATATAGGGGGAGAGTATGCAGCCCCGTTTGTGGAATACTGTGCTCAATCTGACATAATCCATCAAACGACTGCACCTTATTCTCCACAGTCAAAGGCGGAACGCAAGAACCGTACACTAAAGGAAATGATGAACGCTTTGCTTATCAATTCCGGCCTTGCGCAGAATATGTGGGGAGAGGCAGTTCTTACTGCCAACATGATACTTGTTACACCCCGTATTTACAAGACATGTTTTAAGGTAGTACGTAAGAACTCGCAAGTGTTAAGATTTGAGACTTGTAAAAATTTATCGGAATTATGGATTTGTCGGAAAACGAATTATTGGATTTAATGGGAGGGCGACACGTGTCACCTCCCCTTATGATGCCTTGGTCGAATTTAGGCATGGCCAATATGGTCATTTACCATAAGTCTTGGATGACTTATGTCTTGCAAGTTGTGGCATGAGAAAGTTGACTAAGTCAAGGTCAATTAGTCTTGATATTTTTTAAGACTTCATCTAAACCACCCATTTGGTTACATCTTAACCCTCCATGTCCCTTTATTATACTACTAGTAGCAAGAGAGAGCCAACACTTAGCCATATTTCACAAGAATTTGAAGAAACTCCTTGTAGAGCTCTCGGGTTCCCATTTCAAGAAGGAAAAAAATTTGTTTGTTGTCGATAATCTCCCACTTTAAACCAAGGTTCCTAAGTGTATAGTGAGTGTATCTCAATAGAAAAATCTCGTAAAAAGATAGTTTTCGTATTAGTCGCAAAGTGAAAACCTAGTGGCTTTCTAGGTTTTGGACTGGAAGTTGGAAGGAAAGTTGTTGGTATTGTTCTAAGGGTCTCAACAAGTGGATTGAAGTATATTGGAGAGGCTCTAAACTACTAAGGAGCGACTTCGGATTTGGATTTGGATTAAGAATCGTTAAGGTATAATCTTGTCTTTTAAGGTGTTACAAGATTATGTATTTATATTGTTGTTGTTAGCTTTACATGTTGATAGCATGAAGTTGGTATGTTGAAGTTTATAAGTATTATGGATTGCTTGTAGCTTAATCCGAAATGTTGTGCAAGCCACTTGAAAATTTGATTACTAATTGGTCGTTTATTAGAAATCGTCGCATGTTACTTACTTGAAGAAATTGGTTGTTATAATCAAATGCGACTTGATATCATGTTAGGCTAATAACTTGGATTGAAATAGAATTTGGATAAGAATAGGTATTGTTGAACTCAAGGTGGCCGAATTTGGACTTGTAGTTTGTTATTCATTTGTATTGGACTACCTTCTAAATTGTGAGCCAATTGGGGCTGTTTGGTTATTCATTTGTATTGGACTACCTTCTATATTGTTGTGAGCCAATTGGGGCTGTTTGGTTATTGTATTTCGGCCTTAAAAAAGGTGGCAAAGTAAGTAAAAACAAAGGAGGTGCTGTCCGATTTTCTAAAGAATTTGGCGACTTAGCACTTAGAATATTCTACGTTTGAAGTAAGAGGTTAATGGATGTATTGTGACCATGATAGGTTGAAGAACTAAGTATAGCGTATCCTACTTGAAGAATGGAATAGCTCAAGGTTGAAGTACTTTGGAGCATTTTACTACTTGTCGACAATCGTCGCGAGGTATGTGAACCTCTTCTTTCTTTGGCATGATCCTACGTATGAAATATCCATGTGATAGTATTTCATGATTCCTTCTACCCTTAGAAGTTAAGAAGTATTCACATTGTTGATCCTAAGTTATAAGTATGTTAAATTGTCCTAAGTCCTTACCAAGTCTTATGGGAGATGTTGGTAAGAATGGTTAGGAAAATATGAGATTGGATTTAAAGCTATGTGTCTTGATTTATTTAAAGTAAGGAAGTGGATTTTAAAAGTGGAAGTTACATGATTTTAAGGGAATAAGTTACTTGGTTTTGGAAGTGTATGGAACTTTATATATATATATTTTTGATAAGTATAAGTAATGGACTTTAAAGAATGTATGTTATGAAGTTTTAAGACTATGAACTTTGGTTGTCTTTTAAGGATTTTGAAACTTTATTTTTCAAGTTATGGGACTTGATTTCTAAGGTATGGATGACATGATTTTAAAGAGTGTATGCTACGAGGTGTTAATACTATAAGACTTGATCTTATGAGTGGAAATGACTAAACTTTAAAAGTATGGCTTTAATTTATATCAAAGGTTAAGAAGATGGTTTCCAAAAGAGTATGTGACTTGAGCTTTAAAAGAAAGAAGTTTTATGATTCTTTAAGTATGTATGTCGTAGTATTTTGGGTTTAGTTTCCTAATGTTGCAAGAATAAAGTGCCTTAAGTTCTCTAAAATGAAAGGTTGTTATAATAGCTTTATGGGAAGTTGTTATAACGACTTAAGAAGAAGTAATATCGATTTAAAATGTTATGTAAGGAAAATACACCGAGCCTACAAATAGGCGGATTACGTTATGAAATACAGGAGCCTACAAATAGGCGGATTACGTTATGAGATACAGAGCCTATACATAGGCGGATTACGCCATATTACCCGAGCCTACACCTAGGCGGGTTACGTCATCTTACACCGAGCCCCAGCGGGCGGATTATGCTACATGATTCCACAAGACACCGAGGCGGGCGGATTATGTCACATGATTCATCAAGACACCGTGTCCCGCAAATGGATCGGATTATGTTATGTAAGATATGTAAGTTATGTGAAAAAAGCTGATTAAACCATAAGTATGTATGTAAGAATATGTTGTTAAATTTTATTGAAAGAAGGAAAGGAGCAGTTAATATATGATTGATTTCGGGAGTTAAAGGGCATTCTTTTATCTGAGACATGATTTGGTTATTGCATTTTACTACATTCCATACTAAATTTTTGTTATGCGACCCGCCGGGTCTGCGTTCATGCCCGCAGTGATAGGTACACGAGTTGGTGATCCTTGCTCTTAGGATCTGTTCGGATTTTGGAAGGAAGCCACTTTCACTCAGGAGGCTTATCTTTTAGTACAGTTTCACGATGTGGTAGACTTATGTACATTCAGGGTATGGCGGCCCCACTGTCCGCTTATGATTGAAAATTCTTAGAGTGCAGAGTTACATATTGTGGGTCGGTTTGTAAAAGGAAAGGGATGTATTCTTTGTTGTTATGTATATGTATGTGTGTCGGGAAGGTAGCCTTATCGGCTAACACGTGGTTTAATTTCTCGTTATTTTATTTTAAAAGTTTCATGTATGTTCATTGCTATTCTCTCGATGTATACAACAGGGTGCCTGGGTAGGGCACGATCGCGAGCTTGGGTCGGGTCGTGACAAAAGTGGTATCGAGCGATTAGTCCTCGTAAAGTGTCTCTGGCCGTGTCTAGTAAGTCTTGATTATCGGTGTGTTGTGCACCACATCTATAATCGGGAGGTGCGGGACATTTAGGATTTGTTTCCATTCTTCTCACTCCGAGATCGTGCGGTAGAAATGTATTAATAGGTTGATCCGTCTCGGCGTATTCTTATGTATGTGAATCGGCTATGCCTCGCGGAAGCGACGGGGCCCGAGAAGGGCAAAGCGGCAGCGAGGCGCGATGGTGCGTGAGAGTTACCGAGTCGGCACAGACTATGCACGAGGTAGTAAGCGGCGAGTTCACCACGTCAGCGATATTAGAAGGCGAAAGGCGGTAGCTCGAGAGGTTCGTGCGAGCCCCGATTCGCGGCCGAAGCGGAATTTAGAGATTATGGAGAAGCGGTCGGGCTTTTGACTAGCATAGTGGTAGGCGGCGCGACGGGAGCGAGTAGCTAACCCTAGGCCACGATTTGAGGATTCAGGACTTTACAGGTTGTAGTCCACCCGAGTTTTATGGTTCGAGATCGAGGATGATCCCCAAGAGTTTGTTCGGCCTACTGGACTATGCAGTGCTTAGGGCCTCGGAGTCGAGAATCAGTTGTGTTAGCTTCTAGGTTCTGCGATATTGCGTTGAACTGGTTTGAGTCTTGGGAGCCGTCGAGAGGGTGGGTGCTCGTCCGGCGGTTTGGGATGAGTTCAGAGGCCTTTCTTGGTCACTTTTGCCTCCTGTGATGAGGAGAGCCCGTGTTGATAGGTTCTTGTCATTGAGGCAGAATGGGAGGACCATCAGGGAGTACAACCTGGAGTTTGACTCGTTGGCCAGGTATGCGCACACTATTGTGGCTGACATGGCCGATAGAGTCCATCGCTATGTTATGGGACTAGGCCGTTATATGATCACCGCTTGCACAGGAGTGGCCCTTCATCCAGAATGAATATTGCGGGATGCGGACATATGCACGTGGATTGAGGCGAGGAGGAGAGGACCGACCAGACCAAGGCCCGGCCAAGAGGGCAAGCGGCGAGGGTTGGGGTGATTTTCGAGGCGGAGAGCCTCAGCAGTGAGCTAGGTCTGATTCGGTACGAGTGCTCCTTCCCGATTTTACGGCGGGAGGTTAGATCACCGGGTAATTCGGAGGCCGGTCGAGCTCGAGGGCTTGGATTTATACGCACATGGGTTCTAGCGATCGGGGCCTCTTCCTCGATGTTCCGCAGTGTGGCGGCATCACCATGGGAATGTCGTCGCGCTCTGGTGCTGTTTTGTCTGTGGCCGTCATAGCCATATGTTGAGGATTGTCCTAGTAGGAGAGTTGCGGGGATAGCAAAGTCTACCGGATCAGTTGCGGGTTCTTCGCCTTCAGTAGCTAGGCAGGATGTTCATACACTGGCAGGCCGTGGCAGAGGTCGTGGTGGAAGTTCCCAGTTTTAGCGGTCCTTTGAACCGCCTATATGAATCTGTATATCTTGGCCCTTTACAGATTTGTATGCATGATAAGGTTATTTTATGTTTAAGTATCAAGAAGGATAATATTGAAATTATGCATTATCTTTAGAAGTAAGTTGGAAATCTGAAAAGATAATCTTTTAGGCCTTGAATGTGAGTATATAGTGATGATGCACTATGGATTGTTTCCTCGTTTGGTTTGTGATGGATAAATATGCAAGTGCGGTATATTAGGGCCATATGTGGCATAATTAGGTTTGCTAAGTGCAAGTTTATGAGACTATGCCAAGGAATGATAGATTGAGCTCAGAAAGAACATTCGGGGCGAATGTTTCTAAGGGGAAGAATGTTACACCCAGTATTTACAAGACATGTTTTAAGGTAGTGCGTAAGAACTCGCAAGTGTTAAGATTTGAGACTTGTAAAATTTATCTAATTATGGATTTGTCGGAAACGAATTATTGTGACGAATGGGAGGCGACACGTGTCACCTCCCTTATGATGCCTTGGTCGAATTTAGGCATGGCCAATATGGTCATTTACCATAAGTCTTGGATGACTTATGTCTTGCAAGTTAATGGCGTGAGAAAGTTGACTAAGTCAAGGTCAATTAGTCTTGATATTTTGTAAGACTTCATCTAAACCACCCATTTGGTTACATCTTAACCTCCATGTCCCTTTATTATACTACTAGTAGCAAGAGAGCCAACACTTAGCCATATTTCACAAGAATTTGAAGAAACTCCTTGTAGAGCTCTCGGGTTCCCCATTTCAAAGAAGGAAAAAATTTGTTTGTTGTCGATAATCTCCCACTTTAAACCAAGGTTCCTAAGTGTATAGTGAGTGTATCTCAATAGAAAAATCTCGTAAAAGATAGTTTCGTATTAGTCGCAAAGTGAAAACCTAGTGGCTTTCTAGGTTTTGGATTGGAAGTTGGAAGGAAAGTTGTCGGTATTGTTCTAAGGGTCTCAATGCGGATTGAAGTATATTGGAGAGGCTCTACAAACTACTAAGGAAGCGACTTGGATTTGGATTTGGATCAAGAATCGTTAAGGTATAATCTTGTCTTTTAAGGTGTTACAAGATTATGTATTTATATTGTTGTTGTTAGCTTTACATGTTGATAGCATGAAGTTGGTATGTTGAAGTTTATAAGTATTATGGATTGCTTGTAGCTTAATCCAGAAATGTTGTCAAGCTTCACTTGAAAATTTGATTACTAATTGGTCGTTTATTAGAAATCGTCGCATGTTACTTACTTGAAGAAATTGGTTGTTATAATCAAATGCGACTTGATATCATGTTAGGCTAATAACTTGGATTGAAATAGAATTTGGATAAGAATAGGTATTGTTGAACTCGGTGGCGAATTTGGACTTGTAGTTTGTTATTCATTTGTATTGGACTACCTTCTAAATTGTGAGCCAATTGGGGCTGTTTGGTTATTCATTTGTATTGGACTACCTTCTATATTGTTGTGAGCCAATTGGGGCTGTTTGGTTATTGTATTTGGCCTTGAAAAAGGTGGCAAAGTAAGTAAAAACAAAGGAGGTCTTTGTCCGATTTTCTATAGAATTTGGCGACTTAGCACTTAGAATATTCTACGTTTGAAGTAAGAGGTTAATGGACGTGTGACCATGATAGGTTGAAGAACTAAGTATAGCGTATCCTACTTGAAGAATGGAATAGCTCAAGGTTGAAGTACTTTGGAGCATTTTACTACTTGTCGACAATCGTCGCGAGGTATGTGAACCTCTTCTTTCTTTGGCATGATCCTACGTATGAAATATCCATGTGATAGTATTTCATGATTCCTTCTACCCTTAGAAGTTAAGAAGTATTCACATTGTTGATCCTAAGTTATAAGTATGTTAAATTGTCCTAAGTCCTTACCAAGTCTTATGGGAGATGTTGGTAAGAATGGTTAGGAAAATATGAGATTGGATTTAAAGCTATGTGTCTTGATTTATTTAAAGTAAGGAAGTGGATTTTAAAAGTGGAAGTTACATGATTTAAAGGGAATAAGTTACTTGGTTTTGGAAGTGTATGGAACTTTATATATATATTTTTTTGATAAGTATAAGTAATGGACTTTAAAGAATGTATGTTATGAAGTTTTAAGACTATGAACTTTGGTTGTCTTTTAAGGATTTTGAAACTTTATTTTTTAAGTTATGAGACTTGATTTCTAAGGTATGGATGACATGATTTTAAAGAGTGTATGCTACGAGGTGTTAATACTATAAGACTTGATCTTATGAGTGGAAATGACTAAACTTTAAAAAGTATGGCTTCTTAATTTATATCAAAGGTTAAGAAGATGGTTTCCAAAAGAGTATGTGACTTGAGCTTTAAAAAGAAAGAAGTTTTATGATTCTTTTAAGTATGTATGTACGTAGTATTTTTGGGTTTAGTTTCCCTAATGTTGCAAGAATAAAGTGCCTTAAGTTCTCTAAAATGAAAGGTTGTTATAATAGCTTTATGGGAAGTTGTTATAACGACTTAAGAAGAAGTAATAATACGATTTAAAATGTTATGTAAGGAAAATACACCGAGCCTACAAATAGGCCGGATTACGTTATGAAATACACCGAGCCTACAAATAGGCCGAATTACGTTATGAGATACACCGAGCCTATACATAGGCCGGATTACGCCATATTACCCCGAGCCTACACCTAGGCCGGGTTACGTCAACTTACACCGAGCCCCACAGGCGGGCCGGATTATGCTACATGATTCCACGAGACAAGGCCCAGCGGGCGGGCGGATTATGTCATGATTCATCACACCGTGTCCATAAATGGATCGGATTATGTTATGTAAGATATGTAAGTTATGTGAAAAGATCGGATTAAACCCTTAAGTATGTATGTAAGAATATGTTGTTAAATTTTATTGAAAGAAGGAAAGGAGCAGTTAATATATGATTGATTTGAGGAGTTAAAGGGCATTCTTTTATCTGATACATGATTTGGTTATTGCATTTTACTTACATTCCATACTAAATTTTTGTTGTCGACCGCCCGGGGCTGCGTTCATGCCCGCATGTGATAGGTACACAGGTTGGTGATCCTTGCTCTTAGGATCTCTGTTCAGTTTTTGGAAGGAAGCCCTTTCACTCAGGAGGCTTATCTTTTGGTACGGTTTCCCTGATGGGGTAGACTTATGTACATTCAGGTATGGCGAGCCACATCACTTGTGATTGAAATTCTTAAGTGCTGTAGTTACATATTGTGGGTCGGTTTGTAAAGGAAAGGGATGTATTCTTTGTTGTTATGTATATGTATGTGTGTCGGGAAGGTAGCCTTATCGGCTAACACGTGGTTTAATTTCTCGTTATTTTATTTTATAAGTTTCATGTATGTTCATTGCTATTCTCGATGTATACAGGCAGGTGCCTGGGTAGGGCACTGATCCGAGCGGGTCGGTCGTGACAATACTCAATAGAGTCCCTCACAGAAGTAAGGAGAAAACTCCATATGAACTATGGAAAGGAAAGACACCCTCTTACCTAAGGGTATGGGGTTGTTTGGCCAAGGCCGAGGGTACAATTATAGAGTCAAGGAATGCCGAATTCTTTGAGACAATCTTTCCTAAGAAGGAAAATGAAGTCGTCTCGCACAAAAGGAGTCATGATTCTCCGGAATCTGACGATTCTGAACGAATGGATGCGGATGTGGATGAGAATCCAACTGATCCTGAGACAGAACCTAGGCGGAGCAAAAGGGCCAGGAAAGAGAAATCTTTCGGTCTGGACTTTTTAGCTTACTTGGTTGAGAATGAACCACATATAATTGTAGAGGCATTGTCAACTCCAGAAGCACCGCTCTGGAAAGAAGCTATGGAAAGCGAAATAGAGTCCATCATGCAAAATTACACCTGGGTGTTGGTTGATCTTCCTCCGGAAAATAAACCACTAGGTTGTAAGTGGGTACTTAAACGCAAGTACAAAGTGGATGGATCTATAGATAAGTACAAGGCTAGGTTGGTAGCCAAGGGTTACCGACAAACCGAAGGTCTTGACTACTTCGATACGTACTCCCCAGTATCAAGAATGACTTCCATAAGGGTGTTCATTGCCATGACAACATTGCATGACCTTGAAATCCATCAAATGGATGTTAAAACAACCTTCCTAAATGGTGATTTGGAAGAGGAGATATATATGGAACAACTCGAGCGGTATGTTGTTCCAGGACAAGAGAAGAAAGTCTATAGACTTATCAAGTCTCTGTATGGGCTGAAACAAGCTCCAAAATAATGGCATAAAAAATTTGATAGCACACTACTATTAAAAGGTTTCTCCATTAACGAGTGTGACAAGTGTGTCTACGTGAAAGGAGACTCTGACTCCTTCGTCATGATCTGCCTCTACGTTAGGGCTGGCCAGTGGGCCGGGACGGGCCCACCGGGGTCGGGTTTGGCGGGAGCGGGACGGGGTCGGGGCGGGGAAAATGGGCGGGGTCGAGCTGGGGCGGGCCTGGAGGGGTCGGGTCGGACGGGACCATACCATGTCCCGTCCGATCCGATCCCTGGTAGAGATCGGGGCGGCCGGGACGGTTCGCTCGGGGCGGACGGTTTGGGGGTTTTTTTTTTTTTTTTTTTTTTTTCACTAAATTAAAAATACTAAATTACTAAGTACTAACAAAGTAACATTAACATATACTTGTCATATAGTCATAATGTCATATACATATACTATAATATTATAGACTTATAGTATTATTACTATTATACTCATATATATAATATATTTATAAAGTATAAACTATAAACTATAAAGTATAAAGTATAAAGTTATAAACTAAATAATTAAACAAAGACAAGAATAGTGTAAAAAAACATCCTAATTTGTTTTGTGCCTTTTATATTATTAATTTCATTGAAATATCAAATATACAAGATTCAAAATTACATTGTAGTGTACTGTTGTTGAAAAAAATTGCAAAAGAGTGAAAGACATAGAAAAATTTAAAAATTGCAATGAAATAAATTACCAATTTGAAAATATTTTTTCTAATTTCTTTATAATTTCTTGTGGTTCTTCGGTTGGAATTGGTATATCTTGATCAAATTATTCCACGTCGCTACTCATGCCTTCAGATAAAATGTCGTTGTAGTTGTCGTCATCTTCTTCGTTAATCTCTGGTTGACCGCACCTCGCCGCTCTCGTATCCAATCTCTGAATAGTA
This sequence comes from Przewalskia tangutica, assembly GCA_029844215.1. Classification (NCBI taxonomy): domain Eukaryota; kingdom Viridiplantae; phylum Streptophyta; class Magnoliopsida; order Solanales; family Solanaceae; genus Przewalskia; species Przewalskia tangutica. Next base: position 20,135,530 of record CM056721.1, read on the forward strand.
CCGCCATCTCCAAGTGTCTCGGCTAATGAGTGTCCGTGCTCTCTATTTGAAATCTGCTGCGAAAAAGCGCTTCGAGCGATGACGGCAGATGTTCAAAATATCTCGCCATCATTGAAAGTGTCGGAAATGTCTTCTCATTCGGCTCGATATTTCAGCAAGTCTTCCTTTCCTTCTTCATTGATAAGCGCTTGGTAAGGTAAATTACCCCGCAAAACAAAAACATCGAACTCACTAATTTGGTTAGGATCATGCTACCGCACATTTTATTTCTGAGGCTTTCAATAGAATTAATATTAGGCCTAGCCACAGAAACTGCTTGTCTTTTTTTAGGTTGTGTTGAAGAAGAAGATGATACAAAAGTCGGTTGGTTACTAGCACTTTCTTGCTGGTAATGCCGATATACTTTTTGCATTCATCTTCTACGCTATTCAACACTTCTTCTAGCTAGCGTTAGTTCAATAGGTGGTTCAACATTTAAATTTTTGGGAGTTGGAGGTGGTAGTACGTCCATACAGTTATATATATTTTCAATAAGACTTTTACAACCATCTACTTTAATAGTCGGGTTTAATACAACACCAATAATATAAATAGGGGGAATAGGAATAATTTTTTTTTTTAATTTCATAAACATTTTTTAATAATTTGATATAAGCGAGTTTTCCATATATTCTTTAAGAAGTAAAAATATTATAGCTATATAAAACAACATAGTTGAAATAGTAGGATAATATAAAGTAGAAAATTCTTTTGTTGCTCGTTGAAAATTTTCTAAAAATACAATAAGTTCTCTAATTTTCTCCCAATCAAGATCCACAATCATATCATTTGGATTTTGATTATGGCGTTAAAAATAAAGTAATAGGTTTTCTATAGTCATAAGCAACAACTAGTTGGTCATATAAAGAATTCCACCTAGTTGGTACTTCTTCGGGAATTTTTCTGTAAGATAGTCCACAATCGTGACAAGTTTTTTTATATTCTTTTCTTTGTTGAATTCTATTATTGTTAAAAATAAAGTGTATAGCAAATTGTATTTTTTCAAGAATATCTTGAAAAGTGAAAGACCATCCTTTACAACTAAGTTATAAATATGGCGCATTTGATATGAAAATGTTTTGGAAAAGACGAGTTAAAACATTTCTTAAAATACTAATAGCGTAATTGTTAGAAGATGCATTATCTAATGTAATACTCATAACTTTATCGGTTATTCCGTAATAATCGTATTGAATAAATATTTTCGAAATAAACTCACGATGTGCCTACTATCTATATATCTATATGCTAAAATACGTTTTTGCATAGACCATTTATAATCTATCCAATGACAGGTTACCGTTAAATAATCATGGCCGTTAGTACTACGACCTATATCAGAAGTTAAAGCAACTTTGCAATTTAAATGATATAATGCATAACGTAAATACTGTTGATATTCATGTGCAAATTTAAATACATCTCTTTTATGATTGATCTAGGAAAACCTTTATAAGCGAGGATTATACATATCTCTAATATAATGAATAAAACCGGAGATTCAGAAATGAAAAGGCAAACCCTCACAAGACTAATTTTGCTAGTGCTTCCCTATCTTTATGTTTATCGTATTTAGGGCCTACAACTCCCCCCGTCATAGGGTTAATTTGACCCTGTACTTTCTCCGGGACAGTAGTATGTGAACCTTGTCCCGATTGAGAGGACGCTTGCTCACCAGTTTTTTCAATCATGTATTGGGCATGCAAGGCTTTGTGTTTTTGCAACAGGTGTCTTCCTAAACCCCCCGTCCCACCATGACCTTGTCCAGTTTTAAAAGAATAAACATTTTTACAAGTTTTACATACAGCTACTTGATTAGCTACGTCTCTGTCAAAATATTTCCATACAACTGATTTTAATGGTCGTTTTGCCGGACCTCGTCTCATAGTAGGGGGGATAGGAGGCATTTCACTAGTGGGTGTATCATCATCTTCATTAATAGGTGTATCATCAACTAGAGTGTCATCTAAATTAAAATCTTCTTCAATTTCAGGATAATCATTTGTGTCAAGATCATATGGTATTTCAGGAAACATTTCAGGATCTATAAAATCATCTTGTCTAGGAATAACTGGAACAGGAATACTAAGAAGTACCACTTGCCCTTGTTACCACCCCTACTAGAAGAAGCGACTTTACCCTTACCCAACACGCCTCTTAGTCCTTTCATTTTAATTATGCTAATAAATAGTTAAAGATAATGAAATTAAATGTGCTAAATGAAATAAAGACAAAATAATAATTTAATGAGAACGAATGTACCAAACGTCGAGTCGACGTGTAATCGAGAGGTTGAAAATTGAAACTTTGCTCGATAGATAATCCTCAAGCTAGTTGCCAACTTCACTCCCAATTCTCAAATTAATAAATAGATTGAATATGTAGACAATGTTGTATAGAGAATTAGAGATTGATTGAGAGATTAGAGTAGAAAGATTTGTGAAAATGATGAGAAGAGGACTGAGGTCGTTAGTGGGGTTAAAATTAAATAGAAAGGGTGTCGGGTGGGGTGGGGAGGGCCTAAAATGGCGTTGTCCAACGACTAAAATGTAAAATGGCGTTGGACAACGGCTATTTTGTGCAAAGTCGGCCCAGGCGGGATTGGGCGGGAGTCGGGGCTGGCGGGAGTGGGTCGTGGCGGGACCATATCCTCCCGCCTGCCGAGCCCCGGTCCGTTTTTTTTTATAACGGTCGTGGTTGGCCTGGTCGGGGGTCGGGTCGAGACCGGGACGGGGTCGGGTCGTCCCGGCCCACTGGCCAGCCTTGCTCTACGTAGATGACATGTTGATTGTTGACACCCAATTTTGTCATGTATTTACCGCATTTTACTCAGATCATACTCTATCTTTAATTAATTTCACTATGCTTCTTAGTCTTGAAAATTTTCCAAAAATAAATACTTTTAATATTTTTCACTAATTACCGCATAATTTTGAAATACCACGTACTATATTTTATGATTAAAATATAAGCAAAATGATTTTAATATTTCGAAATCGGCGTTGGGGATTGATTTTCTCCTGATATTTTCCACTAATTATTAAATTAATCATTTTTCATATGAATATTATATTAAACACATATATTAAATCTTTTGTACTGTATTTTTTGTGTGTGTGCATTTTTTAAGTTAATTAAGACGAAAGAAGCATATTTTAATTAATTGGGGAATTAGACTAATTCCCTAGTAAATTCTCCACATTTTTAAACCCCTATTTATTTACCTCCCTTTAAAACTCCCAACCAGCCCCTCAGCCCAAAACGGACGACCCCGCCCACACGCCCATTCCCTTTAATCCCCAACTAAATATCTTTCCAACCAAATCGTTTTCCCTTTTAACCAAACCAAACGACCCTAAAAACCACCGGATTACCACCTAACACCACCATACTTAAGACCTGTCATCTCGTCCTTGCACATCCCCGAAAATCCGTTCCTTTACCCCCCAAAACATGCGAGTCACATACCCCATCAATATTACATACCATCGTCCTTTTCTGCACAGTATACAACTCGAGCCATGCACCTAGGAGTGACCCTCAACGGTAACACCCCTGTCTCCCATCAAGCCCCTTTATTTCGAAATTCAAATTCCTGGAGAGGGGAAGGGGAGATTTCGAATTTCACTATAAATACAGCCTCTGGGGTTGTGTTTTAGGGGTCCCTTTTGGAACGCAAAAATCGAAATTCTGTTTTCTCAAAGCTAGAACAAAACTCTGATTTTTACTACTTTAAAATCGTTGCAAGAAATCAGAAAGAAACTTTTCTCATTCTCAAAGTTCCTTACTTTCATTCTCAGTTCCAGCTAACATAGCCATAAAAACATTCATCTCTTAATCGCATAAATAACAACACTCTTCGAGCGGATTCGATGAGTCGAGACGACGCCTCGGTTCTCTGTCCGGAGAAGGTAAACTCAGTTTCCTCTCACATTTCATATTCGCTTATGTGTTAAGTGTATTTGCTGCTAACTACCTTAGCCTGTTTAAATTATGTTAGAAGAATTAGATTCGGATTTGAAGTACATAGATTAAGTCTCAGTTTATAAAAAAATAGGATTTTGAGATTGATTAACTGAGTATCATATCTATTTGTTTAAACTATCTATTATGCCTGAGTATGTTATGTTGAAGCACTATCCAGTCAGATGTGATATAAGAGCGATCCGACTTTATTCCGACCTAATGTGAATCTTATAATGTTGCCTTATTGAGCCTATTTGTTTGTATTCCTGATTTGTTGTATTAATATTTCATATTTTTCGTTCTACCTAGCCGAAAGTGTCATCCTGAGATTATTTATCCACTCCCTGTAAAGTATGTTTGTTGGATTGATCATGCTATGCTTCCCTTTGTATGAGTATATTTAGTGCATGAATAGGGAAATAACTCTGTATGCTCAAGGTGTTGTCATTAGTTGGCCCTGTGATAATTTTGTTTATCTTTCATATTTTGTTTGTGCTACATGTCTTAAGGTAAAAGTTGTCCTGAGGTTAGCATGAGGAGTCCCTAAGGCATAAGACGTCGTATTTAATATTCCAGATTAATCATACATCTCCCCTTTTGTTTCTACCATAATATGTCCCATAGCAGCCTGCAGTACCCCCATGTTTGAGTATGCACACTTAGTTCAGTTTAGTTTAAATAATCATGTATGTCCAAAAAATGCTCTCTTTGTGATTATTTGTTATCTTCAGCCTTCATATTTGATAAATTGACTGCATACTTATCTCTGCTCGTCTCAATGTAATACTATTTTTATGCTAGCATAAAATCTTCCTAACCATAATCATCATATATTGCCTACTTAATAGGAATTACGGGTGTTTGGTTTTAGCTTAGATAATTCTATACCTGCAAATTTTATCTCTGTTTGGTCAATCGTATATCCATACGTCTGTCAGCCTGATTGTATGTTCGTCTTACATATTTTGGCATTAAGATGCATAGTTGTGCAGCATGACTACATGTGGTCCTCTTCCTTATGTTCGTATAAAGCCTACATAGTAAAAACTGGATATGGAAAACTGCCCAGGGTTGAAAAATGATCAGGTTCTCAGTTTGGATAAAATATCCATGTCTTGTGGTATCATTTAACCATGCTTGTGGCTTATTATTTGTTTAGTATGTCTGTTCCATGTATCTACCGCTTTAACATATACATGAAAAGAAACCTCATACCTGTGTGCACTAATAAAAAGTATGACTATTTTCTACTTTAATGTCTAGATGTAAACAGGTATATTGTATCTATTGGAGTGTGATGCTAAAAATCCTCGTGCATTTTTTATTTTATGACATCTGTTCTGTCTTATGTATGCAAAGGGTGTAGTGTGTGTGTTTTCAAATATAGGAAGTGTGCAGTGTATTGTCTTTCTCTAGTTAAAGTTGAATGTGCTTGTGTGTGCTTCTGCGAGATTCTTATTTAAAGAACATACTCCTTTTTTTCTTCTTCTAATGATTTGAGAAAGCATATACATGCTGGGCTCATATTGCATTTGGACCGATTTCCTTTAAATCTGAAAGTAACTGTTTGGGTTTACATGAATGTTTCACTTACTTGCATTATTAACATTGTTTGGGTGTATACTAATCCTATTCTTTTCTTCTATTTTACATGAACGCATTGGGAGCGACGAAGAGTCTTATATGAGACTCATCGCATTTCTCATCAAATGAAGACCCGCATCTACCTTCCTTGCATCCTCCGGCCTCGGGACTTCGAAACAAATAGGGCGGGATAATGTCTTCACCCGCCCTAGTCATGTTATCTTCTTTCTTTAACTCCGTCACTTTACTTTATTTGTATTCTTATTACGTAACCTTATACTTTATACTAAATATTGAAATACTTAGAATAGGCTTAGAATTAATAAGGGAGGGTAGTAAATAGTAAAGTGTGTCGCTAAATTAATTTATCTTCATGCATTAAACCTCATAAAATGATAAATATATATTTTCTTATAGCAAAAAGTCTTTTCTTATCATCCTTCGCAAAACAAATGTTTTATAATTCATACTCTACAAATACTTACTTCCATAAAAACTACGCTTTACATATAAACACCTATTCTTCAACTGAACCCATTTCGTGCATTTTTCTAAACAAAACTTCATGCAATTTTTATGGAAAATATATATATGTGTTTCAAGTAATTATTTGCAACATCTTTTCTTTATGCTGTCAAAACATGTATTTTAATACAATAATTAAGCCTAAGTTTGACCGGACAATCGTTAGTTCGCGGATCCTGAAGGATGTCTAATCCCTTCCCTTTAGGATAATAAAAAACTCTTACCTAAAATCTCACATAGTTTCGCAGACCTTTAAAAATGGAGATCATATGTAGCATTGTATGTTATTTAAAAGTGTCCTAGTTCACTATAATAATTAGGTGGCGACTCTTTAAAAAACAATTAGGAATTAACCATACGTAGTACACCGTTTTCGACTCCGATTAAAATGGGGTGTTACATTGATCACAGGAAGTAGTCGAGCCTTGATCCTGGAAACAAAGAACATGTTGAAATAATATTTTGACATGAAGGACATGGGTATCGCAGATGTCATCTTAGGAATTAAGATTTCTAAGTCATCTGACAGACTAGTGCTATCTCAGTCTCATTACATAGAGAGTGTGTTGAGAAAGTTTGACTATCCGCCATTAAGATCACCAATGGATATGAGTCAAAGCATTGACAAGAATCGTGATGCATCCGTGCTCCAGGAGCGATATGCGCAGATAATCGGCAGTTTGATGTATGTAACAAACTGTACCCGACATGATATCGCTTATGCCGTCAATAAATTGGCGAGGTTTACACGCAATCCCGGAGATGACCATTGGAAAGTGCTTAATCGAATACTCTGGTATTTGAAATACTCAATGTCATACAGATTGCACTACTCGAGGTATCCAGCTGTACTAGAGGGGTACAGTGATGCAAACTGGATATCCGATATAAGGAACACCAAGTCCATCAGTGGGTATGTGTTTACAATTGGTGGTGGGGCTGTGTCCTGGAAGTTCTCCAAACAAACATGCATCGCTCGATCCACTATGGAATCAGAGTTCATCGCTTTAGACAAAGCAGGTGAAGAAGCCGAGTGGCTTCATGACTTCTTGGAGGATATCCCTTGTTGGGATAAACCCGTACCTTCGGTGATGATCCACTGCGACAGTCAGTCGACATTAGGAAGGGCACGAAGTAGCATATACAACGACAAATCTCGACACATACGTCAGAGACATAAGATCGTTAGGCAATTGATCTCCACGGGTATTATCTCCATCGATTACATCAAATTAAAGGAGAATATAGTTGACCCTAACGTATTACCCAATGATCAGATGAACTGCCTGTCTAGGGGAATGAGCTTAAAACTCAATCACTAAAGACCGATATGGTGGTAACCCATCCATACTGATTGGAGATCCCAGGAATTTGGTTCAAAGGGAAAAGTAAGTTGTAAAGGTCTATTTGTCCGCTTATAGAAAAACAAAAGCACTTCGGATATTGGTTCCTTACGGAAATACTAAATCCAAAGTCTTCCCGCGATAGACATTAAAGTGCAACCTGAATTATGGGTACAAGGTTAAGTGTCAGGTCTTAACACAATCCTCGAGAGTCGAGGTTAAGACGAAGATACTTTTAATGACTCCTGGTGGGAGGTCACCTATTTAAGTGCGAGGACAGACCGCCTCAGTTGTACGCACTTAAGAATCCAAGCGTGTCCACGGTCACAACAGACAAAACATAAGAAAAAACGAGAGATTTGACAGTTATTTGTGTCTCTATCATTGTCTTGACATATACTAAACACTGACGGTTCAAAACATCACGTTCACCGCTCAGTAAATATGTCCGATGATAGTTGACTAGAAAAGGTTCAAAGCTGCGTTCTACCTATTCCGATGCAATACACTTCCGCTACTAGATTGCTAATGGTTGGCACTCCGCGTGCACCAACACCTCTTTCAAGAGGGGATTGTTGGAAATGTTACCTAGTAGGATTGAGTTATCCCGTCCTTAATGACTTGAACATAAGGGGCCCCGCGTGTCGAAAATACTATTTTCACACACATGCATACGTCGTATAACGTCTAGCTAAATTTCACGTAGTGAAAGAGATGTTGATACACATGTTAAAGTGTTCTTAAGTTAGGTAAGGATGGACGATTAATTGACCAAATTAATGTATCTCCCACGATGGTATAAGAAAAGAAGAAATGTGTGAAATACGGAAAAAAGGGAAGAGCCGCGGGGATTCGAGAAAAAGGACCGCGGCACCGAGCCAAAAAGGAGGCCGCAACGCGGTGCCTATAGCACCGCGGTGCCTCTGGCAGGGACCGCGGTGCTTCTTGTCCAGTAGCTCGAAGTTTCTGTTCGGTTGATTTTGGGCCGCGGTGCCTCCCTAGGCACCGCGGTGACTACGGTATAGTGAACGAAAAATACTCCAGAATCTTCTGATTCATGGACAGAAAGCTAAGGATCATCCAACTCTTGGCATAATCTAGGTGCCTTTTGAAGAGATCAAGATGCCTCTTGGCAAGATCTATGCACCCCATTTAAGACATTATCATCCAACTCTTGGCATAATCTAGGTGTCTTTTGAAGAGATCAAGATGCCTCTTGGCAAGATCTATGCACCCCATTTAAGACATTCACATGTCTTGTGATCCACAATCTTGCACCTATAAATAGAGGCTTCAAAATCAGATTTTATACACTTCAAACAACACAAAATCTGGAAATTGTTGAGAGCCTTTATTCTTCTTCTAGCAATCTTTTGTTCTTGTTTCTTCTACAAGGGTCTCAAGCATTTGGCTTGTGTTTGAGAAAGTACTGTCGTTTTATCTTGGGAGACTATTATCCATCTACCGTAAGCCAATATATACGGAGATAATTTTGTCTTAAGGAGAGATTGTCAAACAATCGACTCGACAACATTACAACTAGCTTTCTCTATTCTCTTTCAGTTCTTCATTCCCGTTCACACCCACAAATTTTACAACAAGATTTACCCCTCAATTAGCTATGTTTTTCATTCACTTCTAATCTTTTACCCTAATTGCATAGTTTTTACTCCCATATGTATTAATACCTTTTTGCTAACAATTTTTGTTATTGAGCAACGAAACCATGATGAACTGGGTGCCTATTATTTATTTATTCATTGTAACCGTGATATGTGAATTAGCTAGCGCGAACGTCGACTAATTACACGGGTACTTCTACCCCACCAATACAAGTAACGGGTAACTCCGTGCTTGGTTTAGATAAATTGAAGAAACACCTAGTATTTTTTGCATGAGACCTCATGGTTCTAACTATATATATTCATTGACCACTATGCATTTTTCTGAATGTTTCTGTCTTCAAGTTCTAAAAGTTGAAACTTGAAGATATTAATATGTTAAAAACTGTATGGTATGGTGTTTCAATATTGTAATACTGATTTCCGTCCGCAATTGACTAATGTGGTTTGGAGTATGAGGACCAAACCATCTAATTAGGTTACTTATGGGCATTGGCTCTTTGATTCTTCTTTTTTTCCCTCCTTGAAATAATAAAGGGCAGCTAGGTGCACAAAGCATCCCGTGTTAGTAGGGTCCGAGCATGTAGAAAGTACATAATAAAGTGTTAACCGTTATGACCTTAGCATGAATTCAGTTTCATGCAGAAGACTGGAATTAATGGATCAATTCTATTTAACAATGAGCAAGGATTAACATAAGTGATTGAAACACGAGAACAAAAGGAATATGATCTTCACTATATCCTTAGTTATAGCTTCGAAGCTCCTCTTGCATAAGAAAGAGAAAAGAAGGTGAGGCAATTGAAAAAAGGACAACAAAAGGAAGGAGAGAAGAGAGAAAGAAAGAAGAGAGATATATCATATCAGGTATTTCTTGTTGCTCCTCTACCCGCCCATAGAATTGCCCTTCACCTCAAAGTCATAGTTGTGCCACAAATTATGGATATTGATTGTGTATATAATCAATCTTCGTGGTAGCATCCGCAAAAGTCAACATAAATAGTGAAGTTCATATGTCAAAAACGCAAAATAACTTGTATTTCCTTAATCAGAATACCTAAACTTCCTACATACATCCTGTGTAAGAGTACACTTATATGTTGTTAACGGCTTAACACACTTTCAATAAGAGTTTTTCTCTGTTGTTCTTCTTCGTTAGACACCATGCACACTTTTGTTAGGAAAAATAAAAACAACAAACGGGAAATAGCAAACACCTATTACAAGAACTAAAAAAAATGAAGAACAAAAGATTACAACAAAAGAAATAATCTTAACAAACAACTGGAAACTAGAACCAACACTTGATCTGAATCATTGATGGGTCGAGTGATTACACTCTGTCTTTAAGACAAGATTGCCCGTATGTATCCTTTATGTTGCTAGGCAATAGTCTCTCCCAAGATAAACCAGCTACTAACACACTTGAGCAAAGAAAACTCAAGTTTCTGTTGAAGAACTTTGAGTATTGAAAGATGCTAGAGAGGAAAAAGTTTTTCATTTTTTTTTGTTTTCTACAAGTGTCTTGACAATTGAGTCAAATGCCTCAATTTATAGTGTAAGAATTGTCTCTTCAAGTGCCAAATAATGGCATTGAATCCCCATGTAATGGCAATGAATTGTCCAAGTAATGACACTTATTTATCAGCATAATAATGACTGACTAATGCTAGAATGAATGACATTGAGGGCAGCCCAAAAATCTCCAAAATTTAAATTTTCCGTTTCAGACTTTCTGCCAGGGTAGCGCTGCGGCCCAGCTTCGGAAACGTCGTGGCTCGCCGGCTCTGCGGCCCTGACGGGGTTGGCGCTGCGGCCTTTCTCGGCTTCGCGACCCTTTCCGACCCGTTTCATCTTTACACTATACACACTTCTTCATTCATTTATCAACGTGGAACACTCGTCATTTGATCAATGACCGTCCATCATTCTATGTCTCAAACAGTTTACTTACGTACCGATATCTCTTTCACTAATAAAATTTATGATCGTTGGTACAATGTGTGCACGTGTGTGAAAACGACATTTTCGACGTGCGGGACCCCAATTGTTGGAATCATAAATAATAGGATAAACTTTATTCCACATTGATATATTTTCAATAATCCCCTCTTGAAAGAGATTTTGGCGCACTCCTAGTGCCTATTTCTAGCTATCTTTCAGCGGACTGATGTTGCACCAAGAGAGGTAGCTTCAGCTTTGAACCTTCCTTAGTTGAATACCATCAGACTTACTTACTGTACGGTGAACATGGTGTCTTAAACCGTCAGTGTTTATATGATACCCTTAATATTGTCATTATATTGCATTCATCCTCATTTCCATGATATATTGATATTATTTGTGATTGCCATGATGGTGATAAGTGAGAAGGAAACAACAGTGATTCTATGACATATTGATTGCGTAACCATCTTTGAGATGTGTGTGAAATGACTAGTAGTGTGGTCGATGGTAGAGTCATCTCCAGGTTATGTGATACGGAGTGACTGTCACGTAGACTTCACGAGTCCACTACAACAAATCGGTTCAAAGAGAGCGACTATAGTCACCCTCTTTGGTTGGAATATCGCCCACTTAGATCAAAGGGGGCGATTTTTAGTCGTCCTTCAAGTCGCCTTATTACATCCGTTGTCTTATATAAAAAAGGACGATTTTTCAAGTCGCCCTTTTTGAGATTCATCAAGAATGGCGATTGTAGTCGCCCTATTTGTGATTGTTCAAAAAAGAGAAATTAAATTCATCAACTGGGATTCGAACCCTGGTCTGAACTGTGACACTGTACTATTCTACCACTAGACCACTAGTTATGCAACATTAATCACCACAAATACAACCCCCTGCCAAGAATCGAACCCGGACATCCTCTATAGAATTGTGTCATTCTACCACTAAACCAACAATCAATACTTGTTATATTTATACTCTTCATAATCATAAATCCCTTAGATCCGGATATCCAAAAAATTGGATATTCGTAATTTTCGGATCGGATTCGGATATCAAAAAAATCGGATATCCGTAATTTTCAGATAATTTTGGATCGGATTCGGATTCAAATATTTCGGATATCCAAAAAATCAAATATTCGTAATTTTCGAATAATTTCGGATCGGATTCGGAAAGATCGAGTTTAGTCGCCCTCTTTACCAGGGCGATTTTTAGTCGCCTTCTTTGCCATCTCAACCAGGGCGAATTTTAGTCGCCCTCTTTGCCTTCTCAACTAGGGCGATTTTTAGTCGCCCTCCTCGCATTCTCAACCAGGGCGACTTTTTCAAGTCGCCTTCTTTGATTAAATAAACTTAACTGTCATTTATAAAGAAATACAAAATCGATCTTCACTATTTTATAAGACGGATCAGATTCGAATCCGAATATTTCGGATATCCAAAAAATCGGATATTCATAATTTTGGATATTTATTTTATGGATTTAAATTAGGAAAAAATCTAAGAGGGTAATTTATGATGAACGAAAGTCTATAATGCAATTTAATTTGAAAGTAGGGCTTTTAATATTTTCATCTATTAGTAATAGAAATAATAGATCAAAACCGCCTTTAATTAAAATGTTATATATATTATCTATCTATATTTTGTAGTAATTTGATTTTTTTAATAAAATATGATAGATAAATTTAAACATCGAAACATTTATGGGCAGTGGAATAAAAGTTTAGAAATAAATTAAAATTTCAAAAGTAAGAAAAATACATATTTATTTATATCTTATTAAAAATAAATAATAAAAGAAAATATTAGTACGTCATAATATTTATATACCATGATATATGCATTCAGTGAAGATTGAATGTTTGAAAACAAGAAAGAAGAAAACTAACGTTTGAAAAAGAAAATATTAGAACGTGATAATATAATTTGTTATTTCATTTGTACTCATTATAACATTTTACTTGACCATCATATTATGTGTGATTAATTATCACAGGGAGGATCGCAACGGAGATGGAAAAATCACGAGAGATGATATTTCTCATCATATTTTATATTTTGTTCTTTCATAAGGTCTCGGTTACTTATATCTAATTAAAAATAAATAATAAAAGCAAAATATATAGTGGAGCAAAAAAGGCGACTTGAAAAAGTCGCCCCCTTTGGTGAATTAAAAAGGGCGACTGTATGTCGCCCTTTTTTGTCCGAACTAAAAAGACATTTTTTAGTCGCCCTTTTTGGTTAAAAAAAATAGCCCTCTTTGAGTCGATTTGTTGTAGTATATTGCATGTGACTGTCGGGACGTAGAGATATTCCGTCCGAAGCATGTGTTTAGGAATATTGCATGTGACCATTTCACTACATTGCATATGCATTCATTCTCATTATCTCATTTTACATCTATGGATTTGTTAATTTTATTTGTGTTTGTGATTATTCTGAGAAATCGTGAAAATTTGGTAGACTTGAATTTAGGTGCTTCACCATAGGCTATTGATCTTTCTGTATTTGAGTGGTTATTATTGGATTGTGTTGTGTTGTACTTGATTGCGAGCATGTCTATTCTTTAGTTTCTTATTTTATATATGTTAGCTAACTATATCGGCCTATGATACCTACTGTTGACACCCAATTTTGACCCTCCCGTCCAGCCATTAACCATAAAATTACACTAATTTTGTAAAATAATTTTTATGATTTTTTATAATAAAATGCAGCGATAAAACATAAATACAGGCATTAAGAATTAATTTAATAATGACATCGCATCTTACGTAGAGTTTTAAGCACTTAGAGTCTCGCGCCCGCATTAATTAACTTTAAGCTTTGTCGTATTTCTTAAATAATTAATAAATGCATAGAATAAATAATTTAGCGATAACATCGTGTCAGGTAGCATAGCCGCATTTATTAGTAATCATTTGTAATTTAAAATCATTTCGAATAATAGCGCCGCATTTATAAAAGCCTTAAACAATTCTTAAATATTATACTTGCATTTGGCATTTAAGTAATTTAATATAAACTCAATGCAATTTTAATTTAACTTCGCAATAATGCATAACAATAAGATTTTAAATAGTAGCGTCGCATTCTAAAGTTTTAAGCATTAATTAAAATAACACACCCGCATTTATTTTATAATAATTAGATAATTTAATCACAATTAATTAATTACTTTGTCACTAATTAAAAGCCTAAAAACTATTAATTAAATAGCACATTAAACTAATTAATTAACTCCTAGAATTAAATACCTAATTAAAAGCCTAATTAAAACATTACCCAGCCCTTTATACTAATTACCCAAATTTATCTATTACATTATCCGCGACTGCCGCCGCCAAAGACCCGCAAATGACCACACCCTATTTTTCCTTTCCGCCCACCTTCCTCTTTTCTTTACTTTCGCCCATCGTCCCCCATCAGCCTTCACAAAATCTAGAGCAAACCTAAACCCTAAAGCACCCAACCGCCGCCATGCCCGGATTTCTCGCCGGAGAATCCGGGCATTTCCTTTACCCACGCACCCAGCCAACGTATCCTTACCATAACCTGCACAAAATCGCACTAAAATCTTTTCGAAATCTCAGCCTAGAATCAGCCCTAATTGCTTACCAATATTAGAACTTAGGGTTAGGCTATATAAGCACATGCAAAGGAAATCGATGGGGACACCCTTTAGCAGCAGTTAAGCACACACACAGAGTCAAATAAAACCGATTGCCTCGATAGAGGCATCGATCGAGCACGATGAAAGTCTGAGCGAGGAGGCGAGGCGATCAAGTTTTAGGAGCGAGAGAGGGCATCGGTCGAACATAGAATACGTTAAGAGCGTAAACAGGAGAAGCGGTCATAGCATCGATCGTCCGAGTTCAAGAGGAAGTAGCAAGAACACCGATTCAAAACCCGCCTTCTTAGTTGCGAAGTCGATCGCACATCGTGAGTATTCTCGATAGCAAGCCTTACCCTTTCAATCGCATCGCAATAACCCGTCGGGTGGACCGACGACTTGATACGCTGCCTCGGTTCGCCGGAGAAGGTAAACTAGAAATCCTCTCAGTTATTTACTTTGTTGTGTTTTATCGGTGATTTAGTTCAGTCGTTTGTATTGTTGTATTCTTAAATGGTTTAGATATGAAGGAAAGAACCTAGGGAATGATTTGGATAAGTTACATTACGGTATAAAATGGCTCGCCTCCGTTAGGTGTGCACGTGTGCTTAAACTATTGGCTTAGGATTGTTATGTTCAGGATTTCAGGAATTTAGAAACATGCCTAGTATTTTATACCAAGTATGTTGTCGGATATAAGAAGTTGTTGTGTCTTCTACATATCTGCAAAATTGAATCTTTCTCTCTAGTTCTAGAAATCATGAAGTCTGTTTGTTCATGCCACAGTGTGTCGTTGACTCTTCACGAACTAGCAAACTTGCTTGTATGTTCATTTTTAGTTATTGTAAAAGGAGGCGGAGTTAATGTTGTGCCTATTATATCTTGAGACCACTGGTTGAATTATGCCATTCTAGTACCATATATAATTATCTCATGGCTTCATTCATATATGCTGGAAATCTACCTAATGTCTTGCTAAGCATCTTGTCTAAGCTAATGTGTGCATAAAGCATTTAGGAACCTTGTATCATAATGTGATGATTGGAAATCAAAACTCGCACAAATCACGAAAGTTCAGTTTTAATGAGTATCGTTCAATCGATGTTGGCTGTTTGTCTTTTGTCTTGAGTTAAAAATGCGTATATGCAAAAATATATAAATACTATACTCGGTATATCATACCTATATGTTTAGTATATTCTTTGTGTATATCATAGGGTATATGTCCTTGGGTCGCTATGTTCCCATCCTTGCTTTGCATTGTTGTATGGTTCACCATATGTGCATAATTAATCTGCCCTACAATTTTAAAAAAAAAAAATCTGGAAACTTCATGCCACACCAGTTGCCTTCTTATTTGAGTCCTCTTCATATGTTATGTGTTGGTCGTTTTGTTCCTCCTCTTATAATGAGAGGAAAGAATTGAAATGATATTTGTTTGGGCCTGAATTACTTTCCTAAGACCTAGTCCGTTAACTACAACTGCTAGTGCTATTATGGGCCTACTGTATATGGGTCTAGTTAACTTTTGTGAGATTTAGAATTCATTAGCATGCTGAATCTTTTGTTCATTGCCCAATCCCTGTGGTTCAACGGCATTTCTACTTGAAATCGACAATCTCTTAGAATAATATAACTAAACAACAGTTGAATTATGGATATGCATGTGCTTTCAATGTTTTAATCATTTTTCATAAAGTTTATTTGGGTTGATGCTAATCCTTATCTTTCTTTATCTTTTACATGGCACGCACCGGAGCAAAATAAAGAGTTTCACGGCGAAACTCATCTTGAGCTACTTCAAAAGAAGGCCCACATTTATGTGCACTCATCTAGCATAGGAATTTCCAAACCGCGGCGAAAGGATATCGCCATTCTTCGAGTTACCATTGTTAATTCATATCCTTCCCTATTCATTTGTTGTAATTAATTGTCTAACGCTACATTAATTATTAGAACACTTAGAATAATTGAATCTTGAATCAATAAATTAGCGAGTAGTTGGATACTAGAAATTTGCTTCCCTTTAAGTTAATTATTTTAGGATTGCCACGCATGACTAAACTTGTCAAATGATCACCGTCTTTTGCACTAGGCCACATAAATCAAATTTTCAAGTAAGTGCATACCTTTAGCTTATAAATTAGTTTCGCGTCACTTATTTATAAATAAAGGTAAATGAACACTTTTAAACTCTACATGTAGCACAAGTCCTTTAAATCCTTTATAAAATGCATGCATCTATGATAAATCAATTTTACACCATCTTTTATAAATAATATAAATACCTTTAGCACCCTAGCATCTTTTCCATTTAGCACCCCTTGACCTTTTGAAATCTTTAAGTCTTTTAAACATTTTAGCACTTTTATTATTTCCTAACACTTTTCTAAGCAGGAGCCCTTCTAGCATTTAATACCTTTAGCAACCTTTTACTGTAAAGCACCTTTTAAACATTTTAACATTTTAACATCTTCGCATTTTACTAAGCAGGTGTAGCTTTTATTTTTGCATTTTTAAACATAATAATTACCCTAGGTTTGGCAGGACAACCGCAAGTTAGCGGATCTTAGAGGGTGCCTAACCCCTTCCCTCTAGATTAATAAAGAACCCTTACCCAGAATCTCACTAAGTTTAGCAGACCATAAAATGGAGTTAATGTTTCACTTTAAACTAGTTAAACATTTAGGTGTCCTAATTCACCCAAACTAATTAGGTGGCGACTCCGTGAACCCTTTAGCATCTAGCATCCTTTTAGCAATTTTAGCACTCCTTTAGCATTTAGCACCTTTTTAACACTTTAACATTCTTTTTAAACATTTAGTTCTCTTATTTATTTTTCTAACATTTTTATTTTAAGCAGGGTTCGTTACTCATAATGTCGCGGTCGAAAAGGGGCGTGACAGAAATGGCGACTCCACTGGGGATTTTAGGTTCTTAACCACAACAAACCTAGGATAATTATTTGGCAATTACTTTTGCATTTAATTTTTGTGTGCTGTATTTTGTTTTGTTTATTTTGCTACCTGCTTTACTGTTTTCCTTAAACTGGCATTCCGCTCATATTTCTTCCACTCTGGAAAATTCACACAATCACACACTACATGCGAGGTGCGCTGGGTGCATCAGCAAAATTCTTTCTTCAAAATCCAAATTTAGGAGAGTCGGTAATATACGTGGAGTGCGGTCCTAACCGGTGGCGCGTAGCCTTCACTCGAGTTGTCCGCTCGAACTCTTGCGTCCAGAAAAGCCAAATCTTAGCAAACTTAAGATAGAGCTATACCACCCTTATTTTAGGGCATGCATGCATTTACCTTAGGTGGGTCGGTCCTTGGCATCGACACCACAATTAGGAAGACACCAAACTTGTCGACGGGTTTCTCAACCCAACGACCAACCAGCATATTATGTGTAGCGTGGCAATGACAGACAAATCCAAGCCTAATCATGACATGCCGAAATTGGGAAAAGTGCACCGTCATTTGGTCGCCATTTCCAACAAAGGCATTATAGTTGGACGACTTGGACAAATCCGTCATAATCTCGCATAAGTGACGTTTAGGCTTACCTCTGGCATAAAGAGGTCCCCCTGCATGTTAGGAAACGTTTGAATATGCTATGTGCAATATATCTGCCACATACCTGCAAATTATGTGCTTTATGCTAACACCGTTTGTTGCATTTTTAGAAAGATTTATCATCTCCCCAAAAGATCGATTTGTATTTGACTTAGCAATGGCAGAGCATCAATATTTCACAAGATCAAAGGCACGGTCCAGCGACATGACCGATTCAAGGGAATCTGAGCGGAACGAGTCGGAACCTGTCTTGGTTCCTATAGGCAAAGCAGGGGTCTCAGAAAAGAAGAACAGCATGACACCTTCTCAAAACTGGGACAAGGTAGGAAACCAGGCAGGGGTTATGAGTCCAAACAAGACAGACATCCGAACATCAAGAGTCCAAGCAGACCAGGCACGCAGATGTCAAGGGACAAGGCGGTGAAGTCAAATACAAATCGACCCCCCCCAAAACTCACAAATTTTTCTTTGAGCGCAGGTCTTTTAATATTAACAGAAGCAGAAAGTGCAACAGCCGAAGCAGAAAGTACGACGAAAGGTCTCTCCGCAGAAGCAGGAAAAGCAGCAAAGGCGGAGGATGACAACAATCCAAAGTCCGCAGCAAGAGCAGCAACAGCAGAAAGGGGCATCAACAATCGACAATCAAAGTTCAGAGTTCCGCAACAAAACCTAGCGCGTCAACTCGAGCATAAATTGGCAACCCACGCATCGCACACAGCAAAGACATCATGGCAATTCATCAGCTGCAACGTTCAGCATGTCCGTGCAAAGACAACATCTCAGGGATAACATCTCTACCCACAAAATTGCATTTCTCATATGTATTTATCATTTCATTTAAACAGGTATACACTAACGTCTTTTCTCAAGCTTAGCTTGCAGGAGCATTCATTCTACTGAGCAAAGAACACGCCCAGTAACGACGTTATCAACACAAAGAAGTCTACGCAACGACGCCAAGAAGAACATCGTCCGCAACGACGTTATCAAGACAAAGAAGTCCATGCAACGACGCCAAGAAAGAACACGCCCGCATAACGACGTAATCGCAAGTCCATGCAACGACACCAAAGAAGAACACGCCCGCATAACGACGTAATCGCAAGTCCATGCAACGACGCCAAGAAGAACACGCCCGCATAACGACGTAATCAAGAAGTCCATGCAACGACGCCAAAGAAGAACACGCCCGCATAACGACGTAATCGAAGAAGTCCACGCAACGACGCCAAAGAAGAACACGCCCGCATAACGACGTAATCGAAGTCCATGCAACGACGCCAAGAAGAACACGTCCAAACAACGACGTAATCAACAAGTCTACGCAACGATGCCAAAGAACATCGCCCGCATAACGACGTGATCAGAAGTCCACGCAACGACGCCAAAGAAGAACACGCCCGTAACGACGTTATCAAAGACAACGAGTCCACACAACGACGCCAAAGAAGAACACGCCCAGTAACGACGTTATCAAGACAAAGAAGTCCGAAACGACGCCATCATCGCGATATTACATCTACACAAGGAAGATTTTCTCTGTTCTCAAAATTGCGCTTTTATCATTCATGCTTTATTATTCGTCTTTAGAAGCATGCACTAACTCTTCTTTGAGCTTTAGTCTACATGCGAGCGAAGAATAAGTCCAAAACGACGCCAAGTCCGAAAACGACGCCGAGTCCGAAAACGACGCCGAGTCCGAAAACGACGCCAAGTCCAAAAATGAGGCCAAGTCCGAAAACGACGTCGAGTCCGAAACGACGCCGAATCCGAAAACGACGCCAAGTCCGAAACGACGCCAAGTCCAAAACGACGCCAGTCCAAACGACGCCAAGTCCGAAACGATAACGAGTCCGAAACGACGACGAGTCCAAAACGACAAGTCCGAAAACGATTTACAAGTCAAGATATCACATCTATGCAGGACGATTTCTCTATTCTCATAATTGCATTTTTTCCTCATATATTATTCTGTCTTAGCGCTTATGCACTAACTCTTTCTTGAGCTTTAGTATACAGGACAATTGCGCAGTGACAACATACCCGCGTCGCAATCGCAACACGTACCGCAAGGACGAAAATCACAAAGATTCGCAACATCGCATCAACACAACAGCATCGCGTTTCGCAGATAACCTTTTCTACTCACGCTTGCATTACTTTAAAATTATGCATCATTATTTTGCCTTAATTATGCACTAACCGCTTGTTCAAGTCTTAGCATGCAGCGGCAGAGCACAACGTGGATTTTCTTACAAAACCGGCAATCTGCCGGGGCCAACCTTCCCAACGATCGCGTAGCCAAGCGTCGGGTCCACTCGCCCACATCACCATAGAACCCGACCACAAGCCGTAGCAAGACACCCTGTGTTCAAGCCGCTTATATTCTTTTACTTTTTGCATAGCCCGGTGTCACCATAACTCGACATCGGACAAATTTGAATCCGCCTTAGCCCGCGGTGTTTTGACCATGGTAGCCCGGTCGCCATAACTCGACCTGGGACGCTTTTTGAGTCCGCGTTAGCACGCCTTGGTGTTTTGACGATGGTAGCCCAAAGGTCGCCATAACTCGACATCGACGCTTTTTGATTTTCGCACTTGTCTACCGCCAAAGATTTTGCAATCGAAGATCGAGACAAAATTGGCTATGAGTCAACGTCTTTGTCCGAAGATTCTTCCATCATCTCCATACAAAGAGGGACATCTGTTGACACCCAATTTTGACCCTCCCGTCCAGCCATTAACCATAAAATTACACTAATTTTGTAAAATAATTTTTATGATTTTTTATAATAAAATGCAGCGATAAAACATAAATACAGGCATTAAGAATTAATTTAATAATGACATCGCATCTTACGTAGAGTTTTAAGCACTTAGAGTCTCGCGCCCACATTAATTAACTTTAAGCTTTGTCGTATTTCTTAAATAATTAATAAATGCATAGAATAAATAATTTAGCGATAACATCGTGTCAGGTAGCATAGCCGCATTTATTAGTAATCATTTGTAATTTAAAATCATTTCGAATAATAGCGCCGCATTTATAAAAGCCTTAAACAATTCTTAAATATTATACTTGCATTTGGCATTTAAGTAATTTAATATAAACTCAATGCAATTTTAATTTAACTTCGCAATAATGCATAACAATAAGATTTTAAATAGTAGCGTCGCATTCTAAAGTTTTAAGCATTAATTAAAATAACACACCCGCATTTATTTTATAATAATTAGATAATTTAATCACAATTAATTAATTACTTTGTCACTAATTAAAAGCCTAAAAACTATTAATTAAATAGCACATTAAACTAATTAATTAACTCCTAGAATTAAATACCTAATTAAAAGCCTAATTAAAACATTACCCAGCCCTTTATACTAATTACCCAGCCCATCTATTACATTATCCGCGACCCGTCGCCTACCAAAGACTAGGCAAACAATTCACACCCCCTATTTTCCTTTCCCGTCCAGCCCACTTCCTCTTTTCTTTACTTTCGCCCATCGTCCCCCATCAGCCTTCACAAAATCTAGAGCAAACCTAAACCCTAAAGCACCCAACCGCCGCCATGCCCGGATTTCTCGCCGGAGAATCCGGGCATTTCCTTTACCCACGCACCCAGCCAACGTATCCTTACCATAACCTGCACAAAATCGCACTAAAATCTTTTCGAAATCTCAGCCTAGAATCAGCCCTAATTGCTTACCAATATTAGAACTTAGGGTTAGGCTATATAAGCACATGCAAAGGAAATCGATGGGGACACCCTTTAGCAGCAGTTAAGCACACACACAGAGTCAAATAAAACCGATTGCCTCGATAGAGGGCATCAGTCGAGAGCACAGTAGAGTACAAGACGAGGAGGCGAGGCGATCAAGTTTTAGACAAGAAGCGAGAGAGGCGTGGTCGAACATAGAGATACGTTAAGAGCGTAAACAGGAGAAGCGGTCATAGCATCGATCGTCGAGTTCGATAGGGGAAGTAGCAAGAACACCGATTCAAAACCCCTTCTTCTTAGTTGCGAAATCGATCGCACATCAGTGAGTATTCTCAATAGCAAGCCTTACCCTTTCAATCGCATCGCAATAACCCGTCGGGTGGACCGACGACTTGATACGCTGCCTCGGTTCGCCGCCGGAGAAGGTAAACTAGAAATCCTCTCAGTTATTTACTTTGTTGTGTTTTATCGGTGATTTAGTTCAGTCGTTTGTATTGTTGTATTCTTAAATGGTTTAGATATGAAGGAAAGAACATAGGGAATGATTTGGATAAGTTACATTCTGGTATAAAATGGCTCTGCCTCCTGTTAGGTGTGCACATGTGCTTAAACTATTGGCTTAGGATTGTTATGTTCAGGATTTCAGGAATTTAGAAACATGCCTAGTATTTTATACCAAGTATGTTGTCGAATATAAGAAGTTGTTGTGTCTTCTACATATCTGCAAAATTGAATCTTTCTCTCTAGTTCTAGAAATCATGAAGTCTGTTTGTTCATGCCACGTGTGTCGTTGACTCTTCACGAACTAGCAAACTTGCTTGTATGTTCATTTTTAGTTATTGTAAAAGGAGGGCAGGTTAATGTTGTGCCTATTATATCTTGAGACCACTGGTTGAATTATGCCATTCTAGTACCATATATAATTATCTCATGGCTTCATTCATATATGCTGGAAATCTACCTAATGTCTTGCTAAGCATGCTGTCCTAAGCTAATGTGTGCATAAAGCATTTAGGAACCTTGTATCATAATGTGACTGATTGGAAACTGAAAACTCTGCACAAATCCTGAAAGTTCAGTTTTAATGAGTATTGGTTCAATCGATGTTGGCCTGTTTGTCTTTTGTCTTGAGTTAAAAATGCGTATATGCAAAAAATATATAAATACTATACTCGGTATATCATACCTATATGTTTAGTATATTGCTGTGTATATCATAGGGTATATGTCCTTGGGCCTGTCATGTTCCCATCCTTGCTTTGCATTGTTGTATGGTTCACCATGTGTGCATAATTAATCTGTCCTACAATTTAAAAAAAAAGAAAAATCTGGAAACTTCATGCCACACCAGTTGCCTTCTTATTTGAGTCCTCTTCATATGTTATGTGTTGGTCGTTTTGTTCCTCCTCTTATAATGAGAGGAAAGAATTGAAATGATATTTGTTTGGGCCTGAATTACTTTCCTAAGACCTAGTCCGTTAACTACAACTGCTAGTGCTATTATGGGCCTACTGTATATGGGTCTAGTTAACTTTTGTGAGATTTAGAATTCATTAGCATGCTGAATCTTTTGTTCATTGCCCAATCCCTGTGGTTCAACGGCATTTCTACTTGAAATCGACAATCTCTTAGAATAATATAACTAAACAACAGTTGAATTATGGATATGCATGTGCTTTCAATGTTTTAATCATTTTTCATAAAGTTTATTTGGGTTGATGCTAATCCTTATCTTTCTTTATCTTTTACATGGCACGCACCGGAGCAAAATAAAGAGTTTCACGGCGAAACTCATCTTGAGCTACTTCAAAAGAAGGCCCACATTTATGTGCACTCATCTAGCATAGGAATTTCAAACCGCGCGAAAGGATATCGCCATTCTTGAGTTACCATTGTTAATTCATATCCTTCCCTATTCATTTGTTGTAATTAATTGTCTAACGCTACATTAATTATTAGAACACTTAGAATAATTGAATCTTGAATCAATAAATTAGCGAGTAGTTGGATACTAGAAATTTGCTTCCCTTTAAGTTAATTATTTTAGGATTGCCACGCATGACTAAACTTGTCAAATGATCACCGTCTTTTGCACTAGGCCACATAAATCAAATTTTCAAGTAAGTGCATACCTTTAGCTTATAAATTAGTTTCGCGTCACTTATTTATAAATAAAGGTAAATGAACACTTTCAAACTCTACATGCACAAGTCCTTTAAATCCTTTATAAAATGCATCTATGATAAATCAATTTTACACCATCTTTTATAAATAATATAAATACCTTTAGCACCTAGCATCTTTTCCATTTAGCACCCTTGACCTTTTGAAATCTTTAAGTCTTTTAAACATTTTAGCACTTTTATTATTTCCTAACACTTTTCTAAGCGAGCCCTTCTAGCATTTAATACCTTTAGCAACCTTTTCAGAAAGCACCTTTTAAACATTTTAACATTTTAACATCTTCGCATTTTACTAAGCAGGTGTAGCTTTTATTTTTGCATTTTTAAACATAATAATTACCCTAGGTTTGGCAGGACAACCGCAAGTTAGCGGATCTTAGAGGGTGCCTAACCCCTTCCCTCTAGATTAATAAAGAACCCTTACCCAGAATCTCACTAAGTTTAGCAGACCATAAAATGGAGTTAATGTTTCACTTTAAACTAGTTAAACATTTAGGTGTCCTAATTCACCCAAACTAATTAGGTGGCGACTCCGTGAACCCTTTAGCATCTAGCATCCTTTTAGCAATTTTAGCACTCCTTTAGCATTTAGCACCTTTTTAACACTTTAACATTCTTTTTAAACATTTAGTTCTCTTATTTATTTTTCTAACATTTTTATTTTAAGCAGGGTTCGTTACTCATAATGTCGCGGTCGAAAAGGGGCGTGACACCTACCAATACATAATATTTGTTCTTATACTACTCTTATTACACCTTTTCGGGGTGTAGTGCTGTTGCAGATATATGAGATAGGTTCGATTAGCCTTTAAGGATCTCGTGGAGTTCATCTAGACTTCTCTGTTTAATTCTTATTCTAAACTGAAATTGTATTCATGTTGTGATTGTAATTTTTATTCCAGTTGTATATTTAGAAGATCTTGTACTATTCAAACCAGATCCCTTGGGTAGTGTTGTATTCCGCATTATCATATATCTATATTTTTGGACTTCTATTGCTCTTATTATCTATTTATGTTGTTGGATGAATCAGTAAGGGACGAGTTTGCCTACCAGGTGGGAAAAGAGTAGGTGCCCGCGCGTTCTCCGATTTGGGACGTGATATATACACATACAATACCTAAACTCTATAAAGCTCTCGGAACGCTCTAACACCCCCATCACAATATCCTTGTCCCCTTCTTCCTTCAAGAGCTTATGGTAGTACATGTGTCATCTCCGCCTAATGTGCACCTCATCTACCAACACTTCACCATTCTCGTCCTTAATGCACTTCACTTGGTCCAAGTCACGAGACTTTCTCTCTCATCTTGGCGAGCCTATACAACTTTTATCCCCGCCTTTGCACTCAAGTTCTTTAAACAAGTGCTCAAAAGCCGTTATTTTAGTCATCGTGACCGCTAGCTTCACTTCATTCTTCGCTTTCTTATACTTCTCTTTATTCCTCTTCTTGTCTTCCTCGTCAACGCTTTCCAGTAGCGCCGCATACGCATTTTCTTGGCTTCTATTTTTCTTGGACTTCCTTATTCCACCACCAGACCCCTTCACGCTCACCTGGAAAATGACTAAAAAATGAAATTATCTTGAAAATGTTAAAATTAACTTTTAAAATTTTTGGGCCATCGGGGGTCAATAATTTCACCCGGTTTGTCTAACCCAAAACTTCGGATATTTTCAGTTATTTTTTAAACAAAGGACAAAATTTAATGACCAACAATTGAGGGACAAAATTTAAAACCAATGCCTTTGAAGAACAGTCGGCGGAAAAAAGTGGTTATTCGGCGTCTACAAATTGCGTAGCCAGGCCCATCTCAGTCAGAGATATTATGGGCGGGCCCCGGACCCCATGGGCTCAGTATTTCACGCCTTTTAGACCATTAGCCAACGGCTAGTTATTTCACTCTCGTTCAACGGCTATTTTTAATAGAGCAGTTTTATGTTTCTCTGTCATTTACTTTTGTTGTCAAAATTGGTCATTGACCTCGTCGGAGAAGAAGTGCACATTCCGAATTGTAAGTTCCACAATTTATTTCAACATAATGCAAATCCCTTTTTATTTGACTGATTTATAATGTGTAGAATAGAAGTACGTGTTTGAATTGGTTCTTATTTGTTCATAGGGTCTTTAGTTTTCAAACCTCAAGAGGACTTTGGCACCGCTGCACTGCAACTTCCGCTTGATTCAGGTGGGTTCATATCTTTTACATATGTCAAATTTGCCTTTTGTCAGCCAAATTAACATATAAAAATAATATTTTTTCGAGACGAACTGGGTTCGACTTGCAACAAGGTGGGTCTGCCCCTGCCCTTGTAGTGATTACTAAAAATAATTATTTCAAATTATTTGTAGTTTTAGAAGTTCAAGGCATGATTAATAGTTTTTTCTCCATTTTTACCCACGGTAGAATTTTGTTGTCAATGGAGATGATACATAAATAAAGTAAACATTTAATGGAGATATTATAACTTAGATATAAATAAGGGTAAAATAGGTCAAATATCACTCCCTCATAAATTATGTTTGTAAGGGACGTGTAAAACAAAATAACGACAAATAATTTGAGACGAGAGGGAGTATGGACAAAGAGACAATTAAGGCCATAATAGAAAATATTTGAACAGTATTAACTATATTTTCTGCAGGAGGGACGAATTCAAATTCTCTTTATTACCTAAATATAAAAAGTTTCATTTTCTAAATATCTCAAATCTAGTTATCTGAAATCGATCGAGTTATAGTGAACTTAAAGTAATCTATCTAAATCTGACCTTAAGGTTAGTTTGTTGAAGGTTGACAGTTTATTTCTGGAGGTATGTATCAAGTTTGACATTTCCCAATAGTTAGTTTTTGGGCATTCCTTAATTCATGTAACTTATTCTGTTGCAAGCTGTCATTACTCTGTGTGATCATCCGGCATATCAACTGATTCTTTTGGTTGCTGCTGACATTTTTGGTGCTTTGGTCATTAGCATCTTAATATTTCATTAAGATGTATTTGGTAGTTTCTCTGTACTTAATTTTAGTGAGCAACAGTATCCATATGCATGATCTGTTGATATATCTGTTCATGTTTTAGTATATATTGATTACAATTTTTTCAATAGGATCAAGTTGCCTCAGTTAAACAGAAGTAATGTCCACTGTTCAGCGAAGGCAGCAACCTGTAGATGTTCTGAAGGAAAGTGGAGGCGCCAAAGTACAGCAACAACAACTCCCAGATGTTATGCAGTCAAGGGGTGGTAAGATGTCCTCGAGGCCTGACACCCCTATGACAGGTGCTGCTAGGATTATCCCGTCTAGATATAGGCAAACTCCTCAGTCTTTAGTCCGTTCTAGTTCAACAAGTAATCCTGAATATGCATCGGTCAGTGCTGCTGCTAAACTGTTGCAGGAGGTTACTGGTACTCCTATAAATCCTTGTGCAGTGTCCAGTGTAGATGGAGCAATTTTCCATAAGAAGCTCTCGAAAGTTTCAACAGGCAATGCTGTAGTTGGCTGTGCTGCAGCTACTGAGAACACTTCATATCCGAATTCTCCAGTTTGCACTCAGAGAAAGCAGCAGCAAATTAAAAATTCCAAGGAAAATGGAGGCACCAGATCACATCAGCAACAACTTGCAGATGCTTTGCAATCAAAAAGTAGCAAGATTTCCTCAAGACTTGACACACCTACTGTGATTGGTGCTTCTAGGGTTGTGCCATCTAGATATAAGTTCACTCCTCAGTCTTCACACCGTCACTGTCCAACCAATACTCCTGGAGGAGCAGTCAGTGCCGCTGATAAACTATTGCGGGAGGCTACTGGTACACCTGTAAATCCTTGTGCGGTGTCTCAGGATGATGGAGCATTAATCTCCAGAAAGCTTTCAAAGGTTTCGACTAGTCATGATTTAGATTCTTCTGCTACTGCGATTGTTAAGGGAAGTTCATGCCCGAATTCTCCAGTTTGCACCCAGAGCAATAAGGCGCGGACATTATCAACGATGAGGTCTTCTATGTCTGAGATTGATAGATGTCTTACAGAGAGAAATAGAGACAATAACAGTAGAACAATTGATGATTGCAGTTCTTATAAATCTGCATCTTCTACTTGCGCTCGTTCACTGCATTTGCCAACAGCCAACAATGAAAATTCCTCCTCTTGGCTATCTCTTAAACAAAATGACATGTTTGCTTCCATCCCTTCTAGACCGTTTTTCAAAATGGGGAGCCTTAACTTGCCTCCACATCCAACTTCCAATAAATTGGGACCAGATGCAAGGAAAGGAAGGAAGGGTTTCAGCGATCAGGGAGATGTGCATTCATTGAAGTTGCTCTACAATCATTACCTTCAATGGCGATTTGCAAATGCCAAAGCAGAGGCCTCCATGCATTCCCAAAGACAGGCTAGTGAGAGAGGACTTTATTCCTTTGCACACCAGCTATCAGATTTACGCAAATCTGTAAACCAGAAACGTGCTGAGCTTGGGTTTTTGCGAAGGATCAAATCTTTATCCACTATAGTTGAATCACAATTACCATGTCTTGAGGAATGGGATAAACTGGAAGAGGATTACTCAACTTCTCTGTCAGGTACAACTGATGCATTGCGCAATTGCTCTCTGAGACTTCCAATCGTCGGGGAAGTTCAGGTTGATATAAGAGAGTTAGGAGAGGCTCTTAGTTCGTCTACAAAGGTGATGGAAATGATCAGTTTGCAAATTCAGAACTTTATGCAAAAGGCAGAAGAAACAGAAAGTTTAATATTTGAATTAGCTAGGGTGAGTGGTGGAGAGAAAGCTCTTGTTGAGGAATGTGGGGATTTGTTATTGAAGACATATATCTCACAGGTGACAGAATGGAGTTTAAGGGGACAGATGATTCAAATGCATCGGAACAACCTTTACCAAGTTCAGAAAGAATGAAGACTAGTCACTATTGTGGAAAACTATTCCGGGGAATCTTTTAAGGTGGGTGTTTTTCAGCTAGTAAGGGGTGGCGTTCCTTTGGATGAGAGACTATCATTTGCCTCTGCGGGAATGTCATGTGCAGATTTGAGAATATCTACTTTTTTCCTTAAGTTTTGTTTATGTAACAGGTAACAATCTTTGTTAACATTGTAATAAAGTTGTGCCTTTGGGTCTTGAACACCTCGTTGTCAATGAGTTGCAACTCACGAGGTGTTTCCTCTCAAATGAACATATACTCAACCCAGTTATTACAAAGTTTCTGTGTCTCCATGTGAAATTTGTCTATGACATTGGGTGTTAAATTGTTTTTCAAGTCAATGTTTCTTGCAGCGAATATCATATGCTAATCAATATATTTAAAATCTAATTTGACCAAAAGCCTGGTCTGCTAGAAGCTTAAGGGCATATTTAGCCCAAATTTGTGACGAGGAGGATACAACTGAGGCAAACTTCTTCTAATGGCAAAATTAGACCTTTTTGCATAGTACAAGGGCAAAGTTAAACCTTTCCCTTAATCAAATTAGCATTCAAACTACCTTTAAAGCATATCAGGATAGTCGCATAGAATAATTCTACTAGGACAATCACATATAATCAGCCCAAATATTTAGTTCCTTATGGCAGTAGGAATGCTCTCATTTTACTATTTCCCTTTTAGAGATGTCATTTGACTTGAAGGTAGTGTGCTCCAAAGTATTAAGTTCCTTTAAGAATTTCTTTGAATTTCATTTCAAGAATTAATAGGCCACTTAGAGACAGTCTTTTTCCCGTCATTTTGCATTTTGGAGTAAAGCACTCAGCTGCATAACTATCAGCGAGATCATTTTGACAAGGTAATCAAGTCAAGATTCTCATTTCCACTGTATATATAGGCACAATATTGCTTTATAGTCCCCTATAGTTTGAGTTCTGCTGCTATGTGTTCTTTAGTGTACTTTGTTTATCTTATTTACCTGCGTTAGTTACTGCTTCCTTTTGTCAGAATGCGCTATCATGGCATATTCGATTTTGTTCTCAGCATGTTCATACTACTTTAATTTCTTGTCTGGGTCTGACCGTTTCTCTTGCTTTGCTTTGCTTTGCTTGTGATTATGCTTTGTCTTGAGCCGAGGGTCTCTCGGAAACAATCGTTCTATTTATCAAAATAGGGGTAAGATCTACGTACACTCTACCCTCCCCAGACCCCACGTTGTGAGATTGCACTGGGTATGTTGTTGTTGTTAAGTATTACGAAGAAAAATTATGCATTTCATCTGAGGGGCACAATGTTCGTGTAATAGTTAATTAGTGTCTAGACACCAGAAAGAGGCAGAGGAAAGCAAGCATACTTGTATAGTCATGTTGATTGGGGATTTCTCCTAAAAAGTCTGACAGACATGAATTTTGGGAGCAAATGAATTTATTAGATCAGAATTGCCATTTAACATTCAAGTTTTCCTTTTTGGATTTTGATCAATGGATCCCCCTGGCTGGTTTCTTCTTAGTTCCAAGTGGGCTGAAGACTAGGAGATCTTTTATCTCTTTCTTGTGTATTTTGGTCACTGAAGATCTTAACAGGGTGATCAATACTGTAGTAGAGAAGAATGGATAAATGTCTGCACATCAACCTTCTGAAAAAGTTACATTTTCCAGCAAATGAAGTTAGCAATATACAAGACTTGACATACTAGACTATAATATTGGGAGCTTACAAACAAAATACCTTTGTGTTCCATTAGGGACCAGCTATAAGTTAGAATGATTTGGGCAGAACTGTTGGAAAATATGAAAGGAAACATGCAAACAAGAAGAAACAATACCTATTCTGAAGGGAAAATTTCTTATATATACTTTTTCTTTGTTCTCAATTCCTAAAAGAGGATGGACAGTGAGAGGAGGGACTTTCTATGGCAAGGGAACAGAGAAAAAGGACCTATAATCTGGTGAGAAATGAGAGATCACTGGATTTCATATGAACTGGGCATCTAGAAGTGCATTAATGAGTTATGCAGTTATATTATAAGAGATTACAAGTTTCAAAATGAAGAATGCTAAGAAATTAAGAATGTTTACCTTTGCTGTGACGAACATGTCCATTTCTGATTATTCTATTGTGCTAGAGGCTGAAAAGGTACTTGGGACCAAGAGTTAAAATGAGAAACAACCCAATAGTATGATAAAGAAAGGGTCCTTGGCACTTATGCCCCTATTTTGTGTTTGTCTTTAATTATTACCCCTTATAACAAATAATTTTTTCGCGAGCCATAAATTTATATTTTCGCATCATAATATTCACAAGTAATGCCCCGCACCCAACATAAATTTGATTTTGAAGGGTAAAAAATTAAAGACCAGCCATTTAAAGGGAAAACAGTGCAATTTCTTCAAAATGGATGACATAATTAGCAAGAATTGAAGTGGTTAGTAAATGGAGGAATGGGATGTGGTAACTACTACAGTTGCTAGGAACTCAATTCCCAGGCTTATAGTCAACCCTCGAAAGAGCAGAGCAATGGCATTTTTTTTTTGGTCAAATCTTGTTATAACGTGCTTTATAGAGGAAACAAGTTGCATTCTAGATGAGTGCATGTAAAGCTAACATGGAAAAATAACGCACTTAAAGTATGGTATATTGTCACACATAAGATTTGAACTTATGACCCATGGCAACTACAATATAGTCTTTTCTTAGGGTAAGATATTCAACAATTCATATATGACAATTTCTTTTTTTGAATTCTACGGCTAAGGAGATTCAATTGAACCCACTTAATTAGCTTGGACAAATAAGGTATTAATGTAGTACTAATCAAAATAGACCTTAACATAATTTAGATTTTCTTTTATTTATTTCAAGCTTATAACTTTCGAGTTATGAAGCATTTTAAGGATAACATGTAATTCATAGACACATATTCTAGACTTGGTATATGAAAGGGGAAATGTATTTAAATTACATACATGGTTTATTATGAAAAGTGTATAGGGCAAAATTTGTATAAGAAAGTTGTAGAAATTATAATAAGACACGTGGCAAATGATGATGAGTCAAGTCCAGCCCAGCCTGAGACATTACCGGTAGTACTTAAGTAAGTCTGGAAGCATTATGTGTGCATGAGGTATCAGTGGTCTAGACGCTCAATGGAGCCGTTTTGAATTGCAACAGACAGTTGTTACTAAACCGTCATATGCCTTCCAATAGAACATTAATGGCTTTTATTGAGACACTGATTGTTCAATTATACAACATTCATCCTCTTGTATTAATGAGAGCATATTCCGTGGATCATGTACCCGTGTAGCTCATGTATAAATATGACACATTGTTCCATTGTAAAAATATCATATTGTAGTTATTACAAGACACTTACTCATATTCTCTCGACCTTTGTGCCTGCATACAAACTATCGTAACTATGTCCATAAGTTATCACAAGGCTCAGACTAATCATTGCTTTTCTTTATCTTTTTATTGCTTAATTACAATGTATTTTATCTAGAATTACTATCAAACATGTCACTTGAGATCTATGTGTCCTTGATCATGTATACAAATTCAACTGTACCGATTTACGGGTAAATAGTTTGGCGCCCACCGTGGGGCCTGTACAATTATGATGTCACAAGTGACCCCTCTATTAATCTAATTTTTTCTTTAAGTTTTGATTCTTGTTCAGGTCAAACAGATGATAGGAATAGGAGAACATAGAAGCAGTCAAAACGTCAAGATTAACACGAGTAACGTCCCGCTAGGACCGAATGGTTTGCCAATAAGTCGTTGGCCCTGTCGGGGACTGGCGAAAGATTCGTTACAGAGCCTTTTTTGTTCCCGAGTCTGTTGAATAATAAAGGCGGTCGCGTCCGGATCTTCAATTTCTTCATCAGGAGGAGCATTGGCGGTAGCTTTAGAAAGGCTTAACAAAAAGAAAAATAATGTTATTGGTTATTCTTAATAGGGGAGGAAGAAGTTGAAATCAGAAGTAATCATAAGTTCTACCGTGGTGATGGGGTATCCAATTATGATTTTCACCAAGTTTTTCCACGCCCGAAGTTTCCGAGGTGGACACATCTAGGATTTTCTGGACCCAAGTTTCGAGGTCGTCTATCTCCATCGATACCACATTGTGGCTAAAGAGAAGAATAAAACCCGATCAAAGTAAGAAACAACTCGCTTAAAAAGAGGCGTTAAATCAAATTTAGTACAAAAAAAACTTACGGTGGAAGTTCTATCATTTTGGGATGATGCGAGTGCCAAGGGGAAGAAGATCGGCAGTAGGAACGATGACATATTTATCCGTCCACCCTCGATCACGGTCGTCATCAAGGCTGGCAAGAATAGTCTTACTTCTCCGGCGGTGCAGATTAATGACTCCATCATGAAAAGTGCGCGAATAATAGAGGCGAATAAGATGGTCCAAGGTAAAGTAAACGCTGGTCTCTTGAGCAAAGTGTCGGAGGCACGCGACTGCCCTCAAACTTAGGGGCCCACCTGAGCTATGCAAACTTTGTATCAAAAGATAAAATTCTAAGATGACATCATCAATAACTTTTAGAGTTTTGAAAAAAGATAAGTGTAAATAAAAGAATACCCTTGCTTGTAAGAGGTAATTCTTTCACCACTAGTAGTAATCAATACTTCTATTGATTCCCAATCACAGTCGGCCTTCACTGTTGGTAAAATAATGACAGTAATTCGAGTTTTATAATCACTGGCGGGAAAATCCTTACCGCCAGGTAAAACATTTGAAACTATTTTTTTCCGAAGGTCATGAGTAAAGTTTCATTTCTTCGACAAGATGGAAGAAGCCAATGGGTTTCAGCTAGGAGGAGCCCATTCTTGAGATTTAGGGTTCTCCCTGTTTGAAGGAACATTATTGTTGGTTGAAGGGTTGTTCATATTTGTGATGAGAAAGAAGTGGACAACAATCGAAAATTTAAAGAAAAATGTCTTTACAAAATGAGAGGTGAATGAACAAATATATTATAAAATGGGGTATTTATAAAAGATGAAAGGATGTCACCGCTTGGAGGGGGTGATGTGACAAATTTCAATCGGCGGCAGCACGTGCGTGTCAGAACAGAAGTGATTAGATGGCATGTTTCATCATTACTCTGCAATCTTCCGTTAATTGAGGAAAGTCGAAAAATTGTCGTCGTTTCAACGAGATGACGATTGAAATAGTGAAATATGTAGATAGTACTCTTCGAAGTTTCCCGCCAAAATACTGAACTTCGATGGGTCATTGATTCAAATTCACTTCCCGGGTGCACAAGAATTACGCCCGAAAAGTGCGAGGACTATTTGTATAAGACAAAATTCGTATAAGACAATTGTACGAATTATAGTAAGACACGTGACAAATGATGTTGAGTCAAGTCTAGGTCTGAGACATTTTCGGTAGTAATTAAGAAAGACCGGAAGCATTATGTGTACATGCGGTACCAGTGGTCTAGAAGATCAATGAA
Organism: Przewalskia tangutica; assembly: GCA_029844215.1. NCBI lineage: Eukaryota > Viridiplantae > Streptophyta > Magnoliopsida > Solanales > Solanaceae > Przewalskia > Przewalskia tangutica. Next base: position 20,170,054 of record CM056721.1, read on the forward strand.
GCCGTTTTAAATTGCAACGGGCGGCCGTTACTAAACAGGTCATACACATTCCAATAGAGCATTAATGACATTTACTAAGACACTAATTGTTCAATTATACACCATTCATTCTCCTGTATTAATGAGAGCATATTTCGTGACCTGTGTACCTGTGTAGCTCATGTATAAATAGGACATAATGGTCCATTGTAAAAACATCATATTCTAGTTATCACAAGACACTTATTCATATTTTCTCGATCTTTGTGCTTGCATATAAATTGTCGTAACTCTTCCAAGAAGTTATCACAAGGCTCATGCTAATCATTGTTTTTCTTTATCTTTTTATTGCTTAATTGCAATGCATTTTATCTAGAATCACTATCAAACGTGTCACTTGATATTCGGGTCTCGTTGAACAATATACAAATTTAACTATACCTTTTTACCATAAATAGGATAAATAGAGTGTCGCTCAACTACGTTTCTAATTAATTAAAGTGAATTTATCAAGAAGAAGAGATGATAATAAGTATAACTGGTTTATGAGTCGAATGTCATTTCCAACTAGTAAATTTACGTTAACAGAATTATGTAAAGCTAAACTATAGGATATGATGAGATTATCTAACAAATAAACTAATTGAAACCTATATGCTTTGAAATTGAAACATGTAATAAGTAAATCTCTATTTCCTTTTTCAAGATTCATTGAACTAGATCGGAATTTCGAAGAGATGACGCGATTCAAAGTGGTGGAGAGTGTGGATTTGTTGAAGAAGAGACACTGGTCATGGCGTTTGGATGTTTGGCCCTTGGTTATTCTTTAGGTGTTTGGCTTATAATGTAGTACCTAGTTTAGACATTGCCGATGCCTTTATTGTTCTTGGTGCCTTTGTTGCCTTTCATGAATCATGCCCTCGTATTCCTCTTCACTGTTTGGTCCGTTGATTTCAAGCGCTTTCTTCACTATTCCAAGGTTTGCCCTTTAAATTCTTATTTTTTTTTATCTAGTTTCTAAATAACATAGAGATTGTTTTTTGACTCTCGAAATTTGAACTATATCACATAAATTTATTTGTTTTGGTGGTCTCAATGTGAAATTTCTGGTTATTAGATAATCTTTATTTGCTTAGTATTTGTTTTGGTGGTGCCAATTAGAAATTTATGGTTATTTCAGATAATCTTTCTAGTGGGTTTTGCTAAGAGAGTTTGGAAAGATTGTTATTGAATTCGTGAATCGTGATGCGCTCTTCAGTGGGAATGTTAATGGTACAAATATAAAGTGACATGATATTGTTCAAAACTTCTTTAAGCAAAAACAAAAGGAATGAGTGGATTGGGAAAAGACGACTAACTTAGACCATGTTGTTGAAAGTATATGTATGTCTTAGAGACAATCTGTATTAGGACACAATGTACTTTATACACATTAGTATTTATATTAATGATGATTAATATTATGACACTTTGCATTTGTTGAATTATTAGTTGATTGTTTATAATATTCTATAAATGCATCCCTAGAGTTTACGTGTTTATTAATGATGTGAGAATTAATGTTATAACGTAACTCTTAAATTACCTCGACTAATGATCATCGAGATTGGGATATCGATTATATGCGATACGTCGACATGTGGTCTGCATCATATCCTTAGGGGATGTAGTATGTCTCACTTGCTACGAGTTATGGCAACTCGTGATGGACACATGGATACTTGTTGAAGTATTGATATACCCTGCTGATGCACTATTTGTTATATGTCTATAATGTCATCGACATGTGGGAGATATAAGTCCTTAGACTTGAGGTCAATATCACCTTGTTTACGGAGTAATGTACTTTGATCCTGTCCTAAGCTCAAATGTCTTATAGGTTGAGACGCGGCTTGTTTTGGGTACATTACGAAGTAGATTAAAGGTGGTATGTGAGCCAAGATTATGATTCATTCCTTGAATATATATATATATTCGAGTGAACATTCAGATACTCATATGGTATTAGGTTGACTAAGTCATTGGCCAATGCAATGGACATGTCTGTGATATGGTCATGTTGTCAACTAATATAGATGAGTTATAATGATCAAGCCATTTGGATAGACACTTGACAGATCCTAAGCTTGATTGAGTGTGTCATGAATGAAAGGATTCTATCTTTACACATGAGGTTCAGTTTACATGTTTTGTGTAGCTAAACTTTACATATTGGGTTCGTCTTCCGGCGCAGTCTAGGAGTTCCGTGAAGATCTTAATGTAATTAGTGACGATATGTAAAGGTCTGAAGGGTAACACTAAGTCAAATGTTCCGTCGGTTGAAGGATGTAATTAGAAGGAGATTAAATATATGTTCGGTTGATGACCGGGATATTAGAAATGGGAACAAGGCTGAGAAATTGGGACAGGACCGCGGTGCCTAAGGTTTAGGACCGCGGTGCGGAAGCGCTTTCGGGCAGTCCGAGTTCTGGCCAGTCCGGGTTATGCTGGGCCTAGCCCACAGAAACCCTAATGCCTCTATTCTCAATTATAAATAGAGGGCTTCCTTCTCCCATTTCAACACACCAAAGCAAGAGACTTAATCTCTTCTAAAGCTCTGTCGGATTCCCTAGCATTCCTGACTTAGCAAATTACATCATAGTTTTTCCGAACTTACAAATCGAGGGACGTTTGCGTGTGCACCCTCGGACTACACAAAGCCTCAGATTCGCGGATTGCTATCTACACAATGTAAGTCTTCTGTCGAAGTTATCACATTATGCTTTGTGCTTTTTACATTACATATCATACTACAGTTCGACCGCCTATGCCGGGTTTGAAACATAAATTTTCAAATTCCGCTGCGTGTACGAACCCGACGCAAACTGCTGCAGTTGTAGAAGTTACAACTTAGAAGTGGGAACAATTTTGGATATCTCCATTTCTTTTTCTACAGTGATTTGTTTGATTGCTACTACATTCTCTACTTTTTTTTTGGGATTAGTGAATAAGTACAACAATTCGGCGGGTTGAACTTGAAAATTGTCGGGAATAAATTTAGCTTGAGCATTTAAAAGTCTAATAAATTGTTTCACAATTAGATGTATTAAGGATGAAACTTGACCTAAATACAAAATTACATAGCAAATTAAACTGCATATGAGACAGTAACATGGATCAGTTTTAGTCTGCACACTTAATACATCATGTCTGGATATTTAAGCTACAATCCCGTTCTTCTTTGGCACATGTCTTTGACCTCAATGTGGGGCCCATCCATACTTCGGTTTCCAACTGATTGTACCATTTCTATGCACCACTTAAAGTGGATAGACTGCCTTCTCCTGCAGCCTCTTTTGTATGAAAAATAAAATAATTGAAGCTGAAGAAGAAGACGTGTGTAATTTAATAGTACCTTATGTTCGTATATCTTCGTTCAGATATCTCAGCGATGGTAAGAATTATGTAAAAGAAGAGCCTGTAGTCACTCATGTGTTTGCTCAACCTTTTTTCACTTGATTGTCAAGTTTTGTCAGTTTTATTATCCTTGTGGGAGGGGGATCGATAGCTTGCGGCTGAAGTAAAATATCTCACAATTATGGAATTCAGGGTATGAAACTGTTGCTTATGATTATACCTTTTTATGTCATCCTACATGTTAAGAATTCCGAAATGAGATTTGAGATGGCCCCAATGCAGTAACACCATTCAAAGAAGATTTGTAATTTCAGTCTCCTCCCTTCTATATGAACAGTTTTTTTTATAGTTGTTTCGATACCAAATTTAGGACTCCTATTTCGTAAATTTGAATCTTGACCAGCTCGTTTTGTGGTTAATTGTACTACTCAAGGGGACGGGACTTCTTGACTTCCCCACTTTTATTCTAGTATACTAAGAGGGAGGAGGATGGGGAATTTGTAACCTTGGGTTATACTGGCTGAGCTGCGAGGCTTGTGGTTAAAGTAGTGTACTGTTTGTTTACTGCATATTGTGATTTCCAAGACATGAGGTTCATATTGCAGAGAGTTGGGTGACAATCTGAACCTAATTTAATCCTTTTTCTGTACAGGTGGATGACATACATCGAGCAGATTATTGTAAAATCACTCCAGCTAAGTTCTCTGGAAGTAAAGAAGTTGTGCCTCTTCACTTTCGAAAGGTGCAGATCCTAATATTTTCTTGTTTCTAGAGATATTTCTGCTAGATTATTCTTTAGTATTTTCTTCTTCTTATGATTCGTCACGCTTTTGCCGATTGTCCTCATATGTACCAACAAGAAAATGCTGGTCAAGCTTGTATCGGTCCTTTATCAATAATAAGTATTTGTCGGTTGCTTTAGTCCTGGTGAACCTGTGGCATACACTATGATTTTCATCGACCTCGAGAGGGCATACGACAAAGTCTCTAGGGAGTTCTATGGAGATGTTTGGAGGTTAGAGGTGTACCTGTGGCGTACACTAGGGCTATCAAGGATATGTATGATGGAGCCAAGACTAGGGTATGGTAGGAGACTCTGAGCACTTCCCAGTGACGATGGGGCTGCACCAGGGAGCAACTCTTAGCTCATTCCTATTTGCCTTGGTCATGGACGGACTGACGCGACAAATCCAAGGGCAGGTACCATGGTGTATGTTATTCGCAGACGATATAGTCCTGATTGATGAGACTCTCAACGGAGTGAACGCCAAGCTGGAGGTTTGGAGACAGACTATGAAGTCTAAAGGGTTCAAGTTGAGTAGGACCAAAACATAATATTTGGAGTGCAAGTTCAGCAACGGGAGCGATCCTGAGACAGGCGTGGAGGTGACTTGGTACTCAGGTCATTCCGAAGAAAGAAAACTTCAAATACCTAGGGTCTATTATCTAAGAGAATAGAGAGAGATTGATGACGATGTTACACATCGTATTGGGGCAGGGTGGATGAAATGGAGGCTCGCATCTGGAGTCTTATGCGACAAAAAGGTGCCAACTAAACTTAAAGGCAAGTTCTATAGGGCGGTGGTTAGACCAACTATGTTGTATGAGGCAGAGTGTTAGCCAGTCAAGACTTCACACATACAAAAGATGAGAGTTGCGGAGATGAGCATGCTGAGATGGATGTGTGGTCATACAAGGAGAGATAGGATTATTAATGATGATATCTGGGATAAAGTGGGAGTGGCCTCGGTGGAGGATAAGATGCGTGAAGCGAGGTTGAGATGGTTCGGGCATGTGCAGAGGAGAGACACAGATGCCCCAATGCGGAGGTGTGAGAGGTTGACTATGAACGGGTTCAGGAGGGGTAGAGGTAGGCCAAAAAAGTATTGGAGAGAGGTGATTAGATGAGATATGACGCATGTGCAGCTTACTGAGGACATGACCTTAGATAGGGGGTTGTGGAGGACACCAATTAGGGTAGAAGGGTAGTAGGTAATCGAGCGTAATCCGCTTTACGCTTACAAAATTATAGTGTAGTGTTATTACTGTAGGCTCGATTAGCCTGTCACACTTGTAGGCGCATTATTGCTCTATAGTACTCTGTAGTTTGATTCCTGCTGCTATGTGTTCTTTAGCGTAATTTATTTATCTTATTTAGTTGTGTTAGCTACTACTTCGTGTTGTTAGAATGCGCTATCATTGCATATTTGATTTTTACTATTTGCATGTCCACAATGTTTTAGTTTCTCGTCTGAGTCTGACACGTTTCTCATACTTTATTTTGCTTTGCTTGCTTTGCCTGATTATGCTTTGTCTTGAGCCGAGGGTCTCCTGGAAACAACCGCTCTACCTACCAAGGTGGAGGTGAGGTCTATGTACATTCTACCCTCCTCAGACCCCACATTGTGGGATTTCACTGGGTATGTTGTTGTTGTTGTTTAGTCCTGGTGAACATAAAAAAAGCTGGAACTAGTGATCTTATACATAATCACTGAGCTGGTTAATACAACAACATACCCAGTGTAATCCCACACAGTGGGTCTGGGGAGGGTGAAATGTACGCAGACCTTACCTTTGTGGGGTAGAGAGGCTGTTTCCGATAGTCCCTCGGCTCAAATCACTGAGCGGGTTAATATAATATAATATCTTCTTTATTACATTTACCAATAGTTAGTCATAGGTTAAATATTTTTTAAAAAATTCAACCGAGAAGAAAGGACACAGATTTACTAACTAAAGATTAGTGAGTGATTCATGGATCACAAATTACACTTTCAAAAGAATAGATGAAAATAGTTATGACAATTTACATAATGATATCTGTATATAAAGCAAGAAAAGAATTATAATGCACAAAGACTGAAGGATAGAATCAGCAGTAATACATTATACACCTAGTTTTCATTTCTATGCCCAGTAGCTGGCTTAACCGAGGTACAGATTTCTACGCTCAGTTACTTCATCTACAAAACTCGCCCCCTGCCACATTGACATCCCTAGAACTAGTGATCCATGAAAAAAAAAATCTAGTGTTAAGACTTAAGATTTGAAGCTTCAAACTGTTTTACAGACAAAAAGGAAAAATAGAAAAGGTAATCTTTTATTCTGTCTCCTGATTGTGTGGCTGGTTCTTCCTCATCTGAGGGTCTGGAGGATATTTATTTTGAATTCAGGAAGCAACAGTATATCTATTCAAAGGAGAACGAAACTTTCAGCAAACTGCCTTATCCTTCAAAAGAGACGTTTGGATACTACATTAAGAATACTGGCCATGGAACTGAAGCTAAAGTTGTTGCTGCAACTGAGAAATGGGGCCGGAACGTGTGAGTTTTTCCTCTTTTCTATGCATTCCCTTGGCAGACCAGAACCATTATGATATCCTGGGTGAAGCATTCTTCACAACAACATTGTGTGGGTCCCCGGCAGGGGCCCCCCCCCCCCCCCCCCTCTTCCTATTCCAAAAGGAAAAAAAGAAAAGGCAGGTAAAAAAAAGGAGGGACATACAGTGATTTTTTAAAAAGAAACAGAGAGCTCAGTTCTTCAAAGCTGTCAAAAGTTCGTGATCCCCTCCCTGATTTGAGGTCTCTTGAACTGCTATTTGTGGTGCATGTGGATGGTCCTACTCCAGATGTCGCTTTAATGTATGCTGCGTGCTGCTATCTGCTATCTGCATAAGTCCATAATGGGTGCTGCTCATATTTAGTGATATCTGACCAGCAAGTAATACTTGGAATGGACTTCTAATCTTATCTTTGTTTGGTTAAATGTAAACGTTAAAGAGGTTTTTCATAATTTTTAGCAAAGAAATGCCCTATGCTGTAAATTTTATAGGAGTCCTATAATAAAGCAATAGACTCATGAACTCTTCAATACTACAGAGGTTATAATAACTTTCTTACCGAAATGGAATCTTTAAACCTTTGTTGCTATTATTATTTTAATTCTAATTGATGACTAATCTTATTTTACATAATCAATTAATATATTTTTGTGACTTACATTGCCAGCTTGTTGATTTCAAATGCAAGCTCAATGAACTGATTGTGCCTTGCTTTCCTGACCATGTAGGTTCGAATATCCTCAGCCAACATTTCAGAAACTAATGAAAGAGCAGGTCATGGAGCCTTTCTTTGTCTTCCAGGTTTGTTTGATTGTAATTATTTATCTATTTGATAGTTTCCTACTGCAGTGACTGCCCTATTGTTTATTTTAGATTTTCAGTATGTTTTAACAGGTGCTCATTACATGCAGGTCTTTTGTGTGGGTTTATGGTGCTTGGATGAATACTGGCATTACAGCTTGTTCACTCTGTTTATGCTGTTTATGTTTGAGTCCACAATGGCTAAAAGCCGGCTGAAGACCCTGTCTGAGTTAAGGCGCGTAAGAGTTGACAGCCAGTTTTTGATGGTGTATCGCTGTGGAAAGTATGTCAAGATAAGCATTGCTCTCTAAAATATATTCTTTTCATATTTACTGCAATTTAATTATCAATAGGTATGCATATTCTTCATGCTGAATGTTAAGAGATGTGCATGGTAGGTGGGTGAAACTCTCTGGGACTGAACTGTTACCCGGAGATGTTGTGTCCATCGGGCGCTCTGTTGGTCAAAATGGAGAAGACAAGTCTGTACCTGCTGACATGCTTTTGCTAGCTGGAACTGCTATTGTGAATGAAGCTATTCTGACAGGCGAATCTACTCCACAATGGAAGGTAATCTACCTTTTGTGTTCTCTGTTTGCTGCTGTGTATATACAAGTAAACAATGATGCGCTATATCTATTTCGTTTTTCTTAGACAAGATGCTGTGGCAAACTGCTCTTGCAGATGGCGTTCATCATTTTTCTCATATTTACTGTTCAAAGGTATCAAATAGGGGTCTATGGTAGATTTTGGTATTTTTCGTGTCATGTTAAGGAACTTTGACATTTCAATCGGACTTTGGGGGGTGGGGGGGATCTCTAATTTGCTAGATTAATTGTGAGGGGCAATGCTGTCTTTATAGCCATTTTCACAGTCAATAGGGAAAATTGTACCTGTAGAGTTTGATTGAGTCGAGGGTCTCTCGGAAACAGCCGTTCTACCTACCAAGCTAGAGGTAAGGTCTGCGTACACTCTACCCTCCGCAGACCCAACGTTGTGGGATTTCAGTATTTCACTGGGTATGTTGTTGTTGTTGTTGTTGTAGAGTTTGATTGAGCATGATAGTTACCAGAAGAGTTTGATTGAGCATGCTTTGCCTTCACATTTCTACATTTTCAGCTTCCATTGTATAATGGATGTAGCATATCCTCTGTCGGAGTGCAATTCTTTCTGTGTCGGCTAGAAATCGGGTCCAGCTATTGCTGCAATGAGCCCTTTTCAAATTTATAAGCTGTCAATTATTGAATTTAATGAGTGGGAGGTGGCGGAATGATTAATGTCTAAGTTCGTCAAGCTGTCTCTTATTGCAACTTGTGGTGCTCATGCTTCTAAGCCTTTTCTTATATGCTGGGTGTATAACTTTTTAGTTGTAATCGTTCCCCCTTTATTCGCTCAGGTTTCAATCATTGGTAGAGGAACTGGGGAGACATTGTCTGCTAGGCGAGATAAAGCCCACGTCCTTTTCGGTGGAACCAAAATTTTGCAGCATACACCCGATAAGGTTATCTATGATTGATAACTCTTATTCTTTAGTTGCTTCTAGAATTTATTCATTTACCTTTCCTTTTTTTTTTTGTCTTCCTTTGGTTGTCATCATGAGTAGAGCTATCCAATGAAGACCTCTGATGGTGGATGCTTGGCTGTTGTTCTACGAACTGGGTTTGAAACAAGTCAAGGCAAACTTATGCGGACTATTTTATTTTCCACAGAGAGGGTAAATACTGTTCTATAATCTTCTGATATCTCAAGACGAGCATTATTTTTTGCATTTTCTACAAAATGATGCTGGCATTGCATTTTCAAAGTACCATGATATCTGTGTTACTTTTTGTAGGTTACTGCTAACAGCTGGGAAAGTGGGTTTTTTATTCTTTTCTTAGTCGTTTTTGCCATAGTAGCAGCAGGCTATGTTCTTAAAAAGGTATTGTCTTGGTTCTCTGGTTGGATTTGCTTAGGTTTGTCTACTTTCAGCTGTCTCCTTGAAATCAGTTGTGGAAAGTAACTCAGACAACCGACCATACTTCTGGAGTGGAATAAAGTTTTGGTGGCTAATTTCTTTTCCTTTTTCTCTTTGGCATGTGCTCGAATGCAGGGGCTCGAGGACCCAACAAGAAGTAAATACAAGCTGTTTCTGTACAACTGTTAGATCAACCTTTGCAAGGGAAAAATTAAGGGCGGAGTATTATCTTTTCACTAAAAAACTAAATAAAAGTTAAGGATGGAGTTCTAATGTCCCTATGGGTCGGATAATATCATGACCGGTGTTATTAAAAGCCATCGCTTCATGGGTGAATCTATGTGCTTCAAATAAGTATACAACAACAACATACCCAGTGAAATCCCACAACGTGGGTCTGGGACCTTGGTAGGTAGAGCGGCTGTTTCCGAGAGACCCTCGGCTCAAGACAAAGCACAAGTTTTGGTAAGCCTATTTTCATCACTTTCTTGTCTCTACCTATTGTATTGCTTTTGGCTTCTCTCTCTCAACCCAGCTCGTCGATCCGCGCTGGACTTCTCTCATTTCTCAGTTTAGCCTATCGAGCCACTGACTTTGCTCAGGTCCACTAATTTGTTTGTGGAGTCGTGTCTCTCTCCCTCGCACAAACAACTCTAGGCCCACTTTTCACCGTATCGAGCCTGCACTCTCTTGCTTCGGGCACATTCTTCAGCCTACTGAGGCTAATCTCTCTCTACATCAGGTCAACTCTTCAATCTTCTTAAAAAGGACAAAAATATGCAAAAAGGTCTTCAATCCACACATAAACTCTAGAATTCAGTTACACGTGGGGAAGGATATTAGAGAATATACTTGTCCCTCATTGGTTGAGCAAGGTTTCCAGAGATATAATGTTCTGGGCCATTCCACCCATTGCTTTTTATGTTTTGAGTTGGATGCTCAAATTCTTTTCACAGTGCTTTCCTGGTCTTATATGAGATTCTGGTGATGGTGGCAAATTTGTGTTTTTAAGCACTTTAAAACAACGTTTATCCAATATGCTCTTTGGATTAAAGACTCTTAAAATTTCTTCTATGTTTTGGTTTTTACTTTTTCCTTTCTCTCTCTCTGCAGGTTGATATTTGTTGTTTCGATAAGACTGGAACCTTAACTTCTGATGACATGGTATGAAAGTCATATACTCTACTCTTCTACCTTAGTTGCTGAGTCTTTTACATTTAGATTTCTTTGGTGATCCAATTTCAGGAGTTCTCAGGGGTTGGTGGATTGACTGACAGTGAGGACTTAGAAAGAGAAATGACTACAGTTCCAACTCGTACTCTGGAAATTCTTGCTTCTTGTCATTCTTTGATTTTTGTGGACAATAAGCTGGTAACTAATTTTGCTTCAGAGTTTTGTCCTGGAACTCATACTATATTATTTGCTTGACAAAGTAAAAACAACATTGATTTTGTTTCTTCACAACTTCCTTTTTGTTGGTGAAGAGCTGCCCACTGGGGTCTAACCTACATGTCACGTAGTAGATGTTTGCTTATGTTGTGTCATGTGCTCTGATATATTAGTCACTGAAACATCTATAGACAACAAAAAAATCCATAGACCACTATTAGTTTTGACCTCTTTCATGTATTTTATATTAGTCATTTGATCAGGTTTTCTCAATTGATTTTACTGGACCCTCTTTTGGATTGACCTTTCTTAAAAGTTGGGTATGAAGCTGAGAATTTAGCTCATGGAAATTATATTTTAAGAGTTTGACTTGGTGTTCAGATATAATAGGGTCTTATTTACCTTATAAATAAAAGAATAATTGAATCCTCTTATTTTTTTCATTTTTTTTCTTTATATACAGTACTCACTAATGCATATGACTTGTGCATTTCCCATAGGTTTTTAATGCAATTATGTCAACTTATCAGAAGGAAGGAAAAAGTAAAATAATCTTTCATTTGTCTGATGCTGGGGTTTTAGTTGGTGTTAATGCCCTCAACATTTGCATTAAAAATATCCTCATTTTGAGTGGCCATTGCTGTTGCGTTGACCACTTGTTGCTTGTATGGTTGCCGCACCAGATAAGCAAACTACCTTATTTGTTGCTAGAACTGGGCTTTAAGCTTTATCTTTGAAATTTTATGCCTTCCTTTGTTGCCAACGTCCTTTTTCCTTGTAGGTGGTGATCCTCTTGAGAAGGCTCTGCTCTTAAAGGGATTGCTTGGACATATAAATCAGATGAAAAAGCAATGCCAAAAAAGTAAGCTTTCCTGGGATGTCATTTTCCTACTGCTATTAAGAAAGTAGTTTTGGCCTCAGAAGTCTACTGCTTTAAAAAATCTTCAGTTGATCCTTGTAGTTAGGCGGTTATTCCTTTCCGTGCATCTCATCTTTCTTTGCTTGTCCGTTTGTACCTCTGTTTACATTTGATTTTCCAAGTTAAATGTTCTTATCTAAAGGGATAAACAATTACGCAAGTCTTATGAGTTAATATGTGACTTAATTTGGCAGATGGTGAATGAGTTTGAATGATCTTTTCTATTGTGTTTTTTATGTTCCACGACAAAAGATATATAGCATGTTTGGTCAAGTTTTTTAGAATTTTAAAGTGCGTATGTTTTTTCAAAACATGCTTATTTTAAAGAGTTTGAGGTGTTTGACCAAGGAAAAATAAGTACTTTTAAGTAGCAACATAAGCTGTTTCTCGAAAGCTAAAAAATGTTGATCTTCCCCGGAAGCACTTTTGTAATCTTGGACAAGCGCAACTTTCTTCCTTATATGGGACAAAGTGATTTTCAATTTGGTTAGACAAATACAAACTATTACTCTCCAAAAGTACTTTTTCGAAGAACACTAGAATAAGCTGATTTTGGAAGTTTGGCCAAACTGAGAAACCAACTTCCATTGCCTAGTAGTTTTTAGTACACTACCTCTGTTAGTTCCAAATAGCTCTTTTGTTTTCACAATTTTGAGATGGCCGTATCTTCCAAAAAGTAAATGTCTCTTTCTATTTTGGAACCAAATCCTCTCAAAAGTTCATTTTTTAAAAATCATAATCATGTCCAAGAAAATGACCATATACAAGGGATATACTGAAAGATAAAGAATCTAAAAGATATGATTCTCTACAAATTCCACCCAATTCTTTATACAACAAGAATGAATTCATCAAAATTCTTTTTATCAACAAACTTATTACCCGAAATCCTATTTTTTGGCCGAAATGAATTTTTAGATTCGCAGATAAATCGATATCCACATCAATGCAAGCGGAACCAGCCCTTCGTCTTAACCTCTTTCTATTCTTCCAACTGAGCATCAACTCTTTCACAGTTCTTGGCATTGCCCAAGGAGTGCAAAACCACCTAAACATATCCCACCATAATCTCATGGTAAGCCCGCAATGTACAAGATGGTCCACGTCCTCGGCCCCTTCCTTGCACATGTAACACCAACTGACGCCGGCAACCTTCCGCTTTCTAAGATTTTTCACCGCCAAAATCACCCCTCTACTAGCCAAGTGAAAAAACACACCTTCTTCGGCACACTTATAACCCATATTGCATTACATGGGAAATCAACCTCCTCCCTAACCAAAAGTTTCTCATAAAAAGATTTCACAATGGTTGTGGTTGTCTTGTCTAATCTCTTTATTTCTTTTTATTCGGATTGGATCTACACAATTTTTTCAATATTTTCTTCGGGAGAAACTCCATTGTTTCCTAGGCCCCACCACCACACATCAGAATTATCTTCCGGATTGACTTGCCTCCCAATCTTGAAAACCCCTTCTAAATCTCAAATCTAAAAAAGTCTCTCCACCTTTTGTCCCCCTAATCTGTTGAATCGTCAAGTCTCTTTGGCAAGATATTCCGTACAAACTCTGAAAATCATCTTTCAATAATATGTTCCCACACCAGTTGTGTCCCCAAAAATATATCTTCCTCCCATCTCCGACCTTGAATGAGATATTTTCCATGCAGATATTCCTCCACAAACCACAACCGAAAGGTAAAACGATATCTCTAGTTTTCCATCCTCCTTCGGTAATCCCATATTTATCAACTATCACCCCCTCCATAAAGCTTGTATCTCTACCCCGAACCTCCACATCCATTTGCCCAATAAAGCTTTATTAAAGACTTTTAAATCCTTAACTCTTACGCCTCCCCATTTTTAGGAGATGTGACAATCTTCGACCGCACCAAGTGAAACCTCCTTGCCCCATCCGCGGCATCCCAAAGGAAATCTCTCCGAATTTCTTCCAAATTTTCTGTAATTGAAGTTGGACCAAGAAATAAATACAAGTATCCACTCAAAAGTTCATTTTCATCAAATCTTCAACAAATAATACTAGCTCCAATGCTGTTCACTTTTTATTTGTGACATAAAAGACTTCAATTGATGAGTTATTGTTAGAATCAGTTCAGCTAGATTGATAACTATTTATGACCATAAGATGTTGTGGATTGACTCCTTTATTGCTTTTCATCGTCTCTTCAGGTTGTCCCTTGTTTATTTAAATTCTTTGACCGACAGTAATGAACATAATAATCTGATTGCCACTATTCCTCATAATCCTTATTTGTTGAAAGTGCTATCAAGAGTCTCTATTGGATTCAATGTTGTGTTTTTCATCCCGTGTTCATCTAACACAGTTTGAATAACGCGGAGAGATAATTTTGATAAAAATGGCATAATAGAAAATTATAGTATACTTATTTCGTATGTGCAATGGATCTGTTTTTTAGATTTTGTTCCTCATTGAACTTCGTTTAAAAAAAAAAACAGTTTATCTTAATTTTTTTAAAGAAATTGTCAATCTTGTTCTTATCAATAGTTGTTTTTTCCCTTTCTTAATTCCGGACACTGCAGAGGTGGAGGTGATGCTGTTCAAATTGTGCAGCGACACCATTTTGCGTCTCACTTAAAAAGAATGGCTGTAGTTGTTCGTCTTCAGGAGCAATTTTTTGCTTTTGTCAAGGTTTGATGACTAGTTCCTTCTTATCCAGCTTTGTAGGGTTGAATGAGGTCAAGCATATCATAGATAAGATTTAAGAATACCTCTATTCTAGTTCAAATTCGTCAAATGCTTGTTTCCTAGTTTTCTTTTTTTATTACATTACCCATTTGCTTATACTTTGTGCTGCTCATTACTTTTCTCAATCCATTTAAAGAGACGATTCCTCTAAAACCATTCTGGTTTATAAACTGGATGGCTTCTTCATTGGTAAACAAGGAGTGAATGAAATGAGTTTGTTTCACTAAAGATCATTTTGGTTTCCATTGTACATTTAATTGTTTAATTTGAAGGGAGTCTTGGAGTAACCGGCAAAGTTGCTGCCGGTCACGGGTTCAAGCCGTGGAAACAGCTTCTTGCAGAAATGCAAGGTAATGCTGCGTACAATAGACCCTTGTGGTCCGGCCCTTACCCGGACCCCGCGCATAGCGGGAGCTTAGTGCACCGGGCTGCCCATTTAATTGTTTAATTTCCTACTCGCTATTAAATCAGTTTCTTTTACTAAAAATATTTCCAGGGTGCACCGGAAACAATACAGGAAAGACTCATTGATGTGCCATCATCCTACGTGCCGACCTACAAGAAATACACCCGTCAAGGATCACGTGTATTGGCTCTGGCTTTCAAGTCTCTGCCAGATATGACAGTAAGAACCCCTCCATGGCAAAATTTTCCTCTAAGCTGTCTCCTAGTGCTGTGCATGCATCATATTTGTTTCCTACTGTCATTCAATAAGGATGGATGAGATGCTAGAGGAACTGAGTTAAGGGAGCAGGGATGACCATATTTGCTTAGTAAACACATATATGGCAACGAGATGACTTTATTTGTGTAGTAACACATATATGGTCTATGGAGCATGGTACCAGATCTTATAGTGTGATTTGGTCCCAACTCCCAAGTATGATATATATGGCAGGGATATGCTTTGGATACGATACCTGTACAATATCTAAAAGTGCTTCATTTTTATATTTCTGGATATGGGCATCCTTATTTTGGGATATAAGTATCTGAAGATTGGGTATATCTGACGTCAAATTGGGTATGCCTGAGGTTAAATGCAATTTAAAAAAAGACGATTTGGGCTTATTTTTATTTACTAAAATTTGTTTGATTAAGCTGGAAGTCGTTGTTATGATCCTATGGTTTAATGCTTTTGGATAATATCTTCTTTTTTCAATTATGAGGTTGGTGTGACATCAATCGTAATTCTAAGGTTTGAAATTCGTAGAATTCTCGAATGCGTTATACGTCTTATATTCGTTCCCAAATATTATTACTGCTTCTTACTATTTGTAAACATATAATGAAGAACAGAAACTATTGTACATATATTATTGTGCCTAGTTCAAATTGTTTTCCCCTAGTTCTTAAAATTATAGTGTTGCTGTATACCACACTAAATATCTATCATTGTTGTCTAAGATACTGTTTAAGACTCAGGTTCTATGTATGCCTTCCGTCCCAATTTTTGTGACACTCATTCCTTTTTAATTAGTCCCAAAAAGAATGACACCTTTCTATATTTAGTAACAATTTAACTATAAAATACCTATTTTACCCTAACGGGATTGACTTATAGCCACACCAATATCTATGACTTATTTAGACCACATTCAAAGTCTTCCTTTATTTCTTAAACTTCGTGCGCAATCAAACATAATCACATAAATTGGGACGCAGGGAGTAATTAAATATTCATTCAAAGGCCACTTTAGATGTGCTGGATTTGCTATGCTGTTATTATTTCTAAATGAAAGCCTTACATATCTAATTTTCTGAAGCTTGGTAAAGTTTCAATGGATTAACAAAATTTGCTCACAAGGTATACTTCCTAAGGGAAAAAGATAACTACAAATTACATATTAAATAGATATGTAGATACATGGCTTAGAATTAGATATTTTGATTACCTAAGAGGATGCTGCACCAAATCATAGTTATTGACGTTGCTCCAATCTTGTTGTGGAGCTGTAAATGTTCCTCACTGTAGCTCTGTCTCTCTCTCCTTTTTTGGAGTCAACCCATCTTTTACCCGCACGTGTTTGCTTATTACATGGTATCCAGCTTTCAACCTTCTTTCTTCTATTATTAACTTCCAAATTTATGAAATTTTTTCCATGCTCAACTTGGTGAAGGTTAGTGAAGCCAGAAGCTTGGAGAGAGATATGGTGGAAAGTGGGCTTACTTTTGCTGGTTTTGCGGTAAAAGCTCAATTTTCCTTTTGTGCTACAATGGTCTGATGTTCATTCCTGGGAAACTGTGCAGCTTTTTTGACATGTTTGGTATTACTTCTTGATGATATATTAGGTGTTCAATTGCCCTATCAGAGGAGACTCAGCCACTGTCTTGACTGAATTAAAGCAATCATCTCATGACTTGGTAGGTGTGGTTTGGCTGATTTTTTCCTTTCCTTGCTTTCTTGTGTTCTTAGCCACTTACTGATTCGTATTGTACTGAGCATTTGGTGATGTTATTTTTAGTTAGTAGACCTTAACTAATAACATAGAGCTTTATGAAGCTTACCGGAAACTAAAATTGTGGAAATTATTCCTTGTCGGGCAATTTGTATTTGGTATATTATCTTTGAAGCCTTCGGCGGAGTCACTTCGCAGAAGTTTGCTTAGGCAGGGAAGCAGTTATAAAGACCTAGAGAACCATCAATCTTCTCATGAAGTGACTTTTTGAATAGTAGCACCTAATTTGGCTTGTTTAAGCCTATGAGTGCCATCTTCCATTTAATGAAATCTTGTTGTGGCAACAATGACGATCTAAGTGTGATAACGTGCCAGAGGTCATATAGGAGGCTTCTGAACCATTGGTTGAAATGGTTTTAGAATGTTGTGAGAATTAATTTCCATCGAAGACTGCAAGGTAGAACACAATATTAGCTCCTCATATTTTCATCTAGGTATTTTGGCGTTAAATGATTAGATATTAAAGGCTCCTTAGGTCTTTCATATTTGTTTATTTATCTAAGATGGTTTCTTATCCTAACGTAGTTAAATTTTTAACACCAAGTGTTTAGCCCCTATGTTTCTTCATAAATTCAACTACACCCCTCGAATACTCATCTTAAAAGAAACATCCTTAAACTTATCATATTATAAAAACTCTTCTCCAAAACTAACGCTCCCTAGAAACCCAATTCCTCTTCATGTTTAGTAAAAATATTCCTAGAGTATTGGCAGAAACATATTGACCCCCAACAAGCAGCGCAGTGCTTAGAGAGAGGGGTATTACCGAAGGCTTCGTCGCTTTCCTCACTATCTCACTTTCCTAACCTATAGAGGAGTCCCGAGCAAAAATCATTTTTTTTATTTCCCGCATCGGAACAAGCAAGAAAACAGGCCCTCCATTGAAGCACCAGTAAAAATGTAATTTTCTTCTCTTCCACTTTGGCTACATAGAGATAACCCAAAAAAGAAAGAAAGGAAAAGGGAAACAACAAGTGGAAAGGCATTTTTATCAAGTATTGACTTCATCGATGTTGAGTAGAAGTGATACGTCCTCAAGTGGCTTCATGACTCTTCTTCTCTTGCTGATAGCCATTTTGGAAAATGCAGGAACTGATGCAATTTTCTTCCCTGCAAAACTTGGAGGGTTCTCCTTGTACCTATTTTCTTCACAGAATGAAAGAGCTTCATTTCTGAAATTCATGATGTCTAACTTAAAATGGTGTTTGAGACTGCGCTTAGTCTTTCATCATTGTGTACTCTGGCAAATATCATGCGTCATGGCGACAAAGATCTTTTAGCTTTGATTTGCAGATTGAAAACTTTAGTTACTGTATCAGGATGAGGAGGCATATTTCTCTCAATAATTAATGTTATTGGATTCTCCATCCCCCCAGTGTTGTGCCAACTGCTAGGTCTTCAATTTTGACGGAACAGGAGGAGGTGTTAGGTTTTTGACTGATGTTTGGTTAGGATGAAAGTTACAATAGCATACCCAGTATATACCCACTGAGGAGGATGGAATGTACGCAATGGGGTAGAGACGTTTCCGATAGATCCCGGCTCGAGATTTTTTTTTTCCAGAAAATAGTTTGAGAGAAATGCAAAAGTAAAAACTATGATTTAATATTGGAAAAAGAAAAGTATGGCCGTACAAATATTAAAGATGACCCAAGTAAAAGAAACAACAAACATTATTAATAAAATCGAAGTATAGAGCAATGCTAGCATAATAGTAATATTACTTGTAAGGGAACAAATATATGTTTTAGACTAGAACCCTGCTCTACCACTGTGAGGAGAGAAAACACTCTACTACTTACTAACCATCTACCCTAATCCCCAACCTCCATGCTCTTCTATCTAGGTTATGCTCTTGGCGAGCTGAAGATGAACCATGTCCTGTCTAATCACCTCTCCCGAATTCTTCCTCAGTATACCTCTACCTCTCTTCAAACCTATCACGGCCAACCTCTCATGCCTCCTCATTGGGGCATATGTGCTCCTCCTCTTCACATGTCCGTGCTCCTCCTCTTCACATGTCCGAACCATCTCAACCTCGCTTCCCGCATCTTGTTCACCACGGCAGCTACACCCACCTTGCCCCGTATATCTTCGTTCCTAGTCTTGCTCTTCTAGTATGCTCGAATATCCGTCTAAGCATCCTCATTTCTGCTACCTTCATCTTCTGAACGAGTACTTAGTTAGGATGATAGTGAAGTTCTAAAAGTGTAGGATGTTTTTTGTTAATGTGAGTATTTAGGGGATGCACCTACTCTATTGTAATTATAGTAAGATAAGGGTTTGTTCTGTTATAATGTTGTGGTTTTAATCATGACTTCTACTTGAATGATAAAGAATGAGGCTGAAGTAAGATATTACTCTCTTTGTTCCATTTTATATAATGGGACAGAGGGAGTAATGTTTTGAAACATCCTAAAAAGGAAAGAGCTTCATATAAATAGGGATGGAGGGAGTCTCACCGGGTATCAATGGGAAATATAAACACTAAAGTCTAAAACTATCAGTAAATGGAAAGCGTGTGTGACAAGAACAATTCACGTTAAAATATAGCAACCACAATGCAGATGTCTCAAGTAGCTCAGATTCAATTGAGTTATTCATAAAACATTATAGCTTTGAAATAAGGTTTGAAGTATTGCGAAAGACACATTACAGATATTGGACTATACAATTTGTTTTATTTACATCTATAGTCTTTGTACTTTGAAGCTCCCAGTACTTATCTATAACCATGGTTTAATAGGTCATGATTACTGGTGATCAAGCTTTGACAGCTTGCCACGTGGCTCAACAAGTCCACATTATCTCAAAACCAGCACTGATTCTGGGACGCGCAACGAACAAGGAAGGATGTGCCTGGGTTTATCCTGACGAGACAGAGACAGTCAGCTACAGGTACAAAATGACTGTTTTATGCAGTATTGAACTCTGCTTTTATACAGTTTGCCTTGTTACTTATTGTTGTTGAAGATTTTGCCTTATGTTAAATACATTTGTAGTGAAAATGACGTTGGAGCTTTATCAGAAGCTTACGATCTCTGTATTGGAGGCGAGTGCATCGAGATGTTGCAGCAGACATCTGCTGTCCACAAAGTTGTTCCTTATGTAAAGGTTGGAAATATGTGATGAATCTGCTCTCTCTCTCTCTCTCACTCACTCACTCATATCCTGACAAAGGTATCATTTTTACCCAGGTGTTTGCAAGGGTTGTCCCTGAGCAAAAAGAACTTATATTAACCACTTTTAAGTCCGTGGGAAGAATGACATTGATGTGTGGTGATGGGACTAATGATGCTGGAGCTCTAAAGCAGGTATTACATCGTTTTTATTTTAACAAATTTATTTGTTTTCAAATGGCAACTTGCTGCAATTTTCTGAGACCTTTTGGAAAAGATTTATTTTTGACATATTGGAGGAAGCCTAAGCACCTTGATCTGTAGCAGGGAAATAGCCCCATTTATGTGGTCCTTTGTTATATGGGCTTTGTATGGCATGGGTAATTATCCTTTAGGGATACATCCAATCTTTTCAGCAAGTTTTTGACTACTTCGAAAAATTTACATGGGGTAGCCATACGAGTGTCACACTTGTTTAACATGAGTACATCTAGAAAAATGACAAGTCCTCTGCCCATGTAGTAATAGGAGTGATCTGCCATAGCTGAGCTGCCTTGTTTTACATAACTAATAGTTGGTCACTTGGTTGATCATGTGTAGTTTATCAGTTTATTGCCGTTCGTTTCTTTGTAATGATGTGGCATTTTGTGTGAGCAAGTACTGTCTATGCTTTGAGCTCTTCCTTCCTATTCATCCCTCTTTCCCCTCTTACTGTCCTTCGCATTTTATTTGAAGGGGTTCAAGTAGAATTCTTCACTGTACCAACTTAAGCTTGTGCGTTATATCGAGATGGAGATGCAGTTTATTGCACTTTTTTGAGGCATTTCTGTTTGGCCTGCTTTGTATTTTTGCTGTGCTGCACATTATGCTTCTTCCATCTTGCAAATTCTTTTTTGGATGACAGCCCTTTCCAAAATATTTTGAGACTAGTGGGATTTGCTTCTTTCAGGCACATGTGGGAGTAGCTCTACTTAATGCAATGCCTCCCCCTAAAGGAGAAAAGTCATCTGATAGATCATCTAAAAATGATACTGCAAAACCTGCCAAGTCAAAGAAACTTAAACCTGCTACAGAAAATGGAGAAGGCGCTTCAAAAAGTAAAGCTACGAGCAGCCAAGCTGGTAATCGCCATCTTACACCTGCCGAGATGCAGCGGCAGAAGCTCAAGAAACTTATGGATGAGCTTAATGAAGGAGGAGGATATGGTCAGGCACCGATTGTGAAACTTGGGGATGCCTCAATGGCATCGCCATTCACTGCAAAGCATGCTTCAGTCTGCCCTACCACTGACATCATCCGTCAAGGTCGTAGTACTCTAGTAACCACCCTGCAGATGTTTAAGATACTTGGACTTAACTGCCTTGCTACTGCCTATGTCCTGAGTGTAATGTACTTAGATGGTGTCAAGTTAGGTGATATTCAAGCTACAATCAGTGGGGTCTTGACTGCAGCCTTCTTTCTGTTTATCTCACATGCTCGGCCCCTTCCGACACTCTCAGCTGAGCGACCTCATCCTAATATTTTCTGCGCCTATGTTTTCCTTTCTCTCCTGGGACAATTTGCTATCCACCTACTTTTCTTAATTTCTTCTGTTAACGAGGCTAGCAAGTACATGCCTGATGAATGCATTGAGCCAGACTCCGAGTTTCATCCAAACCTTGTCAATACGGTTTCCTACATGGTGGGGTTGATGCTGCACGTAGCAACCTTTGCTGTGAACTACATGGGCCACCCTTTCAACCAGAGCATACCCGAAAACAAACCATTCTTATACGCACTTCTGGCTGCAGTAGGCTTCTTTACAATTATCACCTCTGATTTATTTAGGGACTTAAATGACTGGTTGAGGTTAGTTCCTATGCCAAGAGGGTTGAGAGATAAGCTGCTGATTTGGGCATTCCTGACATTTTTGGTCTGCTATGCCTGGGAAAGGTTATTGAGGCGGGCTTTCCATGGTAAGATGCCTGCCTGGAAGCAAAGGCAAAGTCGTGTAGCAGCAAGTCTAGAAAAGAAGCGCAATTAGTTCTTAGTTGTATCAGTTTGAATGGCAGAGATTTGGATCCGGCAGGTATTCAGCAGCTTATTTATTGGCAGTATATCTATCAGGGCCTGCAGAATGGTTTTTTGTTGTACTTGAAAGATCATAACTAAAATTTTGCTGGATTTCGTCATCTCCATTCACCAAGACCCTAAGCAAAGGGGCATTTACCACAGCAGCTTGCTCTTTTTTGTCTTACATACAAGAACTAGACAGAACTGTTGCTTTATTTATTACTGATTTAAAGTGAAAGGAAACAACTGAATTTTCCTTTTCTTACTACTGTACTATTAGAATAGCTACAACACATTCTGTCAAGATCATAATGGTGATTGTTACTGTTTATTCTCTGGTGAATGATTCACTCTCCTCATGGGTGCGGCTTGGCTGCTTTCGTATTTGTGGGACAACTATACAACTCTTAACACTATTCTAATACTTGTTTGTCAGGAAAATCTTAAGCATGATTGCTATTGACTTTCTTGCTTGCCTCTTGTTCTTTTGTTAGAATGTTCCTTCCCATCAAAACTAAAAATATATTTTAAAAGAATCTCTTACATCGAAACCATATATAAATCAGAGAAGTTTCTAGCGATTGGGAGATTAGTTTTGTCCATTGTATGATCTTAAGTCGTAGACCCGTAGTTATGTAGTGCTTCATCATGTTGTGTCTACTGCCTCAACTTTAACACAACGCTCACTTTCTTGAAATCTTGCAAAAAATTGTCATCCTTAGCTTCATTTTGAAAATTGAAGGAAACTGAATTAGAAAAAATTAGTGAAACAACTAGTCAAGACGAATATTTCAAGTAATATGACTCGCGATAACAAATAAATCAAAATCAGCAGAATGTTGCTGCTCATTGTTTATGTTGTGAAACAATAATCCATTATCTCCATCTCAATAATAAGCCTCTGGACATGACTGTCCAAAAGAACCAACTGTTGTTGAACATAATTAGCAGTAGCATAGCTATTAGTATCAGACAACCCAACATGTCCAATAAGCCAGTGGACATGGCTGTTCATTTGGACTAATTTCTTGAACATTAATAGTAGCATAGTTGTTATCAGACAACTCAATATGCCCATCCCAATAATAATCCAGTGGACATTCCTGTTCATTTGGACTAATTTCTTGTACATTAGAAGTAGCATAGATGTTATCAGACAACTCAACATGCCCATCCCAATAATAATCAAGTGGACGTGGCTGTTCAATCGTATCACTTTCTTGAACATTAACAGTAGCAGAGTTGCTACTACCAATAATGTCGCTCAAGATTTCACTAAAATCTTCTCTTCCTCCATCACCATCACGATTCATAGTGGATTTCCCTTTCAAGAATTCGATTCTCAACTACAACATCAACATTTTTGTTATGTTTCTTCTTGTTTAAAGAATGTTTTTTCCTGTACTGATCAAGAATTGGTGTTACATCAGTGGGATTTTTCGATGGTCCCGTCGGCGTCAATGATTATGGCGCAAGCTTTGACGTCACACAGAACTGAAATCTCCATTGTTTTCTTCATCACGCAGCACTTTTTTTTGCCTTCATTGTAAACTATTTTTAGTGATACTAACACAAGTCTTGCGCAGGGCAACTATCAGAGATTGTTGCATATATATAGAAAATATTTCCTACCTTAAACAGAGGGGAACGCGTGGAGGCGAAGAGCCAAACGGGGTGGTGTCTGTCCCTTAGCAAGAAGGCGAGGGGAGTGGAGAGCCTATAATTAAGTTGGGTATGGGATCTTTCAAGTCAGACTTTCATTCATCAAGTATCTTAACAGGGAGGACTCAAACTTTGATTGAGGACAAATTTAAACTATAAATCATATTTGGAGGGTAAATTTGACCCTTTTCCCTAATTAAATTGTTTTCGGCGGTTTGGCCTTTGAGGAAGCGGTAGCAAGGCAAAGGATGGGTGGAGATTAGGGTATAGTCAGGATATTCCACTAGATAGGTAAATCCACTTCTAGTTCGTTTTCTTTTCGGGAAGGCATTGCATGATAGGCAGTTGATTGAATAAAGTGAGAAGTTACTAGAACGTATTCTTTTTATTAAGAGAGGTATATAATTATTAAAGAAAGTTATGCGGTAATGATGATGAGTCTTAGAGAGCTCTATGTGATTAAATTCTTAACTAGAGTGAAAGTTTTAGTTGGTGAATACTTATTCGTGATCATTGTTTACATCAAATAAGCAATTTAAATATAGGATTTTTTATCTTCTATGTTAAGAGTGTAAACAAAAATTCACCCATAAATCAATTCAAAATACTCATATTTTCCTATGGATTGTTAGTTGACAAACTCAGATTTGTTATCTTGTTTGAAGCATTTAAATTGATTTTGAAAATCTTATTAGAGAGTTAACCCACCAATATTGTTGTACAAAGCTTGACAAGTGGGTTTGAATTTAGAATTTGATTTATGTGAGATAGGAGTGGGTTTAGACTTGTTGGAGATAGTCTAAGGAGTGGGTTGTTTACAAATTTTAAGCAGTTTGGACTCATTTTGAACAAAAATTATCACTGAAATAAGAGTTCATCATTGTAATTAGCAATATTTATACAAGGTTGATACATGTTTATATCTTTTTATACAAAATATATACGGTATTTATGTACGTGTATAAATACTATATAATATTTTAAAAGTGTGTATCGGTTCAAAATAAATAATTGGCTATGTGGTGCAAATTGAAAATATAGCTATGTATTGTGTTGGGATGTATTTTTGTGTAAATTTCCCAAACTTAAAGTTAAAAGAGAGACAATATATATATATATATATATATATATATATATTGAGTAATAAATATGTATATGAAAGACACATGTCTTATATTCATTAATTTGATGTAAATATCGATTATAGATAAATTTTTACCAAATTAAATATTGTAAAATTTTAGCAGATAAATTTTATAAATATTAGAGCTTAATTGTAGACTGAAGAAATGTTAACCAATATCAAGCTAATTAGCTCAAGTTTCACGTCAAGATTTGAATAAAGGTTATATTATATAAACTTGATTGGTTTAATAATTCAATAAGATCAAGCGAAAGAGTTTGTATGCTAAACTACTTTATTTTTCTTCACAATTTAGAATAATGACTCCTTAATGGTCCTCATAAAACCACAAGATACATTACGAGTTGCAAGAAGAAGCCAGTGAAATCTCTAAATTAAGAACAAAAGCCTCAAGTATTTCTTTCGAGATTTTAAATTATTTGTTGTCGCAAATTCATCCATAATTATTTCTTGCTCTCGAGAATAATAAATCATTATCATGGAAATTAGAGATTAATATAATTAGTGTTTTACAAATTAAAAGAGTAATAATTTAATAAAGGAATTAATTGGGACGAAGTGAGGAGAGTACAACATCTTGAAGGGAACTATCTCTTTGCATAGCAGCTTTGAACTCATCAAAAGTGACTTTACCATCACTATTTGCATCCATTAAATCAAATATCTCATCAAGTTTTCCAGGTTCTGCTATATCCATTGGAAGGCAATCTTCAGGTAGTGCCTAAAATTTTCATCAAAATAAATAATTAATATTATTTATGGAGTAATGAACAACAAGAGGAATTAATCCCTCTCATCTTTTTGAAGGGGTTTAGAACATGAGGGTCAAACCATCTAATTTTCTACTTTTAGGTGTAAATTCTACCATATATTCATCCAAATTTTTTTTGACAATATTGCAAACTTGAAACTTACATTGAACGTAGTAATTTAGCATAGTTGTCAAGTTCAAAAAGTATTTGAGAAAGTCATAATAAATTTTTTGTTTGGAGTCCTGAATAAGGCTGTCCAACGGGGTGGGTCCCCCCGACCCCGATCCGGTCCCACATTATCGATAACGAGATTCAAATACCGGTAACGGTATTCGAATCGGGATGGGAATTGGGGTAGTCCCGCCCTGCCCCGGTCCCGCCCCTTGTCCCGCCCGACCCCTCCCTTTTGCACAAAATAGTCGTTGCACAACGATCATTTTATATTTTGGCTGTTGTGCAACGATCATTTTTGGCATTCCAATCCCCTTGCTATTTATTTTTAATCCCTAAGTTATTATATTTATACTTTAACCCAATTTTCTCAACTATAAATACCTCATTTTCTCTTCATTTTCTCACAAATCTTCCTACAATCTCTCTAATCTCTCAATCTATCTCTCTACAAGTCTACATTGTCTACTAAATATTTTTATTTATTCATTTGGGAGTGAAGTTTTTTTTTTTTTTTGACGAAGGAACCCGCAGCCGCTACTCTTTCGAGTGCGCACAGGGTAAACCCCGGGCTGACGTAATAGCCTGCAAACCACATCAGCCGATTAACCACACTTGGCAAGCCATGTGTGACAGGCTCAACCAAGAAGGTTTATGCAGGGGATCGAACTCGTGACCTTGCGGTCCCGCGCTCTACTGCTACACCAACTTGGCTACCCTTTCGGGTTTTTGGGAGTGAAGTTGACAACTAGCTTGAGGATCATCCATCGAGCAAAGTTTCAATTTTCAACCTCTCGATTACACGTCGGTGTTTGGTACATTCGTTTCTTCATTAAATTATTATCGTTTATTTATTTTAATTAACACACTTAATTTCATTATCTTTAA
Organism: Przewalskia tangutica; assembly: GCA_029844215.1. NCBI lineage: Eukaryota > Viridiplantae > Streptophyta > Magnoliopsida > Solanales > Solanaceae > Przewalskia > Przewalskia tangutica. Next base: position 20,196,806 of record CM056721.1, read on the forward strand.
CTATTTATTAGCATAATTAAAATAAAAGGATTAAGAGGTATGTTGGATAAGGGTCAGACTTCTTCTAGTAGAGGTAACAAGGACAATTGTACTTCTTCTAGTCATCATATTCCTTCTAGACCTAGACAGGACGATTTCGTTGATACTCAATTTTTTTCTGAAGTACCATTAGATTTAGACAAGGAGATATTTTCTGGAACTCAACAAAACTTTAATTTAGAAGATAATCTAGATGACACACTCACTAATCTAGATGACACACTGACTAATGTAGATGACACACCTCAAACTGAAACGCCTCATATTCCCCCTAGTATGAGACGAGACCCAACACAACGAAAATTAAAATCAGATGCATGGGCTTTTTTTGATAGGGACCAAGAGAATTAAGTAGTTAGATATCAAATTTTTAAAAATGTTTATAAATTTAAAACGAGAAAAGGTCATGATGGGACGGGAGGCTTAATTAAGCATGTAAAAAGTTTTCACACAACTACGTGGGAGGAATACGAGGCTAGAAAGTCGGGTGCGCAAATGAGAAAGTCGGGACAAGGTTCACATAATGTCCTAGACCAGGTACATGGTCAAATTAATCATATGACGGGTTGGAATTGTATGCCCTAAATACGATAAACATAGAGATAGAGAAACATTATCAAAATTAGTTGTTGTGGAGGGTTTGTCTTTTTCATTTCCTTCATCTCCTGTTTTATTCATTACATTAGAGAAATGTATAATTCTGCTTTTAACGGTTTTCCAAGATCAACTGTTAGGAGAGATGTTTTAAAATTTGCACACGAATATCAACATTATTTACGTTATTCATTATATAATTTTCCTGAAAAAGTATCCCTCAACGTCTGATATAAGTCGCAGTACTAACGGACATGATTATTTAACGGTAACATGTCATTGGATAGATTATAAATGGATTATGCAAAAACGTATTTTAGCGTATAGATATATAGATAGTAGGCACATTGGTAATTTTATTTCCGAAAATATTTATTCAATTTGCGATTATTATGGCATAACTGAAAAAATTATAACTATTACATTAGATAAGTTTCTCCTAATAATTCTGTTATTAGACTTTTAAAAGATGTTTTAACTCCATCTTTTCCAAATCATTTTCATATAAAATGTGCATACCATATTTATAACTTAGTTGTAAAGGGTGATCTATTTCTTTTTCAAGACAATCTTGATAAAATACAATTTACTATAAACTATATTTTTAAAAGTAATAGAATACAACGAATAGAAAAAAAAACTTGTCACGATTGCGAACTACCTTATAGAAAAATTCCCGAAGAAGTAGGCACTAGGTGAAAATTCTTTATACGAGCAACTACTTGTTGCTTATGATTATAGAAGACCTATAACTTTATTTTTTAACCCCATAATCGAAATCCTACTTATATGGTAATAGATTCCGATTGGGATTCAATTTCAGAACTTATTGTATTTTTAGAAGAAAAAAATCGAGCTACTAAAGAATTTTTCGGTATTTATTATCCTACTATTTCATCAATATTATTTTATATAGATCTAATATTTTTATTACTTAGTAAATATATGAAAAAACCAGTTTATAAGACACCTATTAAAAATATTTCTCAAAATGAAAAAATATTTTATTTCTATTCCCCTAATTTATATTATTAGTGATGTATTAAATCCGACTATTAAAAAAATGAAAACCCGCCTCGACCCGATATCACCGGTTCTCTATTCCGACGGGACCGGGACGAGACATCGGCAGAACCCGCCAGTACCGCCGGATACCCGTTCCGCCAGGACCCGTCCCGCTCCGTTGGACAGCCTAGTCCTAAATAGTAAAAGGGTCACATAAAATGAGACTGGTATTACTAGATAAATAATGACTAGAGATGTCATATAATAATTTTCGAAATGTCAAGAGCAAGGAATACTTTTTGGCGATACAGAGCAAAATTTCCAATATCATTATTATCGATTTCCATAAATAAGAAGGGATAGAATTATTACTCTCAACATGGATGCAACCTCTTCCTTGCTAATGCAGCCTGAGCGATCAGTATCATACATCTGATTACCAAAAAAGTAACAACATTAACATAAATTGTATAAACCAAAAAGTTTAAGATTAACCATACTAGTAGTATTTTTTAGGCTATATATATCAATTCCAAACAAATCTATAAGTAAATGAGATATCGATACATCTGGTTAGACAAGTAAAAACGGAATGAACGACATAGAGAAGACAGTATAACCATTGTCATCCTGATCACCATGAAATTTGTTCAAAATACCCTCCCTATTTTTTTTAACAACACCCTCCATAATCTTTAATCGATTGGAATTGATTCATTGAAAAAAGGAGGCCAAGGTACTGTTATTAAAGAGAAATGTAGATCTTCATCTTTCTGCAATAATATTCATCGAGTAATAACAAATTTCCATAATCAAGGTATTGAGGTACGTACCTGAAAACAAAGACGAAGTGCATCATCGCCTTGGGAATACTTGAGGCTAGAGAAGCCACCTATGATCTCTCTCATGTCTACCGTTCCATCACGGTTGTTGTCAAATAGATCAAATATTCTCCCAGCTAATGCCACTAAAGATGTCATCTCCATAGCTTTGAGCACCTCTTCGAATTCCACCAATGTTGCATTTTCTCCATTTTTGCATCTGCCCAAGTCACAAAATTATTAAGTTTAGTAGTACTCCATATTTTAATTTACCATGTGTAGCTTGGCCGGGCGGGACTTACATTTTCTTGAAAATGTGGCTGAGTTTTTCGAGTTCGTCAGGCTTGAGGTCATAGGAACCAACTATTTTTTTTAATTTCTTACTTCTCAAAGAAAAACTGCTGCTCAGCACACTAGCCATAGCGGCAACGCGGAACTTGCGGCGAGCATTGAAGCTTTGAAGACGGGAAACAATCTCAGCGTCCATCTCTTCTTCATTTGCCAATTCTCCCCTTACCCATGGATGTTCAACTATCTACGACGTGAAAATTGAACTTAACAGGTTACATGCGGATTTGATTTTTCTTTATTAATCAAGCAAGTTCTTTTTATAATGTGACGCTGAAATTTAAACTTATGATTTATGTTCATTACATGTTGAATTGAGTGACTTCCATATCTAAAAGGGTAAGCTCTAAAGAGTATACACTTATTAGTGCATTGCGATATACTCTCATCGTTTCACTAGAAATTAGGATTATTAATTAAGAAAAAGGAGCAAAACCTCTTGAGCAGTAGGTCTCATGTTAGGATCAACTTTCAAAAGACTGGAAATTAGTTGCTTTGCTGATGAAGATATATTCTTCCACGTTTTCTCATCGAAGCTGAATTGTCCCTGCATGAATTAAAAAACAAGTGTACTTAGCAAGAAAAAGGGATGATTATGTATTATGAAATAATTAATCAAAAGCAAATGTGTGAAAATAGTAGGGAAGGTGGACTTACATTTAGTATCATTTGTTGCTTTTGCCGATTGGACGGCGCGAAGAAAGGTGGGTACCTGAAATTTTATGGGACATCCACATTATGTGCATTAATATTTCTATTACTATATAATATCCATTCCTTTTTACTTAAAGCCCTCAAGTGTTTAATTCATAGGAAGAACATAAACACATTTACTTTAGGCAATATAGTTTCAACGTCAACAAATCAGTGGAGTTCGACTTCGATGTAAACGTGTGCAATATAGTAGTAACAATATTCTCTATCCATAATTCATATATTATGTAAATATAATTATGGTAAGACTAGAATTCCTCTTTTGTATAGACTTAGAATTCTTATGATATAAGAGATGAATATTGTACTATATATATAATTTGATATTAATAAAAAGACTTCTCAAGAAAGATTAATATCATCTTACGTGATATCAAAGCCAATATTTAAACCTTATTTTTTTTTTCTTCCTCGATTCTTCTATTCCCTGGAACAAAAAAAAAATCTTTCAACCAATCTTGTCGAAAACAACTTTCTATGTTCTCCCTTCCTTTAACAGAGAAGACCAACAAAGCCTTTTTTCCCCTTTTTTAGACAATCTTGTCAGACAATTGTTGTTTCTCAATTCCAGTAGACTTTAATTCTACTTTCTCAATTCCCGAAAAGAAGAATTGAGAAACATTGCTTTCCTTTCACAAATTCTCAATTGTGCTTTCCTTTCTCAATTCTGCTTTCTAAAACAACAATTGTTTTTCCCTTTTCCGGCTTTCTTTCTTTTGTTATAATTTAAGTGGTCCTCTCTTCCTGATTCACTATAATGACTTTTTCCACCTTTTTTGTGAATTTGGGTTCGGCTTTTGCCATATCTCAAATCGATTCAGCGCAACGCCTTCTTGATACCGATGCAGCACGCGGGCCAGCCTGATTCGATGCAGAACCCTACAAATTTCTCCACCACGGGTTTTGTGTCCTGCTTCAGCCCCTTGGCAAGTCCGATGCAATGAAGCCCACTTCATACGGCCGGTTCAGCGCTTCGTCCGATAACACCAGCTGAGTTGGGTTAGGCCTTGGCGATCTCAATATGCAGCGACGACAACAACTGGTACATGGACTCCAGAGCCACGTCTCACCTCACCCGGTCTGCAGGTAATATTCCCAAATTGTTTGGTTTAAAGCACCCTCAATTTGTGACAGTTGGCAGTGGTCACCGGATTCCAGTAAAGGGTTATGGTACATCCTACACACCACCTCCTAATTCATTCCCCCTTAAAAATACCTTATATGCCCCACATGTGATTAAGAATATAATCTATATCCGCAAATTTACTCGTAATAAATATGTCTCTGTTGATTTTGATCCTTTTGGTTTCACTGTGAAAAATCTTCATATGGGGACACCTCTTACGAGATGCAATAGCACGGGGGATCTCTATCCATTCGCTCCCACCTCCGCTACCAGATTTTGCTCTCCCATCTCTCTAGCGATCATTTCTTCTTCAACATGGCATAATAGACTTGGTCATCCATGAGCTCCCGTTTTTAATTTTCCTAGAGGCGATAATTTCATTACTTGTAATGAAAAGCTTGCCCAAAATTGTGTTTCTTGTTCTTTAGGCAAACATACTCGTCTTCCGTTTAAATCATCTACTAGTGTTACTTTTTCACCTTTTGATATTATACATGCCGATTTATGGATATCACTTGTTGCTAGTTCTCTCGATCATAAATAATATCTTATCTTACTAGATGATTTTTCTCACATTGTTTGGTTGTATCCTCTCAAATTTAAATCGAAAGTGTTTGTCAAATTTCTTGAGTTTCGAACATTCATTCAAACACAGTTTGAAAAAGTTATAAAATATTTTCAGTGCGATAATGATCATGAATTTAATAACTCTATGTTTCACCGGTTTTGTACCAATAATGGCATGGTCTTTCGCTTCTCCTGCCCCTCACACCTCCCCACAAAACAGTAAAGCTGAAAGAATCATCTGCACCATTAACAATATGATTCGCACCCTATTGATTCATGTCTCCCTCCCTCCATCCTTCTGGGTATATGCTGCTAAAATGTCATAATACATTCTCAATATTCTCCCTACTAGCACTCTTCACAACATGACCCCTACCGAAATTCTTTACAATAGAGTCCCCTCCTATGATCATCTACGGATTTTCGATTGTCTATGTTATCCTAACCTTAGCTCAACTACCCCTCACAAGCTCGCTCCTAGGTCCACTCCATGCCTCTTCCTAGGCTTCCCTCCGAATCATAGGGGCTATCTATGCTACGACATGTCCACTCGTCAAATGCACATCTCTCATCACGTCACATTCGACCAGACCACATTCCCGTTTTCGAATCTTCAAAAATTCCAAAAATCGGATTACTCATTCCTTGACGAACCTGTTATCTCTCCCATCATCTTTGATCATCTTCTCTCTTCTGACTCGTCGACATCGCCGCGGCCCAGTGTTGAGGCGCCGCAGTGCCATATTTCCAGAGAGGTCTGTCACTCCGACAGCGCCGCGGCGCTCGATCCAGGCGCTGTGGTGCCTCCGACGACTTCGACCCCACCTTCTCCTTATCCAACCCTACTATCAGGCCAGCACCGCCTCCCACTGTCCCCACTCACCAAATGGAAACTTGTGTCAAGCATGAAATCTTCAAACCCAAAGTCCAATTTAACTTGTCTGTCCAAAATATTTCTCCAATTTCAAAGAATCTTATTTTGGCTAAACAAAACCCTAGTTGGAATGTGGTTATGTCTGAGGAATTCAATGTTTTAACTAAACATCACACATGGGATCTAGTACCTAGACCTGAGGGGGTGAATGTGATTCGTTGTCTGTGGCTATTTCATCAAAAAATCAGAGACAGTGGAGATCTTGAGAGTAGGTATAAGGCACGGCTTGTGGCTAATGGCACAAATCAGCATGAGGGCATTGATTGTGGTGAGACCTTCAGCCCGGTTGTCAAACCGACTACCATTCGCACAGTTTTGAGCATTGTCATGGGCAAACACTGGCCGATCCATCAGCATGATGTGAAGAATGCATTCTTACATGGAGATCTTAGAGAGACATTCTACATGCATCAGCCGCCAGGGTTCACCCATCCAGCAGTTCCTCACTATGTGTGTCATCTCAGTAAGTCACTATATGGCCTGAAACAGGCCCCCCATGCGTGGTATGATCGCTTTGTCAGGTATATCTTGCAGATTGAGTTTGTATGCAGCAAGAGCGATACATCACTATTCATTTTTCATCGAGGTAGTAGCACTGCTTACTTATTACTTTACGTGGATGATATTGTTCTCACTGCCTCCTCCGATGGATTGAAAACTGAGATTATTGTCTTGCTTAAGTCCAAATTTGCAATGACTGATTTGGGGAAGCTGAGTTACTTTTTGGGGATATCAGTGACCAGGTCTGCCAACTACATGTTCTTGTGTCAGCGTAAGTATGCAGAGGAGATCGTGTATAAGGCTAAGATGGCGAATTGCAAAGTTTCACCTACTCCAGTTGATTCGAAATCTAAGCTCAGTGCTATGGATGGTGCTACAGTCTCCGACCCTACTCTGTATAGGAGCCTTGCAGGTGCACTTCAGTATCTCACATTCACAAGGCCTGACATTGCCATTGATGTCCAGCAGGTATGCCTCTTCATGCATGCCCCCAGAGAGTCTCATTTCACTGCTCTTAAGCGTATCAGATACATTAAGGGAACACTTGATTATGGTTTGCACCTATATCCCTCTGCATCAAACAGGTTGCTCTCTTATACGGATGCAGATTGGGCAGGGTGTCCGGACACGCGACGTTTCACCTCCGACTTTTGTGTATTTTTAGAGGATAATCTGATTTCTTGGTCTGCCAAGAGACAAGCTACTCTATCTCTTTCCAGTGTCGAGGCTGAGTACAGAGACGTTGCAAATGTGGTAGCTGAGATTTGTTGGCTCAGAAATTTACTGTTAGAACTTCAGTGTCCTTTGCGTCAGACATCTATTGTGTATTGTGATAACATCTCTGCCATCTATCTGTCTCATAATCCGGTTCAACATCAGCGAACCAAGCACATTGAGATAGTCCTACACTTTGTTCGTGAGAAAGTTGCGCTAGGCTATGTCAGAGTTTTACATGTTCCCTCATCCTATTAGTATGCAGATATATTTACTAAAGGACTTCCCAGACAGTTATTTCTTGACTTCAGATCCAGTCTCAGCGTCCGACCTCCTTCCGCTCCGACTGAGGGGGTGTGTAAACGTGTGCAACATAGTAGTAACAATATTCCCTACCCATAATTAGAATATTTTCATATATTGTGTAAATATAATTATGATAAACTATGATTTCTCTTTTGTATAGGCTTAGGATTTTTCTATTGTATAAGAGATGAATATTGTACTCTATATATACTTTGATATTAATGAGAAGACTCTCCAAGAGAGATTAATATCATCTTACATTCGACATAATTGTTGAAAATTTTACTAATGAGGGATTGAGTTTATTCCGTCTTTAATGACTTAAAAACGTGGGTCTCACATGCCGTAAACGTTGTTTCTTCACGCATGCTTAATCTACTAAGTGAGTAGATGATGTTAGTATCAAGTATCGTCAAATTTCGTTAAGAAATGAAAGAGATATTGGTACACAAAGTAAGGTGTTTGAGACATGAAAAGATAAAGTGTTTTTGGCCAAGATGACAAATCTCCCTCATTGGTGAAAGGAGAGTTTATGATATATATAAACTCTAAATTTGAATAAAGGTTTGGGGCCCTAAGGGGTGACTCATGTGTTTAGAAGGGAGATGACCTAGGTGAGCTTGGGTTCGGGGCTAAGCCCCACACGCGCCGCTCGTCCGGTCCGGACTTGGGTCACGGGACGTGGGCTATGGGCCATTCCGAAATTTTCTTTTTGATCCCTGAAATGTTAACTATTTACATTCTGGTCCCTGAAGGTTTCAGAACGTTACAGCAGTTCCAAAACCAACAGACGTAGCTGCAGGCTGTTTAATGGCTCAAAACGTTACAAAGGTACGTAATAAAGACATGACAAGTTACAAGACGTAACTATTGGCCTTTCAATTTGTACGAACGTTGTAAACACCTAATCAGTTGAGTCCCTTTCTGCTCCTATAAATTGAACATCTCTGTTCAATTGGAACACAACACACAACACAAAGAAAGACATAACAGAACGCAGAAATTCTCTATGTTAGTCAGAACACAACTCAAATTGGTTTATCTATCTGTTGATTAGTTGTTTTTTATCTTAGGAGACGATTGCCCGATACCGTAAAAGCATCTATACTAGGCAATTTTGTCTGAAAGATAGAGAGTCATCTCTCGACTCAGCGTTACTTTGTTTAAGCTTTCGAATACTTTTTAACCCGTTTCTTTACCTACAATCCGGGTTATACCAACAATAACATAAAATACAAACTAAGTTTAATTAAATAAATTTATAAAGCTGGCTACTCCTAATATAGTCCTTACTGGGGAAGGTATGAGCTAGGTTCTGTCATAAAATTATAATGTATGTATGTTGAGCAATATAATAAAACTATGTACCTTCCAATAATTGAGGTTGTTACTTAGTACCAATGAGGTCTATCCAAATTAATCTTCAAACTAATTTGGATATCTCATAGTAGTAGTTTATATGTCTCCAAATTAAATATATGGTATTGTCCAAATAATATCTTATTTATCTGCGCATAATTCTACCTCGATATTCAATCTCAGTTTTACAAATCTGAGTAGTAAAGTAAAATTTATAATTTTTAAAAATAAGTCTGGGTTATTTGCTACAGGAAATTAAGCATACGAACCCGGAGAGGAGAATGTAAAGGATAACTCCAAGTGACCAAATATCAGTCTTGGTGGTGATTTCCCCCCTTGAAAGTGCTTCTGGTGAAACATAATCTACTGAACCAAACAAACCAACCACTGGATTTGCAAAATCCTCGAATGAGCTGAGCCCAAAGTCCATTATCTTCAATGGTGAATTCTCATCCTTGTTCAAGAATAGACAGTTCTCTGGTTTCAAGTCCCTATGAACTATACTTGCCCCATGTAGTGCCTCAAGTCCTTTAGCTATTTGTCTCACCACGGCAGCAGCCCCAGCCTCGTTATACCTGTTAGAAAATTAATTTGTTATTAAGGTATGGGATGATCTTTTTATACCGTCTTGGTGGGTTGAATTAGGCCAAGGTCCATTTTTTTAATCATGGTATCAAAGTTATGTTTCATTTAAATTCTTGTTTATTGATGTTAGACACCATATTATGTTATTCAAATTCCAATTGATAGGCGTGAGCTTGAGAGGGTGTTGAATTTTTCAACTTCGGCTATTAAGGGATGAGAAGGTCAAATTATATGATTTTGAACAATTCTCACCTCTTAACCTAACTTTTGAGATTGAACTAGACTCAATATCTAGATTCTTTATCAATTTCTAATAGGGAATAGATCAATAGAATAAGATTTGGCCTTTTTGTGAAACAAACATGTCTATATTACTTCATCCGTTCAATTTTTATGTGACATAAAGATCAAAATTACCGCTAATTATATGAAATGAGATATTTTTATCCTCCGTTAACAATTGGGGTGATTTGTACCTTGTTGTTACCATATCATAATACTGCCCTTTTTGCTAATGGGGGTAAAAGTGTGCCATTTTTATTTCATGTTTTTCAAGGGCAATTTTGATGCGTTGCTTGAAAAACAATGATACATTTTTATATAATTCTCATATAAAATCACATAAATTTTATGTTATATTTAAAATAACAAATTTAAAAAGAAAAAGCTTTTAAAATTTTATATTTAGTCAAATACTATTAATTCAAGAGTACCTTGCTTGCCCCACAATCCGATCAAAGAGCTCTCCTCCACAACAAAGCTCCAATATGAGATGAACTCCAAAAGAATCTTCACAAACATCGTACAAATGTATTACGTTTGGATGAGGAGAAACATCTTCTACGATCTTCCTCATCACTAACAGCTCATTTGTCAGCAAAGTCTCCGATATCAAAGCAGCCTCCTGTGGTACTCTTGACTTAATATTAATACGAGACCTATTTTCTTTATTCTCCGGTGATGGCGGCCCGAACCGCCGGAGGGTTTTGATGGCTACAACTTCATGTGTTTTTCTACTTGTTCCTCTCCTCACTACTGAGAAGCCTCCTCTTCCAAGAATATCTGTGACTTCATATTCATCACTTAAACTTATTGTTCTATCTTCCTTTTGTCCCATGAAAAAGTCTTAGGGTTGGAGAAGAAAGTGAGAAATTTGGTTGAGTTTGATCATGAAACAGATTAATGATGATGAGTTTTATAATAAGGACTTAATTTTATTCTTCTTCTTATAATAGAGTATTATAGAGTAGAACTATTATTTTTTGTAGGCCGGGGTCATGAAATGTTATAAGCAAATGGCAACAAAAGAGAGAGGCTAACAAGAAGAGACAATTGACTAAGTCAAACTAATATTAATTCTTTCAGATTAGTTTAATTAATTAATTCTCTTTCTTCTTGAGTCATGTAGAATTTTTTATATAGGCTTGTACAAATTCATTGGTTTCATTTACGCATAGTTTTTAATTGAGTCGGGAGCCTAAATGGTACTATTTTGAAGCCAAAAAATCAAAGAGGGTACATTCGGGATAAAATAAAAGGAGTTTATCGCATATCCTTCTACGACTTGCAGAAACTTTAAAGACCCACACCAAACGGAAATTATCTTTATAACTCGTGGACAACTCCACGAGTTAATTTGTTTTTATTGGTATACTACTTGCTACGGTTCTTTTTAAAAAAAAATTAATTAATAACTCGTGGAGACCAACCCGAGTTACAACTTAATTATAATTCATGTCCTCTTCATTCTTTTGTTCTTTGCTCTCTCTGTTTTCTTTTTTTACTTAAAAAGGAAAAAATATTCCCCTTATTTTATATGTGAAAACATATACTCTACTCTAGTTGTTAGATATTTCAAATAGTTTTAAAAAGAAAGTAAATATTGTGTTTTAAATATACAAGTATATATTTTAATAGTTTATAAGTCGTGTACAAGCCTACGAGTCACAACTATTTTTTAAGAAAAAAAGTGCAAATATATCCTTTAATTTTGTGATTGAAAGCAAATATACTCCTCGTAAAAAAATGGTGCATATATACTCATGTAGTTACACAAATGACGCAAATATATCTTTTTCGTTGACGGAAACTTTTTTAAAAATTATTTAGCTTGTTTTAATTTAAAAATGCCACGTGGATTTAAAAAATAAGTCTATCCATTTTTAAATGAACTCGACAGTTTTTCGAAAACGTCTCGTCTAAATAATTTTTTTAAAATTGTAAGTCTTGTCCTAGTACACAATTTATAATATATTTTTTAAAGGGAAAAGGTGTAAATATATTCCTCAACTTTGCGATTTAGAATAGATATATCCCTCATTAAAAAAATATGCATATATACCCTTATTGTTTCACAAATGATAAAAATATACCCTTTGCGCTGATGAATTTTAAAAAAAAATTATTTAGCTTATATTTTAATTAAAATAATGTCACGTGGCTTTAGAAAAATAAGTCTACCTATATTTTTTTAGTGGAATTACTGCGTGACAACTTTTTTCTAGTGGGTTGTATGGTTCGTTTAAAAAAGTATCTCTGTGGTTTTAAAAAAAGAAGTCTATCCATTTTTTAAATGAACTAGACCCGACCCATCAGAAAAAATTATCATGTGCTTTAAAAGATAAATCTACTAAAATGGATAGACTTATTTTTTAAAATTCACGTGGTAATTTTTAATTAAAAACAAGCTAAATATTTTTAAAAAAAGTTTCCATCAGCGAAAAGAATATATTTGCGTCGTTTGTGTAAGGACAAGAGTATATATGCACTATTTTTTTACGAGAAGTATATATGTTGTCAATCACAAAGTTGAGAAGGATATTTACACCTTTTCCCTTAAAAAATAATTGCAACTCATAAGATTGTACACGACTTATAAGCCATTAAAATAGATACTTGTATATTTAAATTAAAACACAATAGTTACTTTCTTTTTAAAAACTATTTGAAATTTCCAACCACTAAGTAGAGTACATGTTTCCACATATGAAATACGGGGAAGTTATTTTTATTTTGAAATAAAAAAAATAGAGAGAGCAAAGAGCAAAAGAATGAAGAAGACATGAGTTATAAATAAATTGTAACTCGTGTGGATCTCTACGAGTTATAAAGATAATTTAGAAGAAAAAACAGGGCCCGCATATCAAACATCGTTTGGTGTTGGTCCTTAAAGTTGATGTAAGTCATAGAGGGATATGCGATATGTTAGCAAATAGTGGGTTGTCCTCCCACGTCGGATGTTAGCAAATATGGATTGCCCTCCCACATCGACAAAAGAAACTTTGTTATTCTTATTAAACTCTATATAAAGGGATGTAGTTGCTTTTCTTTTACTTACCAATTCACTATCAATAATAGTCTTATTTTCTTTTCTTTACTCTTGTTATTACCTTACAAGAATTCATAAATAATATGAATTCTAACATGATATCAAGAGCGCAAGTTAATATTTTTAGCTCGATCGCGGATCCAACTTCGCGGTGAGTTAATTGGGGGTTCGGATGCAGCACGCCCCTGGTATCAGATTTTTTTTTCTATTGCCTTATTTTGGAAGCTCGTGCTCATTTTGGCTTGTTTTGGCGAATCGTGCTCATTCTGATTTGGGTTTCGTCTTCTTCACTTCCGCATCTGATTGGTGAGATCTGTCCCTTATTATTTTGTTGCTTGTTTTGGGATTGTTGCTAGTCATTTACATCACTTAGTAAGTAGGTTCTGTCTAAGGAGGTTGGTATTTAAGTGGTCCAACTGTGACCCTCCAATCTTTCCTGAGAATCTTCTTACAAAGGTCGGATTGTTGCTTGTTTTGGGATTGTTGCTTGTCATTTACATCACGAAGTAATTAGGTTCTGTCTAAGGAGGTTGGTATTTAAGTGGTCCAGCTGTGACCCTCCAATCTTTCCTGGGAATCTTCTTACAGAGGTCGGATTTGGGATTTGGTGAGATTGAGATTGTTGCTTGTTATTTGAGATTTTTCTGTTTAAATTATTTTCGATGGCTGGAGGTGACGATTCATTACAATCTGTAGCTGACCAATTTAAGAATTTTCTCGTCTTCCAGCAGTTTCAAAGTAATCCACGGTCTTATGCTCTTTCTGCTCCTTCCGGTTCATCACCATCTATTGGTTCAGGTATCAATTCCTCTTCTTGGATTTTGGACTCTGGAGCTGGAAATCATATGTCTCCTGATTCTTCTATTTTTATATCTATGTCTTGTGACCCCCCATCCACCTCTGTTGTGACTGCTGATGGCACACCTATGTCATTGACATGCATTGGTACCATTCATACATCCACCATATATTCACCTGATGTTTATTGTATTCCCAAATTACATATGAATCTTGCTTCTGCTGGTCAAATATGTGACTCTGGCTGCTTTATTGGTCTTTCCCCCAATTCTTGTTATGTGCAGGATCTAAAATCCAAGAGAGTGATTGGGACAGGGCGTAAGAAGGGGGAAGGTCTATATGTTTTGGATGGGTTTCATCTTCCTACTCATGTAGTTGTTATGCCTGTTAATTTGTCTTCTTTTCATTTGACACCTTCTTCTTCAAAATTTTATTTGTGGCACTCTCGACTCGGTCATATATGAGGCTCTCGCCTAAATTTTATGTGTACTTCTGGTATTCTTGGTGATTTACAATCCGATGATATTTCTGACTGTAGTGGATGTAAACTTGGAAAATTTTCCGCTTTGCCTTTTAATCTCAGTACTTCTACTTCTTCTGCACCATTTGATCTAGTTTATTCTTGTCACACCCAGAACCCCGGGCCTGTGACTGGTGCCCTACCTGGGCACCCTTCTACCTTAACAACTAAGTACATTGCGGAAATTAATAACAGCTCTTTTTTTTTTTTAAAACCAACGTACGTGCAAGGCAAAGCCGACTAGGCTGCCATATATACATAAACAAAAGACACTACACCGCATACGAGTCCAATCCTACATATGAATACTGCACTTCAGGAGTTAAATCGAAATTATGACGACAAGGCCCCGCTGTACCCAAAATGCATAAAGCCTGCATCAAGGATATATACCAAAAGATAAACTCACGACAGAGGAGCTATCCAAAAACCCCGAGCGGATTCTACACTGCCGATCACCAAACAGCGTACCTAAACTGCATGGCGATTTAACGCGGCCCGAAGGAGGTCGACGAAGAATGTACGCAAGTATGTGAACAATGAGATCGTAATGAAATCATAACAGTCTAAACAAACAGAGACATGTATGATAGCCAACCTACGATCACATAGCACATAGCGGTCATATCAAGTCGTGGACGCAGCTCAAAGTCACTACTCAAATATAACTATGGGTCTCACGCCCATAATATCAATCATGCGTGGAATCCTTCCTCACCGCCGTGATCCGGATATAACATAACACCATAGGCATACATGAACACCAAGTCTCACTGTGTTCTAAATCAGACGCTGGCAGTAAACGAGCAGGTGGTATAACGTCTTGGGGTTTACCTCATTTATACTCGACCGGAAGGAGGTGGTAAAGCGGGGGTATAACGTCTTGGGCTTGCCTCATTTATACTCTTACCCCGGAGAAGGTGGTATAACGTCTTGGGCTTGCCTCATTTATACTCTTACCCTATCTCAACCGGCCACAAACAACACATAAAGCGGTGGTATAGCGTCTTGGGTTTACCTCACTTATATTCTTACCGGAGAAGGTGGTGCAGTCTTGGGGTTTACCCTCACTTATACTCTTACCCTATCTCGACTGACCATCAAACAAGACATAAGCACTACCATGTCTTCTATAAAAATCCGAATTTAACCCAAGTACTACAAGTAATCTAAGCATACCCGTGAATCCTACATCACCGCTTCAGACGTCCCAAAGAACTTATAACAAGACAACCGACTTCAACCGAGAGTCGCAAGAACTTAATAAAACATAATACTTGCACTCAAAGGCTATTACCAAAGACATATAGGCAAGTTCTCATTTAACCAAGCCAAAGTACTTATCAAGGCACACATAGGATAATTCTCATTTAACAAGCCAAAGTACTAATCAAGGCACAAATAGAATAAATTCTCATTTAACAAGCCAAAGTACTTATCCGCACAAATAGAATAAATTCTCATTTAACAAGCCAAAGTACTTATCCGCACAAATAGAATAAATTCTCATTTAACAAGCCAAAGTACTTATCAGGGCACAAATAGAATAAATTCTCATTTAACAAGCCAAAGTACTTATCCGCACAAATAGAATAAATTCTCATTTAACAAGCCAAAGTACTTATCCGCACAAATAGAATAAATTCTCATTTAACAAGCCAAAGTACTTATCCGCACAAATAGAATAAATTCTCATTTAACAAGCCAAAGTACTTATCCGCACAAATAGAATAAATTCTCATTTAACAAGCCAAAGTACTTATCCGGGCACAAATAGAATAAATTCTCATTTAACAAGCCAAAGTACTTATCAAGGCACACTTAGACAAATTCTCAATTTATCAAGCCAAAGTACTAATCAAGGCATACATAGAATAATTCTCTTTTAACAAGTCAAAGTACTTATCAAGGCACACTTAGACAAATCCTCAATTTATCAAGCCAAAGTACTTAGCAAGGCATACATACATTCTTTTATAAAAGACTCATTTCTATGTAAAGCCCCAAGATACTAACACCGTAGTATCAAGGCGTGTCTATTTTTCAAGGTAAGTTACTACACTCGTAAAAACTCATTTCAAAGCTTGAAATCAAGTAACTCCAAATTTTCACAATCTAGGCAACTTATGCCGATTTAATCAAAATAGACAACTTTCTAAACCTTCCATAAAGCCGTTATAACCAACTTCCCATAAAGCCGTTATAACCCTTTATGGTTTTAGACGTATCCATTCCTTCAATAACCAAGAGACTTATACTATTAAAACCAAGTATCACATACTTACAAATCAAGTTCTTAACTTTCAAAAATACTTCAAGTCTCTAATAGTTAGAAAACAAGTTTTCTTCTACTTTTTAAACCTCAAGTAACTTCACCCTTAACGCAAGTTACTTCTCTTAAATCATGTCATTTCTCCTCTTTAAATCAAATAAGTAAATCACTTGACTCCTAAAGTCATTATAATGACCTTTAGGTTTTAGAACTAAGGCACTAGCCAAAAGATTTGGAAATCACTTCTTTTCAAGTTTCTATGTACTTTAAGAAAAATACCTTCACTTTTAAGAATCCAAACTTCCTAAGGAAATGGATTATACTACTTACAATTTAAACATCAAAGTACACTCGAGGAAGTACATAGAACAAATTTTATTTTAGGCAATCCAAATACAAGCAAGGAATGGATCATTCATGAGTAGAACTTACTTTCTTTATTCTAAGGAATCATGCTAGAAGAGAGATAGTTCACATACCTTTCGCTAAATCCACAAGCTAAGCCGAATACACCGTGACGTAGTTGTCAACCTATAATGGTCACAACAAGGCTATCAACTTCTAGTCTCATGTAGAATAATACTAAGTATTTAGTCTCTAATTCTACGGAAAATCGCAAAGACTTCCTTTGTTTCTACTCACTTTGCCACCTTTTTCAAGGCCGAATACAATAACCAACAAGCCACATTTAAGGCTCCAAACAACAACCAAACAGGGGATTACACGCCTTACAATACGTGTAATATTCCGCCCCACAATTCATACCAAATAGTAGTTCCACAATTAAAGCCATTCTCGGCCAACTTACAACCAACAACACTAAGTCTTTTCCAACCCTTTTCCAAATTCCAAGTTCTTAGGTCTAACATGTTATATAGTCTAAACAACTTCAACAACTACAATTTCCTTCCTTTTTACAACATGCGACGACTTTACTAATAATCGACTTGAATTGTAGTCTTAAGGCTAACATGCTAGTTTTCGGATTAGGGTTCCAATAACCAATATCCTTATCAAAATTCATACTATATATCTCATGTTTGCTAATAACCATAGCTACAATCATAAGTAAGCCTTAACTAATAAAACGACAAAATTTATACCTTTCCAAGCCCTTAAAATTTCCAAGATCCAAAGTCGCGCCTTAGAAATTCTTAGCTCCTTTCCTTAAGTTCCAATCCGCTCCAAGCATTCCTTAGAGGCCTATGAAGAACCCTTCTTCAAGTTCCAACTTCAAAGTCAAGAACTCCTTTGTTTCCGCGCTGCGACTAACGTAAAAATACGTTTTTTCCGAATTCTTTCTATTGAGATAACCTTACAATACCCTTGGGGACATTGGGTTAAAGTCTTGTGACTAATGGATCAAAACTACAAAATTTCTCTTCCTAAAGTAGCCTTGGCCGAGAGCAACTATAGAAGAACAAGAGTTCTCTAATTTCTTCTAAGTGTAAAGTGAGCTAGTCTTGCACTAGTATGATACATATAACACATTGGAGGGTCTAGATATCAACAAATGTGAGGCTAGGATGAATATCACAAGGATTGAGCCTATGTGGACAAGTTGACTTGGTCAAATATGTCAAGCTTGCAAGACTTATCATCTACATAGGTCAAATGACCATTCTACCCCTAGCATAAATTTCGACCAAGCCATGTGGGGGTGCCACGTGTCGCCCTCTCATTCGTCCATAAAATTCCGTAACCCTCGTGGGCCCCGAAAAACGTAAAATTCCTCGGGTGGGCCCCACGTGACCAAATCCGCAAAAATAAATTTCCATAAGGTTAAGAGTTCCATACTCTTCAAATAATGCCTTTTGAGAATCCAATTCTCAACAACGAACATTTTTCCTTTCCGACGTCCGGAAGACTTTCCGTCGGAAAATAGATCCTTCCTTTCGTACTAATTTCCAAGTCTTGTGTTCTTGCGTACATTCACTTACACATGTCCCGAACTTACGGGTGTAACATTCTTCCTTAGAAACATTCGTCCCCGAATGTTCTTAGTCGATTGTCAAGCTATACAAACTCGGCATAAACTCTATACTATGCCTATCAATCAAAATCGCACAAGACCAACGATGCCATACGGCCACCTCAACATACGTAAACATAATAATGGACCTTCCGTCCGTGGTCCCTTCTCACAAAACTCGAAGGTTACTGATCTCAAACACGAGATTCCTAGAGGTTCCTTTCTTTCCTTACTTGTCATACTTTCTCGTACTTTCAAACTTATCTAGTACACGTACAAAATCTCAATATCATTTCTGCTTCTCCACTCGAGTTACTAACCAACTTGGCCATTTTGCTACTTGAATTTCCGCTAAGGCTCTTCTCGGTCCTTACGACGAGTTAGGTGGAACGCGCCCACAAACTCGCACAACGATTATCTAAACTGGGCCTGCATCCCAGTGACCCTACCACATAATCTGACCATTTCTAATCGACATTACCCCATTCCAAACTATCTACGACCGAAATGAGTCCATAACCCGACTCATCGTCACGCTTTAACTTCTCATTCTTAGTCCGAAATAAATCTCTCTCTTATCTCAAGGTACTTCTTACCCTACCCCTATTCACTGGAGGTTCGCCTCATAAGCCAAAGTATTTCTACTATACAATCTTCCCTATCTGGCCTTACACTTATACTGGTAATTACAACTTGTGAACTTTATACAACTATAGTCTCGCTCACCTATCATTCTTGTCAACATTCTTACTTCTCACTTTACTAATCAAAGTATCCCTACCTGGGTACTATCACTTACAACCGCTAGCACCGCTTATCTTGGTCAATAACATAATCGCTTCTCATGACCCTATAGTCTTCTCCTAACCGAAACCGGAGGCTCGTGCAGTGGCTCAAACTCGCGCAGGCGACTCACGATCGCGAATAACATCCGGTGTACCATGGGCATAAGCCCTATCAACTCTCTGAGTCTAACTAGTAGCTCTTGCTACTCCTTTTGCCCTTCTGGGCGGCTGCTGCCCTCCTTGAAGGCATAACTGTAACACAACAATACGTCAGAGAGGAATTATCTTACTAACACAGCTCTATGGCACGATCTTAGAGTGAGAAGAATAGAAACCAACTCCTAAATGTCATGTAGCCTCCTGTTTATGGGTGTGGCGCGCAACACACCGATAATCAAGACTCTACTAGACACGGTCTGCAGACATTCCGAGGATCGATCGCTTCGATACCACTGTCACACCTAACCCCGCTCAGGATCGTGCCCTACCCGGGCACCTTCTACCTTAACAACTAAGTACATTGCGGAAATTAATAATGACTCTTTTTTTTTTTTAAAACCAACGACGTGCAAGGCAAAGCCGACTAGCCGCCATATATACATAAACAAAAGACACTACACCGCATACGAGTCCAATCCCACATATGAATACGCACTTAGGAGTTAAATCGAATTATGACGGACAAGGCCCCGCTGCACCCAAATCGCATAAAGCTCGCATCTTGAAGGATATATACCAAAAGATAAACTCCCGACAGAGGAGCTATCCAAAACCCCGAGCGGATTCTACACTGCCGATCACCAAACAACAGACTAAACTCATGCAGATTTAACGCATTTCAAGGAGGTCAAGACGAAGAATGTACCAAGTATGTGAACAATGAGTAATCAGAATGAAATCATAATACTAAACAAAACAGAGACATGTATGATAGCCAACCTACGATACATAGCACATAAGCAATATATCAAGTCGTGGACGCAGCCCTCAAAGTCACTACTCAAATATAACTATGGGTCTCACGCCATAATATCAATCATGCGTGGAATCCTTCCTCACCGCTTGATCCAGATATAACATAACACCAATAGGCATACATGAACACCAAGTCTCACTGTGTTCTAAAATCAGACGCTGGCAGTAAACGAGCAGGTGGTATAACGTCTGGGTTTACCCTCATTTATACTCGACCACGAAGGAGTGGTAAAGGGGTATAACGTCTGGGCTTGCCCTCATTTATACTCTTACCGAGAAGGTGGTATAACGTCTTGGGGCTTGCCTCATTTATACTCTTACCCTATCTCAACTGGCCACAAACAACACATAAAGCGGTGGTATAGCGTCTTGGGGTTTACCTCACTTATATTCTTACTCGAGAAGGTGGTACAGCTCTGGGGTTTACCCTCACTTATACTCTTACCCTATCTCGACCGACCATCAAACAAGACATAAGCACTACCATGTCTTCTATAAAAATCCGAATTTAACCCAAGTACTACAAGTAACAAGCATACCCGTGGAATCCCACATCACCGCTTGCAGACGTCCCAAGAATCTCACAACAAGACAACCGACCTTTCAACCGAGAGTCGCGAACTTAATAAAACATAATACTTGCACTCAAAGGCTATTACCAAGACATATAGGCAAGTTCTCATTTAACCAAGCCAAAGTACTTATCAAGGCACACATAGGATAATTCTCATTTAACAAGCCAAAGTACTTATCAGTGGCACAAATAGAATAAATTCTCATTTAACAAGCCAAAGTACTTATCCGCACAAATAGAATAAATTCTCATTTAACAAGCCAAAGTACTTATCCGCACAAATAGAATAAATTCTCATTTAACAAGCCAAAGTACTTATCAGGGCACAAATAGAATAAATTCTCATTTAACAAGCCAAAGTACTTATCCGCACAAATAGAATAAATTCTCATTTAACAAGCCAAAGTACTTATCCGGCACAAATAGAATAAATTCTCATTTAACAAGCCAAAGTACTTATCCGCACAAATAGAATAAATTCTCATTTAACAAGCCAAAGTACTTATCCGCACAAATAGAATAAATTCTCATTTAACAAGCCAAAGTACTTATCCGGGCACAAATAGAATAAATTCTCATTTAACAAGCCAAAGTACTTATCAAGGCACACTTAGACAAATTCTCAATTTATCAAGCCAAAGTACTAATCAAGGCATACATAGAATAATTCTCTTTAACAAGTCAAAGTACTTATCAAGGCACACTTAGACAAATCCTCAATTTATCAAGCCAAAGTACTTAGCAAGGCATACATACATTCTTTTATAAAAGACTCATTTCTATGTAAAGCCCAAGATACTAACACCGTAGTATCAAGGCGTGTCTATTTTTCAAGGTAAGTTACTACACTTCAGAAAACTCATTTCAAAGCTTGAAATCAAGTAACTCCAAATTTTCACAATCTAGGCAACTTATGCCGATTTAATCAAAATAGACAACTTTCTAAACCTTCCATAAAGCCGTTATAACCAACTTCCCATAAAGCCGTTATAACCCTTTATGGTTTTAGACGTATCCATTCCTTCAATAACCAAGAGACTTATACTATTAAAACCAAGTATCACATACTTACAAATCAAGTTCTTAACTTTCAAAAATACTTCAAGTCTCTAATAGTTAGAAAACAAGTTTTCTTCTACTTTTTAAACCTCAAGTAACTTCACCCTTAACGCAAGTTACTTCTCTTAAATCATGTCATTTCTCCTCTTTAAATCAAATAAGTAAATCACTCCTTGGACTCCCTAAAGTCATTATAATGACCTTTAGGTTTTAGAACTAAGGCACTAGCCAAAAGATTTGGAAATCACTTCCTTTCAAGTTTCTATGTACTTTAAGAAAAATACCTTCACTTTTAAGAATCCAAACTTCCCTAAGGAAATGGATTATACTACTTACAATTTAAACATCAAAGTACACTCGAAGTACATAGAACAAATTTTATTTTAGGCAATCCAAATACAAGCAAGGAATGGATCATTCACGAGTAGAACTTACTTTCTTTATTCTAAGGAATCATGCTAGAAGAGAGATAGTTCACATACCTTTCTACTAAATCCACGAGCTAAGCCGAATACACCGTACGTAGAAGTGTCAACCTATAATGGTCAAAATAAGGCTATCAACTTCTAGTCTCTATGTAGAATAATACTAAGAATTAAGTCTCTAATTCTACGGAAAATCGCAAAAGACTTCCTTTGTTTCTACTCACTTTGCCACCTTTTTCAAGGCCGAATACAATAACCAACAAGCCACATTTAAGGCTCCAAACAACAACCAAACAAAGGGGATTACACGCCTTACAATACGTGTAATATTCCGCCCCACAATTCATACCAAATAGTAGTTCCACAATTAAAGCCATTCTCGGCCAACTTACAACCAACAACACTAAGTCTTTTCCAACCCTTTTCCAAATTCCAAGTTCTTAGGTCTAACATGTTATATAGTCTAAACAACTTCAACAACTACAATTTCCTTCCTTTTTACAACATGCGACGACTTTACTAATAATCGACTTGAATTGTAGTCTTAAGGCTAACATGCTAGTTTTCGGATTAGGGTTCCAATAACCAATATCCTTATCAAAATTCATACTATATATCTCATGTTTGCTAATAACCATAGCTACAATCATAAGTAAGCCTTAACTAATAAAACGACAAAATTTATACCTTTCCAAGCCCTTAAAATTTCCAAGATCCAAAGTCGCGCCTTAGAAATTCTTAGCTCCTTTCCTTAAGTTCCAATCCGCCCAAGCATTCCTTAGAGGCCTATGAAGAACCCTTCTTCAAGTTCCAACTTCAAAGTCAAGAACTCCCTTTGTTTCCGCCTTGCGACTAACGTAAAAATACGTTTTTTCCGAATTCTTTCTATTGAGATAACCTTACAATACCCTTGGGGACATTGGGTTAAAGTCTTGTGACTAATGGATCAAAACTACAAAATTTCTCTTCCTAAAGAGTTTCGCCGAGAGCAACTATAGAAGAACAAGAGTTCTCTAATTTCTTCTAAGTGTAAAGTGAGCTAGTCTTGCACTAGTATGATACATATAACACGTTGGAGGTCTAGATATCAACAAATGTGAGGCTAGGATGAATATCACAAGGATTGAGCCTATGTGGACAAGTTGACTTGGTCAAATACGCTGCTCGCAAGACTTATCATCTACATAGGTCAAATGACCATTCTACCCCTAGCATAAATTTCGACCAAGCCATGTGGGGGTGCCACGTGTCGCCCTCTCATTCGTCCATAAAATTCCGTAACCCTCGTGGGCCCCGAAAAACGTAAAATTCCTCGGGTGGGCCCCACGTGACCAAATCCGCAAAAATAAATTTCCATAAGGTTAAGAGTTCCATACTCTTCAAATAATGCCTTTTGAGAATCCAATTCTCAACAACGAACATTTTTCCTTTCCGACGTCCGGAAGACTTTCCGTCGGAAAAACAATCCTTCCTTTCGTACTAATTTCCAAGTCTTGTGTTCCTTGCGTACATTCACTTACACATGTCCTGAACTTACGGGGTGTAACAATTCTGATGTTTGGGGGCCAACACATGTCCCTACTAAGGGGGGCTCCAGATATTATGTTTCTTTTATTGATGATTATACTCGTTATTGTTGGGTTTATTTACTAAAACGACGTTCTGATTTTGTTCATATTTATACTGATATTCAAGCCTATGTGAAAACTCAACATTCTGCCACTATTAAATATTTTCGAGCTGATTTAGGGGATGAATATACTAGTGGAAATCTTTCTGGTATTTTCAAAGCTGATGGTACAATACATCAATCTTTTGGTACTGATACACCACAACAAAATGGGGTAGCTGAGAGAAAGCATAGACATATTGTTAAGATCTCTAGATCTATGCTTTTGTCCGCTAGTGTACCTAGTGAATTTTGGGGAGAAGTTGTCCTTATATCTGTTTATCTTATTAATAGGATCCCTACCTCTCATAATTCTGGGATTTCTCCGTACGCTAGACTATTTGGTCACACTCCATTATATTCTCATTTGAAAGTTTTTGGTTCTACATGTTTTGTTCTACGTCCACATGCAGAGCGTACTAAGTTATCTTCCCGTGTCGCCATTTATGTTTTTCTTGGATATGGGGTTGGGCAGAAAGGTTATCGTTGTCATGATCCAGTCTCCGAAAAATTGTATGTGTCTCGTAATATTTCCTTTATTGAACATGTTCCTTTCTTTTCCATCTCACCTACCTCACATGGCATGACAAAATCTGACCTTATCAATATTGATCAATTTGATGTTGATTGCTCATCTGATTCTACATCTATATCATCTGTTCCTTCTCAGTCTTCTGGAAGGTCCCATGACATTGATACCCAGCCCCCTCCTTTTCCTATTTTAGAACCTCTTGTGGTTGCAGATCCAGATCCACCTCGCTATCCTAAACGCACTCTACGATCTACTCAGGTATCCGATTTTGATTATTCTTGCTATGCTCCATTATTCGCTTCCTTTCTAGTTTCTATTAATTCTCTCTGTGAGCCTACCTCCTAC
Organism: Przewalskia tangutica; assembly: GCA_029844215.1. NCBI lineage: Eukaryota > Viridiplantae > Streptophyta > Magnoliopsida > Solanales > Solanaceae > Przewalskia > Przewalskia tangutica. The sequence continues at coordinate 20,221,673 of CM056721.1, forward strand.
TCTGAGGCAGCTCATGATCCTCTTAGGCAAGAGGCTATGAATGAGGAACTGGCTGCTTTGAACAAAACTGGTACTTGGGATTTGATTTCTCTACCGACTGGTAAGAAAATTATTGGTTCTCGATAGATATACAAGATTAAGACCAAGTCTGATGGTTCTATTGAGCGATATAAAGCTCGTTTGGTTGCAAAGGGTTTTGCTCAAGAATATGGTATAGATTATGAAGAGACTTTTGCACATGTTGCAAAGATGACATCTGTCCGGGTTCTTATTGCAGTGGCCTCTGTTCGTCATTGGCATATTTCACAAATGAATGTTAAAAATGTTTTTTTGAACGGGGATCTTCAAGAAAAAGTCTACATGGTCCCTTCACCCGGTGTTTCACATAGTCCAGGACAGGTGTGTAGGCTTAAGAAAGATTTGTATGGTCTCAAACAAGCTCCAAGAGCTTGGTTCGACAAGTTCTCCACTGTAGTATCATCTCTTGGGTTTATTTGCAGCTTTCATGATTCAACGTTATTTGTTAAGTCATCCCCTGCAGGTTGTATTTTGCTTTTTGTCAGACGTTGATGACATGATCATTACAGGTGATGATATTGATGGTATTGCAAACCTAAAATCTACTTTGTCTCGCCGCTTTGAGATGAAAGATTTAGGTCATCTACGTTACTTTTTAGGCATTGAGGTAGCTTATTCTGAGAAAGGGTATCTTCTTTCTCAGTCTAAGTACACTGCATATATTCTTGAGCGGGCCCGTCTCACAGATACTCGTATAGTTGACTCTCCTCTTGAGGTTAATGCTCGATATACACCTACTGACGAGAATCCTCTTCCTGATACTATTTTATATCGTTCAGTTGTGGGGAGTCTGGTGGTGTACCTCACCATCACTCGCCCTGATATTGCATATGTTGTTCACATTGTCAGTCAGTTCGTTTGCTCTCCTACATCTGTACATTGGGTTGCAGTTATGTGTATTCTTCGCTATCTTCGAGGAACAATTTCTCAGAGTCTCTTGTTTCCATCGACCTCATCCTTGGAGCTTCGTGCATTTTCTGATGCAGATTAGGCTAGTAACCCTACTGATCGTAAATCCACTACTGGTTATTATGTATTTTTAGGAGATTCACTCATTTCATGGAAAAGTAAGAAACAAGATGTTGTTTCTCGCTCTTCAACCGAGGCAGAGTATCGTGCTATGGCTTCTACTACATGTGAGATTGTATGGTTACGTTGGTTATTGGCTGATATGGGTGTCTCTATTTCCTCACCGACACCGATGTACTGCGACAATAAGAGTTCTATTCAGATTGCACACAACACAGTATTTCATGAACGTACCAAACATATTGAGATTGATTGTCATATTATTCGATATCATCTTCAACAAGGCACTCTATCCTTGCCATTTGTCTCATCTTCGATGCAACTTGCAGATTTCTTTACAAAGGCACATACCTTACAGCGTCACCGGTTCTTTCTTGGCAAACTCTCGATATTTCTCTCTACACCATCGCGAGCTTGAGATGGGATGTTAGCAAATAGTGGGTTGTCCTCCCACATCGGATGTTAGCAAATATGGATTGCCCTCCCACATCGACAAAAGAAACTTTGTTATTCTTATTAAACTCTATATAAAGGGATGTAGTTGTTTTTCTTTTACTTACCAATTCACTATCAATAATAGTTTTATTCTCTTTTCTTTACTCTTGTTATTGTCTTACAAGAATTCATAAATAATATGAATTCTAACACGATAAATCTCTTTTGATTTATCCCAAATGCCACAATCCCCTTTGCTTTTTTGACTTCAAAATAGTGGGCTATAAGCTCAGGACTCTCAACATGGTTTATCTATGCTGGTTTTGTGTACACATAGATGAAATGCACTCATCTCCCTCACTAGCTATCGTCCTCTTCTAATCTTCTCGTGTAGTATTTAGCATGATAAAACCACAAGTGGCTACATAAATAGATTACCAATATATCAATATTCAAATTCTAATTGCGGGTTCTAATCAGAGATTACTCCGATCCATTCGTATCTATGCTCCAACAAAGAGGCGTAGTATATAGGAGTTGTAAAAGCATGTCCAATTTGAATAGACGAATATATAGTATAATTAAAAAGAAGTTAGGTTGGCTCGTTTTCTTATCTTACCCTACAATCATAGATCAGTATCAAAAGTTTCAAGAATTAATATGTACTATGTGATACTATTTAATAACAAGCTTTCCATGATCACATGATAAATTGTATAGTTTATAAAGGTGAGTTCAAAGTTATATAGTGAGATAAATGTCAATTTGTTAATGAAAATTGGATAAAATATATAATATCTACTCTATAGTAAAGAAAGAAAATAATATTCCGTATGATAACAAATGAAAAGTTAGTTTCAAAGAGAAAAGGGTCTCTTCAAATATAATGTTGAAGACTAAATAAATGTAAACTACTGTACTTTATATATACTTTAATATTAATGAGAAGACTTCCAATGGAGATTAATATCATCTTACATAAATTTTTAAAGCTCGTAAAAACATATATCAAAATATTACTAATGTGATAGCGTCAAATATTTTACAAAATATCTTAAATTGAGAAAGAACGAATCAAAATATACTTATACATTGCTATACTATGTGCGTATTTTATACATTTCAAAATATCCCTAGCTAGGTTTGACTTTAAGTTCAAACTAAACTAGCCATTTCGCGACTAAATTTATTTTCTTCTTATAAAAGAGCAAAAATTGATAAATCACATAAAAGTAGTTCAGGGGCCGAAATGGGAAGCCCATCATGGAAGTCATTTAGCTCATACAAAGCCTATGCTATATGGGCTATGGCTACATCAGTGTTTTAGGTTGAGAGTTTAAGAACATTGTTCGAATAGAATTTCATAAATAGCTAAGTAATTACGAAATATAACTACAAGCCTACATTTGTTGTATCAAACATAAATATTGTATCAAGCATGTATTAGTTGTATCAGTGAAAAATTGTATCAGCCATCAAGTAAGTATCAGTTGTATCAACGAAAGAACTGTATATCAACTTATTTGTATCAGGCATGTATCAAGAGAGTATCATATGTATCAATGCATATTGTATCAGCTGGAAAATCACGCGAAAGAAGTTGTATCAGCTCATATTATATCAGTGTCGATAGTTATATTTCGTAAATACAGTAACTACGCTCCTGTTTAGACATAGATTTTGAGAGCATATTTTGAAGATTTGTCTTCAAATCTTTGTTTGGCCATAAAATTTTGACAGATTTTGAAAATAAATCTCAAATTTTGGCTCAAACCTGTTTTTGGGTCAAGATCTATATTATGGCATTTTCAAAACTTTTAAAAACTATCTCAAACTTTTGTATTTTATAAAAAAGACCCTATCTATTTTTGTATTGAAATTTGAATTGTAATAGCTATTAGCCGTTATTAAAATATCATATCTTGCATATTGACGAATACTAAAATACTTATTTTCCCCAAATTTAAAGGACTATAACTGTTCATAAATATATTTTAATCATCACCTGAAAGGACCATTTTTATCATTTTGTCTCTTCCATCACGGTTATAAATGGGTGGTTAACGACAATGGATAAGCTCAAGTTTGTGGCCCAGTGGCCATTAGTTAAATTTATGGCCAGTACACAAGTTCATTCTCGAATACGTTTTTGAAAGATACGCCTCGTTAAAGTCCCAGCTTAACCGCGGGCATATTGCGGTGTGGGTTTGATTCTCCGCACATGTCCCGTTAGGGTCGACCAGTAAGATTGATCCGGTAGCGATCGACATCGAATGCGTGCACATCCCGCGATTTATCCGACGGTGGCGGCGCCTCAGAGCGCTAAGATCAAGATTTCGCAGTGATTAAATGCGCATAGCGCCACCCCGAACGAATTATCAAAAAAACTGTTTTTTTGATGGGGTCCACCACTGCACCTTGCACGTGACAAGTTTTAGTGGTGATGAAAACATAGTACTGTAATTGAAACATGGCAGAAGTAAAGTAAAATAAAATCAGAATCAAGAAAGGCGGCTGAATTCCTTAACTACTTTGTAAAGGTGCTCCAAGTTTTCTTAATTATAGAATTGCCCTCAAAATATTTTGCCGCTATGCTTGGAAATCAATAATACGTGGATTGGATGTTTTTTTTTGTTGAGAAAAAACATTTTTTTCACCTTTATACTTTGTCTCGAAAATTCACTTTAACAATGAAATTTCGTCCGAGGAAAAAAAACAGCCCATTATGGCCATGACCGGCTAAAGATCACTGCCATCTCACGAATTGGATTTGAACCAATATCGACGCTACTTTCCCTTTAGTAGATCGTCCCCAAAAATAAAGGCTTTCATTCTTCTTGAATATTACGAGAACTTTCTTCTATTAATTATTTTCGTTTCAGTTACTCTCTTAAACAATTTATATGTCAATTATATTCAATATTATTTTGCCCAAATCAGATGAGAGTTGAGTGTTGTATTACCACTCGATTTGGGATTGATCCACGTCATTTAATTGATTTTAAAAAAAAATCGTCTAAACTAAAAAAATAAAATAACTAGCATCTCATCTTCTTCTTGATGACAACAATAGTACTCAATGCTTCTGCCTTTCCGACCAAACAAAACACTTACAAACTGTCTGAAAATTCAAAATTTAACAAAATCCAATTTTAAATATCAAAGTTTACTCTAAGGACTAGGCTATGTGGTGTGTTGACTTTTCTTTTTCTAATTCCTATTTCAAATCAACTGTATCTTGCTTCGTGAATATAGGTATTGATACTGGATTGTTTGGGTAATCAAGTGTGATTCTACTTGATCTATATCTAATTAATCAGTTTATTTCTCTCCAACATTTAGTTCTACAATGGTGCTCATGATAATGAAGTGGATGATGTTGTAGCAATGGAGAAGAAGGTGAGGTTGTGACGATGGAGAAGAAGATTTATTGAAGAAGACAATAAATAAAGAAGAAGAAACAAATAAAAATTAAAGAGAAAGTGGACAGACTAATTTCATTTGTCTCAAAATAAAAAAAATGTGTATAATTAAATATGAAGAAAATAATATTAAGAGTGTTAATTATATGTTGACCATTAAAAATAGTATGTGTAGATTTGTCCCTTTTTAAAAAAAAAATCTCTTCTCACTTGCTTTTAAGAATGTGAGCGCACTCTCTTGCCATATCACCTCTTGGACCATCTTCAGCCGGCAGTAGATAATTCTCTGCCACATCAGATTAATAATATGTCACATCATCAATTATCTCAATTTATCATATACACTCCACAGTAAGAGATATTTCAAAAAATAATTCATTTTCTCTTTCATCCACATCAATACATATACTCCACCATATATATTCATTCTATCTCATTTTCTATTTTATGTATGATATTATTCTTGTAATTCATATTATTATACATATAATAATAAAATTATGAATTACTTATATTTATTTAATTTTGACACTTATCAAATATTATTATAATATTAAAACACAACAATAATAATTTTATTAATGAAGATAAATTAATCGTACAATTTATCAAAAACACACTAAAACATTGATAATATTAAAAATCACAAATTGAAAATTAATTTTCGGTTTCTCCATCTCTAGGAAATATGCACGTTCTTGCAACATTAAATTTTGATGGTAACAATATTTCTGGTACTATACCACCTAGTTTGATGAATTCTCGCATCAATATTTTGAATTTGAGCAAGAACGATATTGAAGGGTACATTATATATGACATTTAAAAATTTGATGACATATTTTGAGAATTTTGTGGACGTGAATATTGAGATTTTGTAGTTGGTTAGGAAATATAAAATTTGGAGAAGATTAAAATTTTGATTAGGATCCATATTTAAAAAAATAGCAAATACTTTGGAAGAAGATAGAAATTTGGAGAAAATAGCCAAAATATTTTGGTGTCCAAATGAAGTAAATCTAGTCTCTTTTTATAGATCTTGAAAATTAAAAAATTTGGTGTTTTTTTAATTTTTAAATTCGGTTAAATTATTCGTCAAAAATAGCAATTAAAATACTGGTGGAAAATGAATTTCTGGCAGCCAATCGCAGGCTGCCACATGGCACTGCATGAGACATTGTCTCATGCACATTCCAGACAATGTCCCCTGCTGTGGATGGTCTTAGGGGTATTTAATACACTATCGTCAAGAATAAAGACGGGATTACTTAAACTGTCATGACCCAAATCATTAATCGTGCGATCACCTACCATTTTTCTCACTTGGTAGACGAACACGTCCCTTACATATTTGTCCAACAACATAAATAAATAACAAGAATAATATAAGTCTAAAAACATAGATATATGATAATGCGGAATACTATAACTACACAAGGATATGATCTGAATAGTACAAGAGCTTCTAAGTGTATAACTTGAATAAACGTTACAAGTTACAACTACAACCCGAATACACTTCTGTTTAGGAAGAGAATTAAATAAAAATTCTAGATGAATTCCATGAGATCCTTGAGGCTAATCTAACCTCGTTGAAGTTCCTGCAACAACTCTACATCCTAAAAGGGGGTAACAAAAGTAGTATCAGCACAAACACTATGTACTGGTAGGTATCATAGACCGACAACTGTTAGTTAACATATATATAAGAAAGAAACTGAAAGATAGACATGCTCACAATCAAGTACAAGTAATATCACAGTCCAAGAATAATCACCCAAGTATAGAGAATCAAGTCAGAATCCAAGTAAATATGTGAATGTGATGATGAATAAACATACAACGCAATTGCCACATGCAATCTCCGTATATACATGTTTCAGACGAAATATGTCACGATCCGACCCAACGGGCCGCGACCTGAAGCCCTAATTCGACACCCTTACTGACATGTCACAATATAATTCGACTGATACTAAAAACAATATATAAATCTCGTGAAAATAAGCTGCTAACGCATGACGTCATATATATATATATAGGTAAACCTGTCTCCCGAGGAGTCACAGCTAGTCAAGTATAACAAGATAGGCAAACCGACAAGACTGACACTATATGGTATCACCAATATATGAAAACATCCCAAAAACGAAGTACAACAATACAGCTGACCAAAACAAGTCTACAATCCTCATATGACCAACCCACAACTGTCTACAGACCTCTATGAGAAGGATAGTGGAATATGGCGAGACAGGGCCCTGTCGTGCCCCTAAATAAGCATAAGTCTAAAATGAGGTTATGTGCCAAAATGACTAGCTCCGAATCAATGGAGCTCTCCCAACAGCTGAACATGAATCCTAGACTGGAGGATCACTAAATCGAAAACTGTACTCATGACATTTAAACGCATCCCGGAGAAAGCGGGTCGATTTGAAAAAATGTACCGAGTATGTAAAACATGTAATACAATAAAAGTGATCCTAGCTGGTCAAAGATGACAAGAGACAAGTATGATAACCAAAATACCAAATCCAACTGTGTCATATAAAAATGTGAGTCATATCAAAATCATGGATGTCTGCCCATATAATCATCATATATATATATATATTTACTATCCTGGGTACATGTACCCGCATCATGGATGCATGTCCATGGAATCATCATACATATACTATCATTGATATCTATACTTGCATCATGGATGTCTGTCCATGGAATAATCATCATATATATATATATATAACGTACCTGGCCCTCTAGTGAGGGACTCGGTGAATCAATGCAATAAATCTACGCACGAACATACCCGATCCGGGATTCGGTGAAGTGGAATAATAACACTTGCACGAATAGCTATCATGAGCAATCTTATGCAATTTAAATCATCATTTGACTCTTAATAAATCATTAAAATGGACTTTTTACTGGAAAATCAAAGGCACTTCTCATAACAATTATCATTAGGAGTTAGACTGTGTAAAAATCATGTACGTCCGCCGTACACTCATTATATTTTCACATACCTCGTCGTCGATATCAACTCAATAACTTAAAGTCGTCTTGGCTAGCACTTCAACCTATAATAATGGTAACATATCTATCAACTCTATGGTCACTAGTATAAGGTATATATACCAAAAGATAACTTGCTTTATTTTGTATAAAAATTTGGGCAGCACTTCCCCTATTTATACACGCATCCACAATCCACAAATAAGGTCAACAACACCAATAACCAAGCACGAATCAAGGGTATAATAAAACAATTCTATATACTCGACATATACCACCATTATACATCATTTCTCCTTACATTCATGGAATATAACCAAAACAACAACCAAGGTGATTAATACATCTATTTATCATGTTCATCCAACCCTTTAATCATGTTAAAACAGTCTATTAAAATAGCTCACACTTCAACAACAACGAGGGTGAAATGTGAAGCTTTTCTACACATTTCTATACCTTAATTCTTTTAAGACATGTACTAGTAATTACCACAACGTATATACATGTTCATAACCTATATTTCCAACATGTCACGGGAACAAGAATACAATACCATAACTCATTTCATAATCTCTTAACCTCCAATTCATATTCCTATAATTTCATATAAACAACTACAACTTATACATCTACTCCCTTCATTTTTAACATGCAAAGCAGTGACGAAAATAACAACACAACAATCGAACACAACAACTCCAAAATCAGTAAAATCAGTCCCAAAATCGGCTATAACACCCAACAATCACATGCATTGTCTTAAATTCCAAGTTTCTCCTAACACAAGTTCATTCCTTAAACAACAACATCATGTAACTCCAATTATACTATAACAAGAAGAATTTTTACTTTAATTTTGCTCCAAAACAGTCTCAAATTTCGGTACCACTGCCCCAACTTTTCTTCACCATTTATACCATTTCTTCAACTCCAAAAGACATGCATGTATTCTATAAGTTTAAATCTATCTTCCTTACATGTTTTTCTTCCAAAAACTCATCTCCAAAAACTGAAATTCTTGGCCAAGAAATAGGTCCAGCCCAGTACGAAATGCCCACTATTTTTGGAGTTTTCCTTGGCTTATAATTTATAGAAGAACTTAGTCTAGGAATAGGAAATAAAAAGCTTCAATATTGTTTATGAAGGATGAGAGAAAATCGGTCAAGAGAGGGGAGAAGGTTAAGTGAATGAGGTGTTTGAATTAACATGTGGGGAGGTGAAAGGTAAATGCTGAAAATTTAAAACAAGGTCTTGCATGTTGTCCCACATTTTATTAAAATTAAACTTAGACCCCACTTCTTTTAAATCCTGAAAATTTCATAAGACCTCGTATTCTCAATGTCATAATTTCTATAATACGACACTAATCCACAACTCCGTTGGGAATTTACAACTATCATTATAAATTTCCATCGCCACACTCGTTGTAACCAAAATTATTTCGGAATCACATCCTTAGTATACTAATTTCCGGACTTGCATATATAAATATACTTTATATCCATTATTCGAATCTTATTTCCTTAATTATGTTCTCTAATCATCGCCTTACAACTACGAGGTGTAACAAAATATCTCTACGGCCCATCAGTCATGACCCATGAAAAACCCGCGAAGTTCGTGGATCAGTCACTCTGTATCACGCAGCTTAAAGGGACTCTTCCACCAAACACTCTGCTAGTCATTCAGTATCACTCATCATAGAATGGCTACGCAATCAATATGTCAAAAGAATCACTGTTATTTCCTTCTCATTTATCACTCTCACATCAATCACAAATAAGTTAACGGGTGAAAAGATGTATTTTCTCCTTTTTTGGTAATATGGATTGGATTGTTTGCTTCAAAATTTCTATGTACTCCTCCCTATTGATTCGACGAAAATTTTACAAAGAAAAAAAAAGACTATTTTTGTCCATATTTATGTGATATCATTTGGTTGAGTAAAGAGGTTAATACAAATAATAAAGATTTTTAACTGTTATGATTTAAAATTAATTTTAAATAATTGTGTGGCTATAAATTATCTAATTAAAGGTAAATGAGAACTTTAAAGTTGAATATTCCTAAACACAAAAAGATAACATTCTTTTTTAAACATACTAAAGTAAAAAGTGTCACACAAATGTAAAAATTGCTCCATTAGGCATTTTTAGGCTCAATCTTTGAAAAATAGTCATTATCCTGAAGTTTCAAATTTCTCGGACGAAACTCTATGTCATTTTCATGGGTTTTCACATGTACAATTTGTAGCACTAGGACAATGTCTATTTTTCAATTACGAGGGCTGAAAAAAAATTCTATTTTGAAATATTATTTTTTATCTTAAATATGTTATAATATTTGTGTGTCTATAAAAACTTCTTATTAAGCGAAGAATTAAAGTTTAAAGTTAAATTAATTCTAAATATAAGAATGTATCGTTCTCTTTAGTCGGATTATGAATTAGAAATTGTTCATGTGAACTGGCACAAGCGTAAATACTTACACCCGCAATAACCATTTAATTAGCTTGAAAACGGACACAAAGTTAGAAATGATTAGATGCTTCCTTAAAACTATTTGTAGAATGTCTTATCTTTTTCTTCAAAACGAGCTAAAACGAGCTAGAAGGTTTCTCTTAAAGCACAATATGACCTATAGTGCTTTCAGCTATTCAAAATTCAACTTATCATAATTAAAAGATTCAATAAAATAAAAGTATGAATTAATTAATCGCGATTAAACACTAAAAGTTCATATATGTGTCATGCATTTATTGATTCAATTTAATCAATGGATTGCGGATAAATTTTAGTATGGAACAAGATCATGTAAGAGATCTATTTCCCATTAACATTCCAAGTGAAGTTCTGCAGTATATTATATTTTCTCCATATCCGCTACAACATGTACACAAAATTATATTTTATTAATTATGTGTCCATCCATATCAAGATTTTCAAATGATCTTCATGTAGGGAAGAGCTGGCATACATCTGTATGCACAAACCTTATATGTCATTAAATTCCTAATTTTTCAACCAAAACTAGAGATTTGTCATTACATAATAACCTTTTGTGCTCTTCTCCTTAAGTAATATAATGGATTTTGCCGATCGGTTTAGATTTTTCGTTTCTGAATTATAAAATGACATGTGCGAGGTGTGCTACCCTCCGAAAAACTAAAAATTTCAGGGGTCATTTTTTATTTTTTATTAAGTAGTATTAGCCAAAATTTACTGTAAAAACCCATAATTCGCAGGTTTTAGCTCAATTAATGGCTCACTTTTACGAATTAAAATAGAGCCCCAAAATGTTTGAGACGGCCCTATAAACGGTAGCAATTTGACATCTATTTAAAAATATATATAGAAAAATGGAGAGATCATATGATTTACTGTTAAGGTAACTTTGGCTTTTGTTTTTGTTGCAATTTTATAAGATATTCTTTTTAGGCTTCTCTATTTTGACTAGTTAAATTAATGACATGCCACTTAATTGCAGATATTAACTTCAAGAATTAAAGAGCTTCCAATTGTTGTGCAATTATTATTATTGTCATTAAATCTCGATATTTGATTGAGTATTACCATTGTTTTTCTTCGATGAAAAAGAGATTACGGTATTCTGTCGTCATTAATTAAAGACACCTGGTTTCGTGCTTTCATGGTACACGTTTTATTTATTTTATTCACACTTACAACAGATATAAATATCATATTTACACATTTCTCCTCCAAATCAATTGATTTTACTATGAAATACAATAGTAAAAATCATTAAAGAAGACACCATCAACTTTTCGTTTTGGTTCCGAAATTAGAACCCTTTAGAGAAAGGGCGAGCCAGGAGTTTACTTCGAGTATTTATAACTCTGATGGCAATACGTGACAGACGAATGCCATGATTCTCAAAGAGTTACACGACGATCATGTGATGATGCATCAAATATTGGACATACATAATATTAGCTAAGCATATAATAAATTATCGATTTCTATTAACTTTTACCTGAGCTGAAATTCATGCATTTAGACATATGTATAATAATTTGCAAATAACGAAACATTATTTGTAAGTCGGTGTTACCATTTTATTATTTCAATCTTCAATTTAATTTAAAAAAAATAAAGTTAATAAATTAATTTGAGGAGTATTTCAGGTGAAATAGTAACTTTTACTCACATGGATATCAACTCTTTTTATAAGTAAAATCCATGTCCATCTTTTTTTAAAAATTCAACTACAAGTACTCGTTTTCTCCAACTTCAGCTAATTTTTTTTTCTAGTGTATCATTAGTATTTTAAGCACAACTAGGGGGGAAACAAAATGAAACAAATTTAAAATGTAGGGACCTATTTAGTTGGCAGATTCACTAATTATCAGATATTAACTTTTAACCGAGCTGAAATTCAAGCATTTGGGCATACATATTATTTGCCAATAACAAAACATTATCTATAAGTCGATGATGTGTTACGATTTTATTATTTCAAGATTGACTGATTTCTAGTCACGTGTGTTGCACGCGTAAAATTTGAAAACTTTTAGTTTTGGAATAAATTATCGGTTTACTAATTATCGGATATTAATTTTTATTTGAGCTGTAATTCAGACATTTGGACATACGCATTATTTGTCAATAACAAAACATTGTCTATAAGTTGGTGATATGTTACAATTTTATTATTTTAACCTTCAACTTAAATTAGAAAAAAACAACCCGTAAATAATTATAATAAAATTGTTATTAGATCTTTAATATAATACGTTACATAATGCCTGATATATGATTTTCCCCCGCGTACATATATATAGTAAGCATAGTTAGCCTTTTAATATTAACTAATTTCTCGTCATGTGCATTGTACGTGTAAAATTTGAAAATCTTTCAGTTTTGAAATAAATTATTTGTTCATCAATTGTGGAATATTATTTAAATATATGTAATAATAGTTGGCAGATAATATCGATTTTCTATTACTTTTAGCTGAGCTAAAAAACAGACATATGGGACATATGCATAATTTGCAAATAAGGAAACAATATCTATAAGTCGGTGCTCTGTTACAATTTTATTATTTCAACCTTCAACTTAAACAAAAGAAATTGAAGTTCATAAATTAATAGAGAAGTATTTCAGGTGCAACAATAGATTTTACTCACAAAAATATCAACTATTTTTATAAGTAAATTCATGTTCAATCTCTTTTAAAACTTCAACTACAAACACTGAGTTTATCAACTTCAACTAAATATTGTCTAGTGTATTACTAAAATTTTAAGCACGACTAGTGTGGAACAAAATGAAACAATTTAAAATGTATGGACGTATTTAGTTGATCGGTTTATCAATTATTAAATATTAACTTTTAGCTGAGTTGAAATTCAAGCATTTATAAATAAAAGAACATTATCGGTAAATCGATATAGTGTTACACTTTTAGTATTTCAACCTTCAACTTAAATTAGTGAATTTAAAGCTGACAAAATTAACTTGAGGAGTATTTCAGGTGGAATACTACGTTTTACTCACAAAAATATCAACTCCTTTTATAAGTAAAAATTTATGTCCTGTCTTTTTAAAAATTCAAGTATAAGTACTTGTTTCTCAACGATATGTAAATGTAGGGACCTATTTGATAAAACTAGAGTAATGAAGAGGTCCGTCAGCTTGACACACTGAACCATGGTTTACTTAACTTATTCATAGTTAAAAAAGAATTTGTAACTTATCACTAGGTAAGGAGTATTTCATTTGCATTTCCACTTTCATTTTACTTTTATAGCTTTGCACCTTCCTCTCTTCTTCATCTTTTCTCTAGACAACAAAAGTGAAACATCACTTACATACAACTCACCTATAATTCTTCTATAACCCCTTTTCTTTCTTGTTTTTTTATTCTTTTTTAAATCAGATTTGCAGAGTCATAGATAATGCTTCAACTAGCTTCCTTAAAGAAAAAGCCTGTAAGTCATCTACTTAATTCTTTTGTTGTTGTTGTGTGTGTGTGTGTTGATGGACTTTTTATTGTGTTATGTGATGTTTTGATGACTTTGTTGATATATGGTGTTAGTTTTGAGGTAATTGTTTGTTTTGTGTTAGAAGGTTTAAATAATGGTTGGTTATGAATTCTTTTGATATAGAGTTCTTGAAAAGATTTTATTTTGATTTTGGAGAGATTTTTGTAGATATATAGAGAGGGTAGATCAGAGAGTATGAGGATATCAAAAGGGTGTTTTTGACAAAGAAATGTAAAAAATCTAAAGAGAAAAAAAATAAAGGTGACATTTTTTTACTCCTATCAATCAGTGGAAGAGATGGTAAGATTCTGCTTCATGTATAATTGTTTAATAAAATAAAACTGTAGGGGAATTTTTTAATATCATTCAGTAGAAAAGATAATGAAATTCTGCTTCATGGTATTCTTAAAATATTATTTTGTTGTTTCTCTTTTTAAAATTTCCCTGATGCATTATAAAGTGGCAAGTAATATTGATGATTTGTTTCTACAGAAATATATCAGATCTTGAAGTATTTTGCTTAATCAGTTGGATTTTGATCATTTTGATTTTGGATTCAAGTCAAATTGGAATTGATTCAGGAAAAGTTCAGTTTTTGTTATATCCCTGTGGAGAAGTTCAGTTTTTGTTATATCCCTGTGGAGAAGTTCAGTTTTTTGCTAAAATGGGGATATTTGAAGATATGGGCTTTTCTGGAAATTTTGAATTCATGTCTGATCCTCTGGGATGTGGAGGTGATGTGGCACAAGAAGTTGAACATAAGCCGGTCGGGGTGGAGGAGGAGGACTACAGTGATGAGGAGATGGATGTCGATGAGCTAGAGAGGAGGATGTGGAGGGACCGAATGCTCTTGAGGCGTCTCAAAGAGAAGAACAAGAATAAAGAGGTTGGTGATGGTGCGAAACAGCGTCAATCACTGGAGCAGGCTCGTAGAAAGAAGATGTCTCGTGCACAAGATGGTATACTGAAGTATATGTTGAAAATGATGGAAGTTTGTAATGCTCAGGGTTTTGTTTACGGGATTATACCTGAGAAAGGGAAGCCTGTGACTGGTGCTTCCGACAATCTTCGTGCGTGGTGGAAGGAAAAGGTCAGATTTGATCGGAATGGACCTGCTGCTATTGCTAAGTATCAGGCTGATAATCAGATTCCGGGGAGAATTGAGGAATCAAGCGTGATCATTTCGACTCCCCACACGTTACAAGAGCTGCAGGATACAACACTAGGATCCCTTTTGTCCGCTTTGATGCAGCACTGTGATCCTCCACAAAGGCGGTTTCCCTTGGAGAAGGGGGTGGCCCCACCCTGGTGGCCTTCTGGTAAAGAGGACTGGTGGGGTCAGCTTGGTCTCCCGAATGATCAAGTTCAACCTCCGTACAAGAAGCCTCACGATCTGAAGAAAGCTTGGAAGGTCGGTGTTCTAACAGCAGTAATCAAGCACATATCTCCTGACATTAATAAGATCCGCAAACTTGTTCGTCAGTCAAAGTGCTTGCAAGATAAGATGACAGCTAAGGAGAGTGCCACTTGGCTTGCTATTATCAATCAAGAAGAGGCTTTGGCTCGTAAGCTTTATCCCGATAGCTATCCACAGGGGGGTTCTTTAGCTGTTGGTAATGGTTCCTTTTTCATCAGCGATGCCAGTGATTATGATGTGGAAGGAGTGGATGACGAGAGAAACAATGAGGTGGAATGTAAACCCCATGATATCAATCTCCGAACTGGAATTATGGTACCTCAAGATAGGATCTTGATGCCAGCTTTAACTCCAGTTAAAAGAGAAATTATTGATTTAACTTCAGATTTTATTATCCAGAAGAGGAAGCAACCATCTTTCGAGGAGTCTGTTGATCAAAAGATATATACTTGTGAGTACCTCCACTGCCCATACAGCAATTATCAAGCTGGATTCCTCGACAGGACTACAAGAAATAACCACCAAATTAGTTGTCCATTCCGGTTCAATTCTGCTCAAAGACTTGGTACTTCTACAGTTTTTCCTGCTCAAACCACTCCTCCTAAGCCAGCTGTCCCGTCAGTCGCAGCTTCCTCGTCGATGAGTGCATCTGGGCTTGGACTCCCTGAAGATGGACAGAGGATGATTTCCGACCTCATAACATTTTACGATAACAACTTTCAGCAAAACGGTAGCAGCATCTGTTCTGGGAATTCGGAGATTCTGGTAAATCAAAACCTGCAGCAGCAACAACAAACAGTTGAACTTCCTATGGACGACAACTTCAACCTGGGACATATGGAGACCGCAGCTCAAGAAATCAGTATGCCCGTGAATTCTGCCTATCGTTCGACAGAGTTTCAATATGATCAATGCAAATTGCCCTTTGATGCTCCGTTCGCTGGAAACCTAAACGATATTACTGATTACAGATTTGGTTCCCCGTTCAACTTGGGTGGAAGCGACTACGCCATGGATCAGCTGACAAAGCAGGATATTTCTACATGGTACCTCTGAAACAAGTACTAAACTCCGCTGTTTCCTATATGAAGGTTGATAGGTTGTATATGTTTAGATAAGTGATCAGCTCTCTGTCCTTTATAGACATATAGTAGTTTGTTTGTGATTTAGTTGAACGTTTTGATGGTTGTAAGTGCTAAACAAAGTATTATCCTTATGCAATTATGCTTTAAACTCACTCTTATTTACGGTATTGATCATGCAATAGGAACCAGTTCATGATTGATAATCACGTTAAAAGAATATCATGCGAGCTCTTTTGGGAGCAACCATGGTAGTGGTTTAGGTTTAGCACCCCCTTTGTTTTTCACCCCCAGTAGTTTGGAAGTGCACATCCTGAAGTTTATTCATGGTTTTTGACATACACCTGACAACTCCTTAACTATCAAGAAATTTGTGAGATGTACGGAATCTATCTTTAATCAGAAGTTTCGTGTTCGAGTTCCGGAGAAGGGCGATGGATGAAATGTTTTCACCTTAAATCAGAGATCTCAAGTTCGAGCATGAATGGAGAAATTTATCCGTGGGTCCTGGTGTAGTGTGGATTCAGATTAGCTGGTTCAGTGCACTTTTGATACCGAATGGTTATAAAAATAAAATATATATTTTTAAAAAAGGTCTGAAGTCCTACCTTGCCTAACCCTATGTTTTTCTAACGAATCACATGCTTCAAACTTGTAATAATAATGACATAATGTAAGCTCAGCTGGTATGCTTTGGTTTGGTATATGTCAAATCTAAGTGTCATTCTTGTTAAAGTCATTGGTGAGTGGTGACTGACAAATGAGGAAAGTTGGAATTCCTACTTTCTTTTCTACTGATTCGTTTGGCAAAATGTGAACAATGAAATTGACCAATTACCGAAATTAAATGGGTAAGTAAGAAAATAGTGTTTCTCCTTCATTCTCCTTGCATTTCCAGATTTACCACTATTTACTTCTTCCACTATAATGTAAATTTTGCTGCAGTTACCAACGAAGAATTATATTTTCGTTTTAGAAGTTCAAATTTTAATTTAACCTAAGTTGAAGGAAAAAATCGAATAGGTTCGATATATAATCTTTAGAGTTCAACTAGTCCATTATCATTGGCAGAGCCAGAATTTTTACCTATGGTATTCAAAATAATTTTTATCTGGCATATGCAGTATAATTTTTCGCCGAACCCTCGGCCTCTACTAACGCCACACCGCCACTATCAATCACATTCATTGAGTTGTTCCAATAATAATATCGACAAATTAATTGTGGAATTACTTGTCAATTCTCCATCCAGTATTTATCTGGCCAACAGCTTAAAATCACTACAAGCTAAACCGTTAATGAGAAGAATTTAGTTTTTAGTAAAGAGCCTCTACGAGCATTTATTGCTGAAGAAAGAAAAGAAAAGAGGCTTCCAATATTGAAGAAGAAATACTAATAATTATTGCCACTTGACAGTATATTCCTGAGATATGTGCTTTGAGATAAACTTTTTAAAGGATCTTATTAGTACTTTTTAACTTTTAAATGGTTCTTTTGAGGGACTAAACTAATAATAATTGCCAGTATAAACCCAAGACAAGACACACGTGCTTTGATAGAAGTGCTTTTTACTTCTAAAATGGTTTTTATTTTTATTTTTTTGCATTCTTCTTTTACGGGTGGGAGTGGGACCAAGAAAAACAGCCAAGTTACGTGTCTAAGATGGTTTACCTGAAAATGAAATGTTAACTTTGATGGGGGAAATTCCGAACGCCAAAGCCCACATATATCAGAGGTTCCTTTGTCAGGTGAAATGTAAATCGAAAATATGCGCGAATGACAGTCTTGCAAAGAAAAGGACCAACAGAACACGAACCCAACAACAATTCTTGCAATATTTAAGCAAAAACTATCACCACACGAATTCGAATTCGCGACGTCGAAGTGGTTGTACTCAATCACTTTGTCACTTAACAATTCATTTGTGACCTGGGGGCTATGAAATATTAACTTATTGTTAAGAATTGTAAATCTTATCTTAAATTAAAGCACAACTCTCTCCCATGATCAAGTCAAAATTAGGTACATATATCATAGACTTCCTTGTTTTGACTTACTTGGCTGAATTCAAAGCTTATTGGTACCATTCGTGCATCATGTCTAGGGTGTTATCGGTCCGGTGGACCGATAAGATTTCGGTCCAGAGTCCAGATCCGGGACCGGACCGAAACCTTATCGGTCCGGTTTCGGGTCCGGACCGAAATCTTATCGGTTCGGTTCCGGAGCCAATTTATTTTATTTTAAAAAAATTTAAATTTTCAATACCGCCATTGATATTCTCGAACACATTACCACGAAATTTGTACGTTGAAATCTATTGTATATCACGAGATATTTAGATTTGAAAAGGGGGAAAACGTAACGATTTGGGGAAAAAGTGAAATTGATTGGCAAGATGGAAGTTTTTGGAGAAATCGACTGAATCAAACGGCCTTTAGGCGGTTTGGTTCGGTTTCGTCTCGAAAAAATACGTGAAATAAAAAAAAAGTCAAACGGACATCCGAGCGCAAAATTATGACCATTTAAAGTTTCACTAATTTACAACTAATTTATATGTCAATGCTTCAAATTAAGACATAAAGTCTAAATCACATATATTTAAAACATGTAAAATAGTCGAAATATTGCAATTAAATATAATTAGGGCTTGCTAGGGAGGGGGTCTGGCTGAGGGATGGGGTGTTACTGGGTATTTTATCGGGTTACCAGTCCGACTCCTTATCGGTCCGGGTAATTTTTTGGTACTCGTATCTGGACCGTTAAGGTTTCGGTTCGAGTGTCGGTCCGGGTTTACTGGTCCGGTTCTCGAGTAATTACCGGGAGTATCCGGACCGCTAATAGCCCTAATCATGTCACCTTCAACATGCATTGTCATTGGTTCCTTTAAGGAGATACGCTATTTAAAAAATCAGTAATGAATTTAACTTAAATACATCGTTTAATAAGGAAAGTTACTGCAACATATAAAGGTGACGCAGTTAAGCAAAATGTATATTTCCTTTTTGTCGAGAACGGTGTAATAAGTTAATGTCAAAGGATATACAGTTATGTACCTCCATCACCAAACAATGTGATGGAGTTGTTATTTCCTTAATTAGAGGTTTCGAGATTTGATATGAATAGGGAGTGCTTCACCCAATGAATCCTACGCGAATATAATGAGGCTTCAATGCGGATACGGGACACCGGGTGAGAAATAAGAATAAATAAATTATGTTCCTCTATTTTGTATTAGATTTATTGGGAACAAATTCCAGGAAATATCTCCATAGGTAACGTAGTTAATCTTCTATTGAAATCCATGATAATAAGTCTTGTTAATTTTACAAGAGCTTCTCATTAGGAGAAAAATGAAGTAATGCCTAGGAATTTTAAAATATAGAAAAGATGGGATAAATATGAAACAAATTAGAACAGGGTGAGCATTTATTTTTGGACAAGATACTAAATGTGCTTATTAATTGTGGTCACTTTACTTGAAATTGCCACAAGGACGTAAAATCTTAAAACCCATTAATGAACAGGTATGAGATTGTAAGAGGAGAACTTTTTGGGAAAACAATGTTTAATAGGCTCTAAACATACTAAGATAGAGTTAAGATTTGTACCTCCACAGACCCCACAACAAGATTTCACCGGGTACGTTATTGTATGTTTAATAAGCTAGTTGCCCTGGTTCACTTATCATTTACAGGTCTTAAACGAAATCAGTATTCTAAGCGAAATCAGTAAAATAAAAACTGGGAAAAGAAACAAAAAGTTGAGGAAAAGGTATAGTAGATAAGTTCAACAATGTGATTCTTTCCTCTTCCAGCATCTCACTATATTGGCAATACAAATAAAAACAACAACAGAATAAACAAAATTAAAGATCTAATCATCTTCTTCCAACTCTTCTTCAATTTCTTGCTCTTCCTCATCTTCATTTTCCTGCTCATCCATCTCTTCATCACTTTCTTGTTCATCCTCTTCTTCATTTTCCGATTTTTTAGTGACATTTCCTGAAGGCATCAAGCATGACACTGAGAATAAATTGAAGTAATGCCTCGAGTATTTATGAAAGATTTCTGTAGTTGGCCGAGCTAATAAACTAATGGGCAGCCAATTCACCAAGACGATTCCAACTACAAGCAATTCGCTAAGGGGTCGCGTATAAAAATAATGTTGGATAGGATGTATTAGTAATATCGGCATTAGTTATGCTGACATTATTTCTTATACACTGTTTGGTTTGATGTAATAGGAAAAACATGCATTGCATAATTTCTTTAAAGAAAATAATTTTTTTACAAAAATACTCTCCATACTGTACTATGTGATGAGAGACTTTATGGGCAATTGTGTCTTTAATTATGCTTATACATGCATTAAAAACTCTTGCATTGCTAATACCATGATTTGCTATGCATAAGATAATACCAAATAGAGTGTATATCTAACGCTTGTATGAGTTATGTATAGGTTGAAAAAAGATACCAAACAAGGTATTAGTAATACAAAGCTAATGCATGCATTATTTTCCCTGAATGCGTCCTACCAAACGACCTCTAAGATATAACCAGAGTATTTAGGCCACATGTAAACATGAAGATAACCAGTACCATAGGCAATTAGTTTTCCTGAGTCTATTTGGGTAATATATCAAATATATCCATACCCTTCAATGCAGGGAAAATCCCACTGCTCCATACTATCCACCCACCTCCAATTTACCCAGTAAAAGAAAGAGTGTCTTTTGCTTCAAGTTAGAAAGGGAGGTGATGGAGAAAAATACCGTATTCACTGAAAATGATGTCACCAGTACACAACCCCTGTTCAATCTTGACGAGTTGAAGAGTCATTCTAGGTCCAATCTCTTGAAGTTTAACAGCACTTTTTGTAGAAGCTCGATTAACTCTTCCAATATCAGATGGCAGATTTACAGTTGCTGCCTCATCATCCGCTTCACTTTCAGATCCATAACCAGCCCTTCATTGATAAAGCAGAGAAAGACAAATGAAAAATAAGAAAAGTATAACACTAAAAGAAGATTACATTGCATATCACATAACTAAGGAAAATGTCAAACCGTTCACTCTAATAGCTTAAATTTCCCATAGTGACTGAAAATGGAATTTGCCAAATTACCAAGACATGCTAAGCAAAGCAAAAGACAGAATAGCCTAAATGGAAACATATAACCCCATCTACTTCAGTTACATCCTCGTCTATAGTACTGCGGCATCCTTGACCAAAGGAAAATGTTCTGAGATACTAGAAGGGTCATTTTGTTAGGTTAGCATATAAGAGTAGGAGGACAGCAAACTCACCATATGAAGAGTGGAGTTGGACGAGGATAATTTGTGAGGTAATTGTGGATGAGATTCGATAAAATATTCTCCAACTCCTGATCATGTATTGGAAATCGGATTTAGCCTGTGGTCTTTTCACAATTACAGTTGTGATATACATCACCACGGGCAGAGGGACTAGTTGGAGACTGGCCCTGCTGATCAGGGGCCCGAGCTTAGAAAATGTGGTTTGCTCAATTTTTCTTGGACATATTACTGCTTGGTTTTTACCTTTGTGACGTGATTATTTGTACTCCCTCCGTCCCAATTTGTGTGTTACTTTCTTTTTTGGTATGTCCCAAAAAGAATGCTTCTTTCTATATTTAGTAAATTTTCCAATCCCAAGGCAAGTTTAAGACCACAAGATTTAAAAGACCCCACCCATCTTTAATTTAAGACCACAAGATTCAAAAGTCTTCCTCTATTTCTTTAAACTCCATGCCAAGTCAAACTAAATTACTTAAATTGGGACGGAAGGAGTAGCTTTCAACATGGTCCCCGAAATTCAAATGGTGTGTTTTCCGTTACTGTGTATCTTTTAGGTTTCGACCTGTGTAACTACGGGTCATGTATATAAGCTGCCTATGTAGACGACCCAAGTGTTAGGTTGTATGTATTTTCCTGTTCAGTTTTATTTCTGTAATTTGCTTCCAGAATCATTGAGTATGATGCAAGTATTCAGATTTTAGAGAAAAATAATATGTCCACAACTAATGCTTTATGCACAAGCTAGAGATTCAGATTTTAGAGCAAAATAATGTCCACAATCCACCACAAATATGTTTGTCAATCAACGTCACCTATGGCTATGAACAAGGTTCATTAGAGCTTTGATATATATGGTTCTCATGTGAACCTTTCTGCTTCCACAAACCATATATCAATTCAAATTATCTTGATAGGATAATAACTTTACAGTAGTTAACACCACTAAAAAGTCATTTATAGAATACAAGGCAGGGTTAGTTTATATTACTATCGGATTGCATTATTCTCGATTACACCGGCATATAATACAAAAGGTGGAACGGTTCCATACTTCTTCTGGTGCTTTTATTTTTAATTTTGAGGAAAGGAGTTGACCAAGACAATGCTTTGCTGGTTGAAATCTAGAAAGGAAGGACCATCATTAACGACCACCCTATGTACGAGCTGTTGCAGATTAAAAAGAAAATATATGTTAAAGCAAACTTTAGCAGATAGTAGAAATCTCTTAATTTCTTGTCCCACTCCACTTAATCTATAATTCTAGATTATGATTTAGAACTTTTTCCCTTTTTATCCAATGCAAATAGGAGTCCTAGAGAAACAAATAAGATCTTAAATAATTACAACTGAAATCTGCTAAAATAATCCTTTTTTCCTATAACTTTTCAGATTTCAAATCTTGGTGTGTTTTTCTACATGACTTAGCCATACAACCTAAGGCAATATATATCATATATAATGCTTACGGAGTAGAAGATGACCAAATTTATAATTAAAATTTTGCAACCAAACTTCATAAATAAAGCACCAGACTAGAAGTGTGGTGCATGACCCAGTTCTCAGCACAAATCTCTCATAATCAAGGATGGAAAAATTAAAAAACATATATATCAAGAGAAAGAGGAAAAAAGAGAATCAGAAATTTAAGAGATAAAATGGCTGAAGTAAGAAGAACAAAGTCAAAAGTTACTCAAAAGAGAGCACAAAGAATGAAGATGAACAGATAAATGAAGACGAAGTGATCAGGACAGTGGTCAAAACAAAGTAATGATTTTGCTCCCAACACAAGCAGAACGCACCAAGGGAACACTGGATATTTTCCCAGCACATTATTGAGAAGCACAAGAGATAAGGGAATTTCACCAAAAGGTTACAGTGTTTTCGTCAGCAAAACAAATTATGAAACCCCCGATGCGCAACACTGAAACATCAAAAGCATGGAAATTATATCAATGATCAGTTTATCATCGTGGTAGGTAAGCGGTAAGCCTGTTGACCATGAGCTACATGCTTATCATTACTTATATACTCCATATTAACGGATAAGTGCATGTGTATTTACAGGATTGGGTTGTGAACAAGGGTGAGAGGAGTGAGTGAGGTGGGAGATAGAATAGAACAGGGTTTTTGGACTGATCCAGCGGTAGGGAATTCTACTAAGGATAAACTTGGGTAATAATCCAAATAGCAAGAGGGTTTGGGAAAGTAGTAGCAGTTAGAGCAATAGAGAGGAAGTAAAATAGAATTTCCGCAGTAATTCAGCGATATCAGTTCCACATAACCCGATTCCAGAAGGCTAACAAATGCATATGGCAATACTAACTTTAAACCAGCTCCTCGGCTGATAAGAAATAGAAAGGTCTAATTCACTTTGGAAAAAAAATGATAATGAATCAAACAGACTTACGAAGGAAAAATATAATCGCACCGAATGCAATCAAAAAGCCATAGAGCACCAAGAGACAGACACATACTTGGTCACGAAGTCACTAACATCTTGAAGACTTCTTAGATCAGGCACTTGATGGTTTTGCACAAATTTCCTGATCCTGCGAGACACGCCCACTGGCTGTAATCTGATCGAATAATGCCGGAAATCAATAAGCTTTGTTTCTTTGTTGTAATTAAGCAATACAATCCTTTGGCATGAAGACAGTTTGACCTGCAATGTGTAATAACTCGTGTTAAAAGCTGGTCAAACAAACTGTGGCTAGTATAGAAATTTATGTATAGTTTTCACTCACTGTATTTATGTCAATGGCAGGAAAAATGTTCTGGAATATAAGTGTAGCGACTTTTAGATGTTGTTCCCCTGTCCCAAAACCAGACAGCACAATCTGCAAGCATAATTCTGGAGCTTAGCTGATCAAGTAAAGACATAGATGATGCTAATACCAGACACCTACATTATAAAATGCCAACATCCCACATCTTGATGGGATTGTGCTACTAGATAGATGTGCTTCTAGATGTTAAGCAGATTGAGTATGTTCTCATAGGTGCATGTACATGTCAGGAGCTGTGAAATAGTCATGTAAATACAGCAGAAGAGATTACCAACGGTGGGGTTTTGAAAATTTCCGCAGGGCATCTTGGACGGAGTTGAGATTGAGCAATGTCAGCAGCCAACGAATATTCATGTATTTTGAACGTTAAAGTTGGACCATTCTTCATTCGGGCAACCCTCAAGTATGCTGCAGAGTTAGTTTTTGACAATATGAGGAAATGTGTGACCATCATATCACTAGCAAGCTTCACGAAATCTCTGAGATTATTTCGTTTCGTTTCCTGAAATTAAATTGCAGAGACAAGAGATGAATTTTGTACTATGCAGAACCACATATGTATAGATAAATATATAGCAGAAAATATATTCCTGTTTCTAGCTTATTTCAGAAGACAAAATCAGGCATCGCTGCAAAAAGCTACATAGCTCATAAGTCAAGGAAACAAAAAGAAGCCAAAAGTGTTGAAGAGATCTGTGCTGCCAATGAATGTGCCATTTTAATTGTTCAGTTCCGCTTTTCATTCAAATAGTAGAAATTCAGCAGCTAGGTGAATACAGGCATAATGAGTAGTCCACAAGTTAAATGGAACGTTAATACATTGTACTAGTAACAAAGTACACCCCCTCCCCCTTTCCAGATTATACAAGCTCCTACTTAACTCTCGCCACACTGTCCAAAGGAATTGAAGAGAAATCATCTCTTTGCAAGATCACATATCACAGTGCAGAAAAGGATGTAACCCGTTCTCACTCTTTCCGCACATCAACTAATTTTAATTCCTTTTCTTTAAATTTGCAGATGTAAGAATTAAACCATCCAATACTGCACGGACAAAGAAAATGACCTGCTCTGATTGTTTAGCTATCCAAATAACTCTATGGTGAAATTCCTTCCTCCCTTTCAAACAGACTTGTAGAATGAGTAAACTGAGAACACCTCACTAGATTGCATTTACATTTCATGATGTTTATTGCATCAACATACCTGCATTCTCGTGATTTCCAACAATTTAAACTACTTCTTGACTTCAGGTTCCAAAAATAATTGCTTACACTCCTCCTGAACACCTATCCACCATATTCAGTTTTTCTTCCCTTTTTTGTGGATATGTAAGACCTTTATTTTCTTTCCCAAAACATATCCTGTTGTCTCACTCCCGTATTTGAAGCTTACATTTGTCAGTTTGCATATCAGCTAGTTTTTTGTTTATTTTTGCAAAAGGTAGGAGCAGTTGTAGAAGCTTTTCATAGGGTTAATTTTCTCCACTTACGGGGCTCTGTACTTCATTATATATTAGATGATTTGTACTGTTTCTTTGCAAGGGTGGGCTTGGTGTATTCATACAATGTTAGACTTATGGATCAGGTCCCAATTTATACCAAATTTAGAAGAAGCTTGACAAATATCCATAGCAAGAGGTCCTGATCATACTGGCAACTTTAGATAGTAAAACAATGAGTAAGAAGACAACACTAATACTTCTTTGATTCAATTCAAGACTGTCAAGCAAACACCAGATAAGCTCCTGAATACTTGTGGATCAGGTCCCAATTTATACAAAATTTAGAAGAAGCTTGACAAATATCCATAGCAAGAGGTCCTGATCATACTGGCAACTTTAGATAGTAAACAATGAGTAAGAAGACAACACTAATACTTCTTTGATTCAATTCAAGACTGTCAAGCAAATACCAGATAAGATCCTGAATGCACGAATAAACTTACACACGCTTTGAATTATATGTTAAGGCTTTACCTTGAGCTTGAGAGCAGTATAAGGAAGCATCAATTTCCTCAAGTCCATTTGCAACTGTCTGAGAGGCCCAGGAAGCTTCCCCCTCGAAAACACAAAGCTCTTTGGGATCTTGTCTCCAGTAACATGGTCGACTGTTGGCTGCTTCTTCACAACTTGCTTGACAAATGGCTTCCTGTTCTTCTGATTAAATGATATTCAAGAATTCAGCTCAACCACCAGCACATTAATCGTCACAGAGCTTACAAAAGTTCAGATAAAGAACCCCATATCTTCTACAGAATCATTGTTTAGTTGATCATCATTTCTTGTTTCAGTTCAAGAAAAAAGACCAAAAAGTTAGGGACTTGAGTCACATTATTTTCCTCAGCTTTCGCTAAAACCAAAAATGGATAAGCAAAGTGTGACATCTTCCATTCAGACAATGGCTCCTCGCAACAATATTTCAAGAATTCAGCTCAGGTGATTAAACCCTCTTTTTAGAAGGAACTTTGGTTAAGGTCAAAGCTAAAACCCAAAACTTTAATTCAATCATAGTTATTCATCATTACTTGTTATACACCAGGGGGAAAACAAAAATGAAGGATAAAGTTTCATCGATAACAATTAAGGATATTACAAAAACAACAGCTATAAAACACAAAGCTTCAATACAATCTAATCATTGTTTTTTTCCAGGGAAGATGACAAAATCAAAAAGAATAAAGGGTCGTCACAAATAATTGCTGCGGCTAAAGAAACCTAGAAATCTTATAATTTTTTGTGACAAGGAAACCACAGCCACGGCTCTTCAAGTGCACACAAGGTAAACTCTGCTCATGTGCAATAGCACGCAAACCACACAGGAGAGATAACTCGCACTAGGCAAGCCTCCTAGCTTAACCCAGAAGGCAAATCCCCTGCTATCATAGGCAGGGGGTTTCGAACCTGAGAACTCCCATTATGAAACCCCATGCTCAACCAACTGAGCCACCCTTGTGGGTACCTAGAAGTCTTCTATTTACAGTTTTTTTTCTATTTCTTCGATTTCTACTTAATGCATCATATCCTAAACTGCTTAATGCTCATCACCATCTCTCTTCAGTCATAACATAATAAACAGTAAATTTAGTGTCATTGCAGCAAACAAAAACCAAAAAATTATGATTGAATTTTAACAGAACAACTAAAAATCCTGTTAATTTATATTTCTTGTTTCAGGGCAGAAAAAAATTGACCCAACCTTAAGTGGTCATGTATAGTTATGTTTCACTCATTTTCACAACAAACAAAACAAAGCAAAAAGCCAAAAACACTTACATTCTTGAAACGACCCATTATCTTATATGTTGGGAAGTCCAAGTTTGCTATGATTGGGAACTATCAGTTTTAGGGATTTCAAGAAACCCCCAAATATATGATTTTGAAAACAATCTTGAAAATTCACGTTATTAATAGAGGGCTGCGACAATAGAGGAGAAAAGAGACAAGTTTCTTAAAACCCTAGCTAAACCCAAACTAGTCTTTTTACTCTTTATCAACTACTATTAGAATTACTAGTTACTCCCTCTAAAATTTTAAGGGGGGAAAGTGATTCATTTTTTTAATTTATGACCTAAAATAAATTATATCTTTGTAGTTATAATTTTATAACTTAATTATTTTTAAAATTAATATATATAGTATTTTAAAATGGATCTTAAAAAGAAATTAACATAATTTGTGAGAGTGAGAGTAACGTAATTGGAGTGAAAGAGTTTACTATTTTATAAAAACTTTTCATTCATATTCATATTTTTTTTAACTTTGCTACTTGCATCTCTTTAAAAGAAAACTAGTCCCTACCAACGTGAAGTTGTATGTTGTTAAAAAATATTATATGTAATTACACATTCCCTCTATTTCAATTTATGTGAACCCTCTATTATTTGGGAAGTCTACGCGGTGGTTCTTTGATCATATTTTCCTTATATTTTCTTTAAATTATTTGAATTATAAATTATCATGACTTATAGTACTTTTAATGTAGTTTCTAATTATATAAATTTTATTTTTACAAACTTAAAAAATCTATATCAAAATTTAATGTCAAAGTTATAAAGTTTGACTTTTCGTCACTGAAAAATGGGAGGCGTAATTATGCAGTGTCAGCGAGTTAAATAAAGTAAAGGAGAAATGAAAAGTCTCACACTGCGGTTGTCAGAGCTCAAATTTATCTTCTTGGAAGCAATCTGTGACTCTGAAACCAACTGATCTACACCCCATGCGGGTCATTAAGTATCATCTATTGTTTTTCCATTAGTAGTTTTCTTTACGAACCTTGTAGGTGGTAAATGAAGGGTCTATTTCAACAAGAAGATTACATATTCAAATGGTGGAAGCTGAAGTACTATTTAAAACACAATATGAGGTTCTGACGGAGAAATTTAAAAAATATAATGCAGGTTTCTGTACTAACATGATAAGTAATACTACTAACTATATATAGTATGTATAACTTTTTTAACTACTTAATACGCTATAGTGATTACTCTTTAAAAAAAAAACTAGTTTTATATTCTATTAGAAGAAAATGAACTTCTAAATCTCTTATTCAAATTTGTGGAAATAAGAAACTATTTCCCCGTGATTTTAAATTTCTATCATTAATCACATTCATGACCCTAAATACCCTAAATATAAGGATATGAAGGTCGGGAATTAAAGTAGCATGTTAGTATATAGTCGAGCATTATCTAGTTTTCCTTATCAATAATATTATTATTACTTCTATTATTCTATTCTTTGTTTTTTATTACTACCTATTATTTCTTTTGCTTTGATTACTGTATTATTTGTCGTTGCTACTATTCTCTTATCCATTATTTTTAGCATGACTTCATCGCTATCGTATTTCTTTTTCATACTTGATTTTGACATGCCTTCGGCTCAATTGGAAACAGACTCTCAATCTTCACAAAATAAGGGTAAAATTTGTGAATACGCACTTCCTTTTCCAAACTTCGTTTGTGGAATTATATTGGAGATGTTGTTGTTGGATTATCATACATCAAATATTCAGAACAGGGTCGTCTCAAACATTTGGGGGTCCTGTTCTAATTCGTAAAAGTATACCTTTAATATAAGTAAATTATGGGTCTCCACATGTGCGCGACACTGAAACTGAATCGTTTTACTTTGATTGGGCTATAAGATCTGCGAATTTTGGATTTTTACGGTAAATTTTGGCCAATACTACTTAATAAAAATTAAAAAAAGCCCCTAAAATTATCATTTTTCGGGAGTCTTGTGCGGTAACACACCTCACACGGGCCTAAAATCGACCCTGAAATACTTATTTTGTGATACATATACAGTAAAATCTCTATAAATTAATACTCTATGAATTAATAAACTCTCTAAAATAATAAAATCTTTCGGTCCCGACTTGGGCCTTTGTAAAAAATCATCAAATTCGATAAGATAATAAGATAATAATTTTTCGGAAAATCCCTTTATAAATATTAGGTCCCATTAAAACTCTAAATTAATAATTCATAAATATTAAAATTATAAATATTATGGTAATTTGCTAAAATATGAATCTATTGTTACTTGATTTTTCTTAAAATTTAAATCTAATTGGATTTCATCCCTAACTTTTTTAATTGCAGCCAAGAGTTTCGGTGTCGAGTTTTCCAGCTGCAACAAAAAAATTTGAAGAGTTGTTGTCGAGCTCAAAGTCTCATTTCTCGTGACTGGTTCCAACGGTATTGAATCATCTTCAGCTTCATCATTAGTAGGATCTTCAATAATATCAGCAACAATTTCCTCTAAACTTTGAACCATTGAACATTCATCATTTTCACCCGGATAGTCCACCAATTTGTTGACGTCCGTTTCATTGTGATAACCAACATCCTTGACCATATTCTCAAGCTCATGTAGGCTTTCTTCAAAGTTTGTCTCACTTGAGATTTCTTCATTTGAACGAATTTTGCAGTGCCGAAAGCAATTTGCTATTGACACTTGAGAAACATTGGTTGTCCAAGCGGAGACTGCAAAATTGATGGCATCTAAAATATTAATCTTTTCAGGATTAGGTAGCCCTAACTCATGACCTTCCAGTAGATTTTTGTAGAATCTCCTACGATAGTGCATATTGAA